>CM077674.1:394049749-395420374 GCA_039707655.1 Elymus sibiricus
TTTGCCGTCTGCCTTTGGGCCCTTTGCCGTCTGCTGGCCGACGGCAAAGAACTGGCTGACGGTAAACTATATCTTTGCCATCAGCCTGTTCTTTGCCGTCAGTTTCATGTAAGCAGACGGCAAAGACATTCTTTGCCGTCTGCTAGCGGACGGCAACGAACTGGCTGACGGCAAATTCCCTGATTCCAGTAGTGATAGGGTGGTCTATTCTGCCAACACCCTTAAGACCTTATTCTACCAACTATTTCTTATTCTGCCAACATAAACTCACTACGACCACGCCCTGAACCGAACCAACAGACTGAGCACTACCAAACCGCACGCAGCGAGCAAGCAAAAAAAGCCACCCACTACCTACACCTCGTCCCCACTCCCTCCTACCTTCTTCCTCCCGCATCCCGCCGCCCCTAACCACCTTCTACCCGCGTCGTCGCGCCCCTAATAGCACCGTCCATCTCCTACCCACCTTCTGCACCCTACCCGGCCTGACGGCCGCCGCGGCCACCCCAACCAACATCTGGCCGCCGCGGCCCCCAGCGAGCCGCCAGCAGTGGATCCGGCCACCACGGGCGACGACGCCGCCCGTCTCCACCGACCCGCCGCCACCGTTCTCCACCCCCTACTACCTGGATCCGGCCGCCCCAGCCCCGTACGCAACCGTCAGGCTTGCCGGCTCACGGGATTGGGCCGAGCCCCCACCCCCAAAGTCGAGCGCCACCGGATCCACACCTTCCTGGCCCTTCCTCCACTGGATCCACCCGCCCCGCCACCTTCCACCATGGCAATGCCGCCGGGGCCCGGGTGTTCCAATCCCTCTCTAGCAGGGCGGCCCCATCGAGCAACGCCCCCCCCCCCTCCGCGGGTTGCTACCGCCGACCTGCACCTGACCACGCGACGGCCACCTCCCGCAGGAGCTATGGTCGCCGGCGCTGGTGTGGCTCACCTGGGCTGGACGGGAACCAACCCCCGATCCCCGTCAATGCCTGCATCGGGGGCTCTGCCATCGCCGGATCCCAGCATCCCCAACCCTGCGGCATGGACGACGGCATCCCCGTCCCCTCCCCCGGCCATCTGGAAGGAGGTGGCCGTCCTAGTCTGTCGACTCGCTGCAGTCCGCACGGTGGGCGTCCGTAGCAGGTCGCCGGCACGATCCTTGCACGGTTCAGAAAAATTAGGCCTGCAGTTCGGTGTTCCCTCGGTGGGCGCCATATGAGGGATGCGGTTCAGCTCGTCGCCGTGCAGCTCGGGCGCAAGCATGATGCGGTTCGGTGCTAGTGCACTTGCGGTCTTTTTTGCGTGCAGCTGCAGTCCGTTTCAGCTCCGCGTGTAGTGAAGTTTCGGGAGAGCCGTGACGGGAGAAGTTCCCGTGGCATCTCAGTTTACTACTGTTTTTTATGCAGGGATCAGTTCACTACTGAGATCCGTTGTGGTTCTCTTCTTCCCAACAGCAGAAGATGTGGTGTGGCTACGGCACGGTTGAAGTTCAGGGCATTTTTGTTGCTTTCTCATATTTCGTGGGTCGTCTGTCGGCGAGCTCTCCCCCAACGCGTCATGCAGTTCGTCGGTCACACATCGTGCGGTTCCCGGCCGCATGACTGCAGTGCAGTTGACCCCTCTTGTCCGGCGTGTGCGGCGGTGGTGTGTGCGGCGTGCAGCTCGGAGCAAGCGGGCATGCAGTTTAGTCCGCTGTTTGTGGTTTTTGTGTGTGTCTATCGAATGTATCTGGTTGGGATATGATGTATTGTGTGTAAAAAATATTTGTTGAGAAGTTCATTTCAACAAGCATTAAATGGTTCATTTTCAAGAGAAAAATGGATTGATGCAGCCCACTTCGAGGAGTCTTGTGGTTCACTGCATTCAATAGGGAAGAAACAGAGTATAGTTCACTTGTTTCATTGCAAAAAGGAAATGGTGCAGGTGACTATGTCTTTACCAGATAGATGTGGCTTTGAAGCTCACTTTGTTATCTCATGCAGTTTGCTATAAAACTCCTCCGCGGTTCACTTGGTAAACAGGAAAAAAAATATCTCAAAGAAGCTCGCTTCTCATTATATGTAGTTCACTCGTTTAGTCCCTGTGGTCCACTCGCCCGGTCTATGCGTGCAAAAAATAATAAGTATGAAAAAAGACAACAAAAACACATGCAGTTCACTTTCGATAGTGCCATGGTTCGCTTACTCCCAATGTGAAGTACAGAAAAAATGTTACGAAAACGATAAAAATAAGTAATGCGGTTCACTTTTCGATAGTGTTGCGGTTCACTTGCCCTTGTCTTTGCGGTTCACTCTCGTCCACAAAATAATGTTAGAAAAAAAGACAAAAGAAATCATAATTTTTTTATAAAAAAGACAAAAGAAATCATGAAGTTCACTTGACCGTCTGATGCAGTACGGTTTTCAGTCTAAAACAGTGCGGTTTTCTGTCTAATGCAGTACACTCGTCGATTTTGGTGTCGAGAAAAACAGTGTCCGTATTTCGGTAATTTCAAAACTGCTCTTAAACCGTAAGGAATTACAGAGGGTGTTCTACATGAAAAAGTTGCGTCTCGTCGATATCTTTCGAACGGCGTATCATTTGAATCATTCTGGACAACGGTTTGTAAAAATTCGCTGAAAAACGGCCGCTGCCACCCGTCGTCCGTCGTACCATTTTCAAAATTAATTTAAAACCGTAAGGAATCTCAAAAACATTTTCTACACATGAAAGTTGCGCCTCGTCCATAGCTTTCCAACGGCGTATCACACGCCTCGTTTCGACAAACGGTTAAAAAATGGAGCGAAAACAGTACCGAAAAATTACAAAAAATTTGAAAAACAGAATTCCGCGATTTAGTAAATTTGAAATTGCTCTTAAACCGTAAGGAATTAGAGAAAGTAATATATATGAAAAACTTGCGGCTCGACGATATCTTTCCAACGGCATATCATTTGCTTCATTCCGACAAGCGGTTTGCGAAAATACGCTCGCTGTCACTCGTCGGGCGCCCACCGTTTTCGAAACTGCTCTTAAACAGCGAGGAATCTCAAAAACAAATTAACATGGAGAAGTTGCGCCTAATCCATAGCTTTCCAACGGTATATTACACGCCTGATTCCGATAAACAATTTAAAAACTGGTGCGAAAACAGTATCAAAAAAATGCGCGTGCAGTTTTTTTCAACGAGAAGTTCACTCGCCTCGGTACTGCAGTACTCTTGCTTCAATAATGTTGTGCACTTGCGTTGAGCGTGCAGTTCGAAAGTGTGGGCAGAATAACTATTCTGCCAATATTGGCAGAATAGACGGGCTGTATATATATATATATAATAGTAATTTGTAATGTATATAATAACAACACACCCTGAGATCCTCTCTCGACTCCCTGCGAGAAGGCGATCCTCTGGTTGTTCCAACTTTGTCTGGGTGAGTTTTATTAAATATTCGGTTTAAATTATAAGAGGTCAGGATACAACTCCAAGTCGTCCTGTAACCGTGGACACGGCTATTCGAATAGTTTTGTCTTCCCTGCAGGGGTGCACCACATAGCCCGACACGCTCGATTATCCCTGTCCGGACACACTTTTCTGGGTAATGCCCGGCCTCAGAATGATCGACACGCCGAAGTCCTAACTAGGCTCTCCAGAGAGGTCAGCACGCCGGTCTATATCCTAAGCGCAAAGGGGTCTTTGGCCACTCGCCCTAAGCGCTCCTTCACGTTGCGAGATTGGCCGGGGACCAAGCCCACCTCTATATACACAGCAGGCATAACCGACTCACCCCACAATCAGCCCGCGTTCTTGTGACGTCTGACAGAGCTTTCGGTAGGAACGGACGACGCCGAGGGCCCCATAACCAGTATCCCGTGTAGCGGTTAGTGCGTATATGCCAGTGGCAGTCTCGGATCAAATACCCAGATCTCGTTAAGCGTGTTATTATTTAAGCAATCACGGACGACGACCAGGGCCTAGGCCCACCTCTCTCCTAGATGGTCTACGCCTGCCCTGTCGTTCCGCCTCAGAGAACGATTCGTGTCGGTTGTCGGGACAGATCCCGAGCTACCATCACATCCGGGGTAATACCGCTAACAGCCAGCCTCCACAGTAAATCACTCGCGGGAGCTCTCCGAGCCGACCCGACTTCAACATATAGTTACTCGCGGGTGCTCTCTGAGCCGACCCGACTTTAGTATGAACATGTTTATTGTAGTATTATAAGTATATCCGTGATCATCGCCCGAAGGGATCACGGCCCGATAGTATAGCATGGCAAACGGACAAGGTTGTAGGGCCACTGATGGGACTCTAGCACAACTATGCTAACCTCAATAGAATTGCAGGTAGGGTATCAACAACAGTTTATCAAAAGCAGCCTATGCATCAGAATAGGATCTACCGATAAAACAATAACTGAAACCAACTCTCTAATGCAAGAAGTAGAGAGAAAGAATGGGCGATATCGGAATGATCAATGGGGTTTGCTTGCCTGGATGCTCTGCTGAGAAGGAGGGATCGTCGGGGATGTAGTCGTATCCGGTGGCGTCAGCGGTATCAGGTCTACCGATAAAGAAGAGGAGGGGGAAACAGATAAATAAAAGGCATTCAAATGCAACACAATGCATATCACGGCAAGGTGTGTTGTTTACGTGCTCTAATGCATTACTACACGTTTTAGCTGAAGAGGGAAAATATTCTTCCCAGCTCCAGGCATTGTCTAGTATATTGATCTGGTAGCAAAAGTTCAATGGTTGTTATGTTAGAGGGGTTTGTCATGCATGTGGTTGGCATATTCGGATTCGTTATATTTTTCTGATCATTTTTCATATATAAATTATTTTCATCTGAGTTACGGTTTATTTTCTATTAATTTTCAAAGTTTAATAGATTTTCTGAAATTTTCTGGAATATTTCTAATCCAAATTTAAAAGGGAAAATTGCTAAGTGCACACAGCAGCAGCTTAGCTACAGTGGCTTACAGGTGGGGTCCAGATGGCACAGTTGACCCAGTCAACATTGACTGGTCAACAGATGAACACTGCAAGTGGGGGCCACATGTCATTGAATTAGACATTTTTAAATTTGTTTTTTTAATCTAACAATGGGTCCACATGTCATCTGCTATTAGACTAACTTAGCAATATTTTTAATCCTAATCTAAACTAGTCCTAATTAAACAAGGGCCGACCCCACTGGCAGTGGCCCAGCCGGCCCCACACACACGCACACCGGCGCTCGGCCATGGCCGGCCACAGCCGAGGCTAGGCAGGAGCAGCCAGCAGTGGCAGCAGCGAGCGGCGGGCAGCAGCGGCAGCAGCAGAGAGCAAAGAGCAGCGGCGGCAGCAAAAGCAGCAGCGGCACAGGATGCAGCGGCGGCTGCGCTAGCAGCAGCAAGCAGCAGCGCAGCAGCAGCAGCATGCAGCAGCAGCAGCAGCAGCAGTACACGTACGCGGAAGCGAAGCTCCGGCCATGGTGGGCACCAGCGGCATACGGCGCAGATCGAACGGGGGAAAGGAGGGGAATCGGCAGAGGAGCACACCGCGGAGCTCGTGGACGAGGTTAGGGAGCGCGGGGATGGCCGGACGCGACGAACTCGACGACGAGATGCGGCTGCCTTTGGCGAAGACGATGGCGATGGCGAGCGTACGGGGCCTCCTGGATCGAGACCTTTGGCGAGGGTGAAGGAGACAACGATGGCGGAGCTCCCGGACATGGTTTCAGGTAGCAGGGAGGCCAGTGGCTGCGACGACGACGACCATGGCGAGCAGCTCTCGGACGAGCTTCCAAATTGAAAAGAGGGAGAGAGGCAGAGGGATGTCGGGCTAGGGTTTCGTCCATCGCGTCGGGGTGGTCTTATCCTATCCCAGGACTCCTGTAGCTGCCAGACGTCGAGCACCGATGGCCATGGCGCCGTGGATGACCGACACGGCAAGCTCTCTGTCTCCAGTACGTGAGGAAGAAGGAGAACTAGGTGAGCTGGGCTGTATGGCTCCTGTAGCTAATTGGGCTCTAATGCATAGGAACATTTCCCTTTATTCTTCAGGCATTTTAGTTTAGCTACTGTTTGTATTTAGTTTAGCTAGCAAATGATTTTTATTAGAGATGAAACTTTTAGGGCAAATCATCAACAATATTACCAAGCCACACATCAATTTTCAGAATATTTGGAATAGTATTTATTTATATTTGGATTTAATAGTTTTGGTTTAATATTATTAATCTGTTTTAATGTTGCTAGGGTTCAATCTAGTTGTCCATTGGAGTTTGTTTTGCTTTTAAAAATACTTGGGGATTTTATGTAATGGTGTGAACATTCTTAAATGACCATTTGACAAAATATTTTTAGTTTTATATTTTGAATTTGATTTTGATCCAATTTGAGAGTGGGATTATTTTCCAGTTGCAATTTAATTATGACAATCATGGTGACAAGGCAATGTTAATTAGCATAATGTCTTAGTTAGGTCTGGGGATGTTACACTAAAATTCCCCAGAAACGCTGAAAAAATCAAAACATCGTGATACTACATGTATCTACTCTGTCCCTCGTCGTCCTCCTGATGGCCCTGAGCTTGACGCCGTGACGGAACTTGAGGACGAGGTCAAAATCGAATTGAATGGGAGACTCCATGGCCTGGGAATGGCGGAAGACGTATTGTCAGTACAGGTGCACCACAGCGAGCTTCACCTGCTGCAGCGCGAAAACCTGTGCCCGACGCACGCCCTCGGCCCAATGCCGAAGGGGATATGCGCGTAAGGGTGCCGCACCCGCTCCTCCTCCCCCTCGGGTGCGAACCGCTTTGGCCGGAACTCTTCCGGCTCCGGGAACTGCCGCTTGTACCAAGGGTCGTACCAGAGAGAGGGAGCTTGCTGCCGGCCTTGGCAATATCAACATTCACGAAGCCGGCGAAGCTTTGCTTGTGGGACATGTGGAGGATGTCCACGTAGGACAACAAGGACCAGGACCAATATGTGCATGGACATGGGCGCGACGTGCTTTTCGCTGGTACGACAACATGAAGGGAAGGGTAGATTAAAGCAATCAACACAAACGATAGATCAAGCTTCAAGCCATTGACCCATCAAGGTCAGGGAGTGAAACGGTGTATACGGAAGGGACCTCGGTGGGTGCAGTCATTGGCGTCAGTGACAGGAGAGGCCCCTCGACTCCTTCCCTCATCCGATGGCGGCAGCAGCAACGGTGATACGGTGAAGGTGGGAGATGTATTGACTGGCGGTTGCCCGTGGCCCTCGCGTCAGCTCCTTCCCTCAATGGGCGGCGACCGGCTGCGGCGATGTCCCTCGGCGGCGGAGCAGCTGACAGCGGCGGCGTGGTCGGAGAGATGTTGATCGACAGCCGCATGTTGCCCTCACGTGGTGTTCAGCGGCCGACGGCATCGTCCATTGTTTTGGCGACGAGGGTCTTCGAGGTGCGGTGCCGGGCGCCGCCGGCTTGATGGATCCTCCGAGACTTGGTCCTCGATCCCCCGTTTTGGATCATCTCCCGTGATTTCTGCTGGGAAGGAGAACGAGGCGTGAGGGGCAAGGCGAGATTTACCTCAACCGTTTTCTTGGCATCGGTTTTTTCATCAGGTTTCGTTTTTTGGTGGTTTTTGGTGGTTTTTGTGTGGGAGGGAAGGCGGAAGCGATGGAAGCGAAGGTACCAACTCCCCTTTAGGGGGGCATGTACAATGGTTCTATCTTTGGAGTGCCACATAGGACAAATGATGAGGTGGAGGAGAGAATTCATAAGAAAGGCTTGTCTTCCCTTATTTAAGAGATGATCTCTTAGCACAATATGTCTCACCATGTTTTTTGGAATAACTAGTTATTGTAGGTATGGCTAAGAGATAATCCATTGTAGACATGTTTTTATAGTCATCTCTAAATTACATGCAAGACTTAAGATAAGACTGTTTTATCAACCACTGTACATGCCCTTAATATTACAGATTAAGGGGATGTACTGAAGCGGGCCCATATGACAAATTATGGTAAATTAAGCGGGAAGTGTTCTTTTGGAAGGGAATTAAGATGAAAATGTGGTAAACTCTATCCAACAATATCAAAGCAAATAGCCTTGCATAGTTGCATGACCGTAGTGCTGTGTATGGAATGCATGATATAGCACACACTGCAAACACCCCAGATTAACTGGGAATTGCCATGATGCACATCCATCAAGTGGCAGAGAACCAGAGACACCTCTAGTGCCACAGACATCATCTGACCAAGACGACGCTGAAGATAGCAATGTCAACGAACGCTTTATAAATTGGCACGAGCAACACGTACCAATGCAGAGACCAGACCGAACACTGATAAGCAGCTAGCTCTTAGCTCCTCCTTATTCTTCCATGGAAGACACCAACTGCTCCATTGCTCTGGCCAAAACTGCAGTCCATGCTGCTGCACATGGCACAAGCGTAGCCATTCTGGTGCTCTTGTCTTGGCTGTCTCTGATCGGCGGGTTTCTGGTATACTTCTACGCGCCATTCTGGGCCATGAGGAGGGTCCCGGGGCCTCCGACCAGGTTTCCCCTCGGCCATCTCCATCTTCTTGCCAAGAACGGACCAGACGTCTTCCGCGCCATCGCCAAGGAGCACGGCCCTATCTTCAGGTAATAATAATACGATTGTATGAGATTATGATTGCACGATGTATTGCTCTTCATGCATAGGCACGTATATATGATGTACAAAGGTGGGCCACGGACCTCAACTATACAAGGAACTAGGAGGCGGGCCCAATACACAATATGCACATAACACATATACTCAACACCCCCCCGCAGTCGAAGCGGCACCGCGGCTGACGCAAAGACTGGACCGAAACTCCTCAAATGACGCCGTAGGCAAGCCCTTGGTCATGATATCGGCAAATTGTTGGGAAGTAGGGACGTGTAAAACACGAATATGGCCAAGGACCACCTGTTCCCGAACAAAATGAATATCCAACTCAATATGCTTGGTCCGTCGATGATGCACCGGGTTAGCGGAGAGGTAGACCGCCGAGACGTTGTCGCAGTAGACCACCGTGGCACGATCAACAGGACAAGAAAGCTCCTGAAGCAGCTGGCGAAGCCACGAACACTCGGCGACGGCGTTGGCCACCGCACGATACTCAGCCTCAGCACTAGAACGAGAGACCGTCGGCTGCCGCTTGGACGACCACGAGATAAGTGAGGGTCCAAGGTAGACACAATAGCCCGAAGTGGAGCGACGAGTGTCAGGGCAGCCCGCCCAGACTGCATCGGAATAGGCGGTGAGGGCGGTGTCGGCGGAGGCGTGAAGCGTGACGCCAAGATCCATAGTGCCACAGATATAGCGGAGAATCCGCTTGACGGCAGCCCAGTGAACGTCTCGAGGAGCATGCATATGAAGACACACCTGCTGCACGGCATACTGGATGTCCGGTCGAGTCAGAGTGAGGTACTGGAGAGCACCAACGATAGACCGATAGAAAGCAGCATCCGAAGCAGGAGAACCATCCGTGGCAGAAAGCTTGGCCTTCGTATCAACAGGCGTAGCGGCGGGCTTGCAGTTAAGCATGCCGGCGCGCTCCAGGAGCTCGTGAGCGTACTTCCGCTGATGAAGGAAGAAGCCATCCGGACGGCGCACCACCTCGACACCGAGGAAGTAGTGCAAAGGACCCAAGTCCTTGATGGCGAACTCAGCGCGAAGACGAGCCGTGAGCTGACTGAGGAGACCAGCCGTACATGCCGTCAGGATGATGTCGTCGACATAGAGCAGCAAGTAAGCCGTGTCAGAGCCCTGATGATAGACGAAGAGCGAGGCGTCCGAGCGGGTAGAGCGGAACCCAAGCTGGTGGAGAAACGCCGCGGTGCGCTGGTACCAAGCGCGCGGAGCCTGCTTGAGTCCGTACAAGGACCGCGAAAGCAGGCACACGTGGTCGGGAAGCGCCGGGTCAACAAACCCGGTGGGCTGCTGGCAGAAGACCTGCTCCTCGAGGTGACCATGGAGGAAGGCGTTGGAGACGTCCATCTGGTGCACCGGCCAAGCACGGGAGACCGCAAGGTGGAGAACCGTGCGTATCGTGCCGGGCTTGACGACCGGAGCGAAGGTGTCGGTGAAGTCGATGCCAGCACGCTGTCGGAAGCCACGAACGACCCAGCGCGCTTTGTAGCGATCAAGGGTACCATCAGGACGGAGCTTGTGTTTAAAGACCCACTTCCCGGTAATCACGTTGGCGTGCCGGGGACGGGGAACAAGCTGCCACGTCCGGTTGCGCAACAGGGCGTCAAACTCCTCTTGCATCGCAGCCATCCAGAGCGGGTCACGAAGAGCGGCGCGAACGGAGGACGGCAACGGCGACGGCTCAGAGGTGGACGCCGCATGGACGTAGTCATCCGAGGCGTAGCACGAGCTCGGGCGAAAAACGCCCATACGGGCGCGGGTGACCGGACCGGCCACAGGCGCCGGGGGGGCCACGGGCGCCGGGGGCGCCGAGGGGGCCGCGGGCACCGGGGGCGCCGGGGGGACCGCGGGCGCCAACGTCGGGGGCGCCGGCGCCACGGCTGGAGGGGGCGCCGCATGCGGGGTGCGCGCCTCAAAGCCAGGGAGAGGCGTCGAGGAGCCCGCGTCACCGGTGGCGGGAGGAACAGCCGGGGGTACCTGGTGAAACGGAAACACATGCTCATCAAAGTAAACGTGCCGGGAAGTGAACACACGGTGGGAGACGGGATCGTAGCACCGATATCCCTTGGAGTTGGAGGGGTAGCCGATGAAGATGCAAGCGACAGAACGAGGTGCGAGTTTGTGAGGAGCGGAGTCGGCAGTGCTAGGATAGCAAAGGCACCCGAAAATACGCAAGCCATCATAAGATGGGGGCGTACCGAAGAGAAGATGGTGAGGTGCATAGTTCCACCGTGGGCGGCAAGGGCGAATGTTAAGAAGAAGAGAAGCAGTAGCGAGTGCGTCCGGCCAGAAACGAGGCGGCACGTTAGCATGGAACAGGAGCGTGCGAACGCAGTCGTTCAGAGTGCGAAGGACGCGTTCGGCTCGACCGTTCTGCTGGGAAGTATACGGGCATGTGAGGCGAAAAACTGTGCCGTGGTGCGACAGAAAAGTGCGGAAAGCAAGGTTGTCGAACTCTTTTCCATTGTCAGTCTGAAGAGCAAGGATGGGACGCCCAAACTGCGTGCTGACATAGGAGTAAAAAGCCGTCAAAGTGGAGAGTGCATCCGACTTTCTGCGCAAAGGAAAAGTCCACACATAATGAGAATAATCATCAAGGATAACCAGATAATATAAATAGCCCGAATTACTAGGAACCGGAGAGGTCCACACATCGCTATGAATCAACTGAAAAGGAAAAGAAGCTATGGTGGTGGAGTTATTAAACGGGAGGCGAACATGTTTGCCGACACGACAGGCATGACAGGTGTGATCCTCTATCTTATGGCAACTGAAACTGAAACTCCTAAGAATATGACGAAGTGTGACGGGGTTGGGATGACCCAAACGAGCGTGCCAGAGATCGACGCCGGCGGAGAGAGCAACCGGTGCGGTGGTGGAGGTGGACGGCGAATGCACCGGATAGAGCTCGTCGAGGCTGTCACATCGGTGAAGTACCATCCTGGTTCGAGCGTCCTTGACACAAAACCCAAGCTCGTCAAATTCAACAGTAACAGGATTTTCACGAGTTAAACGACGAACGGAAACAAGGTTCTTAATAAGATGAGGTGACACAAGTATGTTAGACAAAGTAATAGGCATGGAATTAGAAGGAAAAGAAGTGTGCCCGACATGTGTGATAGGGAGTGTAGAACCGTCGCCGACAATGATGCGGCGGTCGGTGGTGACGGGAGTGAAAGAGGCAAGATTACCAGGATGAGCAAACATGTGAGCCGTAGCCCCGGTGTCCATGTACCAATCATCACCTCCTGTGTAGTTGTTCGGCGTAGGAGCGGCATGCAGCGCGGGAAGGAGCACCGGGTCCCAGGGCGCCGGCGGCAGGGCCGGCGAGGGGAACGGAGACGCCATGGGGAGGCCGTAGCCACCGCTCGGCAGCGGCGGTGGGTACTCTCCAGCGGACGAGTGCTGGCCCGCTGACGACCCCCACCAGTACCCGGGAGCCCCGTACGCGGGCGGAGCCCCGTACGTGGGAACGGGCGCGTCGAACGCCCCGCGCGACAGCAAGGGGTCGACGGGCATAGTCGGCGCCGGCGGCGGGGCGACGACGGACTGGCCGGAGAGCGCCGGCGGTGGGGCGGCGACGTACGCCAGCGGGGGCAGCGGAGCCGAGCCGTGCGGCAAGTCGGGGTGGGCTGGCGGGGCGACGCCGGACGCGCCGTAGGTGGCGGCCGTCCCGTACGGCGGCGGGGCCGCGCCGTAGGGCGCCGGCAGCGGAGCCGCGCCAGAGGGCGCCGGTGGCGGGACGGCAGAGGCGGCGGCGGACGGGCCGGTGGACGCCATCGCTGGTGCACCCAGACTGCACGTACGTAGACGAAAGCTAACACGGTAGCTGATCGATTCTGCACGGAGCTACCAACCAAGCACTCAGGCAGGTGGATGCTTTTGACGGAGTCAAAGCGAGCTAGCTATGCACGTATAGCAAACCACCGCCAGATACGTGATTGATATGTTCTCGCCGAGAACACAAGCACGCGAGGACACGAGACGCCGACGGATCGCAACAGGATCAGGTTAGCGGGCGCGCGGGCGGGTAGTGAGCGACGAAGCGGTGAGCGGCTCGGGAGCGATCGGGCAAGAGCGGCGGCCGGCGCGGAGGGAGCGCGAGCGGCGGCGGCGGGGTGGCGGCGGCGGCCGGCGCAGGGAGGCGCGCGGGCGGCGGCGGCGGCTGGGTGGCGGCGGCGGCGCTGAGGAGACGCGGAGCAGACGCGCGGCGGCGGCGACAGCGGCGGCGGAAGCGAGAAAGAAACCTAGGAAACTGATACCATGTATGAGATTATGATTGCACGATGTATTGCTCTTCGTGCATAGGCACGTATATATGATGTACAAAGGTGGGCCACGGACCTCAACTATACAAGGAACTAGGAGGCGGGCCCAATACACAATATGCACATAACACATATACTCAACAACGATAGCCATCTTCTTCTTCAGTTGTCATGTATAGTATATGGCGTTCCAGTCCAGAGCTTTCGACTGCGATGCAGGTTTCACATGGGGAGGCAGCCGCTGGTGATCGTGGCGAATGCGGAGCTGTGCAAGGAGGTGGGCATCAAGAAGTTCAAGGACATCCGCAACCGGAGCACCCCGCCGCCATCGGTGGGATCGCTGCACCAGGACGCGCTCTTCCTCAGCAGGGACTCCACGTGGCCGTTGATGAGGAACACGGTGATCCCGCTCTACCAGCCGGCTCGGCTCGCCGGGCTCGTCCCAACGATGCAGTCCTATGTCGACGCGCTGGTGGACAGTGTAGCCGCCTGGCCGGACCAAGACTGCATTCCCTTCTGCCAGCTCTCGCTGCGAATGGCCATCGACATCATCGGCAAGATGGCCTTCGGCATCGAGTTCGGCCTCTGCAAAAAGGTCGCCGTGGACGGCGGCGAAGACGTGAGGGAATTCCTGGAAGAGTACAAGAGGTCCATGGAGTTCATCAAGATGGACCTGTCCAGCTCGCTATCCACCATCGTCGGGCTCTTCCTCCCATGTGTCCAGACGTCGTGCAAGTGCCTGCTGCGGCACGTGCCCGGCACGGCGGATTACATGATGGAGGAAAACGAGCGCCTGCTGTGCCACCGCATCGACGCCATCATTGCCGGCCGGCAAAGGGACCGCGAAAGCAGCTCCTCCTCGCCGGGTGCCGCTCTGGACTTCATCGCGGCGCTGCTGGACGCGAGGAGGAGCGGCGCCAGAGACATGGAACTGGAGGACAGGCACGTCCGTGCGCTGGCGTACGAGCACCTGATCGCCGGGACCAAGACGACGGCTTGGGCTTTCACGCTGTCGTCCGTGTTGTACCTGGTGTCGTGTCACCCACGCGTGGAGGAGCAGCTGCTGACAGAGGTGGACGCATTCGACGGCGCTCCGGACGCTGATGAGCTCCAGAGCAGGTTCCCCTACCTCGACCTGGTCATCAAGGAGGCCATGAGGTTCCACCTCGTCTCGCCGCTCATCGCCAGGGAGACCTCCGAGCAGGTGGAAATAGGCGGGCACCTCCTCCCGAAGGGCACATACGTGTGGCTGGCGCCAGGAGTGCTGGCCCGCGACGAGCGGCAGTTCCCAGAGCCGGAAGAGTTCCGGCCAGAGCGGTTCGCTCCCGAGGGGGAGGAGGAGCGGGTCCAGCACCCTTACGCGCATATCCCCTTCGGCATCGGGCCGAGGGCATGCATCGGGCACAGGTTCGTGCTGCAGCAGGTGAAGCTCGCTGTGGTGCACCTATACCGACAATACGTCTTCCGCCACTCCCCGGCCATGGAGTCTCCCATCCAGTTCGATTTTGACCTCGTCCTCGGGTTCCGTCACTGCGTCAAGCTCAGGGCCATCAGGAGGACGACGAGGGACAGAGTAGATACATGTGGTATCACAATGTTGTGATTTTTTCAGCGTTTCTGGGGAATTTTAGATAGCCTAAAACACATATGGATGCTTCGAAAAAGTATCAAGCGCAATAGTCCGAGATAAGCTCTCCTGAAAGACGAGGTATTCTCGCTTGCCTTTCACTTCTGCTGTTGCTAAACGGAACCCTGCTAGTATATAATATTTGGTTTTTGATTTCTTCGAATGGGTGTTGGAACGACGACCCTGTCGAGAGACCACCAATCATGTTTTTTGTTTTCATCTACTACCCCTATAAAAACACGAAAGGGCGGAGAACCAAACCATCTCAGCCATCAAACCATGCTGATCTGATGGTCAAAATCCCTTCAATATATCAAACACGTTTTACACTCAAATTACCCACCATGCCACTCCTAACCTCCTTTGCCTTCTAAACAAAACTGCTATCCCAAACTCACGCACGCACGCCTCTCCCAACACTGGCGCTTCTTCGCCTGGCCCATCTCCTCCAGCCTTTGCACCCACCACGCCCACCTCTTTGGTCAAATAGCAACAGCACGCACGTCCCTAATCCCTCGCCGCCCCTCGTCATCGCCTCCCCTGCGCCCCGCCGGCCCTCCCGGCGCTCCATCGCCACCTGCCCGCTCACCTCCTTGCCGCAGCTTGCCTGCCAACGCGTTTATCCCAAAAAGCTGCTCGCTCTCGCGCCTTATCCTTAAAAACAGCACACCCACCAACCCACGTCAATGCTCCACTGCCGCCCCAATCCGGGCGAGGAACCATTGCCTCGCGCCGCCAGCGGCCGGAGCTGCCAGGGCCATCACCAGTGTTCCTCAGTGCGCCGTCGAGATCCGCGCTGCGACGGAGCTCGAGCCGGCGGGAACCGCCATGCCTTTCGCAACAGACGTTGTTGGCATGCCACTAGAGGCCCGATCTGAGCGAGGAACCACCGCTTCTCTTCTTGCTTAATGTACCAATGCTTGTACTGCTGGATTTGATTGATCTGTGACCATCTACACGAGTTGCAGGCTACTGCATGTGATCGTCAAAAAAGGTGTGCGTGTTGTTACTGTTGGCTCCAAAGTGGAGAATCTAAGGAGCTTCCAAAAAGCATCTAATCTCTGAATCAGTAATCCTTTCCACCCGATGCATTTGAATTAGTTTAGGACGTGAGTTCTATATTATGCTTTGATTTTTTTTAATTAAGTGAAAGTTGGTTAATACTCAAATAATATCAGATTTCAGATCTCGCCTAATGTAGAAGGCATTGTGTTTGTTCTAAACTTGTAGTCCAAGGATCAGATAAGAAAAGGGGAGGTAGAAAAAATGTTTTCGGTCTAGATTGTGATCTGCAAAATGATGGTGATCATAATGACATGACAAATTTTTTGACAATGGAACTAATGCACATATTAGAAAAAACTATAGCGAGCCTGAGATATTCCATCATATGAAAACAAACAGTTTATTTATTCCAGCTTCTGTTAGTATTATCATTCTCTAACTGGTGAGGTACAGATGGTGAGGCATAGACTTAGAATATCTGACTGTCATGAAGGGTTTGTGGAGATTAGTTTTCTCCTTTTGCAGGCAATTCCAAAATATGAGGAGGCAAAATACATTCTAAGTTTGGTGGGCAAAATACAACTCCAATGTTCAGAAGTTAAGCAGATTCTGGTTGGGACGATAAGCTGATGCTTGTTAGTTAGAATAGGATATGTATGGTAAGTATCACACTTTTTGACGTTTTGGTGATGCTGTTGTGGAGGAACCAAAACCTCTTAAAACTTATTTGATGACTAATTATGAAGTATATGCACCATTTTCTGTATTATTGTATTACTGCGCACACTGTCATTTCTTTTTAGCATACTTTACATGTTGAACTATTCTTATTTTCTATGGCATGCATGTTTGTTCAGCCATGTGCCAAATGAGAGCACCTTGTGCCAAAACTGTGTGGTCATCATCGATCTATGCAGGAAGTACGCAGGCGGAGCCGGAGGCAAAGTATTTGTGGCATTCGTACTCCTTGGAGCTTGGCTCATCTAGGAGCTTGGAGATCGTCTTAGTTGTTCCTATTTCATTTGGACATAGTATGTTTATGAGGTCTTACGAAGCGAATGATGGGAATGAAGGTGCACAAGCTGATCAACCCCATAATGTAGCAATTTCTTCTTTTTTTAGGGGAAAAGGTAGCAATTTCAAGAGATACAACAAGTTGTACAATCCAACTTGAGAATGAGGAGGCAAACAAACTTGTATTAAAAAAATTAGAATATATGTATTTAATGATTTATGGTGAGCAAGAGATTGTTTTTTGCAACATGTGCTAGGCTTCAACATGTTGGGATCTTTAATTTTCATTTCACTTTTGTATTTTGGTCGTATCTCAAGGACCTAAGTGATTCAAGGGTTGTAGGGAATGATGTGATCTTACTGCGAGCGATAGTGCTTGCTGAATCTTGGAAACAAAT
Source organism: Elymus sibiricus (assembly GCA_039707655.1). Lineage (NCBI taxonomy): Eukaryota > Viridiplantae > Streptophyta > Magnoliopsida > Poales > Poaceae > Elymus > Elymus sibiricus. The sequence continues at coordinate 394,066,690 of CM077674.1, forward strand.
TTACAAAATAAATGCATAAATATTTAAACAATATTCTTGGCACATGTTATATGTTATCAGATCAGAATGATTGGTTGCTCCATTTATGAATGCCTTGGTGAATTATGATTCTTCCATTAAGCTGCATTTGCATCACTAAATTTTGTGTCTGATATCCAAAAACATGAGCTTGACAAAGACATTGATGTTTTCTTGGGGCTATATTTTACACTACACCATAACTCTTGATTGTACGCAATTAATGAGCTTGGAATGTATTTTTATAAAATTTATATTGGCCGAGATACGTATTGCACGTCTAATATTACTATTTTGATAATTATTTTATGACATTCTAGACGTGCGTTGCACGTGCAAGCTTACTAGTTACCTCAAAAAAAAATCTTTTTTTTTCATCAAAAACAGAGTACGTTTTATACAGAGAAAAACAACCGACAAAGCCCCGAACACACTCAAACGAAAACACCAGAAGCAGAGCTCAGCTGAGAGGCCATCAACCATTGATCACTACCGCACCACTGTCGTTATCAGGGAAAAAAATGGAGAATTTGAGGTAGCTTTCATGCCTTGGCACATGCACTTATGCTCGGTTGAAATAACTAAATGAAAGATACGTGCATTATATTCCCGATCTTATCCTTTCAAGTACAAGATCTTGGAAGAAATAAAGCATGTTCTTTTTTTTTTTACGGAAAAAATAAAGCTTGTTTTGATGTGCACGCAGCTTGAGAAAACTTCTGGACTAAATATTTGTAGATAGCAGAACGAGGTGGTCGAGTTTTGTTTCATTTTTTGTTGTGTTGCACGACTGGTTCAAGGCGCGCGGATGCAGACAGCAAATACGCCTTTGCCGACCAGATCTCGGCTAGAACGACTAGCATCAAGCAGAAAGAGATGTTTCTTCAAAAGGTGGTATCATCTGGTTAATTTACAAGTGGAAATATATGTAGTGGCGCGTCGACGTCGCGCACGTCGCGCACGAAAAGAACCTCTTGTCCATTAAAGGGGGCGCGTCCTCCGGTCCCTACAGCCTAGGTACAACACGGGCCTATGTACGCCACAAGTGGAGTAGTAGTGTTGACAGCGAAATCTGCCCGGACCTAGCCCGGAGGCACGGACGCCCTCCGGGTCAATACAGAGGCGTGCAGCAGCCCGCCCGAAGACCACTCGGAGGCTCCGGTCACCCTTCAAGCCAAAACGGAGGCGTGCAGCGGCTCGCCCGGAGGTCACCCCGAGGCTCCAGACACCCTCTGGGCCAACATAGAAGAATTCCAGACACACCGGCGAGGCTCCTACGGCGGCGAGTCCTACGTAACACGGTCGTGTGCGAACAAGTGCATTAGCTTTACCACAACGCAAGGCGAAACATGTCGTGAGCGATGTAGCTTTCGTGGCATCTCTTTCTATATAAATCCAATGGCTCGACAGCCTCCTCCTCCGACTTGACCCGATCGAGCGCGACCTGTGCAGAGCATGCAACTTGCAGTTGCCGTTTCTAGCTCTTCCTTTTGCGTGTGACTAACTCATCCATATTATTTACCTATTGGATCAAACCTGCCTATTTTTTTTAACAACGGGGAAAGTCCCAAAGGACCCAGAAGCTGCCATTACTTAACAAATGTTATTACAGCACAGCCCTTGAAAAGACCTCTAGAAAATACGAAATTACATACCAGTCCTTCCATTATGCATAGAAGACCATGACTAAAACTTGAAAAATGCAATCGGGTCACTGCGCCATTGTCGACCTCGTCGGAGGCGATGGAACCGCCAGCTCCGACGAACTTTGCCTTGCCATCATGCATAGGACACCACTCAGCAGCTTCGCCGAGGTAGAACACTGAGGGCAGCAAGGGGATTGGGGCCTCCCAAACACGGAGGTTGAAGAAGGAGGCAGCAGAGGGGATCGGTGCTCGACCACCGAGCAGCCGGCGATCAACCCTCATACTCCTCGACATTTGATCTTGGGATCCTCAACTCCGGCGGCACGGGTCGACGATGTGAACTTGGGTAGACGAAGAATGACACCATCGCTAGCTTGATAACCACTGGGTGCACCAGATCGGTGGACACCGAAGCCATTCCCCTTCCGATCACCCCTTCCGCCACAATGGCAGCTACGAGAGAAAGGGAGGGCGGAGGGCTGCCATGGTCCAGATCTGGCCACCAGACGGGCTTATTGAGGGAGCTGCCAGATCCGAGCTCATCCCACTCTTCCGGCTCCGAACCATGGAGCACGACGGAGAGGAGAGTACCAGACGACCATGGGACACAGCCCGAATGCGCAGGCATTGAACTCCAGAACGGCACAAGGCCACACGCCACTAAGGCAACTACTAACCTAAAACTACTCTGTACAACGGCGACCTGAGCTCCCCTCCCATCCGCATTCCGGCCGGGGAGAGGAGCTGGGAAGACCCAGGCGATTCTCAACGAAGAGGAGGGATGAGAGATAAAGGGCGGAAAGAAATGAGAGCCGAACCTGTCCATGTTAGCAATAGCAGAAGTGAAAGACAAACGAGAATACCTCGTCTTTCAGGAGAGCTTATCTCGCACTATTGCGCTTGATAATTTTTCGATGCATCCATATGTGTTTTAGGCTATCAAAAATTCCCCAGAAACGCTGAAAAAACACAACATTGTGATACTACATGTATCTACTCTGTCCCTCGTCGTCCTCTTGATGGCCCTGAGCTTGACGCCGTGACAGAACCCGAGGACGATGTCAAAATCGAACTGGATGGGAGACTCCATGGCCGGGGAGTGGCGGAAGACGTATGGTCGGTACAGGTGCACCATAGCGAGCTTCACCTGCTGCAGCGCGAACCTGTGCCCGACGCACGTGTAGGAGATATGCCCTAGAGGCAATAATAAATGTTATTATTATCTCCATGTTCGTAATTATATTTATATTATGTGCTATAACTGCTATGTTTCTCGAGTCTACAATAACCACGAGGCTCGGAGGAAAACTCATATGCACGTGTGGAATAAAAAACGGTAAAATGTATTCCTAGTCTGGCCTCTAAAGACTAGCTCAAGTATTGCATGATGATCACGTTTTCCTGATCATGGGCATGTTTATGCCAGGCAACTTTTGAGGGCACAATGTTAGGAGAACACTCGTGTTGAATCGACCCGATTGATGTTATGCTATGAGATACATTCGTCTCAAGTTAATGGTTAATAATACAGAGAAAGTTAACGTTTGCATAATTCCTTAGACCATGAGAGTGTCGAGTTTCTTCGTACTTGCTTCGTGAACTTTGGGGTTTGTTTAACGGCATCTGTAACAGGGTGGCTATTACGGCGGCTTTCGGGTTCACGAAAAAGTATGACAAGTAACTTGATAGCTCGAGATTGGGATTTGCTCCTCCGACGATGGAGAGATATTCTTTGGGCCCTCTCGGTGTTACGGTATCCATTATCGTCTGGCCAGACACAATGTGATTTGATCACTGGGATGCTGGAACACGGAAACGAGAAAAGAGAACAAAACCGGTAACGAGGTAACTGGTATAGTGGACAAGTTGTTGCTCCACGGGGATGCCGATAAGTCTCACCTCGGGTGTTTGTAACATATTGCGAAGCAACAGGAATTGCACACGGAAACTAGAGGTTCACTCGAATATTCATTCGTGTGGGTATAGGGATCAATATGGATGTCCATGGTTCCGCTATTGATCATTGATCGGAAAGTGTTCCGGTCATGTCTATACTTCACCGCAACTACAGGGTCACACACTTAAGGGTCATCTATCTACTGAATACTAGACAGAGAGTCTGAGAGAAAGTCACCGGAAAAGTTTCGTAGACAACGGAAAAGTTCCAGAGAGAACACCGGACAAGTTTCGGTAAAACTGAAAAGTTGTTTCGGAGTAAACCATTAAGCCAAAAAGGTTTTCGGCACGCACCTGGAACTTTTTGGAGGTGCCAGAATTGTTCTGGGAACTTCTGGAATTTTTTCGTAGAATAAAACCGGAAATGTTCCGGAGCAGCCGGAAACGTCTTGGTTGCTTTTCGCTGAAGAAAATCATTGATCCAGAAATGTTTTGGAATGCGTCCAGAATTATTTTAGTGGGTACTGGAAATGTTTTGGACCTACAAAAATATTTTCGGATTTAACGGACGCGAAAAAATATTTTCATGAATAGTGAAAAGCACGTTTTGGTTGCTTTTTGGAAAGCCACCTTTTAGTGCTGTTCCCAAAGCTTCTAGAAGGGAATACTTGGGAAGGGGGAACCCCTTTGGGGGGGGGGGGCAAGGGTGGCAGCCATGTGGAGCTACTCCATGGAGCTCCACTAGCCACCCCTTTATGCCCTTGTAAAGGTCATATTGTGAGGGCATTTTGGTATTTCCAAGTATGCTCTACCCCTTGGGTTTTTCCTATAAATAGAGGTGGAAAGGTGCTCTCCATTCTCACTCTTCTCTCACATACAAATGCCATGCATGATCTGGCTTTCTCTCTTCCTCCCTCGAAATAGTTTCGTAGAGCCGAAAGGATGTCTGGGTTTCGGTGGGAACTAGTTATGGGCGGCGAAGCCCTGCCGGATAGATGGCACCGTATGTGTGCAACCCCGTAGAGAGGTCCTAGGTTCGATCTTTTTCCCGAGGGGCTGTTCGAGGGTCCTCCCGAAGGGCTGTTCGAGATTCTGTCCGAGTTCGAGGGTCCTCCCGAAGGGCTGTCCGAGTCACCGTCCGAGGGACTATCGGACCGCCTCCCTGAGGGCTATCCGAGGGACTGTCCGGGGGCAGACGAGGGAGAACATCTTCGCGGTTGGGAGGTTGTAAATCCTAGCTGCGGGGATTTGCATCGCCGATCTTCATCGACTCTACTTCCGCTGCGCTACGAGTCGGTAATGACCAGATCAAAACCTTGTATGCATCTCCATAGTGATCCTGGGCGTGCTCGCAGTACCGATTTTTTTTTTTTCTGTCGCGTTCCCCTACAACACGCCCTCGGCCCTATGCCTGTTGGAAATATGCCCTAGAGGCAATAATAAAGTTGTTATTATCATATTTCCATATTCTTGATAAGTGTTTATTCTCCATGCTATAATTGTATTAACCGGAAACTCAAATACATGTGTGGATACATAAACAAACACTGTGTCCCTACTAAGCATCTACTAGACTAGCTCGTTGATTAAAGATGGTTAAGGTTTCCTAACCATGGACATGAGTTGTTATTTAATAACAAGGTCATATCATTAGGAGAATGATGTGATGGACATACCCAATCATAAGCTTAGCATCTGATCGTGTCACTAAGTTTAAATTGCTACAGCTTTCTTAATGTCAAGTATCTGTTCCTTAGACCATGAGATCGTGCCACTCCCTAATACCGGAAGAATGCTTTGTGGGCATCAACTGTCACTTCGTATCTGGGTGATCATAAAGGTGCTCTTCAGGTATCTCGGAAGGTGCTAGTTGGGTTGCATGGATCAAGACTGGGATTTGTCACTCCATGTGACGGAGAGATATCTCTGGGCCCTCTCGGTAATACAACATCCTAAGTAGCTTGCAAGCATGTGACTAATGTGTTTGGTCATGGGGATATTGTATTACGGAATGAGTAAAGAGAAATTGCCGGTAACGAGATTGAACTAGGTATGGTGATACCGACGATCGAGTCTCGGGCAAGTAACATATCGCCAGACAAAGGGAATTGTGTACGGGATTATCTGAATCATTAACATCGTGGTTCAACCGATGAAATATCTTCATGGAATATGTGGGAACCATTATGGGCATCCATGATCCCACTATTGGTTATTGATCGGAGAGGAGTCTTGATCATGTCCACATATTCTCAAACCCGTAGGGTCACACACTTAACGTTCGGTGTCGCCAGGGTTTGATGAGATAATAAGATGGTGTTATCGAATTTTGATTCGGAGTATCGGATGGGATCCCAGATATCCCGAGGAGCTTCGGAATTGTCCGGAGACAAAGAGAACATATATGGAAAGTATTTTCAGGGTTACCGGAAAAGTTTGGGATTTTTTGGTATTGTACCGGGAAGGTTCTGAAAGGTTCCGGAGTGGGGCCCACCTGCGTGGAGGGACCCACATGGACGTTGGTGGTGGGCCAAGGAGCCACACCTCTGGTCCATGCGCACCAAAATCCCCCCTAAAAGGAATATGATCAAATCCCGAAGGGATAAGATCAAGATCCCTAAAAAGGAGGGATCAAGATCGGTGGGGAAGGAAGGAGGAGATTTCCTTCCCCCCCCCCTTTGGTGCGCACCTGTTTTGGCCATTAGTGGCGCACCTGTTTTGGCCATTAATGGCGCACTACAGGTGCGCCACTATCATCACGCCACTAGTAACATATACTAATGGCACACCCCTGGTGCGCCATTAGTATACCAGACTATAGTGGTGCACCAGGTAGTGCGCCAATAGTAAGTCACACGGTGCGCCATTAGTATGCCTCCCAGGGGCCATATTTACCTTGTGCTCTGGGTTACTAATGGCTCACTAACAGATAATGCGCCACTAGTATTTTTATAGCAGTGCGCCACTAATGTGCTGTATGGTGCGCCACTAGTATGAATATTAGGAATTTTTTTTTCTTTTCTGATATTTGCGCAGGTTACAAAATATATTAGTGCACAGAATATAGACAGCACAACATATAAACAACAGATTCATCGAATACAATAGAAGATTAGTCTCCGAATACAATTCATCATATTAGCTAGTCTCCGAATTCAAAAGACCGAACAAAGTTAGAACATTTACAAGTCTCGAGCTAGACCGCGAGTAGCGAGTTTGTCTTCACATTACAAGTCGATATCGATCATCTAAACTACCATCACATAGAAGAGAGCTGCGGTCATCACGATGAGCATCATCGCGATGAAACTGGTCTTCATCCGGTTCCTCCTCCGCTCCCTCCTCTCTCCCGCTAGATAGCGCGCGTATCTAGCTTCCGCCTCCGCCCTAGTGGTGTACCCTTTGTAACTGTTACTGCTGAAACGGTAAACCTGTTTCCGACACTCCTCCCAGTCGTCGTAGACTCCGGGAACCTTACCCTTGTACACGACATACGACGGCATGTCTATGCACTAGACAAACAAAACGTTAGTAGCAATTCACAGACAATACATAAGCAATATATAAGTATGCAACAAAAGGATCGGAAGAGAAAAGCAACACATTAATAGCACGATTCGTGGTCCTACTAATAAATAGCATCGATTACATAGAAGTTGAACAACTGTCCAAACTAAAGAGCTAATCGATATTTCAGAACTACATACCATCACTACTTTCGACTCGACTCAGGGACCGGAGCGTGGATGAAGCCGCCGTCTATCGTGATGGTCATGAAATCGCGGTCGTTGTCAGCCTGCATTTGTAGCGTTGTTTCTATCTCACTGTTGGACGGTTGATATCTAAGGTAGAACTGCCCCGAGGTACGAAGGACATCTTGATGGATGATTTCCGCAAACTCCGACTGGATGCGAAAGAATTCTTGTCTGATGTCCGTGTCCTGGATTGCCGACAAGCTTGCGGCCCAATCTTTGAGATTATTTGGTAGCAGAAGGTGATTATGGTCCCGCACGATCGCCCGCATGTGATGGAGGGCGTAGTAGGCATCCTTCTGACCGCCAGGCGGCTGCTTGACGCAGGGGAACATCGTATTGTGGGCGAACACGTGCTTGCCGTACCTACGAATTGGCCTCTTGAAGGTGCCTCCAGATCTGGCGTAGCCGGGGAGAGCTTCATCAAGAACTTTCTTGATATTTGTGTAGTCTTTCTTCGACTGACGGTCCGAGTCGAAATACGTGGCCATGGAATATTTCGGGCTTAAGAGGATGAGTGTGCAATGTGTGTCACTGCACAAAACACGGAATGTTAGAAAAAAAAAGAACGATCGAAATCTAAGAAATCATATGTTACGGGGCGGTGAGGGGATGACTTACTCGGGAAAGTAAGTCACGAGGAAGTTATCCTTATCTGGGTTCTCCAGAATGACGCCTTCGAGGTATGAACTCGTGACTTGACGGTCCCCAGCGCTGCCCAAGATCTTGGCACGCATGTAGAAGGGGTCGACTATCACGATGTCCGGGGTCTTGTCTCTAATGATCCGCATCTCCATACTAAGCAAAAATAGCCGAATGAAGGTGTAGTGCAGCGGATGAAGGTTAAACATAACGAAGATGTCATCAAACCGCAGGACGATCATACCCCCGATGGCGCTATCCACAAAGCCCTTGCCCTCTGGCACCTTGGCCACGAAAACCGGGTATGCCACATCATTCTCTCGGAGACGCCGCTTCTCCAAAGAAAGAACACTGTCATGCAGACCCCGCATAGCACCGGTTGCAGCATTGAGCATATTAGTCGGTAGCATCGGCCTACCCGCCACATGCACCCTCCTCGAGATATCCTTAGGTGAAGGTGGCCCGTCCTGAGCACGGATCGTACTCGGTGCCGGCTGGCTCGCACCCTTAATCTTTCTTTTCCGTCCCTTCTTCTTCTGCTGTAATGGGATCGAGTTCTGCTGAGAGACCGCCTTCTTGAGTGTGTTGGGGCTGATAATATTTCGCACCTCGGCTATCTGAGGCTCGGTGAAGGCGGCAGCTGGAGGCGTCTCGTGAGAACTGAACGCCAGACGACGCCTGTTGCAATTGGGTTTCTCCGCGGTACCAGCTAGATCGCGATCGTCTTTTGCAGGGTTGGGTTCTTGAGAAGGAGGCCCCAAGAATTCATCATCGTACCCATGTTCGTTGAAGTACTTATCGACTTTGGTAAATGTACCGTCGTCGTCGTCGTCGTCGTCGTCCGGATCCTGTGCCATATGCATGCCCGGATCCTGTGCCATATGCATGTCCGGCATGTCCGGTAGCGTTGCGGCGGTCTTGCCATGGCTTGGCGCCGGCACGACTGGCGGTGTTGTCTGTGGGGTGGTGTCCCCCGCCCCCAAACGAATCTGGCTCTTCGGCCAAAGCAGGGGCCAGCTTAAGCAGGCGCTGAGGGTCATCACATCGTCTTCGTCGGCCCCAGCGGGTCGAAACGGAGGTAACAAGTCGTCGCAGCCCCGCAGCACCCGAACCAGTTGAACCCTATACACGGTGGGTGGCATCGGATTACCGTGGAACACGCGGCTGCCCGGTTGAACGATTCTGGCCTTGGCGACATCGATCAACTCGCCGTCCACGAAGTGCAGGAGAGTGCATGGAACGTCGGCGACGCCCTGCGAAAACATGTAGGGCGTCAGGGATGCCCAGTCAAAGGCAAGGAGATGAAGTCATCGGCCGAGAGGCTTAATTAGTTACCGTGATGGCGTCGAGCTCGGCTAATGTCGAGGCACCGCCAACGGCGGGCGTGCAATTGACGGAGGGGCCGCTTGCTGCCGAGGTGCCGGCCGGCGTATTCTTCCCACACCCGGGTGCATTAAGCTGCAATGCCGGCGCCGCCGCAGGAGACACCAATGCCGCCTCCGCCGGAGACACCAATGGCGCCGCCGCGGGAGACACCAATGCCGCCTCCGCCTGAGACACCAATGGCGCCGCCGGCGCGTTGCGCGAGTTGCTGCCCGTCAAGCTGGGAATCGGGGGCGGCCCCTGTTGGCCGCCCGCCACCCACGCCTGCAGCCCAGAAACCAAGGTAGGTATAATGGCGGTGATCGTCGCTCCCAGTTGGTCTCGCACTTGCTCTTCGACCATCTCCGGAATCCGCGCCACTTGTGCCTTGAGTTGTTGAACCTCGCGCTGCTGGCTTTCCGAGCTGGTCTTTCTCTCCTTTCGCCCAGCGGTATAGTATTCCGACCATTTCGTGGACAAGCCTTTGCCGGCCACACGACCAGCTGACGACGGCTTACTGAGCTTATCCTTGTTTTTCATTACGTTCAACGCCCTATTTAAAGGGGTGTCGAAAGGGGAGCTGTGAGACGACCCCGCGCTACTGCTTTCAGTGTCCTGCGGAAGGAACGTGAACCATTTAGAAATTTGGCTTCATTAATTAGAATGCAACCATATGGAGCTAATTACGCGGGGGTGTATTCCTTACCAGAACACGCTCAAGCGCCTTGGTCTTCGGATCCGTGGTAAGCTCCTTGGTTACCGGGTCAATCTTGTACCGGGCCCTGACATAGTTCCTGGTCTGCTTGTCACGGTATTTCTCGAAGCGGGGCGGTAGGCCTTGCTCGGCACGCTCCGCGTCCTCCTTGTCCCATATAGGTTCCGCCACTCTGTAACCGTCGGGACCGAGTTTGTGGACCCCTAAGTTCAAGTCCCGCATATCTTTCCCCCACTGACTTGATTCCCCGGATGCGTTGCTCTCGCACTTGATCTTGAACTCCCGGTAGTCATCTTCGCTGATCGAAGGATTTTTCTCCTTGATCTTCTCATAACTATCACCTTTTTCAATCATGCTCTTCACCGCGCCTCTCCAAGTAGCCAGGGCCTTGCTCATCTTCGTGAGGGTGGCACTGTTCACTTTATTCCCTGAGAGGCGTGTGTTTGCGAAGTCACCGGGGAACTTGTATCGTTCGTGCAGCTTCGTGAATTGGAGGTTGCGCAAATTCCCTCGGTCACGATGCCTTAGGTTCTCGGTGTTGATCGAGACGGTGCTCCGGAGAATGCACCCGAGCTGTCCCGCGTACCCCTTGACTATTTCTTTGGGCGCCGTTGGATGCCCCTCGGAGGACACTTCAGTAAATTCCTCCTTGACGGTGCCGAGCACGTTCGGGCGCCGGTCCTTCCGTTGCCTCTTCGGTTGGCTGCCATCTGTGCGTGCGCCGCCATCATCAGTGGTGGCATCCTCGGCGGCACCATCAGGGGTGTCATCCCCGACGCCACTAGGGGTTGTGTAGTCGGGATCGGTGTCTTCTGCGGCGTCCTCATAGCGGTGAGGGTCTCCCTCCATCTCCTGGGACAGCTCCCAGAATGGCTTGCCGCCCGAACCGCCGACCTCATCGTTGTCGGCCATGTTCGCTCTAAATAGGAAAAAAGTTTGGACCTGTTAGTGTGTTGTTGCTAAGGTCCAAGTCCCTTCCTAACCCCCTTCTTCTTGTCTCCTCTCACTATCTCTCTCACACACATGTAGTTTATCGAGTGATGGACAAAAAAACAGTTGATCCTACTTAATTAAGTACTAAGATACCCCGGCCCATGCATTAGTCACAAGTACCCCATATGTCCTATTTTTAGCAAAGTCATGCTAAAATTCACGGAAAATTTCAGCATGACCTTTGCTGAAAATAGGACATATGGAGTACCCGAATTTGCCGGAACGGAAGTTAATCGACATTCCGGCAAACTCAAGGGCCTCTCGGGGTACCTGCAAAATCATTATCCAGTTTGGACTAACTGCTCACATATTAGTCCTTTGATATGGACTAACTGCCTTTATTGCTGTCTATTAGTCCAGTTTGGAACTGCCTTTATTGCTGCCTTTACTAATGAAATGACCAATAACACGACAACAGGCATGCTACAACTTAATATTTCAAAAAAGAATTGTCCTCCGCACACCACATATTATGTACGAGCTAAGCCGTCCTTGTTGCATGGTTTCACAGGTAGATGGTCTCAGGAATGTGATTGGAATGAAGAAAACGGAGGTACTGGCACTTTACTGCATGCATACATTCCTCAATCAATACCATTGCTATGTTTGGTTGGTTTATACTGTCCGAGTTGTACTGACTGGTAACTAGTAGTTTAGTTTGTCAAATATTCCATGGCTGTTCACTCACATATATAGAAGAACTGTGTCGTATACATGCATGTATTTCTTGGTTCCCTGGGTACTGCAAGCGTTTAGCAGATAAAAAGGATGGTGTGTGGTTCTGAATTGGTAATGAAAATAACGTGTGGCTGTGTTTTTGGCAGATAAAAAGGATGATGTCGGGGATCATCAACAGCCCCTAATCCATCCTAATGGAGTGGATGGATTCCTGGCTAATTTCTGCATAGGGAGGGAGGGAGGGGTTGGTTTATATGAGACAGACAGACAGAGAGACAGAGTGCGCAATGTCTTTTGGTAGTAGAAGCACTGTGTTTTTTGTTGGTGTTTCACTGCATTTGGTGGAGAGGGTTCATGAGTGAATGAATGAATGCAGCGAGAACACTTTCTACTCCTCGGCAGTATAATAATCTTCATTGTACTAGTGTATCCTGGACATGGCTTAATACTTTGATTCAAGAGCTGGCTATATATATATCTATTTATTTTTGTTTGTTGATGAAAGGTTAATGGATGATGCTTTCCTGTGTTGGTGACACAGAGAAAGAACTAGTGCACTGTGTTGTTGCAACTACACTACACTACACAGAGAGCTAGGTAAATTTTTTGTGTAATCTTGAGGCATGCCCTCTTCCTCCTCTCCATAGTCCAGAAGATCAAAATCTAGTAGCAGCGGAAATTGAGACACGGTGTTACTCCCGTTCTTGGGGCATATGGTGCATCAGTACAACTCATGTGGCTAGTCCACCGTATGTGCCCCAAACTTACTTTTGTGTAAGGGCTGCCATTATGTTCCAAGGTAAGTAACAGGAAATAAGTTTTGCTATCTAACTCAAGGCATTTTTGTTAATCTACTTCTGTTTTGCAAATCTTAATAAATAAAAACCTGTAAAATAAACATAAGCGGCACAAATTGAGAAGTACAACAGAACCAAATGAGTGGGAGGGGGGAGTGGTGGCTACCTGCCTATGGAGTGGTCGCCGGCGTTGCTCCTAGGATGGGGGTCCTGGACCGGCGGTGGAGACGGGCTGATCTGCTGCAGAGGAGGGGGCGCACGGTGAGAGAGAGAGAGAGAGAGGGAGGGAGAGAGAGAGGGAGGGAGGGAGGGAGCGGGAGGCTTACCGGAGCGGAGGGGGTCGCCGGAGACGAGCAGGTAGGGGGCGGCGCGGCGGGCGGTCGCGGGAGAGGCGCTCGATCTGCTGCAGAGGAGGGGCGCGCACGATGAGAGAGAGAGAGAGAGGGAGGGAGGGAGGGAGAGAGAGAGGAAGGGAGGGAGAGGGAGGCCACCGGAGCGGAGGGGGTCACCGGAGACGAGGAGAGGCGGCAGGGACGGCGCGGCGGGGCGGTCGCGGGAGAGGTGGGGATGGGAGTGCGGCGGCCGGATAGCAAAATGGCGATGGGAGAGTGAGCGGAGGGGGTCGCGGGAGAGGTGGGGATGGGAGTGCGATAGCAATGGCGCACTTTTGAGGATGTGCGCCATAAACATCTGGATAGCAATGGCGCACTTTTAAGGGGTGCGCCATTACTATTAGTACTAATAGGTTAAAACAATTGCGTGTGTGGCTATGGACAGAACCACTTACATGGCCTAGTGGTTGGTCCCTTGATACATTAAGCAAGTCACCCGGCCGGCCAGGTTCGAATCTTGGCAACCCCATTTTTTGCACCTTTTTTAAAATTTTATTTTAACCTTATGATAAACATCCAAACACTTTAAAATAGACACATGGCAATTTTAATACTCCCTCCATTCCTAAATATAGGGCGTATATTTTTTTTACAATGCATCTCCTTTACTCAATCACAATATAGAATCATTTACAATGCTATGGCATGGTTGAAATCAAGTGAGATGAAATAACAGTCATCAAAGATTGACATGAAATAACAGTCATCAAATTAAGATTGAGTTTGCATGTAAAGTAATATAATATATGTTTAAAAGATCTTTAATAATATTTTTAATTAGACCACGTACTTAAACCATTGTGATAATTTAAGATTTGAGATAAAAGAAAAGGAAAATGCAAATGGAGTGATAAAACCATTGTGCAAAGATTTAGAATTAGATGACATGGTTGAAATCAAGTGATACATGTAATAATTTAGTTGCATGTAATAATTGAGCTTGCCACTGACACACACACACGTGGCCGACACGTCGTGATTCGATCTTAGCTATCTTTTCACAATCTTCTTGCCCTTCTTTCTCGCGGTTGAATAATTTAGCCCCGGAACCCCTTGAATTGATCTTCTCTTGAACGGACGTCCTTTAGGTAGGGTGGTCCTGCTTCTTCTTGTGGTGTATGGTACTTCATCGTCGTCGTCATCTTCCATCTTCGGGTCGCCGTACTTGTCAAAGTCTTGCTCATTGGCGACTCCATCCATTCCGATGATGTTCCTTTTGCCTCTCCTCACGACAACACGACTGGGCTTTGGCGGGTCGGTAATGAAGAAGCATTGGTCCACTTGGGAAGCCAGTACCCATGGCTCATTTTTCGCGGTGACGTTTGCGCCCGGGGTCTTGGATTTGGCTTCGGGTATAACCATGGTGGTGAAATACCGGTCTTCTTTTAGGACGCTCTTGGCCCATCTGACACGGAACATCGGGACCTTCTCTCCAGCGTAGCTCAGCTCCCAGATCTCCTCGATCCTTCCGTAGTATTTGTCCTTGTCGTTACCGGTGTAGGATTCCATCGTTACCCCGGAGTTCTGATAATCGCTCTTCATGTCCTTTTCCTCGGTGTAGAATGTGTAGCCGTTGATATCGTACGCCTCATACGTCATCAGGTTGTGCTCGGCGCCCTGTGACAAGGCGAATATGAGTTGTTCTTCCGCGGAAGAATCCTCATGTAAAGGGTACGACAGAAGCTTCTCCTTGAACCAACGCGTGAAACATGAGTTGTGCTCTTTGATTATATCTCCGTCCGTCCTCTGTTGGCCTCGGTCATTGTACGTCTTCTCAATAAAGGTTTTGTGCTCTACCACCCAAGGATCGACCACGTCTATGTGTTGTAGCGCGACTAGGTTTGCTCTTTCAAAGTCGGCGAGTCGACCCTCGAAGTCGACATGCATTTCGCAGCGACCCTCGCGGTGACCCCATCCAGCGAGCCTGCCGAGGTGCCTATTGACGGGCAGACCAACGGGGTTCTCGATGCCTAGATAATTCGTGCAGTAGGAGATGCACTCTTCGGTCAGAAAGCCCCTGGCTATGCTTCCCTCTGGACGTGACATGTTGCGAACGTATCCTTTGATGACACCATTCATCCTTTCGAACGGCATCATGCTGTGCAGGAACGTCGGCCCGAGTTGGATGATATCCTCCACGATATGGACCAGCAGATGCACCATAACGTCGAAGAATGCGGGCGGGAAGTACATCTCAAGCTCGCATAGTATCACCACGATCTCTTCCTGTAGCCTTCTGAGTTGCCTCACGCCAACCGACTTTCGAGAGATGACGTCGAAAAAGTTGCATAGGCCAAATAGCGTTTCACGGACGTGCGCGTCCATGATCCCACGGATTGCAACTGGAAGTATCTGCGTCATCAGCACGTGACAGTCGTGAGACTTCATCCCGCTGAACTTCTGCTTCGCTGAGTCTAGGTATCTGCTTATCTTCCCCGCGTAACCGTAAGGAAGTTTTACTCCTACGAGGCAGGTGAAAAACTGCTCGATCTCCTCCTGACTTAGAGTGAAGCACGCGGGAGGGAAGTCATTTCCGATCTTCTTGGCCTTTTTGCCTTTGCGACGACTTTCCGTGTCCATCGCCTCATCATCATCATCATCATCATCATCATCATTAGCGTGAAGCTCCTCCCTGATGCCCATTGATTTCAAGTCTGCCCTTGCTTTCGGCCCATCTTTGGTCCTCTCTGGCATGTTGAGCAGGGTACCAAGCAGACTCTCGCACACGTTCTTCGTGATATGCATGACATCAAGGCTGTGAGGCACACGGAGGATCTTCCAGTACGGCAAGTCCCAGAAAACAGACCTCGTTTTCCATACCTTCAGCAGCGGCTCTGGCGCCTTTCGCTTCTTTCCCGACGGTGGCGCCTTTCCCGGCTCTGGCGCCTTTCCCGGCGGTGGGCACTCTTTCCAATTTTTCAATAGCTCGTCTATTTCCTCGCCGCTCCTCGTACGCGGGCGTCTTCGGGGTTCGGTTTCACCATCGAACAGATCCTTGCGTTTTCTCCATGAGTCATCGTCGCGAAGCCACCTTCGATGTCCCATGAACACGGTTTTCGAAGACCCGGGATCTCTATCTAGCTGGCGATACGTTGTGTCATCCATGCACCTGACTCATCCAGAAAATCCGTGGATCACCTGCCCCGCGACATATCCGTAACCGAGATAGTCGTGCACCGTCGTGAGCAGTGCGGCTCTCATAGGGAAATATTCTTTCTCTACGGCGTCCCACGTATTGGCTGGCGTTTTCCATAGCATGTCTAGCTCCTCTTTCAGCAGCCCCAGATACAGATTGATGTCGTTCCCTGGTTGTTTCGGCCCTTCAATTAGCATACTCATGTGAATGTACTTCCTCTTCATGCACAACCAGGGGGAAGGTTGTACATCCACACAAACACTGGCCAGGTGCTATGTGTGCTTCTCTGGCTGCCAAACGGATTGACTCCATCGGTGCTCGCGCCCAGCACGATGTTACTTGGATCGTCCCCAAATTCTGGGTGTTCGAAGTTCAACGATTGCCACTGGCTCGCATCCTTAGGGTGACTCAGCATCTTGTCTTTTTTATTTATCTCCGGATCATTTCCGTCATCTTCTCGCTTCTTCTCCTCCCTATCCGCGTGCCAACGCAGGAGCTTTGCTGCCTTAGGGTCCGCGAAATACCGCTGCAGACGAGGAGTGATCGGAAAGTACCACACCACTTTTCGAGGAGCTTTCTTCCTCTTCTTGTATCGAGTGACGCCGCACACCGGACATATGGTAGACTCCGCGTGCTCGTCCCGATAAATGATGCAATTGTTCATGCACACATGGTATTTCACGTGCGGTAAATCCAGAGGACACACGATTTTCTTCGCCTCCTCGATACTGGTCGGGCACTTCTTCCCCTTGGGAAGACGTTCGTGCCAGAATGACATGTTCTCGTCGAAGCATGCGTCGGTCATTTTGTGTTTTACCTTCATCTCCAGAGCCATGAGCGTTACTTTCAGGCGGGTATCCTCGGGCCTGCATCCTTCATACAATGGAGTAACCGCGTCTATCTCCAGTTGATCCAGCTTGGCTTTCTCTCGGACGGCAGCTCTTGCGTTATCCGTCTGCTTGAGAAGCAGCTCTTGAATATGAGGGTCCTGCACCCAGCCCATCGATGGTCCATCGTCGTCTGCTCCGGCATCTTCATCTTCATGATCATGCCCTTCATCTTGATCTTCCTCATCATCATGTCCGGCATCTTCTACATGATGACTGTGTACTGCATCACCGTCGTGATCATGTCCTGGAGATTCTTCGTCTTCTCGCCCGCCCTCGCCGCGGTGGTTGTCTTGCTGCCCTTCCTCATTTCTTGCCCGGCCCCCATGGACGACTTCATAGTCATCTTCATCACCTTGCCACCGATAGCCATCCATGAAACCACGCAAGAGCAGGTGGTCCCGCACCTGCCCGGAATCCGGGTCCGCAATAAGGCTCTTCAGCTTGCATCTTCGACACGGACATCTTATCTCCGTCTCGTTCTTTTGAAGCATCTCGGCCTTCGCGGAGCTCAAAAACCTATTCACGATGCCTTCGGTCATCGTGCGGACCATGGTCGCCTGCGGGGTAGAGCAAAACGATATTTTAGAACCAAGAAAAAATTTGGCATGACTTTGCCTAAAAATAGGACCAAAAAGAATGCATAGTGCCAAATTCTCGCCGAAACGGAAATGAATCAACATTCCGGCAAAATATTGGCAACTATCGCATTTCAAATACCGGTACCTGCAAACACAAACATATATGCAACACCACAAACATATGCAACACCACAAACATACGTAGATCTAGCTAGGCCATAAAAAGTGCATGTGCACGTTGTTGTTGGAGGGAGAAAAAAGTAGATCTACAACATAAAGAAAGCTTTCCCCTTACTTACCTATCAAAAAAGGTAATTTAACCACTTAATTTGGGTGAATCTATGGTGCAAATGAGGTGAAGAGGAGGAGGCAGCCGAGACAAGCTTGGAGGAGGAGGTGGAGAGAATGAAGTGGGGAAAGTGAGTGTGGTAGGTGGCTGTCCAAAATATCTAGCTGGTCTCAGGTTACTAATGGCGCACCACCTAAAAATGCGCCATTAGTAACCCTGGTTACTAATGGCGCACCAGTTAGGGGTGCGCCATTACAAGTTTTGAAAAAAAAAGTAAAAAAAAAATTGTTAGTAGTGGCGCACGGAGCGTGTGGTGCGCCATTACTAGTTAAAACTAGTAATGGCGCACTGTGCCCTGGTGCGCCATTAATAGTTTTGGAAAAATAAAATAAAATAAAATTTGCTAGTAATGGCGCACCATGTGTCTGGTGCGCCATTAGTAATGAGGACACTAATGGCGCACCTGTATCTGGTGCGCCACTGCTATATAGCAGTGGCGCACCACATACATGGTGCGCCATTAATGTCCATATCAGCTATAGCCCTTTTCCTAGTAGTGCTAGAGGCTTGGAGGAGGGGCCAAGGCTCCTCCCCCACGCCTATAAATAGAGGACGGAGGGGCTGGTCGCAACACCTGACACCCCGATTGCTGGCCGCCTCCCTCTCGTTCCATACGTCCCTCGTCCGTGCAGTTCTTAGTGAAGCTCTGCCGGATTTCCACCATACTTCCGCCACCACACCGTCGTGCTGCCGAGATCGATCTCATCCACCTCTCTCCCTCGCTTGCTGGATCTAGAAGGAGGAGACGACATCAAGCTGCACGTGTGTGCAATTCGGAGGCATTGTTCGTGCGATGTTGCATCGGATTGATCCGACGGAAGTACGACTACATCACCCACAATCGTTAGATCGTTAAATGCGCGTGTTCTACAAGGGTATGTAGACCTTTTCCCACTCGTTGCTAGCATCTAGTAGATTGGATCTTGGTTTTATTCGTTCTCTCGTAGGAATTTTTTTTGTTTTCCTTGCAACAAATCCCATCAGTGGTATCAGAGCCCCGTCTATGCGTAGATGCTATGTACGAGTAGAACACAATTTTGTTGTGGGCGTTGATATTCATGTTGCTACCCTCCCTTGATTTTTTGGATTTGGCGGGATAGTGGGATGAAGCGGCCCAGACCAAATTTACTTGTCCACGTACAAGAGACCGGTTCCACGCTTGACATGTAACTTATGTTGCATAAAGCGGCTGGCGGGTGTCTGTCTCTCCCACTATAGTTAAAATCTGATTTAACAACGGTGGTCCTGAAAAGGTTAAAAGGCTACTTGTATATCACCGTTGTGGCTTTGCGTAGGTAAGAACGGTTCATATTCGTTGCCCTTAGAAGCCACGTAAAAATTTGCAAGAACAAAGTAGAGGACGTCTAACTTGTTTTTGCAAGGCATGTGATGTGGTATGGCCTAGATATGATATGATGTATGTGATGTATGAGATGATCATGTTTTGTAATCTTTCACGACTTGAATGTCGATGAGTACAACAACCGGCAGGAGACATATGGTTGTCTCAATATTATTGTATGACCTACGTGTCAATGTTTAAACACCATGTAATTGCTTTACTTTATCGCTATGAGTTAGCAATAGTTGTAGAAGCAATAGTTGGTGGAGACAACTATATGATGGCACCGAGGACCTAGGTGCCATGCTGATGGTCATGAATATCATGCCGGTGCTTTGGAGATGGTGATCAAAGGCACAAGAAGAAAAGGCCATATCATGTCATATTATACATGCATGTGATGTTTGTCCTTTTATGCATATTATTTTGCTTAGATCACGACGGTAGCATTATAAGATGATCCCTCACACTTAATATCAAGATAAAAGTGTTCTTCCTTAGTATGCACCGTTGCGAAAGATCATCGTTTTGTAGCACCTCGTGATGATCGGTTGTGGTAAACTCTACGTTCACATACAACGGGTGTAAGCCAGTTTTACACATGCGGAAATACTTTGGTTAACTTGACGAGCCTAGCATGTACAGACATGGTCTCGGAACACATCGAACCGAAAGGTTAAACATGAGTCATATATATGGATGATATGATCAGCATGTTGATGTTCACCATTGAAACTACTCCATCTCACGTGATGATCAGACTTGGGTTAGTGGATTTGGATCATGTATCACTAAACAACTTGAGGGATGTTGATTTAAGTGGGAGTTCATTACTAATTTGATTAATTTGAACTAATTATCATGAACATAGTCTGAATGTCTTTGCAAATATGTTGTAGATCAATGGCTCGCGTTGTAGCTCTGCTCAATTTCAAAGCGTTCCTAGATCAATGGATCCGTAATATGAGGATAATCCTCACTGTTGCACAGAAGGCTTATGTCCTTGATGCACCGCTCGGTGCGCCACCCCTTCCCGGGACATTTGCAGATGTTGTGAATGTCTGGCAGACACGTCATGATGACTACTCGATAGTTCAGTGCGCCATACTTTACGGCTTAGAACCAAGGCTCCAAAAATATTTTGAGCACCACGGGGCATATGAGATGATTGAGGAACTGAAAATGATGTTTCAGACTCACGCCCGTGTGGAGAGGTATGAAGCCTCAGACAAGTTCTTTAGCTATAAGATGGAAGAGAACAGCTCCGTTTGCGAGCACGTACTCAAAATGTCTGGGTACGCCAATCGCCTGAATCAGTTGGGACTTAATATTCCTGATGAAGTAGCGATTGACAAGGTTCTCCAGTCACTGCCACCAAGCTAAAAGGGCTTTGTGATGAACTATAACATGCAAGCGATGGAGAAAACACTCCCTGAGCTTTTCGCGATGCTTAAAACCGCGGAAGTAGAAATCAAGAAAGAGCGTCAAGTATTTTTTTTTTGAAATGGAACACTCCGATTCCATACTCACACTGGCTCAGCCAAAGCGCTGGCCTGTCGAACAAGTACATTGTCAGGCAGGTCCTCTAACCACAGTTGTAGGTCTGCCTGTTGAGAGGCACCAAATGCTGCAAGAGCGTGCGCTAAGTTATTACATGCCCTGGGGGCAAAAGAAAAGGTGCAAGCACTAAAACATAGACGTGCGAAGTCACGAATCTCTCTGAATAAAATTCCTTTTGGTGCCCTATCATAAATTGAACTTTGGAGCGCTTTTAACAGAGTCTGGCAATCGGACTTGACCTCCACATTTGTCATACCCCACTGGGAGGCCGCTTGCAGAGCAGCATTGCATGCCGTCGCTTCCGCCTGAAGAGCACTCGCTACATGTCGAAGGCGCCCCGCTCCAGAGCCTCTCACATCTCCCGACGAGTCCCGTATGACGAAGCCCCAGCCTCCGGTGCCTTCAGGAGCAGATAACGCCCCATCGTAGTTGATTTTAAGCTGGTCTACCTCAGGATTCTTCCATACTGGCTTCGAGTGGACAGCACTGTCAGTCCGAGGTTTCCCATAGAAATTCAAGGAATCGGTGGCCCGGTGATTGATTTCTGCAGCAAGCGAGATGCATCTCTCCCCTGCATTAACTTTATTTCTCCGGTTCCACCAGCGCCATAAGAGACAAGTGACAGTAATTCTTTTGTTTTCCGGCAACCGAAGCACAGCATGCATCATGTTTCTTGCATCTTTGCATTCACACATGCACTGCCGTTCCTTCTCAAGAAGCAGACTGCGCCACACAGTCTTCACAGACTTGCATTTCAGGAATAAGTGTGCTCCATCTTCATCCAATATTCTACAGCAAACACACAGGGTTTCACACTCAATACCCCTTCTCTTCAAAGACAGCTTGACAGGCAAACTGTTGTGTGCTAAACGCCACATAAACTGTTGTATTTTTGGTTGGCATGGCAGACTCCAAATCTCCTTCCATTCCCATTCCCTCGGGCAGGGGCAAGCTGGTGACGGCAAGGGCGCATCTCTCCGCTGCACATACACCTGATAGGCCGATTTTACCAAAAAGACGCCTTTGCTGTCATAGTGCCAAGCAAAGGAATCCTGAAAGTCGTCCCTGACAGGAGTAGCTAGAATTATCTTAACATCCTCTTCCCTGAAGATTGCTCTCACCAGATCCTCATCCAAGGTTTCAATATCAGGGTCAACAAGTTCATAGACTCTGGTGAGAAGACACTGTCCTCTTGGCGTTACTGGAGTCCGAATCCCATCCCGAGCAAGCCATGGATTGTTCCAAATGTTAACTGAAGTGCCATCTCCTATTCTGAAAATTAATCCTTCTTTCAGCAAGGACACTCCCTTCAGAATACTCCTCCATGTGTAGGAAATGCCTGGGTGTGTTTCTGCTGCAAGAACTGATGTGTTTGGGAAATACCTTGCTTTAACGACCCGGGCACACAAGGAGTCGGGCGATTCCAGCATACGCCAAGCTTGCCGGGCTAACATGGCCATATTGAAACCATAGATGTCACGGAAGCCCAGACCTCCCTCCTTCTTTGATTTAGTAAGCAGCTCCCAACTCAACCAATGCATGGTGTTATTCTTTTCTTGCTTTGCCCACCAGAATCTACAAATCATCTTCCCAATCTCTTCGCACAGTGTCTTAGTAAGATCAAAACAGGACATCGCGAAGGTTGGGATGGCTTGAGCACACGCTTTAATAAGTATAACTTTACCCATCTTTGAAAGGAGTCGTTCCTGCCACCCCTGAATCTTCTTCCATATACGGTCCTTTAGATATTCAAAGATTTTTGTTCTAGACTGTCCCACATAAACCGGGAGGCCAAGATACCTCTCGGTTCGAGCTTCCACTCTGATATGCAAGGCTTGCAACACCTCATTTTTCTGTCTCACTCTCGTGTTCTTGCTGAACATTACCGAAGATTTATCATAGTTCACAATCATACCCGAGCAAACCTCATATAGTTGTAGCATATTTTGCAGATACGTAGCACTCTCTCGTGAAGCTTTAATGAGGAATAGTGAGTCATCCGCAAACAGTAGATGGTTGAAGCTCCGAGCTGCATTGCAAATACGAATTCCTTTAAGTGTTCCTTCCACTTCTGCCTTGTTCAACAAAGAAGAAAATCCCTCCGCACAAATAAGAAAGAGGTATGGTGATAAGGGATCACCCTGGCGCAGCCCTCTTTGTGGCATGATCACATCAGTGCATTCACCATTCACTTTAAACTTGTATGAAACCGAGGTCACACACAACATGATTTTGTTGATCCACTCCTCCTGGAAGCCCAACTTATACATCATTCTTTCCAGAAAATGCCATTCAACTCTGTCATATGCCTTGCTCATATCTAGTTTCACCGCCACATATCCATCTTTGCCCCCCCCCCCCCGCTTGTTCTGCATATAGTGTGTGCACTCGTAAGCAAGCAAGATGTTATCCATTATCAAGCGGCCCGGAACAAAAGCACTTTGATTTGGGGAGATAATGTCAGGAAGAATTTGCTTTAACCGGTTAGATAAAACCTTGGACACCAACGTGTACACCACATTGCAAAAACTGATTGGCCGGAGGTCCTTCATGCTCTCTAGATTATTTACCTTGGGTATGAGTGCCACACAAGTCTCATTCCAGCCTTCAGGGATAGGCCCTCCATTGAGTACATTCAGCACCTTCGAAACCACCTTGTCACCAACAATGTCCCAACATTTTTTGTAAAAGATCGACGGCATACCATCCGGGCCTGGTGCCTTAAGGTCCCCAATGCTCTGCAAGGCCTCATTGATTTCCTCCCTGGTAAACTCCCTTGCCAACAGATCATTCATCGGGGTTGTAACTCGAGGGTCAATGTTGTAACACCCCCTGTAATTAAGCACAGTGACCATCTGTTAATAATGCCAAGTCATCATGGGTTACAGTGCTTGATCATCTTTAGTTCATATCTCATTTGAAATTCCACCTCAGTTCAAACTTCAAACTTTAAGTGAAATTGAAAGTTGCACAACTAAGACAGAAAAATAGTTCATCATTTTGTAAATAATCTATAGAGAATTTATGTTCAGAAAAACAATATCACTTGTTTGCTTAATTAGTAGCTAGCCTCCAAAAACAGTAGCAAATCAGCCTAATTAAACCATTTCCATTTAAATCAAATTCCAAACAATTCAAATATCTCTCAAACTTTTTGAGGCAGAGCAGAATAATGTAATGTGAATTATGAGGCAAGTTGCACATTTTACTAAATTCATTTAGTGTGAAAAGAAAAGGCAAAACAAAAAGCAAGAATTAAAAAAAACAAAAAATGAAAATAGAAAAGGAAAAACCCTATTGTGCACTAAGGCCCAGATCTACAGTGGCCTGTCCCAGCCCACCCCAGCGTCTCCCACCTGCTCCCCCTTGCGTGTCGGCGCCGCCATGGCCGAGCTCGCACCGCGCCGTCCACAGCTCGCCATGACGCCGGAGCAGGTGAGCTGAGGATAAGGATGAATCCCCCTCGAGCCCCCGGACGTCCCCAGCCACTCTCCCCCTCTCTCCCTCGCTCGTTCTCTCCTCTCCCACCTCGTCCGAACGCCGCCATGGACGCCCCTCATTGAAGCTCGTGGCCACCGTGCCCTCCTCGCTGCCCCACCATGTCCCAGAGCTCCGCCTCGACGTCGCCTTCCTCCACGCCAACGCACGCAAGCCGGGAAGCCCTCCATCGCCGGATCCCCGTCGTCTTCTTCCTTCGGACCCCGGAGCTCCGCCGCTCCAATTCGTCAATTCGCAAAATAATATAAGTGAAGCATGAGAATTCATTTTTTCAAAATATAGCCACCACCGTGCTCAAAAAGATTTAAGTGAAGCACTAGAGCAACTGCCTAGCTCAAAAAAATTAAGTGAAGCACATAGAGTATTCTAACAAATGATGATAAACGTGTGGCTCTCTCAAGATAGGTGTGTTCAGCAAAGATGATTGTGACAAACTAAAAAGCAAACAAAGCAAAGACTCGTATAATACAAGACGCTCCAAGCAAAACTCATATCATCTGACGAATAAAAATATAGCTCTAAGTAAAATTACCGATGGTTGGTAGAAGAAAGAGGGGATGCCTTCCGGGGCATCCCCAAGCTTAGACGCTTGAGTGTTCCTAGAATATTACCTTGGTGTGCCTCGGGCATCCCCAAGCTTAGGCTTTTGCTACTCCTTATTCCTTCATCCATCGTGATCTCACCCAAAACTTGAAAACTTCACTCACACAAAACTCAACAAAACCTTCGTGAGATCCGTTAGTATAACAAAATAAATCGCTACTATAAGTACTGTTGCAAACCCATTCATATTTTATTTTTGCATTATACCTACTGTACTCTAACTTCACCATGGCTTATACCCCCCGATACAATCCATAGATTCATCAAAACAAGCAAGTAGTGCATCAAAAACAGAACTGTCTGTAGAAATCTGAATTATGGTCATACTTCTGTAACTCCAAAAATTCTGAAAAATTAGGACGACGTGGGCAATTCATATATCAATATTGTGTAAAGAATTCAGAAGGTTATGACGTTCCAGAGAAAAACCAAAATTCCAGCACTGGACGCAAAACTTTCTGTTTTCAAACAGCATCAATTATACTATCTTCCAAATCATCCCAAAGGCTTTACTTGGCACAAACACTAATTAAAAACACAAAAACACAATCATAACAGTAACATAATTGTGAAAACACACAAAACAGAAGGTAAAGGTAAAAAATTATGTTATTCATTGTGTTGCCTCCCAAGAAGCTCTTTCTTTATAGCCATTAAGATAGCCTTTGAGATTTCAATGATGCTCACATGAAAGATAAGAATTGAAGCACAAAGAGAGCATCATAATACATGTGACAAACACATTTAAGTCTAACATACTTCCTATGCATAGGCATTTTATATACAAACAAATTATCAAGACAAGAAATATCTAGCATATGCAAAGGAGAGGAATAAAACATTGACAATCTCAACATAATGAGAGGTAGTTTAGTAACATGAAAATTTCTACAACCATATTTTCCTCTCTCATAATAATTACATGTAGGATCATAATCAAATTCAACAATATAGCTATCATATAAAATTTTCTATCCATGATCCACATGCATAAAATTCTTATAGTATTCCAACATAGTTGGATTATCATCAACTAAAGTCATGACCTCTCCAAACCCACTTTCAATATTATTGCAAACATTATTATCAATGAAATATTCATCATGAGGCTTAAATAAATTTTTAAGATCATAAGAAGCATTATCACCCCAATCATGATTGTTGCAATAAGTAGTGGACATGACTAAATTATCATCCCCAAGCACTACTGGAATCAGGGTCTTTGCCGTCTGCCATAGCAGATGGCAAAGGCCTGCCTGGCGGACGGCAAAGCCTTTGCCGTCCGCCTGCAGACGGCCAACAGTCCGGCCGAACAGCTGCCGGTAAAGGCCGCTTTGCCGTCTGCCGGCAGACGGCAAAGAAGCAAACCTCTTTGCCGTCTGCCAGCAGACGGCAAAGACCCTGGACGGCAGACAAAAGGTGCCAGCCCCGTTAGGGAGCTAACGGCGCTCTTTGCCGTCTGCCAGCAGACGGCAAAGAGCTGCAGCTGACGTCAGCTGACGTCAGGCGTCAGCTGGGCCAACGCAGGCTGTTTGCCGTCTGCCAGCAGACGGCAAAGATGCAAAGGTCTTCGCCGTGTGGCAGCAGACGGCGAAGACCTTTGCCGTCTGCTAGCAGACGGCAAAGTGGCTATATTCCCGCTGTTTTTTTTTCTTAAATTCAATCAATTTCACAGATATATATATATATTCATTTCAAAATATTTCAACAAGTACATATAGCCAACATATCCCTGCCATATGGATATGATCATCCAACACATATATACACCAAATGAAAAGTCCAACATATCCAACAATTAAGCAAAAGGTCCATATAGTTTCATCCATACATACATATATTGGTAGCAAGTTTCACATTGTTCATCCTACAAAATCACAACAAAAAGGAAGGACAAGGAGAAGAGTAGACTCCAACGCAAGCTTCCGTGATCTGAAGCCAATCTGCAAAATGGGAAAGAAGAAAGTTAGAAGAAGAAGAAGACTAGAAGAAGAAGAAGAAAAAGAAGAAGAAGAAGAAGACTAGAAGAAGAAGAAGAAGAAGAAGAAGAAGAAGAAGAATTTTTCTTCTCTTTCTTTTTTTTCTTCTTATTGCTTACTTGTGTCATTTTAGAGCTAACCTAGTTAAATAGGCCATTTTTGACCTAAATATGCTAAGTATGTCATAAATGAACTAAATAAGCTAAGTATAGGTCATTTCAGAGCTAACCTAGGTAATTATGCCATTTTTGAGCTAATTAAGCATATTAAGTCATTTTGGAGCTAAATAGGTCATTTCTTAAGCATATTATGTCATTTTTGAGCTAGCTAAGCATATTGAGTCATTTCGGAGGAAAATGCTAAGTATAGGTCACTTTAGAGCTATCCTAGGTTAAATAGGTCATTTGTGAGCTAATTAAGGTTATTATGTCATTTTTGAGCTAGCTAACCATATAAATTCATTTTTGGAGGAATAAATGCTAAGTATATGTCATTTTAGAGCTTTCCTAGGTTAAATAGGTCATTTTGGAGCTAAATAGGTGATTTCTTAAGCTAAGCTAAGTATAGGTCAATTTCGAGCTATCCGTGGTAAAATTGGTCATTTTGGAGCTAATTAAGGTTATTATGTCATTTTGGAGGAAATAATGCTAAGTACAGGTCATTTTAGAGCTAAATATGTCATTTCTTAAGCTAAGCTAAGTATAGGTCATTTGAGAGCTATCGATGGTAAAATTGGTCATTTTGGAGCTAAGTAAGGTTATAATGTCATTTTCGAGGAAACTAAGGTAAGTATACGGCATTTTGGAGATAAATAGGTCATTTCTTAAGCTAAGTACGCATTTGTTATGCTAAACACTTGCGAAAACTTACCGTCATCACGGAGGTGTAGTTGTAGGTGTAGTTGTAGGGCCGGTCGCGCCAGTGGCTGACGGAGGAGGATTGGTCGATGCTTGTCGGGAGTTATGCTGCACCAAAGATCATTTCCAATGTATCGTTAGCATGATGCAACTCAAATGTGAAGACTAGTAACTAATGAAAATTCAAATGAAACTCACCGTGCCCGCCGGAGCAATGACTGGCATCGGCGGAGGGGTCGTGCCGTTCTTCTCGCACAGGGTCTGCACATTTGGTTTTGACGAGTCAGTCATATTAGATACTACTGTAAGGAACATTACGTGCATGATTTGGCTAATATGCAAAAGAAACTTACCGCGAACATCTCGTATAGGGCCCGGTTAGCCATCATGTTCCGGTTCCTCTCCTCCTCCAACGCATTAGCCGTCCTGTCCTCAAGCTCCCTCTCCCTCTCCGCCGCCTGCCGGTCCCTTTCCTCTAGAAGCGCCTGGGTCTTCGCTCTCTCTGCCTCAATAGCAGCCTGCAACACCACTCGTTAGCATTGTAATCATCGACGGCCGCACACACAATGTAATGAAGGAAAGGTATCTGAGTCCGTATAACTAACCTTGAATTCGAGCTCCACTGGCCGTGCACGAGGCAATATCTCAGGATCGGAGCTGGTCTGGCGCTTCTTGATCTGCGGGAGAGTGCTACTACAACGTATCAGTCCATTCCCAATGGCTAACGAGCCATGCTGCCTCCCGCCACCAGATATCATCACCAGCTCTGGATCAAGAGGTTGCTGGCTCGGGTTAAAGTCCGGCCCTTTCCTCGCCTTCCCCTCGTCTCTGTACCTCACAAGCTTGTGATGGGAGGCGCGGTTGCTGAATTTATCTGGATCATCGAGGTCAGACTCAGAGAATGCCTTGGCCTTCTTGTACGAGGCAGTATTGGACATGGCATAGAGGTCGAACAGCTGTGGCACTGGAGCCTTGTTCTCTCGCGCCTAAAAGAGAGGAACTGAGTATTAGTTGAGGGCTCAAGCTAGCATGAAGAATAAATTTGCATGAATCATGAAGCAAACCACATACCCAGTTTTCCCCGTACTGATGTAGGTTGACGCTGCCTAGATGGTGTGGGACACCTTTCATTTTGCCACGCTTGTCCTTTGCAGTGTCGTGGGTGGAGCACCATTGGGGAGAGCACCACTCATCCACCAACGCCTCCCAACAGTCCATCCTATCCGCACACCATCTCGGGGGCACCTAAGTTAAGCAAGAGAAATTTGAGCGCTACGCCTACGAATCAAATCAAGGAAACTAAGTACAAGGCCTTAAGAATAGGTAATTACCTTCATGTACTTCTCCTTACTCAGAAACATGACGCGGCACTTCTCTCTTTTCCTCCTAATACCAGCCGAGGCCAAGTAGTCTCGAACTGCCTGCGTCCGAGCCTCGTGCCGAAAGTTTTGAAGTAGGCGCCTGCACTCGTTGTCGATAACCCGAGCCGCGGCCTCCTCCTGTCCCTCAGCACACCTGTAGAAGGTCTGCAATAAAACAAGAAAACACGGATTAGTACAATCACTAGGGTTGCCAATCAAAGAAGGAAACACAATGTAGACGGCAAAGGAGAAATTACCCAAAACGTCTGGATCACAATGTCGACCACCTTGTGGCACTCGACATCGCCGATCCTATGCCCCGGCGGGGCCGGGGCGGCCAAGTAGTGCTCCCAGGTCATTCCTAGCTCTCGAACCCGGCCCTCACCGGGCAACGTGACCCACCCCGGGAAGCTCTGGCGACAAATCACACCAAGGACACTGTTGGGCCTGCGGACATGAGGCTCGTGTGTCCAAGACCTGCAGTATGACAAGGCCAACGCATTAGATATTCGAAGAAACGTGAAGGCAAAAGGTTAAAAAAGAGTAAATGCACTTACTTGTCCCCGTTAGGTGCAATCAACCACCTCTGATCGGGGGTCGCCGGGGTGGGCGGGAGCTTTGTACCACCACGCTAGTAGAGTTTGCGCCCCTCAACCCACTCACCCTCGCTATAGCTATCAGAACTATAGCCACCCTCAGCACGGCCACTCGACTCCGTCGAGTCCGCCCATGGGTTCCGCTGCGACTCAGCGTGATCCCTGCTGAACTCCGGAGTCTCGTGGGACGGAGTCTCGTGGGACGAAGGCTCGTCGGCCCGACGCTCGTCGGCCCGAGGCTCGTCGGCCGTAGGCGCGTCTGCCATAGGCTCGTCGGCCCGAGGCTCGTGGACCGGAGTCCGAGACGGGTCCACCTCAGGCGGCTCCATCTCAGACGGAGCACTCCTGTGGTCGGGTGAATCAGCTGGGGGTGGCGGCGAGGAAGGCGTAGTAGCAGCCTTCCTACCTCTCCCGCCACCACGTCCACCTCTACCAGCCTTCTTCCCCCCCGACCTCTCCCGGCCGAAGAAGAAGCGACCGCCGGTGGTGTCTGCATACTGAGATCCAGCGCTCTCCGGAGGCTATGGGGTGGAATGGAACTACCCCTCCCACCACGTGCCGAGGTAGGAGCCTCGGAGCGCTCTCGACCCGCGCCCACCATCTGTCAACACCTGCAATGACAAAGAGTAAACGAAATTAGTACAACATAAAAAGAATGAATACCTGACATGAATAATATGTATATAATTTAAGTGTATCATCATCATGAACATAATAAAAAAATTGAATACCTAAAAAATTGAATACTTAATTTAAGTGTCGGGGTGTCGGGGTGTCGGGGTGTCGGGGTCGTGGTGTCGGGGTGTCGTGTCGGGGTCGGGGTGTCGGGGTGTCGTGTCGGGGTCGGGGTGTCGGGTCGGGGTGTCGTGGTGTCGGGGTGCCGTGTCGGGGTCGGGGTGTCGGGTCGGGGTCGGGGTGTCGTGTCGGGGTCGGGGTGTCGGGGTGTCGGGGGTGTCGTGTCTGGGTGTCGTGGTGTCGGGGTGTCAGGGGTGTCGGGGTGTCGGGGTCGGGGTGCCGTGTCGGGGTCGGGGTGTCGGGGTCGGGGTGCCGTGTCGGGGTCGGGGTGTCTGGTCGGGGTCGGGGTGTCGGGGTGTCGGGGTGTCCTTTTCTTTTATTTCCTATCTTTCTTCTACTTCTTCTTCTTTCCTTTTTCTTCTTCTCTTCTTCTTTCCTTTTTCTTCTCCTAAATCTTACTCCTATTACCTAAACTAGTAAACGTGCACGTGCACCGCACATCTTGTGAAGAAGACTTGATTTGCTCTCTCCTAACCTCTCTCTCTAAGGCTATAAGACATGGTTTGCTCTCTCCTAAACTCTCTCTCTAAGGCTATAAGACATGGTTTGCTCTCTCCTAACCTCTCCCTCTAAGGGGATAAGGGCGGAGACAGTTTGCCCCCTCCCTTTGTCATCAAGATAGTGGGTCCTTGCCTCCTCGACGCCACCCCAAAATAATATTGTGGTGTTTCATGATACTATTAGCTTTGTAAAAATAGGAAGAAAAAAAAGTAAAGAATATATGCTGCAGTAATAAACAATAAATGCTCTATGTTCTGAGGAAGACAAATATAAAACCTATATTAGATTAAAGGTGTTGAACCTAGCAAATCGACAAGGGGATGTATCGTTTTATCCGTGAACAAGATGAATCACAGGCTTCCAAGTATTAAAACCAAAATAAATCTCAAATCCTACAAGTTAAAAATTGTGAACCCAATTGGTCTTCAATCCACCAAATACTAAGCTCTCACTATGTGCTACATGAAATAAGCATGGCACCAGGTTTATCTAACTAATACAAAAAAAAGAACAGGGGAGGAGGGGGGCTTACCTTCCGGTGGCTGCGGGTGGGGGGGAGCTGGCTGCGGGGAGGAGGATGGCTGCGGGTGGGGGGGAGCTGGCGCCGGCGACGGTGCGGCTCCGGCGGCAGGGCGGGGCGACGTGACGCGGCGCGGCTCCGGCGATGGGGCGGGGCAGGGCGGCCGCCGCCGCGGCCTGGGTCCGCTGGACGGGGCGGCCGGCGACGGGGCGGGCTCCGGGGGGCGGGGGGGCGGTGCGGGGTCGGGGTCGGGGTCTCGGGTCGGGGTCAGGGTGTCAGGTCGGGGTCGGGGTGTCGGGTCGGGGTCGGGGTCAGGGTCGCGGTGTCGGGTCGGGGTTTTTCCTCTTTTTTCTTTTCTTCTTCTTCCTCTTCTTCCTTTTCTTCATTTTCTTCCTTTTTTTTCCTTCTTCTTCTTCTTCTTCCTCCTTTCCTTTTTCCTCTTCTTCTTCTCCTCCTCTCCTCTTTTTTCTTCTTCTTCTACCTCTTCTTCTTTTTTCTTCTCCTCCTCCTCCTCTTCTTCTTCTTCCTTTCCTTTTTTCCTCTTCTTCTTCTCCTCCTCTCCTCTTTTTTTCTTCTTCTTCTTCTTCTTTTTTCTTCTCCTCCTCCTCTTCTTCTGTTTCTTCTTCTTCTTCTTATTTTTTGTTCTTTTCCTTTTTTATTTTTCCTTTTTGTTCTTCTTCTTTTCTTCTTTTTTTTCTTCTAGGTTTTTTCTTTTCTTCTTTTCTATCTAAATTTTTTCTACCTAATATATACTAACTAATATGAACTAATAACTAACTAATATAAACTAACTAATATGAACTAATAAAAACAGAAAAAAAAACATAAAAAGGGGGGGAGGGTGGAGCTCACCGGAGGGGGGGTCTAGGCGGCGGCGCGGGGCGGCGAAGGGGGAGGGGCGGAGCTGGGTCGTCGGGGGTGCCTGCTCGCCGGCGACCCGGCGCGGCGGAGCGGCGGGGCAGGGGGCGGCGGGGGCGACGGGGCCGAGGTGGTGGAGGAGGGCCGCGGGGAGGGGGCGGGCGGCGCCGCGGCCTGGCTCCGGCGGTGGTGGAGAAGGGCCGCAGCGAGGGGGCGGTGGTGGAGGAGGGCTGCGGGGAGGGGGCGGCGGCGGGAGGGCGGGGCGGCGGCGCTGAGAGAGAGAGGGAAAGAGAGATGTGAGAGAGAGAGAGAGAGGCGCGGGGCGCGGGGCCGAAAGTTAAGTTCATTTCTTTGCCGTCTGCTGGCAGACGGCAAAGAGGGTAACCGTTAGCCCGCCTCCGCCGTGACATTGTGGGCCCCACCCTCACCTCTTTGCCGTCTGCTGGCAGACGGCAAAGAAATCTTTGCCGTCTGCCAGCAGACGGCAAAGAAGTGGCAGATGGCAAAGATCTTGACCTAGCCAGTGCCGTGCCCCGTGGGGCCCACTTTGGTCTTTGCCGTCTGCTGGCAGACGGCAAAGAATTCTTTGCCGTCTGCCAGCAGACGGCAAAGAAGTGCAGATGGCAAAGACCATCTTTGCCATCAGCTGGTTCTTTGCCGTCTGCTTTGGCAAGACAGACGGCAAACAGCCTCTTTGCCATCAGCTGGCAGACGGCAAAGAGCTGGCAGATGGCAAAGAACTGAATTCCAGTAGTGAAGCTTGTGGTTTTGCATATCATCAGCACAATTGACACTAATAGAATTTATAATAACATCATTGCAATCATGCTTTTCATTGAAAGAGCTATCATGAATCACTTTATAAATTTCTTCTTTCAGCACTTCATCACAATTTTCAGATTCATGATTTTCAAGCAAAACTTCATAGAGGAAATCAAGTGCACTCAATTCACTAGCAATTGGTTCATTATAATTGGGTCTTTTCAAAAGATTAGCAAGTGGATGAGGATCCATATCAATAGATTTTTAGCAAGCGAAGATGCAAGCAAATAGAAGGCACATGACAATACAAGCAAAGATAGCAAACAAGAAAAAAAAGGCAAATAAAAAATATTTTTGTATTTTTATAAAAACGTTTTAGAAGTGGGGGACATGAAAACGAGAGGCAAATGGCAAATAAAATAAATGCAAGGAGATGAGAGTTTATGCAAAGGTACTTGATAGATGTTGATGATGTCTCCCAGGCAACGGCGCCAGAAATTCTTCCTGCTACTTGTAGCTTGCGTTGGTATTTCCCCGAAGAGGAAGGGATGATGCAGTACAGTAGAGATAAGTATTTCCCTCAGTTATGAAACCAAGGTTATCGAACCAGTAGGAGAATCACACAACACCTCGTTAGCAGCACCAGCACACAAACAACAAATCCTTGCACCCAACGCAAACGAGAGGTTGTCAATCTCTCGGCGGTAAATTGCAAGATTAAATTGTATGTGATAGATAGATAGATTGAAACAAAAATACAAAATAAAATAAATAAAAGAAAATGGCAGCAATATTTTTAGGGTTTTAGTAATATGATTTAGATAGACCCGGGGGCCATAGGTTTCACTAGAGGCTTCTCTCGAGAAAATAGCATACGGTGGGTAGACAAATTACTGTTGGGCAATTGATAGAAAAGCAAATAATAATGATGATATCCAAGGCAATGATCATGTATATAGGCATCACGTCCAAAATTAGTAGACCGACTCCTGCCTGCATCTACTACTATTACTCCACACATCGACCGCTATCCAGCATGCATCTAGTGTATTAAGTCCATAAGAACGGAGTAATGCCTTAAGAACGATGACATGATGTAGACAAGATAAACTCATGTATGAATAAACCCCATCTTTTTACCCTTAGTAGCAATGATACATACGTGTCATGTCCCTTTCTGTCACTGGGATTGAGCACCGCAAGATCGAACCCACTACAAAGCACCTCTTCCCATGGCAAGATAAATCAATCTAGTTGGCCAAACCAAATCAATAGATCGGAGAAGAAATACGAGGCTATAATAATCATGCATAAAAGAGTGCAGCAAAGACTCAAATAATTTCATGGATAATCTGATCATAAACTCACAATTCATCGGATCCCAACAAACACACCACAAAAAGTGATTACATCGGATAGAACTCCAAGAACATCGAGGAGAACATTGTATTGAAGATCAAAAGGAGAGAAGAAGCCATCTAGCTACTGCCTATGGACCCGAAGGTCTGTGGTAAACTACTCACGCATCTTCGGAAGGGCAGCAAGGTTGATGTAGAACCCCTCCGTGATCGATTCCCCCTCCGGCAGAGTACCGGAGAAAGCCTCCAGATGGGATCTCTCGAGAACAGAAACTTGCGGTGGCGGAAAAAGTATTTCGTGGACTCCCCTCAGGGTTTCTGATTTTTTTCTGAATTTATAGTGCTGGAATTAGGTCAAACGGAGCTGGGTGGGCCCCACAAGGTACCAGGGCGCGCCCTGGTGCCTCGTGGCCCACTCCTTCATCTTCTGGCCCTCTCCCAAAGCTTCTAGTGTTTATCTTGTCCAATAAAAAATCTCCGAAAACTTTCATGGCATTTGGACTTCGTTTGGTATTGATTTTCTGTAAAACAAAAACAGGGCAGAAAACAGCAACTAGCACTGGGCACTAAGTTAATAGGTTAGTCTCCAAAAATGATATATAATTGCTGTAAATGATTATAAAAACATCCAAGATTGATATTATAACAGCATGGAACAATCAAAAATTATAGATACGTTGGAGACGTATCACCTGGCAAGGCTAATGTAATGGCCGATGCCTTGAGTCGCAAGTCTTATTGCAATAACCTTATGGTTCAGCAAGCACAACCCCTTCTTTACGAAGAACTCCGCAAGTTGAACCTTCACATTGTTCCACAGGGTTATCTCAATACCTTGGTTGTTGAACCATATCTCGAGCACCGTGTCAAGGCTAATCAGAAGCTTGACCCTGAAGTTGACAAGATTAAGCACGATCTCTCAACTGGTAAAGCCCCAGATTCCTCTCTTGATAAGGATGGCACCCTATTCTTCAAGGGTTGATTGTTGTCTCGTCGAAAGGCAACCTCGACTTGACCCCGGATATTATGAAAGAAGCTCATGACACACCTCTGTCTATTCATCCGGGTAGTACTAAAATGTACCAAGACATCCGTCAGAGATTCTGGTGGCCTAATATGAAGCGAGACATTGCTCGTTATGGTGCTGAGTGTGATGTTTGCCATCGCATCAAAGCAGAACACCAAAAACCTGCTGGACTTCTGCAACCACTTTCTATTCCTGAATGGAAATGGGACAAGGTTGAAATGGATCTCGTCACTGGTCTTCCCAGATCGCAAAAGGGTCATGATGCTATTCTTGTCGTCATTGACCGATTCTCCATGGTTGCTCATTTTCTGCTAGTCAAGGAGACGATCACTGCTAGTCAGTTAGCAGACTTGTATGTTTCCAGAATTGTGTCACTCCACGGAGTTTCGATGGAGATTACCTCAGACCATGGCAGCCTCTTTACCTCAAGATTCTGGGAAAGTTTCCAAGAAGCTATGGGAACTCATCTGTCCTATAGCACAGGTTATCACCCGCAGTCCCAAGGTCAAGTTGAACGAGTCAACCAAATTCTTGAAGATATGCTTCGAGCTTGTGTCATCTCCTTTGGCAAGAAATGGGAGGATTCTCTCCTGTATGCTGAGTTCTCCTACTACAACAGCTACCAAGCTAGCTTGAAGATGGCACCGTTTGAAGTTCTTTATGAATGTAAGTGCCGAACCCCTCTGAATTGGTCAGAAACTAGGGAACGGTCACTCTTCGGCCTGGATATTATCCAACAAGCTGAAGAGCAAGCCAAAATTGTTTGTGAACATCTTAAGATGGCTCAGTCTCGTCAGAAGAGCAACTGTGACCGTAAACACAAGGCAATGGTCTATCAGCCTAGCGAACAAGCTTACCTTCGTGTCACTCCAATGAAGGGCACTCATCGCTTTGGGATCAAGTGCAAGTTAGCTCCCCGCTACATCGGCCCGTTCCGTATTCTCGCCAGACGTGGGTATGTGGCTTATAAATTGGAACTGCCGCCGAAGCTTTCTCGAGTTCACGATGACTTCCATGTGTCGCAACTCCGTCACTGCTTCAAGGATCCTATCCGCGCAGTGGATCATGAAGTGCTTGAATTGCTTGAATTGCAAGATGACCTCTCTTACAAAGAGCATCTGATCCGCATTCTTGATCAAGCAGAACGTCGGACCCGTCAGAAGGCAATCAAATTCCATAAAGTTCAGTGGTCGAATCATTCTGAAGATGAAGCCACTTGGGAACGCGAGGATCGTCTTCGTGAAGAATACCCCGATCTTTTCCCTTCTACCTCTTAATTCTCGGGACGAGAATTTCTTTTAGAGGAGGAGAATTGTAACACCCCTGTAATTAAGCACAGTGACCATCTGTTAATAATGCCAAGTCATCATGGGTTACAGTGCTTGATCATCTTTAGTTCATATCTCATTTGAAATTCCACCTCAGTTCAAACTTCAAACTTTAAGTGAAATTGAAAGTTGCACAACTAAGACAGAAAAATAGTTCATCATTTGGTAAATAATCTATAGAGAATTTATGTTAAGAAAAACAATATCACTTGTTTTCTTAATTAGTAGCTAGCCTCCAAAAACAGTAGCAAATCAGCCTAATTAAACCATTTCCATTTAAATCAAATTCCAAACAATTCAAATACCTCTCAAACTTTTTGAGGCAGAGCAGAATAATGTAATGTGAATTATGAGGCAAGTTGCACATTTTACTAAATTCATTTAGTGTGAAAAGAAAAGGCAAAACAGAAAGCAAGAATTAAAAAAACAAAAAATGAAAATAGAAAAGGAAAAACCCTACTGTGCACTAAGGCCCAGAGCTACAGTGCCTGGCCCAGCCCACCCCAGCGTCTCCCACCTGCTCCCCCTTGTGTGTTGGCGCCTCCATGGCCGAGCTCGCACCATGCCGTCCACAGCTCGCCACGACGCCGGAGCAGGTGAGCTGGGGATAAGGATGAATCCCCCTCGAGTCCCCGGACGTCCCCAGCCACTCTCCCCCTCTCTCCCTCACTTGTTCTCTCCTCTCCCACCTCGTCCGAATGCCGCCATGGACGCCCCTCGTTGAAGCTCGTGGCCACCGTGCCCTCCACGCTGCCCCACCGTGTCCCAGAGCTCCGCCTCGACGTCGCCTTCCTCCACGCCAACGCACGCAAGCCGGGAAGCCCTTCATCGCCGGATCCCCGTCGTCTTCTTCCTTCGGACCCCGGAGCTCCGCCGCTCCGATTCGTCACCCCTCTGCACTACTAAGCCTTTCGCCGGCCTCCTTGAGCCGCACGGTGAGCTCCGCTACGCCTTCCCTCTCTCCCTGGCTGGTCCCTGCGCTGCTGCTTGCTCTTACCGCTGCCGCGCTCCGGCCGCCGCCGCTGTCACTCACCACCGTAGCCACCGCCCACCTCCGGGCCAGATGAGCTCGCAAACGAGCTCAGGGCACCTCGCTGGTGCCGCCTGTGCCTTCCGTTCGTCCTCCCGTGCCCCGTAGCGTCAAATCCGACGAAGCCCGACTCCGGCCGCCGCCTCCGCTAGTCGCCGCCGACGCTGTAGTCCTTCCTGGCAGCTCCCACCGGCGCCGTTCGACGCGGCGTTGAACGCACGTTCGAATGAGCCTAGCCGCGCTCGATTTGACCGCCCACAGGCAAATCCCGACACTCGCCCGAGTCTCCGCAGCGTTTTTGGTCGCCGGCGGCGAGACTCCGGCGCCGCCGCCACGTGGCCTGCCATGTGGGGCCCTCCTGGGTCGCTGGCAGATGGGTCCCGCGGGCCTAGTTGACCAGTTGACCAGGTCAACGAGCTAACTGGGCAACCCCAGTCAATGACCAGTGGGGTTCAGTTGACTGGTCAACTGCTGACCAGCTGACTCAGCTGGCCTGGCCCACTGTCAGCCCCTCTGGTGCACTTTGGGTGCACTGCACCGGGTGCACCTAGCATTTTGGCTTAGCATTTTTCGAATTTCAAAATATATCATTAAAATCCAGAAAATTATTAAAACTTCAAAAATTCATATAAAATCAACCGTAAGTCGGATGAAAAAGTTTTATATATGAAAAATGATTAGAAAAATCCAACAAATCCGAATATGTCATTTGCATTCATGTTAGAACCCTATAATAGGGTGAACATGGAACTTTTGGCCTGATTTCGATAAATGAATAGTGCATGACTTTGGGAAAATATTTCCAAATATTTTCCCAAGTCATCTAAAAACATTTAGGGATGCATTAGATCACCCCGGCATTTCATATAGTCATGGCATGCATTATGATTGCATTTGTATGCTTTGTATTTATTTGTTTCTTTCCCCTCTTCTTCTCCGGTATACCCCAACACTGCCGAGGGTCCTGAGGACTACTACACCACCGACGATCCTTCTTCCACTGCAGAGCTTCCAGGCAAGCAAAACCTCCTTGATCATCCAGATATCGCCTATTCTTTCCCTCTTGCTCTTGCATTAGAAATTGCTGCTGTTGTTAATCCGGTAGAACCTATTCCGATGCATAGCCTACTTTTGTAGCCTACTGTTGATACATTACCTGCTATCCTATGATGCTTAGTTTAGTTATACTAAAGTTCCACCTATTGGCCCTACAACCTTGTCAGTGATGCTATGCTAGATTATCGGGCCGTGATCCCCTCTGGGCGGTGATCACGGATAAAACTTCCACTGTTACTTTCGATTAATGTTACGGGGCTGAAGGGCTGGCAGTACCATACAGTAGAGATGGACCTGAGACCCGACAGCTCCCATTGTTAAAGACGGGTCGGCCCCAAGGGTACCCGCGAGATAATGATAAAGACGGGTCAGCTCAAAGAGCCCCCACGAGTCATATGGTGGCAGCTCGACAGGACAGGCGGAGACCACCTAGGAGAGAA
The DNA here is from genome assembly GCA_039707655.1 of Elymus sibiricus. NCBI lineage: Eukaryota > Viridiplantae > Streptophyta > Magnoliopsida > Poales > Poaceae > Elymus > Elymus sibiricus. The sequence goes on from CM077674.1 coordinate 394,106,005, forward strand.
GTGGGCCTGGTTACTGGTCATAGTCCGCGGATTACCAAGACGGGGTGACAGGAACCCTGATCATCTCCGCGAGCTACTAAACACAATTAACGGATTGGGTGTTGGATCTGAGTTGGCCTCTGGCCTATACGCACTAACCACCATGCGGGAATATGTTATGGGCCCTCGGCGCCGTACGTTCCTCCCAAAAGCTCTTTAGACGTCACAACTGTGCGGGCTGATTGTTGGGGTGAGCTGGTTACTTCTGTTGGTGCGACCGCAGTCGCGCTTGGTCCCCGGCAAGTCGCGCAACGTGCAGGAGTGCTTAGGGCGATCGGTCCATGACCCCTTCGCACTTAGGATTTAGACCGGCGTGCTGACCTCTCTGAAGAGCCTAGGTAGGACTACGTCGTGTCGATCATCCGAGGCCGGGCATTACCCAGAGAAGTGTGTCCGGCCAAAGGTAATCGAGCATGTTGGGTACAGTAGTGCACCTCTGCAGGGAAGTTAATCTATTCGAATAGCCGTGTCCACGGTAACAGGACGCTCGGAGTTGATCCCTGATCTACTACAACTAGAAATGGATACCTCATGATACTAAACTGTTATATTGCTCTGAGGTCGCTTTCTCGCAGGGTAGTCGAGAAAGGATCTCTGGGCATTGCTAATGTATCATTGTTACTATATGCTACAACGTTCTACTCTCTTCTGATGCTGCAAGATTGCTGCAAGCTGCTAGTCTTCGATAGGCTAGGTTCCTCCCCCTTTATTCTGGCAATTGCTGCAGTTCAGTCCAAAGATATAGCCCCATTCCTTTGATACCGATGCATAATTAGTATAGTTCTGATGTAAGTCTAGCGAGTACTTTGGATGAGTACTCATGGTTGCTTTGCTACCTCTTTTTCCCCCTACCCGGCTGCTGCGATCAGATGACGGAGCCCAGGAGCCAGAGAGCACCGCAGGAGGTTACTACCAGGAGCCGGAGATCCCCGGAGGAGCCTACTACTACGTGGAGCCCTACGACCAGGAGTAGTTCGGAGGCCCCAGGCAGGAGGCCTGCGCCTTTTCGATCTAGATGTCATTGTTTTGCTAGCCTTCTTAAGGCAAACTTGTTTAATTATGTCTATACTCAGATATTATCTGCTTCCGCTGACTTATGTATTCGGGTCCTCGTGACCCCTGGCTTGTAATATACAGGTTTATGTTTAAATTTGTGTCTAGAGTTGTGTTGTGATATCCTCCCGTGAGTCTCTGATCTTGATCGTGCACATTTGCATGTATGATTAGTGCACGATTGAGTCGGGGGCATCGCAAATGTGCCCCAAGACCTCGTCGAGGCGGGTGCCTGCATGGGAAGTGAAAAGGTTTGCAAAGTAGTTAGTCACCAATTCCTTCAGCCCCTCTTCGTCCTCCACTACACTCCCATCCTCCCTCCTCGGCTTCTTTATACGGTTTTTCCTCCTCCTCTCCGACGCTGAGGCATGAAAAAATTTAGTGTTACGGTCACCCCCCCTTCATCCAGTGGACATGAGCACGTTGTTTCCAGTAGGTCTCCCTTTGTTCTTCTAACCTGCCCAGTTTGAACCTCAGGATTTGCTCATGTTGCACCTGTTCCTCCTCTATGCTCATTCTCCTACACTTCTCAAGTTCCTTCTTCAGCCTGCATATCCGTTTATCCAAGTCAACAAGGATATTTTTGCTCCAATCAATTAGTTCCTTCATAACTCCTTTAACCGCCCCAGCCACCTCCTTCCCCATGATCTGCATCTCCATATCCCAAGCATTCCATACAATCTTCCTACACCCCTCCTCATCGAGCCATCCTGCCTCAAATCTTGGCACATGGCTCTGAACTGAGCCACGCCTAAACTTCAGCGCCCCTGCTGTATCCACGATGATAGGGCGATGATCCGAGTGACGTGGGTCGCCGTTCGTCACCCTGAATGTAGGGAAACGAGTGCACCATGACTGAGTCGCCACTGCCCTATCCAATCTCTCCTTAATATAGTTAGCCGTTGTGTGGCTATAGTTCCTCCAGGTAAAAGTGTCACCTACATACCCCAGATCTCCCAGATCACACTCCTCTAAGGCTGCTTTAAATCTGTCCAAACAACATTGGCTTCTCAGCACACCTCCTTCCTTGTCCCAAGAGTGCAGAATCTCATTAAAGTCGCCCGCACACAGCCATGCCTTGTTATTCTGGTGTTTCAGATTCCTCATGAGTCTCCATGTTTTCTCCTTTTCATCACTTTTTGGTTCACCATAGATACCGGTAAACCTCCAAGTAAAACCGTCATCCTCCGTGATTTCTGTATCAATATGGTATTTTGAAACAAACGGCGCATTATTCTCAGTTGCACATCATTTTTCCAAAACATTGCTAACCCTCCACTCTGTCCTTCACAATCTCTCACAAACATATTGGTCATGCCCATCTTCCATCGAAGCCACTCTAGTCTGCTCCGCACCATCTTTGTCTCAGACAAAAATAGAACGGTGGGGTCCTCCTTCTTCTGGAGATCCTGAAGACCACTAATTGTTGGGCCGTTCCCCAACCCCCGGCAATTCCAGGAGATGATCCTCATTGGTTGTCGCAGGGCTGTTCTGACAGCGCCGCGTTCTCATCTTGTGTTGTGTTCATCTTCTCCTCTGTCCTCCTCTTCTTTGGTGATCCTACTTCTGTCATAGTTATATCAGATGTTCCAACATTCCTTTTCCCTCCCAATGTCACACCCAACAGTGTACCATCTCCTTCAGTTCTCCTCTCCTGCCTTCTAAAACCTTTTGCATTCTTTCCTCTCGCCTTTCCACCATCTCCCTTCGTTGTCTTTCCCCCCTCCTTGGGCGCCCTTGCAATATTTGCCTCTGTTGCAACCAGCTCCCCTTCCCTCCCTACCAGCGGGTCCTCTTTTTCCTTTTGCTCAGCTACTTCCTTGATTCCACCCTTCTGCTCGCTACCTCCTTCCCCACTAGTTCCCTCTGTGTTGCCATGACCCGCCTCACTCTGGAAAGTCAGCTTCTTCCTGCCAGTGTTTTCTCCATCTCTCACGTCGCCTCCATTCGGACCATTTGTAAGTTTCAGCGGGCTCGTGACTCCCTCTCCGTCTCCCTTCTTCTCTTTCTCATCCCTTTTATCAGAATTGTCCACACATTTTTTCCATGAAGGCGCATCGCTTCTTGACCTCCCTCCACTGTTTGTCCAGCCCACCCTTCCCCATGCCGAGCCTGCGTACGATGAGCCCCTCTTCTCTTTTCCTCATACCCTGTATTACCCTCTGGCATATACCTCAACCACCTCCCAAATTCTGCAACTTCACCTCTTTTTAGTTTCCTCTAGCACTCCCGATCTGTATGTCCTATTCTTCCACATGTATAACAAAAATCAGGGAGGAATTCATACTGGAAATAAATCCAATTCTTATCCTCTTCCTCCTTCCTTTTCTCAGTATCTCTCACAATAGCATCACCATCTTTAACCTCCTCGTCATCTAGGAATAAACCTCTCATCAGTGGCTCAACTACTTCATTGCGCACCTTCACACGGAGACAATGCCCAAGCGCCGTTCCATCTTCCCCCGTGTCCACTTCCACTAGCTCTCCTATCTGTTCACCAATGTCTTTAGCAAGCTCTTTGCACATCAAACCCAGTGGTACGTTGTAGATCCATACCCATATCGGCACCTTCTCAAATTTATAATCGTCCAAAGTTTTTGCCAGATCGATGTCCTCCATGATCAGAAGTTCCTTCCCAAACATCCATGGTCCATTCTCCACTGCCTTCCTCTTCGCTACTTCCTGTTGGAAAACGAACAAAAACCTATTGCCTCCCATCTCCTTCACCTCCAGCCTGTTCATCGGACACCATGCCCTAGCCAAAGCCACCTCCATTCCCGCTGCATACCCTGGTTTATCTGACAACAGTTTCCCCATCGCCTTTGCTGCACCCACCTCTACCTGCTTCGCCCGTCTCCACCCAATCTTCACTCCCTTCTTTTCCGCCTCCGATAAATTCATCCTCCTCATCTTCCCCTCTACTCCCTCCATCCCACCCCCTAGCGAACCCAAGAAACTCGATCTAGGAAGAAGGTGTATTACAACTCGGTGCCCTAGAAACACCCAGAAGGCTTTCGTGTGGAAAGTTTGACGCGAGATTGTATGGATGGATGATGGTGTTACGAACCCAGACCCCGCAAGATCGTCGGGAGGGAGATCGATAGGACCTAGACGGATGCAGTGGGGACCGTTGACGACGGCGACCCTTGGGGAAGACGACCGAATCGCCAGATTCAAAAACCCTAACCGTCACGCACGGGACGGAATAAAGAGCATCAAGTCACTAGTAGAAAAAGGGCCATTTGTCCCGGTTCGTAAGGGCCTTTAGTCCCGGTTCTGGAACCGGGACTAAAGGGTCGGGACTAATACCCAAAACCTTTAGTCCCGGTTTGCTTACGAACCGGGACCAAAGGCCCTCCACGTGGCGCTGCCTGGGGCGGGGGAGGGAGGACCTTTAGTCCCGGTTGGTGTTACCAACCGGGACTAAAGGCTCCACCTTTGGTCCCAGTTGGTAACACCAACCGGGACCAAAAGGCGGCCACGCGCAGTCGCTGGGGGTTTTGTTTTTTTTTTGGAAGGGGGGGGTTTGGGGTTTTGGAGGGTTAATTTAGGGGTTTCATATTGTGTTAGCGAGCTAATAGAGAGAAGTGACCCCTCTTTTTCCGTGCTTGGTCGACGCTAGCTACTACACATATAGAGAGAACTCGACGCAAGCTAGTAAGCAAATAAAGGAAACCATTAATTACACAAGATTGTCATGAACATATATAGAGAGAAGTGACATCTCTTTCTTCGTGCTTGGTCGAACAACAAGTTTTCGTATATCTATCCGACGCTGCTACATATGTACAATATATAACATCCCTTACAACAATTTCAATTTCACATGGTATTCTCCTTGTTCAGGTATGACGTGGTCAAGAAAGAATCCCGCCAATTCCTCTTGAATTGCTCGTATGCGATCATGTGGTAGGAGTTCATCCTGCATCTGCCAGATCTAATTTAAAGAAGGGGTCAATACATATATATGAATGAAACTCAACACAATTGATGGTAATATATAAAATAAAATTGTGAATATTGTTTACGTACTTCAAATTGTTTCTCAGAGGAGGCCCGTTCAGAGGTATAGTAACGAATGAACTCGCATACGTAGTATCCACATAAATGAGTGTTGGGTGCCTGCAACAAGCACTTTACGAGAATAGAGTTCAATCAAACTGATAAGCAAGCATGATAATGGTATTGATGAAACTAGAATCAATGAGAGATGCGCGGAACTAGCTAGTACTACTTACTTTGGGGTGTGTAAATCGCAGCTCCTTCTTCAGACCCGGAACCTTAGCGGTGAACGTTTTCCAAACCCTGGCAGGCAAAGAAAATGATTACTTGATATCAGGAAATGAACGAAAGTTGCCGATATGGTCCCGGTATTGATTGAACTTACTTCTGGAGCATTGCAGTCATGTCCGCATAATACTTGGGATCTTTACGGAGCGAGTCTAAGACAGTTACTAATGCCCCGTCAAGGTTAATGGATAGCAGAATATAGTGGAAGCTGCGCACGCATAACTCATCAATTACATTGCTTAACCACGAGTAAGCGGAACCGAATATGCAGAAGACAGTAACACTCACTTGAAGTTGTAAGGAAAGAGTATTTCCCTTTTGTTTTGATGTGTAAGGAACGTTTGTAGTAAGTTGTTCTCGGTATCTTCAGCCGCCTTTCGTACCGACCATTCATTTACGGTATTTGGGCTAATGAACCCAACGTCGAAGATTCCTATTTTTTGGCATTCGACCATCTTCAATCTGCATAATATAGTGAGGATAATTATATATACATGCAATGAACGAGCTGAGCTAGAGACTTAATTATAGAAGTAATACTTACAGACAGTAGCAAGTCATGAGTTGTTTGTCGAGGGCCTTTTGATTGTATAATTGAAATAACTCCACAAATTCAACAGGCAGCAGGTCGACTCCAGGGAAGTCATGCTCTTTTTTAATTCCGACTAACAAACTGTCTTTCCCAGACTTCCTGCAGGTTTCCATGTACCAGTCATGCAATTTTTGCATCATCGTTGTTAGATGAGGATGATCAGGTTTGACGAGAGGCTTCCTGTGCTCGTATCTAAAGACGTCTACTACCTCAGCCATTTCAAACTGTACATCATCGGGAAGGTAATCATCAAGAGTGGTACCGGGCAGTAGCACCGGATGATTAGCGATATCGCTAGACACCTTGAGCGGGGGGCACGATTGCTTCTCCTGTTCGCCGAGCTGGGGAATTGTTTTCCCACTTCTTCGTTTTTTCGCTCTTGCAGCACTGGAAGTACTTCCCGACTGCTGCGCTTTAGCATGTGTCTTTGTAATTATGCGGTCATAGTTGGAATCCGGCGGAGGCGGTGGTGGTCGCTTCAGGGCATCGATAGTGCGCTTCACTTTCACCGGATCTAGCTTCTCCTTCGGAGGTGGAGTTTTCTTTGCAAAATGGTCCCTCACTTGGGCACGACATATGTCCTCGTTTTCCTGCTCGGTCCTCTCATATGGTAACTTTTCCACAGGCTTGAGAGATGGACCGTATCTGAATTGCCACCCGCCTCTGCTTGTACTGCTAGCCGCCGGAGCGGCGGCGTCTCTCTTCCGTCGTTGCTGACGAGGCGGAGAAGGAGGCGGAGTGCTCCGACGCGCCGGAGTAGGCGAAGGAGGAGGCGGATTGCCCTCACGCGTCGGAGGAGCCGGAGAAGTAGGCGGAGTGCCCTGATCACTCGCCGGAGGAGGAGGAGGAGGAGGCGGAGTGCCCTGACTCGCCGGAGGAGGAGGAGGAGGCGGAGGCGTCCAGTTTGGAAGCTTGATGTACTCCTTCTGCCATAGACATGTACTCCTCAGAGCACGAACCAGCTGATTCTCCCCTTCACCTGTACAGTGGTAAAGCTCGAGCTCCTCAAATCCCTCCATTACTTCATCCACCATCACAACAGCATAGCCATGTGGAATCGGAAGGCAGTGAAAAGTTCCGTTGGGTTGAGGAGGTGCAATAGAGCCGAGAGCCGCCTTGAAAGTGAGGTTATGGCATTTCGTCATAAGCTCGCAATTTTGAGCCTCCGTGATAGTATCCACGGGGTAGATAGGCTCCGTGAAGTCAGTCTGAACGGGCTCCGTGGAAGCCACGCTACTTCTCCGCTGAGATGGCGGGGTAGCTTCTAGGGTAGCTTCGTGCCGCTGAGATAGTTGGCCGGCAGCTCGCTGGCTCTCAGCTTCCTCTAGCTTTTGTAGTCTTGCACTCATCTTCTGCATGTCGCTCAGCTCCCCTTTCCTCTTTCTCTCCCGGCTTCTGTAACCGCCTGCGTCGGGAAACCCAAACTTCCACGGAACGGAGCCTGGTGTGCCTCGTGTTCGTCCAGGGTGCTCAGCATTCCCTAGGGCCTCAGTCAGCTCGTCCTTCTCTCTGTCGGGAATGAACGTCCCTTCCTGCGCTGCGGTGATATACTTCTGAAGCTTCGTGACGGGTATTGCAAGTTGCTCGTCCGTCCAACGGCACTTCCCTATTTCAGGGTCCAAAGTTCCCCCAACTCCGAAGAACCAAGTCCTTGAACGGTCTGGCCAGTTCAATGTCTCTGGTTCGACCTCTTTAGCAATCAGGTCATTCTCAGCTTTGTCCCACAACGGCCGGGCTTTGAGGTAGCCACCTGACCCCGTGTGATGGTGATACTGCTTCTTTGCAGCATTGTTCTTGTTTGTCTCTGACATTTTCTTACTCTTGTCTGATGTCTTGTAGGCCACAAATGCGGGCCAGTGATCTCTTATCTTCTCAAATCGGCCGATGAATTCTGGAGTCTCACCTTTGTCGACAAACTTTGATTTCAACTCCTACTTCCACCTCCTGAATAGATCTGCCATCTTCTTAAGAGCACACGCCTTGACCAGTGGCTCTATAACGGGCTTATTCGGATCCTCCTCTGGCGGTAGGGTGAAATTTGCCTTCAGCAAGGTCCAAAGATCATCTTTCTGTCTATCGGTGACATAATCACCTTCAGGGGCGTCGTCCTTAGGCTTATTCCATTGCTTGATGCTGATCGGGATGTTGTCCCTAACAATAGCTCCGCACTGAGCAGAAAATGCGTCCTTGGTCCGCTTGGGTTCAATCGGTAGGCCATCGTCCGCGAGTGCTGTGATCGTGAACCTTTCATCCTTGCGCAACCTCTTCTTCGGGCCTCGTCTCGTTACCGAAGTTTGGCTCAATCCGGAGGGCTATAAAAGAAGAAAGAAGAGTTAATATATGTACATACCAAAACAATTAATGCATCAATTAGCTAGTCAGCACCTCCGGAGCCATCATGATCATGTCACCGGAGCCATCATGATCATGTCCTTCCTCCTCCATTGTTCGATCACCGGAGCCGTCATCCTCTCCTTCCAGACCATCGGTGTCGTTGAGAAACGACAAGACATCACGTCCGCCGAGGATTATCTCCCCCAACAACTGTTCTTGTTCCAAGTCTCTTTGATCCATAGTTTCTGCAAATATTACAACATGGCAATTAATATACAAACATGAATGTCCGACGTCCGGACTGCCTCTCTCATGAATGTCCGACGTCCGGACCGCCTCTCTCATGAATGTCAAACAAGGGATTCTATTAACCTTTAAGGGATTTAACAAAATGGCGCCATTCTGAATGTGCAGAAAATGGTCCATATTTTTCCTGATCTCATCTACCCTTCTATATGTCACGTTGTCTAGTGTCAAAGGATTCAAGAAAACCAAGGCTTCATCATTAGCCGGAAGTAACAGGCGCATAATGGTACGAAGCTCTCCAAAATTGTTTTGGAACGGAGTCCCGGATAGGATAATTAATTAGCTTTTTGGTACGAAGTTCAGCAAGAGCCTTCCGAATATCGCTATTTGGAAGGCCTTTGCTGAAATTCGTACCAAAAAGCAAATTATTCTATCCGGAACTCCGTTCCAAAACAACTTTGAAGAGCTTCATAGCATCATACGCATGTTACTTCCGGCTAATGATGAAGCCATGGATTTCTTCAATACTTTGACAGACAACGTGACATATAAAGAATATATATAGATGAGATCAAAAAAAAATTGGATCAACTTGTGCACATCCATAATGGGGGCATTCTTGATAAATCTATGTTACCGGAGTTATCTATGTTACCGGAGGGGGTAGACGACAACGACGCTCACCCCTCATGTCATGTCCGACGTCCCCCCTCATGTAGAAGTTATCGGGGAGGGGGTAGACCACAACGACGCTCACCCCTCATGTCCGACGTCCGACGTCCCCCCTCATGTCATGTCGGACGTCCCCCTCATGTCGAAGTTATCGGGGAGGTGGCCTCGACAACGCTCTTTTAACTTGGTAAATTTGGGTGGCCTCGACAACTCTTCTAGGGTTTGGGGTGGCCTCAACAACGCTCTTTTAACTCATTTAACTCATTTAACTTGGTAAATTTGGTTGGCCTCGACAACGCTTCTAGGGTTTGGGGTGGCCTCGACAACACTTCTAGGGTTTGGGGTGGCCTCGACAACGCTTTTTCAGTCCCGGTTTGGCGAGAGGGGGTTGATCGATCGACGTCCCCCCTCATGTTGGAGAGTTACCGGAGTTTTCTATGAACAAAAAAAATACTACCTATCACATCTCAGTCCCGGTTTGGGTGGACTCGAGTGTTTGGTCGGGCGAGAGGGGGTTGATCGACGTCCCCCCTCATGTCGAAGTTACCGGAGTTTTCTTCTAGGGGTTTGGCTGACCTCGAGAGTTTGTCAGGTAGGGAAGGGGGGGTAGGAGATCGACAACGCTTTTTTTCTAGGGTTTGCGTGGCCTCGAGAGTTGGTCGCCCGATATGTCCGACGTCCCCCCTCATGTCGAATTTACCGGAGTTTTCTTCTAGGGGTTTGGGTGGCCTCGAGAGTTTGTCGGGTAGGGGCGGGAGGGGGTAGGAGATCGAGGGCGACGGCGACATACATACATATAGCCACATACATACATGGAAAAAAATGCTATGAACAAAAAAATGCTATGAACAAAAAAATACATATAGCCACATATATGAAAAAAATACATATATGAACAAAAAAATGCTATGAACAAAAAAACATCATATATACATCCATCCATACATACATATAGCCACATACATATATACATTATATATGAACAAAAACATTCATCATATAAAAAAAATCAACATATATATATAAAAAAAATTGCACAGAGCAGGGGCGGCGGCGGCTCACAGCGGGGGCGGCCGGCGAAGGTGACGGCGACGGCGGGGGCGGCGAGGGCGCCGGCGACGGCGACGGCGAGGGCGGGCCGGGGCAGGGGCGCGGCCGGGCGCGCTCGGGGGCGGGGCAGGAGCGTGGGCTCGGGGGCGGGGCAGGGCCGCGGGCTCCGGGACGACGACGGCGACGGCGACGACGGGGCAGGGGCGTGGGCTCGGGGGCGGGGCAGGGGCGTGGGCTCGGGGGCGGGGCAGGGCCGCGGGCTCGGGGACGACGGCGGCGACGACGGGGCAGGGGCGTGGGCTCCAGGGCGGGGCAGGGCCACGGGCTCGGGGACGACGACGGCGACGGCGACGGCGACGACGGGGCAGGGGCCTGGCGATGGCGACGGCGTGGGCGGTGGACGGCGTCGGGGCAGCCTGGCGGCGTCGAGGAGGTCGGCGTCGTCGGGCGAAGTGGCGATGAAAACTGTGAAATTTCACAAGTGCTGGTTATATACACTCAGCATTGGTCCCGGTTGGTGCCACCAACCGGGACCAATGCCACCCTTTAGTCCCGGTTGGTGCCACCAACCGGGACCAAAGGTCTCTTTTCGTCATCCCAAAGGGCGGGAAGCAGAGACCTTTGGTCCCGGTTGGTGGCACCAACCGGGACTAAAGGGTGGCATTGGTCCCGGTTGGTGCCACCAACCGGGACCAAAGGTGGGCATTGGTCCCGGTTGGTGCCACCAACCGGGACTAAAGGGTGGTGCTGCCCGGGGCCAAAAGTTTAGTCCCACCTCGCTAGCTGAGAGGGCTCGAGAGTGGTTTATAAGCGCTGCTGCGCCAGCCCTCTCGAGCTCCTCTCAACAGCAGGCTTACGGGACTAATCGCACACACCTCTGCCTGTGGACCTTCTGGGCCTTCTGCGGGCCTGAATCCTGGCCCAACTAGATGGTTGGGTTTCTAGTCGTATTCAGGCCGTGGTGGCCCACTAGGCAGCATTTTTTTTAATTTTTTTCTACTTTTTTTGTTTTCTTTTTTGCTTTATTTATTTTCTTTTGTTTCTACTTACAGTTTTTCAGTGATTCTTTTTGCTTTTAGGTCACAAAAATTATAAACTTTCTGTTAGTGCCATTAGTTTCCAAATTTGAATAGTTTAAATTTGAATTCTTTTAAATTGGTGTGAATCACTAGTTTGTGAATAACTTTACTATAAAAATAGATTTTTGAGTGATTCTTTTTCCTGCTATTTAATATTACTGTGTTTTATCATTATATTCAATTTGGTAATTTTTAGGTAATTTTAAATGTCTGTTTTAACCAAAAACAGATTTTGTTATTTTAGTTTGCTATTAAAGTTTCTAAAAAAATTCTTTATGAAAATTCTTTTTGCTATTAATGTTTTGAACAAAAAATACTTTGATAACTTTAGTTGCATAAATTTTATATAATTTTAGTTTCATAAATACTAGAGGTTTATAAAATATTTTTAGTTGATTCCTTTTGCTATTAGAGTTTTATAAAAGATTTTTAGTTGATTCTTTTTGCTATTGAAGAATATTATAGTTTTATTTTAGTTGATCATAACAGAATTTTTTAATTAATTATTTTTAGTTCATTATTTTTGCTATTAGAGTTTCATAAAGGTTTTCTAGTTCATTCTTTTTGCTATTAGTTCATTCTTTGAGCTAAATGCCCCTGAAATTGAAAAGCACTTCAAATGAACTCTGAAAAGGTTGAAAGTTGGCATGGTATCATCATTTCACCCACATAGCATGTGCTAAAAAGTTGAGAGGGTTACGGCAAAAACTGGATGCACTTCGTGTACAAAACGGACAATCTCTTTCGAAGTATCAGGGTTTCGGACGAAAACTCATCTGTTACAAAAGGCGTTTAATTTCTTCACATGTAACTGCAATGATATAGTTGTGGAGAGAAAGTCTTCACTTTTTCTTCGCTTGTGTCCTTTGCTTATTGCGCCGTAACCATGGATAATCTTCATCGTTTAACAGGGTGCTTGGGTCAGCCTTGACTTTGAAGGGAGGAATTTCATGAAACTTTTCATAATCTTCAGACATGTCTGTCTTGCCCTCCAATACCACGATGTCTCTTTTTCCTGAAAGAACTATGTGGCGCTTTGGCTCATCATATGATGTATTCGCTTCCTTATCTTTTCTTTTTCTCGGTTTGGTAGACATGTCCTTCACATAGAAAACCTGCGCCACATCATTGGCTAGGACGAATGGTTCGTCTGTGTACCCAAGATTGTTGAGATCCACTGTTGTCATTCCGTACTGTGGGTCTACCTGTACCCCGCCTCCTGACAGATTGACCCATTTGCACTGAAACAAAGGGACCTTGAAATCATGTCCATAGTCAAGTTCCCATATGTCCACTATGTAACCATAATATGTGTCCTTTCCCCTCTTGGTTGCTGCATCAAAGCGGACACCGCTGTTTTGGTTGGTGCTCTTTTGATCTTGGGCGATCGTGTAAAATGTATTCCCATTTATCTCGTACCCTTTGTAAGTCAATACAGTCGAAGATGGTCCCCTGGCCAACGAGTACAGCTCATCAGAAACAGTGTTGTCACCCATGAGACGTGTTTGCAACCAACTGCCGAAAGTCCTGATGTGTTCATATGTAATCCAGTCGTCACACTGCTCCGGGTGTTTGGAGCGCAGAATATTCTTGTGTTCATCGACATATGGGGTCACCAAGGTAGAATTCTGTAGAACTGTGTAGTGTGCTTGAGACCAAGAATGCCCGTCCCTACATATTATTGAGTCCGCTCCTAGCGTGCCTTTTCCAGTCAGTCTCCCCTCATACCGCGATTGAGGGAGACCAATCTTCTTAAGGTCAGGAATGAAGTCAACACAAAACCCAATGACATCCTCTGTTTGATGGCCCATGGAGATGCTTGCTTCTGGCCTAGGGCGGTTACGAACATATTTCTTTAAGACTCCCATGAACCTCTCAAAGGGGAACATATTGTGTAGAAATACAGGGCCCAGAACGACAATCTCGTCGACTAGATGAACTAGGACGTGCGTCATGATATTGAAGAAAGATGGTGGGAACACCAGCTCGAAACTAACAAGACATTGCACCAAATCACTCCTTAACCTTGACAGGATTTCTGGATCGATCACCTTCTGAGAGATTGCATTGAGGAATGCACATAGCTTCACAATGGCTAATCGAACGTTTTCCGGTAGAAGCCCCCTCAATGCAACCGGAAGCAGTTGCGTCATAATCACGTGGCAGTCATGAGACTTTAGGTTCTGGAACTTTTTCTCTGCCATATTTATTATTCCCTTTATATTCGACGAGAAGCCAGACGGGACCTTCATACTGAGCAGGCATTCAAAGAAGATTTCCTTCTCTTCTTTGGTAAGAGCGTAGCTGGCAGGACCTTCATACTGCTTTGGATGCATGCCGTCTTTTTCATGCACACGTTGTTGTTCCTCCCGTGCCTCCGGTGTATCTTTTGTCTTCCCATACACTCCCATGAAGCCTAGCAGGTTCACGCAAAGATTCTTCGTCACGTGCATCACGTCGATTGCAGAGCGGACCTCTAGGTCTTTCCAATAGGGTAGGTCCCAAAATATAGATTTCTTCTTCCACATGGGTGCGCGTCCCGCATCGTCAGTCGGAACAGATAGTCCGCCAGGACCCTTTCCAAAGATTACTTGTAAATCATTGACCATATCAAGTATTTGATCACCAGTACGGAGGGCGAGCTTCTTCCGGTGATCTGCCTCACCTTTGAAATGCTTTCCTTTCTTTCGACATTGATGGTTGGTCGGAAGAAATCGACGATGCCCCAGGTACACATTCTTCCTGCATTTGTCCAAATATATACTGTCGGTGTCATCTAAACAGTGTGTGCATGCGTGGTATCCCTTGTTTGTCTGTCCTGAAAGGTTACTGAGAGCAGGCCAATCGTTGATGGTTACAAACAGCAATGCATGTAGGTCAAATTCCTCCTGTTTGTGCTCATCCCACACACGTACACCTTCTCCATTCCACAGTTGTAAAAGTTCTTCAACTAATGGCCTTAGGTACACATCAATGTCATTGCCGGGTTGCTTAGGACCTTGGATGAGCACTGGCATCATAATGAACTTCCGCTTCATGCACAACCAAGGAGGAAGGTTATAGATACATAGAGTCACGGGCCAGGTGCTATGATTGCTGCTCTGCTCCCCAAAAGGATTAATGCCATCTGCACTTAAACCAAACCATACGTTCCTTGCGTCACCTGCAAAGTCCCCCCACCTTCTCTCGATTTTTCTCCACTGCGACCCGTCAGCGGGTGCTCTCAACTTCCCGTCTTTCTTACGGTCTTCTTTGTGCCATCGCATCAACTTGGCATGCTCTTTGTTTCTGAACAGACGTTTCAGCCGTGGTATTATAGGAGCATACCACATCACCTTGGCAGGAACCCTCTTCCTGGGGCGCTCGCCCTCAACATCACCAGGGTCATCTCGTCTGATCTTATACCGCAATGCACCGCATACCGGGCATGCGTTCAAATCCTCGTACTCACCGCGGTAGAGGATGCAGTCATTAGGGCATGCATGTATCTTCTGCACCTCCAATCCTAGAGGGCATAGAACCTTCTTTGCTTCGTACGTACTGCCGGGCAATTCGTTATCCTTTGGAAGCTTCTTCTTCATTATTTTCAGCAGCGAACTAAATCCCTTGTCAGATACACCATTGTCTGCCTTCCATTGCAGCAATTCCAGTGTGGTACCGAGCTTTCTGTTGTCATCTTCGCAATTTGGGTACAACCCTTTTTTGTGATCCTCTAACATGCGATCGAACTTCAACTTCTCCCTTTCACTTTCGCATTCTCTCTGTGCATCAACAATGACCCGGCGAAGATCATCATCGGGCACATCGTCTGGTTCCTCTTGATCTTCAGCTTCCCCCATTGCAGCATCACCGTATTCAGGGGGCGGGTAGTTGTCATCATCCTCTTCTTCTTCGTTGTCTTCCATCATAACCCCTCTTTCTCCGTGCTTGGTCCAAACATTATAGTGTGGCATAAAACCCTTCTCAAGCAGGTGGAAGTGAAGGGTTTTAGAGTTGGAGAAAGCCTTCGTATTCTCACAGACAGTACATGGACAATGCATAAAACCATTCTGCTTGTTTGCCTCAGCCGCTTCGAGAAAATTATGCAGGCCCTTAATATACTCGGAGGTGCGTCGATCACCGTACATCCATTGCCGGTTCATCTGCGTGCGTTATATAGTTCTTATTATTGAACAACATATAACTCTCTAGAGCATCTAATTAAAACACACAAGTAAGAACTTTTTTCTTTTAGAAAGAAGATAAGAAGAAGAGGCTAACCACGGTGTTGCCGGCGCTGAGATGGGCGCGGGCGATCGACGACGGTGAGGACGGGGACGGGACAGGACGGACCGCCAAACCTAGACAAATCTTGAGGAAAATGGAGCTTGGACAAGGAGCTTCGAGAGGAGAAAGCTTAAGTGTGGCTCGGGCATTTCATCGAACACCTCATGTGCATAGGAGGTGAGCTAGAGCACCACAAAAGCTCTCCCACGGCCGGGCAAAAAAACAGAGCAATGCATTGCTCTGCTCGCGGGCGGGGGCTATATATAGGCCAACCATTGGTCCCGGTTCCAGCCACAAACCGGGACCAATGGTTGTGGGCCAGGAGCGAGGCGCATTGGTCCCGGTTCGTGGCTGGAACCGGGACAAAAGGGGTCACCTTTAGTCCCGGTTCCAGCCACAAACCGGGACCAATGGTTGTGGGCCAGGAGCGAGGCGCATTGGCCCCGGTTCGTGTCTAGAACCGGGACAAAAGGGGTCAGACGAACCGGGACCAATGCCCCACGAGGCCCGGCCGGCGCCCTGGCCTCACGAACCGGGACCGATGCCCCCATGGGTCCCGGTTCGTGAGTGAACCGGGACTAATGGGCTTCTCAGGGGTGGACCGATGCCCTGTTTTGTACTAGTGAGTGTTGATGGTCAAAAAGACCACCAGTTTCAAGAAGGCTAAGGGAAAGAAAGGGAACTTCAAAAGGAATGGCAAGCAAGTTGCTACTCCTGTGAATAAGCCCAAGGCTAGACCTAAACCTGACACTGAGTGTTTCTACTGCAAGGGGAATGGCCACTGGAAGCGTAACTGCCCCAAGTACTTGGTAGATAAGAAAGCTGGCAACGTCAACAAAGGTATATTTGATATACATGTTATTGATGTGTACCTTACTAGTGCTCGTAGTAGCGCCTGGATATTTGATACTGGTTCAGTTGCTAATATTTGTAACTCGAAATAGGAGCTACAGAATAAACGGAGACTAGCACAGGACGAGGTGACAATGCGCGTTGGAAATGGCTCCAAGGTTGATGTGATCGCCGTCGGCACGCTCCCTCTGCGTCTACCTTCGGGATTAGTTTTAAACCTAAATAATTGTCATTTGGTGTCTGCGTTAAGCATGAACATTATATCTGGATCTTATTTATTGCAAGACGGTTATTCATTTAAATCTGAGAATAATGGTTGTTCTATTTATATGAGTAACATCTTTTATGGTCATGCACCTAATGTGGATGGTTTATTCCTGTTAAATCTCGATAGTAGTGATACACATGTTCATAATATTAATGCCAAAAGATGCAAAGTGAATAATGATAGTACCACATACTTGTGGCACTGCCGCTTAGGTCATATTGGTGTAAAGCGCATGAAGAAACTCCATATTGATGGACTTCTGGAATCACTTGACTTAGAATCATTTGAAACATGTGAACCATGCCTCATGGGCAAGATGAATAGAACCCCGTTTTCCGGCATAATGGAGCGGGCAAGTGACTTGTTGGAAATAATACATACCGATGTATGCGGCCCAATGAGTGTTGAAGCACGCGGTGGATATCGTTACTTCCTGACCTTCACAAATGATTTAAGTAGATATGGGTATATTTACTTAATGAAACACAAGTCTGAAACATTTGAAAAATTCAAGGAGTTTCAGAGTGAAGTAGAAAATCATCGTAATAAGAAGATAAAATTTCTACGATTTGATCGTGGAGGTGAATATCTGAGTTACGAGTTTGGTATGCATTTAAGACAATGTGGAATTGTTTCACAACTCACGCCACCTCAAACACCACAGCGTAATGGTGTGTCTGAACGTCGTAATCGTACTTTATTAGATATGGTGCGTTCTATGATTTCTCTTACCGATTTGCCGCTATCATTTTGGGGTTATGCATTAGAGACAGCCGCATTCACTTTAAACAGGGCACCGTCTAAATCCGTTGAAACGACACTGTATGAATTATGGTTTGGCAAGAAACCTAAGCTATCGTTTCTTAAAGTTTGGGGATGCGACACTTATGTCAAAAAGTTACAGCTTGATAAGCTCGAACCCAAAGCGGAAAAATGCGTCTTCATAGGATATCCTAAATAGACAATTGGGTATACCTTCTATCACAGATCCGAGGGCAAGATCTTTGTTGCCAAGAATGGATCCTTTCTAGAGACGGAGTTTCTCTCGAAAGAAGTGAATGGGAGGAAGGTAGAGCTTGACGAAGTTATCGAACCCTCTCTCGGATTGGAGAGTAGCACAGCGCAGAAAGATGTTCCTGTGGCGCCTACACCAGCTAGGGAGGAAGCTAATGATGATGATCACGAAACTTCGAACTAGGCTGCTACTAAACTTCGCAGGTCGACCAGGACTCCATGGGTGTTAGATTTGTAACAATGTAAACTAGATTATTGACTGTAGTGCAAATGGGAGACTGTTGGAAATATGCCCTAGAGGCAATAATAAAGTTGTTATTATCATATTTCCTTGTTCTTGATAAGTGTTTATTCTCCATGCTATAATTGTATTAACCGGAAACTCAAATACATGTGTGGATACATAAACAAACACTGTGTCCCTAGTAAGCCTGTACTAAACTAGCTCGTTGATTAAAGATGGTTAAGGTTTCCAAACCATGGACATGAGTTGTCATTTAATAATGAGGTCATATCATTAGGAGAATGATGTGACGGACAGACCCAATCATAAGCTTAGCATCTAATCGTGTCACTAAGTTTAAATTGCTACAGATTTCTTAATGTCAAGTATCTGTTCCTTAGACCATGAGATCGTGCCACTCCCTAATACCGGAAGAATGCTTTGTGGGCATCAACTGTCACTTCGTAACTGGGTGATCATAAAGGTGCTCTTCAAGTATCTCGGAAGGTGCTAATTGGGTTGCATGGATCAAGACTAGGATTTGTCTCTTCATTTGACGGAGAGATATCTCTAGGCCCTCTCGGTAATACAACATCCTAAGTAGCTTACAAGCATGTGACTAATGTATTTGGTCATGGGGATATTGTATTACAGAACTAGTAAAGAGAAATTGCCGGTAACGAGATTGAACTAGGTGTGGTGATGCCGACGATCGAATCTCGGGCAAGTAACATATCGCCAGACAAAGGGAATTGTATACGGGATTATCCGAATCCTTGACATCGTGGTTCAACCGATGAAATATCTTCGTGGAATATGTGAGAACCATTATGGGCATCCATGGTCCCGCTATTGGTTATTGGTTGAAGAGGAGTCTTGATCATGTCCACATATTCTCGAACCCGTAGGGTCACACACTTAACGTTCGGTGTCGCTAGTGTTTGATGAGATAATAAGATGGTGTTATCGAAATTTGATTTGGAGTCTCGGATGGGATCCCGGACATCACGAGGAGCTTCGGAATGGTCCGGAGAAAAAGAAAACATATATGGTAAGTATTTTCAGGGTTACCGGAAAAGTTCGGGATTTTTCGGTATTGTACCGGGAAGGTTCTAGAAGGTTCCGGAGTGGGGCCCACCTGTGTGGAGGGACCCACATGGACATGGGTGGTGGGCCAAGGAGCCACACCTCTGGTCCATGCGCACCAAAATCCCCCCCCCCCCCCCCCCCACACTCCTAAAAGGAATAGGATGAAATTCCGAAGGGATAAAATCAAGATCCCTAAAAAGGAGAGATCACGATCGGTGGGGAAGGAAGGAGGAGATTTCCTTCCCCCCCTTTGGTGTGCAGCCCCTAGAGGCTTGGAGGAGGGGCCAAGCCTCCTCCCCCACGCCTATAAATAGAGGAGGGAGGGGCTGGTCGCAACACCTGACACCCCGGTTGCTGGCCGCCTCCCTCTCGTTCCATACGTCCCTCATCCGTCCAGTTCTTAGTGAAGCTCTGCCGGATTTCCACCATACTTCCGCCACCATGCTGTCGTGCTGCCGAGATCGATCTCATCCACCTCTCCCCGTCGCTTGCTGGATCAAGTAGGAGGAGACGACATCAAGCTGCACGTGTGTGCAATTCGGAGGCATCGTTCGTGCGGTGCTGCATCGGATTGATCCGACGAAAGTACGACTACATCACCCACGATCGTTAGATCGTTAAACGCACGTGTTCTACAAGGGTATGTAGACCTTTTCCCACTCGTTGCTAGTATCTAGTAGATTGGATCTTGGGTTTATTCGTTCTCTCGTAGGAAAATTTTTTGTTTTCCATGCAACGAATCCCATCAATACCGAAGGGGATATGCGCCGCCGACTTGAAGGATCCTCCGAGACGTGGTCCTTGATCCCCCGTTTTGGATCATCTCCCGTGATTTCTGTTGGGAAGGAGAACGAGGCGTGAAGGGCAAGGCGTTTACCTCAACCGTTTTCTTGGCATCGGATTTTTCATCAGGTTTCGTTTTTTGTTGTTTTTTGTGTGGGGGTTCGTAAGATGAGGTGGGATTTTTTTCGCGCCAGTGGAACAGAGGGAAGGCGGAAGCGATGGAAGCGAACGTACCAACTCCCCTTTAATAGTACAGATTAAGGGGATGTACTGAAGCGGACCCCATATGACAAATTATGGTAAATTAAGAAGGAAAGTGTTCTTTTCGAAGGGAATTAAGATGGAAATGTGGTAAACTCTATCCAACAATATCAAAGCAAATAGCCTTGCATAGTTGCATGACCGTAGTGCCGTGTATGGAATGCATGGTATAGCACACACTGCAAACACCCCGGATAAACTGGGAATTGCCATGATGCACGTCCATCAAGTGGCAGAGAGCCAGAGACACCTCTAGTGCCACAGACATCATCTGACCAAGACGACGCTGAAGACAGCAACGTCGACGAACGCTTTATAAATTGGCACGAGCAACACATACCAATGCAGAGACCAGATCCAACACTGATAAGCAGCTAGCTCTTAGCTCCTCCTTATTCTTCCATGGAAGACACCAACTGCACCATTGCTCTGGCCAAAACTGCAGTCCATGTTGCTGCACATGGCACAAGCGTAGCCATTCTGCTGCTCTTGTCTTGGGTGTCTCTGATCGGCGGGTTTCTGGCATACTTCTATGCACCATTCTGGGCCGTGAGAAGGGTCCCGGGGCCTCCGACCAGGTTTCCCCTCGGCCATCTCCATCTTCTCGCCAAGAACGGACCAGACGTCTTCCGCACCATCGCCAAGGAGCACGGCCCTATCTTCAGGTAATAATAATACGATAGCCATCTTCTTCTTCAGTTGTCATGTATAGTATATGGCGTTCCAGTCCAGAGCTTTCGACTGTCATGCAGGTTTCACATGGGGAGGCAGCCGCTGGTGATCGTGGCGAATGCGGAGCTGTGCAAGGAGGTGGGCATCAAGAAGTTCAAGGACATCCGCAACCGGAGCACCCCGCCGCTATCGGTGGGATCGCTGCACCAGGACGCGCTCTTCCTTAGCAGGGACTCCACGTGGTCGTCGATGAGGAACACGGTGATCCCGCTCTACCAGCCGGCTCGGCTCGCCGGGCTCGTCCCAACGATGCAGTCCTATGTCGACGCGCTGGTGGACAGCGTCGCCGCCTGGCCGGACCAGGACTGCATTCCCTTCTGCCATCTCTCGCTGCGAATGGCCATCGACATCATTGGCAAGACGGCCTTCGGCATCGAGTTCGGCCTCTGCAAGAAGGTCGCCGTGGACGGCGGCGAAGACGTGAGGGAGTTCCTGGAAGAGTACAAGAGGTCCATGGAGTTCATCAAGGTGGACCTGTCTAGCTCGCTATCCACCATCCTCGGGCTCTTCCTTCCATGCGTCCAGACGTCGTGCAAGCGGCTGCTGGGGCAGGTTCCCGGCACAGCGGATTACATGATGGAGGAAAACGAGCGCCTGCTGTGCGGCCGCATCGACGCCATCATCGCCGGCCGGCGAAGGGACCGCGAAAGCAGCTCCTCCTCGCCGGGTGCCGCTCTGGACTTCATCGCGGCGCTGCTGGACGCGAGGAGGAGCGGTGCCAGAGACTTGGCACTGGAGGACAGGCACGTCCGTGCGCTGGCGTACGAGCACCTGATCGCCGGGACCAAGACGACGGCTTTCACGGTGTCGTCCGTGTTGTACCTGGTGTCGTGTCACCCGCGCGTGGAGGAGAAGCTGCTGACGGAGGTGGACGCATTCGACGGCGCTCCGGACGCTGATGAGCTTCTGAGCAGGTTCCCCTACCTCGACCTGGTCATCAAGGAGGCCATGAGGTTCCACCTCGTCTCGCCGCTCATCGCTAGGGAGACCTCCGAGCCGGTGGAAATAGGCGGGCACCTCCTCCCGAAGGGCACATACGTGTGGATGGCGCCGGGGGTGCTGGCCCGCGACGAGCGGCAGTTCCCGGAGCCGGATGAGTTCCGGCCAGAGCGGTTCGCGCCCGAGGGGGAGGAGGAGCGGGTGCGGCACCTTTACGCGCATATCCCCTTCGGCATCGGGCCGAGGGCATGCGTCGGGCACAGGTTCGCGCTACAGCAGGTGAAGCTCGCTTTGGTGCACCTGTACCGACAATACGTCTTCCGCCACTCCCCGGCCATGGAGTCTCCCATCCAGTTCGATTTTGACCTCGTCCTCGGGTTCCGTCACGGCGTCAAGCTCAGGGCCATCAGGAGGACGACGAGGGACATAGTAGATACATCTAGTATCACAATGTTGTGATTTTTTCAGCGTTTCGGGGGAATTTTAGATAGCCTAAGACACATATGGATGCATCGGAAAAAGCATCGAGCGCAATAGGGCGAAATAAGCTCTCCTGGAGTTATTGTGAAAGTTATGTACTTCTGGAGTTATGTGAAAGTTATGTACTTCTATGGCTGGCTGGGTGGTATATCATATTTGAAACTATGAATATATGATAGCTGATTGTATCATTATCTTCTTCTTTTTTCATGATTTAGCAAAACCGCTAAATGGGGGCATAGCCCGCTATAGCTTCGCTATAGCCTCATCTAGCTGCTGGCCGAGCCGCCACTAAATGGCGTGGCCCGCTATTTAAAACATTGCCTGAAAGACGAGGTAACTTCTGCTGTTGCTAAACGGAACCCTGCTAGTACATAATATTCGATACAGACTCATCAGTTGGTTTTTGATTTCTTCGAACGGGTGTTGTATTGACGACCCTGTCAAGAGGCCACCAATCATGTTTTTTGTTTTCACTAGCAGGGTGGCCCTCGCAAATGCGAGGGCATCGTCTTTAATTATTCGAACGTGTCTAAGAATTAATCTTATATCTCATAAATAAATTTATTACTTCGTGCAGGTTATTCATATTATATGATATACGAAATTGTATGGTCCTATAACAACCACAAATATTATGAGAAACGAAATATCCCATGTACATGTGACATCTTTAATGACATTTAATTTGTGGGTGAATGATTATTATGCCCTTTCTAAAGTACCATATTAGTCGCCATACGTATCGTTCTTACATGATATTAGATCAATACATAAATTTCAAATTCATCACACAATTTTTTATTACTATATATAGTTTCTTATGTGATGTTTTTTTGTGGTGAGTTTCTTATTTGATGTTATATCAGTACGCGGCTTTAACATCCGATTGTTAGTTGTCAGTACTACATCCGCATTGACGAAATTCTATATGTTGTGATCCAAATAATGATGAGGTTCCAATAGAGTAAAGGTGTTGACTTTTGAATTGATATAAATAGGAACTTCCTTGACAAAATGAATAAGAAAGGATTTCCATTAACATATAGGACAAATATAATGGTTACAAATTTCATTTTAGTTACCTTTATTTTTTGTTTATTCTTAGTTACTTAGCTGAATTGAAATACATAATGTTTTATACATGAACATAGTCTCCCCAATGCAGAAGCTGACAATTATTTCATATGAATATGATTCTAGAAATTTAAGATAACTTAATGAAGAAAATAGGTTCAACAAGAATTTAGTAATATTATTTTCTTTTCAACGGTTTCAGTAGTATATTTACACATCGATATATAGTCAAAGTTAGAAAAGTTTGAATATAAAGTTTGTAGAACATTATTTATTTTTAACCGCAGGTGGTTTCGTTTATTTATGCAGTTTCATTAAATATCTCCATGTTCTACCCCACTCTTCAATCCAATATTGTGCAGTCACAATTGTATGTACTTGTTGGTAGATGGTACTTGAATTCATATAGACATCTAACTGAGTATTCCTTTTTTAATGCATTATGTGCGTGCATGTACTTATAATAATTTTATCATATCATGGCAAGGAAAGATTGTTAATCTCAGTAGTTACAATTAGGTCCAACCATGATCAAACAGATTACATCATAGGAAAAGCATATGAATCCATGAGCCATATTTTTTTATAAGGTTAGGTGCAAAGTATTTTTTGAATGTAACACGTGGAACTATATTATTCTCTTAAACTCTTAGGAAATTTCCTGCATTTTCCTTCTGGTGCAACCAAACAACTTCTATGGTGGAATCATGTGTTTTCCATTCCTGCGAAAATAAACATGGAATGGCATCTATCTTAAATCCTATAGGAAAATAGATGTCATTTGGTTCATAGGATAGAAGTTTTTTCATTAGGCCGGAGCTAATTGTTTTTTTAGTTTGAAATGCGAAGGATAGGAGTTGATCCTATATAGTAATAGGAATCAAATCTTGCAAACCAAAGGGTTCTCGAGGAATTTGTTTTGCAGGAATCCTATCCTATAGAATTCCTACAAAATCCTATAAACCAAAGGAGGCCTTATTGGGTTCACTTGAACACAATGCTAATGAGCTGGCTCCGCCCCTCATTCCATATTGCTCCAAGGAAAATAAGTGCCACCAGATTAATCTCTAAATATCCGTCTTTATTGCAACAACAAAAAATTGGTCTATTTAGGACTTCAAAATTTAGGTATATGTTTCTTGAGTATCTAATTAAATACTAAAAAGATGGTGTAATTATATTTTTAACTTTACTCATTTCTATGACTAAAACTACATGTTCTAAAGAATAGAAGAGTGTAATAATTAATAGGGAGTGATGCCCACATGTCGTAGTTGGCACCATCAGGTACTCGATGTGGATGTTGCGATGTGACATTACGTTTGCGCCGCCGGTTCCTCCACCACTGCTCGCCTTATTGCCGTTCTTGTTCGCCTTGGAGCCGCCGTTGCCGGACTCGGAATTGACCGAGTCTTTGTCACTGTTCACTATCGTAGATCATGGAGACTCTGAATACCAATTCTTGATTTTTAGATCGCTAGATCGATTCATACAGGAGCTACACGTACGTATGTGCAAAGCTAGCACGCAAGCACACAGGCTAGCAGAACAGTAGCCACAGTCGTAGGTGTTTTTTTTTTTTGCATTCAGCCGGAGGTGCTTAAGCTCCTGTGAGCCGATCGATGACTCACGTACGTACCTCGGTACCTAGCGCCTTTTTTTTTCTTTTTTTAATGGTAGTTCACCGCCTAGGCGCCTACAACGCCCATGACATGCCGTATTGAGCGTGCCCTTGCCGCTGCTAGCTTTCTATCCATGGCAGTTGCCACTGCTCTTTTTTTCTACGGGAACCTGCTCTTTTTTTCCCTTCATAACCACTGGACGCTGCTCTTTTGTTGTCACGCAAGCAGAATTAAAAGAACCTTTTTTTAACCGTATAAAAGATCTATTTTTATCTGATGAATCAATCAAGAGTCCAAGTCCAGAACGTTTTAGATCAAAACTGTTGTGGGTCCACTTTTAGTTATGAGGATCTAAGGGTCGTATTTTATTGATTAATAAAGGGTCCACCAAATTAATGGCTAGATGTTTCTGATTAATGTGGGATTTTCTAGCTATTTCTCTATTTTTGACCCGTATTTTCCTTTTAGTATATAATAAAAAATAGATAGATTCCCTAAAAAAAAAATCATGTTTTTTTAATCAAAAACAGAGCATGTTTTATACAGAGAAAAACAACCGACAGAGCCCCCAACACACTCGAATGAAAACACCAGAAGCACATCTCAGCTGAGAGGCCACCAACCATTGATCACTATCGCGCCACCGTCATTATCAGGGAAAAACACTGAGAATTTGAGGTAGCTTTCATGCCTTAGCACATGCACTTATGCTCGGTTGAAATAACTAAATGAAAGATACGTGCATTATATTCCCGGTCTTATCCTTTCAAGTACTAGAACTTGGAAGAAATAAAGCTTGTTCTCTTATATTCCCGGTCTTATCCTTTCAAGTACTAGAACTTGGAAGAAATAAAGCTTGTTCTCTATTTTTTTTACGGAAAAAATAAAGCTTGTTCTGATGTGCACGCAGCTTGAGAAAACTTCTGGACTAAATATTTGTAGATAGCAGAAGGAGGTGGTCGATTTTTGTATCATTTTTTGTTGTGTTGCACGACTGGTTCAAGGCGCGCGGCTGCGGACCATTTGTCGTCTCCTCAGACGGCAAATACGCCTTTGCCGACCAGATCACGGCTAGAACGACTAGCATGGAGCAGAAAGAGATGTTTCTTCAAAGAGCTCTTTTACGGTGATTGGCGAGTTACAACTTGTAATTTCATGTAACTCCGCCTATGATTTTTTTTAACCGTCGGATCTAGGAAATAATTTAAAATTTTATTTTTTGAAGGAAAGGGTAGAATGGTAAAGGCTTCCGGTCGGTTGTCACAACGCTAACATCGCCCGTCCCCGACCCCGACGCAGACGCAGATGTATCCATTTGCGGTTGCATAGCCGCCGTCGCCCACCTGCCGTTCCGATCAACCAATCCACCGGCGGCCACGATCCAGGCAAGCAGCACCGATCCGCCTACCTAGTCTCGCTCCTGCCGCAAGGTTCCGGCCCGCCGAGCCTCCGCTGCGGCGCGCCGAGTCCGCCGAGCCTCCCCTGCCCGCAGCCCCCTGCATTGCCTCCCTCTGTGGAGCAGCTGCTGACGCCCAGCAACGCCGACCACCCCCCACCCCCCCCCCCCCCCCCCCCCGCGCTCAATCTCAATCAGTTTTCTTCATTTGTTCTGCTATTTCTGAATTTATTTTGCTCTGTTCCTGCAACCCTGCAGCGCCTCCCTCTGGCGTGCAGCCGATGACGCCCAGCAACGCCGGCCATCCGTCTGTGCACAAGTTGCGGCCATCCCCCCCCCCCCCCCCCCCCCGGCGCTAGTTTTGAATTCTTTTTTGCTCTAATCAATGTCCTGCAATCTGTCTTCTCATCTTCAAGCAGATTGCACAAACAGGTGATAAATTTGAAGCCGATTGAGCGGCTGCCATCGTTGGTTTGGCTGCAGAGTGGACAAATTGCACTGTCCCAACTATGTATGTATCCGTAAATTTCCTGGTCTATTTTACAGTTTGTTGAAAACTTGAAATTCTTCAACGAAGCACAACAATGGCCTTATGTTTGTCACCAAAAAATTCAGTTTTGTAGATCAATCAGCAATAGTACCTTAGCCAGATTATAATATGAATGGATGAAAAGGGATTTGGTAAGCATTGCACCAGGCTGCACCACATATAGAGTATTTTTGCATCTGCTTTACTCATTAATATAGTGCACTAATTATATCTGTTGCTGTGTAGGAAATGATGGCAGCAAACTGTTAGCTAAAGCTCTCTGTACAAGGGGTTTCGTGGTAGGAAACCGTTGCGCTTGTGGTCCTATTATCAAGTATTAATTTCTGCAAGTATTTCATTCTCTGCCGGCCATTGGACCCTGTCCCTCCGCTGGTTTTGACTCGCACTTCAGAAGGCGGGTCGGCACCGCCTCTCCGCGATCTCGCCGCTCCTCCGCCCCCTGCTATGCCTCAACCTCCTCGTAGCCCTGCACAGGTAAGCAAGAGAGTGCAATTTTGTGATTGGTTTCCTTCTTCAGTTGACACTTTTGAGGCACCCATGTGATGTTGCATTACAGATGGAGCCAGAACCTGAGCTTGGTTGTGAGTTGGCTTTGCAAGCACATGACCGTAACGATCGAGGACACCATGATATAGAAATTCATCATCTCCTGATGACCTGATCAAGCTGGGAAGCTTCAGACAAAGACATGTCTAGTTGATGCATTGTTGGATGATTTTTTAATGGGCTTTGTGCAATCATGTGTATTTGCTTATTTTGTTGAACTGAGACTGTACAAGAACTCCAGAAAGATGCCAGTCAACTAATGTACTATAATGTGTATTACTGGATGTTGTTGCTCTTGTAACGCCAGCCTAATATGCTGAATCACATATTTACAAGATGAAGTATGTCTGCCTTTTCAGACCCAGCCTGAAGCATGGCTTCTTCTTTGAAATTCGGGTATACTCAATCATACCCATATAGAAGCCTGAATCAGAATTCTTCTTTGTCTTAATATTTTGTCGAAGCTTGAATCATAAATAAGCCTAAATAATCTTATTTAGAAATTCATCACGCACTGTAATTGTCACTTTAAACAGTGGGAAAACGCTCAAGATTGCATTAAAAAATATAAGCTTTGTATTGATTTCTCAATACACATTCACAGATTTCTCACCATCCAGTCAAAATTTAGAAGATTTTACTACAGTGAGTACAACAAGGAAAGTGCAGATATTCAGTAACATCTTCACACAAGACTGAAGCGACATTACTGGGGAGAAGGTTGGGAGTGGCCATGGCGGATCACACAGCCACCATGACAGGAGAAGAAGGCCACCATGCAGCTACAGTCGAACAGCAAATCATAGAAACTAGAGATACAATCAGAACTTTTTAACTAAAGATTAATGAACACCTCATGAAGATTTTTTTGAAGAAGTCAGATAGAAATTTCATTAGCTGTCATTCATTGAAATTCTGTCATTTACATAAATTGATCCTCACAATCTAAGGTTACTCATCATACCAGCAGGAACCTACATAATGTTTGGCTGATTTTGCAAGAACATGAGCTGCTTCCTTACTAGACATATTTACATAACGAATGCTACACTCTTCATCTTGTTGATGAACGACAAGCAAGCTGACGCCTTTTCCATTTTCTGCAAGCATGTCTTAAGCTTCAGCAAGTTCCAGATTTTTTCCAATTGATAACAAAGCCCCTTCTGCCTGCTTGTACAGATCCTAAGTGATCTTATATTATCACGCCTTGTGGATGTAGTCGTACAAGAAGCAATCAGGAAATAGTCCATCATCTCCAATGGTTTCCTTTCAGTCTCCTTTTCTGCAATGCTGAAGTGGTTCCCAAATCTTCTGCAAAGAATGAATTGCAAATTTGTTCAGTTCAACAGAGAAGTATACACATGTGCTATGAATGACATTGCAGCTTGAAAGTGACAAACATGGAAGAAACTTTTGTCCAGGGTGGGAAAATATTAATCTTTGCATTGCCATTATTTACATCATCAAGGTTTTTCTGCTGACACCAACAATTCCTTGCAGCTAAGGTACTGGACAGTGATTAATCAAATGTTAATAGTCAGCACTTCTACTGAACGAAATAGTTTGACACTGAAACAAAAAACAACGAATATGAGAACAGGGGAGCAGCGTCGAGCAGAAGAAAAGGAGAATTGGAGACGTACCTGTGTCGTCTGGCTGCCGTCCGCACTCCCGCTATCCCGTGTTGGACGAGGGGTAGGCGGGGGCGTAGGAGATGAGGAGGGGCAGGCGGACGATCAGCCGGTGGCGAACGACGGAGACGACTGCGGCGGCGGCAACTGCGCCAAGGAATGCGGCGGTGGCGGCAAGGATCACGCGCCTATCTATCGGCCCTCACAAATATTCTGATGATCCACTCCTTTTCACAAACTAATGACGGATTTACCCTTTCACAAATTAATTGGTCCCACCTAAATTTTGTAACGGCCCCATCGTTACATGTAATTTTTCGTAATTTTAATTTTGTAACTCGTCGTAACTCCTATTTTTTCACCGTTAGATTAGGATGGATGGACGGCTACTAAAATCGCCAATCACCGTAACAGTTGTATTCTTCAAAAGGTGGTATCATCCCCGCAAAAAAAAAATATTTACATGTGGAAATATATGTGGTGGCGTGTCGACGTCGCGCACGAAAAGAACCTCTTGTCCATTCAAGGGGGCGTGTGCTCCTGTCCCTACAGCCTAGGTATAACCCGAGCCTTTTTTTCGAAAAGGGGATTACCCCCGGCCTCTGCATCAAACGATGCACACAGCCTTTTATTAAATAGTATCGAGTCTCAAAGTACGAATAACATCTCAAAGTAGCCAAACAAGAATAAGAACTCAAACAAGTAGCCACAACCGGCAAAATAGTACACTGTGCCTAAACACCTATTCTATTATTGAACCGTCATCCAAACCGGTTGTATGTAGCCCGTGCTACCGTCTTTCATCGGTTGCACCCAAAGGCCATAAGCTCCCTCTCTTCCGCACGGTGCAGTAATGACCACGTACGGATCCATCCAGACGCCCGGTAGATAACCTGCAAAAAGTTTGTGATATTTGTCCTGTTAAAAACACAATCGTTCCGACAGTTCCAAATCGCCCAAAGTAATGCACAAACTCCCATACGAATTCGTGCCGCAGTATTATTCTCAACCCCACCTAACCAGTTACCAAACAGATTGGAAATAGTATTAGGAGGAGGTACGTTAAAAGACACATGAATAGTTCACCATAATAACTTGGCTAGGGGGCAAGTAAGAAAAAACTGTTGAATCATTTCGTCGTGATCACAAAAGCAACACCGTTTACTCCCCTCCCACCTACGTTTTGCTAAATTGTCCTTTGTTAAAATCACTCCCTTATGCACGAACCGCATGAAGATCTTGATCTTTAACGAGACCTTTGTTTTCCAGATATGCATAAACCGGGGGATTGGTCCATTATTAATCAAGTCGACATACATAGATTTAACTAAGAACACGCCTGAAATCGAAAGTTTCCATCGGAATACATCTGGCTCATTAGACAAGTTGACCTCCATCAATCTACGCACTAAGTGGAGCCATCGGTCCCATCGCATGTCTGCCACAAGTGGAGTAGTACTGTTGACAGCAAAATCTGCCCGGACCTAGCCCGAAGGCTCCGGACGCCCTCCGGGCCAATACAGAGGCTTGCAGCAGCCCGCACGAAGACCACTCGGAGGCTCCGGTCACCCTTCGAGACAAAACGGAGGCGTGCAGCGGCTCGCCCGGAGGTCACCCCGAGGCTCCGGACACCCTCCGGGCCAACATAGAAGAATTTCAGACACGCCGGCGAGGCTCCTAAGGCTGTGTCCTACGTAACACGGTCGTGTGCGAACAAGTGCATTAGCTTTACCTCAACTCAAGGCGAAACATGTCGTGAGCGATGTAGCTTTCGTGGCATCTCTTTCTATAAATTCAATGGCTCGACAGCCTCCTCCTCCGACTTGACCCGATCGAGCGCGACCTGTGCAGTGCATGCAACTTGCAGTTGCTGTTTCTAGCTCTTCCTTTTGCGTGTGACTAACTCATCCATATTATTTAACTATTGGATCAAACATGTCCATTTTTTTAACAACGGGGAGTCCCAAAGGACCCAGAAGCTGGCATTACTTAATAAATGCTATTATAGCACAGCCCTTGAAAGGACCTCGAGAAAATATGAAATTACATACCAGTTCTTCAATTTTCATAGAAGACCTTGAATAAAACTTGAAAAACGCAATTGGGTCCCTGCGCCATTGTCGACCTCGTCGGAGGCGATGGAACCGCCAGCTCCAACGAACTTTGCCTTGCCATTGTGACTAGGACACCACTCAGCAGCTTCGCCGAGGTAGAACACCAAAGGCAGCAAGGGGATTGGGGCCTCCCAAACACGGAGGTTGAAGAAGGAGGCAACAGAGGGGATCGGCACTAGGCCACCGAGCAGTCGGCGATCAACCCTCATACTCCTCGACATTTGATCTTGGGATCCTCAACTTTGGCGCCACGGGTCGACGATGTGAACTTGGTAGACGAAGAATGACACCATCGCCAACTTGATAACCGCTGGGTGCACTAGATCGGTAGACACCGGAGCCATTTCCCTTCCGATCTCCAGATCTGGCCACCAGACGGGCTTATTGAGGGACCTGCCAGATCCGAGCTCACCCCACTCTTCCGGCTCCCAACCATGGAGCTATTAGAAATAATCTTGATATTTTGTATCAGCGTATTTAGTTTGCTTTCGTTATGCATGTAACTTAGATGGTCTATGAGTAGCTAGTTGTCGAAGCTTCGGTTGTGTGTGCAGAGAAGGCGAGATGCCGGGCTGCCGTGCGATGCGGCCAGCATGGTGAGATGCCGATGGCGGCGTGAAGCCGCGGTGCTGTACGATGCAGCATAGTCGTGTGAAGCGGCGACACGCGAGAGAAACAGGAGCGGAGCATGACGGCCTGCATGAATAGTTTGAGCCAAGTGAGTTGGTTAGTTTGTTAGGACTAGTAAGCATGCACGTGCAACCCACGAATAACCGAACGAAGTAATTTCTCACTTCATATGTCTGTGTCACACATCAAAGCCAATCAACTGGATGAATTTCTACAAACCCCTTACAAGAAATAAAATAAAAAACTGGATAAACACCTCAATTCATAATTAGCAGACCATATCGTGGACATTCTTACTATGAGAATGGGTCATTCGCAGATAAATTTTACATTAGCTATTTTCCGTTTAAAGTATGTTAGTACTAATACTAATATACTCGTAGAATGAGTACCTCTTTTTGCTTGGACTTCAAGCAGTTTAGCTTTAACCGTGTTAATGATCAGAAACTTAGCCATTTTTCTACATTCAATGTATTCTACGGATAGAGAATACATAAAGTTGACGTTAGGAATAGATAAAGTTTTTCTTTTTGAATAAATGAAAGCGCTCTTAGTTCTGTTCAATAGAACGCGGGTCTCCAAAAACCGATATCGTAGGTACAACTGGGTGAACTTCTACCAATCCCTTGCAAGAAATTTAAAAAAAAAAAAACTGGATAAACTTCTCCATAGAGAACATATGGGTATAATCTATTTAGTTGTGTATAGTAAAAATGGAATCAAATATTTCAAAGTGTCTCTATATTTTATAATGCAGAATTCGTAGGACTTTTGATACGATTAAGCATTATACAGATGGACATGGTAGAGACACAAACTTGGAACAAAGGTACAAAAAAGGACAATAGGAACATACTAAATGAGCCCCAAACAGTAAACTTTATCAGAAGTATAATTGATTAGGCAATGGTATTTAAAGCAATGAAAAAAAGGTTAAATCATAATATGATTGTTCATGGTTCTTATATGATGAACTACAATTTTTCGCAAATACAAACAAGGAAAAATGTATCCAACAATATCTGATTTAAGATGACTGCAGGAAGTTATTTCTCCTGACTCCATTGTGAGAGCAGATCTAATTCACCTTCTTTGTTGCTGCCAACTATAATTATAGTTAACTGATTTGCTTGCATGATTGATGCAAAGAAAATTGATACAACCGTCTACTGTCAGCACAAAAGTCATTTCTATAACGAAGTGTTACAATGCTCTTGTTTTTAATTAGATGAACCCCTATGAATGTCCTAATTACGTCACTTAAATTCTCAGGATACTGGGACGGGTCAAAAGTTTCCTTGCTTCGTGAGGCGGAAACAACCCTTTCACCAGTCTCATACAAAGTTCACTTTTCATCAGTCAGCTAATATCATCATGAGGCAACAGGAATCCGAATTAAAAGGAAAACAATTCTTGCCTTATCAATAATTCCATCTTGCTCCTCCCTCACATACTCAGATCCAATA
Source organism: Elymus sibiricus (assembly GCA_039707655.1). Classification (NCBI taxonomy): domain Eukaryota; kingdom Viridiplantae; phylum Streptophyta; class Magnoliopsida; order Poales; family Poaceae; genus Elymus; species Elymus sibiricus. The sequence continues at coordinate 394,139,299 of CM077674.1, forward strand.
CCTCCCATCCTACTACAAGTAGTCATCATTCAGATATGAGAAGCTGCAGAACTGCATATGTAAGAGAGAAAGAGTGGTTCAGAGAAAGAAAGAGATGTACCTACAGGTTGCATTCCGAGACAAATTAAGTGCAATCTGTCTATTCTCTTTATAAATATGCAGCAATCAGTAGCATCATACAAAAAGCAACATACATGCGCCTCACACAGCAGTGGCAGCTCCACCATCGAGCACGCACAAGCAGTAGCAGCTTCACCAGCGAGCACGCACACTAGTAGAAAACAGGGCTTTGGTCCAGGCCGGGCCAGCCCATTAGTCCCGGTTCAGTCACGAACCGGGACCAATGGGGGCAACGGTCCCGGTTCGTGAGGCCAGGGGGCCGGCCGGGCCTCGTGGGGCATTGGTCCCGGTTCGTCTGGACCCTTTAGTCCCGGTTCCAGACACGAACCGGGACCAATGTGCCTCGCTCCTGGCCCACAACCATTGGTCCCGGTTCGTGGCTGGAACCGGGACCAAAGGGGGTCCTTTAGTCCCGGTTCCAGCCACGAACCGGGACCAATGAGATGCCTATATATACCCCCCTCGCCAGCGAGCAGAGCACTCCACATTGCTCTGTTTTTCTGGCCGGCGAGGGGAGAGCTTTGTGGTGCTCTAGCTCACCTCCTATGCACATGAGGTGTTCGATGAAATGCCCGAGCCATACTTAAGCTTTCTCCTCTGGAAGCTCCTTGTCCAAGCTCCATTTTCCTCAAGATTTGTCTTGGTTGGCGGTCCGTCCTGTCCCGTCCCCGTCCTCACCGCCGTCGATCGCCCGCACCCATCTCGGCGCCGGCACCACCGTGGTTAGCCTCTTCTTCTTATCTTCTTTCTAAAAGAAAAAAGTTCTTACTTGTATGATTTAGATAGATACTTGTGTAACTTTCTTACTTTTATTATTGTTTGTTATTATATAGTGCGATGGTTTTGGTTATATGTTGTTCTAGATAGTTATTACTTGTATGATTTAATTAGATGCTCTAGAGAGTTATATGTTGTTCAATAATGAGAACTATATAACGCACGCAGATGAACCGGCACTGGATGTACGGTGACCGACGCACCTCCGAGTATATTAAGGGCCTGCATAATTTTCTCGAAGCGGCTGAGGCAAACAAGCAGAATGGTTTTATGCATTGTCCATGTACTGTCTGTGAGAATACGAAGGCTTTCTTCAACTCTAAAACCCTTCACTTCCACCTGCTTGAGAAGGGTTTTATGCCACGCTATAATGTTTGGACCAAGCACGGAGAAAGAGGGGTTATGATGGAAGACAACGAAGAAGAAGAGGATGATGACAACTACCCGCCCCCTGAATACGGTGATGCTGCAATGGGGGAAGCTGAAGATCAAGAGGAACCAGACGATGTGCCCGATGATGATCTTCGCCGGGTCATTGTTGATGCACAGAGAGAATGCGAAAGTGAAAGGGAGAAGTTGAAGTTCGATCGCATGTTAGAGGATCACAAAAAAGGGTTGTACCCAAATTGCGAAGATGACAACAGAAAGCTCGGTACCACACTGGAATTGCTGCAATGGAAGGCAGACAATGGTGTATCTGACAAGGGATTTAGTTCGCTACTTAAAATAATGAAGAAGAAGCTTCCAAAGGATAACGAATTGCCCGGCAGTACGTACGAAGCAAAGAAGGTTCTATGCCCTCTAGGATTGGAGGTGCAGAAGATACATGCATGCCCTAATGACTGCATCCTCTACCGCGGTGCGTACGAGGATTTGAACGCTTGCCCGGTATGCGGTGCATTGCGGTATAAGATTAGAAGAGATGACCCTGGTGATGTTGAGGGCCAGAGCACCGGGAAGAGGGTTCCTGCCAAGGTGATGTGGTATGCTCCTATAATACCACGGTTGAAACGTCTGTTCAGAAACAAAAAGCATGCCGAGTTGATGCAATGGCACAAAAAAGACCGTAAGAAAGACGGGAAGTTGAGAGCACCCGCTGACGGGTCGCAGTGGAGAAAGATCGAGAGAAAGTGGAGCAACTTTACAGATGACCCAAGGAACGTATGGTTTGGTTTAAGTGCAGATGGCGTTAATCCTTTTGGGGATCAGAGCAGCAAGCATAGCACATGGCATGTGACTCTATGTATGTATAACCTTCCTCCTTGGTTGTGCATGAAGCGGAAGTTCATTATGATGCCAGTGCTCATCCAAGGCCCTAAGCAACCCGGCAATGACATTGATGTGTACCTAAGGCCATTAGTTGATGAACTTTTACAGCTATGGAATGGAAGAGGTGTACGTGTGTGGGATGAGAACGAACAGGAGGAATTTGACCTACATGCGTTGCTGTTTGTAACCATCAACGATTGGCCTGCTCTCAGTAACCTTTCAGGACAGACAAACAAGGGATACCACGCATGCACACACTGTTTAGATGACACCGACAGTATATATTTGGACAAATGCAGGAAGAATGGGTACCTGGGGCATCGTCGATTTCTTCCGACCAACCATCAATGTCGAAAGAAAGGAAAGCATTTCAAAGGTGAGGCAGATCACCGGAAGAAGCCTGCCCTCTGTACTGGTGATCACATACTTGATATGGTCAATGATTTACAAGTAATCTTTGGAAAGGCTCCTGGCGGACTATCTGTTCCGACTGACGATGCGGGACGCGCACCCATGTGGAAGAAGAAATCTATATTTTGGGACCTACCCTATTGGAAAGACCTAGAGGTCCGCTCTGCAATCGACGTGATGCACGTGATGAAGAATCTTTGCGTGAACCTGCTAGGCTTCTTGGGAGTGTATGGGAAGACAAAAGATACACCGTAGGCACGGGAGGAACAGCAACGTGTGCATGAAAAAGACGGCATGCATCCAAAGCAGTATGAAGGTCCTGCCAGCTATGCTCTTACCAAAGAAGAGAAGGAAATCTTCTTTGAATGCCTGCTCAGTATGAAGGTCCCGTCTGGCTTCTCGTCGAATATAAAGGGAATAATAAATATGGCAGAGAAAAAGTTCCAGAACCTAAAGTCTCATGACTGCCACGTGATTATGACGCAACTGCTTCCGGTTGCATTGAGGGGGCTTCTACCGGAAAACGTTCGATTAGCCATTGTGAAGCTATGTGCATTCCTCAATGCAATCTCTTAGAAGGTGATCGATCCAGAAATCCTGCTAAGGTTAAGGAGTGATTTGGTGCAATGTCTTGTTAGTTTCGAGCTGGTGTTCCACCGTCCTTCTTCAATATCATGACGCACGTCCTAGTTCATCTAGTCGACGAGATTGTCGTTCTGGGCCCTGTATTTCTACACAATATGTTCCCCTTTGAGAGGTTCATGGGAGTCTTAAAGAAATATGTTCGTAACCGCGCTAGGCCAGAAGGAAGCATCTCCATGGGCCATCAAACAGAGGATGTCATTGGGTTTGGTGTTGACTTCATTCCTGACCTTAAGAAGATTGGTCTCCCTCAATCGCGGTATGAGGGGAGACTGACTGGAAAAGGCACGCTAGGAGCGGACTCAATAATATGTAGGGACGGGCATTCTTGGTCTCAAGCACACTACACAGTTCTACAGAATTCTACCTTGGTGACCCCGTATGTCGATGAACACAAGAATATTCTGCGCTCCAAACACCCGGAGCAGTGTGACGACTGGATTACATATGAACACATCAGAACTTTCGGCAGTTGGTTGCAAACACGTCTCATGGGTGACAACACTGTTTCTGATGAGTTGTACTCGTTGGCCAGGGGACCATCTTCGACTGTATTGACTTACAAAGGGTACGAGATAAATGGGAATACATTTTACACGATCGCCCAAGATCAAAAGAGCACCAACCAAAACAGCGGTGTTCGCTTTGATGCAGCAACCAATAGGGGAAAGGAAACATATTATGGTTACATAGTGAACATATGGGAACTTGACTATGGACATGATTTCAAGGTCCCTTTGTTTCAGTGCAAATGGGTCAATCTGTCAGGAGGCGGGGTACAGGAAGACCCACAGTACGGAATGATAACAGTGGATCTGAACAATCTTGGGTACACAGACGAACCATTCGTACTAGCCAATGATGTGGCGCAAGTTTTCTATGTGAAGGACATGTCTACCAAACCAAGAAAAAGGAAAGATAAGGAAGCGAATACATCATACGATGAGCCAAAGCGCCACATAGTTCTTTCAGGAAAAAGAGACATCATGGGATTGGAGGGCAAGACAGACATGTCCGAAGATTATGAAAAGTTTCATGAAATTCCTCCCTTCAAAGTCAAGGCTGACCCAAGCACCCTGTTAAACGATGAAGATTATCCATGGTTACGGCGCAATAAGCAAAGGACACAAGGGAAGAAAAAGTGAAGACTTTCTCTCCACAACTATATCATTGCAGTTACATGTGAAGAAATGAAATGCCTTTTGTAACAGATGAGTTCATTTGTAGTGCTTTTCAATTTCAGGGTCATTTAGCTCAAAAAATCAGTAAATGCATGCAAAATACCAAATGAAGTCAGAAAGGGTTGAAAATTGATGATGTGGCTTTGAATGGTGCATTTTGAACACACAAAAAGTCTGGAGTTCAAATAAGTTCAAAAAAATGAAATTCTTTTGTAACACATGAGTTTTCGTCCGAAACCCTGATACTTCGAAAGAGATTGTCCGTTTTGTACACGAAGTGCATCCAGTTTTTGCCGTAACCCTCTCAACTTTTTAGCACATGCTATGTGGGTGAAATGATGATACCATGCCAACTTTCAACCTTTTCAGAGTTCATTTGAAGTGTTTTTCAATTTCAGGGTTATTTAGCAAAAAAAAATCAGTAAGTGCATGAAAAATACCAAATGAAGTCAGAAAGGGTTGAAAATTGATGATGTGGCTTTGAATGGTGCATTTTGAACACACAAAAAGTATGGAGTTCAAATAAGTTCAAAAAAAAGAAATCCTTTTGTAACACATGAGTTTTCGTCCGAAACCCTCATACTTCGAAAGAGATTGTCCGTTTTGTACACGTAGTGCATCCAGTTTTTGCCGTAACCCTCTCAACTTTTTAGCACATGCTATGTGGATGAAATGATGATACCATGCCAACTTGCAACCTTTTCAGAGTTCATTTGTAGTGCTTTTCAATTTCAGGGTCATTTAGCTCAAAACAAATCATTAAATGCATGAAAAATAGCAAATGAAGTCAGAAAAGGGTTGAAAATTGATGATGTGCCTTTGAATGGTGCATATTGAACACACAAAAAGTCTGGAGTTAAAATAAGTTATTACAAATGAAATCCCTTTGTAATAGATGAGTTTTCGTCCGAAACCCTGATACTTCGAAAGAGATTGCCCAGTTTGTACACGAAGTGCATCCAGTTTTTACCGTAACCCTCTCAACTTTTTAGCGCTTGCTATGTGGGTGAAATTATGATACCATGCCAAGTTTCAACCTTTTCAGACTTCATTTGTAGTGCTTTTCAATTTCAGGGTCATTTAGCTCAAAACAAATCATTAATGCATGAAAAATAGCAAATGAAGGCAGAAAAGGGTTGAACATTGATGATGTGCCTTTGAATGGTGCATAATGAACACACAAAATGTCCGGAGTTAAAATAAGTTATTAAAAATGAAGGAGAGGCGCAATGCTCACCTGCACGTTGCTTAGCTTCAGGCCTTGAGAAACTGCAGATAGCTCCGTGCAGTCTACACCATTTCCTCAAGGCCTGAAGCTAAGCAACGTGCAGGTGAGCATTGCGCCTCTCCTTCATCGTTCTTCGTCTCTGCACTCAGGGCTTATAAACCGCTGCGAGTCCCTCTCGCTTGGCGAGGTGGGACTAAATTTTAGCCACTCCGAGGACAAGGCCTTTAGTCCCGGTTGGTGGCTCAATTAAAATATTTTGTTATGATCAACTAAAACAAAACTATAATATTCTTCAATAGCAAAAAGAATCAACTAAAAAGCTTTTATAAACTTAAAATTATATAAAATTTATGCAACAAAAAAATATATAAAACACCCATTTAAAATAACCTAAAAATAACCAAATTGAATATAATGATAAAACACAGTAATATTAAATAGCAGGAAAAAGAATCACTCAAAAATCTATTATAAACCTCTAGTAACATCGTGGGAGTGGAGTTAAAAAAAGAATCAACTAAAAAGCTTTTATAAAAGAATATAATGATAAAACACACTGGAAATAAATAAAGCAAAAAGTAAAACAAAAATAAATAAAGCGAAAAACAAAACAAAATAATGGAAATTATGCAACTAAAATTATCAAAGTATTTATTTGTTAAAAAGAATGAACTAAAATAACAGAAGAAAAATACTGGAAAAAAATTAAAAAAATAAATAAAGCAAAAAACAAAACAAAAATACTGGAAAAAAATAAAAAAAATGCCGCCTAATGGGCCACCACGGCCTGAATACGACTAGAAACCCAACCAGCCAATTGGGCCAGGATTCAGGCCCACAGGCAGATACAAAGTGGTTAGGCCCGTAAGCCTGCTTTAGAGAGGAGCTCGAAGGCTTAGGCGCACCGCGCCTTATAAACAGGTGTGGCACACTCTCCACTAGCGAGGTGGGACTAAACTCCCACCACGCCGCTGTGCAAGGCCATTGGTCCTGGTTGGTGGAACCAACCGGGACCAATACCCACCTTTAGTCCCGGTTGGTGGCACCAACCGGGACCAATGCCCACCTTTAGTCCCGGTTGGTGCTACCAACCGGGACCAAAGGTCTCTGCTTCCCGCCCTTCGGGCTGCCGAAAAGAGACCTTTGGTCCCGGTTGGTGGCACCAACCGGGACTAAAGGTGGGCATTGGTCCCGGTTGGTGCCACCAACCGGGACCAATGTTGTGTGTGTATAAGCAGCACTTGTGAAAATTTTCATTTTCATCTCGCAGTTCCCCCCGACGACGCCGACCTCCTCGACGCCGCCAGGCTGCCCCGACGCCGTCGCCGGCCCCATCGCCTCCCCGAGCCGCCGTCCTCGTCCCCGTCGCCTCCCCGAGCCGCCGTCCTCGTCCCCGTCGCCTCCGTCCTCGTCCCCGTCGCCTCCCCGAGCCGCCGTCCTCGTCCCCGTCGCCTCCGTCCTCGTCCCCGTCGCCTCCCCGAGCCGCCGTCCTCGTCCCCGTCCCCGTCGCCTCCCCGAGCCGCCGTCCTCGTCCCCGTCGCCTCCCCGAGCCGCCGTCCTCGTCCCCGTCGCCAGCCTCCAGCCATCGCCGCCCCCCCCCCAGTGAGCCCCCCCTTTCATGTATATGTATATATGTTCATGTATATGTATATGTGTATATGTTCATGTATATGTTTTTTTTCATGTATATGTATATATGTTCATGTATATGTGTGTATATGTTCATGTAAAAAGTGTTCGTTGTTTTTCATATGTACGAAAATGTAGAGTGAAAACGAAAACAAACATATAAGAAAAAGCAAAGGAAAAAATGAAGAAGGAAAAGAAAACCGCCCGGCCCGGCCACCACCGCATTTTCATAAAGTTTTTCCACCGAGTCCACATCGCACCGAGCACCCGCGGCGAAGCAAGTCTTTTTTTGAAGGTAGTTGTTAAATGAAAATGTTGGCATCGGCTCTATCATCACGTTGGCATCGGCTCTATCTATCAACAAGGCCACGGGAGCACCCCCGGCCCCCTATCATCACGTTGGCATCGGCTCCCCGAGAGCTTTCCAACGGATCCGGAATGTATGTCGTTGTTGATATACCCCCTCCCCGATAACTTCGACATGAGGGGGGGGGGTCGATATACCCCCTCCCCGATAACATTTTTTTTCTGTTACTAAGGTAAAATGTTCACCCCCCTCTCGATATACCGGGCGACCAACTCTCGAGGCCACCCAAACCCTAGAAAAAAAGCGTTGTCGACATACCCCCTCCCCGATAACATTTTTTTTCTAAGTTACTAAGGTAAAATGTTCACCCCCCTCTCGATATACCGGGCGACCAACTCTCGAGGCCACCCAAAACCTAGAAAAAAAGCGTTGTCGACATACCCCCTCCCCGATAACATTTTTTTCTAAGTCACTAAGGTAAAATGTTCACCCCCCTCTCGATATACCGGGCGACCAACTCTCGAGGCCACACAAACCCTAGAAAAAAAGCGTTGTCGACATACCTCCTCCCCGATAACATTTTTTTCTAAGTTACTAAGGTAAAATGTTCACCCCCCTCTCGATATACCGGGCGGCCAACTCTCGAGGCCACACAAACCCTAGAAAAAAAGCGTTGTCGATATACCCCCTCCCCGATAACATTTTTTTTCTAAGTTACTAAGGTAAAATGTTCACCCCCCTCTCGATATACCGGGCGACCAACTCTCGAGGCCACCCAAACCCTAGAAAAAAAGCGTTGTCGATATACCCCCTCCCCGATAACATTTTTTTTCTAAGTTACTAAGGTAAAATGTTCACCCCCCTCTCGATATACCGGGCGACCAACTCTCGAGGCCACCCAAACCCTAGAAAAAAAGCGTTGTCGATATACCCCCTCCCCGATAACATTTTTTTTCTAAGTTACTAAGGTAAAATGTTCACCCCCCTCTCGATATACCGGACGACCAACTCTCGAGGCCACCCAAAACCTAGAAAAAATGCGTTGTCGATCTCCTACCCCCTCCCGCCCCTACCCGACAATCTCTCGAGGCCACCCAAACCACTAGAAGAAAACTCCGGTAACTTCGACATGAGGGGGGACGTCGATCAACCCCCTCTCGCCCGAACAAGTCTATGTATCATTTGTTAATTAAATCCCTTAAAGGTTAAGAGAATCCCTTGTTTGACATTCATGAGAGAGGCGGTCCGGACGTCGGACATTCATGAGAGAGGCGGTCCGGACGTCGGACACTCATGTTTGTATATTAATTGCCATGTTGTAATATTTGCAGAAACTATGGCTCAAAGAGACTTGGAACAAGAACAGTTGTTGGGGGAGATAATCCTCGGCGGACGTGATGTCTTGTCGTTTCTCAACGACACCGATGGTCTGGAAGGAGAGGATGACGGCTCCGGTGATCGAACAATGGAGGAGGAAGGACATGATCATGATGGCTCCGGTGACCGAATGCCGGAGGAAGAAGGAGACCATGATGACGGCTCCGGTGACCGAACGGAGGAGGGAGCTGTTGCAAAGTCCGGCGAGGTATATATATTAATTAAGCCTGTGCTGACTAGCTAATTGATGCATTAATTGTTTTGGTATGTACATATATTAACTCTTCTTTCTTCTTTTATAGCCCTCCGGATCGAGCCAAACTTCGGTAACGAGACGAGGCCCGAAGAAGAGGTTGCGCAAGGATGAAAGGTTCACGATCACAGCACTCGCGGACGATGGCCATCCAATTGAACCCAAGCGGACCAAGGACGCATTTTCTGCTCAGTGCGGAGTTATTGTTAGGGACAACATCCCGATTAGCATCAAGCAATGGAATAAGCCTAAGGACGACGCCCCTGAAGGTGATTATGTCACCGATAGACAGAAAGATGATCTTTGGACCGCGCTGAAGGCAAATTTCACCCTACCGCCAGAGGAGGATCCGAATAAGCCAGTTATAGAGCCACTGGTCAAGGAGTGTGCTCTTAAGAAGATGGCAGATCTATTCAGGAGGTGGAAGAAGGAGTTGAAATCAAAGTTTGTCGACAAAGGGAAGACTCCAGAATTCACCGGCCGATTTGAGAAGATAAGAGATCACTGGCCCGCATTTGTGGCCTACAAGACATCAGACAAGAGTAAGAAAATGTCAGAGACAAACAAGAACAACGCTGCAAAGAAGCAGTATCACCATCACACGGGGTCAGGTGGCTACCTCAAAGCCCGGCCGTTGTGGGACAAAGCTGAGAATGACCTGATTGCTAAAGGGGTCGAACCACAGACATTGAACTGGCCAGACCGTTCAAGGACTTGGTTCTTCGGGGTTGGGGGAACTTTGGACCCTGAAACAGGGAAGTGCCGTTGGACGGACGAGCAACTTGCAATACCCGTCACGAAGCTTCAGAAGTATATCACCGCAGCGCAGGAAGGGACGTTCATTCCCGACAGAGAGAAGGACGAGCTGACTGAGGCCCTAGGGAATGCTGAGCACCCTGGACGAACACGAGGCACACCAGGCTCCGTTCCGTGGAAGTTTGGGTTTCCCGACGCAGGCGGTTACAAAAGCTGGGAGAGAAAGAGGAAAGAGGAGCTGAGCGACATGCAGAAGCTCAATGCAAGACTACAAAAGCTAGAGGAAGCTGAGAGCCAGCGAGCTGCCGACCAACCATCTCAGCGACACGAAGCTACCCCAGAAGCTACCCCGCCATCTCAGCGGAGAAGCAGCGTGGCTTCCACGGAGCCCGTTCAGCCTGACTTCACGTCTCCTAGCTACCCCGTGGATACTATCACGGAGGCTCAACATTGCGAGCTTATGACGAAATGCCGGAACCTCACTTTCAAGGCGGCTGTCGGCTCTGTTGCACCTCCTCAACCCAACGGAACTTTTCACTGCCGTCCGATTCCACATGACTATGCTGTTGTGATGGTGGATGAAGTAATGGAGGGATTTGAGGAGCTCGAGCTTGACCACTCTACAGGTGAAGGGGAGAATCGGCTGGTTCATGCTCTGAGGAGTACATGTCTGTGGCAGAAGGAGTACATCAAGCTTCCAAACTGGACGCCTCCGCCTCCTCCTCCTCCTCCGGCGAGTGAGGGCACTCCGCCTCCTCCTCCTCCTCCTCCTCCGGCGAGTGATCAGGGCACTCCGCCTCCTTCTCCGGCTCCTCCGACGCGTGAGGGCACTCCGCCTCCTCCTTCGCCTACTCCGGCGCGTCGGAGCAGTCCGTCTCCTCCTCAGCCTCGTCGGCAATGGCAGAAGACAAACGCCGCCGCTCTGGCTCCTTCGGCGCGTCAGATTTCTCCGCCTCGTCAGCAACGACGGAAGAGAGACGCCGCCGCTCCGGCGACTAGCAGTACAAGCAGAGGCGGGAGCCAATTCAGATACGGTCCATCTCTCAAGCCTCTGGAAAAGTTACCATATGAGAGGACCGAGCAGGAAAACGAGGACATATGTCGTGCCCAACTGAGGGACCATTTTGCAAAGAAAACTCCACCTCCAAAGGAGAAGGTAGATCCGGTGAAAGTGAAGCGCACTATCAATGCCCTGAAGCGACCACCACCGCCTCTGCCGGATTCCAACTATGACCGCATAATTACTAAGACACATGCTAAAGCGCAGCAGTCGGGAAGTACTTCCAGTGCTGCAAGAGCGAAAAAACGTAGAAGTGGGAAAACAATTCCCCAGCTCGGCGAACAGGAGAAGCAATCGTGCCCCCCGCTCAAGGTGTCTAGCGATATCGCTAATCATCCGGTGCTACTGCCCGGTACCACTCTTGATGATTACCTGCCCGATGATGTACAGTTTGAAACGGCTGAGGTAGTAGACGTCTTTAGATACGAGCACGGGAAGCCTCTCGTCAAACCTGATCATCCTCATCTAACAACGATGATGCAAAAATTGCATGACTGGTACATGGAAACCTGTAGGAAGTCTGGGAAAGACAGTTTGTTAGTCGGAATTAAAAAAGAGCATGACTTCCCTGGAGTCGACCTGCTGCCTGTTGAATTTGTGGAGTTATTTCAATTATACAATCAAAAGACCCTCGACAAACAACTCATGACTTGCTACTGTCTGTAAGTATTACTTCTATAATTAAGTCTCTAGCTCAGCTCGTTCATTGCATGTATATATAATTATCCTCACTATATTATGCAGATTGAAGATGGTCGAATGCCAAAAAATAGGAATCTTCGACGTTGGGTTCATTAGCCCAAATACCGTAAATGAATGGTCGGTACGAAAGGCGGCTGAAGATACCGAGAACAACTTACTACAAACATTCCTTACACATCAAAACAAAAGGGAAATACTCTTTCCTTACAACTTCAAGTGAGTGTTACTGTCTTCTGCATATTCGGTTCCGCTTACTCGTGGTTAAGTAATGTAATTGATGAGTTATGCGTGCGCAGCTTCCACTATATTCTGCTATCCATTAACCTTGACGGGGCATTAGTAACTGTCTTAGACTCGCTCCGTAAAGATCCCAAGTATTATGCGGACATGACTGCAATGCTCCAGAAGTAAGTTCAATCAATATCGGGACCATATCGGCAACTTTCGTTCATTTCCTGATATCAAGTAATCATTTTCTTTGCCTGCCAGGGTTTGGAAAACGTTCACCGCTAAGGTTCCGGGTCTGAAGAAGGAGCTGCGATTTACACACCCCAAAGTAAGTAGTACTATCTAGTTCCGCGCATCTCTCATTGATTCTAGTTTCATCAATACCATTATCATGCTTGCTTATCAGTTTGATTGAACTCTATTCTCGTAAAGTGCTTGTTGCAGGCACCCAACACTCATTTATGTGGATACTACGTATGCGAGTTCATTCGCTACTATACCTCTGAACGGGCCTCCTCTGAGAAACAATTTGAAGTACGTAAACAATATTCACAATTTTATTTTATATATTACCATCAATTGTGTTGAGTTTCATTCATATATATGTATTGACCCATTCTTTAAATTAGATCTGGCAGATGCGGGATGAACTCCTACCACATGATCGCATACGAGCAATTCAAGAGGAATTGGCGGGATTATTTCTTGACCACGTCATACCTGAACAAGAAGAATACCATGTGAAATTGAAATTGTTGTAAGGGATGTTATATATTGTACATATGTAGCAGCGTCGGATAGATATACGAAAACTTGTTATTCGACCAAGCACGAAGAAAGAGATGTCACTTCTCTCTATATATGTTCATGACGATCTTGTGTAATTAATGGTTTCCTTTATTTGCTTACTAGCTAGCGTCGAGTTCTCTCTATATGTGTAGTAGCTAGCGTCGACCAAGAACGGAAAAAGAGAGGTCACTTCTCTCTATTAGCTCGCTAACACAATATGAAACCCCTAAATTAACCCTCCAAAACCCCAAAAACCCCCTTCCAAAAAAAAAACAAAACCCCCAGCGACTGCGAGCTGCTGACGCGTGGCCGCCTTTTGGTCCCGGTTGGTGTTACCAACTGGGACCAAAGGTGGAGCCTTTAGTCCCGGTTGGTAACACCAACCGGGACTAAAGGTCCTCCCTCCCCCGCCCCAGGCAGCGCCACGTGGAGGGCCTTTGGTCCCGGTTCGTAAGCAAACCGGGACTAAAGGTTTTGGGTATTAGTCCCGACCCAGAACCGGGACTAAAGGCCTTTACGAACCGGGACAAATGGCCCTTTTTCTACTAGTGGCACACACAATACATAGCAGCAGCAACTTCCAGCGGCAACTCTCTCTCTCCCTGCAACCTCCCTCTCTCTTTTTCTCCACACGAGCCGACCAGGTCTTCCACTTGGGCTTCACCGGCGTCGTCTCCTGCCTCTCCCTCTCTGCTCTCTATCTCTCCCTCTCCACACGTTATAACCTTAACATAAAAAGTTCACATTCATTCAAGTTAGGAGACACCTACCTACTCAAGTGAAGACATTCATCTAGCTATCTACTATCTCTACTACTTAAACAATTAAGCTCATGTGTCAGAAAATGTTGCTGAATTTTTAGATGACCGGCAAGAAAGTTTGCTGCTTAATTTTGGACAGTCAAATGTAAGTTTTCCCAATCAATACTTACCATCGGTCTAAAATTTCTAGGTTCCCCATAAATAGTTGTGAATGGGAACGTCTGATTTGTTCCTTGCTCCATCGGGGCATGTAGTCAGTACACATGTATATTTTGTTCATGCAAGTGCGGCATGTGAAATTCCAATACGAGCGACCTGTTTTTTTTCCTGTACTGAGCTGTGATTCAGAGAGCATAAGAGAAACAAACTCATTGTAATTCATATATCTAGGTATTGGCTTATCCACTCGATCGAAATCCGAATCAGCAAGAATATGCAGCTGGTGTAGGCCCCAAACCTCCTTACCACGCAAGGGAGCTGAGATGGTTGGATCTAGGAAGGAAACCAAACTTGCAAACGGTCAACAACCGCTACATGAGCCTCGTTGCCTGCAAGGCTGCAAACACGAATTCATGAAAAACGGCCGCGTAAGAATCCACGCGATGATGCAAACCGACGAGATAGGAGGATGGAGGCGCTCACCCATGGCGGCAGCTGCATCCAGAGCCGGCGGCGGCGAGGGAAACTTCGTGGGGACGGCGAGGACGCGCAGGCGACGGAGGCGGGGAGCGCCGCGTCGAGAGCGCTGTGGGGGGCGCGGGGAGATCTGGCTAGGGAGCGGGGCGTGAGGCGAGGAGTACGGGGAGAGGGCGTCGTGGGGAGAGGGGGGGGGGGAGTGGATTTTTAGAGCACCTGCACCCCGGCCCTGCTATCCTGGCTCTTCAATGTCGCTTTAATCAAACAAAACTTATTTTGTATATTTATATTTGACAAAAAATTCTGAAAGATTTATCCTAGATTCTAGATAGAAAGCTTTGTCACGCTGCAAAGGTTTGAACTTCAAGACATGTTCTATGTGAGAGAAACAAAAAAGAAAAATGTACTTGCATGAATCGCGATGCGGGGAATGGATGGCTAGATAGAGAGGGCCTGGGTGCAGGTGCTCTATTATATGTTTTCGGGGGGGGGGGGGGGGGGGTGGCTTTCGTCAGTTCGATGCGGGGCGACGGTTCCAGTGGTGCGTATGGCAGAGTTTTCGTCCGCCATTTGAAATTGCAAAACGCACTTTTGGCAAGAGTTATTGTTATTTGACGGTTAGATCTAATTGAGTGGGTCTGATTGTGTGGCTCTAATTGCTTCGGGTTATTGTGTGTACGTTTGGTGAGGTGCGCGTAGCGATGAATATGTTTGCTTGTTTAATAGTAGTAGAGATAGAGATGCATGCATGCGTGAGTTGTTGATGCTACATGCCTAGTCTTGGGGACCCGGAGAGAATCTTGGAAGGAGATTAGTGCATGGAGCTATTGGCCGATGTGGCGTCGTGGTAGTTAGTACGTGGTGTTAGTGGCACAAAACTAGGCTGGTTTGTTTGCCCGGCTGTGTGCGTGCGTGTTTTTTTTTTTTTGATTGTCAATATTGCCGCTTTATTTATTCAAAGAAGTTTGAAATCTCATCCGAAATAACGTCCAGAATGCAATCTGGAGGCACACCTAACCAAACCTTACAAAGTTCTTCCCCTACTCCTAACTTAGCTAACTTATGCGTGGCAACATTGGCAGAACGCCTAACCAAAGACACTTTGAAATCGGCAAACGAATGAAGCATTGATTTTATCTCCTCCAACCATGGCCCTGTGGTGACAAAAAACGGAGGCCCCCCGAAAAAACTGGATCGGCCCCCGCGTCGTCCCCCGCGCGGGCGACTCGGGTGGCGGCGCCGGCCGTCCTTCTTCCTCCCCCGACCCTTCTCTCTCCCGCCCCCGCCGCCGGCCGTAGCCGCCGGAGCAAAGCTCCTCGCGGTGGCTGGCGGCGGGGCTCCTCCCCTTCGCGCCTGAACATCTGAGGTGGGGCGGATCGTTCAGGCGGGAGCGCCGTGCTCGCGTAGGGCGCGGCGGCGCGGCACGGGGCTCTGCCACGGCGGCGTGTTGCGTCGGCGGTGCAGTAGGCCTAGGGCGGCGTGGTGACTACGTGGTCGGGCGGGGCGTGTCTGGACAGGAGGCGGCGGCTGCTAGATGGGCGGTGCCCCGATCTGACGGCGGCGTCCTTCTCCGGTGCGGTCTCATAGGAGGCGGCGGCAACCACTCGAGGCGGCTGGAGCACCTCGGACTGGGGGCTTCGCGCCGCGGCCAGGGCGGCTCCCTGGCCGTGCGGCGGCAAACGACGACCCCATGGCTGGTGCGATGGTGGGCATGGCGGTGGCCGTGGATCTGGTTCCCACCCAGATTCGTCGTCGATTCTTCACGTGGATGATCGGCGGCGCGATGAGGGCTCCGGTGAGGGGATGGAGGATCTCTGCCGGAGTACTGGCGGCGGCATACTGGCGAAGCTCCGCGCGGTTCCAGCCAGCCGTGAGATCGGGACGACACGGCTTCCGTTGAAAACCGCGCCTGCCTGCGGTCTTGGCGGACGATGGTGGCGTCTCTGGCGTCATTTCCTTCTCGAGGCATCGTTGTTGCGGGTCACGTCAACTCGATCGGGATATTCCGGGGGAAACCCTAGATCTGGGTTTACCGGATCGGACGATGACGGCGCCTTCGGTGTCGTTTTCCCTCCTAGGGGCATCGTTTTGGAGCAAGTGCTGGCTGGAGGTGACAAGAGGAGGAGCGGTGTTACATCTACCGCAAGGCCGACGGCGGATCCCAGCGGCATGGCGCTGAGGAGTTTCGGCGACGGGCGTGTGTGGATGGATACGTGCAGGATGGTGGCGTTGTCTGGCGCCGTGGTGGCGTCGACGGCAGGCCTGGCAAGGTCGGTGCGTCAATACCTGCTCTGGAGATGGATCGGTGGAAGATGGCGGCGGCGGCCTCTGAGAGTGCGCCAGACCGGTGTGTGACCCAGTCCCGGTATGTGGCTGGGCTGGGGCATCCGGCTTTAGATGTTAGGCTTTGGTGCGATGTCTGTTTGGTATTCGGCTCGGACATTCGGCACCCCTTCATCAAGGGGATAGGAGTACCGACAGGTGGTGTGAAGATGGTGGCTTCAGGCTTACTGATGTATTATTTTGTAAGGTCTTTGTGAATAATTAATAAAATGGTTGCATGCATCGCCCAGATGCAGAGGCCGGGGGTATATCCTCCTTTTCTAAAAAAAAAAAACCATGGCCCTGCAGCTGATAGGTTCTTCATCGATTGGTTAATCATCTGCACAACTGACTGACTGTCGAGCTCGACGTGAACCTTCTGGGCGCTAACCTCGGCTGCAACTTGAAGAGCACGCTTGCAGGCCATGATCTCGACCGCCTTGGAATCGACAATGTGTGGAAAATGATGGCAGGCACCGGCCAAAAAAGCTCCATTGTCATCCCGAAAAACCAGTCCCCCGCCTCCTTTCTCTCCATGTTTTGAAATGGCCCCATCGGAGTTCACTTTTATCCAACCTGCAGCTGGAGCACACCATCGCTGGGTAAGCACTGGTGCTTGCGTACGAGCCTTACGTACCTGGACATTTCTCCATTCTTCCATGAAGGCGAATACTCTCTCCATTATTGCACGTGGTGCTTCAATCCTCTTTCCCTCCTTTGTCTCGTTGCGAGCAAGCCAGAGGGCATAAACCGCCTGGACCATCGCCTCCCTCTCATCCGCCTTTGCATCACCGAACCAACTCAGCAACCAATTTGACAGTGCACTCTGAGAGGCCGTGAAGATCGGTGGGGCTGCCACCGAGACTCCCTTTTCCGAGCGCAGCAAATTCCAGAACTGGGTTGAGTGTTGGCAGGTCCAAAACCGGTGCAGATTCGTCTCCTCGCGACCACAAGCGACGCAAAAAACACCTGCCTTGATGCGCCGTCTATGTAATTCAGCTTCCACTACCAAGCCATTCCGAATGACTCTCCACATGTGAATCTTTGCCTTACTTGGCGCGCACGTATCCCAGAGGGCCAGATATCCTTTGTGCATACTAACAGAGTTTGACAACTCCGGCTGTCCGGATTTGACTCTGTTCATGGCCATCCTCAGGTGATATGCAGACTTGACCGAGAACACTCCACGTTTGGTGTAGTTCCATGCTAAGTAGTCCTCTTTACCCGGTCCACCAATTGCAATTTGCTTTATATCCGCGGCGTCATCACATGTGAACATATTATCCACCCTATTTGAGTCCCAACTAGTACCACATGGTGTCAGAAGATGACATACTTTGGTCACACCCGTGACATACTTTGGTCACACCCGGTACAAAGGTCGCACCCAACGGTTTCAAGCTTCCACTTCTTGGAATCCAATAATCATGGTGAACATTAATTTTTGAACCATCACCGACTCGCCAAATCAGCCCCTCCCTCAACAGGTCACGGCCATGGATTATGCTTCTAAAGGTAAAAGAGGCCGCTGAAGGACACGTTGCCAACATGATCGAACAGTCCTTGAAGTATCTTGCTTTGAGCACACGAGCGCATAAAGATGAGGGGTACTGCAGAAGCCTCCATGCCTGCTTTGCTAGAAGGGCTTGGTTAAAAGCTTCTGGATCTCGAAAGCCTAGACCGCCATCCCGTTTTGCTGCACACATTTTCTCCCAAGAAATCCAATGGACCTTCCTTTCACCGTTCGTTGCACCCCACCAGAATTTCGAAGAGATCGAAGTCAGGTTCCGGCACATTTTCTTTGTGAGATGAAAACAACTCATGGTGAAGGTAGGTGTGGCTTGGAGTACTGATTTGATAAGGACTTCTCTTGCAGCCTTAGACATACCCTGTCCCTTCCAGCCGCTAACTTTACCCTTGGAGCTCTCTGTAACATACTTGAAAGTACCATCTTTTGACCTTCCAACCAGTGTTGGGAGGCCCAAGTATCGCTCCCCTAGGGCTTCAGATTCAATCCCAAGAACTCTCTTGATCTCTAGCTTAGCCTCCTCTTGACTCCCTTTTCCAAAGAAAATAGCAGACTTTTGAAGATTAACCCTTTGACCAGAGGCCTCCTCATATCGCACCAGGATATCTTTAAGGGCCACCATGTTGGCTCTGGTGCCCTCAAGAAAGACAATGCTGCCATCAGCGAATAGGAGGTGTGTGACATTGGGGCCAGTGCTCCCAAAAGACACCCCCTTTATTTGCTGTTCGCCTTGAGCCTTCTTCAGCAATGCAGAGAAACCCTCAACACAGAATAAAAATAGGTACGGAGATAACGGGTCGCCCTGTCTTGAGGCCTCGAGAAGGGGTGAACCCTCTTGAGCAACCTCCATTAAGCCTCACAGAATTCTGTGCGTGCGTGTTTACTATGTACTACTTAAGGTGTGAGAGTCCTAGTTGTGTTGAGCCAAGGGATATAGAGAAGAGAAAAAGTCTGGCTGCGTGAGGCAGTAGACGCCCAAAATTTCTTGTGTCTCCCTTGGTCGTGAGTGAGCTGTGAGAGGCAATGCAAGGAAGAAGGGGCTGCGAGGGGCAGCTCCAACAGGAGCACAGCAGAGAGGAGAGTACTAGACGGCCACCGGACACAGCCTGAATGCGCTGGCGTTGAACTCCAGAATGGCACAAGGCCACACGCCACTAAGGCAACTACTAACCTAAAACTACTATGTACAACGGCGACCCGAGCTCCCCTTCCCATCCCCATTCCAGCCGAGGAGAGGAGCCGGGAAGACCCAGGCGACTCTCAACGAAGAGGAGGGAGTTGAGATAAAGGGCGGAAAGAAATGACAGCCGAACCTGTCCATGTTAGAAAAGGTAGAAGTGAAAGACAAGCGAGAATACGTCTTTCAGGAGAGCTTATCTCGCACTATTGCGCTTGATACTTTTTCGATGCATCCATATGTGTTTTAGGCTATCTAAAATTCCCCAGAAATGCTGAAAAAATCACAACATTTGGGTGTGTTTGGTAGAGTGCATGGAGGGTGCATGAGCTCAAGAGTTCTCTCCTCGACCCACTTTTGGGTGTTTGGTAGCATGCACGGGGCCTCCTCAGCATGCACGAGCTCAGCCCATATACCCTCTTAGCATGCACGAAGAGAGAACACCCCAACAGCCGTTCGCTGGTCAGCATGCATGAGCGAAACTAGCAACAACGTGTTTCAAAAAATGTTCAGAATTTCTAAAAAATAATTTAATTTCCAGAAAATGTTCAGAATACCAAAAATTGTTCAGGTTTTCAAATTTTGTTCAAATTTTCAAAAAATGTCCGGATTTTCAAAATTTGTTAGATTTTTCAAAAAATGTCCAGATTTTCAAAATTTGTTAAAATTTTCAAAAATGTTCAGAATTCCAAAAAATGTTTGGATTTTTAAAAAGTTTGATTTTTCAAAAAATGTTCAGATTTTCAAAAAAAATAAAAAATATCAAACTTTCAAAATTTGTTTAAATTTTCAAAAAAAAAATCAGAATTTCAAGCTCACATACACCGTTACCAAACAACAACAAATGCATGTACTCAGCATGGCTACACTCAGCATGTATTAGAGGAGAACAACCATGCTAGGTCGGGAATGCTACCAAACACACCCAACATTGTGATACTACATGTATCTACTCTGTCCCTCGTCGTCCTCCTGATGGCCCTAAGCTTGACGCCGTGACGGAACCCGAGGACGAGGTCAAAATCGAACTGGATGGGAGACTCCATGGCCGGGGAGTAGCGGAAGACGTATTGTTGGTACAGGTGAACCATAGCGAGCTTCACCTACTGCAGAGCAAACCTGTGCCCGACGCACGCCCTCGGCCCGATGCCGAAGGGGATATGCGCGTAAGGGTGCCGCACCCGCTCCTCCTGCCCCTTTGGCGCCAACCGCTCTGGCCGGAACTCTTTCGGCTCCGGGAAATGCCGCTCGTCGCAGGCCAGCACACCCGGCGCCAGCCACACGTGCCCTTAGGGAGGAGGTGCCCGCCTATTTCCACCTGCTCGGAGGTCTCCGTGGCGATGAGCGGCGAGACGATGTGGAACCTCGTGGCCTCCTTGATATGACCAGGTCGAGGTAGGGAAACCTGCTCTAGAGCTTGTCTCCGGTGCGCCGTCGAAGGCGTCCACCTCCGTAAGCAGCTTCTCCTCCATGCACGGGTGATTCATACATGAATATTTTCTGAATATAACAGTGCATTGTGAAGCAGAAATCAGAAACCATGTTAAGATGGACTTCACTCTCAAAATGCATGTGTGTTTCTACATTGCAGTTTGGAGAAGTAGCTACGCAAACCAAGATGCTGCAATTTTAGAGAAAAGAAGGCTAACACATATCATACCAAAATTAGCTCCAGACACGAAGCACAAATCACTCTACTACTTTCTGCTCTGTCCGTGTACTCCATCCCCTGCTTGGCTTGAAGGTGGGGTTTATCAGGTTGGATTTTTTTGTAGGATGAAGGTGGGGTTTATCAGGTTGGAAAAAAATTCGGTCGTGGGTAGGGAGGTGGAGTCCTGGAAGCGAAACCAACGTACCAACTCCCCTTTAATAGTAAAAGATGTGACCGTTGTCCCATGGCTGTTGTGGCACTGGTAAAGGATGTAGAAGCCCCGGGTACTTCACATGTTCTGGCTTGGCTTGCTTGCAAACTCCACAAGCTTCTATGAATTTCTGTACTGTTTGTTTGAGACATGACCACGCAAAGAGTTGTCGCACCCGGTACACAGTAGCATGGATGCCTGAGTGTCCACCAACAGCGCCAGCATGACGGACTTGCAAATTTTGTTCTGCAGCTCCAAGTTGCGACCCACCCAAACTCGCCCTTTATACCCGACTAGCTAAATGCCCGTGCGTTGCCACGGGATAAAAAACACTGTGATCAAACAATTGGTCTAATTCAAAAATGAGTGTCATTGATCCTCACAATTGTCGTGTCTTTTTAACCACCTTCCTTTTGCAAGACGACAATGCGACATCTTTCTTCCTAGCCCTCCTTCCTCCCATCTTGATTCACGCCACCATGTTTGAACCCTCTTTTCAAAATCTTGTACTTCTACAAAAAAAAATCGATTCGAAGGATTCTTTTGTTCTCTTTTTATGGACCAGCCGGTTGAATATTCGAGATCAGTAATTTAATCTTTCAATTTTCTCTTATTTTCTTATTTTGTCAGTTGTCTTATAGTAGTCGTCTCATTTTCATCAGTTCAATAGTCAGTCATCTTGCCTTACCATCGCTTGGGAACCTTTTTTGAAACTTTGGTAAATCTGTGAAATCAATAGCGTTTCGCTTGCATGCAAGGTGGCTAATAAAAGCACCAGGTAGACGCGTGGAGATACATTTTGAGTGTGAAATGGTCCGCATGTACCACGAGAGATGATGGTGTATTTTATGCCTTATTTACGAATGGAACGGTTCTCACCTACCACGATAGATGATTGTTTGTGTAAATTTCTTATTTAGAAATAATAAAAGATGCATGTAGTGCAACGTTTGTGTTCTTCGACCACAACAATGATAATGTTGTTTGTGACATCAAAAAACTAAAGAAAACAAATACGGTGTATAGCTGAGAAAATCAAACTAAAACAAATATCCAATTAACTAAAATGCCCCAACTCGTTCGTATACATCAAACACGCCCCAACTCTCTCTCTCTCTCTCTCTCTCTCTCTCTCTCTCTCCATAACTAAAGAAACCTTCCAGGAAGAAACTATAATACAACTGAATTATGCTACATGGTCAATTTTGCTAAAATAAAAGTACATTAGAAGCCTACTAAAATAGAAGCACTTTTTAAATTATTTTGATATATGTCCCGGGAAAGAGGAGTAGTAGTAACATCCGCCACCGGAGCACCCCGCAGTCAACGGTGGGATCGCTGCACAAGGACGCGCTCTTCCTCAGCAGGGACTCCACGTGGTCGTCGATGAGGAACACGGTGATCCCGCTGTATCAGCCAGCTCGGCTCACCGGGCTCGTCCCAACGATGCAGTCCTATGTCGACGCGCTGGTGGACAGCGTCGCCGCCTGCCCAGACCAGGACTGTGTTCCCTTCTGCCAACTCTCGCTGCGAATGCCCATCGACATCATCGGCAAGACGACCTTCGGCATCGAGTTCGGCCTCTGCAAGAAGGTCGCCATGGACGGCGGCAAAGATGTGAGGTAGTTCCTGAAAGAGTACAAGAGGTCCATGGAGTTCATCAAGATGGACCTGTCCAGCTCGCTATCCACCATCCTCGGGCTCTTCCTCCCATGCGTCCAGACGCCGTGCAAGCGGCTGCTGTGGCAGGTGCCCGGCACGGCAGATTACATGACGGAGGAAAACGAGCGCCTGCTGTGCCGCCACATCGACGCCATCATCGCCGGCCGGCGAACGGACTGCGAAAGCAGCTCCTCTTCACCGGGCGCCGCTCTGGACTTCATCGCGGCGCTGCTGGACGCGAGGAGGAGCGGCGCCAGAGACTTGGCACTGGAGGACAGGCACGTCCGTGCTCTGGCGTACGAGCACCTGATCGCCGGGACCAACTTGTACCTGGTGTCAAGATTTAAATAGCGCGCTATAGCGGCGCTACGCGCGTCCCGACCTGTGCTGCGCTACGCGAAGGTCATTTTCACGTAGGAAGGATTAGCGTGCTAATAGCGCGCTAGAGGTCACTTAGCGCTAAAATTGGGCCTCCAAATAGCGTTAGCGGCCTACTACGTACCCCCACCTCCTCCTCTCGAGCCAACCCTATCCCCACTCCCGTCCTCATCTCAAGCCGGAACTGTGGCGGCGGCCGACCAACGACCAACCATGGCGGCGGCCTCGACCTGTGACTCCGGCGGCTGACCTTCCTCGCCACTCCCTCCCAGCGACGGCGGCCTCGACCTGTGACTCCGGCGGCTGACCTTCCTCGCCACTCCCTCCCAGCGACGGCGGCTTCCACCAGGCGATGCAGCTCCCGGCCACTTCGTCTCGGCTGCTCCCTCCTGGTCCTGGCCACTTCCTCTGCTGCCGGCGAGGACGGCATCCACCAGGCGACGGAGCTCCCCGCGGCGACGGCATCCACGAGGCGATCATGAGCCTGCAAATCCCGTCGGCAGGTAAGCTAGTCTATCCTCTGTTCATCTCTTCTTGTGAATCCTTGCACTGCTACAGAAAAATGGTGAATGGCTGAATGCTCCTGATTCGCAACAAAAATGAATGCTCCTGAAGTTTTCAGTTATATACAGATACATTGGAAGTTTATTTGCTAATTTGGTTCTCAACATTCGTTGATGCTTAGGAACGGTCAACCTGTAGGTTAGGCCCCTCTGCTTTTCTAGACGGAAAGAAACGTTTCCGTAGTTTTCTAGGTGCAGATTGAGTTTTTTTTATGATCCTGAACAGCATGGGAGAGTGAATGCTTCAATGTTCATCACGTGTATGTAGAGTCTGGACTGCTTCATAATCTGTTTTCAACATTAGTACTACTAGATAAGTAGTAATTCTGAACATCTTTGTAGCTTGCAAAAACCAGATTGCAAGTAATCCTGAACATCTTTGTAGCTTGGAAGAACAAGACTGTTGCTGGATCTTCATCACTGTGTAACCCTATGCTCTTACAAAAACAACATCCTAGTAAATGCTAGCCTCTCTTTATAAATCTTTGGACTTGCAATTCTGCTATATTTCAATGAATGAATGCTCCTGATTCTGCTATATCTAAATCTCTACAATACTAGTTCTTTTGTAGAACAACTAGTTCTTTTATTGTTCATTTTTTATTGATTTATGCTGAAACGCTAAATGAGGCTTAGCACGCTATAGCTGCACTATAGCATTTCATAGCTTTTGGCCGAGCCGCCGCTAAGAAGCTTATCGCGCTATTTAAAACTTTGTGTATGATATTTGCAACGCAGCTGGAAGGGATACAAGTGTCTGCTGGAATGGAATCTCTTACTCAACAAATACAATGCTAGACTTGGAAAATAATGTCTTGAAGAAATGCTGGGGAGTATAGTTGAGAAGCAAGTTACTAAACGTGGTATGTAATGCCGTCTGGAATTTTTGTTTCCTCGTGGAGTTCTGCCCTCCATTAAACTTGCCAAGAGGTAGATCTTAGTACTAGCAGCTGGCATGCAGTTTTTTGTGACAGTGGCAGTGCAATGTCAGCTTCCTTTTTGTTTGACAGTACAACACAATGGCATCTTGATGCTAAAGCTCGACATTGTTGTTTACATGACATCATAGATGCCGCTCAGGCCAATTTGTGCCTTGTGAAGATTTTCACATATTGTAGTTGGTGACGGGGGATATAAAATATGTGGATAATTTAACATTTTGTAGACGGTGACAAGGCATATGATGAATTGACCACTTGTCTTTATGCGCATATTCTTTCACCCGGAGTTTTTATTACTGTTACATGATCATGTGACAACATAGCATTTCATTCACATCATTGTCATAGCACTACTAAATGGAAACCCTTATAAGTTCATTATCTTTCAAGTTCCAATAATGTACTGGCACTCAGTCGTATATTTGTTTGAGTCACTAATTAATTTTGACCATCACTCGATCAGTTATATGCATCAAAGTCGTCTGGTGTAACAGCCCCAACTATAATAATGTAATTAAGGTAATTAATATTGCCATGTCATCATAGTTGCATTCATTTAATTTGAATTAGGAATTAATTCAAACATCCAAAATTATTTAAAAATGCAAACCCAAAAATATTTTCCAAAAATGGCCAAACTATTTTGTCAAATACCAAGACTTGGTTATCACCTCATCTAGCCATATGTTGGTTCTTTCCAAAAAAATATGGATTTAAAGGTAGCTCAAATTGGGTAATTGGATTAAACCTTAACCCTATTAATATGGACCAAATAAATCCCAACAAAATAAATACAATTCTAAAAATGCTGTAAATTGGTATGTGGCTTTGTAATAGAGTTGTTGATTTACACAAAAAGTTTCATCAAATTTGAAATTCATTTGGTGCCTCAAACAAATACAAAACAGGAGCAATTCAAATAATAGAAAAAGAAAAAGAGAAAACTGAACTGTGCATTTGCAGCCCACTGGCTACAGGAGCAAGCCCAGCCCAGCCCCTAGCGCCAATCGTCTCCTTCCTCCAGCTGTCGGCTGCGCATGCACCGGTGCACACTCTCGCCGGCGGATGCGCGACGCGTGCCACCACAGGAGCTCCAGGAGAGCTTCATAAGGTCGTGCTCGTCCACCGGGACAAACCCGAGCACCATTTCCCCCACTCCTCGCGCCGCTCTGCTCGATTCGGTCGACGTCCAAGCTGCCGCCGCCATGGCCGTCGTCTTCTGTGTGGCCAATGAGCTCCCCAGCGCCTGAGGAGGTGTCCAGCAGCTCTGCCGTCTTCGTCTACGTCGACTACGAGGACAGATTCGAGCAGTACCGCACCGCATCATCGCCATCGACTCGTCGTCTCCAACCGCCGCCGCCACTGCCGCCATTTGATTCGCCGGACCCAGTCCACCTCCGTCACGGCCGAGCTAACCACGAGCTCCGGGGTGAGCTCCTCTTTGTTTTTCCCCTGGATTCGAGCTCGATCTCGAGCTGTAGTTAACAGTAGCCGCCGCCGTGCACTGACCCGAGCTCTGCCGCCGCCGCCGTGTCGTTCTCATTTGTACCGCTCGATTTGGAGTGAGGCAAGCACGCTGACGTGCTCATGGCATCGCCTGGATGTCCTCTCGCGCCTTAGTTAGTCTGATCCGTGGTCGTAGGCTCGATTCCGTCGGGCTCAAGTCGCCGCCGCCGTTGGATGTCGTCGCTGCCGTTGATTTCGGCCGTCCCCGCTCAAGCCGCAGCCACCGATCGACGCGGGTTGCAGCGCTCGTTCGATAGGACCTTGCGCCGCTCGATTTGGTCGCCGGAGACGCGTTCCCGCGTGTCGCCACCTTGATCTGTGGTCACCGACGCGCGTCGCCGTTTAAACTGGCCTCTGAGACACTGACCTGTGGGCCTGGCTTGACAGGTCACTAGTTTAGGGTTAATCACATTTAACACTAATCCTAACTCTAACAGACACTAACATGTGGCCCCACTGTGCTAAATAACCCTTTTATCAACCAATAGCCAATGACAGGTGGGCCCCACCTGCCAGTTTGACCAGTCAGCAGTTGACTGATGACTGTGTGCTAACTGTACTGCTGACGCAGCCCCTGGCCCACATGTCATACACTTAGGCTAGACTAACCCTTAGTAACAAAAATATTTTAGGTTTAATTTCGAATTAAACTAAATCCAGTAAATTCCAGAAATTGATTGAAACTTCAAAAATTCGTAACTAATTCAGAAAAATATAAATTATATATGAAAATTGATCAGAAAAATGTGTACTATCCAAATATGCCATTTTCATGCATGCTAAAAACCATTAAAATACTGTTTAGGCATAAAACACTAATAGGCCAATTTCTAATAAATATTTGGAGTTGGGAAATTGCCATTTTTTTTAAATAGAGAGTTGTATTAATTAAAAGAGGAAACATTGTTCTTACAATCTCACAAGGCCACGCTCAACATGCAGGTCGGCAGTGTGCCTTGCATAACTCCACCATGCAACTCTCTACGCCCAAACTGGGCAAGACTATGAGCTAAACTATTATCCTTTCTGTCTACTTTGCAAACTTTAACTTCTCTGTTTCCTTGCTTGATAATGTGAAAGTCCTTCGCAATCGCTCCAATTTCCAATCTGTCAATACAGGAGGGGTCGAGCGCCTTTGCCACCGAACTGCAATCTGTTTCAATAATTAGGGGTAGATCAGTGCCCGACACCGCTCTTCGTAATCCTTCTAGACAAGCAATGGCTCCATTTAGGTCATGCCCGCTTCAATTAAATTGAATAGCTTTGCATTAGCTTAAATCAACATCACATTTTGTCATGCCACTAGTAGAAAACAGGGCATTTGTCCCGGTTCCAGAGGGCCTTTAGTCCCGGTTCTGGAACCGGGACAAAACGATCGGGACAAATGCCTAAAGCCTTTAGTCCCGGTTGGCCTACGAACCGGGACCAAAGGTGCTCCACGTGGCCGCTGTGGCGCGCCCAGGCAGGAGGACCTTTAGTCCCGGTTGGTAACACCAACCGGGACTAAAGGGTCTCCACGTGGCCGCTGCGCAGCACTCAGGCAGGAGGACCTTTAGTCCCGGTTGGTAACACCAACCGGGACCAAAAGGCAGCCACGCGTCAGCAGCTCGCAAGCGCTGGGGTTTTTGTTTTTTTTTTGAAAGGGGGGTTTAGGGGTTTTGGAGGGTTTAGGGGTTTCATATTGTGTTAGCTAGCTAATAGAGAGAAGTGGCCTCTCTTTCTCCGTGCTTGGTCGACGTTAGCTACTACATATAGAGAGAACTCGACGCTAGCTAGTAAGCAATGAAGGAACCATTAATTACACAACATCGTCATGCATGATCAATATATAGAGAGAAGTGACCTCTCTTTCTCCGTGCTTGTTGGTCGAACAACAAGTTTTCGTATATCTATTCGACGCTACTACAGATAGTACACGTTGATGCATATATCTATTCAACAGGTTTGCAATTCCCGATGGCATTTTCCGTCTTTAGAAATGACGTGGTCAAGAAAGAATCCCGCCAACTCCTCTTGAATTGCGCGTAGGCGATCAGCTGGTAGTAGTACGTCCCACTTCTGCCAGGTCTAATTTAAAGAAGGGGGGTCAATATATATATATATATATATATATATATATATATATATATATATATATATATATATATATATATATATATATGAATGAAATCAACACAATTGATGGTGATAAAATAAAATTATGAATATTGTTTACGTACTTCAAATTGTTCTTTAGTGAAGCCCCTCTCGGTGGTCTTTTGGTGAATGAACTCGCAAACGTAGTATCCACATGCACTTTACGAGAATAGAGTTCAATCAAAATGATAATCAACCATGATAATGGTATTGAAACTAGAATCAATGAGAGATGCGCGGAACTAGCTAGTACTACTTACTCTGGGTTGTTTAAATCGCAGCTCCGGTCTCCATTCACCCTTAACCCGCGTGATGAACTTTTTCCAAACCCTGCCCGGCAAAGAAAATGATTACTTGATATCAGGAAATGAACGAAAATTGCCGATAAAGTGGGATAATGATTGAACTTACTGCTGGAGCATTTCAATCATGTCCGCATACTCCGTAGCCTCTTTACGTCTCGAGTCGAAGACAGTTACTGCTCCCTCGTCAAGCTGAATGGCTAGCAGAATAAAGTGGAACCTGCGCGCGCATAACTCATCAATTACACTTAACCTCGAGTCAGCGAAACAGAATATGCAGAAGACAGTAACACTCACTTGAAGTTGTAAGGAAAGAGTATTTCCCTTTTGTTTTGGTGTCGAAGGAACGCCATTAGCAAGATTTTCTCAGTCTCCTCGGGGATCTTCTGTACCGACCATTCATTTACGATATTTGGGTTAATGAACCCAATGTCATAGATTTGTCCTCTTTTAAATTCGACGATCTTCAATCTGCATAATATAGTGAGGATAATTATATACATGCAATGAATGAGCTGAGCTAGAGATTTAATTACAGAAATAATACTTACAGACAATAACAAGCCACGAGACTTTTGTCGAGGGCGGCTTGATTGTATAACTGAAAGAGTTCGTCAAATTCAACGAAGATCGAGTCGACTCCAACGAAGTCGTGCTCATCCTTAATTCCCACCAAGATACTGCCCGTCCCATCCTTGCAGGTTTCCAAGTACCATTTATGTAATCTTCGCATCATCGTTGGTAGATCTCGTTCCAGATCATCACTTCTGACGAGACGCTTCCCGTGCTGGTATTTAAAGGTGTCTACCGGCTTAGCGATTTCAGAATGTACATCATCGCCTAGGTAATCACCAGGATTGAAACCAGGAGCAACGGCCGCTACCCCCGGGGTATCGGTAAACACCTTGAGCGGGGGGCACGATTGCTTTTCCTGTTCGCCGAGCTGGGGAATTGTTTTCCCACTTCTTGCACCAGTACTGCTACTTCTCGACCGACTCATAGCTTTGTCATATGTCTTTGCAATAATGCGGTCATAGTTTGATAGCGGCGGAGGCGGAGGTGGTCGCGTAAGGGCATCCAGAGTGCGATTCACCTTTACCGGATCTATTTTTTCCTTTGGAGGTGGAACTTTCCGTGCAAATTGGCGTTTCAAATCGGCAGCCACGACCTCATCGGTTTCCTTGTCAGTCAGCTCATATGGTAACTTGGCAAGAGGCTTGAGTCTTGGACCAAATTTGAATTTCTTCCCACCACCTATTGTACTGCTAGCCGCCGGAGCGGCGGCGGCTCTCTTCTGCCGTTGCTGACGAGGCGGAGTTCGCTGACGCGGCGGAGGAGGCGGAGTCCGCAGACGCGGCGCAGGAGGCGGAGTCCGCTGACGCCGCGGAGGAGGCGAAGGAGGATTCTGCTGAGGGGCCTCCTCCGCCGGAGTCGGCTGACGCGACGGAGACAGCTGAGGCGGCGGAAACAGCGGAGTCCGCTGAGGGGCCTCCTCCGGCTGAGTCTACTGAGGCGGCGTCCAGTTTGGAAGCTTGATGTTCTCCTTTCTCCATAGGCAGGTACTCCTTAAGGCATTTTCCAGAAGATTATCCCCTTCACCTGTAGGGTACTCAAGCTCCAGCCCCTCAAATCCCTCTATTATTTCATCCACCGTGACAGTAGCATAGCCATGTGGAATCGGACGGCAATGGAAAGTTCCCTCAGCTCGAGGAGGTAAGACAGAGCCAAGCGCCACCTTCAAGGTCAGGTTATGGCATTTCGCCATTAGCACACAATGTTCAGCCTCCGTGATACTATCCACGGGGTAGCGAGGAGCCGTGATATCAGGCTGAAGGAGCTCCGTGGAAGCCACGCTGCTTCTCCGCTGAGATGGTGGGGTAGCTTCTCGGGCAGTGTCGATGGAAGGATCTTCGTGCCGCTGAGATGGTGGGGTAGCTTCTCGGGCAGTGTCGAAGGAAGGATCTTCGTGCCGCTGAGATGGTTGGCCGGTAGCTCGCTGGCTCTCAAGTTCCTCTAGTTTCGCTAATCTTGCACTGAGCTTCTGCATTTCGCTTGCTTCCTCTTTCTTCTTTCTCTCTCGGCTTCTATAACCACCGCTGTCGGGAAACCCATGCACCCACGGAACGGAGCCTGATGTGCCTCGTGTTCGTCCAGGGTGTTCAGGATTCCCAAGGGCCTGTGTCAGCTCGTCATTCTCTCTGTCGGGATGTAACCTCCCTTCCTACGCTGCCTGGATTGCTTCCTCAAGCTTCTTGACGGGTATTGCAAGTTGAGCTTTCGTCCAAACACACTCCCCTATGTCTGGGTCCAAAGTTCCCCCAACCCCGAAGAACCAAGTCCTTGACCGATCTGGCCAGTGCAATGTCGCTGGTTGGACCCCTTTAGCAAGCAGGTCTTGCTCAGCTTTGTCCCACGTAGGCCGGGCTTTGCTGTAGCCACCTGACCCCGTAACATGGTGATACTTCTTCTTTGCAGCATTTAGCTTATTTGTCGCTGACCTTTGCTTGCCCTTGTCCGATTTCTTGTAGGCCACAAATGCGGGCCAGTGATCTTTTATCTTCTCATATGGACCGGTGAATTCTGGAGTCTTGTCTTTCTCGACAAACTTTTTGTTCAAATCTTTCTTCCAGTTCTTGAATAGTTCTGCCATCTTCTTAAGAGCAAACGCCTTGACCTTATTCGGATTCGCCTCTGGTGGTAGGCTGAATTTGTCATCAGCGAGGTCCAAAGATCATCTTTCTGTCTATCCTAGACATAAGAAACTTCAGGGTCCTTCTTCTTATTCCATTCTTGGATGCTGATCGGGACGATGTCCCTAACAACCACTCCGCACTGATGTATAAATGTGTCCCTGCTCCGCTTGGGAGCAATCGGTTGGCCATCTCGACCGACTTCTTCGATCGTGAACCTTTCATCCTGGCGCAACCTTTTCTTCGGGCCTCGTCTCCTTACGAAAGTTTGGCTCGATCCGGAGGGCTAATTAAAAGAAGAAAGAAGCGTTAATATATGTACATACAAAACAATTAATGCATCAAGTCAGCAGAGGCTTAATTAATATATGTATATATACCTCGCCGGACTTTGCAACAGTTAAGGCTCCCTCCTCCGTTCGGTCACCGGAGCCGTCATGATCTCCTTCCTCCTCCATTCGGTCACCGGAGCCGTCATGATCTCCTTCCTCCTCCACTGGATCACCGGAGCCGTCATGATCTCCTTCCTGACCATCGATGTCGTTGAGAAACAACAAGGTGATATCACCTTCGTTGCGGATTATATCCCCCAACAACTCTTCTTTTTCTAAGTCTCTGTCCATAGTTTCTGAAAATATTACAACATGGCAATATACAACCATGAGAGATGGATTAGTGGCAAACATAGACCTAGCTAATCACAACAAGGAATCATATGCATATATGAGCAATGGATTAGTCGCAAACATCATGCAAAGTTATCGGGGGTTATACTTTCGAGAGAGGATACTTTGCGGACCGCCTCTCTCATGCATGTCCGACGTCCCCCTCATGAAGAAGTTATCGGGGTTATGTTTTAACTACCCCCCCCCCCTCATGTCGAAGTTATCGGGGTTATGTTTTAATGGAACAGAATTTGTTAACTTGACATTAGACGTCAATAGTATTATACATAACAACAGTGCTATATGATATTATTGTTGTAGCGTTATATATAAGACCCCACCTGCCACCTTTGACAAACGGGTAGGGGCGGGAGGGGGTAGGAGATCGACAACGCTCTTTCTTCTAGGGTTTGGGTGGCCTCCAGATCGGTTGGTCGGGCGAGCGGACCGGTAGTAAATTTTGAATATATGAGTTGTTACTCCCTCTCTCCCATAATTAACCTTAGTAAATTTCATTATCATCATGCCCATTTAGTAAAGTTGCCTCTCCCCGATTTAGGCAAAGTAAAACTTAGTAAGATCATCATGCCCATTTAGTAAAGTTGCCACTCCCCGATATAGAAAAACAATATGCATACATCCATGGATCATCCATACATCATTGCTCATATATTCAAACTTAATATGAGTTTTAGGAAGATCATCATGAACAAAAATTTCTATGTACAAATTTTTTTTGTATGAACAAAAAAAATCATGAACATTTAGTAAAGTTGCCTCTCCCCGATTTAGGCAAAGTAAAACTCAGTAAACTTAATATGAGTTTTAGCAAGATCATCATGAACTTAGTAAACTTAGTAAACTTAATATGAACAAAAAAAAGCATACATCAATGGAAAAAAAAATCTATAAACAAAAAAAAGCATACATCAATGCATACATCCATGGATCATCCATACATCTGCATATACATACATACACCATCCATACATACATCAATGGACAAAAAAAAATTCTATGAACAAAAAAAAAGCAGAGCAGGGGCGGCGGCGCGGCAAGCAGAGCAGCTGGGACGGCGGCGAGGCAGGACAGGGGCGGGGGGAAGGGGGGCTCACTGGGGGCAGCGTCGGGGCAGGGGCAGGGGCGTGGCGGCGTCGGGGCAGGGCAGGGGCGCGGGGAGCGGCGCCGGCGTCGGGGTAGGGCGCGCGTCGGGGCAGAGGGCGTCGAGGGCGTCGGCGAGGGCGTCGACGGCGAGGTGGAGCAGCCTGACGGTGAGGGCGTCGACGGCGAGGTGGAGCAGCCTGACGGCGAGGGCGTCGACGACGAGCTCGTGCAGCCTGCGGCGTCGTCGGGGGAACTGCAGATGGGGATTGGAAATTTCCTAAGTGTGCGCTCATATAGCCCCCCCTTTAGTCCCGGTTCGAGCCACCAACCGGGACCAAAGGTAAATTTCAGCAGCCCAAAGGGCGGGAAGCAGAGACCTTTGGTCCCGGTTCGTGGCTCTAACCGGGACTAAAGGGGCCTTTAGTCCCGGTTAGAGCCACGAACCGGGACCAAAGGCCTGCGGCTGGCACAGCGTCGAGCGGGTGGATGTTTAGTCCCACCTCGCTAGCTGAGAGGCGTCGAGAGTGGTTTATAAGCGCGGCTGCGCCAACCCTCTCGAGCTCCTCTCTAATGCAGGCCTACGGGCCTAAACGCACTCTCTCTGCCTGTGGGCCTACTGGGCCTGCTGCGGGCCTGCATCCTGGCCCAACTAGCGGGTTGGGTTTCTAGTCGTATGCAGGCCGTGGTGGCCCAATAGGCGGCATTTTTTTTAATTTTTGTTTTTTTTGCTTTATTTATCTTCTTTTGTTTCTAGTCGTATGCAGGCCGTGGTGGCTAGTAGATGGGCCTTTTTTTTTATTTTTTGCATATGTTATGTTTTTAAATTTTTAATGTTATTTTTTGCATATGTTATTTTTAGTTATATAATTTTAGTTGCATAAATTTTATATAATTTTAGTTGCATATATTTTATATAATTTTAGTTGCATAAGTTTTATTTTTTATTGATTCTTTTTAGTTGATTCCTTTTGCTATTAGAGTTTTATAAAAGCTTTTTAGTTTTCTATTAAATTTGTAACAAAAAATACTTTATGAAAATTCTTTTTACTATTAAAGTTTTTAACAAATAAATACTTTGATAATTTTAGTTAATATTATTTTGATTATTTTTAGTTGATTATTTTTGCTATTGAAAAATATTATATTTAATTGATTATTTTTAGTTCATTCTTTTTGCTATTAGAATCTTATGAAAGCTTTTTAGTTCATTCTTTTTGCTATTAGAGTTTTATAAAAGCTTTTTGATTCATTCTTTTTGATATTAATTCATTCTTTGAGCTAAATGAACCTGAAATTGAAAATCAGTACAAATGAACTCTGAAAAGGTTGAAAGTTGGCATGGTATCATCATTTCACCCACATAGCATGTGCTAAAAAGTTGAGAGGGTTACGGCAAAAACTGGATGCACTTCGTGTACAAAATGGACAATCTCTTTCGAAGTATCACGGTTTCGGACGAAAACTCATATGTTACAAAGGCATTTCATTTCTTGACATGTAACTGCAGTGATATTCTAGATCAAAGCCATCATCAGAATAGTTGTGGAGAGAAACTCTTCACTTTTTCTTCGCGTGTGTCCCTTGCTTATTGCGCCGTAACCATGGATAATCTTCATCGTTTAACAGGGTGCTTGGGTCAGCCTTCACTTTGAAGGGAGGAATTTCATGAAACTTTTCATAATCTTCAGACATGTCTGTCTTGCCCTCCACTCCCACGATGTCTCTTTTTTCCCTGAAAGAACTATGTGGCGCTTTGGCTCATCGTATGATGTATTCGCTTCCTTATCTTTTCTTTTTCTCGGTTTGGTAGACATGTCCTTCACATAGAAAACCTGCGCCACATCATTGGCTAGAACGAATGGTTCGTCTGTGTACCCAAGATTGTTGAGATCCACTGTTGTCATTCCGTACTGCGGGTCTACCTGTACCCCGCCTCCTGACCGATTGACCCATTTGCACCGAAACAAAGAGACCTTAAAATCATGTCCATAGTCAAGTTCCCATATGTCCACTATGTAACCATAATATGTGTCCTTTCCCCTGTTAGTTGCTGCATCGAAGCGGACACCACTGTTTTGGTTGGTGCTCTTTTGATCTTGGGCGATCGTGTAAAATGTATTTCCATTTATCTCGTACCCTTGGTAAGTCAATACAGTCGAAGATGGTGTCCTGGCCAACGAGTACAACTCATCTCCAACAATGTTGTCACCCATGAGATGTGTTTGCAACCAACTGCCGAAAGTCCTGATGTGTTCACATGTAATCCAGTCGTCACACTGCTCCGGGTGTTTGGAGCGCAGAATATTCTTGTGTTCATTGACATACGGGGTCACCAAGGTAGAATTCTGTAGAACTGTGTAGTGTGCTTGAGCCCAAGAATGCCCGTCCCTACATATAATTGAATCCGCTCCTAGCGTGCCTTTTCCAGTCAGTCTCCCCTCATAATGCGATTGAGGGAGACCAATCGGCTTAAGGTCAGGAATGAAGTCAACACAAAACCCAGTGACCTCCTCTGTTTGCCGGCCCATGGAGATGCTTCCTTCTGGCCTAGCACGGTTACGAACATATTTCTTTAAGACTCCCATGAACCTCTCAAAGGGGAACATATTGTGTAGAAATACAGGACCCAGAATGGCAATCTCGTCGACTAGATGAACTAGGACATGCATCATGATATTGAAGAAGGATGGTGGGAACACCAGCTCGAAACTGACAAGACATAGCACCAAATCATTCTTTAACCTTGGTAGGATTTCTGGATCGATTACCTTCTGAGAGATTGCATTGAGGAATGCACATAGCTTCACAATGGCTAATCGAACGTTTTCCGGTAGAAGCCCCCTCAATGCAACCGGAAGCAGTTGCGTCATAATCACGTGGCAGTCATGAGACTTTAGGTTCTGGAACTTTTTCTCTGCCATATTTATTATTCCCTTTATATTCGACGAGAAGCCAGACGGGACCTTCATACTGAGCAGGCATTCAAAGAAGATTCCCTTCTCTTCTTTGGTAAGAGCGTAGCTGGCAGGACCTTCATACTGCTTTGGATGCATGCCGTCTTTTTCGTGCACACGTTGCTGGTCCTCCCGTGCCTCCGGTGTATCTTTTGTCTTCCCATACACGCCCAAGAAGCCTAGCAGGTTCACGCAAAGATTCTTCATCACGTGCATCACGTCGATTGCAGAGCGGACCTCTAGGTCTTTCCAATAGGGTAGGTCTCAAAATATAGATTTCTTCTTCCACATGGGTGCGCGTCCCTCAGCGTCATTCGGAACAGATTGTCCGCTAGGACCCTTTCCAAAGATTACTTGTAAATCCTTGACCATATCAAGTATGTGATCACCAGTACGGAGGGCGGGCTTCTTCCGGTGATCTGCCTCACCTTTGAAATGCTTGCCTTTCTTTCGACATTGATGGTTGGTCGGAAGAAATCGACGATGTCCCAGGTACACATTCTTCCTGCATTTCTTCAAATATATACTTTCGGTGTCATCTAAACAGTGCGTGCATGCGTGGTATGGTTGTCATCATCCTCTTCTTCTTCGTTGTCTTCCATCATAACCCCTCTTTCTCCGTGCTTGGTCCAAACATTATAGTGTGGCATGAAACCCTTCTCAAGCAGGTGGACGTGAAGGGTTTTTAAGTTAGAGTAATCCTTCGTATTCTCACAGACAAGGCATGGACAATACATAAAACCATTCTGCTTGTTTGCCTCAGCCACTTCGAGAAATTTATGCAGGCCCTCAAGATACTCGGAGGTGCGTCGGTCACCGTACATCCATTGCCGGTTCATCTGCGTGCATTATATAATTAAGTGTATCAAAAACCATTACAGAACATCATGAATAGAGAAGTGACTAAATTAATACAAGTTCATCATCACATTAAAACCAAAGTACAGTAGTGATCAAATGTTATTACTGAAAAAATAAATACATAAAGTTCATACATATATAGTTCTCATAGAACAACATATAGCTCTCTAGAGCATCTAATTAAAACATACATTGAAACTATGAAAAACAACAACAAATGCGATCATAATCGCAACTAAGGTAACAATTGATCCAACGGCATAATGATACCAAGCCTCATTATGAATGGCATATTTTCTAATCTTTCTAATCTTCAAGCGCATTGCATCCATCTTGATCTTGTGATCATCGACGACATCGGCAACATGCAAATCCAATTCCATCTTCTCCTCCTCAATTCTTTTCAATTTTTTCTTCAAATAATTGTTTTCTTTTTCAACTAAATTTAACCTCTCGACAAGAGGGTCGGTTGGAATTTCCGGTTCACATACCTCCTAGATAAAACATCTATGTCACGTTGGTCGGCATAATTGTCATAAACACTAAATGAAACAAATCATAATAAAAGATAATATACCACATCCGAATCATAGACAGGACGAGGGCCGACGGGGGCGGATACCAAAGTCATGGCACTATATAATAACAAACAATAATAAAAGTAAGAAAATTATACAAGTATCTATCTAAATCATACAAGTAAGAATTTTTTTTTCTTTTAAAAAGAAGATAAGAACAAGAGGCTCACCACGGTGGTGCCGGCGACGAGATCGGCGCGGGCGATCGACGGCGGTGAGGACGGGGACGGGAACGGGACGGACCGCCAAACCTAGACAAATCTTGAGGAAAATGGAGCTTGGAGGTCGAGCTTGGAGAGGAGAAAGCTTAAGTGTGGCTCGGGCATTTCATCGAACACCTCATGTGCATGCATAGAAGGGAGAACAGAGCAGCGCATGCACACCTCCCACACGGCCAAAAAACAGAGGAGAGGGTGGGCAGGGGCGAGGGTATATATAGGCATCTCTTTAGTCCCGGTTGGTGGCTAGAACCGGGACAGAAGACTGACCTTTAGTCCCGGTTCCAGCCACCAACCGGGACTAAAGGGGCTGCGCCAGGAGCGAGGCCCTTTAGTCCCGGTTCGTGTCTGGAACCGGGACCAAAGGGGTCCTGCCGAGGCCCGGCCGGCGTCCTGGCCTCACGAACCGGGACTGATGCACCCATTGATCCCGGTTCATAGCAGAACCGGGACTAATGCTGTTATCTGGCCTGGACCAAAGCCCTGTTTTCTACTAGTGTGCCCTGCATTCATGTGTTGCACATTGTAATGCCATATCATTTATTGTTCTTTATTTCGTTTTTCGGTATTTGCTTCTTATCGATAGACCCTGAGACTGGTGTAGAGTATGACTACGCCACCGAGGAGCAGATGAAGACTGTGATATGATGTGATGAGATGTGGTATGGTGTGGTTTCACCTAGGTGCAGCACGAATCAGACCAGCAGATATCCACAATGGTGGTGAAGCTGGGTACTGTGCTCACAACGCATGAGACCGCATCGGGAGTACAGCCGGACTCGCCTTTGTGGTTAGG
Organism: Elymus sibiricus; assembly: GCA_039707655.1. Lineage (NCBI taxonomy): Eukaryota > Viridiplantae > Streptophyta > Magnoliopsida > Poales > Poaceae > Elymus > Elymus sibiricus. The sequence goes on from CM077674.1 coordinate 394,177,668, forward strand.
ATGTAGACTCAGCGTGTGACGTCCCTGGATTAGTTCGCAGGTTGGGGCTATGTTGTGTCGATCACCCTCTGTCGGCACACAATATGTAGTGTGCTTAAGTGCTACCTGAGCTGGTGTAACAGGTGGTCGAGTGTGCAGGGTAATGTGATGCACCCCTGCAGGGTTAACAAACTATTCGAATAGCCATGTCCACGGTAAAGGATGACTTGGAGATTGTAGTCCGATCATAGAATAACTACAACTGGATACTTAATAAAATTGCCAACATAATTAAATGTCAGGGATCATTTCCTCGCATGGTAGTTGAGGGTGGATTCATGGTAGTATATCGCTGTGGTAAGTAGATGGACTCATGTGCGCCCTCTTATCTATTCTAGTAGCAAATCTGGTAGTCGTAAGTACCTTTGACTTCTCATTTATTCTGGCTTTCTGCAGTACAAGTCCACCAATATATACCCCCTTTTCCCCCTTTGATACTGATGCATATTGTAGATAGATCTGGTGTAAGTCTTGCGAGTACTTTGGATGAGTACTCACCTTGCTTAATTTATTCTTTTGACCCGGATGCTGCAAATCAGACAGTAGCATTTGAGGAGCAGGTAATCTCGTTGCAGGAGTTCGACATCGCTGAGCAGTTTGGAGGTCCCAAGCAGGAGCCTGTGCCTTTGGGAGGGTCGTTTGCTTTTGTTCTAGCCTTCTTAAGGCATTTGTTAAACTTGTTCTGTACTCAGACATAATTTGTTTTCCGCTTGATGTAATGTTGGGTCATGTGCCCTCTGTGTGATACATTTCCTATCTCTGCTCATGTATGAGCTTTTGGATATATATGCTTTGGTCGTAGAGTTGTGTTGTGGTACCGGTTGTTTCACCCTCACGGCGTGCATGATGCGTGTATGTTTATAAAGTGCACGTTGTGAGTAGGGTCTTGGAATCTCTGAGATACACCTACTAGCATTAGTGTTTCGGGATGAGATAACTCTTTAGTTAAGAGCTCGAAAGTTCCTACCACACTACTCCAGGTGTGGCGCTTCGGCTCAGCTATTGGGTTGGTGACTCTGTATGACTGAGAGCTCCAGAGTTCCTACCACACTACTCCAGATGTGGCGCTTCGGCTCAGTCATATAAGAGTGTTGGGATTCAGGTCCAACCTGTACAGGCTACGAGCGGTATCGATAAGGGCCGATTGCCTGAACCCTGATTTTGGCACTCGGATTTGATCCCTGAGTGTTAATCCCGATGTCCTGATTGATTAGTGCAGCTAGACTTGTATGTCTTAGATTTCGAATCCAGACATCTGGCCTCTTCTAAGCTCGAGACGACTAGAACATCTCTCCTTGCTAATCGCCACCAGACCCTCAATGCACCACAACGGAACCTCGGACCGCTGGATGTAACTCGTAGCGGTTGGATCAGCATCGCCAGGTGTGTCATCCTTGCTCCTCTAGCTCACTCCTCATGGTTGTTGCCGTCTCTGTCTCCCATTTTCGCATCTGATATTGAAATAGTGTTAAGGTTGCTGAACTTTTTCTATCAATTTCGCTTGCAAATCTGTTTTGGCATCGCAATGGATGGCGTGGGACCATTTTTCGATTTACTTCTCAGTTATTGTGAAAAAAATAGCTACGTTGTGTTGTTGTGGTTAGTGTATGGTTCAATTCTTACCCTTTCTGTACCAGCTGCATTCATGGAGTGTATGATGGCATGGGCAAAGGTTCCTTTTCAGTAGAGCTATAGGCCAATGGACTTGTTTTAAGCTGACTCTACGCATCGAGATCTTGTAGGTAAATTATGAAAGACATTAAATAAGAGCAGAGCCAAGGCGTGCAGCCGAACGTAGACATGGCAACGCTGCTCCGTCTTCATTTTTCCTCTCCACAGTGTTGCGTTACCCCGGCAACACTTGAGAGCTTGGGAGAGGGAGGGAGCGAGGCCATGAAACACCACGGCATTGCGATGTTTCCACAGGTGCCAGCAACAGAGCATCACGAAGGCGCTGGGTGGTTGATTGCTAAGCCGCCGGGGAATGTGATTTCACGATCGCATTGGTAGGATGCGCCATCCACGTTAGGCTAGTTATGTACATCCTTCTGATTTTTCATCTTCATGTTTTTTTTTCCTTTTCTAGCTCGCAGTCGAAATTGAAGAATCAAAAAACCCCAAACCATCAGCACTTAAACCGACCGGCTGACAAACCGGTGGTTTTATTAGACCAGGGGGCTAGTTATACCAAAATAAATGTTAGGAGGAGAATTTTTTTTGAGGCAATTTTGTTTTAGGGAATGTTAGGAGGAGAATTGTCCCAAACCAAATAGTAACCACGAAGAACACGGGCTGTACTACAGACTTGCCCATCTGGGCCGGCATGGCCCGGCCCACGCTTAAACATGCCTGGCACGGCACGGCCCGCGACGGCACGTTTATAAACGGACCGTGCCGTGCCGGCCGGCGTGCCCCACCTCAAGGCCTAGGCACGGCACATGAAGTAAATGGGCCAGCCCGATACGACACGTGTGCCGACCGGCCCACGTACTATTCAGCCTTTGGGGCTGTTTTAGGCCTATATTTGGCCTTTTGGGCTGTTAAAAATTAAAAAAATTCAGAAAAATTAAAAAAAATTAAACGGTCCGTGCCGTGCTGACATGCGGGCCTCGCCTCGCAGCGCAGGCATGCCGCGTGCCGAGCACGGCCCGTTTAGCCACGTGCCGGGGACGCGTACTAATGGGCCGGCATGCCAGGCTCGGCCCAGGTGGCAAGGTTTGCTGTACTAGAGGGCTTAACCCAGCACCCACAGCAGATCTCCTCCAGCCCACACCGGCCCAGCACGCACGCGGTGAACACGAAACCCCTAAGCCCTCGCCGCCGCCTCCAACTCCACAACGACGCAACAGCAACCTCCGGCCGCCGCCGCCCTACCCGAGCCAGGGCCCCTCCGCCACGCGCTTCGCGGCCTTGCGGGCGCGCGTCGACGTTCCTGCCCCAGCCCGCCTCCGCCCGCCGCTTCCTCCGGCCACTGCCGCGGCCGCCGTAAGCCCGCCGGCCGCCCGCGATGAGGGTGAAGAGGCGGTCGAGGCACCGCAAGGTGGTCAAGTTCTACTCCACCTGCTTCGGCTTCCGCGAGCCCTACAAGGTGCTCGTCGACGGCACCTTCGTGCACCACCTCCTCGTCCACGGCCTCCTCCCCGCCGACGACGCCCTCCGCGAGCTCCTCTCCGCTCTTCACCTCCAAGTGCGTCCAGGCCGAGCTCCGCCGCCTTGGCAAGTCCCACTCTGAGGCCTTCGACGCCGCCCAGCTCCTCGCCACCGCCAGGTCCCCTTCTAATGCTAACTTCTATCCTCCTGTTTTTATCTATTTTATTTACGTTACAGGCTAGAAAGCTCTATGAAATTGCGTTGGTCGTTGATGCGATTTCGAATTGAATCACTTTATTCTGTCATATTAGTCACCTGATAGAGTCAATTTGGGTTTGGGCTATCTGAAATCCTAGGTGCATTGGTAGCTTATATGCAGTTTCAAATTTGGAACACTTCGTGCCAGCATGTTAGTTACCTGATGATAGAGGATACAGCCAATTTTGTTCTGGGCTTTCCGGAAACCTGGGTGCAATTTGAATTATGGATTATACCTTTATAACTCCAGACCTCACTGTTAGTTCTGCAGCTTGGCACTTGTTAGTTTGGATCCGTTAAAACCAATTACAGTATGAAACTTCTTTGCCAACTCTGAAATCACATATGGGATTTTGGATCAAGTTGGTTTTGTTTTATCACTTTGATTGTATGAATTTCTGGTACTACTACTGCTACTACATTCAGTGAGGATAGCTCTACTGTATTGTGACTTGATGAGTTTGAGGAACTGATGATTGTTTGTTCAATGGACTTGTTGGTGTTTCCAGTTGCAAGCATGAAAAAGTGGTCAGTGCAGTGGATTGTATTCTGTCACTGGTAGGTGATAAGAATCCGGAACACTACTTTGTCGCCACCCAGGATTCTGGTCTCCGGGCGAAGCTACAGGAGGTATGAAATTCGCTACACTTATCTAGCATCCTAATTTTACCATTTTATCACCTGAATTTTATGTTGAGAAGATTCTGCACAGTGGCTTAATAAAGCCAACGAAAAGCATAGCATCTACTTAGCAGAAACGCCAGAGCTAAATGTATTATGCCATCTTTACCTTATGAACCTCTTGTGGAGCAAGTGCTCATGTATGTTTTGCTTGGGTGTAGGTTCCTTGTGTTCCTGTGATATACGGTCTGAAGAACTCCCTGTTTATTGAGCAACCCTCTATGCAGCAACGTAAGTTTGCTCAGTTGGATGAGGAGAAGCGTATACATATGGAAAAATCAGAATTTAAGAAGCTACTGAAGGCATCATCGGAAGGAAAGATATCTGTCGATGGAAACGCACATGGAGTGGCAGAGAAAAGCAAGTTTAAAAGGAACAGAGCAAAGGTTATATTTACATAAACTGTTTTTCAGGATATTCGTCATATGCACGTTTAGTGGGCATCACTAATATTTGGAGTTATGAGATGCTGATGTGTGTCCTTCTGCAGGGCCCAAACCCACTCTCTTGCAAGAAAAAGAAACCAAAGCCCCAACCATCAGCTGCTCAAAATCAGGTAATTAATCATCGCTGGACAGCATTTACATCTGTAAGCTGTATGTAATACTTGAAACACGCAGATTATACGTGCCTAATGCAATGTTTCAACAGCAAGCTTGGAGTTGCATGGCTTATATTGAGGTATAGAACTGAGAGTAGGATGTATAAGAGATAATGCAACAACTTAAATCTTAGATAGGCTACTGAAGCCCATTGCACATTTTGTTGTTGTTGTGCTGTAGCTCCTGATTTCAATTGTACTGTGATGTGCATGACTCTACACCGGAAGCACATGTATCTAACAAGCACGAGCACTAATGAGTAATGTTCCCTTCAGGGTCCGAAGGCTGATGGCGAGGCGAAGAGGAAGAGGGTTAGGAAGCGCAAGAGAAGCGGCAAAGACAGCACTCAAGCGGAGACAGCGAGCTGACACACCTGCGTAGAAGTTGCAAACAGCGGTGTGGTTGCAGCTCTGGCTTCAATCCGAATCGGTTGCACCCCATGCTGATGGGTGTTTGTTCAAATGTCATACATAACCGTCAGTCAACTTGATAGATCATGCATCGTCGCTAGAGGACTGCTGCTGTAACACTGGTTTGGACATGTAAAATTTGTCCTGGTTCGTAATTTTTGTGAGTTTATTCAAAGCTTTAACCTTGTATTTTGAAGAAACCAACGATCCGAGATCGGTTTCAACTTCCAGTCTTTTCCTTGCGTCATACTCCCTCTGTTCCGAAATGTAGGTCGCTGGGGATTTCTAGTTCAACTTTCGTCTAGTAACGAATTAAACCCACTTTCCAATTTTGCCCTCCGCGTCGGCCGCACACTCTCTCGCTCACTCGTCGCAGGTCCCCGCACAAACCGCAGCCACTCGCTCGCACTCGCCGGCCTCCCCCTCTCCCCGTCGCTCGCCGGCCTCTCCCTTTCCCCGTCACCGGCCTCTCCCTCTTCCACCGCCCCTTTATCTCCACCACCCCGCCTCCACTCACACCGGCGAGGTCAAAAAAATCAAATCTTTCGCGCCGGCGACGAGCTTCTACTGGAGTATGCGATGGAGGCGTGGATGTGGAGCGCCAGCGCTGGATCTGGGCGACGGAGGCGTGGATGTGGAGCGGCACCCGAGCGGCGGATCTGGAGCGGCGTCTTCGTCCTCACGGTGCCCTGGCTGCCTGCCCCGCCACGCCACGTCGTCGTCGTCGCCGGAGTAGCTGCTTCCTCCCCTGCCCGCGGTAAGTAATCACTTGGTAGTCTTTCTTCTCTGTTGATTTGTTTGATCTGAAACAATTACAGTAGCTTCTCTGTTGCTTGGTTGGTTGCATACCATCAGTGAAAAAGAGAGAGCGAGAGGGAGGGGCAGATCATGGCCGCCGTCATGGATTTGAATCACCAGGTGCCTTCCCCTGCTTACCTACTTGCTCCCCGCAGTAATCTCTTTCTTTCCTTTTTCTCTACGCTCATGTGATTCTTGGTTAAATAGCCACGAATAAAGTCAATTATTTTTGCAATTTCTTCCATAGATGGGAGTAATTGGCTGTACAGTACTGTTAAACATCTTGCTCATGTGGTTGCATCTGCTTGTGGTGTGGTGTTTGTAGGGTTAGGACCTGCATAGGCTGTATTGGGCTCAGAGGAATCCCAGGCCTGATGTGCCCTTCTGGAGCAATCCCAGTCCATGGCCATGGCTACTTCTTCCCAATCCCACATGGTGAACTATGCTATTCAGGCCAGCCAAAAAAGCAAGAGTACTGTTAATGTGAGTAGTGTTGGTTTGAGTACATAAAGATTTTGCATTGAGTACTGTTAATGTGAGTAATTTTGCATTGACTGATGAGTACTGTTAATGTGACTGATGAGTACTGTTAATGTGAGTAATTTTGCATTGACTGATGAGTACTGTTAATTTTGCATTGCTGGAGTAGAAATATTTGGTTTCCAGCAATAGAATCCCTATTCCTACTGTTGGAGGAGTAGGATTAGCTTCTACAGTATCCTTAATACTCACATTACCTTAAATCTACTCCTGCAAGTTGATGTTGGAATAATGTGGAAAATCCTATAGTGTGAACCAAATACTCCGGCAAGTTGATGTGGAGTAGAAAATGTGTAGTATCATTTTTCTTCTTATTTTCATGTTGATATTTACTGCTGTTTGTTTGAACATTTTACTGTTCATGAAGTTGATGTACTGCTAGTGTACTGCTGCTGTTAAGTTTCAGTTAATTAACTGAATTTTTTTCAGTTAATTAACTGAAACTTTTGCAGTGCTATACCCCAGCAGTACTGTACTGTAGTTTCTCCATCTGGAGTAGTTTTAGAGGCAATTTACTGAATTTTTTTCAGTTAATTAGGAGTAGCAAGCAAGCTGATTTGCTTTAACTACTCCTCTTCTTGACTTCTCTTCTCTTCTCTTATCTTCTCCTCTTCTCTTCTCTTCAGTTTAAGAATTTGGAGTAATTAGGAGTAGCAAACTTTTTCAGTTAAAGAATTTGGAGTAATTCTCTTCTCTTCTTGTCTTGTCTTGTCTTCTCTTCTCTTCAGTACACTAGCAGTACTACTCCTCTTCTCTTCCAGAAACTGTTTGTTTGTTTTGGAGTAAACCTTTTCAGTGTTTTGGAGTAAATAACTGAAACTTAGTCAGCTAAATGTCATATTTTCATGTGTTTGCTTGCAGTAGCAGTAGCATCCCAAGATTGTACCTCAAGCCTGTGTGTGTATGGATTCTACTTGCACTGCTTGCAGTACTACATTTTCAGTTAATTTAAATTAACTGAAACATTTTCAGTTAATTTAAATTAACAGAAACATGCAGTGGAGTAGTGTGCTTGCTTTCTCTTCTTCTCTTCTCTCTTCTCTCTTCTTCTCTCTTCTCTCTTCTTTGCTTGTTTGCTTGCAGTAGTTTCTGTAGTTTAGTGTAGGACTTGGAGTAGTTTAGTGTACTCATCTTCTCTCTTCTCTTTCTCTTTTGCCCTCTTACAATAGGTAGTACTCCAATTCCTTTAACTAAAACCAAATGAAACTAAATGAAACTTTCTCTTCTCTCTCTCTCTCTTATCTCTCTCTTCTCTTTCTCTTCTCTGCTAACAAGAGCAGTGTAAATGAAACTTTTCCTGTTACTTTAATTAAACTAATTAAAAATAAATTAAACCTTTTCAGTACTGCTGTTTATTGTACAGTAGTAGGAGTAGGACTTGCTGTTCAGTAGGACTTGCTGTTTAGCAAGCTTGGTTAATTAAAATTAGGAGTAGGAGTAGTTCTTGGAGTAGGAGTAGGAGTAGTTTTTCTCTTCTCTTCTCCTCTCCTCTCCTCTCTTCTCTTCTCTTCTCTTCTCTCCAACAAGCATCTCAACAAGCATCTCTTTCTCTTCTCTTTTTGGTTAATTAAAAATAAATCAAACCTTTTCTGTTAATTAAAAAAATTTAAGTAAATGAAAGTTTCCATTAAACCTTTTCTGTTAATTAAAAAAATTCAGTAAATGAAAACCTTTTCTGTTAATTAAACCTTTTCTTTTTCTCTTTTCTTTTCTCTTCTCTTCTCTTCTTTTTCTCTTTTCTCTTCTCTTCTTTCTCTCTTCTTCTCTTCTGTTGCAAGTACTCCTCTTGTGCCCTTCATCATTTTAATTAAAAGAAAGGTTTCAGTTTAATTAAAACTAACTGAAACTTTTTTAGTTACTCCAAATTTAAATGAAATCTACTCCTTTTCAGTAGTCTCAGTTTAAAGTAAATGAAAACCTTTTCAAACAAAAATGATCATACAAATGGACATGTTCTCACATACAAATGGATTTACAAAAATATGGATTAATTTCACATATCCTCCTTTGCAAACATGTCCTCCTTTGCAAACATATGGATTAATTTCACATGGGGTTTACAAACATGTCCTCATCTCAAGGAGTTACACATATGCATCATAACAGTTGGAGTATTTGTTTTGCTGTATGTACTGTATGCATCATAACAGTTGGAGTACTTTATGCATCACTGATATGTCAGTGAAATGTTAGACCAAAATAGGCAGCAGTGCAAATATACTTTCAGTGAAATGTTGGAACAAACTGAAACTTGGCAAATTGAGAGTACAGTTCTTGGAGTAGGCATCATTGATATGATCATGAATGCACATGCTCTCTACTCACATGCTAACATGTTCACATGATCATATTTACTCACGGAGTACTCTCTATTTGAATGCATGTTCCTGGAGTATTTGAATGCATGTTCCTGGAGTACTCACCGCCTGCATCTTGCCCTGCATGATCTTCTTCCATGTTCAAATCACCATCTTGCCCTCCAGGTACGTCCTCTTCTTCGGCTGGAGTACAGTTTAGATCAAAATCCATAGTTGCTGTAGTTGCTGCTGATATGCTTAAGTTGCTGCTGATCTGCTTAAGTACTGTTGTACTCCAGGTGTACTTGCTGCTAGAGTTGCTGTTTGATCTGCTACTGGATCTGCTGGCTCCAAGTCATGGCGGAGTTGCTGCTGATCTGCTGCTCAAGCCTCTACCACAGTTGATCTGCTCTGCCAGAGTTACTGATCTGGCGTTACTTCTTCCACGGAGCTCCTGAGCAGGGAGTTACTGATCTGCTGGATCTGCTGCTCGATCTACTCCCTGCTGATCTTCTGGCTGATGGATCTGACCTCCGCCGCCCTGCTGATCTGCTGCTCAAGTCATGGCTGGAGATGCTGCTGCTCCAGCCATGCCTGTTACTGCTTGATGCGACAGAAGGTTGGGGGCGGAGGAGCAAGGCGGCGGAGGTGGGGGGCGGAGGAGCAGGGCGGCGGAGGTGGGGAGCGGAGTGAGGGCTGGGCGGTGGTGGGGAGCGGAGATGAGGGCTGGGCGGAGGTGGAAGACGATCTGGAGGCGGCTGATTCAAGCGAGGGTAGCAATGTAATTTCCTTACTTTTCACCTGGTCGGAAAAACTCCCCAGCGACCTATATTTCGGAACGGAGGGGTGGCATGGCAAATTTTACAAGTCCTCATGTACAGGTGCGCTGAGCTGGCGTGACCACAATCTCAAGGCTTTGCAAACAGTTTAGAAAAATGTATACTCAAAATACTGTTAAAAGATCAATTCATAACAGAAAATAATACAGCTCCTTAAATTTAACTTAGACGAGTTGTACATATCATCCGGACGAGACAAAATGCAGTTGCAGGCAAATACATCAATCGTTGTTCACACTGGTACAAGCACATAAACTGTTGAAAAAAGAAATGTCTAAATCTCCAACTGGTAGTGTGAGAACAGCCACTGTTACAAGAGACAGTATGCTCCATATATGTAATATAGGCGTATTTTGCCCTCTTCAAGCAAATGGCGTTGGTGGTTGTGCCGGTGGTTTCACTTTGCCACCGAGGTAAATCCCCACGGCAAGAAGATAGGACATACAAATAAGTGACGCGAATAATACTGCTGCAAATGGCCATGCCCAGACCATCCCGTACCATATCCCCTTTCTCTTACAGAGTGCTGCGAACAGAAAAATAGACTTGACTGCTGCTTCCCAACAGATATACACCATTATGAGAATAATGCTGAGGATTACTGCATATGCAGACATAGGAGCAACTGGAGCTAACACCATAAGTGTAGCAAATGCGAAGGCAATTATCATGCTCCACACTGAAATCTTTATGATGGGGATGGATTTTCGAAATAGCACTTTCCGGATCCCAAGGGGTAGGGTAGGATCTCCAGAAAACATGAGAAAAATTGTAGCTGTGATTGAGAAAGCAAAGGCAAGTGCGTTGGCCATGAAGAATATATCAAAAACAATCGTTCCAGCAAGAATTGGTGACCCTGCATCAGTGTGATCCTCATCTCTATAACCTCCAGGCATGGTGAACATTGCACCAAACGTCACGGTTGCAATTAGGACGGAGCAAATACATCGACTTTGTGCCCCCTCTTTCATTTGACTCAAGAAATGTATTTCATCCTGTCTTGCTTGGTCAGTATCAACTTCATTCAAGAAACCCTGGTGAGAAATACCCCTTTTAGCACCGGTATAGCTGAGTACACTGAGTATTTGTGCTTCACTTTCCTACAAAATTAGAATAAATAAATATTAAACCATGCAAATCTCAATTACTCTTGTTCACCTCCAGCGCCGTGTTTTAAAATTATAATGTTCATATATATTACCCCCTTGATATATAGCATTCGTCCAGGAAGATTTTGACGTGCTATATCTGATGGAGTCTCCCCTTTCTCATTCATCAAATTCAAGTGTACTTGTTTATTCCCTAACAGGGAACACAACATTCTCACACTTCTTTTTCTTACAGCTATGTGGAGTGCAGTATCCCCATCTTTGTCTTGTATATTCAAAATCCATGACAGCGATATGTTTCGACAAGCATAGTCGACAATCTCTATTTTCATTCTGTCAACAGCAACATGAAGAAATGTCCTTCCCCTGGCATCAACCAAGCCAGCGCAATTGTGTGACTTCATAATAAACTCAGTGACGATCGATGTTGCACCAACGGATGCAGCCACGTGTGTCGGAAATGATCCATTGCGGTCTGGTTGATACAGTGCATCTGGATTGACTTTCAATAATTCTAAACATATGGGTTGGATGTCTCTTCTCCTTGGACACAGAATAGCTACAATGGCAAATTGAAGAGGTATACTTCCGTTTGCATCCCCTTGTTGTGTAAGGTCATTGTTCCATTCTAACAACATCTCCGTGAGATCTGTGAGTGACGTCTTTCCGTTAAACCAATCAATATTAGAGAGCAAAAAAGCACTATGAAAGGATGCTAATGGAAATGTGTACATGCATCAGTATAAGAAGTGAAGGTGATGTGCACTAGACTTTTACACACGTTTGGTCTACTAACTCTGTTTATTGTTGATCAAAGAGTTGCAAACTGGATGAAATGAAACAGAGTCTCTTCATACACCTCTTCGGCAAGTTTTGTATGGTATCAGAACCGATTCAGTATGGGTGAAATCTAGTAGTTTCTCTGTTGCATATAATACATCTTCTGGGTCGAATAACATTATAGAATATGTAAATTTTACATCTTTCACCTCGTTTGGGTCTTTTTTTTTCCTTTTATTGCGATAGGAGTTCACCTCAATTTCATTAACGAAATCATATTATAAGGGTTACGTCCCCAAAAAAGATGACCGGTCTTCAGGACTAACTAAATATACTTCTTAGATGTCTCATTAATGTAAATTTTGAACCTAACAACACACTAACAGCCTGGATGCAAATTGTAAAATAGTAATGAGGCAAATGTATGCTAAATAGTATCCCTCTGTATCAACATATAAGACTTTTTTGACACTATCATAGTCTCAAAAAACGTCTTCTATTATGATACAGAGGGAGTACTACATATATCTAATAATGGTAGGTGAAATTCAGATTAAAGTCGGTACCTTGGCTCCGCTGAACAGCAACGTGCAATGCATTTCGTCCATTTGGTCCAGAGTATGAAAGAACCCCATGGCTCAAGTCATGCAGCGTTTGTGCGATGGTTTTATTTTCCAGTAAGATGGCGAGGTACAATGGCGAAGTACCTTCTGCAGGAATGGTGGCCAACTCTGGATCATGGGCCATGAGCAAATTGACCATATCATTGCTCCCAAAGCGGACGGCCTCGTGCAAGGCTGTCTCTTTGAGCTTGTTTTGTGTCTCCAGCAGCCCCTTAGCATTGTTAATGCCCTGACCATTGGCAAGAACAATGAAACGAGATATCATTGGGATGTTCCCCGCCCGTGCAGCACAGTGCAGGGGCGTATCCCCCTGGCTGTTTTGCACGAAGAGGAGGCCGGGTGCCTTGCCGTAGACGAGATTGGCTTTGTTCAGTAAGTCCTCAGAGTCGCCATGGCTGGCGGCTACCACATGGAGAAGAGTGTCACCTTCAACTGTAACCGCGTACAGAGAAGGTGGCTGCCTCGCGGAGCTTCCGATGGTGTAGGTGGCTGGTTTCCCGTCGAGGAATGATTCCAGATCGTGGAAAGAGCCAGAGCAGGCCAGTGCTAGCAGCCCGGCGTCCATCTTGGGCTCCATGGTGGTCGCTGCCGGAGGAGCAGCATTTGCCACAGCGGGTGAGCTAGGACTACTGCTCGACGACATTGAGCACGACACGAACGAGGTGGGGACTGGGGAGTGGGAATGAGAGAGGATCAACTGGGGCTGGTCTGGACTGCAAATGCACGCATGTAGTGGAGCAGAGGAGTGTGCGGCCGAGCTGTGCCTGGCGATGGGTATATGTAGAACGGACGAGACGCGAGAGCAAGCAAGGGATGCAGAGGGGTGGGTGGGGTGAGCTGAGCAGGAGACGACCGAGGTGACTTGGGGTCAAGGCCGTGTCATCACCAATAAAATAGCCCTTCTCCCTCCTACTTTACATAAACCTTCCACGGCAACGTCGCATACTTTAGACATACAACTAACCGGCTGTCTCTAATAAGATAATCCTTCTCCTCTCCTCTTTTAAAAACCGTTCACATAACTTTAGCACCGTCGCATGCTTTTCGTTGCAGATTTAGATCTACCACTGACAAGGTCCCTTATTAAAGGAAAAAAACTGACAAGGAATCTCGGGAGTTCGAACACCTTGCGGTACTAGGACTTGGAGCTGGTATATACCGCTGCCTACGTCCATTCTGGATATAGGGCATGCATATTTTCCAAGTTTTAACTTTTACAATATCTGATTTCTACAATGTCAATTTGTAATTAATAATAAATTTAATGATACTGATTTTGTATTATATATATTGATATTTTTAATAGGCTTATTAAAATGTTATAAATTTTGACTTAGGACAAACTAATATGCCCCCTTTTTGGACGAAAAACAGCTAGCCCATTCGAAATATGCCCCATTTTTTAACATGGATTGCAGCCTCTTATTTCCTCCCCTAACCCTAGGGGGCTAGGGCAAACTCTCCCCTACAGGCTTCACCAACGATCCCGTGGATTCCCCTCCGCTCTGCCCGCCACTCCGGTAGCCACTGACGGGGAGGGGAATTCCGGTGCCTCCGCTCCGGTTAGTAGTTTAGGTTAGGGTTTTTAGCCCTCGCAGGCGTTGTGCTCGGGCGGATGGCGGTGCTTCTTTTTCGAGTTTGTCTTCCGGGCTCCAATACTCTTTGAGTTCGTCTGCCTGGACGTAGTCGACGGAGCTCCGGTGTAGATTGTTCCGTCTCCTTGGATCAGTGAGTTTAGGGTTTCTCGTCATGTGGCAAGATTTGGTGTCAGGTGTTTCAGATATATGCAAGGGTCCAACGGGGACAACTGCGAGTCCAAGACGTTGGTCCTTAGGGGAACATGCACGAAGACTTTCCGGCTGTCATCGAATAGGTCAAGCCGGCTTTGGTAGGGGAGTGGCGACAGCGGCACATCCTCGGCTCGTTCTGGCGGTACTAGTGGTCGTTCAATGGTCTCGGAATCTCAATATAATTTTTATTATATTTGAGATCTTTGTACTTTTGGTGAACTTTATAATAGATTTAATATTTTCATAAAAAATAATGTGCTCCTTTTTATATTTACAATATTAATTTATAATTTATGATAAGCACAACGATACTGATTTCATTTCATTAAGAGAAAAGCCAGACGAGACTTAGGGCCAGTTCTTTTGGCGGCTTAAAAAATAAGCTGCCTCCTCCCCAGCTTTTCCCATAAGCCGCCTCCCTCATTCATTGGGGCTTCTGAACTAGTTATGGGATTACTAATTTAGAAGGCTCAACAAATTTTGAAAGCGGCTTATTTTTTAAGCTGGGGAGAGGCAGCTTATTTTTTAAGCCGCTCGAAAGAACTGGCCGTTACTGTGAAGGTTAGTGATATTTACAGGGGTAGTTAGTTAAATGGCTCGCCCCCTTAATCGGAGGGTAAGCACATCGCCCCAACTAGACCAGCTTTGTTCCAGGTGTGCAATTCCACTTATATTAACTACGACTGCCAGAGGCAGGGTTGACTCGGTTCTTGAAAATCCTAGCATTCCTTTCTTTCCACAAACTGATATGCCCCATAATTTGAAACTCAGGGGAGTAGCTTATGGGTGAGATTTGAGGCAAGTTCCTTTTTTAACATTTGTCATTTTTCTAAGCATGTCCAGTACTATAGCTCCTTGGGTACTATTCGACGCGCATTCCTACTTTAACATCTCTCTATAGTTTTTCTGGGTTGTCCAGTATATGGTTGGTAGCTCCTTGGATGACATTCCAAGCAAGTTCCCAATTTAACATCTTTATTGCATTCTTTGGGCATGTCCAGTACTATCGTCCCTTGAGTGACGTTCGACGCAAGTTCGTACTTTAATTTTTTTTCACTTGGGCCTGTTAAGTATAGCTCGACATTCGACCCAAGTTCCCAATTTAACATTTTTATTATTTTTCTGGGCCTTTCTAGTACTATAGCTCCTTGAGTGACATTCGATGCAAGTTCCTGCTTTAACAGTTATTTATTATTTTGGCCTGTTCAGTATTGTAGCTACTTAGGTGTCAGCTAGTTCATGCAGGTTCAAAAAGAGATTCCTAAGTGGGAAATCTCAACAGGGGCCATGTTCAGTATGGCTATGAATGTTCAGTATGACACTTTGATCTCGATAAATCCGCCAGCATCGCATCAACCTAATGTATCCTCTGGAATAGTGTAGGTTACTATATTATATTCAGACAGAAAAGATTCCAACCAACCATATTTTATCTTTTTAACAACGCATCTTAAGACTGTCTACGCGCATGAGTCATTTTTATCCTTTACTAGGGACTAGGGGGACGTATCACGTGCAAATGCGGTACTTTTAGACTTTTAGCAAATCTGATATTTCTAACCTGAACGGTTAGATTACGTTCCAACAGCTGATGACCCTGTCTCATCCAACTCCTTACCCCTTATTAAGTTCAGCAACTCGACAGCTCAGCAACGAATATGGAAATTATGAAAACGAATGTGGAAGTAGATACCATCGAAAACGAATACATAGCGAATGCGATGTGGACACAGATATATATGGAGCGAAAGTTCGTTGTAACTAGAAATTACAAAGGAGATTAGCAGTAATGCATGCTGTAGTATATAGCTGGCTGAATGGATAATTTGCCAAGCCCAAGAATAAAGCCGACACTGTGGCTGCCGACACAGAAGAATTAGAGGATGGTTACGATTGGTTGGAGTACTGTTATTCTATGCCTTCAGCATAGGATAGGAGGCTAATTGCCTCAAAGGCTCTCACATGGGCTGGCAGTACCATGGCCTATTAGTTAATTATATTTATGTTTATCAAAAAAAGTTAATTAT
The DNA here is from genome assembly GCA_039707655.1 of Elymus sibiricus. Lineage (NCBI taxonomy): Eukaryota > Viridiplantae > Streptophyta > Magnoliopsida > Poales > Poaceae > Elymus > Elymus sibiricus. The sequence goes on from CM077674.1 coordinate 394,193,551, forward strand.
ATTTATATATCATTTATAAAAATCAGGAAATGTATTTATTTCAAAGATAGTAAAAAAATAGAGCACAAAATATTTGAAAAAGTTCATGTATCTGGATTATTTTGGATTTTGTTTAAAAATGTTTCATCCATTAATAAAAGGTCATGTATTTTGAAAAAATATTCATGTTTTTTGAGAAATTTTATGGTTTTGGAAAAAAATCTCTTATTTTAATTTTCTTTGGAAAATAACATTCTTATGCATGCATTATTACATGTATGTTCATATATTTTTAATAACGTTCATGTATCCCCCCCCCCCCCCCCCCCCTCCAAACACAAATACACTCCCCCAAAGAAATAGAAAATCAAACCGAAAAAGGAAAATAAACCCTGGCAAAAAGCAGCTGAAAAAACGGAAGGAGAAACCGAAATCGGAAGAAACGCAGAACGCGAGCATGAAACTAGGAGAAAGGAAAGAAAATACTGCTAAACCCCACAAATCGGCCGGTCCATTTGCCTCACCACCACCGGACGGGATTTTTGGTCCTATCCTACACTTTGGGCATAAAATAGGATTTTTCGATCAACTGTTTCCTCGTGTTTCGTTTTGACTTGACCACTGCAGTCAAACCTAGGGAACAGGCACTAATTGCCAATAGGAGCTTTGCCCACTCCTTTGAGCATTGGTCACCACAATACCATGATTGTGGCACAGTCATTGTCCATCACACCTTAGTCTTTAGAGTCTTAGCCAGCAAGATTGACATCTCAAACAAGTTATATATACTTTTGGAACAGTTACAAGGGAGCATTCCCACCTGGATTTGTTGCTCAAAGGTGTTACAACACCATGCTCTAACCTCCCTCGCGGACGGTTATTGGCCATGATACATTAGGTGATGTAAGCGTCACAGAGCATAAAAAACACAACAACAAAAAAGCAACGGCAAATTGAAAAGAAAAAAGAAGACGACAAGTGCAGTTGTCGAGGCTATCGGACTCCATGTCGTCCAAAGGAGAGTCATAGGAAGTGCACCGAGGATTGGCATCGAACGAGGTATATTATCACATATTATCATCATTGTTGGATTTGTGCAACTACCTGCTACTATTTTTTAGAGCAATTATAGATTACATATTTGTTAGTATTGTTTCTATATAGATCCAAACTATTGGTTAGGATCTTTTCGTCTGGACTGCATATACTAACATAGAATAGCACAAGGAATAAGCTAAAATAGTAATTGGAAGTCTAGTTATCTTTCTGAAGTTTAGCATACTTCAAGAATGACGCGGAAATAATAAAATATCAATCTACTTTGAAAAGGGAAATAAAATTAAGGAGATAATTTGATGTCAGCCGGCATACAAACTCCCGATAAAAATATTTTGGTATGGGTAGAAGTTATGAATAGGCAAAAAGCGAAATCACACGATATGGTATATTCGCTTGCTATCCTATATTTTGAGTTTTTGGCATGGGTGTTTATTTTCTTCTTCACCCCTCCTTATGCTCATATCTGTTGTACCCCTCCTTTACTCATGTTGTCGTGCGGATACGAAAAATCCATTTCTAACAGTGACCCATTAGAAACGATGTTTTGTTTCCATTTCGGTTCTTGTGAGAAACTTTCTGTATTCTTCCCATCTCCAATTGACTCGACAAGCCACCGCCGCGCGCCGCTGCCGTACCGATCTTCACTGCTGAGCGTCAAGACATCAAGAAGATGAAGGAAAGCAAGAAGCAAGAGTACGCCATCAGGACCTCCTGTTTACCACACATCGTGCTGGCCCATGTGCGGGGAGGGCGCGCCCCTGCTATTTTCTTCCATTTTTTCCTTTTCCAAATTTTTTTTGCTTCTTTAGAAACTTGTTCGGCATTCCAAAATAATTTCTGAACTTCAAAAAATGTTCTTCACTTTGATATTTTGTTAAAAATTTCAAAATGTTCACAAAATTTAAAATTGTTCCTGCATTTCAAAAAATATTTTAAGTTTAGAAACAAATGCAATTTTGAAAAATGTTCCCAGATTTTGAAAAATCTTCATGAAGTTTTTAAAATTTTCAAAAAATGAAACTGTGCCAAATTTCATAAAATATTTATAAATTTAAAAGACATCCAAAAAATTAATAAATGTTCTGTATTTCTAAAAAAGTTGTCTCCGATTCAGAAAATGTTCATGAATTTAAAATATTGCTCCCAAATTGCAAAAACAGTGTGCAATTCAAAGAATGTTCATGATTTCAGAAAATACTCGTCGATTCAAAAATTGTTTGCGGATTCAGAAAACAATGCTCATGGATTCAATATAAGTTCACAAATTTGAAATTTTTTCAGAAATTAAAAAAAAATGCTTGCCAATTCAAATAATGTTCATGAGTTCAAAAAATGTTTGCGAATTTAATAAAAGTTAAGAAATTTCATGAAATGATCGTGAATTCTAAAAATGTTCTGAAATTTCAAAACTTTTGTTGAGTTTGAAAATTGTTCACATATTGGAAAACAAACCATGAATTTGAAATTGTTCTTAATTTTCAGAAAGTTTACGACGTTAAAGCTGTTCCTTATTTTAAAAATGGTCATGAATTTGGAAATTATTTGAAAGAATTTTAAAAGGGTTCACGATGTTTTAAAAAATTAACTGATTTCAAATAAACGAAATCAGAAAACAGAAAAAGAAAAAGGAACAAAAAAATGATAAGAAAATGGACAGAAGAAATCAGAACTAGACTAACGGGCCAGCTCATTACTGCGCGAGCGGGGTTGCGCGTTTGGTCGCTATACCCCGACGCACATGCGGAATAGGATCCCTGTATGCCATCGATGTAGGCGTGACTGTCTGTTATTGATGTGTGGGCCGTGTTGGGCTAGAGCATGCAGTTAAGGCCTGCGTGTGAGAAACTCAAGGCGCGAAGAAAAGAGAAATTAAACACGATCTCCCCCTCTGTTCTACCCCTTCCTCTATGTGCTTGTCCCAGTCTGAGAATTTTCTCCAATGGCGCCGGGAGTAATGCTAATATAGTTTTACCATTTTACGACTCGATGAGCTCATGGCACTGATGATTATTTGCTATATGGACTTGTTGGTATCTTCAGTTGCGAGCATGACAAAGTGGTTAGTGCGGTGGATTGCATTGTGTCACTGGTAGGTGATAAGAATCCGGAGTACTACTTTGTCACCACGTAGGATTCTCATCTCCTGGAAAAACTAGGGAGGTATGAACTTCAGTACACTTTTCTACTATTCGACTTTTACCATTTTATCGCCTGCATTTTATGTGCAGAAGAATTTGCTCAGGCACAACAACACAACAAACAGCAGCATAGCATCTACTTAAAAGAAATGATGAATGTATTATGCCATCTTAAAAACTGTTTCTTCTGCAATGTGCTCATGTATGTTTTCCCTGGTTGTAGGTTCCTTGTGTTCCTGTGATATACGGTCCGAAGAGCTCCCTGTTTATTGAGCAACTCTTCATACAACAACGTAAGTTTGCTCAGTTTGTATATATATGGAAAAAATTATGAATTTAAGAAGCTACTCAAGGCATCGTCTGAAGGGAAAACACATGTGGATGGAAATGCACCTGGAGTAGTTGCAGAGAAAAGCAAGTTCAAAAGGGAGCAAAGGTTATATTTTCATCTACTGTTTTTCATGATATTCCATTGTTAGGATCTAGTGGGCGTAATCAACATTTTGAGATCATGACTGCATCTCTGCTTCTTTTGCAAAAATGTTAATGTGTGTCCTTCTGCAGGGCCCAAACCCACTCTCATACAAGGAAAAGAAACCAAATCACAAACCATCAGCTGCTCAAAATCAGGTAATCATCGCTAGTTCGCTACGCAGCATTATCAGTTGACATCTATGAGGTGTATGTAATACTTGGAACACGCTCACATAAGTATCGGTTGCAATTAATGCTGCAAAAGCAAGCCTGGAGTTGCCTGATGTACTAACTAAGAGTAAGACAGATGAGAAATAATGTGACAATTAAATCTTCGATATGCTCTCAGACAGTGAAGCCCATAGCAGATTCCTTATTGCTGTCGCTCCTGTTTTGATTTGTAATTGGGTTGTGGATGGCTCGTACAAGGTGAGGCCCACGGCATATTTATTCGCTTCTGCTGTAGCACCTGATTTCAGTTGTATTGGTATGTGGATGATACACTGATGACAACAAACACTGATGAGAACATGTTTCCTTCAGGGTCCAAAGACCGATGGCGAGGCGAAGCGAAAGAGAGTTAGGAAGCACAACCGATGCGGCAAAGATAGCAATCAAGTAGAGAAAGGAAGCTGATGGACCTACGAAGAAGTTGCAAACAACAGTGCTGCTGCTGCTCTGACCACAATCTGTTGCACCCCATGCTAAGATTATATGTCAATGGTGTTTCTTCAAATGTCAATACATAATCTTCAGTCAAGTTGATAGATCATGCATCATCGCAAGAGGATTGTAGATTGAAACTCTTGACACTGAAATACTAATATATAGTTTGTTTCAGACGGTTTGGACTTGTAAAATCTGTCACATTTAGTAAGCTATATGAGTTTTTTCAAAGCTTTGACCTTTTATTCTGAAGAAATCAACCAGCCGATTCATGCACACTGGCAAAAGAGTGCAACGCCATTATGCAGAGAGTGCCTAGTCGGCATGACCAAAATAAGCCGTTTCTTTGCGAACAATATAGAGAAATTATATCCAAAACATCCTGAGAAAGATTCATCCATAGCAGAAAATAACATAGCTTGCGAGTCATAAATATCATCCGGACAAATATAATATGCAGTTGCAGGCAAATACAGTAAGCATTGTTTACACCGGTAGAACCGCACAAGCACAACAGAACAAAGAGAGGTCTAGGCACAACAGAACACACACACACACACACACGATTCATTACAGTTCTCAGGAAACATAATTCTGATGATAGCGGATCCGAAGTCTCCAACTGGTAGTGTGAGAACAGCCACACTTATAGAAGATGGTGATGATCCATACATGTAACAAACGCATATTTGGCCCTCTTCAAGCAAATGGTGTCGGTGGTTGTGCCGGTGGTTCCACTTTGCCACCAGTATGACTAATCCGGAGCAAGAAATAGACCCACAGTACAACCAGAATAAGGAACGCGAATAAGGTTGCTGCAAATGGCTTTGCCCAGACTATCCCGTACCATATCCCTTTTCTCTTACAGAGTGCTGCGAACAATGGTGCGTACAGAGCAATAAACCTGCTTGCCAGTTCGCAAATTGCATAGAGCAATATGAGTAAACTGATGAAAGGTACTGCCATGGCAGTCACAGGAGCAACTGCAACTAACATCATATAGGTACCAAATGCAAACGCAGCTATCAAGCCTGCCAGCGAAAGAAGTATGGCTGGCCTGGCCATGAGAAAGTGCACTGCCCATCTCAACAGGTGTTGCGTGGGATCTCCAGAAAGCATGAGAGAAATTGTACCCATGGCTGACAAAATGAAGGCAAGAGTGTTGGTCACGATGAATGCATTAAAAAAAAAACGTTCTAGCAAGTGTTGGTGAGCCTGCATTAGTGTGATCATCAGCTATATAACCTCCAGGCACGGTGAACATTGCACCAAACGTCACCGTTGCAATTAGGACTGAACCAATACATAGAGTTTGTATCCCCTCTTTCACTTGGTTCATTATATATATTTTATTCTGTCTTGCTCGGTCAATGTCATATTCATTCAAGAAACCCTCGTGAAAAATACCCCTTTCAGAACCGACATATTTGAGTACATTGAGTATTTCTGCTTTATTTTCCTACGAAATCAGAATAAATTAAAATTAAACCATGTGAATCTTAGTTGTTCTTGTGTACCTCCAAGTCCGTGCTTTAAAATTAAAATGATCATAATGTATTACCCCTTTGGTATATATTCCTTTTGGAAGATTGTAATGTGCTATATCTCGCGGAGTCTGCCCTTTCTCATTCATTAAATTCAGTTGTACATGTCTATTCCCGAACAGAGAACAAAACATCCTCAGACTTCCTTTTCTTACGGCAAGGTGCAGTGCAGTGTTTCCATCTTTGTCTTGCATATTCAAAATCCATGAAAGAGCTACGTTTTGACAAACATAATCAACAGTCCCTATTTTCATTCCGTCAACTGCAACGTGAAGAAATGTCCTTCCCCTTGCATCACGCAAATCAGCACAATTGGGTGACTTCATAAGAAAGTCATTGATGACCCATGTTGCACCAATGGATGCAGCCACGTATGTGGGAAATGATCCATTGTGGTCCTGTTGATACATTGCATCTGGAAGGCTTGTAAATACTTGTGAACGTATTTGCCATAGAGTAGCTACAATCGCAAAGTGAAGAGGTGTACTTCCATTTTTATCCCCTTGTAACAAAAGGTCATTGTTCCACTCTAACAACATCTTCGTAAGATCTGCGAGTTGTGTCTTTCCGTTAAACCAATCAATATGAGAGAGCAAAAAAGCAACAACTACGAAAATAATGGTAAACCAAATGTGTACATGCATCAGTATAGGAAGTAAAGGTGACGTGTTCTCTAGATGTTTAGCCATCAGTGGTTAGTGGCGGAGCTTAGTACAAGTCCGAGGGGGGCGTGCCCCCCCCCCCCCCCCCCCCCCCCAGCCTTAGGCAAAACAATGAAGAAAATTTACTATGCATGGCTTAGATAAGGAAAAAGTCAATTCTTTGCCCTGCTAGTTGTTCATATTTTGGCTTTGCCCCCGCCCCCCCTCCTCCCTGAGATTGCTATGTAGCTCCGCCACTTGTGGAGTGCAATGTTCGTGTGAACCTGACATGTTCGGCCTAGTAACCATGCTTATAGTTAATCGAAGAATTGAAACAAGGATGAAATGAAACAAAGTCTCCTACACCTTCTCCAAGTTTTCTTGTGGTACTAGAACAAATTCAGTATGGATGAAATTAAGAAAATAGTTTCTCTATTGCTTACAATAAAGCTTCTGGGTTAATTAGATGGCTTGCTTCTTGACTTTTATCAGCATTTTTAATGTGGGTGAGCATTCCATTAAAATGTACTTTTTCTGATTTCCGCACCAACATAGTAGAGATTGGGAGATGAAATTATGGTGCAATTGCACTTGTCCTAAAATGTGGGGAGTCAGTTAGGATTCAAATATCTAAACCATTTTTTCCTAATGCCAGCTTCACACGGTTGACCATAGGAACCAACGGTCCCATGGAGGAATGTGGATATAAGCTCATTGACATAACCCAGTTTGAGAGTGGGAAGATACTCCCTAATGTAAATACATAGAACAAGTTAGTTGTTAATCTAGAAATGATAACACAGGACACATGCACCAGGTCTGGATGGCAGTTCAGTAATATGTGTACGTGTCACTTTATCCTAGTATCGGCTGATTGTTTGGGATGTTTCTTATGCTGATAAAGATGGGTGTGTGCATCTATGATGCAGACACCAAGGGTTTAATCTCCTTTTAGGAAAAATATATAAATAACTTGTTTCCTTTTTTTGGCAGATGGGATTTCACCCCAATTTCATTAATAAAATCAAATAGGGTTATGGCCCCAAAGGAAAGAAGATGACCAATCTTCGAGACTACTCCCTCTTTTCCGGTTTATAGGACTCAATTCAAAAATCTCACCAACCAAGGTAGATGGTGAGTGGTGGAATAACTTTTGTAGTTTGCAAAAGTACTTAGTTAATGTGCTTGTTTTTTCTCAAAAAATTGTGTTTATCAATGCATTAATTACAATGCATGCATGCTTGACCAATAAATGACCAAGAACTTTTACATGCATTGGTGAGTTTTCTCTTAATACTTACATGCTAAGATTTAATGTACCTTGAAATTTGAACATGAGATGAGGAGCAATAAAACTGAGACTTATAAAACGAGAAAACGATTTTTTTTAGATAAGCCCCCTATAAACCGGAAAGGAGGTAGTAAGTAAATATCCTTGATTCGCTAAAAAATACTAAATATCCTTGAAGTAAACACAAAGAATGATAGTATAAAATTTTGAACCTAACAACACACTAACTGCAGTACTGGATACAAATTGTAAAATAGTATAGTGAGGCAAATGTATGCCAAGTAACATGCAATGGTAGGTGAAATTGAGATTTAAACGTCGATACCTTTGCTCCGCTGAACAGCAACATGCAGTGCATTTCTTCCATTTGGTCCAGAGTATGAAATAACCCCGCCGCTCAACTCGTAGAGTGTTTTTGCGATGATTTTGTTTTTCAGTAAGATGGCCAAGTACAACGGCGAAGTACCTTGTTCAGGAAAACAGGCCAATTCTGGATCCTGTGTGACGAGCAACTTGACCATATCATTGTCCCCAGAGCGGACGGCCTCGTGCAAGGCTGTCTCATCGAGCTTGTTTTGTGTTTCAAGAAGTCCCTTTGCATTGTTAATACTACCCTGACCATTGGCGAGATCAATGAGAAGAGACACCATTGGGAAGTTGCCCGCCCGTGCAGCACAATGCAGGGGCGTATCTCCCTCGTTGTTTTGCACGAAGAGGAGGCTGTGCGCCTTGCTGTAGACAAGACTGGCTTTGTTCAGTAAGTCCTCAAGAGTGGCCATGGCTGGCCGCGACCACATGGAGAAGTGTGTCACCTCCAACGGTAACCGCATACAGAGAAGGTGGCTGCTTCGCCGAGCTTCCGATGGTGTAGACGGCTGGTTTCTCCTCGAGGAATGATTCCAGATCAGGGAAAGAGCCAGAGCAGGCCAGTGCTAGCAGCCCGGCATCCATCTTGAGCTCCATGGTGGTCGCTGCCGGAGGAGCAGGATTAGCCCCAGCAGGTGAGCTAGGACTAGGAGCTGCCTGCGCGGTGGTGGACGACATTAACCACCGACACAATCGGCCGTGGTGAGTGTAAATGGGAGAGGATTAACCGGAGCAAAGGAGGGTGCGGCCCAGATGGGTGAGCTCTGGAGGACTGGAGCTGTGCCTGTCGATGGATATATATGTACAACGGACGAGAGCAAAGCAAGAAGGGGATGAAGTCAGGCGCGTCGGAGACCACCGCGGTGACTTGCCAAGAACCGTGTCTTCCGAGTATCCTACTACTTTGCATAAAACTATTCCTATTAAGATAAGCCTCCTCCGATCCTCAAAAAAAAAAAGAAAAAGAAGATAAGCCTCCTCCCTCCACTAATACCTGTCCACACAACTTTTTAGATTAAAAATGCCACACCCACACGCCCAGCTTTTAGTTACAGACTAGATGACCCGGTTGCGCCGATGGCGCAAGAAGCCAGTTAGAAGTGATGTTAGTAGTGAATAAGTAGGAGATGTAGATGGAAAGATAATGTAATGTGAATTGTATTACAGATAGTAGAATGACTTATATTGGTTTACAGATAGTAGAATGACTTAGATCGGTTAACAGCAGTTATATATAGGCAGCCTCACAGCTTATTTAGATATCTTCTTAGTCTGATTAAATCAGCACCTCCTGCCCCTAGTCCCATCAAACCACAGAATTCTTTGCCACCACCTGCCGATCCCATTGCCAATTTTATCCAACACATGGAAATTCCAAAAGCACACTTTACAAATTTACTGGTCGTCAACAAACAGCCGAGCACATAATTATTAATTGATAATTATCAATAACATCTAACGATCACTGTAAAAAATTATATTTGCAGGTACCATGGCGTAGCCACATATATGGATCTTTGCCATATAGAAAATTATTATGCAAATCTATACATAGATGAGCCTAGCTGTCTATAAAGCTGCAGGAAAGCAAGGAGAAGCTGGAGGAGGTGGTTAGAACATTTTATGTTGATGTTTGAATATGCTTTCAGCATCACCATGGCAATCCTGGAAAGCAAAGACTTGTCAGTGTAGAAGAGGTATGTGAAACCCTCTCTGCCTGATCTTCCTACTCTTCCTCGCAACTGCAGATGAAAAGAAAAGCAGTGAACCTGAGGTCCAGATCTCAGATTTCATACATCCATTTTTTTGCCAAAAAAGGCAAAGTAAAAATCTGAGAACCAAAACCAACTCATACAGCTGTGCGAGCCCAAATAGTTCTGCATACTGGACTATCATTGTGTTGGCATTTGGAATATCTATTCCACTTTCAGTGATATGTGTGCATACAAGAATCTTTATTTCCCCACAAGAAAACTTCTCCATACCAAGTTGTATGTTCTTTGACACTTTCAGTGGGAAAATATTTCGTTGAAGCTAAAGCATTATTCATCTATGCAACAAGAACATAAATTAATATCAAAGTTCAAAAATCAAATGTAGGTGCAGCCCATATATAAGCTATTCAGCTGATGATACTTCTCAGCTATATATTTGATGGAATTAGATATGAGGCTCATAAAGTGTCTGAAGAAAAGAAGCCCATTCTACTATGAATATAGACGTTGTGCAATTTCCTTAAAGCAAAATAGAATGATTTAAATAACCTTCTATCAGGCTAAATTCCAGTTCTTGAACTCCTTTTATTTGACTAACACCTGCCTAATACTCTTATCTAAAATGAGATGATTTGAATATGAGCTCTATTTCTTCCGGCAATACAAATTATTGTGGCCATCAAGTTATTTTAAGCACTCAACATTTTACGACATATATGATCTAACTGTTGTCAGTACAGATGCTATCATAGAGTTATCTACAAAGCTAAAAAGGATTAAACACGAGACAAAATGAAAGTTTGACACACCAAATCCCTGTCACCTAATCGCTTTCTCACTTTTAACTTCAAACCAACATCGAAAACACTATTAATCTAAAGATAAAATTATACACATTTGTTCATCGTCACAGAAGCAAATAATCCAGCTAAATAAGAGGACCAACTGTAATTAATTGGCTAGGCTGCTTATCATAAATCACATTAACCAATGCTTATGAATAAAAGAACTGATAATTTGTCAGGCGTCAGTATAACTGCAGGGTAGTACTTAGTAAGGAAATATCACATTTGCAACAGAAATAAAAAACCACGCAGGTTGGTCACCTAACAAAATAATTTGCTTGTACATCTTATTGCGCCTTCACTGACCAAGCCTTGATCAGTCACATTAGGCACACAATTACTTGCTCAAGGTTTTCTCTTTTATGACCTAGCTGAAATCTCTGCTAACACAAACAAAAAGAACATCGTAGCTTAATTTTTTTTAATGAAAAGGGACATAATAGAAGCACATCTGAAATTACGAATGCATGTGAGAAATAGGTCAGCTCTAGCTAATGCTTTTTCTGATAGATGAAATGCAAGATTGCATCTATATATGTAAATTAGGCTCAATTGCTTCACATGTATGCTATCTATGTAACAGTACAACACAGGTGCTAGAGAATCCAATGTACAGCAAGATGAAAAAACCACAACAGTGGGCAGCGCAAAACAATGGGGGAAAAGTTTATCAAGATCAAAAATAGCAAGCTGCCCCTTGATCCACGTAGGGGGGGTTAGGGAGATCAGTTCATACCTATGGGTTGCCAAATCCTGTGCTGGCAAGCTCCTCATCGCCCTTCTCGTCAGATGCACATCCTGAAGTGATGAACATCGATGGTGCCGCGGACGGCACACCCTGAAGTGATGAACATCTCAATATGTGAGTCAAAAATAAAAGAACCTTCACACTAAGAATGAACAGGCAATACAATAAATTTTTAACCTCATAAAATATCCGGCCATTTGGCAGGCAGCCTACGTATATCACAGCGGTGGAATTATGATCTGTTCAGAGACGATTGATAGTGAGATAAAGCCTATCTTTCATGGTGGTGAAGACAAAAATATAAATTTTGCTTTACTTTATCTCCGCAGCATAGACAAAATCCGACCATTCATTTGTTATGGTTGCCCCGTCAATGTTTCCTTTCATTTCTACATTAGAAGCATCCATCCGCAGATTTGACATGGAGAGACCTCGGGACAAACTCCTTTGTAAAGGGCACGAAGTAGTGGAAACAAAACATTCAGTCATGCAGCAAACGAATTGAACAACAAAATCTGAAGAAACCAAAACCTAAGAAAAGAAAACTGAACCTCCTGCAACTCCAAACCCACCTGCACATTCCACTGTTAAAATGGAAGAATGGTATCAAACTGTGAATGGCTTTGTCATAACATGTGAAATATCTAAGGTAGGTGGGGAGGATAAGAGCACACCTGTAGCAAGTCACATGCTGAAACCTTGCGCACCAATGCTTGATGTTGCCGCCGTCGGCGTAAGCATCTCCGGCCACCCAAACCCTACATTTCAAGGCCACACTTTAACATCTACAAAGTAGTGAAGCCGAAAAGAATAATTTTGTCAGCACATATACGTTAGAGAGAACTATTTTAATCACCCGAGGCAATCGATCATTGAAAATAAAGTGTCAACTGTATGGAGAAAAAAATAGATAGTGAATTCACCAAAACGAGAAAGTAAATCTCACTTCGAGAAATGCATTACAACAAACATGAGGTGGGCAAGCTCACCAAGAACTTGTCTCGACGATCTGACCACCTCGTCGAGCGAGAGCAACCACAAGGCAAGAGAAGAATCAGGCAACATGGTAAAGTCGCAGATTTTCCGATCGAACAATTTTGTATTATGGCATGACTGAAGGAAAATAGAAAACAGGTGCAAAGTCTGAACAGGTTCGATCATAGCCCAGATAGTTGTGCAACTGTAATGCTGCTTTAACCAAATTCAAGAAGAAAAACAGTCATATGTTGCCAAGTAATATGCAAACGAGAACAACCACTTTCCACTGAGGCCTTGATCGTCGTCTCCCTGTCCTGCATGTTAGGGAATTGGGGAAGAGAAAATGAGACCACGACCTCCCTTCTCTGAATTTGCAAAAGAAATTGGCATGTGGAACCTCAGTTCCTTACCTGATTTTGCATCTCCTATCTGATACTATCCCGGTCTCTCTCTCCATTCAGCACCACGGACTAACGTCGTGGCGGGGCTGCCAGGGTGACGTGGCTGATTTCACATGGTCATACCTTATATGAATGTAATTAATGAGCACGGACTTTACAGCATTGGGGACACCAGTTCCACAAGTCCAAGCAGCTGTTAATTACAGAAGCAAACATTATATGAGCTAAACCTACATTGAGGACTACATGAAGCAAAGTATCCTGGAAAAAGAACAGCTGCATCCAACATAGATGTAAGAACAGGTGACACACACGCACACAAGAAGACACGAGGATGAAAGCACAAAATATATCCAATGGAAGCACAAAATTAAACCTAAGCATATATTAACCGAATCAAACTCGGCCATTGTAAAGCAGAAAAACATTGGGCCATTGTAAAGCAGAAAAACATTGGGCCATTGTAAAGCATATATTAACCTAAGCACAAAATATATTCAGGCATTAGTTCATAGGGGCATTTCATCAAGCAGGTGGAAAGCATCCTAACACAAGAAGACCTCACCTTCGCACGAGAAAAATGAGGAGCCGTACAGCAGAAGACGAAGCAATAAACCGAGCAGCACGAGCGATCCTGCAAACGGAAAGGGGGCAAGAAGGAAAAGTGAGGAATGAAACAGCACAAGACAGGAAGAACATAAGCAACAGGGCATGAAATCGATCTGGTGGAAGGAAACGGAAAGGCACACCTCAACCGTACGCAGCAGCAGCAGCAGCAGGACGAACGGCATGGCGAGACGACAAGCGAGCAACGAGGAAGACGACGACGCAAGGAGAAGGATGGAGAAGCGAGGACGCCGCCCCCACTGCTTGTCCAGCCAGCTGCACCAAACGCTGCACCCACCGGCGCTGGCCGTCGCCCCCAATCAGTCAAGGCACTGCCAGGACGCTCGATTTCACATGGGTCTCCTTTTCCTCTCTCTTTTTTCACCGCTGGTAGGTCTGCGCCCGCACGCCTCGGATCCGGCACGGGGCAGAGGAGAGGGGTGGTAAGAGGCGAGGAAGGAGGAGGCGTGTGGATCTGGGCCGGCCGAATCCGGTGGAGGCCGTCATGGAGGAGCTCGGACGGTGCCTTCGCGGCAGTAGAGGCGCAGCTCGGGGCCGGGGACCTCGCCGGCGTGGGCGACGGGTCTGCGCGCTCGCGCTAGAGCTCGCCCTTGCCCCTCTCCCGTCCGCCGCTGCACCTACCTCTCCTCTTTCCTCTCTCTTTCTCCCTCCTCTCCTTCCTTCTCTCTCCCTCTCATCTTCTCGAGCGCCGCCGCCATCGCCTTTTGCCTGCAGGTCGCCGCCGCTGACGCGGGAGGATGGAGGAGGAGGTCGCGGGGGAGACGCGGGCGAGAGAGGATATTTTGACGGGAGAGAGAGGGGCAGCGAGGGAGATATTTTCATCCCGACACGCGCGGACACGGACGGTACGCGCGGACACACTTCTGCCAATCCTCTCGGCGACGCGGACGCGCGCGAACGGCGCCCACTGCACGGCAGGCCCACAAACGCCCGGACCCAGCGATCATACACTGTAAAAAGAAGCGGACGGGTGAAAAAAAATGAACGGCCGGACAGCCGACAGACAGACAAAGCCATGAGCAGTAACTCGATCGAACGACCGAAAATCAAAGCGCGAGCGAGACGCCCTCCTATGGCCGGGTTGCCCAGACCCCTTTCCTATTTAGATTTGTGTTTACCACTTGCCAGGAACCTTGGGAATTCGAACGCCTTGCGGTGCTTGGACTTGGAGCTGTATATACCTCTGCCTGCCTCCATGCTGGATATATAGGACATGGACACTTCCGAAAATTTAATTTCATCAATTATATTTATCTAAAATCTGCAATATCAGTTTGAATTTTCTGATAGATCCAATGATATTAATTCGTGTTGTAAATATTTATTTTATAAACTAGACAGAAGTTTATAAATTTTGACTTAGGACAAGCTAACGTGCACTACATTTTGAAATTGAAGAGGTAGCTCATTGGATGACATTCGATGCAATCTCCTACTTTAACATTTTTAGTTTTATTTTTCGAGGCATGTCTAGCTAGCACTAAAGCTCCTGTTTTTATCATTTTATTTTTATATTTCATGGGCTTGTCCAGTACTGCAGCTTCTTTGGATGACATTCGACGCTACTTCCGAATTTAACATTTTGATTATTTTCTAGGCATGTTCACGACTATAGCTCCTTCAGTGACATTCGATGCAAGTTCCTACCTCAACTTCTTTTTATCTTTCTCCTCGGCCTGCCCAGTACTGTAGCTCCTTGGATGGCATTCGATGCAAGTTCCTAATTTAACATTAGCTTTATTTTCTTTAGGCCTGTACTAAAGCTCCTCGAGTGACATTCGATGCAAGTTCCTACTTCAACGTTTATCAACTTTTTTGACAGGTTCTACCTGGGTATCGAGTAGTCCATGCAGATTCGTAAAGAGATTCCTCAGTGGAAAAAGGCCTCTCTAATGGTGTGAATCTCAACAGGGTCCATGTTCAGTATGGCTAGTAAAATATTTTGCCTGTATGTGAATCACAACAGACAAAAATTCCATGCAGCACATGACGCTTGTCCTAAACCTGCACGTTCATGTGTTTATCCAAAAGTATCATGCCAACCTGATGTATCATAGCGTAGGTTACTTTATTATATCCCACATAAAAGATTCCAACCAGCCATATTTTGCTTTACTTAACCTTTTCAGAGCAACTTTAACAAAAAAAAAACTTTTACATATCTTAACACTATACATACGTACGTCCCCTAGGTAAGTCCAACTACAGTCAGTCTACGCGCATAAGACCTTTATTTATCCTCTATAGGGGGGACGTATCACGTGCAAATGTAACTCGAAAGACTACCCGCGCGTCGCCCCCCGCTAGGGCGGCTCGGGTGGAAACCCTAATCCGTGCCGCCGGGCACATCCATCCCCATCCTCCCCTCCGTGTCGCCGCTGGAGGAGGTCGCCGGGCGAAGCCCCGGGCGGCTGACGGCGGCGGTGGAGGACCTCTTCCCTCCCGCGTCAGATCGGGTGAGGCGGGTCACCCCATGGCGCCGGGGCGCTTCTCCCCGATCTGCGTTGCGGCGACGCGGCTGTTCGCCTCCGGCGACGGCGCAAGGTGGCGGCGTGGTGCTGGGCGGAGGCGGCGGAGCTGCTGGGCTTCGTGGAAGATCGGGTGGCGCTGGCCGCTCGGTGGGTTCGCATGGTCATGGCGGCCTTGGTCGTGGTATCCGGCGGGTCGGCGGCGGCGGAACGTGGCCAGTGGCAGTGGCGATGTTCGGCCTGGATCCCGGGGCGGCGGCCCTGGAAGGAGGCGGCGGGTGAAGCTCGGGCTTCCCACGGCGGCATGGCGTGGTGCGGTCCCTGTCCAAGGCGGATCTGCGCCGGCGATCTGGTGGCTTTTGCTACGGATTGGTTCGGATCAGAGACGGTGACGAGCGCGCGGGATCCATCTCGGCGGCTCTCGCGGTTTGGCGAGGTGGGGTGGGAGCCCTCCTCCCAGGCTCCAGTGGTGGCACACTCTGGCAGTGGCCGGTGCGCCAGGGCTCCTATGGTGGCACTGCTGTTGCGGTTGGTCGCCGGATCTAGGCGGCTAGATCTGGGGCTTTGAAGGCGGTCGAGACGGTGCACAGGTTGTCAGGTGGATTTCTTGGGACGGATCCGGGTGAAAACCTGGTCTTCGGTCGATGGCCGGAGCCGGTGATGACGGCGCCCTTATCGTTGTTTCCTTCATGAAGGCATCATCGAGGTGAAGCTCCCAACCCCACCCAATACCTCCGGGGGAAACCCTAGATCAGTTGATCAGATGACGGCGGCATTCTTGTGTCGTTTCCCCCATGGGGGCAGCATTCTTGGAGGTGCACTCAGGCTCGAGGGACCGGTGGACGGCATCTTCAGTGGAGCGGTGCTTCATCCTACATATTCATGGCGGCGGATCTCGGCGGCGTGGAGCAGTGGAGGCTCGGTGTCCGATGTGTGGCGATGGACTCGCACAGGAGGACGACGCTGTCTGGTGTCGTGGTGGCGTCGATGGCAGAGAGGCCTGACAAGGTCGATGCGTCAGTATCTGCTTTGAGGATGGATCGATGGAAGACGGAGGTGACGGTCCTTGCAGCGTGCGCGTGTGGTGCCCAATGAGAGTGCACCGGACCGGTGTGCCACCCAGTCCCGGCTTTGTGGCTTGGATGGGGCATCTGGCTTTAGATGTTAGGCTTTGGTGCGATGTCTGTTTGGTATTTGGCTCGGACATTCGGCACCCCTTCATCAAGGGGATAGGAGTAGCGACAGGTGTCGTCAAGATGGTGACTTCGGGCTTACTGATGTATTACTTTGTAAGATCTTTGTGAATAATTAATAAAATGGCCGCATGCATCGCCCAGATGCAGAGGCCGAGGGTGCATCCTCCTTTTCAAAAAAAAAAAAAATTACTTCAGCAAATTTGAAATTTCTAACATGAATTCCAAGGACTAATATACCACTCCCAGCTTCCAGTTATGTTTTGTTATGTAAAAAGGACCTGTCTCATGCAACAACTTACTCCTTAGTCCGGCAGCTCGGCAGTTTGGCAACGAATATGGAAATTCTGAAAACGAACGTGGACGCAGATAGATACCAATACCATAAAGAATGAGTACATAGCGAACACGAACTGTATACAGATATGGAGCGAAAGTTCGTTATAACTTAGAATTCCAACGAGGATTAGCAGTAATGCATAGTATTAAGCTGGCTGAATGGGTAACGGCTAACTGGCCATGCCAAGAATACAACCCACACTATGGCATGCCATGAGAAGAACTAGAGGATGGTTACGATCAACTTGACTGTTGCTATTCTATGCCAGAAGCGTGGCATAGGCGTGGGAGCTATATCTCGACTATTGCGAGACGGTACTCCATCTCGCAATAGGCGAGCGTGTTATGGGCTGGCCCAATTAAGGTTCTTTTTTTTCGTGAATACGCATT
Organism: Elymus sibiricus; assembly: GCA_039707655.1. NCBI lineage: Eukaryota > Viridiplantae > Streptophyta > Magnoliopsida > Poales > Poaceae > Elymus > Elymus sibiricus. The sequence continues at coordinate 394,211,413 of CM077674.1, forward strand.
GTTGCGTATCATTTCATTGATAGGAGGAAAGAACGTACAGGGTGCCGCTCAAGGGGACGTACACGAATCGGCGTTCTCAGGAGCGTAACATGAGCATGTTGGAGGTTACACAGCCTCGGTACCCAATTCAGGTTCTAGAGGGAGCGGTTTTTTGGGTGTGCATTTTGTTTCTCTGTGTTTTCTGTGTTGGTTTTTATCTTTTTCCTTGTGTTTTTTTCAGTTTCAGTGTTTTCATTAATGATTTTCTTAGGTTTTCTTGGTTTTTTTCTTTTTCTTTGGTTTCTTTCCTGGTTTTCTCTATTTTTTAATTTTGTTTTCACCAGTTTTCTTCAGTTTCTTGTTTTGTTTCTTTTTTCAAGAGATGTCAACTTTATTCAGTACACATGTAACATGTTTTTTCATACACATTGAACATTTTTTTCAAATACATGATGTACATTTTTTCACATACATGTTTTTGAATCACTTTTCAAATACAACTTGAACTTTTTTTAATTATATGGACATTTTTTACATTGTATAAATATTTTTCTTAGAATGTTACGAACATTTTTTTGGAATGTGTGGACATTTTTTTAAATGTCTCGTACATTTTTTAATATTACCCAAACATTTTACTATATTGTTAAAAAAATTGAAAAACATACAAAAACTAGTGCCGGTGCCTATATATGTGCCTAGGTGTTCCTTTGCGATTATGGCTGGACCATTTAGGACCGCGCTGAGGCGAGGGAGCACTTTGTCTTCGCTATAAGTGAGACAAAGTTTTGTTTCGACTTGATTGTCGTGGTCGGCCTAGGGCATGAGCACCAACTGCCTATAGGAGCTTTTGTTACTCCATCGAGCATTGTTCACCATCAGACATAGTCTAATTTTATAGATATAAGCGTTTTTTGGATTTACAAATCTTTTTTTGAAGGTTTGAACAAATTTCCAGTTAATTTTTTTAATAAATAGCAAGGGTGAATAGTTTTATATCAGGAGAATACGCAGTTGTGGACGCAGCTAGACGTATATCCGAAGTACACGTAGCACATGTGGGGCAGAGGTGAAGCGGTAGTCCATCCGCACCGCTTCAGTTATTTTTTTCTTTTTTTAAATAGCTCGATATGAAACTGGATGATTGTAAACATATGGTCATATGTTTTTTTAGCTGGGCCACCAATAGGAAAAAAATATGGGTCAGATACAGTGGCTATACTGGGTCAATAATCTATAGATATTAGTACACAGAATGATGAACCAAATCAAAGTAGTAAGAAGTAAAACATACACGTGTCAAGGCAGGAGAGCGGATGCCCAACACCTAAAACTGACGGCAGCTGCTGTAGCTTAGCTGGTTTAATATTTGTATATATATAATATAATATAATATATGCGGGGAGAGGTTTGTGTTAGAAGGAATAGAGAGGGATTGGTGAAATCGATGTTTATTGCTTGAGCCTCGTGGGCATATATATAGGAGTACATGATCTTCTTGGAGTACAAAACAAGCCAGAATACTTCCTAGTCTATCCTATGTTTCCAATCTAATCACGATACTCAACATCCCCCCGCAGTCAAAACAGTAGCGACGCAGACGGTGAGACTGGAGAAAAATCCGAAGGCAAGCCGACGGACATCTCCTCCTCCCCCCCAGTCGTAACTGTCGATGCATCGCGGAAGTCGTGGCTGGAGTGTAAACCGACGGGGTTGCTCAAGCAAGGCGGTAGCCCTTTGTCCCGATGTCGACGTAGCCGAGAGCGTAGGGTGGTGTAGCCGTGGTTGAGGTAGCCGTGCGAGGGACGCCGTGGTCGATGTCGAGTAGGGGTGGCTGGTGTCGAGGTAGTCGCCATGGAGCCACGGTCGCAAGGAGTCTCCGAGTTAGTCATGGGCGTAGTGGTGTCGAAGTAGTGGTGCGCCGGGAAGAAGACGTTGTTGACGAGGCGTCGTGCCGGGTTTGCCAATCCCGGGGACACGTCGTGGACGAAGGCACACATCGGTGTTGCTAGCACCGGGCATGCATAGACGGACGAAGTCGATCTTGATGAGGCGCCGCACCAAGCATGCCAGGCCCGGGGACACGTCGTGGACGAAGGCACGCGTCGGTGTTGCTGGCACCGGGCATACGTAGACGGGAACCAGCACAAGTTGTACGCCATGTCGTGGGGGCTAGCAGAGAAGGACTCGACGACGGTTACGGCGCCAATCGACGTGAGGCCGATGTCGCCCGCGGTGGTCGGAGTAGATGAAGTGGTCGGGGAAGACGACAGTGACACTGGCGATGAGCTGGTGCTGGACGAAGACAAAGGGGGTGGACGGCCGCGGCGGCGGCTACTGGGGTAGCGGCGGCGGCAGTGGAAGAAGAGTGGCGGCGGCGGCCTGATGGCAGCAGCGGCGGCTGGGTTAGGAGTGCGGCGGCGGTGCTCGAAGTAGGTGAAGAGAACCCAACAGTGTGACGAAGACCAACGCGGACGGTGGCGTTCCCGCGCCAAGGGAGGCGGCGCGGCGCATACCACTGAGAAGTCGACGTGCGGGGTGACGAGGGCATATACTAGGGATAGGGTAGCAGGCCTGACCTACAGACCCTACCCTAAAACGCCATACACCTTAAACTGGGCCCCAGGGCCAGACCAGCAGTCAGATGTTCTGCAGTCTGACATTCACTCGGAACGTGATGGACCACTCGGAAGACAACACTTCACTCGACCAGTGTATTTCACTCGGTATACCAGCCATCACTCGGTCAGGGAAGACCAGGAGACCCTCCGGGAGCGCAACGGTCAGGACGTGCGTCCACCCTCATCCAGTGTAGTTAGTGCGCCTGTTACCAGTAACCGGCGCCCTTAAACCCCCTCTTTAATCCTTGGTTATGGCGGCATTCATGGGGGCCTGGCGGACTCTATATAAGCCACCCCTCAGCTCCATGACAAGGGTTCACAATCCTTTGTAATCCATACACTCAAGTCAATCAAGCTCCCGAGCACCGAGACGTAGGGCTGTTACCTCCACCGCGAGGGGCCTGAACTCGTAAATCCGAGTGTAACAACTGCGCCGTAGTTAGGCTCTGCCCTCTAATTCGTACTCCTACACATTACTGTCAGACTTATACCCACGACAGTTGGCGCCCACCGTGGGGCGGCGTCTAGCGACTTCCGGCGTAGTTGCGATTTTCCCACCATCACCATGGTTTCCGGCGGCGGACTGACTCTTGGCGGCGAGATCCGTTTCGGCGTCCTCAGTTTCATCGCTGACGATTCGGCGTGGCTTCAGGAAGCCCCGCTGGATGTCGAGGCATTGCCCATCCGCGGCGCAGCGCACTTCCGCGCGAGTACCTTCGGCGTTCTTCTTCGACAACCGTCGACACCGTACCAGTCGGCGCCTCCTCGCTTCACCAGCCGCCGTCGCAAGCGTTCCGGACGCTCACGGCTTCAGCGGTGGATCAAGTGTGCGGTGGCCCTTCAGGTTGCGGCCCCGCAAATCGCGGCAATCGAGCCCGATGAGCCCATCCTCGATTCGTTCGCCTCCTTGCATGAGGACTTGGAAAGCTTATCCGAGTGCAAGAGCAGCGATCCCGCTGCGGAGGTGCTGGTAGCCGATTCCCAGCACAGTCCGCCTGGGTACACCCGCGGCGGGGCGGGAGCCGGTGGCCTGTCACACGACGACCTCGACGGCGGCGAAGACCATCACGACGACGAGTACTACCCCCAGCCTCTCACTCGATAGCAGAGGGAAGAACTGCAGCGCAGAAACGAACAGGCCCTCCGGACGCCCATCGTCGGCACGACCCCTGAGGCTCAGGCTTTGGAGGCCGCGCGCCAGGCCAATTTGGCTGAGCGCAATCGTCTGGAGGCGCTCCAGAAGTCACTCGACGATCGAGCCCACCAACAGCATCAGCCTAGTTCCAGTCGTCGGCAGCGGCAATTGTTCTCGAGAGACACGCATCGGGATTACCAGGTATTTCGCACTCCTGTTCAGAATTTGGCGGCGGCCACTCGGATAGCAGATTCCATCCAGCCGTCTCGATCTTAGGCCGGAGAGGGCCTATGATACATCCAGGCATTACTCTAGGCGGCTGAAGAGCAGAATTCAGCGGTGTCCCAGTCGCGCAACATGATTCACAGCAGATCCGTCAAGGCTGACACCGTCCAGTCGGCTCACAGCCCGGTGGCCCCGAGGAGAAACAGACACTCGCCTCAGCGGCGAGATGACCGAGGCCACTACCGAGATCAGTACTCGGAGCAGGGTCGAGGTCAGTACACGCCTCCGCGGCACCAGGATGATCGTCGCCGTATGCCGACGCCCCTCCGCAGGATGGCTCGTGCGCGCCCCGGCCGTACGATGTCAGACGTCCTTACGGCAATGATCGGAGGGCCAGCCCTCCCTGCCATGGTGACGGTTATCGCCAGAGAGAACTAGTTGACCTCCGCGACCCACAGTTCAATGCGAGATCCGTACTCGCTCAGTACCTGGTCGACAGAGGCAGAGCTCTCAGAGAGAGCTTGGATAGAGATCGTCCGAGTGGAAGTGGAGCCTTCGTCTCTGGACCCGAGTGTTTCAGCAGAGTAATTAGGGCCGCAGAGATTCCACCTAACTTCAGATTGGCGGCTGGAGTGAGTAAATTCACTGGCGAGTCCAAGCCAGAAACGTGGCTAGAAGATTACCGAGTGGCTGTGTAACATCCCCATGTAATTATGCTACAGTGATCACCTTTTGGTAATGCCAAGTCATCATGTTTAACAGTGCTTGATCATCCTTTGCATCATATCTCATTTCAAATTCCAACTCAAATTGAAATTCAAATATAAAGTGAAAATAAAAGTTGATCCAATTTGGAAACAAAAATGTTCGTTAGATAGCAAATAATCCATAACTAATTATGTTAAGAAAGACAACATCACCTAAAATTCCTAAGTAACTCAAACATCATGAAAACAGTGCCAACAGCACCATTTTGGCTCATTTAAATGCAAATCAAAAATCAAATGAAATCATTTTACCTCCAAACCAATTTCTGGCAGTGCTAAATATTACCATGTAATTATGTGGCACAACTCCACATTTTACTAAAGTCAATTTGGGGCCTAACATTTTGCAAAACAGAAGAAATGGAAAAATGCAGAAAAAGAAAAAGGAAAAAGGTAGCCGGCACTGCACTGCTGGGCTTCGGTCAAACAGTTCCCGCAGCCCAGCCCGTCACCTCGCCATCGTCTACCTCCAGCTGGCACTGGACAAGCCCGCGCCCGAGCCGCGTTCTTCGTTGCCGTCGAGCCGTCTCGGCCCCCGCGCTGCTACAGAGCGCCGGGACAGGATAAAGATCCCCTCGCGCACCCCCTGGACGAAGCCAACCCTCTTTTCTCTTCCTCCCATCGTCGCTCTCCTCTGGAAGAAAAGCTCCCGAGCGCTGTCATGGTTGCGCCTCGCCATTGACGCGGCCACCGGGCCACTCCCGCCTCGCTTTTGTGTCCACAAGCTTCGCCGCGATTCCCTCGTCCTCTCCGTCGAGCTACGCAAGCCGGGAGGCCCCCATTCGCCGCCATCGCCGCCATCTTCGCCGCCTCTGCCGGAGCCCCCCGTCGTCGATCCCCACCGCACTGACCTCCCCGCGCCTCCCCGAGCCGCTTCTCGACGCCGCTATGAGTAGCCGCTCCTTCCTCTCTTCCCACCGGAGCCCCGCCGTCCGCCATGGCCGAGGGATACCTCGTTGCCGTGCTCCCCATCGCGCTCCGCCGATGTGCACGTGCTCTTGGAGCCCCGTAGGTGCCTCCTAGCCCCTCGGTTTGCTCGGTTGCGAGCTGCAACCTCGCACCCGATCGAGCCCGTGCGCCGCTGATTCCGACCACCCCCGGCCGAACTGAGGCCACCCCTCGACGCACCGCAGCACGCTGGTTTCACCAAACCCAGCCGCGCGAGCTCCCGTGGCCGGAATCGACCGGACGGAGCACCTCCTCCGCTCCGGCTTAACACCGGTAACGGCTGCCGATGTGGCCGTCATTAATCAACCTAATTGCGTAATTAACTTAACACTGGCCCTATGACAGGCGGGCCCCACTAGATTAGTTTAGCCGGTGGTTTAAAACAAATGGAGTTAATTAAGTCACAGGGGCCCACACGTCAGCTTTGACTGTGCTGACATGTGCGTTGACCCGGCCCCACTGTCAGTCCAATAGCAACTGGCTGGGTATGATTTAGGGTACCCGTAGCAAATACTGTTCCGGATAATTGGAATTTGATTTTAATCAGGAAATTCCAGAAAATGATTAAAACTTTGAAAAATCATATAAAATAAACCGTAACTCGGATGAAAATAATTTATATATGAAAAACGATCAGAAAAATATGACGTATCCGAATATCCTACCCACATACCCCTCTAACATACCGAACATGGAACTTTTGCCCGTATTCGATAGATGAATAGTGCATAACCTTGATAAAATAAATCCAAATAAATTCCTGAATCATCTAGAATGTTTAGAGATGCAATGTGTCACCCCTGCACATCATATAGGCTTGTCATACATAGTGATAGCATTTGTTTGCTATATATTTATCTGTTTCCTTCCCCTCTTCTCTCCGGTAGACCCCGAGACCGACGTTGCCCCCGAGGACTGCTACGTCACCGACGACCCTTCTTCCCCCTCCAGCAGAGCTTCCAGGCAAGCAAAACCCCCTTGATCATCCAGATATCGCCCACTCTTTCTCTCTTATGCTTGCATTAGAATTGCTTCTGTTGTTATTCCGATAGCTCTTATTCTGATGCATAGCCTGATTTCGTCGCCTGCTATTGATACATTACCTGCTACCCTATAATGCTTAGATAGGTATGCTATGTTTCATCAACTGGCCCCTCACCTTTGTCCGTTTTGCCATGCTTGTTACCGGGCCGTGATCACTCTGGGTAATGATCACGGAAATGTCTACATATTGTATTACTTTAAACTATTAAAGTCGGGCTGGCCCCAAGGGTGCCCGCGAGAGAATAATATTAATGACAAGTCGGCTCCAAGGGCACCCGCGAGCCGTGTATTACCAAGTCGAAGCGACAGGGATCCTGTTCGTCTTCGCGAGTTACTAAATACGCATAACGGATTTGGGTATTTGATCTGAGTTGGCCGCTGGCCATATACGCACTACCACCACGTGGGATAATGGTTATGGGACCCTCTACGTCGTATGTGTCAGCCGAAAGCTCTGTCAGATGTCCAGTTCAGCATTGTGGCATGGTAGGATCGGCGCCATCCATGACAGAGGTGGTGCCTGGATCTAACCCTGCGCACAACGACCCGGAGTGAAAAGGGCGATGTGCCCAAGACCCCTGAGCACTTAGGATGTAGACCGGCGGGGACCTCTCTGCTGAGCCTAGGTAGGACAACTCGTGTCGATCAGCCGAGGCCGGGCATGACCCAGAAAAGTGTGTCCGGCCAGAGTTAATCGAGCGTGTTGGGTAACAGTAGTGCACCCCTGCAGGGAAGTTATCTATTCGAATAGCCGTGTCCACGGTAACAGGACGCTCGGAGTTGTATCCTGATTTGCTACAACTACAAATGGATACTGATACAATGATAAACTATTACTACTGCTCTCGGGATCACTTTCTCGCAGGGTAGTCGAGGAAGGATCTCAGGGCATTACTAAAATATAAATGCTAATGTATGTTACTATACTCTACTCTCTTCTGATGCTGCAAGATTGCTTCAAGATGCTAGTCTTCGATAGGCTAGGCTTGTTCCCCCTCTGTTCTGGCATTTCTGCAGTTTAGTCCAAAGATATAGCCCCATTCCTTTGATACCTATGCATAATTAGTATAGATCTGATGTCAGTCTTGCGAGTATTTTGGATGAGTACTCATGGTTGCTTTGCTATCTCTTTTCCCCTACCCGGTTGCTGCGATCAGACGATGGAGCCCAGGAGCAGGAGATCCCCAGAGGCAACTACTTCTACGTTGAGCCCGCCGACCAGGAGTAGTTCGGAGGCCCTAGGCAGGAGGCCTTCGCCTTTTCGATCAGTGTCGCTGTTTATGCTAGCCTTCTTATGGCAACCTTGTTAACTTTGTGGCTGTACTCAGTTACTGTTGTTGCTTTCGCTAACGCTTGTGCGCGAGCTTATGTATTCGAGCCCTCGAGGCCCCTGGCTTGTGATGTAAAGCTTGTATTATTTTATATTTGTGTTTAGAGTTGTGTTGTGTGATCTTCCTGTTAGTCCTTAGGCTTGATCGTGTGCATTTGCGTGTATGATTAATGCACGGTCGAGCTGGGGGCGTCACAAGTTGGTATCAGAGCCGACTGCCTATAGGAACCCCCTTGCAACTCCTTGGCCGAAGTTGAGTCTAGTCTTTCAAAAACTGTTTTACTAACATGACTGTGTGGCTTACGGGCCCACGTCGCCAATGGATGGGATTATGATCTTTTATTCCTCTTCCTTACTCTGGGAACTCTGATCTCTCTTCTTTTCGGGTTAAATATTTTACTAACTCTGACTCTAGGTTCTCGTGATCACATCCACCCGGAGATTTGAATCAACCTTCTTTGATTTGTGGACCAGGTTCTGCTTCACAGTATTCACGGGCCGCGGGATCCTTTTATCGAGGGCACCCTGCGTCGTCCCCTGCAGATTCCTTGCTCCAATAGTTTCCTCCGGCGTTGATGTAGCCTTTGCTATGTCCCGTTGTTGTATTCCTCACCGTGTGCCTGCGCGCCGCCTAGTTTGTCAAGCTGTGTGCGTTTCCGAACTCCTACTGCCGTTTGTATCCAACTCCGTGCATAAGTTTGTATGTCTCTAATGACTACTAATATGTATCTAATGCATTTTTTTCATTGCCCATGTTACATCATGAATAACTCCATACACCTGCAGTTGTTCTTGCTAAACTGCCCCTGATGTTTTGGCAGGATGGCTGACGATCCTCCGCCTCCACCCTATATTGCCGCAATGATGCAGCAGTTTGAACTGAACCGTCAGCTCAATGGGAGTCTGGTAAACCGATTAGAACGCAATGATGCTCGTCAGGAGCCTGGCCCGATATCACTTTAAGATTTCGTGCGCCTCAACCCGTCTGTTTACCGCAACTCCACCAACCCTATGGATGCTGATGATTGGCTTCGTGACATCCCGTTTGAGATGGAGTCAGCTAAGGTTGCCCCTGTTAGTTACGTCACCTTTGCGGCATTTCACCTGAAGGGTCCAGCTGCTCAATGGTGGGAAAGCCACAGGCGCATGCTGCCTGCTGGAACTGTAACCACTTGGCAGGAATTTCAGTCAGCCTTCCGTGCACGACACATTCCTCAAGGTCTGATCGACCAGAAGAAGCAGGAGTTCCGCAAACTCACTCAGGGCAAAATGACTATGGATGAATATCAGAGGAAATTCCTTGATTTATCCCGCTATGCTGAAGATGACGTCTGTACTGACGCTCGCAAGCAGGAGAAATTCCGTGAAGGACTGCGACCTGATATAAAACTCGCACTTGTTGTCCATGATTGCGCAGACTTTGCAACGCTTGTCAGCCAGGCTTTCCGAGCTGAAACTGGTCTGACTGAGTACCAGGAGTCGCTCAAGCGCACTCGTGACGTTGGCTCGTCTTCGGGTCAGCCTACTTAGCAACGCCAAGTCTGGATTCCGCACAATGTCTATCACCGACCTGCTCCAACACCAAGGCCGTCTTATGTTGCACCTCGACTGCCTCCGCCACCGAGACAACTCAGGATTCAAGATGACCAACCAACTGTTACGGCTCCTTTACCCAATGATGGTTCATGCCACAAGTGTGGACAGCCAGGACATCTTGCTATCAACTGTCGCCAGAATCAGCCTCAGAGTACATCATGTCCTCATGTTGGTCGCAGGAAGGGCCGTTGAAAGCATCCTTCTAGTAGCCGTAATGCCAGTCCGCCTGCAGTGGGTTGTGGTCAAGTTACCCATGTCAAGATTGAAGAAGCTCGTGATTCCCCAAGAATCGTGATGGGTACCCTTTCCGTTAATTCAGTGCTAGCTTCTATTCTCTTTGATTCAGGAGCGTCGCATGCCTTTGTGTCCCAACAATTTGCGCGGTTGCATGGGTTAGATATGGAAAATTTGCCCACTCCTTTAGCGGTTCAATCTCCGGGATCCAAGTGGCAAACCATAATGGTAAGCCCCCACAACCAAATCGACATTGGAGGTCTAGTTTTCCCTGCTTCTCTAATTGTGCTCGGACCTTCCAACATTGATGTCATTCTCGGTATGGACTGGTTGACAGCTCATAAAGCCTTAATAGACTGTGCCGCCAAGACAGTCCAGCTCACGCACCCTTGTGGCCAGACAATCAACTACTTAGCTCAGATAATTCAGAATGCCGAGAATCAGATATATGCTCTGAATGCTTTGAACACTTCACCTCTTGAGGGAATTGAGAACGTTCCAGTTGTTCGTGATTTTCTGGACGTCTTTCCAGAAGAACTTCCAGGAATACCCCCTGTTAGAGCCGTTGAATTCGTCATCACTTGAAACCAGGCACTACCCCTATTGCTAAGCACCCATACAAGATGCCGCCGCATGAACTCCTTGAACTTAAGGAGGAAATCGACAAGTCACTTAAGAAGGGTTTCATTCGTCCAAGTTCCTCCGCTTGTGGAGCGCCTTCTCTCTTTGGTAAGAAGAAGGATGGAACTAACCGATTGGTCCAGGACTACCGACCTATCAACCAAGCAACAATTCAGAACAAGTATCCGTTTCCCAGAATCAACGATTTGTATGATCAACTTGCTGGTTCCTCAGTATTCTCTGAACTTGACTTGAGATTGGGATACCGCTAGATCCGAGTTCGTAAAGAGGATATTCCGAAGACAGCCTTTGTTACTCGCGGTTCTTACGAGTACAGCGTCATGTCCTTCGGCTTAACCAACGCTCCAGCAACTTTCTCTCGGTTAATGAACTACATCTTCATGGACTACCTCGACAAATTCGTCGTGGTTTATTTGGATGATATCCTTATATTTTCCAGGAATGAAGAAGAACACGCCGAACATATTCGGCTTGTACTGGAGAAGCTGCGTGAACATCAACTGTATGCCAAGTATTCTAAGTGCGAGTTCTAGTTATCTGAAGTGACATATCTTGGTCATGTGATTTCCAAAGATGGCATTGCTGTTAACCCAGAACGAGTTCAGGCTATTCTTGACTGGACTCCTCCGCAGACTGTTAAGCAAGTCAGAAGTTTTCTAGGTCTTGCTAGCTATTGCCGCCGTTTCGTCGAGAACTTCTCCAAGATTGCAAAGCCACTGACTGATTTGCTACACAAAGGCAAGAACTTTGAGTGGACGGAAAAGTGTTAAGAAATCTTTCAGACACTTAAAGACAAGTTGACCTCTGCCCCAGTGCTAGCACCCCCAGACTCCCGAAAGGACTTCATGATCTACGGTGACGCATCTCGTCAAGGATTAGGCTGTGTCCTAATGCAAGATCGCAAGGTGATTGCTTATGGCTCTCGTCAGTTGCGTCCCCACACAGATAAGTACCCAACACATGGTCTTGCGTTAGCAGCACTTATCTATGCTCTGAAGCTGTGGCGACATTACCTTCTCGGTAATCGTTGAGAGATATACACGGACCACCAGAGTCTGAAGTATCTGTATACTCAACCAGATTTGAACCTCCGTCAACAAAGGTGGCTTGAGACAATAGCTGACTATGACATGGATATTTCTTATACCCCTGGCAAGGCTAATGTGATGGCCGATGCCTTGAGTCGCAAGTCTTATTGCAACAACCTCACGGTTCAGCAAGCACAACCCCTTCCCTATGAAGAACTTCGCAAGTTGAACCTTCACATTGTCCCACAGGGTCATCTCAATACCCTGGTTGTTGAACCAGACCTCGGCGACCACATCAAGCATATACAGAAAGCTGACTCAGAGGTCGAGAAAATTAAACGTGATCTCAAAAGGGGAAGGCCCTCATTCTTCACTATTGATGCTGATGGCACCTTGTTCTTCAAAAATCGCTTAGTGGTTCCTAGAAAGGACAACCTGGATCTGACCCCGCGTGTCATGAAAGAAGCTCGTGGTACACCTCTTTCAATTCACCCTAGTAGTACCAAGATGTACCAAGACATCCGACAGAGATACTGGTGGCCTGATATGAAGCGAGACATTGCTCGCTATGTTGCTGAGTGTGACGTTTGCCGTCGCATCAAAGCAGAACATCAAAGGCCTGCTGGAACTCTGCAACCACTTGCTATTCCTGAATGGAAATGAGACAAAGTCGAAATGAATTTCATTACTGGATTTCCCAGATCGCAGAAGGGTCATGATGCTATTTTTGTCGTCATTGACCAATTCTCCAAGGTTGCTCACTTTCTACCAGTCAAGGAGACAATCACTGCTAGTCAGTTAGCAGACTTGTATGTCTCCAGAATTGTGTCACTCCACGGTGTTCCATTGTAGATCAGCTCAGACCGTGGCAGCCTCTTTACCTCAAGATTTTGGAACAGTTTTCAAGAAGCTATGGGAACTCATCTGTCCTTCAGCACCACTTTTCACCCCCAGTCCCAGGGACAAGTTGAGCGAGTCAATCAAGTGCTTGAGGATATGCTTCGAGCTTGTGTCATCTCATTCGGTAAGAAATGGGAGGAATCTCTTCCATATGCCGAATTCTCTTACAACAATAGCTATCAAGCTAGCTTGAAGATGGCACCATTTGAAGTTCTATATGGGCGTAAGTGCCGAACCCCTCTGAATTGGTCAGAAATTGGGGAACGGCCACTCTTTGGTCCAGACATTATCCAACACGCTGAAGAGCAAGTCCATATCGTTCGTGAGCATCTGAAGACTGCTCAGTCTCGCCAGAAGAGCAATTATGACCGAAAACACCAGGTAATGGTCTATCAACCTGGCGAACAAGCTTACCTTCGCATCACTCCGATGAAGGGCACTCATCGATTTGGAATCAAGGGCAAGTTAGCTCCTCGCTACATTGGCCCGTTCTGTATCCTCGCCCGACGAGGAGAAGTGGCATATCAATTGGAATTGCCGCCGAACATTTCTCAAGTGCATGATCCCTTTCATGTGTCGCAACTCCATCACTGCTTCAAGGATCCTATCCGAGCAGTGGATCATGAAGTGCTTGAGCTGCAAGAGGATCTTTCTTATCAAGAGTATCCTATCCGCCGCATTCTTGATCAAGCTGAACGTCGGACCCATCAGAAGGCAATCAGGTTCCTTAAAGTTCAGTGGTCGAATCATTCTGAAGATGAAGCCACTTGGGAACGCGAAGATCGTCTTCGTGAAGAATACCCCACTCTCTTTCAGCCTACCTCTTAATTCTCGGGACGAGAATTTCTTTTAGAGGAGGAGAATTGTAACATCCCCATGTAATTATGCTACAGTGATCACCTTTTGGTAATGCCAAGTCATCATGTTTAACAGTGCTTGATCATCCTTTGCATCATATCTCATTTCAAATTCCAACTCAAATTCAAATTCAAATATAAAGTGAAAATAAAAGTTGATCCAATTTGGAAACAAAAATGTTCGTTAGATAGCAAATAATCGATAACTAATTATGTTAAGAAATACAACATCACCTAAAATTCCTAAGTAACTCAAACATCATGAAAACAGTGCCAACAGCACCATTTTGGCTCATTTAAATGCAAATCAAAAATCAAATGAAATCATTTTACCTCCAAACCAATTTCTGGCAGTGCTAAATATTACCATGTAATTATGTGGCACAACTCCACATTTTACTAAAGTCAATTTGGGGCCTAACATTTTGCAAAACAGAAGAAATGGAAAAATGCAGAAAAAGAAAAAGGAAAAAGGTAGCCGGCACTGCACTGCTGGGCTTCAGTCAAACAGTTCCCGCAGCCCAGCCCGTCACCTCGCCATCGTCTACCTCCAGCTGGCACTGGACAAGCCCGTGCCCGAGCCGCGTTCTTCATTGCCGTCGAGCCGTCTCGGCCCCCGCGCTGCTATAGAGCGCCGGGATAGGATAAAGATCCCCTCGCGCACACCCTGGACGAAGCCAACCCTCTTTTCTCTTCTTCCCATCGTCGCTCTCCTCTGGAAGAAAAGCTCCCGAGCGCTGTCATTGTTGTGCCTCGCCATTGACGCGGCCACCGGGCCCCTCCCGCCTCGCTTTTGTGTCCACAAGCTTCGCCGCGATTCCCTCGTCCTCTCCGTCGAGCTACGCAAGCCGGGAGGCCCCCATTCGTCGCCATCGCCCCCATCTTTGCTGCCTTTGCTGGAGTTCCCCGTCATCGATCCCTACCGCAGCGACCTCCCCACGCCTCCTCGAGCCGCTTCTCAACGCCGCTGTGAGCAGCCGCTCCTTCCTCTCTTCCCCCTTGGTCGTTTTCGCCCTCCAATGTGCCCCACCGTAGCCGGAGCCCCACCGTCCGCCATGGCCGAGGGATACCTCGCTGCCGTGCTCCCCATCGCGCTCCGCTGATGTGCACGTGCTCCTGGAGCCCCGTAGGTGCCTCCTAGCCCCTCGGTTTGCTCGGTTGTGAGCTGCAACCTCGCACCCGACCGAGCCTGTCCGCCGCCGGCGCTCCGCTCGCCGTTACCGCTGATTTCGACCACCCCCGGCCGAACTGAGGCCAACCCTCGATGGGCCGCAGCATGCTGGTTTCACCGAACCCAGCCGCGCGAGCTACCGTGGCCGGAATCGACCGGACGGAGCACCTCCGCCGCTCCGGCTTAACGCCGGTAACGGTTGCCGACGTGGCCGTGATTAATCAACCTAATCGCGTAATTAACTTAACCCTGGCCCTATGACAGACGGGCCCCACTGGATTAGTTTAGCCGGTGGTTTAAAACAAATGGAGTTAATTAAGTCACAGGGGCCCACACGTCAGCTTTGACTGTGCTGACATGTGCGTTGACCCGGCCCCACTGTCAGTCCAATAGCAACTGGCTGGGTACGATTTCGGGTACCCGTAGCAAATACTGTTCCGGATAATTTGAATTTGATTTTAATCAGGAAATTCCAGAAAATGATTAAAACTTTCAAAAATCATAGAAAATAAACCGTAACTCGGATGAAAATAATTTATATATGAAAAACGATCAGAAAAATATGACGAATCCGAATATCCTACCCACATACCTACCATACCCCTCTAACATACCGAACATGGAACTTTTGCCCGTATTCGGTAGATGAATAGTGCATAACCTTGATAAAATAAATCCAAATAAATTCCTAAATCATCTAGAATGTTTAGAGATGCAATGTGTCACCCCTGCACATCATATAGGCGTGTCATACATAGTGATAGCATTTGTTTGCTATATATTTATCTGTTTCCTCCCCCTCTTCTCTTCGGTAGACCCCGAGGCCGATGTTGCCCCCGAGGACTGCTACGTCACCGACGACCCTTCTTCCCCCTTCAGCAGAGCTTCCAGGAAAGCAAAACCCCCTTGATCATCCAGATATCGCCCACTCTTTCTCTCTTATGCTTGCATTAGAATTGCTTCTGTTGTTATTCCGATAGCGCCTATTCTGATGCATAGCCTGATTTCATCGCCTGCTATTGATACATTACCTGCTACCCTATGATGCTTAGATAGGTATTCTATGTTTCATCAACTGGCCCCTCACCCTTGTCCGTTTTGCCATGCTTGTTACCGGGCCGTGATCACTCTGGGTAATGATAACGGAAATGTCTACATATTGTATTACTTTAAACTGTTAAAGTCAGGCTGGCCCCAAGGGTGCCCGCGAGAGAATAATATTAAAGACGGGTCGGCTCCAAGAGCACCCGCGAGCCGTGTAGCGACAGGGATCCTGTTCGTCTTCGCGAGTTACTAAATACGCCTAACGGATTTGGGTATTTGATCTGAGTTGGCCGCTGGCCATATACGCACTACCACCACGTGGGATAATGGTTATGGGACCCTCTACGTCGTATGTATCAGCCGAAAGCTCTGTCAGATGTCCAGTTCAGCATTGTGGCACGGTAGGATCGGCGCCATCCATGACAGAGGTGGTGCCTGGATCTAACCCTGCACACAATGACCCGGAGTGAAAAGGGCGATGGGCCCAAGACCCCTGAGCACTTAGGATGTAGACCGGCGAGGACCTCTCTGCTGAGCCTAGGTAGGACTACGTCGTGTCGATCAGCCGAGGCCGGGCATGACCCGGAAAAGTGTGTCCGGCCAGAGTTAATCGAGCGTGTTGGGTAACAGTAGTGCACCCTTGCAGGGAAGTTATCTATTCGAATAGCCGTGTCCACGGTAACAGGACGCTCGGAGTTGTATACTGATCTACTACAACTACAAATGGATACTGATACAATGATAAACTATTAATACTGCTCTCGGGATCACTTTCTCGCAGGGTAGTCGAGGAAGGATCTCAGGGCATTACTAAAATATAAATGCTATTGTATGTTACTATACTCTACTCTCTTCTGATGCTGCAAGATTGCTTCAAGATGCTAGTCTTCGATAGGCTAGGCTTCTTCCCCCTCTGTTCTGGCATTTCTGTAGTTTAGTCCAAAGATATAGCCCCATTCCTTTGATACCGATGCATAATTAGTATAGATCTGATGTCAGTCTTGCGAGTACTTTGGATGAGTACTCACGGTTGCTTTGCTATCTCTTTTCCCCTACCCGGTTGCTGCGATCAGACGACGGAGCCCAGGAGCAGGAGATCACCAGAGGCACCTACTTCTACTCTGAGCCCACCGACCAGGAGTAGTTCGGAGGCCCTAGGCAGGAGGCCTTCGCCTTTTCGATCAGTGTCGCTGTTTATGCTATCCTTCTTAAGGCAACCTTGTTAACTTTGTGTCTGTACTCAGTTGCTGTTGTTGCTTTCTCTAACGCTTGTGCGCGAGCTTATGTATTCGAGCCCTCGAGGCCCCTGGCTTGTGATGTAAAGCTTGTATTATTTTATATTTGTGTTTAGAGTTGTGTTGTGATATCTTCCCGTGAGTCCTTAGGCTTGATCGTGTGCATTTGCGTGTATGATTAGTGCACGGTCGAGCTGAGGGCGTCACAAGCTGTTCAGATTGGAGGAGGTAACGATTATGTGGCTATGAAACATCTGCCTTTGATGCTAGAAGGGTCAGCCCGGGCCTGGCTCAACCAGCTCACTCCGGCTAGCATTTACTGCTGGGAGGATCTGGCTCGAGTGTTCATCAAAACATTCGAAGGCACATGCAAACGCCCTGCCGGATTGACTGAGTTGCAGCGCTGTGTGCAGAAGCCGAATGAAACTTTGAGGGAGTACATTCAGCGTTGGACAACCTTGCATCATGTTGTTGAGAGCGTCACTGAGCACCATGCCGTCTGTGCCTTCATGGCAGGAGTCAGATATCGAGAGCTAATCCTGAAATTCGGTCGGTCGGGATCTTTGACCATGAGCCGAATGATGGAGATTGCCACTCGGTATGCGAACGGAGAAGGGGAAGACCGTCTCCATAACGGCAAGGGAAAAACAAGCGAGCCCAACCCTGGAAACAACAACCCTAGTCAGAAGCCGAAGCGCAAAGCTGACGGATCGGCTCAGGCCGAGGCTGCCGCACTGGCCGGTCAAGCCAAAAACAAAGGGAAAGCTAAGGAAAAGTGGATCCAGAGGAAAAAGAAAGATCAGTTGGGCCAGGATGTCCTTGATTTGCCATGCCACATTCATACCAAAAAAGATGAAGAGGGCAATCTGATATTGCCCAAGCATACCACTCGGCAGTGCAGGTTGCTGATACAGCAGTTCCGGGAGGGTCAGTCGAGTGATAAAAGTCCAGACGATGTCGATGATGGAGACAAAGATGAGGCTTTTCCTAGTGTCAATGCGACTCCGAGAAGTAAACATAGCCACCTGAACGTCATCAACCGAGAAGTAAACATGGCCATACCGACCACGACAAAGTTTCTGAACTGGTCGAAGACCCCGATCACCTTTGATCAGTCGGACCACCCGGCCTACATAGCCACCCCTGGGCGGCAGGCGCTGGTGGTCGATCCAGTCGTGGGAGGTGTTCGGTTGCGCAAAGTCCTCATGGATGGTGGAAGCGGCCTGAACATACTCTACTTTGAGACCCTTAAGGGGATGGGAATTCCGATGTCCCGTCTCAGCAAGAGCAGCATGCAGTTCCACGGAGTGATCCCCGGCAAGAAAGCAAAGTCACTCGGGCAGATCGCCCTGGATGTGGTCTTTGGAGACGACAAGAACTTCAGGAAGGAAAGGCTAACTTTCGAAGTGGTCGACTTCCGCAGCGCCTACCATGCCATCCTTGGTCGGCCAGCCTACGCACGCTTCATGGCCCGCCAATGTTATGTGTATCTTAAGTTGAAGATGCCCGGCCCCAAAGGCGTGATCACAGTCACTAGCAACAGGCAGCGCGCGAAAGAGTGTTTGCAGCAAGGGTCCAAGATTGCTGATGAACAGATGGCTGTGGTGGAGTTGGAGGAATACAAGAAAAACGCCGATCCGAGTGATCTGCTACGCTCCAAGAAACCAGCTGCGGAGTCTGCGTTCTAGTCAGCCGGTGAGACGAAGCCTGTGCACATTCATCCGGAGGATCCCAACACCGCACCCACCAACATCTCGACGACACTCGACAGCAAATAGGAAGCCGCGCTCATCCAGTTCCTCCGTGAGAACTGGGACATCTTCGCATGGAAGCCATCCGACATGCCGTGTGTACCCAGGGAACTGGCTGAGCACCGTTTGCGAGTCGACCTGAAAGCAAAACCTGTGAAGGAGCATCTTCGTCGTTCCTAGCAGCCGAGTTCATCCGTGAGGTGTACCACTCCGAGTGGCTCGCCAACGTCGTCATGGTTCCTAAGAAAGATAAGTCTCTCTGGATGTGCATCGATTTCAAGCACATCAATCGGGTCTGTCCCAAGGATCATTTCCCGCTCCCCCGTATAGATCAGATCATAGATTCCACCGCGGGATGTGAGCGACTGTCTTTTCTGGATGCGTACTCCGGGTACCAGCAGATCCAACTGTATGGGCCAAACGAAATAAAAATAGCTTTTATCACCCCATTCGGGTGCTTCTGTTATATCACCATGCCATTCGGTCTCAAGAATGCAGGCGCCACTTTCATGCGCATGATCCAAAAGTGTTTACATATGCATATCAGTCGGAACATCGAGGCATACATGGATGACATAGTGGTCAAGTCCAGAAAAGGTTCCGACCTGCTCGCTGACCTAGCTGAGACTTTCGCAAATCTGCGGAGGTATGATATTAAGCTGAATCCAGCAAAATGCACTTTCGGAGTGCCAGGAGGCAAGTTACTCGGATTCCTCGTTTCCGAACGAGGGATAGATGCCAATCCGGAGAAGATTGGTGCAATAGTACGAATGAAACGTCCAGAAGGGCTTCATGATGTACAGAAGATCACGGGGTTGCCTCGTAGCTCTGTGCCGATTCATCTCCCTCCTCGGTGAGAAGGCACTGCCCCTATACCGATTGATGAAGAAGTCTGATTCGTTCGAGTGGACTACTGAAGCACAAGCAGTGTTTGTTGAGCTCAAAGCCCTGCTTTCCACCCAGCCGGTGCTCGCCGCTCCGAACAGCAATGAGCCGTTGCTCTTGTACATTACGGCCACTGGTCAAGTTGTCAGCACCGTCCTCACCGTAGAGCGAGAAGAAGAGGGCAAAGCTTACAAAGTTCAGCGCCCAGTCTATTACATTTATGATGTTCTGACTCCGTCCAAGTAGAGGTATCCTCATTATCAGAAGCTCGTCTATGGCATCTACCTGACTGCGAAGAAAGTAGCCCATTACTTCCAAGAGCACACCGTGTCAGTCGTCAGTGACGCCCCGCTGTCTGAGATCATGAACAATCGGGATGCGACTGGTCGAGTGGCGAAGTGGGCTATCGAGCTCCTGCCCCTGGACATCAAGGTCGAGGTGAAAAAAGCAATCAAGTCCCAAGCATTGGCTGATTTCTTAGCTGAATGGACAGAACAGCAACAGTCGACTCGGAGTCACCCGGAACACTGGACCATGTTCTTCGATGGTTCCAAGATGCTGAATGGTTCAGGAGCCGGAGTTGTATTGGTGTCTCCGAAGGGCGATCGACTCAGTTATGTTCTGCAGATCCACTTTGATTCCTCTAACAATGAGGTCGAGTATGAAGCACTCCTTTATGGGCTACGTATGGCCATCTCACTCGGCGTCCGACGCCTGATGGTCTACGGAGACTTGGATCTCGTTGTGAATCAAGTGATGAAGGAGTGGGACATCAGGAGTCCTGCTATGACAGGATATTGCAACGCTGTGAGAAAGCTGGAGAAGAAATTCGAGGGACTGGAGCTCCATCACATCCACCGAGCCAAGAATCAAGCAGCAGACGATCTGGCAAAGATCGGGTCCACTCGGAAATCTATACCCAGCAATCTGTTCCTTGAGCATTTGCATTCCCTGACGATGAAAGAAGATCCCTTCACTAAAGAGCCCCCGCAAGTGTTCGGTCCCTCCGATTCAACTGAAATCGAGGTCCCAGCAGTCATTGACTTGGTCATGGAGGTCCTAGCAATCACGCCCGACTGGACAGTGCCATACATTGCGTACCTACTCAGACCGGAGCTTCCAGAGGTTGAAGTCGAGGCCCGCCAGATTGTTCACAGATCCAAGGCCTTTACTTTGATGGGCGACCAGCTGTACAGAAAGAGCGTCACCGGTGTGGCTCAGCGCTGCATCTCTACGGAGGAAGGTCAATTGATCCTGGAGGAGATTCACTAGAGAACTTGTGGACACCACGCGTCCTCTCGGACGATCGTAGCTAAAGCTTACCGAGCCGGCTTCTTCTGGCCACGTGCCAATGAAGTTGCCCAGGAGATAGTCCAACACAGCGCCGGTTTTCAGTTCTATGCAAACTTATCACACAAGCCCGCGTCTGCTCTGAAGACGATCCCACTCGTCTGGCCGTTTGCAGTCTGGGGACTCGACATGGTGGGGCCCCTCCGAACAGGGGCGAGTGGATTCACCCACTTGCTGGTTGCAGTTGATAAGTTCACTAAGTGGATTGAGGCCAAACCCATCAAGAACCTAGACTCTCGTACAGCGATCAAGTTTATGAAAGAGATAGTCTTCAGATATGGCGTGCCTCACAGCATCATTACCGACAACGGCTCGAATTTTGACTCAGAAGAGTTCAGAGCGTTCTGCGCCACTAAAGGCACCCGGGTCGACTATGCGTCCGTGGCTCACCCACAGTCGAATGGACAAGCTGAGAGAGCGAATGGACTGATCCTTCAAGGGTTAAAGCCTCGACTCATGCGTGATTTGGAGCATGCGGCCGGAGCCTGGGTCACTGAATTGCCGTCTGTTCTATGGGGCCTGAGGATGACCCCCAATCGGTCTACCAATCGCACTCCCTTCTTCATGGTGTACGGAGCCGAGGCTGTCCTGCCGAGTGACCTGCTTCACAATTCCCCCCGAGTGGAACTATACTCCGAAGCTGAAGCAGAACAAGCGTGGCAGGACGCCGTTGATCTCTTGGAAGAGGAGAGGGAGATGGCTCTTATCTGTTCGGCCACCTATCAGCAGGACCTACGGCATTTTCACGACAGACACATCAGGGGTCGGGCCTTTCAGGAAGGAGATCTCGTGCTCCGAGTGGATCAGCAGCGACCTCACAAGCTTGCTCCTGCGTGGGAAGGTCCTTTTATCATGTCAAAGGTTCTGCATAATGGGGCATACCGCCTATACAACCTTCTGAAGCGAGTAGACGAGCCCTGCGCTTGGAATGCCGACTTGCTTCGACGATTTTATACTTGATATTGAGATGTAATAAAAGCACTTGAGTGACGTTCGATGAATAAAAGCATGACTTTTTCAGTTTTACATTGAGTTCACTCGTACACATTCTTTGGCTTATGACCCCCAGTGGGTGTACGCCCTTCAACTTAGCTGCCAACCAGATTTTGCCTAAGTTAAAAATGACTTCGAGTGACGAGCGTTCCTCTCACTCGGAGGCTTAGCTGTGAACCAGTTTTCGCCTAAGTTAAAAATGACTTCGAGTGACGAGTGTTCCTCTCACTCGGGGGCTTAGCTGCAAACCATTTTTTGCCTAAGTTAAAAACGACTCCGAGTGACGAGCGTTCCTCCCACTCGGGGGCTTAGCTGCGAACCAGTTTTTGCCTAAGTTAAAAACGACTCCGAGTGACGAGCTTTCCTCCCACTCGGAGGCTTAGCTGCAAACCAGTTTTCGCCTAAGTTAAAAACGACTCCGAGTGACGAGCGTTCCTCCCACTCGGGGGCTTAGCTGCGAACCAGTTTTCACCTTAGTTAAAAACGACTTCGAGTGACGAGCGTTCCTCTCACTCGGGGGCTTAGCTGCGAACTAGTTTTTGCCTAAGTTAAAAACGACTTCGAGTGATGAGCGTTCCTCTCACTCGGGGGCTTAGCTACGAACCAGCTTTTGCCTAAGTTAGAAACGACTCCGAGTGACGAGCGTCCCTCTCACTCGGGGGCTTAGCTGCGAACCAGCTTTGCCTAAGTTAAAAACGACTCCGAGTGACGAGCGTTCCTCTCACTCGGGGGCTCACCTGCGAACCAGCTTTCGCCTAAGTTAAAAATGACTCCGAGTAATGAGCGTTCCTCTCACTCGGAGGCTTAGCTGTGAACCAATTTTCGCCTAAGTTGCACACACCCAAAGACTCGAAGGAAAGCATTTGAATAACTTCAGGAGTTCGAAAGTAAATGCAAGTACTCGGGCCCAAAGCCCAAAAGAGTTTAACGGATACAAATCCGCTCGGCATACCGGCAAATGGGTAAAGCTTAAAGTTTTCCTCATGCTCCAGAGGGACTGGCCGGCTCGACGAAGGCGTCCAGGTCTATGCCATCTACAATCCGAGTGGCTGCCTCTATGAATGTCTCCATGAAGTCTTCAAACTTGAGCTTCTTCGTGTTGGCGACCTGGAGAGACTTCAACTTCTCTTCTTTTGCGTCCTTGCAATGTACTCGGACAAGAGAGAGGGCCACATCGGCCCCGCAGCGGGCAGCTGACTTCTTCCATGCTTGCACTCGGCTAGGGATCTGATTGAGACGAGCCATCATCGCCTCCAGATCAATCTTGAGCGTGTCTTCTGGCCACAGCTCCTTGTCAATCCTTTAGAGTGCGCCCCGCAGACGGATGATGTATCCCAGGTCATCGTCAATGCGGGATTCAAGTCGCAAGATACCTAGGGCGGCCTTGTCCCTGACGAGTGACCTGGTGGGATTCAAGTCCTTCTCAATCCTATCAGTCTCCAGCTCGAAGTCATGACAATACTCTGTGTACAAATAATGGGGGGAGACAATTTTCAGCATGCATGAAGTTCACCCGGAAATAAGCAAGAACTCACTCGGACGATACAAGTTACCTGCAAGCTTAGTGTACATCTCCTCCGTGAAGTCTTCGATATACTTTTCTAGAGAATCCTTCTTCTGGATAAGCTGGGTGATCTTTTCGCTCAAAGCCTTCTTCTCTTGCTCATAAGCATTTGCCTTAGTCTTGTACTTGCCGTCCCACTCGGTTTGCTGCTTCTTGAGCTCAGCCACTTGCTTCTTCGCCTCCTTGACGGCGGTCCTCAATGACTTGTTATCCTCTTTGAGCTTCTCAACCGAAGCCAACTTTTCTTCGGTGGCCTTGGTCTTCTCCCTGGCCACCTTCTGTGCCCCCGCCAGCTCATTATCCTTGTTGACGAGTGCCTGCTTCATAGTTTCTAAAGAAATAGAAGTCCTGAGCCGCAATTGGAGTCGATGGTTTTCACTACACACATCTGTTCGAGTGAAGTCGCTCGGTTCAAAGAATGGGGAAAAGTGAAAGCAGAATGCTCGTTAGCTGAGACTTACCTCCCATGGTCTTCAGCTCCGCTTGGACGCGAGCTACATTCCTCTTCTCCACCTCCAAGTCCAGTCGGAGCTGGTTCGTCTCCTTCTCCAGCTCCACATACTGAACCCCGAGCTCACAGGTTCTCTGAAACACAAGAGAAAGTAGATCAGTTAATGATAAGAGTACGCCGAGTGCCCGGAGATCAGCACTCCCGAGAGGAACAAGCTTGACCAATACTAGATCCTGAAGTACCCTCTTACAACTGAGTCAGCAATGAAGAAGACCAACTATCTCAAACTCGGTCCAACCGAAATCACTTAGATTGATCTAGGTTTTCCATCTCGGTGCTACCGAGTTCAACCATTTCGGAGCCACCGATGTGCTAAACTGCGTGCAGTTACACATATCGGTGCCCCCGAGTTGTTCAACTCGGCGCCACCGACAGCGTACGGGTATATATATCGCGCGGACCGAACGGTTGAAATTTCTCGACCCCACTCGTTCCCGCACCCCGTTGCTGTCGTCGCCCTTCGTCTTCGGACTTCGCCGTCGTCTCCAGCGCGCTCTCGCCGCCGGATTCCGCCGCCGTCAATGGCAATCTGCCCCGCCGTTGCCGCCGTAGAGAGTCTCCACCGAGTTAGGGTGAGATTCGATCCCTTTCATGCTTCCTTTTTCCGATTCAATGCACGTTAGGAATGCCATGATTCTTGCCACGATTGCAATGCTTATTCCACCAGGAGAATTCCGTAGATTAGATTCGAGCGAAATTTCTAGGTTTGAGTTTCCGTCGAATGCATCTCGGACCAACCGATTCGAAATTTTCGGTTCCACCGATTTGGCCTCTGGCCATAGCACTAGTACGTCTCGGTGCCACCGAGTTGTACGAATCGGTGAGACCGAAAGTAAAGTCTCAGTGAAACCCTAGCATATCGGAGCCACCGAAACCCATATCGGTCTGACCGAAATGGCGTGTAAGGTTTCTGTAGTATGCTTCGGTGTCACCGAGATGATCAACTCGGTCCATCTGAAATGCATCCTGTGAAAACTTGAAACTAAAAGTTGAACTCAAATTTTATAAAAACTTCTGCTTTTTGTGATGACTCATCTACTCTGCCCATACCCATCTATTCACAGGGTCAGATCAGCAAGATGTCAAGTGGCAATGACAGTCAGAACAGGTCTGAACAGCATGCAGAACTTAGTGAAGGGTCAAGCCCTGATGAGAGTTTCTATGAGGGAGAGAGGAGCTCTCCAGATCTTCCAAAGGCAGCCATCAGAACAAGGAAGAATAAAACCTCTGACAGTGAGGATGAGGATTTTTTTGCTAGTGCAGCAGCAACTAAGAAGAAGAGAATGGTGTTTGCTAAGGAATATAGCACTAAGCCTACATCTGCCAAAGCGAGGATTGCTGTGAGGAAAGTCCCTAAGCAGACTATGCAATTCACTCTTGAAGAGCCTAGTGACACAGAGGCAGCTGCAGGAGCTAAGAAGAAGAGAGTAAGGAAAACTCATGCCCGAGTGATTGGCAGACCCTCCATGATGATAGATGAGGAGGAAGAAGAGGAGGAGGAGCCAGTAGCCACTACACCCCCTGCAAAAGCTCAAAAACTTATGTCTGATGCAATCAGGACTGCTGCCCTCACCAAGTCCAAGCCAAAGGTGTCAGCACCAAAGAGATCTACCAGGAACATTTCAGCTGCTGAGAAGAACAAGGCCCCAGTGCCTGAGGTAAATGTTGATGAAGAGCCACTAGTGCTCAGAAAGTTGAAGCCTAAGATTCCAGACCATGACAATGCACACCTAGTTGCGGAGAACATGACGCTGAGAAAGGATAAAGGACTGCGTCAATGGAGACAGTCAGATCCTTATGCTATAAGGAGGAAGACAGTGTGTGATTATCGCTTTCACACTCGTGAACAACAAGATTTCTATGAAACAGTATTGCTTGACAAGAAGCCCATTGTTAGCGACAGGAAATGGGTGGATCGGGAATACATCGATGAGAACGAGGATTATTTTCCCCATGTCCATGAAAGCTTCAGCTCAAGAGAAGATCCGCAAAGCCAAAGAAGCAAAAGCAGCCGAGGAGGCATCAGCTCCAAATGCTCCAATTGCAAACCTAAAGTCTAATTCTGACCAAATGACATATCTGCTTGAAGCCACCCTGAGGATTGAGCGAAGTCTGGCCAACCTCACCCAGCACCAGGCTAGCCTAGAGCGGATTATTGAGACTAAATTTCATGATTTGGATGTCAAGGTCACAGAGATTCAGACGACAGTGGAGAAGCTGCAGAGTGATGTTGATGCTATCAAGACAGCCCCATCTGATGACAGACCTACCACAGAGCGTTTTCAGACAGTGCCTAGGGTAGCCAGGTCTGCTGCAGTGCCAGTTGTGGATCCACGGACCACAGTCTCTGCACCTGCTGCTGCTGCCATAGTGCCACCTCAGGTCTCCACTCCACCAGCCCAGCAAACATCCGCCGAAGTCTTCGTGGACGCTCTTATCTCAACGCCGTCTACGCACACCGGAGCTGCTAGCAGGAGATCGCCTTCAGGAGCTTTGGAGGACCGTGCTTAGAGTGCCGACTAGTCCTATACCTATTCGAACTTTTTGGTACTTGTTGCCAAAGGGGGAGAATCTGTATAGATCATAGGCTTCGAGAGAGAGTGCTTTGCTTTGATTTGCTCGAGTTCTTTTGCTACTGCTTGTTTGATGCTACTTTGTTATGTGTGTGCTTGCTACAGTGTCTGTGAGATATTCTGTCATTTATGCTTGTGATTGGTCATACTATGCTTATTGTGATGATCAATGCTTATCCTTATCATTATCTTGTATGATCAATTACTTACGTTGGTGATGCGTGCTTACTATTTCAATCATATCATTTTGCGCGCTCCACCAAGATGTATGTGACATGGAAGACTGACCCATGAGCCTAATCGATTGTGCATTTGCATTCAAACGCAAATCTTTAAATAATGCACAAATTTAGGGGGAGCTCTTGCTTATCACATACCTCTCGAAGCGACGATGTATTTCATTCATTTAATCATTCGTCGAAGCTTTGATCTATATGTTGTCATCAATTACTAAAAAGGGGGAGATTGACAGCACATTTACTCCCTTGGTGGTTTTGGTAATTCATAACAACATATATCTCATTGAACTAATGTCCATTCAAGTTAAAGATTTCAGGATGTTCAATGATTGGCATGGCATGGACTAGAGATGTGGACCCCTCAAAATGCTAAGGACAAGGATTGGCAAAAGATCAAGACTCTACATTTTTGGTTTAGTGATCCAAGATCACATTGAGTCCATAGGAAAGCCAATACTATTAAAAGGGGATGAGGTGTTGCTTAATGGTCTTTTTGCTCAAGTGCTTGGTGACAGTACTCCTAAACCCTCAACCACTCTCTCAATCCCAAATATGTCCAAAACCCACATTCCAACTCGGCCCCACCGAAATTTCCTATCCGGAGCCACCGAGTTCATCTGGACTTAGCCACTGCCAAAACCCTAACAAATCGGATCCACCGAAATAGATCTCGGTTCCACCGAGATGGCCTTGCCAACTCTCTGTAATCGTTTGCACTCACTTCGGTCTCACCGAGTTTTGCAAATCGGTCTCACCGAGATGGCTTGCCAAGTCTCTGTTGCCTTATTGCTTCACTTCGGTCCTACCGAGTTGATGCAATCGGTGCCACCGAGATGAGGTATGCCCTAGCCATTGCACTTCGGTCCATCCGAGTTGTTCGTATCGGTCTCACTGAGATTTCTAAAGTTCATATCTTTTACACAGTTCGGTGCTACCGAGATGATCGTTTCGGTGCCACCGAGTTGGGTCAAAAGTGTGTAACGGTTGAATTTTGTATGGAGGCTATATATACCCCTCCACCACCTCCTTCTCAGTAAGGAGAGCCATCAGAACGTGCCTACACTTTCACCATACATTTTCTGAGAAAGAACCACCTACTCATGTGTTGAGATCAAGCTATTCCATTCCTACCATTTGAATCTTGACTTCTAGCCTTTCCCAAGTTGCTTTCCACTCAAATCCCTCTTCCACCATAGCCAAATCTGTGAGGAGTTGTTTGAGTGCTGGGAAGACTATCATTTGAAGCACAAGAGCAAGGAGTTCATCAACAATACACCGTCTATTACCTTTTGGAGAGTGGTGTCTCCTAGATTGGTTAGGTGTCACTTGGGAGCCTCCAACATGATGTGGAGTTGAACCAAGCAGTTTGTAAGGGCAAGGAGATCGCCTACTTCGTGAAGATCTACCCCGAGTGAGGCTAGTCCTTCGTGGACGTAAGCCATGGTGGAATAGACAAGGTTGCTTCTTCGTGGACCCTTCGTGGGTGGAGCCCTCCGTGGACTCGCGCATCCGTTACCCTTCGTGGGTTGAAGTCTCCATCAACGTGGACGTACGATAGCACCACCTATCGGAACCACGCCAAAAACCACCGTGTCTTCATTGCGTTTGAAATCTCCGATCCCCTCCTTTACATACATATGCAATTGCTTACTTTCCGCTGTTATACTCTTAGAATTGCATGTGTAGGGTGATGCTTGACATGTACTATTGTTAAAATCTGCCCGCAACTAAAAATTGGGAAAAGGTTAGGTTTTATTTGGTCAAGTAGTCTAATCACCCCCCCTCTAGACATACTTTCGATCCTACAAGAGGCCGCACTCCGAGTGCAATCGAATAAACAACTCTAAGACTTCCGCCGACTGCCTGCAGTCGACGGCAGTCTCGGGGACTACACCCAGTGGGTGCACTCAGCGTGCTCCCACTGGAAAGTGACTTGTGTTGCGCTAAAAAAAAGAGGTTCTAAGACTCCCGCCGACTGCCTGCAGTCGACGACAGTCTCGGGGACTACACCCAGTGGGTGCACTCAGCGTGCCCCCACTGAAATGGTATCCACTTGGAACGGTCCGCCCGATCCGAGTGACGGCCAAACAGTAAAAAAAACAACAAAAAAAAGTTCTAAGACTCCCGCCGACTGCCTGTAGTCGACGGCAGTCTCGAGGACTACACCCAGTGGGTGCACTCAGTGTGCCCCCACCGGATGACACTGTTGGGGAACGTTGCATGGGAAACAAAAATTTTCCTATGCACACGCAAGATCTATCCATGGAGATGAGCATCTACGAGAGGGAGAGTGAATCTACATACCCTTGTAGATCGCTAAGCGGAAGCGTTAAGAAACGCGGTTGATGTAGTCGAACGTCTCCGCGATCCAAATCGCAAGTCGTCCCTCGATCCGATCACGAACTAGTGCCGAACGGACGGCACCTCCGCGTTCAACACACGTACGGCTTGATGACGCCTTCACCTCCTCGATCCAGCGAACGATGGTGAAGTAGTAGATGAGTTTCGGCAGCACGACGGCATGGTGATGGTGGTGAGGAACAATCTCTGCAGGGCTTCGCCAAGCACTACGGGGATTATGATGGGAGAACTAGAGGGTTAGGGTTGCCGACACACGGCTTGGGAAATCTTGATGTCTCCCGTGTGCTAGCCCTGCCCCTCTATTTATATGTTGAGCCCTGGGGTCTAAACTTGGAGAGAAAACCTCCACAAGGTCGGTTTTGCCCGCACAAGGTCGGTTTGGCCCGCACGGAAAGAGTCCAACTCGGATTCCAGCAGTATCGCGTAAAAGCGGTAGTACCGCTTCACACAAGCGGTAGTACCGCTTATGCGGTAGTACCGCTTCACACAAGCGGTAGTACCGCTTACGCGGTAGTACTGCCTTACCAGCGGTAGTACCACTTAAGGCAGCAGCAAAACTTCCTTTTGCACTTTCCAATACCTCGTGGGCTTTACCCCTTTGGCCCATATAAAGTGTTGCTGCACCCGAACTCTTCGGTAAACATCCGAAACCCCTTCCGGTGAATTTCGGAACCTTTCCGGAGATCAAAACACTATTATCACATATATCAATCTTTACCTCCGGACTCTTCCGGAGATCCTCGTCATGTCCGGGATCTTATCCAGGACTCCGAACAACCTTTGGTCACCAACAAAATAACTCAACTATACTAATCGTCACCAAACGTTAAGTGTGTAGACCCTGCGGGTTCGAGAACTATGTAGACATGACCGAGACACCTCTACGATCAATAACCAATAGAGGGACCTGGATGCCCATATTGGCTCCTACATATTCTACGAAGATCTTCATCGGTCGAACCTCTATGTCAAGGATTCAGTTAATCCCGTATACTGTTCCCTTTGTTCTTCGGTATGTTACTTGCCCGAGATTCGATCGTCGGTATCTCTATACCTAGTTCAATCTCGTTACTGGCAAGTCTCTTTACTCGTTCCGTAATACAAGATCTCGTGGCTAACACTTTAGTCACATTGCTTGCAAGGCTCATTGTGATGTTGTATTACCGAGTGGGCCCTGAGATACCTCTCCGTCATACGGAGTAACAAATCCCAGTCTTGATCCATGCCAACCCAACAGACACCCTCGGAGATACCTGTAGAGCACCTTTATAGTCACCCAGTTACGTTGCGACGTTTGACACACACAAGGTACTCCTCCGATGTCAGGGAGTTGCATGATCTCATTGTCATCGGAACAGATACTTGACATGCAGAAAACAATAGCAATAAACTGACACGATCATATGCTATGTTCGTAGTTTGGGTCTTGTCCATCACATCATTCTCCTAATGATGTGATCCCGTTATCAAATGACATCTCATGTCCATGGCTAGGAAACCTTCACCATCTTTTGATCAACGAGCCAGTCAACTAGAGGCTTACTAGGGACACAGTGTTGTCTATGTACCCACACATGTATTTAAGTTTCCAATCAATACAATTATAGCATGGATAATAAACGATTATCATGAACAAGGAAATATAATAATAACCAATTTATTATTGCCTCTAGGGCATATTTCCAACAGTCTCCCACTTGCACTAGAGTCAATAATCTAGTTCACATCACTATGTGATTTACATTGTAATGAATCGAACACCCATGCAGTTCTGGTGTTGTTCATGTTTAGCCCTTGGAAGAGGTTTAGTCATCGGATCTGCAACATTTAGATCCGTGTGTACTTTGCAAATATTTATGTCGTCCTCCTTGATGTAATCGCGGATGGAATTGAAATGTCGCTTTATGTGTCTGGTCCTCTTGTGAAATCTTGGTTCCTTGGCTAGAGCAATGGCACCAGTATTATCACAAAACAGAGTCATTGGGTTAAGCGCACTAGGCACTACTCCAAGATCTGTCATGAACTCCTTCATCCAGACACCTTCCTTCGCCGCCTCCAAGGCAGCGATGTACTCCGCTTCGCATGTAGAATCAGCTACCACGCTTTGCTTGGAACTGCACCAGCTAACCGCACCCCCATTAAGAATAAATACGTATCCGGTTTGCGACTTAGAGTCATCCGGATCAGTGTCAAAGCTTGCATCGACGTAACCCTTTACGACGAGCTCTTGATCACCTCCATAAACGAGAAACATGTCCTTAGTCCTTTTCAGGTACTTCAGGATATTCTTGACCGTCGTCCAGTGTTCCATTCCTGGATCACTTTGAAACCTTCCGACCATACTTATGGCAAGGCTGACATCGGGTCTTGTGCACAGCATTGCTTACATGATAGAGCCTATGTCTGAAGCATAGGGGATGACACTCATCTTTTCTCTATCTCCTGCAGTCACTGGGCATTGAGTCTTACTCAACTTCACACCTTGCAAAACAGGCAAGAACCCCTTCTTGGACTGATCCGTTTTGAACTTCTTCAAAACTTTGTCAAGGTATGTGCTTTGTGAAAGTCCTATTAAGCGTCTCGATCTATCTCTATAGATCTTGATGCCTAATATGAAAGCAGCTTCTCCTAGGTCCTTCATTGAAAAACTCTTGTTCAAATATTCCTTCACGCCTTCCAACATTTCTATATTGTTTCCAATCAGCAATATGTCATCCACATATAATATTAGAAACGCTATAGAGCTCCCACTCACTTTCTTGTAAATACAAGCTTCTCCGTAACCTTGTATAAACTCGAACGCTTTGATCACCTCATCAAAGCGAAGATTCCAACTCCGAGATGCTTGCACCAGTCCATAAATGGATCACTGGAGTTTGCAAACTTTGTCAGCATTCTCTGGATCGACAAAACCTTCTGGTTGCATCATATACAACTCTTCCTTAAGGAAACCGTTAAGGAACGCTGTTTTGACATCCATCTACCAAATTTCATAATCGAAAAAGGCAGCTATTGCTAACATGATTCTGACGGACTTAAGCATCGCTACGGGTGAGAAGGTCTCATCGTAGTCAACTCCTTGAACTTGTGAAAAACCCTTTGCCACAAGTCGAGCTTTATAGACGGTGACATTACCGTCCGCGTCCGTCTTCCTCTTAAAGATCCATTTGTTCTGAATGGCCTTACGCCCTTCAGGTAATACTTCCAAAGTCCATACTTTGTTTTCATACATGAATCCCATCTCGGATTTCATGGCCTCTAACCACTTCTCGGAATCCGGGCCCATCATCGCTTCTCCATAGCTCGTAGGTTCATCGTTGTCCAACAACATGACCTCTAAGACAGGGTTGCCGTACCACTCAGGAGCAGTACGCGTCCTTGTCGACCTACGAGGTTCGATAGCAACTTGATCCAAAGCTTCATGATCATCATCATTAACTTCCTCTTCAGCTGATGTAGGCTCTACAGAAACATCTTTCTGCGCTGCGCTACTTTCAAGTTGAAGTAAAGGTTCAACAACCTCATCAAGTTCTATCTTCCTCCCACTCAATTCTTTCGAGAGAAACTCTTCCTCAAGAAATGTTCCTTTTTAGCGACAAACACTTTGCCTTCGGATCTGAGGTAGAAGGTATACCCAACTATCTCTTTTGGGTATCCTATGAAGACGCATTTCTTCGCTTTGGGTTCCAGCTTTTCAGGCTGAAGCTTTTTGACATAAGCATCACATCCCCAAACTTTAAGAAACGACAGCTTTGGCTTTTTGCCAAACCAAAGTTCATATGGCGTCGTCTCAACGGATTTCGATGGTGCCCTATTTAAAGTGAATGCAGCTGTCTCTAATGCATAACCCCAAAACGATAGTGGCAAATCGGCAAGAGACATCATAGATCGCACCATATCCAATAAGGTTCGATTACGACGTTCGGACACACCATTACGCTGTGGTGTTCCAGGCGGTGTCAATTGTGAAACAATTCCACACTGTATTAAGTGACTGCCAAACTCATAACTCAGATATTCTCCTCCTCGATCAGATCGTAGGAATTTAATCTTCTTCTTACGATGATTCTCAACTTCACTCTGAAATTGTTTGAACTTTTCAAATGTTTCAGACTTGTGTTTCATTAAGTAAATATACCCATATCTACTTAAGTCATCAGTGAAGGTGAGAAAGTAACGATAACCACCGCGTGCCTCAATGCTCATCGGACCGCACACATCAGTATGTATGATTTCCAACAAGTCACTTGCCCGTTCCATTGTTCCAGAGAACGGCATTTTAGTCATCTTGCCCATGAGGCATGGCTCGCATGTGTCAAGTGATTCAAAATCAAGTGACTCCAAAAGTCCATCAGCATGGAGCTTCCTCATGCGTTTTACGCCAATATGACCTAAACGGCAGTGCCACAAGAAAGTGGTATTATCATTATCAATTTTACATCTTTTGGCATCAATGTTATAAACATGTGTATCATTACTATCGAGATTCAATAAGAATAAACCCCTCACATCGGGTGCATGACCATAAAAGATATTACTCATATAAATAGAACAACCATTATTCTCTGATTTAAATGAGTAACCGTCTCGCAATAAACAAGATCCAGATATAATGTTCATGCTTAACGCATGCACTAAATAACAATTATTCAGGTTCATCACTAATCCCGATGGTAATCGAAGAGCGAGCGTGCCGACGGCGATCACATCAACCTTGGAACCATTTCCCACGCGCATCGTCACTTCGTCCTTTGCCAGCCTCCGTTTATTCCGCAGTTCCTGTTTTGAGTTGCAAATATGAGCAACCGCACCGGTATCAAATACCCAGGCACTACAACGAGAGTTGGTAAGGTACACATCAATAACATGTATATCATATATACCTTGTTTGTTGTTGGCCGCCTTCTTGTCAGCCAAATACTTGGGGCAGTTCCGCTTTCAGTGTCAAGTTCCCTTGCAATGAAAGCACAAAGTTTCTGGTTTGGGTCCAGCCTTGGGTTTCTTCACGAGAGGAGCAACTGCTTTGCCACTCTTCTTGGAATTACCCTTCTTACCCTTGCCATTTTTCTTGAAACTAGTGGTCTTATTGACCATCAACACTTGATGCTCCTTCTGAATTTCAGACTCAGCGGCTTTCAGCATCGCAAACAGCTCGGCGACTGACTTGTTCATCCCGTGCATGTTATAGTTCAACACGAAGCTCTTGTAGCTAGGTGGCAATGATTGAAGAACTCTGTCAGTGATAGCCTCTGGCGGAAGGGGCATCCCCAATTCAGCCAGACGGGTGGAGTACCCAGACATTCTGAGTACGTGATCACTGATAGACCTGTTCTCCTCCATCTTGCAAGCATAGAACTTATCGGAGATCTCATATCTCTCGATCCGGGCATTCTTCTGAAAGATAAACTTCAACTCCTGGAACATCTCATATGCTCCATGACGTTCAAAACGTATTTGAAGTCCCGGTTCTAAGCCATACAATATTGCACATTGAACTATTGAGTAATCTTCAGAACGAGCCTGCCAGGCGTTCACAACGTCTAGAGACTCAACTGGAGCGGGTGGATCACCAAGCGGTGCATCAAGGACATAAGCCTTCTGGGAAGCCGTAAGGATAATCCTTAGATTACGGGCCCAGTCCACAAAGTTACTTCCATCATCTTTCAATTTAGCTTTCTCTAGGAACGCATTAAAATTCAGGGGTGCTACTGCGCGAGCCATGATCTACAACATAAATATAGCAAAGACAACTTAGACTATTGTTCTAGATAATGAGTTTAGTTAATCATATTACTTAAAAACTCCCACTCAAATTGACATCCTTCCGGTCATTCGAGTGTAACATGATCCAAATCCACCAACTCAAGTCCGATCATCACGTGAGTTGAGGTGGTTTCAATGGTGAACATCTTCATGTTGATCATATCTACTATATGACTCATGTTCGACCTTTCGGTCTCTTGTGTTCCGAGGCCATGTCTGTACATGCTAGGCTCGTCAAGTTTAACCCGAGTGTTCCGCATGTGCAACACTGGCTTGCACCCGTTGTATGTGAACGTAGAGTCTATCACACCCGATCATCACGTGGTGTCTCGAAACGATGAACTTTCGCAATGGTGCACACTCAGGGAGAACACAATTTTATCTTGAAATTTAAGTGAGGGATCACCTTATAATGCTACCGTCGTCCTAAGCAAAATAAGATGCATAAAAGGATTAACATCACATGCAAATCATAAGTGACATGATATGGCCATGAACTCGTGCTTTTGATCTCCATCTCCAAAGCACCGGCATGATCTCCATCGTCACCGGCATGACACCATGATCTCCATCATCTTGATCTCCATCAACGTGTCGCCATGAGGTTGTCGCGCCGACTGTTGCTTCCACGACTATTGCTAACTCATAGCGATAAAGTAAAGCAAAACGGCGAAAATAATTAAAGACAACTCTATGGCTCCTGCCAGTTTCCGTACTCATCGACATGCAAGTCGCGATATTCTATACAACACATGATCATCTCATACATGACATATATCTCATCATGTAATTGCCCATATCACATCACAACATACCCTGCAAAAACAAGTTAGACGTCCTCTAATTGTTGTTGCAAATTTTACGTGCCTGCTACGGGTTTGCAAGAACCGTTCTTACCTACGCAAAACCACAATGTGGTGTAGTGATTGCTTTTTGATCTTCTAAAAGAACCCTCTTCATTGAAATTGATTCAACTAAAGTGAGAGAGACAGACACCCGCTAGCCATCTTTATGCAACGAAGTTACATGTCAGTTGAAGGAACCTGTCTCGCGTAAGCGTACGCGTAATGTCGGTCCGGGCCGCTTCATCTCACAATACCGCCGAATCAAGTATCAACTAGTAACGGCAAGCAATATGTATACACCCACGCCCACAACTCGTTTGTGTTCTACTCGAGATCTCATCTACGCATAGACCTAGCTCAGATGCCACTGTTGGGGAACGTTGCATGGGAAACAAAAAATTTCCTACGGACACGCAAGATCTATCCATGGAGATGAGCATCTACGAGAGGGAGAGTGAATCTACATACCCCTGTAGATCACTAAGCGGAAGCGTTAAGAAACGCGGTTGATGTAGTCGAACGTCTCCGCGATCCAAATCGCAAGTCGTCCCTCGATCCGATCACGAACTAGTGCCGAACGGACGGCACCTCCGCGTTCAACACACGTACGGCTTGATGACGCCTTCACCTTCTCGATCCAGCGAGCGATGGTGAAGTAGTAGATGAGTTCCGGCAGCACGACGGCGTGGTGATGGTGGTGAGGAACAATCTCTACAGGGCTTCGCCAAGCACTACGGGGATTATGACGGGAGAACTAGAGGGTTAGGGTTGCCGACACACGGCTTGGGAAATCTTGATGTCTCCCGTGTGCTAGCCCTGCCCCTCTATTTATATGTTGAGCCCTGGGGTCTAAACTTGGAGAGAAAACCTCCACAAGGTCGGTTTTGCCCGCACAAGGTCGGTTTGGCCCACACGGAAAGAGTCCAACTCGGATTCCAGCAGTATCGCGTACAAGCGGTAGTACCGCTTGAGCGGTAGTACCGCTTATGCGGTAGTACCGCTTCACACAAGCGGTAGTACCGCTTACGCGGTAGTACTGCCTTACCAGCGGTAGTACCGCTTAAGGCAGCAGCAAAACTTCCTTTTGCACTTTCCAATACCTCGTGGGCTTTACCCCTTTGGCCCATATAAAGTGTTGCTGCACCCGAACTCTTCGGTAAACATCCGGAACCCCTTCCGGTGAATTCCGGAACCTTTCCGGAGATCAAAACACTATTATCACATATATCAATCTTTACCTCCGGACTCTTCCGGAGATCCTCGTCATGTCCGGGATCTTATCCGGGACTCCGGACAACCTTCGGTCACCAACAAAATAACTCAACTATACTAATCGTCACCAAACGTTAAGTGTGTAGACCCTGCGGGTTCGAGAACTATGTAGACATGACCGAGACACCTCTACGATCAATAACCAATAGCGGGACCTGGATGCCCATATTGGCTCCTACATATTCTACGAAGATCTTCATCGGTCGAACCTCTATGTCAAGGATTCAGTTAATCCCGTATACTGTTCCCTTTGTTCTTCGATATGTTACTTGCCCGAGATTCGATCGTCGGTATCTCTATACCTAGTTCAATCTCATTACTGGCAAGTCTCTTTACTCGTTCCGTAATACAAGATCTCGTGGCTAACACTTTAGTCACATTGCTTGCAAGGCTCATTGTGATGTTGTATTACCGAGTGGGCCCTGAGATACCTCTCCGTCATACGGAGTAACAAATCCCAGTCTTGATCCATGCCAACCCAACAGACACCCTCGGAGATACCTGTAGAGCACCTTTATAGTCACCCAGTTACGTTGCGACGTTTGATACACACAAGGTACTCCTCCGATGTCAGGGAGTTGCATGATCTCATGGTCATAGGAACAGATACTTGACATGCAGAAAACAATAGCAATAAACTGACACGATCATATGCTATGTTCGTAGTTTGGGTCTTGTCCATCACATCATTCTCCTAATGATGTGATCCCGTTATCAAATGACATCTCATGTCCATGGCTAGGAAACCTTCACCATCTTTTGATCAACGAGCCAGTCAACTAGAGGCTTACTAGGGACACAGTGTTGTCTATGTACCCACACATGTATTTAAGTTTCCAATCAATACAATTATAGCATGGATAATAAACGATTATCATGAACAAGGAAATATAATAATAACCAATTTATTATTGCCTCTAGGGCATATTTCCAACAGACACACCCAGTGGGTGTACCGAACATTTACCGACTGGAATTCCTACAGAAGAAAAACGAATTGGAGATCAACTTACGAGAGCACTTACTCGAACATTCTCCTGGAGAGCAGCACTAGCATCATACGCCAACTTGCCGGCTGCACACATCTCCTTCAGACGCTGGGTCATCAGGTCCGCCTGGATCATTGCCTCCTTGCTGGCTCCAGTTTGGTCCTCTGGCACTTTGTACAGACTGAATACATTGACGGGAGGAGTCGGAGTCGGGACCAGGACAGTCGATGAGGCCGCGACAGGGTCAGCACCAGCCTGAGAAGAACTTTGCCCCAGAGGCGCGGTCACGTTGGGCGCAGGGGGAACTTGAGGCGCTTTGCTTGGTGGTGTCTTCTGTGCGATGGTCTGAGACTCAGTCGGAGCTGCGGTCTCCTCTTCGGTGTCCTTCCGCGGCGGTCCTTCATCGTCGTCTGCAACATGGATGATCTCTGCAAGTGCTACGTCCACTCGACACAATCAGTCACAATGCACAATTCAGTCGGATCACAGATCGAAGTAAAAAATGAAATCATCGTTACCTTTCCGAGAGATGGCCACATCCGCTGACTCGGCTTCGACGCGGTCTCCGTCAATCTGCATGGGAGACGTCGTCGAGGTAGCAGCCCTGGTACATAAGTTTCACTCGGTCAAAAAGACCCAGAAGTTCAGAGAGACAGAAAGGGAAGACGCGGCACTCACGTTGAGGCGACAGGCAGGGTAACCTTGATCATGGGCAGAGCCTTCCGAGGCTTGGGCGAGGCGACCTTGAGCTGCTTGGCGGCCTTCTCCGTCGGCTCCGGCGTCGATGTCCGAGTGCGCTTCGGGTTCTTAGCAATCGGGATCACCGTCTTCTCTGAGCCAGCACTCGGATCGTGAGTCTGCTTGGAGCGGCACTCAGCACGCTTCTCTGGGGACGGAGAAGACTCGACCTCGTCGTTTCCTTCCGAGTCGTCGCTTTCCTCCTCGCTATCCTCCGCGTAGCTGTCCTCGACACTTCCATGGTCGCTCCCCACGTCCCCGGCAAGGTGTTCTCCATTTGGCACAGGCGAGAGCATCTTCTGAAAATCCTGCAAGATACAAAGTACAGAGACAGTCGGATTATTCAACTCACTCGGATAATTTGCGCGTAAATAATTCACTCGGAAATGCACGACACACATCTGACGGCTGGTGCGCGTCGTCGTAGGGCGAGATCCGTCTCGACCCTCGCGGATTGTCGCGTGCGCCAGTGATGCATCTGAGCCACTGCTCCACCGTTTCCTCATCAACGTCCTCCGGATGCACTCGGGTCGAGTCATTCGCCCCGACGTACCGCCACATGGGATGAGCCCACTCCTGCATCGGCTGGATCCGTCGACTGAGGAAGACCTCCAGAAGATCCAGGCCCGTCACTCCACCCTGAATCAGACCGACTACAGCACTCACCAAGATCCCCACTTCAGTCTTCTCCACCTTACCAACCGTCAATGAGGGAGGAGTCTTGACTCTCCCGGACATGTAGGGAGGAAGACCGGTCGACGAACCGGCGCAAGGAATGTCATTACAATAAAACCAGGTCGACTGCCAACCTCTAACCGAATCGGGAAAGGTCAAAGCGGGGAACGCACTCCTACCCCTCATCTGGATACCTAGGCCGCCGCACATCTGGGTCACATGGGTCCTCTCTCCCTCAGGATCATCCTTTTTTACCGACTGAGAACGACATGTGAAGATATGCTTGAACAGCCCCCAGTGCGGCTGGCAGCCTAAGAAGTTTTTACACATGGAAATAAACGCAGCAAGATACACTATAGCATTCGGAGGAAGATGATGGAGTTGGGCAACGAAAAAGTTCAAGAAGCCGCGGAAGAAGGGATGGGGTGGCATAGAGAAACCTCTCTCCACGTGAGTAGTGAGGAGCATGCGCTCCCCGGGGCGCGGCGCAGGCTCGATCTCCCCCTCCTCCGGCAGCCTCCAGCTCCCGTCGCGCACTAGCCCATCCACAACGAGCCCGCTGATATCCTCCACCGTGGTGGTCGGCGAGAGCCAATCACCCTGGATCCACCTGCGCGGGGGCGCAACCCTGGAGCTCGACACCGTCTTTGCTTCGCCGCTTTCTTCGCTCGCTCCAGCTTCGCCGTCTTGTCTTTCACCATCGCGGAGTACTCCGGCGCCGAAGTGTATTTGTGCAGAGTGGGGTGCGGAGGAGAAGATTGGGGGACTGGAGGAAATGAGGAAAAGGGGATCTGGCTCTCTCTCCCTCTCCGATGCGGCAGCTCTTTATACCACCGCCCGCTCCGCTCCCCAATCCTCATCAGTGATTCATGGGCCCGCAGATCCCCTCAAGTCTCGCCGACGGAGATCCAACGGTACGTGGCGGAAAGCGGGGCAAAAATCGAGGCGTCACGCCCCACTTTCCCCACTCACCGCGTCGCAACCGTTTGCGCGCGCTCATATCTGATTTCAAAATCCCGCGAAATCCGGGGTCCGGCAATCCGATTGCTCGCCCTTTAAAGACATTCCAAAGACGCTCGGATCTGTTCCGTCACCCGACGCGCAACGACTCATTTCACTCGGATGAAGACTTTCACTCGGACATCAAACGGTCCAGAATCCGTCAAGGTATCATGCGAAGACAAGGCCATCTAATGTCCAGTAGGAGTTCTTGAGCGCCCCCGTAGCACTCAACTCACCTGGGAATTCGCCTTGACTCGACCCGCTTAACCTCGACCGATTCGGGGGCTAATGACGAGGGCATATACTAGGGATAGGGTAGCAGGCCTGACCTACAGACCCTACCCTAAAATGCCATACACCTTAAACTGGGCCCCAGGGCCAGACCAGCAGTCAAATGTTCTGCAGCCTGACATTCACTCGGAACGGGATGGACCACTCGGAAGACAACACTTCACTCGACCAGTGTATTTCACTCGGTATACCTGCCATCACTCGGTCAGGGAAGACCAGGAGACCCTCCGGGAGCGCAACGGTCAGGACGTGTGTCCACCCTCATCAAGTGTAGTTAGTGCGCCTGTTACCACTAACCGGCGACCTTAAACCCTCTCTTTAATCCTTGGTTGTGGCGGCATTCATGGGGCCTGGCGGACTCTATATAAGCCACCCCTCAGCTCCATGACAAGGGTTCTCAATCCTTTGTAATCCATACACTCAAGTCAATCAAGCTCCCGAGCACCGAGACGTAGGGCTGTTACCTCCACCGCGAGGGGCCTGAACTCGTAAATCCGAGTGTAACAACTGCGCCGTAGTTAGGCTCTGCCCTCTAATTCGTACCCCTACACATTACTGTCAGACTTATACCCACGACACGGGGACGGCGGAGTGGACCGCATGCCGCGGCGCTACGGCCCGAAGGGGCGACGTAGCGGCAGCGCGCCGGTCGGTGCGACGGCGGGGAAGACCTCGGGCGGTGGCGTGGACCGCGTGCCGCGGCGCTACGGCCCGAAGGGGCGGCGCAGCGGCAGTGCGTGGGTTGGTACAGCCACTGGGACGGCCTCGGGCGGTGGCGGGGACCGCGTGCCACGACGCTATGGCCCGAAGGGGCGACGCAGCGGCGGCGGCGCTGCGGCCCGATGGGGCGACGCTGCGGCAGCCTGTTGCTCGATCGGTGGAGGGGCGCGCTGTACTCGAGAATAGACTTCACGAGACCTGCGGAGGGGCGTGCAACCGACTGATCAGGTCAGTCGCACGAGGTGGATGGAGCGGATCGCGGCGGGCGGGTGATCAATCCGATCGCACACGAGGTCGGGGGCGCTGCTCGGTGATGATGACGGCGTCGCGGTCGGTGAAGCGGGGTGGTCGAGCAGACCAATGCGACGACAACCGGCGGGAACGGCGTGCAGACGAGCACGTCTAGCGCCCGGCACCCGAGCGGCCAACGCAGCGCCGGCGCCCGAGCAGTTAAGTCCGAGCGGCCAACGTAGCGCCGACGCCCGAGCCGCCAGACCCGAGCGGCCAACGCAGCGCCGTGCGTGAGACGGCCATACGGTGGCGTCGGAGACGGTTGGTGATGCAGGAGTCCTGTTCGGAGCGGGGCGGCGACGGCCGGCGCAGAACGACGGGCGGGAGATGCGCGAACGACGGCCGTGACGGGCCGCCACGTTGCGCGAGTCCGCCGGGTCGGAGAAGAGGCCGGGTGGTCTCACTGGTGTCGGAGTAGAGGCGCGCGGGGTCGACGGTGGTGGCGGGCGATGCAAACCGATCTTAGATCGGAAAACCACAAAGAAAACACCGATCAATGCGACCGGCGGGAGAGAGAAAAATCCGAATCAATGGATTGGGAAAAAGACTCTCTAGGGCAGCCAGTCAACATGACCGGCGGACAAACCCTAGGTACGGGCGGCGTGGCCCCCGGTGGTGATCATAGAGACCGACCGCCCCGGGAGCGGCGTGGAGCGGAAGCGGCGGGTGGCGGCTAGGGTTTGCATCGGTTAGGCTGATACCAAGTTAGAAGGGATAGAGAGGGATTGGTGAAATCGATGTTTATTGCTTGAGCCTCGTGGGCATATATATAGGAGTACATGATCTTTTTGGAGTACAAGACAAGCCAAAATACTTCCTAGTCTATCCTATATTTTTAATCTAATCACACAATACTCAATCAGTTTGAAAAGGGGAAACGTCAACAAGAATGGTTGTTCTAGGAACGACGCCATGTAGCCACGGCTCGCTGCATCGCTGGCGTACCCACCGACGAAACGATGCACACACATATTGACGGATGCCTCATGCCTTGACGACGTACGTACGTATTCACGTCAATCATATGCCATTTTCACCAGCGCACGTGAATTCTATTGGTCTACTAACATACACACACACACTGCGAGTGGACGTGGACCACAAGCAGCAGTCCAAGACACCAAGCAAGTGGCGTCTGGCATACGGCCCAAACAAGGGGCGTGAAAAATATGCGGCGTGCGCTGGGGACCGGCGATGCTCAAAACAACTGAGGCGGGAATGTAGAGGAACAAGGCAAGCAAGTATTGCTGGTGAATAAGACCGCTAGTTTCAAGAAGAAGAGCAGGTCCAAAAAGAATTCTAATGGTGCTGGTAAGCCCGAGTCCCAGAAGAGGAACAAGGGTGGAACCAATACTGAGACTGAATGTTTCTACTGTAGGGCCAAAGGACACTGGAAGAGAAGCTACAAGAAATACTTGGAGGATAAGAAGAAGAATGGTCCTTTCCGTAAAGGTATAAAATTTATATAAGTCAATGTTATTGAACTTTGATACTCCCGTCGGTTCATATTATTTGTCATTCAAATGGATGTATCTAGCACTGAAATACGCCCATCCCTTTGACCGACGAGTAATATGGATCGGCGGGAGTAATAGATGTAGATCATTTTCGGGAAAAAAGAAAGGAAAGGAATACGCTGGGAGCGAGTGGACCAAGAAGCAGCAGTCGAAGACACCAAGCACGTGGCGTCTGGCATGTGGCCCAAACAGTGGGCGTGAAAAATGTGAGGCGTGCGCTGGGGACCGGCGATGTTTGGAATCGGTCGGCGGGTCCAGAACGTTTATACCATAAAAAAAAAGGCCTCGTGGATGGAATGGATATATCTGCAA
The DNA here is from genome assembly GCA_039707655.1 of Elymus sibiricus. Classification (NCBI taxonomy): domain Eukaryota; kingdom Viridiplantae; phylum Streptophyta; class Magnoliopsida; order Poales; family Poaceae; genus Elymus; species Elymus sibiricus. The sequence goes on from CM077674.1 coordinate 394,254,811, forward strand.
CTACTATAAGAATAAGCTGAAAGTTGTGTGGCTTCCTCACACTCACATCAGTTTCGTTAGCTACCAACATACACACACACACACAAAGCTGGAGAGATGTTCCCAGTGATTGGTACGCCGAAATGCGTCGCTTTCCAGTCAAAGCTTACCGGCAAGTACCTACAGAGCGTGCATGAAGGGAGCGAGGAGCGTGCCGCCGGCGGCGGCAAGTTCTTCTCATGGAGGTGAGCTGTGCCGCCGCCGCCGACGCCAACGAGGGGGACGAGGATGTCCTTGCGAGCCCGTACACTAGGTTCTACCTGGAGCCATCCAAGGAGCACGACGGGCTCCTCCACGTGAGGTGCTGCCACAACAACACGTACTGGGTGGCCAAACATGGCGGCGACGGCAGCGGCCACTGGACTATCGGTATCGTCAATGAACCGGACGGCGACATTTCCAGGCCGTCGTGCACGCTTTTTGAGCCCGTCCCTCTCACGGACGTGGACAATAATATATCTGTCAGGTATATGTTACTATCTATCTACCTACCTTGCATTGCAGATTAACTTACCAATCTTGGCTTGTATATCTACCCTGTCGTATGTTTTAGTATCAGTTTAGGTATACCCCTTTTCTCAGAAAAAGAAAAAGAAAACAAGTCTGTCGCAAGGTTTGAAATTTTGTCGAAATTTCGGAAATTTCGAGGGTGGGCGAAATATTTGCCTTTCATTCAAAAAAATTCGGTTGGTTTGAATTTCTTTGTAAAAAAATGTGGATCAGTTAGAATTAACATTAGTTTCATTAGCACAGCGGTAGAACAGTTTTTTCCCCCTCTCTAGGTCTAGAGTCCAAATCATGTGCCACAAACATTTTGGTATTTTTGCACCGAATATATATTTTTGGCATAAAAATGTGTTAGCTGAGATTCGAACCGCGGCCAGCTGCTTGGTAAGCAACGGATGAAACGTCAGGTTAGACATGCACTTGCGTTAACCATGTGCAACATTTCATTTACCTAGCTGCTTAAATCTAAAATTATTCAAATTTCAAACAAAAATTTCATCGATTTGTCCGAAACAAATTTTGAATTTTTCAAAATTTCGGAAATTTAGGCCATTTCGAGGGTGAGCGAAATTTGTGCCACTTCGAAATCGTAAAGCTTGGACTGTCGTATTATTAAAGTTATTTATGCGCCTAGGTACTTCCCGGTTTCATCTCTACACACTGCACCATATGAGCCTTCTTTTGAGTTTCTTGAAACTGCACCATCAACTTTGATTTTCACATAACCTTGGGCCGGTGGATGGCCTGCTATGGTCGAGCCCAAGCTAGCTCTCGTTTGGGCTGGAAATGGGCCTTTCTTTCACTTAAGTGGCCCATCCAAACGAAACGTTTTCACCTTTTGTTCGTTGGCTGCTGCTCGTGTGTAAACCGGACCGAGATCACACCATAACTGGCGGGAAGCTAGCCGTTCGGTGAAAGATGGGCAGTCTAGATCAAACACTGTAGCAAAGTACTTTTGATAACATTGCACACAGGCACTGTAGTTCGCACACTGGCGAAGAGTTCCTGTAGATGGGGGTACTGTAGCTCGGATACTGTTCATGCGGATCTGTCCACAGATTCTTGATCGGACGGTGTAGAGAGGGGGGCAAGTTACCGTACTGTTCATCGGTGACTCGCCCACAGCAAGTCACCAGATCTCAGTCCGTGTAAAACTGCTGCTCGTGCGTTTATGAAAATAGGGGCGCACATTTGAGCCACCCGGGGCGGCCGCCCATACCAGCCCCTCGCGCCTGCCCTGGTAGTAGTTAGATAGAAAAAAAACAGCTATATATAGCCTGTTTCTGGCGTCCAGATTATATAATATAAGTTGATATTGCAGGTTCCTCCGTCCCCAGCAGCAGCAGACTGAATCTGAATCTGGTAGAGCCCGAGAGACAGCCGAAGAAGCCTACTTGCATCTGGGAAGTGGAGGACATGCTGATCAAGAGAAATCCCTCCATGAATTTTCTGTCCTCGAGCTTTCGCAACTGGTATTGCCAAAATATGTTGTTTTCAAAGGTGACAATGACCTGTACCTAAGCGGGAGGGTCATCCAGAAATACAATTACCTGCAGTATGCCGCATCCGACATCGCAGATCCAACTGCGGTCAACACAATCTTCCCGGAGCACGTCGGTGGAATCGTCCGAATAAAATCGAACCATTTCGGCAGGTTTTGGAGGGCCAGCCCGAACTGGATCTGGGCCGATTCGACCGACACCACCGGCAGAAACCAGGACACGCGGTTCAGGGTGGTCCAAGTGTCCGACTACTTCGCTCTCCAGAACCTGGGAAACCACAAGTACTGCTCTAACCGCCGACAGGAAGACCAGCTGCCTCAAAGCTGAGGTCAGTACCATCACGCTGGAAGCGAGGATACGGGTGGAGGAAGCCGTCCTTGAGCGACAGATCGACAACGTTAGCTTCAGGCTCTCCGAAGCTAGGATCTATGGCGAGACTCCTCTTTACATACCCAACGTGACCTCAACCAACCGCACCAGCCAGCCCAACAACAAGACGCTGACCATGGAATACAAGGTAACGGACACCAGGAGCTTTAGCTCAACTGTTGGCCTCAAGATCGGCGTGGAGGTCAAGTTCAGAGCCGGGATCCCGATCATCGCAGATGGGCAAGTTGGGATGTCCACTGAAGTCAGCACTGAGCAGGCGTGGGGCAAAACAACTGAGGAAACCAAGACGCTGGAGGCCAAGTACGAGGCTATCGTGCCTTCCATGAGCAGGGTGGTGCTGAGAGCGGCTGCCACGCAAGGTTTCGTTGATGTCCCCTTCTCGTACAGGCAGAGGGATGTTCTGACCACAGGACAAGTCGTTGTGTACACGCTGCACGACGGCTTGTTTACTGGTGTCAATAGCTATAATTTCCACTACGAAACCACAGAAGAGCGCCTCTAATCATATGTCATGGTACGTTATGTACGCGCATTAATAATTAGCCATCCCTGCTTTTGCTTTCGATTGGAGTGGCCCGGCCAGTCTAGCTTCCTGTGTGGTGATCCACTGTGTACCCTACTGATGTAATGTTTGTAATGTTATGTGTGTACTCTATGCTATCTTATCTTATGATCTTATCTAGTACGGTGATTGCATGCACTACACAAAGAGTCATTTATTTTTATTTTTTCGTGATCACTATACATTAACGCAGAAATGCTAGAAATTAGAAGCTCAATCGGTGTCCATGAGTACGTCTGTGTATATTAGCCCAAGTATATAGGGGAACAACGAAATCATATAGTGGTACGTCTGTGTATATTAGCCCAAGTATGTACAGCTGCAGTTGATAATTAAACCTAACCTCTCTCGTAACCGGAACCCAACGTGGATGACCAGCGGCCGCAGAGCCGTACCTAGCATCACCCGGAGCAACCCATCGTCCATGTCAATGACGACGTCGGTGCAAAGTGGACAGAGATCTCCCTAACGATCTCCTCCACGTGCTCCTTGTTAAGGTCGGAGGCTTGCTCCACCGCGTCCGCTTCGCAGTGGTATGCAGGTCATGGCGAGCCGCTGCGGATTCCCACCCTGCCGTGGCTCATCTTACACAAATGGTGGCAACGACAAGTGCAAGATTCCTACACCTCCCCGAAGACGGCGGATTCCTACACTTCCCGCTACCAAAGGCGCTCATGGGCAAGAGGTTCGTGGGAGCACACGACGGCGGCTGGGTCACCGCGCTTGGTGATGACAAACAACTTGCTATCGTGAGCCTCTTCTCCGACGCCGAGGTGCCTCTCAATGCAAAGGACATTCTACTCCTATGGGAAGATTGTCTTCTCGGAATCCCCAACCTCAAGTGGCGGCATCCTCGCAACCATCAGTCCCCAAAGCGGTGTCTCCCTCTGCAGGATTGGTTGTCCGGCCAAAAGATGGACGGCGAAAATATTTAATGGGCTGAGGCTTATGGACATTGTATTCTACAATGAATAACTCTATGCCCTCACCAACTTCGAGGACCTGATCAAATTCAAAATAGGTGTAAACAAAGACAGTCGGCCCGTGGTAATTGTCGAGCTGCATATGCAAATTGGTAGCCGACCTTACACGTGGCCAACTAACATTGTTGAGCTGCATGGCAAGCTGGCCATGGTCGTTTGACAACACCAACCGCAAGCGCTTCTTCTTCAATGTTTGTGTGCTTTTTGACAAATCGACAAAAGACAACACTCTCAACTGGGAGGAGGTAACAACCTTGGTTGAATCGAAGTAAATGGATGGAAAACAGTAAAGGAAAAAATGAAAACAACCGAAGTAAATGGAAGGAAAACAGAAAAGGAAAAAATGAAAACAAAAGGAAAGGAAGGAACCACATGAGAAAAACTCAAAAAATAAAACAACCGTAGTTGAATCGATAACAGAAAAAACCTAGAAAAGTCCAGAACATAACGATGGAAAACACGGAGAAAATGGGCCTGACCCATTCCAGTGACACGTGATGTGATTGTGCCACTGTTTGACATAGGGAGCATCAAATAGGATGTTCACAAGAGCATGTCCTTCTTGCCTAAAAAAACAAAAAACAAGAGCATGTCATCCACATAGGCGTGATTGTCAGTTATTGACATGTGGGCCATGTTGGGCCAGACCGTGCAATTGAGGCCAGTGTGAGAAACTAAAGACAGGAATAAATGAAAAATTAAGTACGTTCCCCTTGTTGTTCTCCGCCAGAGCTATGTGTCGCCCATACCGATATAAGAATTGTCTAATCTGTATGAAAAAATGGACATCAAAATTATGAAATATCTTAATCATGTATTTGAAAAATTTAATTGTATTTATAAAAAATGTTCCTAGTGCATATGAAAAACCGACAATGTTTATAGAAAAATTAGAAATAAAAAATATGTTTAGAAAAATGTTAACCATGTATTTGAAAAATGTTAAAAATTCATATAAGAATTGTTCCCAATGTATAAAAATATATGTACAATGTGTACGTAAAAAAGTAGACATAACAAACGTATAATTTCAAAAATATTAGTCATGTATTTGGAAAATATTAAAGGACAGATCCAGTGCATAGAAGCTCCCACACTAGGTGGAAAATGTTGAATGTGTATATAAAAATGTCCAAATGTATTAAAAAATGTACAATATGTCTGGAAAAAAGTAGACATAAAAATACATGTCTTAAAAAATGCTAATCATGTATTTAAAATATGTTGAAGGTGTATACAAAAAATATACCATCTGCAAGTAGACATAAAAAAATAACAAATGTTGGTCATGTATTTGAATTTTTTTAACTTGTACTATTTTTTTTTTCCTGATTTATACAAAAATGTTGAATGTGTATGTAAATGGGTGACATCGAAATATATGTTTAAAAAGTAAACATGTATTTGAAAATGTTCAACATGTAGAGAAAAATATTTCAGATGTATGCGAAAACTATTTCATGTAATTGAAAAAATGTTAAACATATATAAAAAATATATTCATATTCTACATGTAAAGAAAGAAAAAAAACCAATGTAAATCGACAAAAGAACAACAAAACAAGAAAAACCATAGCAAAAGAATAAAAACAGTGAAAATCAAGAAAGAAACATTAAAAAAAATGAGAAATCCGATAAAAGAAAGAAACAAGAAAGGGGAAGAAAAAAGGAAACAAAAGGAAAAAAAATCATTGAAAACTGAGAAAGGGAAAAACAAATTAAAAAGAGAAATATGAAAGAAAAAACCAGTAAAAACCGAGGAACAAACACAAAACCCAGTGAAAATAAAAAAACAGAAAAGCCCGTGAAGAAATAAAAAACAGAAGATTAAAGAAAAAAAGGAAAACAGAGGAAACCGAGACGAACAGCGAATAGCGACGAGCGAGCAAGGTATGCATGAATGTGGACTGGCCGTTCAGGAAATCCTTCAGACGAGACTTGCTTCCATCTTCTTCTTTTTTGAGACACAGACTTGCTTCCATCTCGCGTTAAGCCAGATAGTTCTCGCGGTAAGACCGCAGGTGTATTTTTCGCCACGAAGAGACTATTTATATATTTTGTATTGGAGGGCTCAGCCCAGAGTCCACAACAGATTTCCTCCGGCCCAGCACGCACGCGGTGAACATGAAACCCCTAGCCCTTGCCGCCGGGAGCAACTAATTAAGAAGCGCTCCTTCGGGAGCCTCCGAACGATCACTTGGGGTGGGCTGATAGCACACTCTCAGCCGCCGCCACGTCTCGTGCTCTGGACGTTCCCTACGGATTTTGTATTTTTAATTTTTCCGCACGCGTTTTCGGCTTTTTGGTTTTCCACCATTCTTTCTTAGCTTTTGGACGGAAAAAAAAATTGTGCGAAAAAACGCATTTTTTTTATTCCGCGAGAGGCATGGTTTAGGTTTCACGAGAGGCCGTGCCTCTCGAAAACGAAAAAAAAAACATGTTTTCTTTTTTTTTCCTTTCGCGAGAGGCATGGTTTTGTTCCGCAAGAGGCATGGTTTTCCTTTCGTGAGAGGTACGGCCGTGCATCTCGGAAACGGAAAAAAAACATTTTTTCCTTCCGAGAGAGGCATGGTTTTGCTTCCACGAGAGGCACGGTTTTGTTTTCGCGAGAGGCACAGCCGTGCCTCTCGGAAACGGAAAAAAAGACGCGTTTCTTTTTTTTTCCTTCCGCGAGAGGCACGGTTTTGCTTTCGCGATAGGCACGGCCGTGCCTCTTTCGGAAAGGGAAAAAAACGTGCCCCCGGTTCGTTTTTTTGTCTGATTTTTTCATGAAAAGAAAAGTTCGTCAAAACCTTTCAACATGGGATCTAGTTTTAAAGATCTCGACGCGAGAATGCAATGGTGAAAACGGTTCGAGATTTGGGCGCACGGTTTAAGAGATTGAATAAACGGATTTACGAAAAAAGGGAAAACTCACAGGTTGCGACAAGTGGCGCACTGTAAACTTGTAAACTTGGGGAGGTGGGAGTGATGTTTGAAAGGGGCACCCCTCAATTAGTGATTTTGCTCGCGGCCTGCTCCAACTCCACTCGGCACGCAGCAGCCACCTCCGGCCGCCGCAGGCGCCGCCTGCCCGCGATGAGGGTGAAGAGGCGGTCGCGGCACCGCAAGGTGGTCAAGTTCTACTCCACCTCCTTCGGCTTCCGCGAGCCCTACAAGGTGCTCGTAGACGGCACCTTCCTACACCACCTCCTCGTCCACGGCCTGCTCCCCGCCGACGACGCCCTCCGCGAGCTCCTCTCCGCCGCCTGGGCACCCCCGCTCTTCACCTCCAAGTGCGTCCAGGCCGAGCTCCGCCGCCTCGGCAAGTCCCACTTTGAGGCATTCGACGCCGCCCAGCTCCTCGCCACCGCCAGGTCCCCTTCTAATGCTAACTTCTATACTCCTGTTTTTATTTATTTTATTTACAGGCTAGAAAACTCTATGAAATTGCATTGGTCGTTGATGCGATTTCGAATTGAATCACTTTGTTCCGTCATATTAGTCACCTGATAGGTTCAATTTGGGCTTGGGCTATCTGAAACTTAGGTGCATTGGTAGCTTATATGCAGTTTCAAATATGGAACACTTCATACCAGCATGTTAGATACCTGATGATAGAGGATACAGCCAATTTTATTCTGGGCTATCTGGAAACCTAGGTACAGTTTGAATTATGGATTATAACTTTATAACTCCGGGCCTCACTGTTAGTTCTGTAGCTTGTCACTGGTTTGTCTGGTTACATTAAACCCAAGTACAGTCTAAAACTTCTTTGCCACCTCTCAAATCACATACGGGATTTTGGATCAAATTGTTTTTGTTTTGACAGTTTGATTGTATGAATTTCTGGTACTACTACTGCTACTACATTCAGTCAGGATAGCTTTACTGTATCGTGACTTGATTAGCTCGAGCAACTGATGATTGTTTGTTCAATGGACTTGTTGGTGTTTCCAGTTGCGAGCATGAAAAAGTGGTCAGTACAGTTGATTGTATTCTGTCACTGGTAGGTGATAAGAATCCGGAACACTACTTTGTCGCTACCCAGGATTCTGGTCTCCGGGCTAAGCTACGGGAGGTATGACGATTCGCTATGCTTTTGTAGCATTGTAACTTTACTATTTTATCACCTAAATTTTATTTCTGAAAAGATCTGCTCAGGGACATTAAACCAACCGACAAGTAGCATATCATCTACTTAGCAGAAACGATAGAACCATATGTATTTTGCCATCTTATGGACTGCTTCTGCAGAACCTGCTCATGCATGTTTTGCTTCGTTGTAGGTTCCTTGTGTTCCTGTAATATATGGTCTGAAGAACTCGCTGTTTATTGAGCAACCCTCTCTGCAGCAACGTACGTTTGCTCAGTTGGATGAGGAGAAGCGTATACATATGGAAAAATCAGAATTTAAGAAGCTACTGAAAGCGTCATCAGAAGGAAGGACGTCTGTTGATGGAATTGCGACTGGAGTTGTGGCAGTGAAAAGCAAGTTCAAAAGTAACAAAGCGAAGGTTATATTTACCTCTACGCTTTTTCAGGATATTCGTCATATGCACGAGTATATTTGATCCTTATGGACTAGTGGGCTGTGGGCATCATTAACATTTTGAGCTATGAAACGATGATGTGTGTCCTTCTGCAGGGCCTAAACCCACTATCCTGCAAGAAAAAGAAGCCAAAACCCAAACCATCAGCAGCTCAAAATCAGGTAATTAATCATCACTACACAGCATTGTCGGTTTACATTGGGAACTGTATGCAATACTCAAAACAGGCAGATTATACGTGTCTAATGCAATGTTATAATAGGAAGACTGGAGTTTCCTGACTTATCTTGAGGTGTAGAGCTAAGAGTTAGACGAATAAAAATTAATTCGCCAACTTAATCTCAGATAGGCCAATGTAGCCCATCGCACATTCTTTTTTGCTGTAGCTCCTGATTTTAGTTGTGGATGATACACTGATATCTGACAAGAACGAGCACCGATGCATGTCTCTTAAAGGGTCCGAAGACCGACAGCGAGGCGAAGCGGAAGAGGGTGAAGAAGTGGAAGAGAAGCGGCAAAGATAGCGATCAAGCACAAACAGCGAGCTGATGGACATATGAAGTTGCAACCAACAATGTCATTGCTGATCTGTCCTCAATCCATTGCACCCCATGCAAAGATTATATGCTGATGGCGTTTCTTCAAATTTCATACCTAATCATGAGTCATTACACTGTAACACTAAAAGTTTGTTTAGTTCGGTTTGAACTGGTAAAATTTGTCCTGATTAGTAATTTGGATATGAGTTCAGTCAAATCTCTGCCCCTGGTTTTCTGATGAAACCAACCATCTGATTCCTGCACACTGGTGTACCTTCCGGTTTGAACTGGTAAAATTAGTCCTGATTAGTACTCCCTCTGTAAAGAAATATAAGTGTTTAGATCACTAAAGTAGTGATCTAAACGCTCTTATATTTCTTTACGGAGGGAGTAATTTGGATATGAGTTCAGTCAAGCCCTGGTTTTCTGATGAAACCAACCATCTGATTCCTGCACACCGGTGGACCTTCCGGTTTGAACTGGTAAAATTTGTCCTTCTTAGTAATTTGGATATGAGTTCAGTCAAATCTCTGCCCTGGTTTTCTGATGAAACCACCCATCCGATTCCTGCACACTGGTGGACCTGTCTGAACATTCAGATCCGCCCTTCCTGTACAAAGTATATAGAGGAACTATATTCAAAATACTGTTAAAAGGAACAATTCATAACAGAAAATTACATAGCTCCTTCTATTAAAAGGAACAATTCATAACAGAATACAACACTATTCATAAAATGAACAAAAAACTGTTAAAAGGAACAATACAAAGCAGTTTGAGAAAAATACATTAAGCATTGTTTACACTGGTACAAACACATCAACTATTGAACAAAGAAAGGTCTAATGACAACAGCACATACACATGATTCATCACTTCTGCTTCGGTACAACACCCCTAAACACATCGACGGTTGAGATTAACCCATACCCCTTCATAATAAAAGGCAAGATGGTCTTTTTTGAAAGTATGTCGTATGCATTGAGCGCGCCGATACGCGACATTCCCACCTCCGCCATGGGCCGGCCCATTTACGCCCTTTTTACTCTCCTGTTAAATTTTAAAAAATTCAGGTCCGACATGATTCGAACTCAAGACTTCCAAGCAACATACAAACAGCACTAACCAACAGGACACCATGGTTATTGTGACTTTTATACTCTGTCCAGCTATGTAGGGCGTCTAGGAGAACTTGGAAGTAAAATAAGTGCGCCCCGTTTCGGCTCTCATGCACCCGTTAACCTCTTCCCTCCACTTCTTACGCATGCAATATTTATCCATCCATAATAAACCCGCGTGCTTAGCAATTGACCAGAACGTGGGTGACAGCCTCTGCATGCGACGCGGATTGGGCATGCAATCTCGTGGATCGCATACGTCGGCAGCACAGAACTTTTGGATTAGATTTTGAATTGCTTGCCACATATGTCACGTGGTGGCAGCACAGAACTTGTATGGGTTAGCCGAACAGGCCCAGCAATAATCACGCGATTAATTGCCTTTTTTGGTTGCGTTTTTTAGGAAAAGAAAAGTGATAGGCTGGTTTCATTCCTTCCGAACATATCGTTGCGCCTAAAAAAGTTCATCGATTTTAAATAAACCCTGGTACTTCTTTTCTTAAAGCTAAAAAACGCAGTGGTTTTCCCTGTTTTTGGTTTTTGTTTTGGCCGGTTTTCCCATTGGTCTTTCCTTTTTCTCTTTCTCTTTCATTTTTCATTTTATTTTATTTTTCAAAATTCGTGAAATTTTCTTAAAAATCATGAACTTTTCTTAAATTCACGAACTTTTTTCAAATCGAGAACTTTTCTTCAAATTTGTGAACTTTTCTTAAAAACCGTGAACTTTTTTTGAATTCATACACGTTTTCTTTTCAAAACACGTGAACTTTTTTTAAAATTCATGAACTTTTTCTCAAATAGGTGATCTTTTTTCAAAATCGATGAACATTTTTTCAAAATCAATGAACTTTTTTCAAAATCGATGAAATTTTTTAAATTTGTGATTTTTTTTTCAAATTTGAGGAACTTATTTTAAAATCGATGAATTTTTTCCAATTTGGTCATTTGTTTTTTTTCAAATCGATGATTTTTTTAAAATCCATGAACTTGTTTTCAAATTTGTGAACTTTTCTTGAAAATAAATGAACTTTCTTTCAAATCCATGTTTATTTAGCTTTTTACGATTTTCCCAGATTCATTGGTTTTTACAGAAGTCAACGGTTGTTTTTTTAGGCAAACAAACAAAGAAGAGACACGTGGGCCTGTTGGGCCGGGCCCAGGTCGCGAGCGCAGGAGCGCCAGCGAGCTATGGGTGTGCTTTTCAGGTTATGGTTTCAGTTTCAGTTCCCGGATATGGAAACCATTTAACCTTCAATTTTCTCGGTTAGAAACCGAGCGATTTCTGGTTAAACTCAAATAACCGAAAATAGCTTCGATGTGGGGAAAATAACCGCATATATGCGTTAAACCGTTCAAATTTTGTTTTGGAATTTCGGAAAAGGTTTATGTTATCAAAAATTGTTCACAGAATCTAAATAATATTCGGTATTTAAAAAATGTTCACAATTTTAAGTGAAACGTTCGAAATTTTAAGGTCTCAAGCAGCCGCGTACCCGTTGGCGGCTGCGCTCCAGCGAGTCAGAGGGCGGCTAGGGTTGCTCGCCTCCTGCGGGCGGCCGCAGGTCTACCCCGTTTGTCGTGGCCTTAGGCCATGGAGGCGTGGTGGATCTCGGTCCTTGCCTGTGGGAGGGCTCCCGCTCCGTTTTTAGTTGTCTTTTTGTGTCTGTTTAGGGTTTGTGTTCTGCTCAGGAAGACGAGACAGCAACGGCTCCCTGAAGATGAAATAGGGTTCTCCCCGCTTAGCCCCCGTTTTGGTGGTGCGTTTAGCATTGTCGGTGGGCGTGTGGAGATGTGTTTCCGGTGGATTTACTCGGATCTAGTCGTAGTTCGTCTACGTCCATGTGTCTTCAGGTTGGATCCTTCCGATCTACGCTACTCTTCAACAGCGGCGGTTGCTGTTCTGGTGCGTTGGTCCTATGAGACCTTAGCACGACGACTTCCCGACTGTCTACTATAACAAGATTTGCCCGGCTCCGGCGAGGAGGGGCGATGATGGCGGCGCGCCTTCAGCTCGTTTCAGTGCTTGTAGTCGTCGCTAGGTGGTCTTCGAATCTGGATGTAATTTTTATTATTTCTGGTGTTCGTTGTACTATCATAATTGAAGATGAATAGATTGGAGGTTTTCCCGCAAGGAAAAAAAGGTTTGAAATTTTCTAATCAACTTTCCCTGCTACAGTAACCCAGAGTGGCGATTGGGCGATTTGCCGGCGATTTTTCCTTCCTTCTGAATCCTTTTCCCTCTTATTTCTCAAATCTCTTCGTCTTGTGTCATTTGTGGTGGTGGCGGCGGGGTGGTGATTGGGATGGCGTCGGCGCTTGCTACTGGAAGTCCCTTGGCCCCTCGAGGGGTGGGATTCGTGGGCATCGAGTTTCTTTCGGCCGACTGGAGTATCTTCAGGCAGCGGGCGAGGCGTATTCTGCGGCATTCGAGCGACCCTGGTAAGTGCATGGAGCTGATGAGAATGAAGGCTAGAGATATGCTGGAGCTGAATTTTGGAAAGATTAAGAAAGAATCTGAGTCCAAGGACGAAGTGGAAGAGCCAGTTTGCCAAGGAATTTTGCCCTCTTCTGATGAGGTGAGGCAGAAGGGGAACTTGGACGCAGCTCTCTGTTTATGTGCTCCGACTGGCCATGTCGATGATGAAGCCATGGAAAATGGAGGTACGGCTGATTTGGGCATGGAGAACCATCCTGAAGCTCCAGCTTGTAAGAATCGTGGTGATTTTGTCAAAGACTTGGAGTATCTGCCGGCCGCTGGAGGATTAGGACTTGTATTGCAGAGTGAGGGAAGAACTATGGCAGTAAAGGGGGGTCGTGAGGTTGCCACTGACAGAGGTGATATGGTGTTTGGTTTGCTGCGGCACCATGGAAAGAAGCTAGATCAAGGAGGAGGCCATATTAAGAACCAGGATGTGAAGGCTTTTGTTCTGTACAAAACTCCACCTTGGCACATTTTAGCCTTTAAAGAGATGCAGAAGACTAACTCAATTTTTCAGTGGAAAGAAGACCCTGCTATTTTACAGAGAAGCATTTGTTTGGTTATTTATATGGTTGGGAAAGATATTGTCTTCTCTGTTGGCAGATCTGGGAAGAAGATCATACAGGAAGGAAGTACAAGGATTGGTGACTCCAACATTGTGAAGACAGCGGTGGAATTATTTCTGGGTAAGCTTTGGCCTTCAGAGAAGAATAAGGCTGTTATGGAGACGGGCCAGCAGCTCCTTTTGGTGTTTTATAGGGTACAGGGAACCGGTACTGATCATAAAAGAGGCAAAGTGAAGATTGTAGAGGGAGATGGCCTGGATGGGATTAGGGGCAAGGAGGGAGATGCGAGGAGGAAAGCTACCGGCCTTGGGGCTGCCGGTCAACTGACGGGGCCAAGTGTGGCGCCCCGTCAGGAGCCATGATAGGCCTCAGCTGGAACTGCCGGGGAGTCAGGGGGCCCCGGACAGTTCGTGATCTCGCCGCCGTCCTCAGTTTGTTTTCCTTTGTGAGACTAGACAGAATAAAGATAAAGTCCGCCGTTTGCGTAATCGATTAGGCCTTCGTGGTTTTGTTGGAGTGAGTAGTGTTGGGCAGAGTGGAGGGTTAGCACTGTTTTGGCACGATCAGTTGTCGGTTGATGTTAAAGAGGTGAATGATAGATATATTGATGCCTATGTCCGTGCCTCCCCTTCTGAGCCTTGGTGGCGATTAACCTGTGTTTATGGTGAGCCGCGTGTTGAGAACCGACCTCGTATGTGGTCCTCTCTCTCAGACCTTCGTGCTAACAGGGACCTTCCGTGGTTGCTTGTCGGTGATTTTAATGAGGCTTTTGTGGCAGTATGAACATATATCTGCTACACCGAGGTCCAGCAGTCAGATGTCTGCCTTTCGAGATTGTGTACAGGCCTGTGAACTCCATGATTTGGGATTCTCGGGGGTTCCATTTACATATGACAACGGAAGGAGGGGATCTGCAAACGTCAAAGTTCGGTTAGATCGTGCCCTTGCGGATGACAGTTGGCGAGATATTTTTTCCAAGGCGCGCGTGGTACACCTTGTATCCTCCTGCTCGGATCATATGCCTATTCTTGTACACCTGCAGCAGGAGACAGAGCGCTTGGGGCGCCGCCGAAGTAAGCAGTATGAGATTTTTTGGGAACGTGCAGGTGAACGGCCAGAAGTAATTGAGTCTTTGTGGAATGAGGCCGACGTCAGTGGGGACCTGGGTAGTATCTCGGCCAGTTTGAAGAAAGTCATGCTGGCTGAAACGGGAGAAGCTAAACAACCTATATGTGCAAAATGGTGACCCAGCTGAAATTCGCCGCCTATCTGACAGTTTAAATGAACTTCTGTACCGAGAAGAGATGCTTTGGTTGCAGCGATCCCGGATAAGTTGGCTTAAGGAGGGAGATCGTAATACCAAGTTTTTTCATAGTAGGGCAGTTTGGCGAGCTCGAAAGAACAAAATAAAAAGGCTAAAAGATGATCAGGGGGTCTGGCAGGATTCACCATCTACCATGGAGCGCATGTCGACCTTGTTTTTCAAGGATCTTTTTACCAGGGACCCCTCCCTAGTGCCGGATGATATTGTGAATCTTTTGGAAACGAAAGTCACCAGTGAGATGAATGACGACCTATGTAAGGAGTTCTCAGAAAAGGAGATTGCAGATGCCCTCTTCCAAATTGGACCTCTCAAGGCGCCAGGACCGGATGGGTTTCCTGCTAGATTCTACCAGCGCAATTGGGGTGTGTTAAAGAACCAAATCATTCCTGCTGTTCGGCGCTTTTTTGAGACAGGGGTGATGCCGGCTGAAGCTAATGCAACATCTATTGTGCTAATCCCCAAATCAGATCAACCTGAAAGTCTCAAGGAGTTTCGGCCTATCAGCCTTTGTTCGGTCCTATACAAGATTGTGGCCAAATGCCTGGTTAACAGATTGCGACCAATCCTGGGGGACATCATTTCATTGAACCAGAGTGCTTTTGTTCCGAGCAGAATGATAACAGACAATGCTCTGGTGGCCTTCGAATGTTTTCATGCAATTGTGCAAAACAAGAGTGCGACAAATAGCTTCTGTGCTTATAAGTTGGATCTATCTAAAGCGTACGACCGGGTGGACTGGGATTTTCTCAAGAAAGCGATGCAAAGGTTGGGTTTTGCTCCCCAATGGGTCAATTGGATTATGTCTTGCGTGACCTCGGTGAGCTACTCAGTGAAATTCAATGGAACCCTCCTAGATTCGTTTTCGCCATCCAGAGGTTTACGCCAAGGTGATCCACTATCTCCTTTCTTATTCCTGTTTGTTGCTGATGGCTTATCTACACTTTTACAAAGAGAGGTGGCCCGTGGCTTGATTGTTCCCATCCGTGTTTGCCGGAATGCACCGGGGATTTCACATTTGCTTTTTGCGGATGATTCTCTCTTATTCTTTAAAGCGGAAGCAGAACAAGCAACCAGGTTGAAGCATGTCCTAGATATCTATGCTAAGGGCACATGGCAATTCATTAATCCACATAAGTGCTCTGTACTCTTTGGTCCTGCATGCCCCACGGCTCAGCAAGAAGAGATCAAAAGAATCTTGCAGGTGTCCCAAACTACCTTTGAGGCCAAGTATCTAGGGCTTCCGACGCCGGATGGCCGGATGAATAAGGGGAAATTTCAGAGTTTGCAGGAACGTTCAGCAAGGAAGATCCTTGAGTAGGGGGAGAATTATCTCTCAGAAGGCGGGAAGGAGGTCATGCTAAAAGCTGTTGCACAGGCTTTGCCAGTATATGTGATGAGTGTTTTTAAGCTCCCGGCAACCCTATGCGACGAGCTAACAAAAATGATGAGACAATTTTGGTGGGGTGCAGAAAATGGCAAACGCCGTACACACTGGATTTCTTGGGATAGTATGCTACGACCAAAGGCGAGGGGCGGCATGGGGTTTTGCGACCTCCGTCTCTTCAACCAGGCCCTTCTCGCACGACAGGCATGGCGTCTCATCCAATATCCGAATAGCTTGTGTGCGCAGGTGCTTCGAGCAAAATATTACCCGAACGGTAATCTCACGGACACAGTCTTTACTGGGAATGCTTCCTCAACTTGGCAGGCTATCGAATATGGAGTGGCACTACTAAAGAGAGGAATTATCTGGCGGGTTGGCAATGGCTCGCGCATCCGAGCTTGGCGGGATCCGTGGATTCCGAGGAGAGTATCGTATAGGCCGATCACCCAGCGAGGAAGATGTCGTTTCAAATGGGTGGCAGATTTCTTAACAGCGGAGGGATCCTGGAACATTGAGCTGGTCCACCGTCATTTTCTCCCGGTCGATGCAATGGAAATACTCAAGATCAAGCCGTCGCGGCGACTGGGTGATGACGTTCTTGCTTGGGAACCTGATAAGCTTGGCCTCTTCTCGGTGCGGAGCGCATATATGATCGGGTTGGAGGAAGTGCTGACTGACCAAGGCCTTGGTGCGTCGAGTGTACGGCCGGATGGTACTAGACCCGTGTGGAATCTGATTTGGAAGAATGATGCGCCACCAAAGGTTTGTACTTTCGCATGGAAGGCTGCTCATGATGCTTTGGCTACACAGCAAAATAAACGCATCCGTGGGATGGAAACCTCTGGAACATGCATTATATGCGGACAGGAGGAGTCTACGCATCACGCTCTTGTTCGGTGCCCACATGCTCGCCGACTATGGGAAGCCATGCGATCTGATTGGGACCTCCCTGGGGATAGCATGTTAGTGTTTGCTGGGCATGAATGGATATTACTCTTGCTGCAGGAGCTGGATGAGATTCAAAGGATGATGGTGCTTATGATTTTCTGGCGTGTGTGGCATGTCCGCAATGAAATCACGCATGATAAGCCCATGGTGCCAGTTCAAGTGTCGAAGAAATTCCTGTGTAGCTATGTTGATTCTCTCCTGCTGATAAAGCAGAATCCAAACCAGGACATATTGAAAGGCAAGCAGGTGGTGCAGTATTCAAAACGAAGTAATCACAGGTGCAAGCCTGGACCAGTTTCGCCGGCAGGCTGGGTGCCACCAGCCGCTGCCGAGGTAAAACTGAATGTTGACGGATCCTTTGTGGAGGCGGATGGATCGGCTGGGGCTGGCATGGTCTTGAGGGATAGTGAGGGGACAATCATCTTTGCAGCGTGCCGTTGTTTGTTCCATTGCTCAGACCCGCTTGAGGCGGAACTGGCAGCTTGCGAGGAGGGGCTCCGGCTGGCGCTTCATTGGTCCAAGCTCCCTGTGGTGATGGAGACTGACTGCTCTGAAGTGGTGTCACTTTTGAACGGCAACTTTGAAAGAGCCCGCTATGTACACCAGCTTAAGGAGATTGTGAGCCTTATGTCTGGAGACCGAGTGGTGCAGGTACGCAAGATCAGCCGGACACAAAACGAAGTTAGCCATGGCATGGCGGCAATTGGAAGGAGACATCAGAGGACGGCTTGCTGGTTAGGGAATTTCCCTATGGAAGTGAATGTGGCTGTTCAGCTTGATTGTAAATCTGTGATAAATGAAT
Organism: Elymus sibiricus; assembly: GCA_039707655.1. Taxonomy (NCBI): domain Eukaryota; kingdom Viridiplantae; phylum Streptophyta; class Magnoliopsida; order Poales; family Poaceae; genus Elymus; species Elymus sibiricus. The sequence continues at coordinate 394,272,486 of CM077674.1, forward strand.
AAAGCTTTTCTTTTCCCGCAAAAAAAAAGAAATTTTCTAATCAAATCTGCCGCTTCTGTGTGTTAATAAAGCGCATGCACAGTTTCAGATCAGAACGAGGTGGCAGGTTGAGTGGCTGGTAGCTCTCATGCACGACGCGATGGTCGTGAGTTCGAAATCCATAGCAGCTCGTCCCATTTTTGTGACTTTTATGCCTACACTGTATCGGTTTCTGTTAGTGGGCCGGCCCAGTAGCGGGTCCTCTTCTGAAACATACAGCGTATACGTCCTAGCGGATGATCCACTGTACATATGAAGGTGGGTATGATTTGTGAAATGTCCCTATTATCCTTTATACGTTTTGTCGTCCCATTTTTGTGACTTTTATGCCTACACTGTATCGGTTTCTGTTAGTGGGCCGGCCCAGTAGCGGGTCCTCTTCTGAAACATACAGCGTATACGTCCTAGCGGATGATCCACTGTACATATGAAGGTGGGTATGATTTGTGAAATGTCCCTATTATCCTTTATACGTTTTGTCGTCCCATTTTTGTGACTTTTATGCCTACACTGTATCGGTTTCTGTTAGTGGGCCGGCCCAGTAGCGGGTCCTCTTCTGAAACATACAGCGTATACGTCCTAGCGGATGATCCACTGTACATATGAAGGTGGGTATGATTTGTGAAATGTCCCTATTATCCTTTATACGTTTTGTCGTCCCATTTTTGTGACTTTTATGCCTACACTGTATCGGTTTCTGTTAGTGGGCCGGCCCAGTAGCGGGTCCTCTTCTGAAACATACAGCGTATACGTCCTAGCGGACACTGTATCGGTTTCTGTTAGTGGGCCGGCCCAGTAGCGGGTCCTCTTCTGAAACATACAGCGTATACGTCCTAGCGGATGATCCACTGTACATATGAAGGTGGGTATGATTTGTGAAATGTCCCTATTATCCTTTATACGTTTTGTGAGGGGGGTTGTACCGAAGCGGGACTCATGAATGATTCATTAAAGTACATACTTCTGATGGTGGCAGATCCGATCGAAATCTCCAGTTGGTAGTGTGAAAACAGCCACACTTACAAAAGATGGTACCGATCCACATATGTAATTTACACCTATTTGGCTCTCTTCAAGCTAATGGTGTCGGTGGTTGTGCCACTGGTTCCACTTTGTGACCACTGTGACTGAATGCAGTCAAACAAAAAATGACTAATATGGGCCAAAGATTAACTAGGATAGTGACCACGAAGAATAATACTGACAATGGGAATGTACAGACTATACTGTGACATATCCCCTTTCTCCTGCAGAATGGTGATACAAGAAGATAATTCTTGATTGCAGTATCCAAATGTTGATAGAGCAATGCGAGAGAACTGATGACACATACTACAATGGCAGTCTTATGAGCAAGCGGAGCTAACATGGTATAGGAACCGAGTGCAAAGGCAACTAACAAGCTTGTAACCGATACTGACATGAGAAAGTAGGTTGCCAGTAAGTGCATTGCCCGGCTCGGAGGATGTATCATGGTTGATCCAGAAAACACGAGAGCAATTGTAGCCATGGCGGACGAAGCGAAGGCAAGTGCGTTGGCTAGCGTGAATGCATCAAAAGCATACCTTCCAGCAAGTGTTGGTGTGCCTCCATTAGTATGATCATCAGCTCTATAACCTCCAGGCATGGCAAAGCTTGCACCAAACGTCACGGTTGCAATAAGTACGGAGCCAATACATAGACTTTGTGTCCCCTCTTTCAGTTGATCTATTTCACGTGGTTCATCCATTTCTTTGTAGCAACCATGGCGACAGATACCCCGTTTAGAACCAACAAGTTTGAGTGTGCGCCGTATTTTTGACCTACTGTTCTGCAATATCAGAATAAATGAAAGTTAAACCATGCAAATCTTAATTTTTCTCGTTCACCTCCAACCACTCCTTAAATGAAATGTTTGTGCATGTATATTACTACCTCCGTCCTGGTTTATTGGTCCTCTTCGTATTTTGTGTCAAAATTTGACCATAGATTGAACTGACAAATGTTAATGCATGTCTAAAAAATTAAATCGTTGGATTCGTATTTGAACATAGTTTCCAATGATACTATTTTTTGTGACATGCATTAACATTTTATTAATTAAATCCATGATCAAAATTTGGCGCAAAATACTAAGGGGACCAATAAATCAAGACGGAGGTAGTACGTGGATGCTATACAGACCTCCTCTTGGAATATTGCGATGTGCTACCTCTAGAGGTGTCTCCCCATTCTCATTTGTTAAATTTAAGTGTACTTCTGTATTCCCGAGTAGAGCACAAAACATCCGAAGGCTCCCTTTCTGTACAACCAGATGTAATGCTGTGTTTCCATCACTGTCTTGCATATTTAAAATCCACGATAATGACTGGCTTCTACAAGCATAACGAACGATGTGAATATTCCTTTTGTCAGCTGCAACATGTAGAAATGTCCTTCCTCTAGCATCACGCAAACCAGCGCATCTGGGTGACTTGTTTATAAATTCACCGATTGTCCATCTTGCATTTACTGATGCAGCCACGTGTATGGGGAATGATCCATCGTTGTCTGGTTGATACAATGCATCTGGATTGGCTTTCAGTAGATGTAAACATATGGTTCGTTGCTCTCTTTGCCCTCGCATGGATGCGAAGTGAAAAGGTGTGTTTCCATTGTCATCTTGTTGTACTGTAAGGGTGTTGTTCCATCCTAACAAAATATCCGTGAGATCTGCAAGTGGTGACTATCAGTTAAACCAATCAATATGAGAGAAAGAGAAATAAGCTTAACTATGACAAGTATCGCCTCTAAATTCTATGCGTGCCCGTTCTTCCGCCATGTGGGCGCCCTGCATATATTCTCTTTTTTGTAGGACAAAGAGAAAAATGTTCGAAATATTACTTCCATAGTCTGTCTTCGGGCAAATGTTTGAAGTTTTTTTAAAAAAAAATAGTTTGCAAGAAAGTGACTTTTTTTTGCTTCATCTGTGTCCTGGTGAATCACCTGCATTACGAGGGCATATTCGACTTGTAAGCTAAAGTTATTCTAGGGTCTGACCCACAGTTGGGAGACTCCTCCCCCACCCCTCCATCTGTCGCTCCCGCTGGCGGCAGGGGAGGAACCCTAGCCGCCGGGCCTCCCAACCTCCCTCTCACCCTTCCTCCCCCGCTGCCGCCAGCATGCTCCATGGGGCAAAGCTCCATTGGCGCGACGGCGGCGGGGCCACTTCTTACCCTCCCCTCGATGGGTTCCTGGCGCGGGACAGTGACCGCGAGTGGAGGCGCTGGCTGCTGTGGGGTGCAGTGGTTCAGCGGTGGGTATGCTGGGCAGCGGGGTGGTTGTCCTCAGGCGGCGCGAGACGTCCTGGCACTCGGCCGAAGTGCGGCAACTACGGGTCTGTCTACTTCGGGTGGAGGCGTGCGGGCTGAATCCTGGACAGATCCGGCGGGGTCCCGCTGGGGTTTGACATGCGGCGCGGGCGAGGACAGGGCCTTCTAGGTCGCTGTTGGTGGTGGTCAGCGACGGTGGATGGGGCGCGGAGCGAGTGGCTCTAGATTGCCTGTTCCGGCGCGGATCCAATGGGCAGAGGGCTTGGGCGTATCATGATGCGCATCTGGCCTGATGGTGGCATGCTGGCTCCGTTCCAAGCCGTTCGCTTTAGCGGATGGTACACCACGGGCGGCGCGGGGTGATGGTGGAGACCCTTGCGGGTTGAGGCGATGGGCATGGTGACGGTGGTGCGATCCTGCAGGGATCTCAACGTCACGGATCTGGCGGCTTGGCTTCGGTAGGCAGTGCAGGGTGGTGGTGGTGCCATTCCTTCTCCTCGATCTAGGTCATGAACGTCTTGGATCTAGGGCTCGCGCTCGGGCGGACCAGATCTAGACCCGAGGCGGGTCTGGGGTTCCTACTCCGGGTCGGGGTGGTTGGGCTTGGTCTGGGTGGTGCCCATGGGTAGCGAGGTTTCTCTCCTCATGGACACGGTGCAAGTTGGTGGTGGTCGCAACGTTGCCTCACCGTCGTGTGGATTGGCGGCGATGGTCACGGATGTGGCATCGTGAGTGCTGGCCTGGGCTGGCATGTTCTCTGTCTCTGGCAGTGGTGGCACCCCGATTCGGCTCTGGAGTTCCGTACTCATCGCGCTTGTCCTGGAGACCTTCTAGTGGTACGGGGCTGCTCGAGCGAAAGCTCTGCGCTTTGTCATGGAGCTCATGTGTTATAGGTCATAGCGTAGCGTTGTACTAGGATTTTGATGTGCTTTCTATTGGTACCAATGTTCGAGCCGAATTTATTTACACTGTACACGGATAGGTGGGACCGAGTGGGCTTTTGTACGAAGTTCAAAAAATCCAAGGGTGTTTCTACAAACAGATTTTATTTACATTGTACACTGCCGGGTGGGACTCAGTGGGCTTTTGTACAAACTTAAAAAAAATCGTGAATGTTTTTGCAAAAAAAAAAATTAAAATTAACTGCACCGTGCCTGGGCTGCTACCAGCCACTGACAGTGGGCCTTGGCCACGCTGACGCGCGCAGGCAGCGAATACATCCGCGTATGGGAAGTGTGACTGTAATTGCATGCCCGCCCAAATTTAATGACTGTAATCATGTATTTTACAAGTTTGTGCACTAAACTGACCGTCGCATACAAGTTCTATGACTGCCAGTGTATTTACCTTAAAATATATGGTAGAAGGCTTGCAACAATAGCTATAAAGCTTATCTGTTTTCCTGACAGAAGTGGATGTATTTTACAACAAATTGCAAGTACACATTTTATATTTTGCATAAACATTCTCACAATTCCTTGAAATGCTTGAAACAATTATTTTGGACAGGACAGATCGGATTCAACTTTGAACTACCGTTCTCGACTATGACTTCTCCAAGCTACACATATCTATGGTGACAAATTGTGTTGTTCTCATAGTGTAATTGTCATATGTCCCTAAAACAATAATGCTTGGTGTTACAATGGGCTTTCATTTCTCCAAAGGTTCTATTTTTTTGTTTGAGACGAATCTCCAAAGGTTCTATAAAATTAGGATCTCTAAAATTTATATTTCTGACCTCGTTTGGACTATTTGTTCATTAATGAAAAATAAATGAAGAGGTCAGCTTCATTACACCCCCCTCTCAAAATTTAAAAGGGTAATCTTGTTTTTCAGTATAATTAGGAGCTAATATGTCCGCTGTTGATCTAACTGACCCAAAGCGCCCATGTACTCTTACGTGCTCTATCTATACATGTTTCAGTACCAAGAAACAAAGGAAATGTTATCTGGCAACGTTCTCTGGCAGCATTTTCCCAGCGAACACCCCAAACTTGCCATGCCATTTACCATCTAAAGTTGTCATGAAAACTTTGTAGGATTTGTCATGATTGGGGGCAAAACTTGCCATGTAGCGCAAAAAAAAAAATGACAGAAAAATTGCCATCCGTTTGATTGCGATCCGACCAGTGGCGGCTCTTCGTGGGGGCCAACCTGGGCCATGCCCCCCCCAGCTCATAAGAATTTTTTTGTATATACCCTAGTATTAGGCCTGTTTATCCATAAAAAATCATCCAAAAAGAATTATGTCCCCCCCCCCCCCCCCCCCCCCCCCGCCGAACAAACACATGGCGCCCCCATGATTTGGGCTCAAGCTCCGCCACTGGATCCAATGGCTTTGAGGGTGTTCGTTGGGAGCCTTAAAAATCTGACTTTTTTGTTTTTGAGGGATGCCCTAAAAATCTGACTGGTATTGGGGTCCAGAAACTAAGGCCCAATGACCCATTCTAATTCATGCTTGCCCTATTGCCCCGATGGATTAGGCTATGTGTTTCCCACTCAAAAAAATAGGCTATGTGTTTACATGTCTGTAGCTTTGGCCGATGGCCTGAATCAATCAACAAGATCGAGCTTGTGTTGGAGCCCAAGAAATCAGTCTGCAGCCTAGCGGTCGTCTTCGTGTGTGGCAGGAAAATAATCGGTGGCATAGGGATTTTGCTAACATCCCCTACTCAGCAATCAGCGACCCGGAGACGCCACTGGACGTCGAAGGTAGGTGACCTCAGGCGATGTAGGTTGACCGGAGATGACAAAGGTGCTCCACGAGTTGTCCCGCAACGACGCATGAGAAGAGCTGGCGGAGGTGGTGGTGCTTGACGACGGTCACCGGTAGTACTCGACGTTGAATTTTTACTACGATTTAAAAATCCAAATAGACGTGACTTCGTATGTACTCCCTCCGTTCCTAAATATAAGCATTTTTAGGATTCCAATACAGACTACATACGGAGCAAAATGAGTGAATCTACACTCTAAAATGTGTTTATATACATCCGTATCGAAATCTCTATAAAACATCTTATATTTAGAAACGGAGGGAGTAAAAGACAAAGTAACGAATACATACATCTAATTCTACGATAACTTGGGCCCAGTATAGATATGTACATGGATTAATGATTGGATTAGTTTTAAATTGATAATAATACCCTCTGAACCGAAGAGATATCACCCGCAAAAAAAAAACTGAAGAGATATGTTTTAATCTCCACTGTTGATTCAATTAGGGGGGGGGGGGGGGGGGGGGGGTGTACTGAAGCAGAAGTGCAGAACTCATAAACGAAAGAGTGAAAAACCAGGGCAAAAACCAGTTTCGACTTTCGAGAGTAAGCTTAAGGACATAAATATCTTCAAGAAGTGGTAATGATAAAGTTACTAAAGACAATAAATCACTAACAGTTACAATATAGAATATATCTTGCAAATATGAGTGGATAAAAAATTTACGTGAAACCAAGATTCAAAGCTGAAAAGGGAATTTTGCACGAGTATGTACCTTTGCCTCGGAGAACAGCAGCATGTAATGCATTTTGTCCACTTGGTCCAGAATATGAAATAACCCCGCCGCTCAACTCGTAGAGTGTTTTCGCGATGCTTTTTCGTTGCAGTAAGATGGCTAGGTACAATGGCGAAGTACCTTCTTCAGGAAGAGTGGCCAATTCTGGATCCTGGGTCATGAGCATGTTGACTATATCATTGTCCCCAGAGCGGACGGCCTTGTGCAAGGCTGTCTCATGGAGCTTGTTTTGTGTTTCAAGAAGTCCCTTTGCATTGTTAATACCCTGACCATTGGCGAGATCAATGAGAAGAGACACCATTGGGAAGTTGCCCGCCCGTGCAGCACAGTGCAGGGGCGTATCTCCTTGGCCATTTTGCACGAAGAGGAGGCTGGGTGCCTTGTCGTAGACGAGACTGGCCTTGTTCGTGGAGTCCTCAGAATCGCCATGGATGGCGGCGACCACATGGAGAAGAGTGTCACCTCCAACGGTGACCGCGTACAGAGAAGGTGGCTGCCTGTCCGAGCTTCCGATGGTGTAGGCGGCTGGTTTCTCCTCGAGGAATGATTCCAGATCGGGGAAAGAGCCAGAGCAGGCCAGTGCTAGCAGCCCGGCATCCATCTTGGGCTCCATGGTGGTCGCTGCCGGAGGAGCAGGATTAGTCACAGCAGGTGAGCTAGGACTAGGAGCTGCCTGCCCAGTGCTCGACTACATTGACCGCCCACACTAACGAGGTGTGAGTGAAAATGGGAGAGGGTGAACTGGAGCTGGTCTGGAGTGCAATGTACGCACACAACGGAGCAGAGGAGTGTGCGTCCGAGGTGAAGGAGCTGTGCCTGTCGATGTGTATATGTAAAACGGACGAGAGCAAAGCAAGCAAGAGACTGGGGCGGGCGCGTCGGAGTGGTGGGTGAGCACTGAGCAGGAGACGACCGCGGTGACTTGTCAAGAACCGTGTCTTCTCCAGTAAAATAGGCCTTCTCTCTCCTACTTTGCATAGATCTTTCACACCGTCGTACACTTTACTTACAGGTTACAACTGACGGTCTCTATTAAGATAATCCTCCCCCCTCCTCTAAAACCCGTCCACACAACTTTTTAGATAAAAAATGCCATACGCCCAGCTTTTAGTTAACAGATTTACATTTACAACTGACGAGGAATCTTGGGAATTCGAATGCCTTGCGGTGCTTGGACTTGGAGCTGTATGTATGGCTGCCTACCATAGGACATGCATATTTTCCAAATTTTATCTTCCATCAACTATATTTATCTGACATCTGCAATACCAGTTTACATTTTATGATTGATCCAATGATATTAATTCGTCTTGTAGACTTGACCGAAGTTCATAAAGTTTGACTTAGAAGTCAATATGCACCATAATTTGAAATTGAAGAGGTAGCTCATTGGGTGACATTGGATGCAAGCTCCTACTTCAACATTTTCATTTTCATTTTAGGGGAAAGTCTACTACTAAACTCTTTAGGTGACATTCTATGCATGTCCAGTACTATAGCTCCTTGGGTGGTATATGACACGCATTCCTACTTTAACATCTCTCTTTTTTTTTGGGTTGCCTGTATTGTAGCTCTTTGGATGACATTCCAAGCAAGTTCTTAATTTTACATTTTTTTTCCGGGCATGTCCAGTACTATAGCCCCCTTGAGTGGCATTCGATGCAAGTTCGTACTTCAACTTTTTTTTTTCTTGGCATGTCCAGTAGCTCCTCGGGTGACATTCGATGCAAGTTCCTAATATAACATTTTTATTATTTTCTCTAGGCCCATCCTGTACTATAGCTCCTCGAGTGACATTCGATGCAAGTTCCTACATTAACGTTTTTTTACTTTTCTTTAGGCTACCTGGGTATCGAGTAGTCCATCCGGATTCGAAAAGAGATTCCTAAGTAGAAAAATGCCTCTCTAATAGTGTGAATCTCAACAGGGTCCATGTTCAGTATGGCTTGTAAAATACTCCCTCCGTTCCTAAATATAAGTCTTTTTAAAGATTTCTATATAGACTACATACGAATGTATATAGACGTAGTTTAGCGTGTAGATTCACTCATTTTGCTCCATATGTAGTCCATATTGAAATATCTAAGAAGACCTATATTTAGGAACGGAGGGAGTATTAGCTAAAAAAAAAACTGGCGTGCATGTGAATCTCAATGGACAAAAAAAGAAGCATGCGGCACATGGCGCTTGCTATGGATAAATTCCAGTACTATAGCCCCTTCAGTGACATTCGGAGCAAGTTTGTACTTTAACTTGTTTTTCTTGGGTTTACCCAGTAGTTCCTTTGGATGACATTAGATGCAAGTTGCTAATTTAACATTTTATCCAGTAGTTCCTGCTTTAACTCTTTTTTTTTTGACATGTTCAGTATTGTAGCTACTTGGGTGACAACTAGTTAATGCAGATTCGAAAAGAGATTGTTAAGTGGAAAAAAAGGTTTCTCTAATAGTGTGAAAATCTCAACCGGGTCCAAGTTCAGTATGGCAAGTAAAATATTTGCATGCGTGTGATGCTCAACGGACAAAAATTCCATACAGCACATGACGCTTGTCGATAAAGATGCACATTCATGTTTATCCAAAAGTATCATGCCAACCTGATGTATCCGCGTATAGTGTAGGTTACTTTTTTGTATCCCACATAAAAGATTCCAACGGACCATATTTTTACTGTATTGTACACCTTTTTTTAAATAACTTTAGCATATATTAAGACTGTACTCTGTACGTCCCTCCACTGGGTAAGTCCAACTCCAGCCTGTCTACACGCACAAGTCAGTTATCCTCTGGGATAACTGTAGGCATCACGTGCAAATGCCTTACTTTCTGCAAATCTGAAATTTTTAACCTAAATTGTTAGATTATGTTCCAACGGCTGACATCCCACTCCTTACATAACCTGAAGTTGCGATGGCTCCGAATGACGAACACTGGGATTTGTTGAGTCTTTTTTCTTCCTTGATGGAATGATAGATGATCAGTAGGGGCACTGTTTCATGATTTTAACTTTAGCTAATTCCGAGTAAAAAGCAGAAAACAACCACATGGTAGGCGAAAATTGCAGAAAAACGCAACATTGTAGGCAAAAATTGCAGAATGCACAAAACGACCACATTGCGGTGAGCGGCTCCAGCGTCATGCACACCTGCTCCGTGTTAGCACCGCCAGACTCCAGCATTCGATGGAGGTGGGGCATGACGTCGCCCTACTCTTAGGCCAGGAACCGGCACACGGCGTCGGAAGATGCGAAGGTGACTAGCACGGACACGGCAAGGACCGCGTCACTCTCTCCCATCTACTTTACATAAACCTTTCATAGCACCGTTGCGTACTTTAGACTTACAACTAACTGCTTAGTTGTCTCTTATAAGATGGTCCTTCTCCGTTCCTCCATTTAAAACCGTTCAAACAACTTTTTAGGATAAAATAAGGGCATACGCCCAGCTTTTAGTTACAAATTTAGATTTACAACTGACAAGGAATCTTGGGAGTTTCAACATCTTGCTGTGCTTGGACTTGGAACTTGTATATACCTCTGCCTGCCTCCATTCTTGATATAGGACATGGATATCTCTCAAAATTTAACTTCATCGACTATTTATCTAAAATCTGCAGTATCCATTTATATTTTATGATAGACCCAATGATATTAGTTTGAGTTGTAAAAATTTCTTTATTAACTTGATAGAAGTTTATGAAGTTTGACTTAGGACAAGCTAAAAAAAATGCACCATATTTTGAAATTGAAGAGGTAGCTCATTGGGTGACATTTCGATGGAAGCTCCAACATTAACATTTTATTTCGAGGCACTAAAGCTCCTTAGGTGACATTCGATGCTAGTTCCTACTTTTATCATTTTATTTTTATTGTTTCATGGGACTGTGCAGTACTGCGGCTTCTTTGGATGACATTCGATGCAAGTTCTGCATTTGACATTTTAATTATTTTTCTAGGCATGCTCAGTACTATAGCTCCTTCAGTGATATTCCACGCAAGTTCCTACGTTAACTTTAAAAAATCTTAACATTCGATGCAAGTTCCTACTTTTAACATTTTAGTTATTTTCTCTAGGCCTGTACTTAAGCTCCTCGGGTGACATTCGATGCAAGTTCCCACTTCAACGTTTATTAACTTTTTTGGCATGGTCTACCTCGGTATCGAGTAGTCCATGCAGATTCGTAAAGAGATTCCTCGGTGGTAAAAGGCTTCTCTAATAGTCAAATAGTGTGAATCTCAACAGGGTTCATGTTCAGTATGGCTAATAGTAAAATATTTACATGCATGTGATGCTCAACAGACAAAAATTCCATGCAGCACATGACGCTTGTCGGTAAACCTATGTTTATCCAAGAGCATCATGCCAACCTGATGTATCCTCGTATATCGTAGGTTACCTTATTATATCCCACATAAAAGATTCCAACGAACCATATTTTGCTTTACTTAACCTTTTCAGAGCAACTTTAACATCTCTTAACACTATACATACGTACGTCCCCTAGGTAAGTCCAACTACAATCTGTCTACGCGCATAAGACCTTTATTTATCCTCTAGGAGAGAGAGAGGGGGGGGGGGGGGGGGGGGGGGAGGTGCGTATCACGCGCAATTGCATTACTTTCCGCAAATTTGAAAAATTCTAACATGAACTCCCAAGGACTAATATACCACTCCCACCTTCATGTACTGTTTGGTTTTGTAAAAAGGACCCTGTCTCATCCAACTACTTGCTCCTTAGTCCGGCAGCTCGGCAGCTTGGCCACTAATATGGAAATTCTGAAAACGAATGTGGACGCAGAAGCAGATAGATGCCATCGAAAAATGAATACACAGCGAATACGAGCTGGACAGGGATATGGAGCGAAAGTTCGTTATAACTCAGAATTCCATCTAGGATTAGCGGTATAGTATTAAGCTGGCTGAATGGGTAAGTGGCCAAGCCCAAGAGTACAACGCACACTATGGCATGCCATGAGAAGAATTAGAGGATGGTTATGATCGACTGGACTGCTGTTATTCTATGCCAGAAGCGTAGCACAGGCACGGGAGCTATATCCCGACTATTGCAAGATGGTACTCCATCTCGCAATAGGTGGGCGCGTTATGGGCTGGCACAATTCGGGTTCCAGCTGTAGCGGTTTTCCGGGCGTAGACTTTTTTTTCTGTGTGTTTCCTTTGTTGGGTTTTATCTTTTTTGTTGCGTTTTTTCTTCAGTTTTCTGTGTTTTCATTAGTTTCTTCTGTTTTCTCGGGTTTTTCCTTTTTCTTTTTATCTGCTTTTCTTTATCGGGTTTCTCTGGTTTTTTATTTTGTTTTCACAGGTCTTCTTCACTTTTTTCCATTTCTTTTTTCAAGAGATGTCTACCTTTTCCAGTACACATGTAACATTTTATGCATACACATTGAACATTTTTTCAATTACATGAGGTACATTGAACATGTTTTGAATGTTTTTTCAAATACATGTTAAATATTTTTTAAATATATGTTGAACTTTTTTAACTACGTGATTTTTTTACATTGTATAAATATTTCTTTAGAATATCACAAACATTTTTTTGAATGGATGAACATTTTTTAAAATGTCTCATACATTTCTTTGAATTACATAAATAGTTTTCTACATTGTATAAGATTTTTCAAAAGCATACAAAAAGTAGTGCAGATGCCTACGTACGTGCCTATGTGTTCGTGCATTGATATGGGCTGCCCCATTTAGGACTGCGCTGAGGCGAGGGAGCGCTCTGCCTCGCTACAAGTGAGACAAAGCAACGCCCTTGCAAAGGAGGTGAATCGCCTCAAAGGCTGTCACATAGGCTGGCAGTACGATTATCCGTCAGTTCATTATATTTATATTTTGTTTTATATAATCAGGAAAATAATTAATTAAAATATTGGAAAAATATTTTTAAAAATATAAATAAAGCAATATAGCACAAAAAATGAAAAAGATTTTCACGTATCTGGATTGTTTTGCTTTGTGTTTAAAATGTTCATGCGTGGAATAGACACATTGGTTTTGTTCTTTCAGTTTGTATGAAGTACTACTACTACGTTCAGTCAAGGTTTTCGAGTCGACTAGTCGTTCTGGGGTAGCGACTCTTGACAAGTCGAGACTCATGGTCGACTAGTCGACATGAGCAGCAGCCGGCTGCAGCCAGGGGAGGACACTAGTAGAAAACAGGGCATCTGTCCCTGTTCCAGAGGGCCTTTAGTCCCGGTTCTGGAACCGGGACAAAACGATCGGGACTAATGCCCATCACTTTTAGTCCCGGTTGGCTTACGAACCGGGACTAAAGGTGCTCCACGTGGACGCTGTGGGGCGCCCAGGCAGGAGGACCTTTAGTCCCGGTTGGTAACACCAACCGGGACTAAAAGGTAGTCACGCGTCGGCAGCTCGCAGGTGCTGGGGTTTTTTTTTGAAAGGGGGGGGGGGGGGGGGGGGGGGTTAGGGGTTTTGGAGGGTTTAGGGGTTTCATATTGTGTTAGCTAGCTAATAGAGAGAAGTGACCTCTCTTTCTCCGTGCTTGGTCGACGCTAGCTACTACATATAGAGAGAACTCGACGCTAGCTAGTAAGCAAATGAAGGAAACCATTAATTACACAAGATCGTCATGAACATATATAGAGAGAAGTGACCTCTCTTTCTCCGTGCTTGGTCGAACAACAAGTTTTCGTATATCTATCCGACGCTACTACATATATACAATATAACATCCCTGACATCATCAAGCGCCAAACTCCCATTGAATTTCCGTATGGTATTCTCCCTTTTCATGTATGACGTGGTCAAGAAAGAATCCCGCCAATTCATCTTGAATTGCTCGTATGCGATCATGTGGTAGGAGTTCATCCCGCATCTGCCAAATCTAATTTAAAGAAGGGGGTCAATACATATATATGAATGAAACTCAACACAATTGATGGTAATAAAATAAAATTGTGAATATTGTTTATACATACTTCAAATTGTTTGTCAGACAAGAAGCCCCGCTCAGAGGTCTTGTGGCGAATGAACTCGCAAACGTAGTATCCACATAAATTATTCCCGGGTGCTTGCCACAAGCACTTTACGAGAATAGAGTTCAATCAAACTGATAATCAAGCATGATAATGGTATTGATGAAACTAGAATCAATGAGAGATGCGCCGAACTAGCTAGTACTACTTACTTTGGGGTGTGTAAATCGCAGCTCGTTCTTCAGACCCGGAACCATTCCGGTGAACTGTTTCCAAACCCTGCCAGGCAAAGAAAATGATTACTTGATATCAGGAAATGAACGAAAGTTGCCAATATGGTCCCGGTATTGATTGAACTTACTTCTGGAGCATTGCAGTCATGTCCACATAATCCTTGGGATCTTTACGTCTCGAGTCTAAGACAGTTACTACTCCCCCGTCAAGCTTAATGGATAGCAGAATAAAGTGGAACCTGCGCACGCATAACTCATCAATTACAGTACTTAACCTCGAGTAAGCGAAACCGAATATGCACAAGACAGTAACACTCATTTGAAGTTGTAAGGAAAGAGTATTTCCCTTTTGTTTTGATGTCGAAGGAACGCTTTTAGCAAGTTTTCCTCGGTATCTTTAACTCTGTTTTGTACCGCCCATTCATTTACGGTATTTGGGCTAATGAACCCAATGTCATAGATTTGTCTTTTTGGGCATTCGACGATCTTCAATCTGCATAATATAGTGAGGATAATTATATATACATGCAATGAACGAGATGAGCTAGAGACTTAATTACAGAAGTAATACTTACAGACAGTAGCAAGTCATGAGTTGTTTGTCGAGGGCCTCTTGATTGAATAACTGAAATAACTCCACAAATTCAACAGGCATCAGGTCGACTCCAATGAGGTCGTGCTCATCTTTAATTGTCACCATCAAACTATCGGACCCATTCTTCCTGCAGCTTTCCAAGTACCACTCATGCAATCTTCGCATCATCGTTGTTAGATGAGGATGATCAGGTTTGACGAGAGGCTTCCCGTGCTCGTATCTAAAGATCTCTACTACCTCAGTCGTTTCAAACTGTACATCATCGCCCACGTAATCACCAAGAGTGGTACCGGGCAGTAGCCCCGGATGATTAGCGATATCGCTAGACAGCTTGAGCGGGGGGCACGATTGCTTCTCCTGTTCGCCGAGCTATGGAATTGTTTTCCCACTTCTTCGTCTTGAAGCACTGGCAGTACTTCCCGACCGCCGCGCTTCATCATATGTCTTTTCAATACAGCGGTCATAGTTGGATTGCGGTGGAGGCGGTGGTGGTCGCTTAAGGGCATCCAGAGTGCGCTTCGCTTTCACCGGATCTATTGTTTCCTTCGGAGGTGGACGTTTCCATTCAAAATGGGCCTGCAATTCGGCTTTCACGATGTCATCGGTTTCCTTGTCAGTCCTCTCATATGGTAACTTTGGAGGAACCCTGAGGCTTGGACCAAATTTGAATTTCTTCCCACCACCTCTTGTACTGCTAGCCGCCGGAGCGGCGGCGGCTCTCTTCTGCCGTTGCTAACGAGGCGGAGTTCGCTGACGCGGCGGAGGAGGCGGAGTCCGCTGATGCCGCGTAGGAGGCGGAGTCCGCTGACGCCGCGAAGGAGGCGAAGGAGGATTCTGCTGAGGGGCCTCCTCCGCCGGAGTCGGCTGACGCGACGGAGACAGCTGAGGCGGCGGAGACAGCTGACGCGGCGGAGACGAATGAGGCAGCGGAGTCTGCTGAGGGGCCTCCTCCGGCTGCGTCTGCTGAGGCGGCGTTCAGTTTGGAAGCTTGATGTTCTCCTTTGTCCATAGGCAGGTACTCCTTAAGGCATTTTCCAGAAACATCTCCCCTTCACCTGTAGGGTACTCAAGCTCCAGCCCCTCAAATCCCTCCATTATTTCATCCACCCCGACAATAGCAAAGCCATGTGGAATCAGACGGCAATGGAAAGTTCCCTCAGCTCGAGGAGGTAAGACAGAGCCGAGCGCCACCTTCAAGGTCAGGTTATGGCATTTCGCCATTAGCACACAATGTTCATTCTCCGTGATACTATCCACGGGGTAGCGAGGAGCCGTGATATCAGGCTGAACGAGCTCCGTGGAAGCCACACTGCTTCTCCGCTGAGATGGTGGGGTAGCTTCGGGGGCAGGGTCGAACGAAGGATCTTCGTGCCGCTGAGATGGTTGGCCGGTAGCTCGCTGGCTCTCAAGTTCCTCTAGTTTCGCTAATCTTGCACTGAGCTTCTGCATTTCGCTTGCTTCCTCTTTCTTCTTTCTCTCTCGGCTTCTATAACCACCGCTGTCGGGAAACCCATGCACACACGGAACGGAGCCTGATGTGCCTCGTGTTCGTCCAGGCTGTTCACAATTCCCAAGGGCCTGTGTCAGCTCGTCATTCTCTCTGTCGGGATGTAACCTCCCTTCCTGCGCTGCCTTGATTGCTTCCTCAAGCTTCTTGATGGGTATTGCAAGTTGAGCTTTCGTCCAAACACACTTCTCTGTTTCTGGGTCCAAAGTTCCCCCAACCCCGAAGAACCAAGTCCTTGACCGATCTGGCCAGTGCAATGCCGCTGGTTGGACCCCTTTAGCAAGCAGGTCTTGCTCAACTTTGTCCCACGTAGGCCGGGCTTTGCTGTAGCCACCTGACCCCGTAACATGGTGATACTACTTCTTTGCAGCATTTAGCTTATTTGTCGCTGACCTTTGCTTGCCCTTGTCCGATTTCTTGTAGGCCACAAATGCGGGCCAGTGATCGTTTATCTTCTCATATGGACCGGTGAATTCTGGAGTCTTGTCTTTCTCGACAAACTTTTTGTTCAAATCTTTCTTCTAGTTCTTGAATAGTTCTGCCATCTTCTTAAGAGCAAACGCCTTGACCTTATTCGGACCCGCCTCTGGCGGTAGGCTGAAATTTGTCATCAGCGAGGTCCAAAGATCATCTTTCTGTCTATCCTGGACATAAGAAACTTCAGGGTCCTTCTTCTTATTCCATTCTTGGATGCTGATCGGGACGCTGTCCCTAACAATAACTCCGCACTGATGTATAAATGTGTCCCTGCTCTGCTTGGGAGCAATCGGTTGGCCATCTCGACCGACTTCTTCGATCATGAACCTTTCATCCTGGCGCAACCTTTTCTTCGGGCCTCGTCTCCTTACGGAAGTTTGGCTCGATCCGGAGGGCTAATTAAAAGAAGAAATAAGCGTTAATATATGTACATACAAAACAATTAATGCATCAAGTCAGCAGAGGCTTAATTAATATATGTATATATACCTCGCCGGACTTTGCAACAGTTAAGGCTCCCTCCTCCGTTCGGTCACCGGAGCCGTCATGATCTCCTTCCTCCTCCGTTCGATCACCGGAGTTGTCATGATCTCCTTCCTCCTCCATTGGATCACCGGAGCCGTCATCCTCTCTTTCCTGACCATCGGTGTCATTGAGAAACGACAAGGTGATATCACCTCCGTCGCGGATTATATCCCCCAACAACTCTTCTTTTTCTAAGTCTCTATCCATAGTTTCTGCAAATATTACAACCATGAGAGATGGATTAGTGGCAAACATAGACCTAGCTAATCACAACAAGGAATCATATGCATATATGAGCAATGGATTAGTCGCAAACATCATGCAAAGTTATCGGGGATTATACTTTCGAGAGAGGATACTTTGCGGACCGCCTCTCTCATGCATGTCCGACGTCCCCCCTCATGTCGAAGTTATCGGGGTTATACTTTCAGGAGAGGGGACAGATGAACCGGAGGGGGACGGTTCCAGGTTCGCTATGCAAGCTGCTTGTGACAGTCAGTTTCAGACGATCGTCGAGGACTCCTCCCCCCTCATGGTCGTCGACGATACTTTGCGGACCCCCCCCCCCCTCATGTCGAAGTTATCGGGGATATGTTGAATTCCCGAGAGAGTTAGGGCTGTTCTAACGCGGCACTACACTATATAGGTGAAGGGGGATAACATCCGGGAATGTTTTCCCGAAGTTTGCATTTTCGGACAGATGAACCGGAGGGGGACGGTTCTAGGTTCGCTATGCTAGCTGCTTGTGACAGTCAGTTTCAGACGATCGTTGAGGACTCCTCCCCCCTCATGTCTGATGAGTCGTCCTATCTTTTGAGAGAGGATACTTTGCGGACCACCTCTCTCATGGTCATCGACGATACTTGCGGACCCCCCCTCATGTCGAAGTTATCGGGGATATGTTGAATTCCCGAGAGAGTTAGGGGTGTTCTAACGCGGCACTACACGATATAGGTGAAGGGGGATAACATCCGGGAATGTTTTCCCGAAGTCTGCATTTTCGGACAGATGAACCGGAGGGGGACAGTTCCAGGTTCGCTATGCTTTACAAACTTTGTTAGATGATCGCCATTGATCTATAGTTCTAACGGAGACACTTCATACAAGTGTTTTACATGGACAAAAAAATTCTAACTTTGTTACAAACATATGAACATATGAACATTTTCTATATACATAAATCCATCCATCCATACATATATACATACATACATGAACATAAAAAAATTTAAGAAAAAAAATTCTATGAACATAAAAAATTCTAACTTTGTTACAAACATATGAACATATGAACATTTTCTATATACATCAATCCATCCATCCATACATATATACCTACATACATGAACATAAAAAAAATTAAGGAAAAAAAATGCAGGGCAGGGGCGGCGGCGGCAGCGGCGGCGGCGGCAGCGCTGGGCAAGGGCGGCGGCGGCAGCGCAGGGTAGGGGCGGCGGCGGCAGCGCAGGGGAAGGGGGGCGAAGCTCACTAGGGGTGGCGTCGGGGCAGGGAGCGGCGGCGTCGGGGCAGGGCTCGGCGGCGTCGGGCAGGGAGCGGCGGCCTGCGTCGGGGTCAGGGCAGGGACGGCGACGGGGTCGGGGGAGGAGCAGCCTGGCGTCGTCGGGGAAGAAGAATTGAGATTTGGAGAAAACTGCTAAGTGCTGCTTATATAGCACAGCCCTTTCGTCCCGGTTGGTGGCTCGAACCGGGACGAAAGGCACCCCTTTCGTCCCGGTTGGTGCCACCAACCGGGACTAAAGGTCAATTTCAGCAGCCCAAAGGGCGGGAAGCAGAGACCTTTAGTCTCGGTTGGTGGCTCCAACTGGGACGAAAGGGGGGCCTTTCGTCCCGGTTCAAGCCACCAACCGGGACGAAAGCGATGTGCTGCCGCAGCCAAAAGTTTAGTCCCACCTCGCTAGTTGAGAGGGGATCGGAGTGGTTTATAAGCGCTGCTGCCGCTGCCCTCTCGAGCTCCTCGCTAATGTGGGCAGTACATGCCTATCTCACACTCTGTTGGGCCTGCTAGCACTGCGGGCCTGCATCCTGGCCCATTTGTAGGGTTTCTAGTCGTATACAGGCCGTGGTGGCTAGTAGGTGGGCCTTTTTTTTATTTTTTGGATATGTTATGTTTTTAAATTTTTAATGTTATTTTTTGCATATGTTATTTTTAGTTATATAATTTTAGTTGCATAAATTTTATATAATTTTAGTTGCATAAGTTTTATTTTTTATTGATTCTTTTTAGTTGATTCCTTTTGCTATTAGAGTTTTATAAAAGATTTTTAGTTTTCTATTAAAGTTTGTACCAAAAAATACTTTATGAAAATTCTTTTTACTATTAAAGTTTTTAACAAATAAATACTTTGATAATTTTAGTTAATATTATTTTGATTATTTTTAGTTGATTCTTTTTGCTATTGAAAAATATTATATTTAATTGATTCTTTTTAGTTCATTCTTTTTGCCATTAGAATTTTATGAAAGCTTTTTAGTTCATTCTTTTTGCTATTAGAGTTTTATAAGAGCTTTTTGATTCATTCTTTTTGCTATTAATTCATTCTTTGAGCTAAATGAACCTGAAATTGAAAAGCAGTACAAATGAACTCTGAAAAGGTTGAAAGTTGGCATGGTATCATCATTTCACCCACATAGCATGTGCTAAAAAGTTAAGAGGGTTACGACAAAAACTGGATGCACTTCGTGTACAAAATGGACAATCTCTTTCGAAGTATCAGGGTTTCGGACGAAAACTCATATGTTACAAAGGCATTCCATTTTTTTAACTTATTTCAACTCCAGACTTTTTGTGCATTCAACATGCACCATTCAAAGCCACATCATCAATTTTCAACCATTTCTGACTTCATTTGCTATTTTTCATGCATTTACTGATTTATTTTAGCTAAATGACCCTGAAATTGAAAAGCAGTACAAATGAACTCTGAAAAGGTTGAAAGTTGGCATGGTATCAACATTTCACCCACATAGCATGTGCTAAAAAGTTGAGAGGGTTACGGCAAAAACTGGATGCACTTCGTGTACAAAATGGACAATCTCTTTCGAAGTATCAGGGTTTCGGACGAAAACTCATATGTTACAAAGCCATTTCATTTTTTTAAACTTATTTCAACTCCAGACTTTTTGTGCGTTCAACATGCACCATTCAAAGCCACATCATCAATTTTCAACCCTTTCTGACTTCATTTGCTATTTTTCATGCATTTACTGATTTATTTTAGCTAAATGACCCTGAAATTGAAAAGCAGTACAAATGAACTCTGAAAAGGTTGAAAGTTGGCATGGTATCAACATTTCACCCACATAGCATGTGCTAAAAAGTTGCGAGGGTTGCGGCAAAAACTGGATGCACTTCGTGTACAAAATGGACAATCTCTTTTGAAGTATCAGGGTTTCGGACGAAACCTCATATGTTACAAAGCCATTTCATTTTTTTAACTTATTTCAACTCCAGACTTTTTGTGCGTTCAACATGCACCATTCAAAAGCCACATCATCAATTTTCAACCCTTTCTGACTTCATTTGCTATTTTTCATGCATTTACTGATTTATTTTAGCTAAATGACCCTGAAATTGAAAAGCAGTACAAATGAACTCTGAAAAGGTTGAAAGTTGGCATGGTATCATCATTTCACCCACATAGCATGTGCTAAAAAGTTGAGAGGGTTACGGCAAAAACTGGATGCACTTCGTGTACAAAATGGACAATCTCTTTCGAAGTATCACGGTTTCAGACGAAAACTCATATGTTACAAAAGGCATTTCATTTCTTGACATGTAACTGCAGTGATATTCTAGATCAAAGCCATCATCAGAATAGTTGTGGAGAGAAAGTCTTCACTTTTTCTTCGCGTGTGTCCCTTGCTTATTGCGCCGTAACCATGGATAATCTTCATCGTTTAACAGGGTGCTTGGGTCAGCCTTCACTTTGAAGGGAGGAATTTCATGAAACTTTTCATAATCTTCAGACATAACTGTCTTGCCCTCCACTCCCACGATGTCTCTTTTCCCTGAAAGAACTATGTGGCGCTTTGGCTCATCGTATGATGTATTCGCTTCCTTATCTTTTCTTTTTCTCGGTTTGGTAGACATGTCCTTCACATAAAAACCTGCGCCACATCATTGGCTAGGACGAATGGTTCGTCTGTGTACCCAAAATTGTTGAGATCCACTGTTGTCATTCCGTACTGCGGGTCTACCTGTACCCCGCCTCCTGACAGATTGACCCATTTGCACCGAAACAAAGGGACCTTAAAATCATGTCCATAGTCAAGTTCCCATATGTCCACTATGTAACCATAATATGTGTCCTTTCCCCTGTTGGTTGCTGCATCAAAGTGGACACCATTGTTTTGGTTGGTGCTCTTTTGATCTTGGGCGATCGTGTAAAATGTATTCCCATTTATCTCGTACCCTTGGTAAGTCAATACAGTCGAAGATGGTCCCCTGGCCAATGAGTACAGCTCATCTCCAACAATGTTGTTACCCATGAGATGTGTTTGCAACCAACTGCCGAAAGTCCTGATGTGTTCACATGTAATCCAGTCGTCAGACTGCTCCGGGTGTTTGGAGCGCAGAAAATTCTTGTGTTCATTGACATACGGGGTCACCAAGGTAGAATTCTGTAGAACTGTGTAGTGTGCTTGAGCCCAAGAATGCCCGTCCCTACGTATTATTGCATCCGCTCCTAGCGTGCCTTTTCCAGTCAGTCTCCCCTCATACCGCGATTGAGGGAGACCAATCGGCTTAAGATCAGGAATAAAGTCAACACAAAACCTAATGACCTCCTCTGTTTGATGGCCCATGGAGATGCTTCCTTCTGGCCTAGCACGGTTACGAACATATTTCTTTAAGACTCCCATGAACCTCTCAAAGGGGAACATATTGTGTAGAAATACAGGACCCAGAATGGCAATCTCGTCGACTAGGTGAACTAGGACGTGCGTCATGATATTGAAGAAGGATGGTGGGAACACCAACTCAAAACTGACAAGACATTGCACCAAATCATTCTGTAACCTTGGTAGGATTTCTGGATCGATTACCTTCTGAGAGATTGCATTGAGGAATGCACATAGCTTCACAATGGCTAATCGAACGTTTTCCGATAGAAGCCCCCTCAATGCAACCGGAAGCAGTTGCGTCATAATCACGTGGCAGTCATGAGACTTTAGGTTCTGAAACTTTTTCTCTGCCATATTTATTATTCCCTTTATATTCGACGAGAAGCCAGACGGGACCTTCATACTGAGCAGGCATTCAAAGAAGATTTCCTTCTCTTCTTTGGTAAGAGCGTAGCTGGCAGGACCTTCATACTGCTTTGGATGCATGCCGTCTTTTTCGTGCACACGTTGCTGGTCCTCCCGTGCCTCCGGTGTATCTTTTGTCTTCCCATACACGCCCAAGAAGCCTAGCAGGTTCACGCAAAGATTCTTCGTCACGTGCATCACGTCGATTGCAGAGCGGACCTCTAGGTCTTTCCAATAGGGTAGGTCCCAAAATATAGATTTCTTCTTCCACATGGGTGCGCGTCCCTCAGCGTCATTCAGAACAGATTGTCCACCAGGACCCTTTCCATAGATTACTTGTAAATCCTTGACCATATCAAGTATGGCATCACCAGTACGGAGGGCGGGCTTCTTCCGGTGATCTGCCTCACCTTTGAAATGCTTGCCTTTCTTTCTTAAGAGATGGTTGGTCGAAAGAAATCGACGATGTCCCAAGTACACATTCTTCCTGCATTTGTCCAAATATATACTTTCGGTATCATCTAAACAGTGCGTGCATGCGTGGTATCCCTTGTTGGTCTGTCCTGAAAGGTTACTAAGAGCAGGCCAATTATTGATGGTTACAAACAGCAACGCATGTAGGTCAAATTCCTCCTGTTTGTGCTCATCCCACACACGTACACCTTCTCCATTCCACAGCTGTAAAAGTTCTTCAACTAATGGCTTTAGGTACACATCAATGTCGTTGCCGGGTTGCTTAGGGCCTTGGATGAGCACTGGCATCATAATGAACTTCCGCTTCATGCACAACCAAGGAGGAAGGTTATAGATACATAGAGTCACGGGCCAGGTGCTATGATTGCTGCTCTACTCCCCAAAAGGATTAATGCCATCTGCACTTAAACCAAACCATACGTTCCTTGCGTCACCTGCAAAGTCCCCCCACCTTCTCTCGATTTTTCTCCACTGCGACCCATCAGTGGGTGCTCTCAACTTCTCGTCTTTCTTACGGTCTTCTTTGTGCCATCGCATCAACTTGGCATGCTCTTTGTTTCTGAACAGACGTTTCAGCCGTGGTATTATAGGAGCATACCACATCACCTTGGCAGGAACCCTCTTCCTGGGGCGCTCGCCCTCAACATCACCAGGGTCATCTCGTCTGATCTTATACCTCAATGCACCGCATACCGGGCATGCATTCAAATTCTCGTACTCCTCACCGCGGTAGAGTATGCAGTCATTAGGGCATGCATGTATCTTCTGCACCTCTAATCCTAGAGGGCAGAGACCCTTCTTTGCTCCGTACGTACTATCAGGCAATTCGTTATCCTTTGGAAGCTTCTTCTTCATTATTTTCAGTAACTTCTCAAATCCCTTGTCAGATACACAATTCTCCGCCTTCCATTCCAGCAATTCCAGTGTGGTACCGAGCTTTGTATTGCCATCTTCGCAATTTGGGTACAACCGTTTTTTGTGATCCTCTAACATGCGATCGAACTTCAACTTCTCCTTTTCACTCTCGCATTCTCTCTGTGCATCAACAATGACCCGGCGAAGATCATCATCGGGCACATCGTCTGGTTCATCTTGATCTCCAGCTTCCCCCGTTGCAGTATCACCGTATTCAGGGGGATAGTTATCATCATCCTCTTCTTCTTCGTTGTCTTCCATCATAACCCCTATTTCTCCGTGCTTGGTCCAAACATTATAGTGTGGCATGAAACCCTTCTCAAGCAGGTGCAAGTGAAGGGTTGTCGAGTCAGAGTAATCCTTCGTATTCCCACAGACAGTACATGGACAATACATAAAACCATTCTGCTTGTTTGCCTCAGCCACTTCGAGAAAATTATGCATGCCATCAATGTACTCGGAGGTGCGTCGGTCACCGTACATCCATTGCCGGTTCATCTGCGTGCATTATATAATTAAGTGTATCAAAAACCATTACAGAACATCATGAATAGACAAGTGACCAAATTAATACAAGTTCATCATCACATTAAAACCAAAGTACTGTAGTGATCAAATGTTATTACTGAAAAAATAAATACATAAAGTTCATACATAGTTCTCATTATCAACTATGTAAAACATTTAAATGCAACAACAAATACGATCATAATGCGACCAAATTAATACAGAGCCGACGGGGGCGGATACCAAAACCATGGCACTATATAATAACAAACAATAATAAAAGTAAGAAAATTATACAAGAGCTATATAACTCATACAACAAGTAAGAATTTTTTTTCTTTTAAAAAGAAGATAAGAACAAGAGGCTCACCACGGTGGTGCCGGCGACGAGATCGGCACGGGCGATCGACGGCGGTGAGGACGGGGACGGGGACAATGGTGCACCGCCAAACCTAGACAAATCTTGAGGAAAATGGAGCTTGGAGGTCGAGCTTGGAGAGGAGAAAGCTTAAGGGTGACTCGGGCATTTCATCGAACACCTCATGTGCATAGGAGGTGAGAGCAGAGCAGCACACACCTTCCACACCGGCCGGCCAAAAAACAGAGGAGTGAGCGGGCAGGGGAGAGCATATATATAGGCATCTCTTTAGTCCCGGTTCGTGGCTAGAACCGGGACAAAATACACACATTTAGTCCCGGTTCCAGCCACCAACCGGGACTAAAGGGGCTGCGCCAGGAGCAAGGCCCTTTAGTCCCGGTTCGTGTCTGGAACCGGGACCAAAGGGGTCAGACGAACCGGGACTGGTGCCTGCCGTGGCCTGGCCGGCGCCCTGGCCTCACGAACCGGGACTGATGCACCCATTGGTCCCGGTTCGTAACAGAACCGGGATTGATGCTCTTATCTGGCCTGGACCAAAGCCCTGTTTTCTACTAGTGGGAGGGGAGGAGTAGATCAGCAGCAGCAGCAACCAGGGGAGGAGCCGCAGCATGGGTCCCGGGGGGGGGGGGGGGGGCGGGACTGACTCGATCTAGGTTTCACCGGCCGGTAGGATTAGTCGCTCAACTCAAACACCTCGACTAGTCGAGACTAGTCGATTGAGTCGCTCGACTCAACCAATGATTCGAGTGGACATGTTGAGTCGACTTCCAGTTACGACTCGACGACTAGTCGCGCGACTCGAAAACAATGCATTCAGTCATCCAGGAACGAGGTTGAAACACGGATTGTTCAATGGACTTCTGTTGATGTGTCTTTTTAGTGAGAGACTTTTGTTAATATGTTGAGTGTATTCATACTACTACATTCAGTTAGGACAGTTTTGCGGTATTGTGACTAGTGGAGGTGCTGATTGTTTGCTCTCTGGAATTTTATTTGTGTCTTCAGTTGTGATCATGACAAAGTAGTCAGTGCAGTGGACTGTATCCTGTCCCTGGTTGGTGATAAGAATCCGGAGCCCTACTTTGTCACCACCCAGGATTCTGGTCTCCAGGCAAAGCTACGGGAGGTCTGAAGATTTGCTATGCTTTTGTAGCATCCTACTTTTATCACCTGGATTTTATTTGTGCAAGAATTTGCTCAGGGACACCAATGCAACCGACAAGTATCATATCATCTGCTTAACAGAAACGACCGAAACAAATCTATTTTGCCATCTTATCTTACAAAATTTTTGTGCAACAATGTGTTGATGCATGTTTTTGCTTGGTTGTTGGTTCCTTGTGTTCCTGTGATATATGGTCTGAAGAACTCCCTGTTTATTGAGCAACTCTCCATGCAGCAACGCAAGTTTGCTCAGTTGGATGAGGAGAAGTGCATACATATGGAAAAATCAGAATTTAAGAAGCTATTGAAGGCATCATCTGAAGGAAAGACATCTGTCGATGGAAACACACCTGGAGTGGCAGAGAAAAGCAAGTTTAAAAGAAACAGAGCGAAGGTTATATTTTCAGCTAGTTTTTCCAGGATATTCCATTGTTAGGGTCTAGTGGGTGTAATCAACATTTTGAGATCATGACTGTATCTCTGCTACTTTTATGAAATGTTGATGTGTGTCCTTTTGCAGGGCCCAAACCCACTCTCCTGCAAGAAGAAGAAACCAAAGCCCCAACCATCAGCTGCTCAAAATGAGGTAATCATCACTGCACAACATATTTGCTCTGCATCCATAAGCTGCATGTAATACTTGGAAGTCAGAACACATGGTATACGTTTCTAAATGCAATGTTGTAAAAGCAAGCCTGGAGTTGCCTGACTTATCTCGAGGTATAGAAGTAAGAACGAGATGGAGAAGGAATAATGCGGGCCAATTAAATCTTAGATAAGACCTTAGACAGTGAAGCCCATTGCATATTCTTTTTCGCTGTACCTCCTGATTTATGCTGTATCAGGACGTCCATGACTTGGTACACTAGATTACTGGAAGCACAGATATCTCAGAACCATGAGCACTGATCAGAACATGTTTGCTTCAGGGTTCGAAGACCGATGGTGAGGCGAAGCGTAAGAGGGTTAGGAAGCGCAAGAGAAGCGGCAAAGACAGCACTCAAGCAGAGACAGCGAGCTGACACTCCTTCGTGGAAGCTGCAAACAACTGTGCTGTTGCACCCCAAGCTAAGATTGAGTGCCTATGGTGTTTCTTGTAGTGTCATACATACATGATCGTCAGTCAACTTGATAGATCATGCATCGTTGCTAGAGGGTTTTGACAGCTTAACACTCTAATAGTTTGTTTGAGACGGTTTGGATTTGTGAAATTTATCCTGGTTAGTAATTTATACTATTAGTTTACTCGAGCTTTTGCCCAATCTGATTCCTGCACACTGGCGGATTGGTTTAGGTCTCCCCTTCCCTTATGAGTGGCATGACAAAGAGCTCAACGCCATTGTACTGGTGCGCCGAGCCGGCATGACCAGAATATGTCATTGCAAACAGTATAGAGAAATCTGTATCCAAAATAATGCTGAAAAATATCAATCCATAACTGAAAATAACATAGCTCTCTCTATTAGCTTAGAGAGTGATAAATATCATCCAGAGAATATAATATGCAGTTGCAGGCAAATACAGTAAGCATTGTTTACATTACACTGGTACAAGCACATTAACTCTTGAACATATAAAGGTCTAAGCACAACAGACCACACACACACACACGATTCGTTAAATTTCCCAAGAAGCATAATTCTAGTGATAGCACATCCGGAATCTCCAATGGGCACTGTGAAAACAGCCACAGTGATGCATTGTAGTAATATACGTCTATTTGGCCCTCTTCAAGCTAATGTAATGGTGTGGGTGGCTGTGCCGCTAGTTCCACTTTGCCACCGCTGTGACTTAATGCTGTCAAACAAAAGAGGATTACTATGGGCCAAAGGTTAACTATAAAAGTGTACACGAATGCTAATGCCGCCAATGGGAATCTCCAGACTATCTCGTAACGTAGCCCCCTTCTCCGACAGACAGCTGGTATAAGAACACTCTGTCGCACTGCCAGTTCCAAATTTTGATAGGCCAATACAAGAGAACTCAGGACACATACTGCAACGGCAGTCTTATGAGCAACTGGAGCTAGCATTGTATATGTACCAAGTGCAAAGGCAGCTGCCACGTTTGCAAGCGAAACCGACATGAGGACATAGGCCCATTCTATGTGCATTATCCGGCTCCGAGGGTTTATTACGGGACATCCAGAGAACATGAGAGAGATTGTAGCCATGGCGGAAGAAGCGAAGGCAAGTGCGTTGGCCAGCGTGAATGCGTCAAAAGCATACCTTCCAGCAAGTGTTGCTGTGCCTCCATTAGTGTGATCATCAGCTCTATAACCTCCAGGGATGGCGAAACTTGCACCAAATGTCACAGTTGCAATTAGTGCGGAGCCAATACATAGAGTTTGTGTTCCCTCTTTCACTTTCTCCATTTTACGTGCATCATCCTGTCTTCTTTGGACAATATCATTTTCTTCAAGGTAATCCTGGCGACAAATACCCCCTTTAGCACCATACCGTTTTAGTATGCGACATATTTTTACTTCACTGTTCTGCAAAATCAAAATAAATAATAGTTGAATCACGCAAGTCTTGACAGTTCTCATTCACCTCAAAGCCCGTGCTTAAAAGTAAAAGGATTGCACAAGTATATTACCTGGAAGTAATATGCTTCTCCTTTTGGAATATTGCGACGTGCTATATCTAGCGCAGTCTCCCCTTTATCATTTGTTAAATTGAAGCCTACTCGTGTATTCCCGAATAGAGCACAAAACATCATAAACCTCCCTGTCTGGACAGCTAAGTGCATGGCCGTGTTTCCTTTGTTGTCTTGCATATTCAAAATCCATGACAGCGATCTGTTGCTGCAAGCAGAACGCACTGTCCACATTCCCCCTTTTTCAACTGCAACATGAAGAAACGTCCTTCCCCTAGCATCATGCAAACCAACACAACTGAGTGACTCCTTAATAAAATCACTGATGGCATGTGTTGCACCTACGGATGCAGCCAGATGTATGGGGAATGACCCGTCGTTGTCCGTTTGATACAATGCATCTGGATTGGCATTCAGTAGAAGCAAACGTATGGCTTGTAGGTCACTTTGAGGTAGTACAGATGCAACTAAGTGAAGAGCTGTACTTCCATTATCATCTTGTTGTGTTGCAAGGTTGATGTTCCATCCTAACAGCATCTCTGTAAGATCTACAAGTGGCGTCTATGACTTAAAAAATAATCAACATGAGAGAAAGAGAGAAGCCAACAACTGAAAGAATTGCCTCTAAACTCTATGCCTGCCCGGTTTTGCGCCTTGTGAGCGCTCTGCATACACTTTTTCTCTTAGGAAAGGGAGAAAAATGCTTGAGAAATTTACTGTTATACTTTGTCTCTTCTATATTACGAGGGCATATTAATTAAGCCTATAAGCTAGGTTATATGCCTTTTACTTAGCTGGTCATTCCAATTGATTCACAAAGTAATACCAATATAATTTGGAACTGTCGAGAGAGAAGAAACGCTGAACTTGAACAGATTGCTAGTAGAATCACTTATTCGGAGGACATGGATTCTTTTCTTTGGCAATATACAAAATCTGGGGTCTATTCTATTAGTACCCTGTAAAACATTATCAATTTTAGAGGGCTTAGCCCTGTATTTTGTGGTAGCTAGAGCTATCTGGGACAAAGTTTCTGGGGTCTATTCGATTAGTACCCTGTACAAAATCTGGGGTCTATTCTATTAGTACCCTGTAAAACATTATCAATTTTAGAGGGCTTAGCCCTGTATTTTGTGGTAGCTAGAGCTATCTGGGACAAAGTTTCTGGGGTCTATTCGATTAGTACCCTGTACAAAATCTGGGGTCTATTCTATTGTGTGGTAGCTAGAGCTATCTGGGACAAAGTTTCTTGTTATTTTAACAGGGCTGTAAGTTCAAGCTGCAGGTCGTTGGTGATGCGAGCTCAACTCGGCTTCCACCAGAGGTGATCAAGGCAAATCTGGTAGAAATCTGCAACATCTATGCTAAGAAGAACCTGGAGAGATCCTGCTGATACTTCTTGCTATTTCGAATGGATGTCTGCTATTTCTCTTTTAGTGGGCTGCCTGTCCTGTTTTTAGTTTAGCTGATTAAAAACATTTGTTCTTTCAATTTCGTCATTTGCGGGCTGAATTCAGTTAGCTCCTCTAGTTGTAGATTTATTTTTTCAGTTATGAACTGCAGACTGAATAACTGTTGTATCCTGTTTCATTCATACTCCCTCCGTTCCTTTTTAGTCCATATTTTAGATGTGTCTTAAGCCAAAATTCGTAATTTTTGACCAACTTTATATTAATACAATTCAACATCTACAATACCAAATAAATATAATATGAAAATTATATATTCTAACATGCATGTAATGCTATATGGATTTGGTATTAAAAAGGTTAATATTTTTTTTACAAAGTTTGACTTCAGTTAAAGCTAATATGCAGAGTAAAATTGACCGGAGGGAGAGGTAATGGAGCAGGGAGGCCACCCGGTGGCTTCCTGTTTGTATAAAAAAAGAGAAGAAACGGCCACCATGTGAGTTGGCCTTATATGGTTTGGAGCAGGGGCCATTGTCCTGGTATTAGTTCTTGGTTGACTTAGAAGTTGCAAGACCCAGAATTATGGAAAGCATATACCTCACTTTTTGACTTCAAGACATGCATGGTAACAATATTATGTACTTTTTTATATATGTTAATAAAATCATCATTTTCATGATCCATGTTGTCCTACTAGCTGAACAAGATTTTGCAGCAATAGATTTTTGCGACTTGCATTTCTTCATAGTCAGAACTCAGAAGGTAGCTATCACGAATTAACAACACATAAGGGAACTTAGTACTCCTACATCACAACTCAGTACACTCGTGAGATGTGGTCGTTTGGACTTTGGACTAACATGAACAGTGCAACCAAATCGCCATTCCGATTTGAGCGCGTGTGAAAACATACGGCCCGCTTTGAGCGCGGGTGAATCAGCGGCAGAGCTATAGCCCGGCCAGCCTGGGCATATATTTCCTTTTTTTGGCAGAATGGAGTTCACCCTGATTTTTCATTAATGAAAGCCAAGCTACATAGGATGTGGTTCAAAGGATAAAAATCCGAAGGACATGTACATATATTTCATACAAGTCCCACTAATGAAATATCTCGAGCACAACAAAACACAGATGATTCTAATCCAAACTTATGCTAAATAGTAAATATCATAGAAAAATGTGTCGACAGCTAAAACGAGATTTAACGTTGAAAATGAAGTGAGCACAGTTACCTTTGCCTCGGAGAACAGCAGCATGCAATGCATTTTGTCCATTTGGTCCACAGTATGAAATAACCCCACCACTCAACTCGTAGAGTGTTTTCGCGATGATTTTGTTTTCCAGTAAGATGGCGAGGTACAACGGCGAAGTACCTTTGTCGGGAAGAGTGGCCAATTCTCGATCATGGGTCATGAGCAACTTGACCATATCATTGTTCCCAGAGCGGATGGCCTCGTGCAAGGCTGTCTCTTTGAGCTTGTTTCGTGTCTCCAGCAGACCCTTAGCATTATTAACACCTTGACCTTTGACGAGATCAACGAGAAGAGACACCATTCCGAAGTTCCCCGTCCGTGCAGCACGGTGCAGGGGCGTATCTCCCTGGCTGTTTTGCACGAAGAGGAGGCTGGGTGCCTTGCCGTAGACGAGATTGGCTTTGTTCAGTAAGTCCTCAGAGTCGCCATGGCTGGCGGCGACCACATGGAGAAGAGTGTCGCCTCCAATGGTAACCGCGTACAGAGCAGGTGGCTGCGCCGCCGAGCTTCCGAGGGAGTAGGCGGATGGTGTCCCGTTGAGGAGTGATTCCAGATCATGGAAAGAGCCAGAGCAGGCCAGTGCTAGCAGCCCGGCGTCCATCTTGGGCTCCATGGTGGTCGCTGACGGTGGAGGAGCAGTATTTGCTGCAACAGGTGAGCTCGGAGCTGCCAGCAGGGTGCTGGACGCCATTGATCACCAAAACGAAAGAGGTGGAACTGGGAATGAGAGAGGATCAACTGGGGACTGCAAATGTACGCATGTAGTGGAGCAGAGGAGTGTGCGACGAGCTGTGCCTGGCGATGAGTGTATATGTAAGACGGACGAGAGCAAGCAAGGGGTGGAGAGGGGTGGGCTGAGCAGGAGACGACCGCGGCGACTTGGGGTCAAGGCCGTGTCATCACCAATAAAATAGCCTTCTCCCTCCTACTTTACATAAACCTTTCACATCAACGTCCCATAATTTAGACTTACAACTAACCGGCTGTCTCTAATAAGATAATCCTTCTGCCTCCTCCTTTAAAAACCGTTCACATAACTTTAGCACCGTCGCATGCTTTGAGTTGCAGATTTAGATCTACAACTGACAAGATCAAGGGAAAAAAAGTTACAAGGAATCTCTTTTTTTTTGCGAGAAAAGTTACAAGGAATCTCGGGAGCTCAAACACCTTGCGGTACTAGGACTTGGAGCTGTTATATACCGCTGCCTACCTCCATTCTGGATGTAGGGCACGCATGCATATTTTCCAAGTTTTAACTTTTACGATATCTGATATCTACAATGTCAATTTGTAATTTATAGTAAATCTAATGATATTGATTTTGTATTGTATATAATGATATTTTTAATAGGCTTATTAAAATGTTATAAATTTTGACTTAGGACAAACTAATATGCCCCCTTTTTGGACGAAAAACAGCTAGCCCATTCGAAATATGCCCCATTTTTTAACATGGATTGCAGCCTCTTATTTCCTCCCCTAACCCTAGGGGGCTAGGGCAAACTCTCCCCTACAGGCTTCACCAACGATCCCGTGGATTCCCCTCCGCTCTGCCTGCCACTCCGGTAGCCACTGACGGGGAGGGGAATTCCGGTGTCTCCGCTCCGGATAGTAGTTTAGGTTAGGGTTTTCGCAGGCGTGACACTCGCACTACTACGGAAAAGCCTATAGGCAGATGCTTAGCAGTAGCACGGGGTAGGGTGCCCGGGCTACTGTTAACTAGTAGCAGCGTGGGTTCAGACCCAGCGCTACAGGTACATCTTAGTAGCAGCGGGGGCTAGGCCACCCAACGCTACTACTAAGTGATCCCCAAGGTACCCTCGGGGCAGGCCCCAGTAGGGTTTCTAGTCCTCGCAGGTGCGACGCTCGGGCAGATGGCGATGCTTCTTCTTTGAGTTTCTCTTTCGGGCTCCGATCCTCCTTGAGTTTGTCTGTCTGGACGTAGTTGACGGAGCTCCGGTGTAGATTGTTGCCGTCTCCTTGGGTCGGTGAGCTTAGGTTTCTCGTCATGTGGCAAGATCTGGTGTCAGGTGTTTCAGATATATGCAAGAGTTCAACGGCAACAACTGCGACTCCGAGGCGTTGGTCCTTAGGGGCACGTGCACGAAGACTTCCTGACTGTCATCGAATAGGTCAAGCCGGCTTTGGTAGGGGAGTGGCGATAGCGGCGCGTTCACGGCTCGTTCTGGCGGCAGTAGTGGTCATTCGATGGTCTCGGAATCTCAATATAACTTTTATTATATTTGAGATCTTTGTACTTCTGGTATACTTTTATAACAAATCTGATCTTTGTACTTATGGTTGGTAGCTCTTTGGATGACATTCCAAGCAAGTTCCCAGTTTAACATCTTTATTGCATTCTGTGGGCATGTCCAGTACTATAATCCCTTGAGTGACGTTCGACGCAAGTTCGTACTTCAATTTTTTTTCACATGGGCCTGTTAAGTATAGCTCGACATTCGACCCAAGTTCCCAATTTAACATTTTTATTATTTTTCTGGGCCTTTCTAGTACTATAGCTCCTTGAGTGACATTCGATGCAAGTTCCTGCTTTAACAGTTATTTATTATTTTGGCGTGTTCAGTATTGTAGCTACTTAAGTGTCAACTAGTTCATGCAGGTTCAAAAAGAGATTCCTAAGAGCATCTACAGCCGGACTTTGCAAATCCGATCCCTCAAACGCCCGCGGAAACTGACCGGGCACGCCTCAAATAATGCATTCCACATCCGGATATCTCAAATTAGAAACATCAAATCCATATTATTACATGTAACGCAGCGATCATTAAGCGGAGCTCGTCCGGCTCCGCCGTGCCCATTTCCGGCGGCCGGCTGCGCTCCCTAGAGTGTTGGTCCGGTCGCCGGCAAGGTAGAGTAGGGCATGGGACACGAGCCGGCTCACGGGACTCAAGGCGCCGCTGTCTCTCATGCCCTACTCTTCCTCGTCGGAGCCTGGAACCCGGACGGTGCCGGTGGACGTCAGGTCGATGATGGATCCGTCTTGGGACGAGCCGACATCCACCACGACGCGGTTGTGGTTCCCGAACTGCACCCTACGGGGCGCCAGAGAATGCGACTCCGCCTCGCCGACGTCCACCACCGCGAGGGCTGCCGCCGCCTCCCGCGCCCGCTCCCTCACGCGGCGGGCACGCCGCGCCATGTTTGCGTCGGACGACAACCATGGCGCGTCCTGCTGCTCCGCGCGCCAACGGAGGGGTTGCGCGTCCGCCACCGCGTCCGGACGCCAGGCGGACCGCACCGCCTCCGGTGAGGCAGCGACGTCACACTGAGCACCGGATCCATGTGCCATTTGGGCGGACGCGATGGATTCCCGACGGAAGGAGTCCGCGCTGCCTCGCACAGGCCTCGTCCCGGGAGCGGCGGAGCGCAAGCCGGACGGCCATCTCCTCCTCGGGGCCGCGTGGGATGAGCTCGGGGTCGACGGATCTGGAGGTGAAGGACTCGGATCCGCTGCCAGCCATGCCGGAGATGGCCGGAGATCGGTGCAGGTGAGCTTGGGTGGCGGAGGGGAGGGGAGTGGAGTGGAGTGAAGTGGCTAGGGTTTGCCCTGGCGACCGGATCGGGGCGGAATATATGTGGGGTCGAGGCGGGCCAGCGCGGGCCAGGCCGACATGGCGGGCGTGCCCGGGCGCCCCAATATCCGCTCCTTATTTGGGCTGGATATGGGGGTGCCGGTCAGCCCGGGCGTTTGAGGCTCGTTTGAGGCGCCCGGTTGGGTCGAAAAATCATGACCGGTCACTGATCGGGCGGCCCGCCCGGGCGTTTGAGGGGGGTTTGGGGAGTCCGGCTGTAGATGCTCTAAGTGAGAAATCTCAACAGGGGCCATGTTCAGTATGGCTATGAGTGTTCAGTATGACACTTTGATCTCGATAAATCCGCCAGCATCGCATCAACCTGATGTATCCTCTGGAATAGTGCAGGTTACTTTATTATATCCAGACAGAAAAGATTCCAACCAACCATATTTTATATTTTTAATAACAACGCATCTTAAGACTGTATATTTTTAATAATGTACGTCCACTGGGTAAGTCCAACTCCAGCCTATCTACGCGCATGAGTCATTTGTATCCTCTACTATGGACTAGGGGCGTATCACGTGCAAATGCGGTACTTTTAGGCTTTAAACAAATCTGATATTTCTAACCTGAACTGTTAGATTACGTTCCAACAGCTGATGACCCTGTCTCATCCAACTCCTTACCCCTTATTAAGTTCAGCAACTCGACAGCTCGGCAACGAATATGGAAATTATGAAAATGAATGTGGAAGTAGATACCATCGAAAATGAATACATAGAGAATGCGATGTGGACACAGATATATATGGAGCGAAAGTTCGTTGTAACTCGAAATTACAAAGGAGATTAGCAGTAATGCATGCTGTAGTATATAGCTGGCTGAATGGATAATTTGCCAAGCCCAGGAATAAAGCCGACACTGTGGCCTGCCGACACAGAATTATTAGAGGATGGTTACGATTGGTTGGAGTGCTGTTATTCTATGCCTTAAGCATAGGATAGGAGGCTAATTGCCTCAAAGGCCCTCACATGGACTGGCAGTGTAACACCCCTGAGTAATGAGCCACAGCGATCTTCAAATTAGTGCTACGTTAATTTGTTTTGTAAAGAATGATCACAGTCAAATCATATCTCATTTCAAATTCCTTCTCTGAATTCAATTCAAATCATAAGTGAATTTTGAAGTTGCTCAAAAATTGCTGCAAAAATGTTCATCATTTAGCAAATATTCCCTAACTAATATTTATTAAGAAAAACAACATCACATTCAAGCTATGATGGACAGTAGCAACTAAAACAGAGCAATTCCAACATTTTAAAATGCCATTTTATTTGAGGAAAATTCAAATGGATTCAAATTATCCTCAAAAATTTCGTGGCAGTGCAGAATAATGCAATGTAATTTTGTGGACATGTTTCACATTTTACTAAGTGTATTTGGCCGCTCATTTGTTTGCAAAACTATTTCTGTAAAAGGAAAAGCTGAAAAGAACAGGGAAAAGGCCAAAGACTACTGTGCTACTGGGTTTCGAGTGCACAGGAGAAGGCCCAGCCCACTCCCCCTTTTTCTCCCTCCTCTCTCTCTCTCTCGCCGTGTCAGCCGCGCCATGGCCACAGCTCGCC
This sequence comes from Elymus sibiricus, assembly GCA_039707655.1. Lineage (NCBI taxonomy): Eukaryota > Viridiplantae > Streptophyta > Magnoliopsida > Poales > Poaceae > Elymus > Elymus sibiricus. The sequence continues at coordinate 394,308,763 of CM077674.1, forward strand.
GTTCCGGCCGCTCCTCGACACCTGCCGCCGCAGGGCTCGGGAGAGGATAAGGCCGAGCCCTATCCCTCCCCCCTGGACGCCTCGCCTTTCCCTCTCTCCCTCTTCAGCGCTCGCCGCTCCTCTCTCTTCCTCACAGAGTGCTACCGTCGCCGCCGTTTGTCTCCGCCGCGGCCAACGTCGTCCCCGCCTCCCTGCGACGTTTCAGGAGGCTCCGCTGAGCTCGACCACGCCTCCTGCACCACCACTTCGAGCTTGAGGAGCCCCACATCGCCCGGATCGAGCCGCCCTTTTCGCTTCGGCCACCGGCGATCTCTGGCGACTCCAGCCCCCCTGCTGCTCCTAAGCTATCGCCGGCCACCGTGAGCATCCGCCTCCTTTCCTCTCCCTTCTAGCTGCCTCATTCGAGCTCCACCGCGCACTGCCGTTTTGACCGAACGCGCCGCCGCCTCGCTGTTCGCCGGAGCTACTCCGGTGACCATTTGGTCACCTGCGCGTGTCTAACGTGCTCACCGCATCGCGTAGGGCCGCCCTGGCCATTTAGCTAGCTCAAACGCGCGCGGCTAGCGCTAGTTCACCCTCACCCGAAGAGCACCGCCGCCAAATGTCGTCGCCGGCGTCGTTCCGGCCATCCCCGAGACCAACCAGTAGTACCACTCGACGCGCGAGGTCGCAGGCTTTCGAACGCGCTCGGCCGCAGTCCAAATGGGGCACCACAGCGGTTTTCCGGCGAGGCCCGAGGCCCTCCGCCGCCTTTCGGGTCGCCGGCGGCGAAATTCCGGCGTCGCCGATGTGGCACGACCTGGGACCCACCCTGGGTCACTGACCAGTGGGTCCCAGGGCCCCGTTGACCGAGTTGACTAAGTCAACTGTGCTGACATGGCAGCACAGTGACACTGACCAGTGGGCCCCCTGCGCTTAATTAACTAAATAGGTTTTTAAAATTAATCTGATAATTAATTAGTCACTGACATGTGGGGTCCACTCCCTAATTAACCCGGTTTAGTTTAATTTAACCCCTAATTAGTCCTGTGACACTGACTAGTGGGACCCAGCTGTCAGGTTTGACCTGGAACAGCTGAGTTGACTCGCTGACGTCATGCTGGGGTCATACTGACATCATCATTCACTGTTCTGGATAATGCGAATTAAATAATTAGATTTAAATTCCAGGAATTTCAGAAAAAGGTTTAAAACTTTAAAAATTCGTAGAAATTCAACCGTAGCTCGGATCAAAAAGTTTTCAACATGAAAGTTGATCAGAAAAATGAGATGAATCCGAATACGTGGTCAAAATGCTTGACCATCACTCCTATATATGTGAACATGGAATCTTCCCCTCCGGTTCAGTATACCGAAATCTACCTAAACGCCGGGAAAATATCCCAGATATTTTCCCGCTTCGTGTACGACATGTAGCATTGCATTAGGTCACCTCCGGCACTGCATACCGTCATGCCCTGCATCTGTGTTGCATTTGTCTGCCTTTATTTATTGTTTCTTCCCCCTCTTCTTATCTGATAGCCCCCGAGACCGACGCAGCTCCGGAGACCGACTACATCCCCGACGACCCCTCCTTTGCCGCAGAGCTTCCAGGCAAGCAACCCCCCTTGACGCATGCCTATATCACCTATTCTTTCTCCCTCCTGCTTGCATTAGAATTTGCTACTGCTATTAATTGATCCTATTCTGATGCATAGCCTGTTTTTGTAACTGCTATTGATACCTTACCTGGTAACCTAAATGCTTACTATAGGTTGGATGGTAAACCACCTGTGGCCCCTCTTCCTTGTTCTAGTTGCCCCGCTTTAGTACCAGTGCCCCGGTCGATGTGATCGACGGGCTGAGACCAGCACATCACCTCACACCCCCCTAAGTTGCTCGACTCTGCAGAGCTACCATCGAGTGCCGAGGGTGATACCTCTTATCTCACTCTTGATGATGCCTCTGTGATATAGCTAGCCGGTTATGGATTACCAAGGGTGATTCCTCTTCCACCACCTCCGATGAAGCTTCTGTCGTGCAACACCGCAAGTGTGAATACCATCGAGGGTGATTCCTCCGGGTTCACCTTGACGGGTACATCAAGTGGGAATCCAACGAGGGTGATTCCTCGGATTCCTTCTTGATGTTATGGACACACGGTTACTATGACTTTACTACAGTTACCTGTTAAAGTCGGGTCGGCCCCGAGGGGTACCCGCGAGTGATGTGATGTGGAGTCGGGTGGACCATGAGGGTACCCGCGAGATAAATACGTGGCACGACCGGGCATTCTTAGCCCTTGCCGTAAGTCCACGAGACGGGGCGACGGGGTCACATGATCGTGAGTCTCTGCTTGTCACCGCGAGCTACCAACACACTAATGGGTTAGGATATGTGATCTGAGTAGGCCTCTAGCCTTTTCGCACTAACCAGCACGTGGGAATAGTATGGGCACTCGGCGTCGTATGTATCAGCCGAAGTTCTTCAGATGTCAGCGATTGAGCGGCGCGCGCCGGGTTGGACTGGGAACGCCCGCGCTTGTATTAAGGGGGCTAGGTCTGCTCCCGGCCGCCCACGCAACGCTTATGAGTGCAAAGGGCGATGGGCCCAAGGCCCCTGCGCACTTAGGTTGTAGACCCGCATGCTGGCCTCTCTGTTGAGCCTAGGTAGGGCTACGACGTGTCGATCAACCGAGGCCGGGATGGACCGAGCAAGTGTGTCCGGCCAGAGTTTATCGAGCGTGTTGGGTAAGTTGGTGCACCCCTGCAGGGAAGTATATCTATTCGAATAGCCGTGTCCACGGTAACAGGACGCTCGGAAAATATCCCGATCTTCTACAAATAGAAATGGGTTGAATATGATAGCTCCGGGATTGCTTTCTCGCAGGGAGTCGAGGAAGGATCTCTGGGCGTAGATGTTACTTGTTGCTACTAGTATATTTATGTACTAATCTGCACTCTTCTAATGCTGCAAGACACTGAAGATGCTAGTCTTCGATAGGCTAGGCTTTTCTCTCTATTCTGGCTTTGCTGTAGTTCAGTCCACTGAAACTGCCCTTCCTTGATACCGATGCATAAGTAGAATAGTTCTGATGTAAGTCTTGCGAGTACTTTGGATGAGTACTCATAGTTGCTTTGCTTCCCCTTTTTCCCCATACCCGATTACTGCGACCAGATGACGGAGCCCCGGAGCCAGCTGCCCCAGCCGATGACTACTACTACTATCCCTCTGGTGGAGAGTACTACTACGTGGAGACCACCGACGACCAGGAGTAGATAGGAGGCACCCAGGCAGGAGGCCTGCGCCTTTCGATCCAGTGTCGTTATTTTGCCCCGCCTTCTTAAGGCTTATCTGTTTAACTTTTATGTCTGTACTCAGATATCTAATGCTTCCGCTGATGCTTGTATGACATCGAGCTTGTGTATTCGAGCCCTCGAGGCCCCTGGCTTGTAATATAAAGCTTGTATGACTTTTATTTGTGTTTAGAGTTGTGTTGTGATATCTTCAAGTGAGTCCTTAGGCTTGATCGTGTGCATTTGCGTGTATGATTAGTGCACGATTAAGTCGGGGGCGTATCAAGTTGGTATCAGAGCCGACTGCCTGTAGGATCCCCCTTTCCAACTCCTTGGCCGAAGTTGAGTCTAGTCTTTGCAAAACTATTTTACTAACATGGCTGTGTGGCTTACGGGCCCACGTCGCCAATGGGTGGTATTAGGATCTTTTATTCCTCTTCTTTACTCTGGGATTCTGATCTCTCTTCTTTTTGGGTTAAATGATTTCGCTAACTCTAACATTAGGTTCTTGTAACTACTTCCTCCCGAAGAGCCACTCATTCCAGATGATCGCTTGCTTCACCAGAAGATTCCGAACGTACTCTTCGATGTTTTCCCGAGACCCTTGTGCCCACTGCTTTTGCAGTTCCCTACCACCAATATATTCACATGGATAACCACACGTCCTTGCCGTTTGTACCTTCATTCACAGTTGCTCTTGTTTTTACAAGATACCCCGTAATAATCTCCGTTGTTCCGAGAATCCTTGTGCCTACTGCCTTGCAGCTTCCTTTCGCACTGCGAATAATTCCTCACCCTTACCGGGGATTCGTTCATTCCCAGTTGTTCATGCGTTTCCCCAAGTCGCTTTGAAATACTATTTGATCTCCCGAGAATCCGCAGTAACTTATTGCTCTTGAAATTCTTGCATGCTTGCATTATGGTTAATCCCATATGTCTAGTAATCTCCGTTGAAATCCTTTCCCATTGTCATTTTGAGACCCTTTACTCATTATGCTGCGAATGCTCCCTATCATCAGTTAATTCCTAGAATTCGTCCTTCCGGCTCAGACGTCATTTTGGACATGGGTTGGTTTCCGGCCAATCAAGTTGCAAATGATTGCCCGTAGAGTTCTATTCAATTTACTCATCTTTTGATCAGAGTGTTTGCTTCTGCTCCCCCGCTTTGGAAATCTTAACTCCTTTGTATTTGAGCTTCGAATTATTCAGATGTTTCTATGATCTTATGCCTTTGCATTCTTCCTTCTTCTGGTTGAGTACCGATACTCACATCAGCTCTTTTGTGGACCGCCAGATCCTTTGTTGGGCTGTTATCCGACAGTGTCCTTCATATTCAATAACTCTTATTACATCCTTGCTGCTTATGAGTCTGTACTCAACAATGTCATTTCCAGCTGACCGGCTACATAATTATCGTGTTATTCTTAACTGTGTTACCTGGTCCTCCCTCCCGGTGCACATTTGTTACTTTGGGCTAAGCCTGTATCAAGCTTTCATCATCTTATCATTTTGCTTACACAACATGGATCCGAGCGTCATATTCGTGGTTCCGTTCACCTCGAACTTCATTCCATCTGCTTTGATCATCTTACTGATCGATTTCATCTTCCTGAAATCCCTCAACAAATGTGTCGAGATCAACGCCAACATCTTGACTTCTTCTGAGATGTCAATCGTATTCATGGTAAGAAATACCGTCTTTGCCCCTCGATGATTTGTGTTATCATCGACAACATCCTTTGACTTCCTGCCAACCAAGACTTGGCCATGTTTTGCTTATACCTTGAACTCCTTGCTATTCTTGAAATTGTTCCTTATGTATTCTTGTGATCTTCAGACCCAACCCTTACTTGAAACACCACATCATCGCTACCTCGAAGCATGACCGTGGTATTCCGAATATCAATAAGAACATTGGAAGCACATTGCCAAATGTTTCTTGTTCAATTATCCAAACACCGTTGTATGGGTAACATCATGACTTTCCGCGCCCCGTTATCCAAATGATGTAGTACTTGCTGTACTGCCATGAATATCATGCCCTGTTTCTCCTTGGGAAGGATATACTCCCAATTCTTGTGTGTAAACACATTTTCCTTTCCATTGGTCTGTTTAATCTGATAATCACATTTTCCTTTCCATTCGTCTGTTTAATCTTTCTTGTGATCTGTATGATCTCAACAGTAATAATTCTCCACTTATGAAAACACCCCTGGTGTATAACTCTGTCAGGAAGACCCTGTTACCATTGTTGATGACATTCCGGTAACCGCCGGTGGATGAGAACTTTACCTATTGGTCCGCCTCGTTTTAACGAGCAGGAAAATGGTGTTGGGGAACGTCGCATGGGAAACAAAAAATTTCCTACGCACACGCAAGATCTATCCATGGTGATGAGCATCTACGAGAGGGAGAGTGAATCTACATACCCTTGTAGATCGCTAAGCGGAAGCGTTAAGAAATGCGGTTGATGTAGTCGAACGTCTCCGCGATCCAAATCGCAAGTCGTCCCTCAATCCGATCACGAACTAGTGCCGAACAGACGGCACCTCCGCGTTCAACACACGTACGGCTTGATGACGCCTTCACCTCCTCGATCCAGCGAGCGATGGTGAAGTAGTAGATGAGTTCCGGCAGCATGACGGCGTGGTGATGGTGGTGAGGAACAATCTCTGCAGGGCTTCGCCAAGCACTACGGAGATTATGACGGGAGGAACTAGAGGGTTAGGGTTGCCGGCACACGGCTTGGGAAATCTTGATGTGTCCCGTGTGCTAGCCCTGCCCTCTATTTATATGTTGAGCCCTGGGGTCTAAACTTGGAGAGAAAGCCTCCACAAGGTCGGTTTTGCCCGCACAAGGTCGGTTTGGCCCGCATGGAAAGAGTCCCACTCGGATTCCAGCAGTACCGCGTACAAGCGGTAGTACCGCTTCACACAAGCGGTAGTACCGCTTGAGCGGTAGTACCGCTTCACACAAGCGGTAGTACCGCTTACGCGGTAGTACTGCCTTACCAGCGGTAGTACCGCTTAAGGCAGCAGCAAAACTTCCTTTTGCACTTTCCAATACCTCGTGGGCTTTACCCCTTTGACCCATATAAAGTGTTGCTGCACCCGAACATCTTCCGGTGAATTCCGGAGCCCATCCGGAGATCAAAACACTATTATCACATATATCAATCTTTACCTCCAGACTCTTCCGGAGATTCTCGTCATGTCCGGGATCTTATCCGGGACTCCGAACAACCTTCGGTCACCAACACAATAACTCAACTATACTAATCGTCACCAAACGTTAAGTGTGTAGACCCTGCGGGTTCGAGAACTATGTAGACATGACCGAGACACCTCTACGGTCAATAACCAATAGCGGGACCTGGATGCCCATATTGGTTCCTACATATTCTACGAAGATCTATATCGGTCGAACCTCTATGTCAAGGATTCAGTTAATCCCGTATGCTGTTCCCTTTGTTCTTTGGTATGTTACTTGCCTGAGATTCGATCGTCGGTATCTCTATACCTAGTTCAATCTCGTTATTGGCAAGTCTCTTTACTCGTTCCGTAATACAAGATCTCGTGGCTAACACTTTAGTCACATTGCTTGGAAGGCTCATTGTGATGTTGTATTACCGAGTGGGCCCTGAGATACCTCTCCGTCACACGGAGTAACAAATCCCAGTCTTGATCCATGCCAACCCAACAGACACCCTCGGAGATACCTGTAGAGCATCTTTATAGTCACCCAGTTACGTTGCGACGTTTGATACATATTCCTCCGGTGTCAGTGAGTTGCATGATCTCATGGTCATAGGAACAGATACTTGACATGCAGAAAACAATAGCAATAAACTGACACGATCATATGCTACGTTTATAGTTTGGGTCTTGTCCATCACATCATTCTCCTAATGATGTGATCCCGTTATCAAACGACATCTCATGTCCATGGCCAGGAAACCTTCACCATCTTTTGATCAACGAGCTAGTTAACTAGAGGCTTACTAAGGACACAGTGTCTATGTACCCACACATGTATTTGAGTTTCCAATCAATACAATTATAGCATGGATAATAAACGATAATCATGAACAAGGAAATATAATAATAACCAATTTATTATTGCCTCTAGGGCATATTTCCAACAGTCTCCCTCTTGCACTAGAGTCAATAATCTAGTTCACATCACTATGTGATTTACATTGTAATGAATCGAACACCCATGCAGTTCTGGTGTTGTTCTTGTTTAGCCCTTGGAAGAGGTTTAGTCATCGGATCTGCAACATTCAGATCCGTGTGTACTTTGCAAATATTTATGTCGTCCTCCTTGATGTAATCGCGGATGGAATTGAAACGTCGCTTTATGTGTCTGGTCCTCTTGTGAAATCTTGGTTCCTTGGCTAGAGCAATGGCACCAGTATTATCACGAAACAAAGTCATTGGGTTAAGCGCACTAGGCACTACTCCAAGATCTGTCATGAACTCCTTCATCCAGACACCTTCCTTCGCCGCCTCCGAGGCAGCGATGTACTCCGCTTCGCATGTAGAATCAGCTACCACGCTTTGCTTGGAACTGCACCAGCTAACCGCACCCCCATTAAGAATAAGTACGTATCCGGTTTGCGACTTAGAGTCATCCGGATCAGTGTCAAAGCTTGCATCGACGTAACCCTTTACGACGAGCTCTTGATCACCTCCATAAACGAGAAACATGTCCTTAGTCCTTTTCAGGTACTTCAGGATATTCTTGACCGCCGTCCAGTGTTCCATTCCTGGATCACTTTGAAACCTTCCGACCATACTTATGGCAAGGCTGACATCGGGTCTTGTGCACAGCATTGCATACATGATAGAGCCTATGGCTGAAGCATAGGGGATGACACTCATCTTTTCTCTATCTCCTGCAGTCACTGGGCATTGAGTCTTACTCAACTTTACACCTTGCAAAACAGGCAAGAACCCCTTCTTGCACTGATCCATTTTGAACTTCTTCAAAATCTTATCAAGGTATGTGCTTTGTGAAAGTCCTATTAAACGTCTTGATCTATCTCTGTAGATCTTGATGCCTAATATGAAAGCAGCTTCTCCTAGGTCCTTCATTGAAAAACTCTTGTTCAAATATTCCTTCATGCTTTCCAACATTTCTATATTGTTTCCAATCAGCAATATGTCATCCACATATAATATTAGAAACGCTATAGAGCTCCCACTCACTTTCTTGTAAATACAAGCTTCTCCGTAAACTTGTATAAACCCGAACGCTTTGATCACCTCATCAAAGCGAAGATTCCAACTCCGAGATGCTTGCACCAGTCCATAAATGGATCGCTGGAGTTTGCAAACTTTGTCAGCATTCTCTGGATCGACAAAACCTTCTGGTTGCATCATATACAACTCTTCCTTAAGGAAACCGTTAAGGAACGCTGTTTTGACATCCATCTGCCAAATTTCATAATTGAAAAAGGCAGCTATTGCTAACAAGATTCTGACGGACTTAAGCATCGCTACGGGTGAGAAGGTCTCATCGTAGTCAACTCCTTGAACTTGTGAAAAACCCTTTGCCACAAGTCGAGCTTTATAGACGGTGACATTACCATCTGCGTCTGTCTTCCTCTTAAAGATCCATTTATTCTGAATGGCCTTACGCCCTTCAGGTAATACTTCCAAAGTCCATACTTTGTTTTCATACATGGATCCCATCTCGGATTTCATGGCCTCTAACCACTTCTCGGAATCCGGGCCCATCATCGCTTCTCCACAGCTCATAGGTTCATCGTTGTCTAACAACATGACTTCTAAGACAGGGTTGCCGTACCACTCAGGAGCAGTACACGTCCTTGTCGACCTATGAGGTTCGATAGCAACTTGATTCGAAGGTTCATGATCATCATCATTAACTTCCTCTTCAACTGTTGCAGGCTCTACAGAAACATCTTTCTGTACTGTGCTACTCTCAGGTTGAAGTAAAGGTTCAATAACCTCATCAAGTTCTATCTTCCTCCCACTCAATTCTTTCGAGAGAAACTCTTTCTCAAGAAATGTTCCGTTTTTAGCGACAAACACTTTGCCTTCGGATCTGAGGTAGAAGGTATACCCAACTGTCTCTTTTGGGTATCCTATGAAGACGCATTTCTCCACTTTGGGTTCCAGCTTTTCAGGCTGAAGCTTTTTGACATAAGCATCACATCCCCAAACTTTAAGAAACGACAGCTTTGGCTTCTTGCCAAACCAAAGTTCATATGGCGTCGTCTCAACGGATTTCGATGGTGCCCTATTTAAAGTGAATGCAGCTGTCTCTAATGCATAACCCCAAAACGATAGTGGCAAATCGGCAAGAGACATCATAGATCGCACCATATCCAATAAGGTTCAATTACGACGTTCGGACACACCATTACGCTATGGTGTTCCAGGCGGTGTCAGTTGCGAAACAATTCCACATTGTCTTAAGTGACTGCCAAACTCATAACTCAGATATTCTCCTCCTCGATCAGATCGTAGGAATTTAATCTTCTTGTTACGATGATTCTCAACTTTACTCTGAAATTGTTTGAACTTTTCAAACGTTTCAAACTTGTGTTTCATTAAGTAAATATACCCATATCTACTTAAGTCATCAGTGAAGGTGAGAAAGTAACGATAACCACCGCGCGCCTCAATGCTCTTCGGACCGCACACATCAGTATGTATGATTTCCAACAAGTCACTTGCCAGTTCCATTGTTCCAAAGAACGGCGTTTTAGTCATCTTGCCCATGAGGCATGGCTCACATGTGTCAAGTGATTCAAAATCAAGTGACTCCAAAAGTCCATCAGCATGGAGCTTCCTCATGCGTTTTACGCCAATATGACCTAAACGGCAGTGCCACAAGAAAGTGGTATTATCATTATCAATTCTACATCTTTTGGCATCAATGTTATGAACATGTGTATCATTACTATCGAGATTCAATAAGAATAAACCCCTCACATCGGGTGCATGACCATAAAAGATATTACTCATATAAATAGAACAACCATTATTCTCTGATTTAAATGAGTAACCGTCTCGCAATAAACAAGATCCAGATATAATGTTCATGCTTAACGCAGGCACCAAATAACATTTATTCAGGTTCATCACTAATCCCGATGGTAATCGAAGAGCGAGCGTGCCGACGGCGATCACATCAACCTTGGAACCATTTCCCACGTGCATCGTCACTTCGTCCTTTGCCAGCCTCCGTCTATTCCGTAGTTCCTGTTTTGAGTTGCAAATATGAGCAACCGCACCGGTATCAAATACCCAGGCACTACAACGAGAGTTGGTAAGGTACACATTAATAACATGTATATCATATATACCTTGTTTGTTGTTGGCCGCCTTCTTGTCAGCCAAATACTTGGGGCAGTTCCGCTTCCAGCGTCCAGTTCCCTTGCAATGAAAGCACACAGTTTCTGGTTTGGGTCCAGCCTTGGGTTTCTTCACGGGAGGAGCAACTGCTTTGCCACTCTTCTTGCAGTTACCCTTCTTACCCTTGCCATTTTTCTTGAAACTAGTGGTTTTATTGACCATCAACACTTGATGCTCCTTCTGAATTTCAGACTCAGCGGCTTTCAGCATCGCAAACAGCTCGGCGACTGACTTGTTCATCCCGTGCATGTTATAGTTCAACACGAAGCTCTTGTAGCTAGGTGGCAATGATTGAAGAACTCTGTCAGTGATAGCCTCTGGCGGAAGGGGCATTCCCAATTCAGCCAGACGGGTGGAGTACCCAGACATTCTGAGTATGTGATCACTGATAGACCCGTTCTCCTCCATCTTACAAGCATAGAACTTATCGGAGATCTCATACCTCTCGATCCGGGCATTCTTCTGAAAGATAAACTTCAACTCCTGGAACATCTCATATGCTCCATGACGTTCAAAACGTCTTTGAAGTCCCGGTTCTAAGCCATACAAAATTGCACATTGAACTATTGAGTAATCTTCAGAACGAGCCTGCCAGGCGTTCACAACGTCTAGAGACTCAACTGGAGCGGGTGGATCACCAAGCGGTGCATCAAGGACATAAGCCTTCTGGGAAGCCATAAGGATAATCCTTAGATTACGGGCCCAGTCCACAAAGTTACTTCCATCATCTTTCAACTTAGCTTTCTCTAGGAACGCATTAAAATTCAGGGGTGCTACTGCGCGAGCCATGATCTACAACATAAATATTGCAAAGACAATTTAGACTATTGTTCAAGATAATGAGTTTAGTTAATCATATTACTAAAAAACTCCCACTCAAATTGACATCCCTCCGGTCATTCGAGTGTCACATGATCCAAATCCACCAACTCAAGTCCGATCATCACGTGAGTTGAGGTGGTTTCAATGGTGAACATCTTCATGTTGATCATATGTACTATATGACTCATGTTCGACCTTTCGGTCTCTTGTGTTCCGAGGCCATGTCTGTACATGCTAGGCTCGTCAAGTTTAACCCGAGTGTTCCGCATGTGCAACACTAGCTTGCACCCGTTGTATGTGAACGTAGAGTCTATCACACCCGATCATCACGTGGTGTCTCGAAACGACGAACTTTCGCAACGGTGCACACTCGGGGAGAACACAATTTATCTTGAAATTTAAGTGAGGGATCACCTTATAATGCTACCGTCGTCCTAAGCAAAATAAGATGCATAAAAGGATTAACATCACATGCAAATCATAAGTGACATGATATGGCCATGAACTTGTGCTTTTGATCTCCATCTCCAAAGCACTGGCATGATCTCCATCGTCACCGGCATGACACCATGATCTCCATCATCTTGATCTCCATCAACGTGTCGCCATGAGGTTGTCGCGCCGACTGTTGCTTCCATGACTATTGCTAACTCATAGCGATAAAGTAAAGCAAAACGGCGAAAATAATTAAAGACAACTCTATGGCTCCTGCCAGTTGCCGTACTCATCGACATGCAAGTCGTGATATTCTATACAACACATGATCATCTCATACATCACATATATCTCATCATGTAATTGGCCATATCACATCACAACATACCCTGCAAAAACAAGTTAGACGTCCTCTAATTGTTGTTGCAAGTTTTACGTGGCTGCTACGGGTATCTAGCAAGAACGATTCTTACCTACGCAAAAACCACAACGGTGATATAAAAATTGCTATTCAACCTTCTCAAGGACCGCCTTTGTCAAATCCGATCCGACTAAACTGGGAGAAACAGACACCCGCTAGCCATCTTTATGCAACGAAGTTACATGTCAGTTGAAGGAACCGGTCTCTCGTAAGCGTACGAGTAATGTTGGTCCGAGCCGCTTCATCCCACAATACCACCAAAACAAGAAAAGAGCAAGGGAGGAAGCAATCTGAATATCAACGCCCACAAAACCCTTTTGTGTTCTACTCGAGATCTCATCTACGCATAGACCTAGCTCTGATACCACTGTTGGGGAACGTCGCATGGGAAACAAAAAAATTCCTACGCACACGCAAGATCTATCCATGGTGATGAGCATCTACGAGAGGGAGAGTGAATCTACATACCCTTGTAGATCGCTAAGCGGAAGCGTTAAGAAACGCGGTTGATGTAGTCGAACGTCTCCGCGATCCAAATCGCAAGTCGTCCCTCGATCCGATCACGAACTAGTGCCGAACAGACGGCACCTCCGCGTTCAACACACGTACGGCTTGATGACGCCTTCACCTCCTCGATCCAGCGAGCGATGGTGAAGTAGTAGATGAGTTCCGGCAGCATGACGGCGTGGTGATGGTGGTGAGGAACAATCTCTGCAGGGCTTCGCCAAGCACTACGGAGATTATGATGGGAGGAACTAGAGGGTTAGGGTTGCCGGCACACGGCTTGGAAAATCTTGATGTGTCCCGTGTGCTAGCCCTGCCCCTCTATTTATATGTTGAGCCCTGGGGTCTAAACTTGGAGAGAAAGCCTCCACAAGGTCGGTTTTGCCCACACAAGGTCGGTTTGGCCCGCATGGAAAGAGTCCCACTCGGATTCCAGCAGTACCGCGTACAAGCGGTAGTACCGCTTCACACAAGCGGTAGTACCGCTTCACACAAGTGGTAGTACCGCTTACGCGGTAGTACTGCCTTACCAGCGGTAGTACCGCTTAAGGCAGCAGCAAAACTTCCTTTTGCACTTTCCAATACCTCGTGGGCTTTACCCCTTTGGCCCATATAAAGTGTTGCTGCACCCGAACACCTTCCGGTGAATTCCGGAACCCTCCCGGAGATCAAAACACTATTATCACATATATCAATCTTTACCTCCGGACTCTTCCGGAGATCCTCGTCATGTCCGGTATCTTATCCGGGATTCCGAACAACCTTCGGTCACCAACACAATAACTCAACTATACTAATCGTCACCAAACGTTAAGTGTGTAGACCCTGTGGGTTCGAGAACTATGTAGACATGACCGAGACACCTCTACGGTCAATAACCAATAGCGGGACCTGGATGCCCATATTGGTTCCTACATATTCTACGAAGATCTATATCGGTCGAACCTCTATGTCAAGGATTCAGTTAATCCCGTATGCTGTTCCCTTTGTTCTTCGGTATGTTACTTGCCCGAGATTCGATCGTCGGTATCTCTATACCTAGTTCAATCTCGTTATTGGCAAGTCTCTTTACTCGTTCCGTAATACAAGATCTCGTGGATAACACTTTAGTCACATTGCTTGCAAGGCTCATTGTGATGTTGTATTACCAAGTGGGCCCTGAGATACCTCTCCGTCACACGGAGTAACAAATCCCAGTCTTGATAGTCACCCTCGGAGATACCTGTAGAGCATCTTTATAGTCACCCAGTTACGTTGCGACGTTTGATACACACAAGGTATTCCTCCGGTGTTAGTGAGTTGCATGATCTCAAGGTCATAGGAACAGATACTTGACATGCAGAAAACAATAGCAATAAACTGACACGATTATATGCTACGTTTATAGTTTGGGTCTTGTCCATCACATCATTCTCCTAATGATGTGATCCCGTTATCAAGCGACATCTCATGTCCATGGCCAGGAAACCTTCACCATCTTTTGATCAACGAGCTAGTTAACTAGAGGCTTACTAAGGACACAGTGTCTATGTACCCACACATGTATTTGAGTTTCCAATCAATACAATTATAGCATGGATAATAAACGATTATCATGAACAAGGAAATATAATAATAACCAATTTATTATTGCCTCTAGGGCATATTTCCAACAAATGGTTCTCTTCGTTCCCCGCCCTTGGTACCGATGCTGTTGCCGACATAGCTGACAGACTTTCCTCTCGCATGTCTTGTTGTCGTGGCCAGTTAAGATGTCACCGCCCTTCCTACTCTTTATCGACACCTAACATAGTTCCACATGATCGGAACCTGACTCTCCTGTACATCGTGGATTCCGAAGTATCCTTTGCACTTGGCTTGGTGTGTTATCACGAGCCACCCTCCGAGAGATGATCTATTCTGGGTTCAGGCGCAATACTTATTTCCGTTGCTCTAAACCCCTCTCACACTCTGTTTCAAGCATCAGACGGTTGTCTATCCGCTTGAAACTTCTTATTGTACCTTCTTACTTTGCTCTCGATGTTTTGCTTAAGTTCAATTCGAGAGATACTTCCTGCCACATCCTCTGAGATATCCATCAGATAACCAGCCCTGCAAAGGTCCATTCTTCCGAAGATACTCCTTACTCCACCCTTTAAATCTCTGGATGAGATTTCTTGTAGTGGAGGAGAATTGTAACACCCCTGAGTAATGAGCCACAGTGATCTTCAAATTAGTGCCACGCTAATTTGTTTTGCAAAGAATGAGCACACTCAAATCATATCTCATTTCAAATTCCTTCTCTGAATTCAATTCAAATCATAAGTGAATTTTGAAGTTGCTCAAAAATTGCTGCAAAAATGTTCATCATTTAGTAAATATTCCCTAACTAATATTTGTTAAGGAAAACAACATCACATTCAAGCTATGATGGACAGTAGCAACTAAAACAGAGCAATTCCAGCATTTTAAAATGCCATTTTATTTGAGGAAAATTCAAATGGATTCAAATTATCCTCAAATTTTTGGTGGCAGTGCAGAATAATGCAATGTATTTTAGTGGACATGTTTCACATTTTACTAAGTGCATTTGGCCGCTCATTTGTTTGCAAAACTATTTCTGTAAAAGGAAAAGCAGAAAAGAAAAGGGAAAAGGCCGAAGACTACTGTGCTACTGGGCTTCGAGTGCACAGGAGAAGGCCCAGCCCACTCCCCCTTTTTCTCCCTGCTCTCTCTCTCTCACTCTTTCTCTCGCCGTGTCAGCCGCGCCATGGCCGCAGCTCGCCGCTCCGGCCGCTCCTCGACACCTGCCGCCGCAGGGCTCAGGAGAGGATAAGGCCGAGCCCTATCCCTCCCCCCTGGACGCCTCGCCTTTCCCTCTCTCCCTCTCCAGCGCTCGCCGCTCCTCTCTCTTCCTCACAGAGCGCTGTTGATAACCCACAAGTATAGGGGATCGCAACAGTTTTCGAGGGTAGAGTATTCAACCCAAATTTATTGATTCGACACAAGGGGAGCCAAAGAATATTTGTAAGTATTAGCAGTTGAGTTGTCAATTCAACCACACCTGGAGACTAAATATCTGCAGCAGAGTGATCAGTAGCACAGTAGTATGATAGTTTGATAGCAGTAGAAATGATAGTAACAGTAGCAGTAACGGTAAGAGCAATAATAGTAGCAATTGTGACAGCAGTAGTAACAATAGTAACTTAGCAAGAATCAATATGTGAAAATCTCATAGGCATTGGATCGGTGATATTCGTTGGATAACATTCATCATGTAACAGTCATAACCTAGGGCGACACAGAACTAGCTCCAATTCATCAATATAATGTTGGCATGTATTCCATATATAGTCATACGTGCTTGCGATAAGAACTTGCATGACATCTTTTGTCCTACCCTCCCGTGGCAGCGGGGTCCATAAGGAAACTAAGGGATATTAAGGCCTCCTTTTAATAGAGAACCGGAACAAAGCATTAACACTTAGTGAATACATGAACTCCTCAAACTATGGCAATCACCGGAAAGAATCCCAATTATTGTCACCTTGGGGTATGCGGATCATAACACATAGCAGGTGCATATAACTTGCAAGATCGGATCAAGAACACAAATATATTGATGAAAACATAAAGGGTTCAGATCTGGAATCATGGCACTCGGGCCCTAGTGACAAGCATTAAGCATAGCAAAGTCATAGCAACATCAATCTCAGAACATAGTGGATACTAGGGATCAAGCCCTAACAAAACTAACTCGATTACATGATAAATCTCATCCAACTCATCACCGTCCAGCAAGCCTACGAAGGAATTACTCACTCCCGGCGGTGAGTATCATGAAATTGGTGATGAAGGATGGTTGATGATGACGATGCCGGAAGACCCCCCCCCCTCTCCGGAGCCCTGAACGGACTCCAGATCTGGCCTCCCGATGAAGAACAGGAGGTGGCGGCGGCTCCGTACCGTGAAACGCAATAAAACTTCCTCTCCTATTTATTTTCTTCTGAAAACTGAATTTATAGCGTTGGAATTAGATCAGACGGAGCCACGTGGGCCCCACGAGGTACCAGGGCGCGCCTGGGAGGGTGGCGCGCCCTGGTGCCTCGTGGGCACTGGGTGGCCCCCCTTCTGTTGGTTCTTGCGCCAATAATTTTTATATATTCCATAAAAATTCTCCAGAAAGTTTCATCCAAATCCAAGAACTTTGATTTTCTTCACAAAAACAACACCATGGCAATTCTGCTGAAAACAACGTCAGTCCGGGTTAGTTTCATTCAAATCATGCAAATTAGGGGCCAAAACAAGAGCAAAAGTGTTTGGAAAACTAGATACGACGGAGACGTATCAACTCCCGCAAACTTAACTCATTGCTTGTCCTCAAGCAATTCAGTTGACAAACTGAAAGTGATAAAGAAAAACTTTTACAAACTCTTTTGTTCTTGTATCTATATATATGCTTAAATAGTACCCAAGTTTTCAGCAAAGATTATAACTAACCATGCAAATGATAACTCTTAGAAATTATATTCACTCATATCAATGGCATAATCAACTAGAGAGCAATAATAAGATATTTCAAATGTCAACACTTTGTCAAAACAATCATGATATAATATGACAACATGGTATCTCACTAGACCTTTCTGAGACCGCAAAACATAAATGCAGAGCACCTCCAAAGTTCAAGCAGCGACTAAACATTGTAATTCATGGTAGAAGAGATCCAGTCATGATACACACAACATTAACTATACACAATGCATGAGAATGACAATAGTGCTCTCAGGTCTGGTGCTTGTTTGAGAAGGTGATGACTCAACGATAAAAGTAAAATAACATAAAAGTAAATAGATAGGCCCTTCGTAGAGGGAAGCATGGATTTGCAGAGGTGCCAGAGCTCGAAGCTTAAAGCAGAGGTAAATAAATTTTTGGGAGGTATGCCTTTCCTGTCAATGTCACGACCAAGAGTTTTCAATATCTTCCATGCTAAACACATTAGCGGCGGTTCCCAAGCGGTAAAGTAAAGTTTACTCCCCCTCCACCAACAATCACAAGCCATGGCTAGCCGAATCCTCGGGTGCCCTCCATACCAACAACTTTTTGGGGGAGTTTGTTTTATTATTTTGCATTTTTTTAATAATGGGATTGGGCATCCCGATTACCAGCCCCTCTCGTGCAAGGACAAGTGAGTAAACACTCGTCATGAGAATAACCCGCTTAGCATGGAAGATACTGACCGCCCCCTGTCGCTCCATGAGCGGTACGGACACACAAAACAAATGTTCATTTGAATAATTGGAGGTGGCACATGCGAATTTACTTAGGGCAGCAGAGTAATTTCGCGTATATTGGACTCATCTGGAGTAACTTTGGTTTAAGGGTTTTGATGCACAAGCAGTATTCCAGCTTAGTACAGGCGAAGGCTAGCGAATAGGTTGAGAAGCGACCAGCTAGAGAGCGAAAACGGTCATAATCATGCATTATGAATAATCAACATTGAATACTAGCATGAGTAGGATATAAAAACCATGAACATAAATATCGTGGAGGCTATGTTGGTTTTGAATCAACTACATGCGTGAACATGTGCCAAGTCGAGCCACTTGAAACATTCAGAGGAGGATACCATATCATCATACTACATCATGAACATTTTAATGCATGTTGACACTCAAGATAAATCATTATCCACTCCTAGCTACTTAAGCATGGCATGAGCAACTATAATCTCTAATTGTCATCACAAACATGTTTAATCATAATATGCTGAATCATGGATACTGAGTTAAACATATTTACAAAAACAAAGAACAAGTTGAGTTCATACCCGCTTTCCCTTGCCACAGTCACTTCATCAAATCATCGTCATTATTGCCTTTCACTTGCATGACCGAATGATATGAAAATAAAAGTAGTGGAAGTGTGCCGTGGACTAAGCTGGAATCTGCAAGCATTTTATTCAAAGGAGAAGACAAGGTAAAATGGGCTCTTTGTTAGATCAACAATAATGCATATGAGAGCCACTTAACATTTTCATCGTGGTCTTCTCCTTACAATGACTCAACAAAAGAAAAGAATTTCAGAGAAACACACTACACCATGGTAGAGCTTCCGTGACACACCAATGTGTCGGCATAGGGTACCTTTGCCGACAGTTAAGTTGTAGCTACCACCAATGCTGACAGAAGATGAAAGAGTCGGAGGACTTGCTGTGGGCAAAGGTATTGCCGACAGTTGTATACTTCTCAACACTTTTTCAGTCGGCATACACCCTACCTACGCCGACAGATGGTATGTCCACATACACCTTACCTACGCCGACACTTTATCAGACAACATACACCCTACCTATGCCGACAGATAGCGTGTCCACATACACCCTACCTATGCCGACACTTTATTAGCCACGTAAACCATATCTATGCCAACAGATAGTCTATCAACACACACCCTACCTACACCGACAGATATTGTCTTTGCCGACAGATAAATTGCTGGTAAAGTGATGTGCAGCCAAAACAATATATACAAGCTCTAAACAGATTCAATTATTATCCTCACATCCACAAGCAGGTTCAAGATGAACACATACTGTACAACAATGAAAATATATTCACAAACGTGCATATACATTGAACGCAAATTGACGAACACATCAATCTTGACGAAACATAGTTTTGACCATCTTAACAATCACCCCGAACACACAAGTCACAAAAAGATGAGCACTATTTGCTGGTATGAGAGACTTCAACTAGATGGTCTAGAACACACAAGTCTGTATCCACATGCAAAAAATGCAAGCTCCAAAATAACCGAAACACCAAATGGTCTAGAAGACACATAAAATCCATGATTACAAGTTGGTTGGTCCATAAACGCTGCAAAGTCATCACGTCCATGTGCACCAGTTGGCTAAGTGCCTGAAATTGAAAGTGGAATCAGCTCAAGTTGTTCAAAGCTCATATGTGGATTAACACAGATTCGATCAATAAATCCTCATGATATCATAGTTAACAATATAGTTTCTATAAAAGTTATAATCGGCTCACATGGTACTATATAGAACTATGTTCCTGTGCTTGCAGTTTTATCAACAATGAAGGTATTGACCATCTGAAACAGAGATCCTACAACCTAGTAGCTTATTTTATAGCCTATTACATAAGCATTCACTGAAGAAAAGACAACCTCTTTCGCAACCTCTCTAGATTTTCATGATTAAGAGCTACATAACCATGGATAAAAAAGGAAACCATGACACATATATACACAAGCAATTTAGTGTTAACACATAGGCCAGCAACCTTGTAAAGTGACATTTTAGAAACTGTTCTTATGCAATAGCATGTGAGCTAATTACTACTGAAACAAAAAAAGTACCTAGTAGTTGAGGTACCAGGCGAGGTAGCCCTCCATTCGCCACCGATTGCCTACTGCAAGTCGTGGCCCTGGTTCCCGGTGAGGTAGCCTTCCATCCACCATTCGTTATCTGCTGCATGTGGGCGACCATGATTCCCAGCGAGGTAGCCATCCGTTCTCCGCCCATTGCCCGCGCTGCATGCTGGTGGTCGTGGTTCCCGGCTATTGTCGGCAAGACTAAATGGATTAGTAACTTGTTTCTCAGTGTCGAGCATTGTAATGATGACAACTATATGTAACTGCACTAATTGCATCTATTTTTTACTCTAATAATGTGCAATTGGCATAGGCGTATCATGGTACAACACTGAATTTAAGCATAAAAAGTACAGGACTGAGTCAGTTTAATCGCTCAAAACCGGTCATGAGTTCCACAACAAACATTAGCAGAGCATTTCCTAATACAAACAGTGAGCCACAGTTACAACGGCGAGTGCTGGTAGTAGTGAATTTAAATTACACATGACGCAATCACAAGACAAACTGAGCCATTCAGTTGCAAACTACCCTCTACACTTTGAAATAAGCCATTTCGGGTGCAGAGACTTACTTGAAGGGCAAAGAGCTTGGTGTTCAAGTTGTGGGAGTTGTGCAGAATGTGGACTGGATGCAGACACAAGTCAAGGTTGTTCTATAGATCCCACCCACAGTATCAGATCAGCTGAAACGAAGCAGCCCAATTTCAGTCGAGAGAGTTAAAACTAGGCACATAAACCATAGCAGTAGTATAAGGGGCTCATGGAGAGTAAGAAGAAGAACCGGTGCCTATTCAGTTCCAAGTGGACTTGCCACGCGTTGACTGAAAAATAGCTCATGTGCCAAGATAGTAAGCTGATACATATTTATATTGTTTGTGATAAACTAAACCTTCATTTCTCGGGCCTAGTTTAAGATGATGTACTAGTTGAACTGGTCAACAAAAATGAACCCTGGACAAGCATCAGGATGGCGAAATTATGGATCCATCCATTCCATTTGCTGACGTACCACATCATATCCTCAAATGGCTTGTATAAGATCAATGAGGGCCCACCGGTGCCAGCGGCATGCCTCTAGCACAAGATGAAAATAAAACAACAAAGCTTATCATCATATTATTATATGCCAGTGATCAAACTTGCATGGAGCCACATACTGAATCTAAAGGTTTAGAGCATTGTGCTTTTGTTCTGCTATTCAGATTGGCCAAGCAAAGGTGAAGACATGACATAAATAAACAACCTCCTAGCCTCCTAACCACATATAGCTGTAGATGTTTTTCTCATGGGTAAATACAAATGCAACGTTACTTATCTAACATTTTGTATTCCCTTCTGCCCTAACTGAAGTATTACTAGTGACTAATTCTGAGGTACAACGGAAAACATGCATAAAGCATGACCATGTTGTAGATCAGCAATCAAGCTTACATGGCAACAATAAGGTCCAGTGATAAGTTCCCAAGGTTTACATAGGATTTAGGGTGTAATATTCAGATGGTCCAGACAAGTGTTAAAACAGGACACCAGACCAACAATTTCCTACATGTGCATTCATTTTCCCAATGACATATATATGCCATTGCCTCAATGACATTTTATATGTCGGTGTCTTTCTTGTGTCTCCAAATTAAAATCAAGGTTTACTTTTATAATATTTTGTTGAACTTCGCGCGCCAACAGAAGTATTACTGGATGCCTGACAAAATAGTCGCACATCACAATTAACCAAACAAAGACGAGGAAGTACAGGAAGCTGTACCAGCTGGAGTATAGAAGCAGCCGTAAAGAAGTAACACAAAGTCAGTGCTGCATACCCAGAAAATTTACCACTAGCTTGCAATCGGTTTAGTATTGGAGAGGCAGTCACATAAGAGGGGCGACTAAGTTTTGCAGCCGAACCACACCTGCACACGTCATGATCACATCCCTTTCCTTTTGAGGCATGTCATTATGCATAGCTGATACCGTTAAGTTGTTGGTGCGCATTCTTTGGGTAAGACAATCCCCCTGGTCAAGAGGGAATTATCATTTTAGCATGTGGTGAACGATTAATTATGTCAACACGACCATAGTTAAACACTTAACAAAGCTGGACAGCCTTTAGAACAAAAAAGCTGGACAAGAACGATTTACACTTCAGTCAACAAATGGTTTTCTTTCTTTGTTTCCAATTCAAATACAATTACCTACAAATATGTTGTTCGCCAGGAACAAGCAGCTCTAGAGTCCGAAAATAAGAACTGGTCACAATTTACACTATCTTACTACAAATATCGTTCCTTAATTGAAGCATAACAGACTAATTCAAAGAGAGTTTTGATCTAGATTTTCATAGGGAAGTAAGAAGCATCTTTTAAAGAAATAATAAGCATTTTCACAGAGAACTGAATGCATTAATAGTCTGCAATGAGAACAATAGTGCAACAGCATTAGAGTTAAACCAGATCCATAACAGAGTAACTGAAAAATTTCAGATCCATAGCATTTTTAGAGAAATAAAGCATCACATAACAGACTAGAGCTTGTCAGACCAAACTAATAGATACAACCAACTAGGCAGGTATATGAGAATGGCAGAAGATAATTTTTCCTGGGACGCAACATAGCACAACTTATTCCTGAGAGGCTAAGGACGCAACATACCACATACAACAGAAACGGAGGTACATGCCAATATGCAAACTTATGTGGTCGCCGAGGGTCAGCGTTGCTGTTGGTGACGAGCAGATGAACATTGCAGAAACCTTTCATGAGACATCGCTCCATTGGTGGCGGCGTGGGCGCGTGGCCGAGCTTGTTGGAGACGAGATCTTTCACTGAGAGGAGGAAGAGGAGCGCGCTGACTTGGTCCTTCGTGAGGGCTAGCGGTGGTCGGTGAAGGTCCCGGCGGACGGAGCAGTCGGCGGCCGCGGCAATGGGGAAGGCATGCAACAGATGGGGTTAGGGGATCTGGGATATGCTCACCGCCGTCGGCGGGGACTCGGGCCAGCGAAGATGCCCATGTGGTGGCTGCGAAGGGGCCGGGGAAGGTAGGCGATGGAGGGGGCCGGGAGCTCGGGGCTATGGCCGCCGGTGGCGGCAGGGACGGGTCCGAGGACGGCGGCGATGGAAATTGGGGGCAGGGGCGGGGGCGGATAGGGTTAACACGAATGGACTACGGGTTCGTTTGGGGATACTAGGCCAGGGTGAAAACTGGGCCGCCCGCAGTGAAATTTTTGGGCTCTCGCGCCTAATTCACGCGGCAGTTTTTTGGCCTTTCTTTGCTTGACGCGTGTCCACATACGCCGACACTTAATCTGTGTCCATACACCCTACCTACGCCGACAGATATTATGTCGTTATAAGCACATACCTACACCGATTGAAAAACTATCAGGACGCGCACATCTACCGACAGATGATATGTCACTAAGTGGTTGCCGACATATACATTGTCATTGTGTGATTTCCGACACATAGTTTGTCTATAATGATGTACATTGGCTGACAGATGATCTGATTACAAAGCTTCGGAGCTACGCCGACAGATCTCCTGTAGAGATTAATATACCTTTGCCCACGGAAGTGTGTCACCTAACCTCTACCGTGGTGTAGTGACACACTGAAATGTTTTTGGAGTTTTTTGTTTTCTGAAGAAAGCAAAAAGAAGAAAACAACAAACGAGAAAAGAAAACTATTTACACGGGAGAACTCCCAACAAGCAAAAGAAGAAATGGGAAATCTTTTTGGGTTTTCTTTTACTACTACAAAACTACAACTAATTAAACTAGAAAGAAAGACCGAAAAGAAATGAGAAATGTTTTTGGATTTTCTCAAGGTTTTTCAAACACACAAGAAGAAAGCGAGAAAATAAAACTAACATGGATTATACAATGAAAAAGTATGAACACCGACAACTGGAATGAAATGTGTGGACTTGAATATAATGTCGGTGAGAAATACGTACTCCCCCGAGCTTAGGCTTTTGGCCTAGCTTGGTCATCGCCATCCCTGGTCTGGGTAATAATCGAAGTGGTAACTCGTGGAGGCGTTCTGAGCCGAAGGGATAAGTGAGGGGGTCCCTGTGGGGCCCACGAGGTACCTGGGCGCGCCAGGGGGGTGCACCGTATGTTCATTACCATTGATATGAAAAGTGACCTTGCTTTTGTTGCAATCAATAATAGCCCCTGCAGTGTTCAAGAAGGGTCTACCAAGGATAATTGACATGTTGTCATCCTCGGGCATATCAAGTATAACAAAGTCTGTTAAGATAGTAACATTTGCAACTACAACTGGCACGTCCTCACAAACACCAATAAGTATGGCAGTTGATTTCTCAGCCATTTGCAATGATATTTCAGTGGGAGTGAGTTTATTCAAATCAAGTCTTTTATATAAAGAGAAAGGCATAACACTAAGACCGGCTCCTAAATCACACAAAGCAGTTTTGACATAATTTTTCTTAATGGAGCATGGTATAGTTGGTATTCCTGGATCTCCTAGTTTCTTAGGTACTCCATCCTTAAAAGAATAATTTGTAAGCATGGTGGAAATTTCAGCTTCAGGTATTTTTCTTTTATTTGTGACAATGTCTTTCATGTATTTAGCATAGGGAGGCATCTTTATAATATCAGTCAAACGAGTACACAAAAAGACTGGCCTAAGCATTTCAGCAAAGGGTTCAAATTCTTCCTCATCTTTTTTCTTAGATGGTTTAGGAGGAAAGGGCATGGGTTTCTGAACCCATGGTTCTCTTTCTTTACCATGTTTCCTAGCAACGAAGTCCTTTTTATCATAACGTTTATTTTTAGAAGGTGGGTTATCAAGATCAACAGTAGGTTCTATTTCAACATCATTATCAAGTTCTTTGTCATTATCTGGTTGGGTATCCACATGAACATCATCATTATTATTATCATCAAGTGAATGTTCATTACCAGATTGTGTTTCAGCATCAGAAATAGAAACATCATTACTCTCCTCCAAGGGTTTTTCTACCTCGGGTTCACTAGAAGTATGCAAAGTCCTATCATTTTTCTTTTTCTTTTTCTTTTTAGATGGACTAGGTGCATCAACATTAATTCTTTGAGAGTCTTGTTCAATTCTTTTTGGGTGACCTTCAGGATAAAGTGGCTCCTGAGTCATTCTACCTCCTCTAGTCATTACTCTAACAGCATGATCATTCATATTGTTATTCATTTCATTGAGCAATTCACTCTGAGATTTAGCAACTTGTTCTAATTGAGTTTGGACCATAGATACATGTTTACTCACACCTTTAACATCATTAGCAATTCTACATAACAAGTCACTCAAGCGATCAATCATGTAGGCATTTCGTTTTAATTGTTTCATAACATTTGCATTGAAGTGATCTTGCTTCATAATATAATTGTCAAATTCATACAAGCATTGACTAAGAGGTTTGTGATACGCCCATTTTGCATCATCTTTTGCTACTGTTATTTATAGTGTTTTTAATCATTATAACACTTTTTTGGAGTAATTCTAATGCCTTTTCTCTCTTAATATGCAAGATTCACACAAGGAGGGAGAATGTCGGCAGCTGGAATTCTGGACCTGAAAAAGCTCTGTCAAGATACCTATTCTGCACATCTCCAAATGAGCTGAAATTTTACGGAGAATTATTTTGGAATAAATAAAAAATATTGGAAGCAAAAAAGTACCAGAAGGGGCCACCCAGGTGCCCACGAGGCACCAGAGCGCGCCACCCCCCCAGGCGCGCCCTGGTACCTCGTGGGGCCCCTGGCCTACTTCTGGCCCCCATTTTCTGGTATATAAGTGAATTTGACCTAAAAAATAGAGAGAAGACTTTTGGGACGGTGCGCCGCCGTCTCGAGGCGGAACTTGGGCAGGGGCACTTTTGCTCTTCGGCGGAGAGATTCCGCCGGGGATACTTCCCTCCGGGAGGGGGAAATCGTCGCCATCGACATCACCAGCGACCCTCTCATCGTGGGAGGGCCAATCTTCATCAACATCTTCACCAGCACCATCTCATCTCAAACCCTAGTTCATCTCTTGTATTCAATCTTTGTCTCAAAACCTCAGATTGGTACCTGTGGGTTGCTAGTAGTGTTGATTACATCTTGTAGTTGATGCTAGTTGGTTTATTTGGTGGAAGATTATATGTTCAGATCTATTATGCTATTCAATACCCTACTGATCACGGGCATGTTGATGATTTGTGAGTAGTTACTTTTGTTCTAGAGGACATGGGAGAAGTCTTGTCATAAGTAATCATGTGAATTTGGTATTCGTTCGATATTTTGATGATATGTATGTTGTTGATTCTCTTAGTGGTGTCGTGTGAACGTCGACTACATGACTCTTCACCATCTTTGGGCCTAAGGGAATGCATTGTGGAGTAGTAATTAGATGATGTGTTGCTAGAGTGACAGAAGCTTAAACCCTTGTTTATGCGCTATTCCGTAAGGGGCTGATTTGGATCCAAATGTTTAATGCTATGGTTAGAGTTATCTTAATTCTTCTTTCGTAGTTGCGGATGCTTGTGAGAGGGGGTAATCATAAGTGGGAGGTTTGTTCAAGTAAGAATAGCACCCAAGCACCGGTCCACCCACATATCAAATTATCAAAGTAGCGAGCGCGAATCAAACAAACATGATGAAAGTGACTAGATGAAATTCCCATGTGTCCTCGAGAACGTGTTGCTTATTATAAGAGATCGTTCCGGCTTGTCCTTTGCTATAATAAGATTGGGCCAACTTGCTGCACTCTTTGTTACTATTGTTACTTGTCACTTGTTACAATCTATCTTGCTATCAAACTACTCGTTACCGATAATTTCAGTGCTTGCAGAAAACAACTTGCTGAAAACCGCTTGTCATTTCCTTCTGCTCCTTGTTGGGTTTGACACTCTTACTTATCGAAAGGACTACGATTGATCCCCTATACTTGTGGGTCGTCAAGACTCTTTTCTGGCGCCGTTGCCGGGGAGTGAAGCGCCTTTGGTGAGTGGAATTTGGTAAGGAAACATTTATATTACGTGCTGAAATTTACTGTCACTTGTCACTATGGAAAGTAATCCTTTGAGGGGTTTGTTCGGGGTATCTTCACCTCGACCGGAAACACCAAAAGTTGCTCCTCAACATTCTGCACCTACTGAAAATATTGAATATGAAATTCCTTCGAGTATGATAGAGAAACTGCTAGCAAATCCTTATGCAGGAGATGGAGCAATACATCCTGATATGCACTTGATCTATGTGGATGAAATTTGTCGATTGTTTAAGCTTGCAGGTTTATCCGGAGATGGAGTTAAGAAGAAAGTATTCCCTTTATCTTTGGGGGGAAAAGCATTGACATGGTATAGGCTATGTGATGATACCGATACATGGGACTGGAACCGATTGAAACTGGAATTCCATCAGAAATTTTATCCTATGCATTTGGTTCATCGTGATCGGAATTATATATATATATATAATTTTTGGCCTCATGAAGGAGAAAGCATCGCTCAAGCTTGGGGGAGGCTTAAGTACATGATGTACACATGCCCCAATCATGAGCTCGCAAAGGAAATTATCTTACAGAATTTTTATGCTCGGCTTTCTCATGATTATCAAAATACTCTCGATTCTTCTTCGACCGGCTCCATTATGAAGAAAACTATTGAATTCAGATGGGATCTTCTGGATAGAATTAAACACAACTCTGAAGATTGGGAACTCGACAAAGGTAATGAGTCAGGTATAATACTTGAGTTCGATTGTGTTAAATCTTTTATGACTACCGATGCCTTTCATAAGTTTAGCACTAAATATGGACTCGACTCTGAGATAGTAGCTTCCTTTTGTGAATCATTTGCTACTCATGTTGATCTCCCTAAGGAGAAGTGGTTTAAATATCATCCTCCTGTTAAAGAAAAGATTGAGGAACCCGTTAGTGTTAAAGAAGAAACAATTGTTTACCATGTTGATCTAGTTGTGCCTACCGCTTATATTGAGAAACCACCTTTTCCTGTTAGGATTAAGGAACATGCTAAAGTTTCAACTGTGGTTAACAAAAGTCACATTAGAGCACCTAGACCCTCTGAACAAATTAAAGTTGAACCTAATGTTGCTATGGTTAAAGATCTCTTGGTTGATAATATAGATGGGCATGTTATTTACTTCTGCGATGAAGCAGCTAGAATTGCTAAACCTGACTCTAAAGATAAAAACAGACCCGTCGTGGGCATGCCTATTGTCTCAGTTAAAATAGGAGATCATTGTTATCATGGCTTATGTGATTTGGGTGCTAGTGTGAGTGCTATTCCGTTTACCTTATATCAAGAAATTATGAATGATATTGCACCTGTTGAAACTGAGGACATTGATGTTACTATTAAACTTGCCAACAGAGATACCATTACACCGCTTGGGATCGTTAGAGATGTTGAAGTCTTGTGTGGAAAAATCAAATACCCTACTGATTTTCTAGTCCTTGGTTCCCCACAAGATGATTTTTGTCCCATTATGTTTGGTAGACCCTTCTTGAACACTGTTAATGCCAAGATTGATTGCGCTAAAGAAATTGTTAGTGTTGATTTTGGTGGTATGTCTCATGAGTTTAATTTCTCTAAATTTCGTAGACAACCTCATGATAAAGAATTGCCAAGTAAAGATGAAATTATTGGTCTTGCTTCTATTGCCGTACATCCTACTGATCCGTTAGAACAATATTTGCTAGACCACGAAAATGATATGCATATGAATGAATGAAATGAAATAGATAGAATGTTCTTTGATCAGCCACCCATCCTTAAATATAATTTGCCTGTTTAAACTCTTGGAGGTCCTCCCCCACCTAAGGGTGATCCTGTATTCGAATTGAAGCAATTGCCCGATACATTGAAATATGTTTATCTTGATGAAAAGAAGATATATCCTGTTATTATTAGTGCCAACCTTTCAGCACACGAAGAAAAGAGATTACTAAAAACTCCGAGGAAGCACCGAGCAGCTATTGGATATACTCTTGATGA
The DNA here is from genome assembly GCA_039707655.1 of Elymus sibiricus. NCBI lineage: Eukaryota > Viridiplantae > Streptophyta > Magnoliopsida > Poales > Poaceae > Elymus > Elymus sibiricus. The sequence goes on from CM077674.1 coordinate 394,337,976, forward strand.
TCTTAAGGGCATTAGTCCCACTCTATGTCAGCACAAAATTAATATGGAGCCTGATGCTAAACCAGTTGTCAACCACCAACGACGATTAAATCTTAAGATGAAGGAGGTGGTAAGAACTGAAATATTAAAACTTCTGGAAGCAGGTATAATTTATCCCATAGCTGATAGTAGATGGGTAAGTCCTATTCATTGTGTCCCTAAGAAAGGGGGTATTACCGTTGTCCCCAATGATAAAAATGAACTCATTCCACAAAGAATTGTAACTGGTTATAGGATGGTAATTGATTTTAGAAAATTAAACAAAGCTACTAGAAAAGATCATTACCCCATACCTTTCATTGATCAAATGTTAGAAATATTGTCTAAGCATACACACTTTTGTTTCCTAGACGGTTATTCTGGTTTTTCTCAAATACCCGTAGCACAATCTGATCAAGAGAAAACCACCTTTACTTGTCCTTTTGGAACTTATACTTATAGACGTATGCCTTTTGGTTTATGCAATGCACCTGCTACCTTTCTAAGATGTATGACTGCTATATTCTCTGACTTTTGTGAAAAGATTGTTGAGGTATTTATGGATGATTTTTCCGTTTACGGAACTTCTGTTCATGATTGCTTAAGCAACCTTGATCGAGTTTTGCAAAGATGTGAAGAAACTAATCTTGTCTTGAATTGGGAGAAGTGCCACTTTATGGTGAATTAAGGTATTGTCTTGGGGCATAAAATTTCTGAGAGAGGTATTGAAGTTGATAAAGCTAAGGTTGATGCCATTGAGAAAATGCCATGTCCTAAAGATATTAAAGGTATAAGAAGTTTCCTTGGTCATGCTGGTTTCTATAGGAGGTTTATTAAAGACTTCTCTAAAATTTCTAGGCCTCTTACCAATCTTTTGCAAAAAGATGTTCCATTTGTTTTTGATGATGATTGTCTAGAAGCCTTTGAAACACTTAAGAAAGCCTTAACCACTGCACCCATTGTTCAACCACCTGATTGGAACTTGCCTTTTGAAATTATGTGTGAAGCTAGTGATTATGATGTTGGTGCTGTTCTAGGACAAAGAGTTGATAAGAAATTAAATGTTATCCATTATGCTAGTAAAACTCTAGACAGTGCCAAAGAAATTATGCTACTACTGAAAAAGAATTTCTAGCAGGTGTATTTGCATGTGATAAATTCTGATCCTACATAGTTGTTTCTAAAGTAACTGTTCACACTGATCATGCTGCTATTAAATATCTTATGGAAAATAAATATGCTAAACCTAGACTCATTAGGTGGGTTTTATTGCTACAAGAATTTGACTTACATATTATTGATAGAAAGGGAGCTGAGAATCCCGTAGCAGATAATTTGTCTAGAATTGAAAATGTTCTTGATGACCCACTTCCTATTAATGATGATTTTCCTGATGAACAATTAGCTATCATAAATGCTTCTCGTAATACTCCTTGGTATGCAGACTATGCTAATTATATTGTTGCTAAATTTATACCACCTAGTTTCACATACCAATAAAAGAAAAAGTTCTTTTATGATTTAAGACATTACTTCTGGGATGACCCACATCTTTATAAAGAAGGAGTAGATGGTATTATTAGGCGTTGTAAACCTGAGCATGAATAGGAACAAATCCTACGGAAGTGTCACTCCGAAGCTTACGGAGGACACCATGCGGGAGACAGAACTGCACACAAGGTATTACAATCTGGTTTTTATTGGCCTACTCTTTTCAAAGATGCTCATAAGTTTGTCTCCTCTTGTGATGAATGTCAAAGAATTAGTAATGTTGGTAGACGTCAGGAAATGCCTATGAATTATTCACTTGCTATTGAACCATTTGATGTTTGGGGATTTGATTATATGGGACCTTTTCCTAAATCCAATGGGTATACTCATATTTTAGTTGCTGTTGATTACGTTACTAAGTGGGTAGAAGCTATTCCAACTAGTAGTGTTGATCATAACACCTCTATTAAAATGCTTAAAGAAGTTATTTTCCCAAGGTTTGGAGTCCTTAGATATTTAATGACTGATGGTGGTTCACATTTTATTCATGGTGCATTTCGTAAATTGCTTGCTAAATATGATGTCAACCATAGAATTGCATCTCGATATCACCCTCAAACTAGTGGTCAAGTTGAATTGAGCAATAGAGAAATAAAATTAATTTTGCAAAAAACCGTCAATAGATCTAGAAGGAATTGGTCTAAGAAACTTGATGATGCATTGTGGGCTTACAGAACTGCTTATAAAAATCCAATGGGTATGTCTCCTTATAAAATGGTATATGGAAAAGCATGTCATTTGCCTCTTGAGTTAGAACATAAATCATATTGGGCAATTAAAGAACTGAATTATGATTTTAAACTTGCCGGTGAAAAGAGGTTATTTGATATTAGCTCATTAGATGAATGGAGAACCCAAGCTTATGAAAATGCCAAATTATTTAAAGAAAAGGTTAAAAGATGGCATGATAGAAGAATTCAAAAACAGGAATTCAAAATAGGTGAGCAAGTTCTATAATACAATTCTCGTTTGAGATTCTTTCCAGGAAAACTTCTCTCTAAATGGGAAGGACCGTATATCATCGAGGAAGTTTATCGCTCTAGAGCCATCAAAATAAATAACTCCGAAGGCACTAATCCGAGAGTGGTGAATGGACAAAGAATTAAGCATTATATTTCAGGTACCCCATTAATGTTGAAACTAATATTATTGAAACAATTACACCGGAAGAATACATAAGAGAGACCTTCCGGAACACTCCAGAACCCTGAAAAGAAAGAGGTATGTGATACGGTAAGTAAACCGACTCCAAAAATTCCATAAAAATATTTTCTGTCAGTTTTGGAATATTTAGAAAAATAAAAAAAATAAGAAACAGCCGGGGGGACCCACCTGGTGCCCACGAGGCACCAGGGCGCACCACCCCCCAGGCGCGCCCTGGTACCTCATGGGACCCACGTGTGCCTTTCCGACTCCATTTTTCTTCTGCATTACTTGTTTTGCAAGATAAAAAATCTTTATATATACTCCCGTATGTTTTAACCACCGTATCGCATAAATCTCTTCTGTTCTTGTTTCGTGCTATTTTTCTGATAGATCTAGATTGTAATGGCTCCCCAAAAGCTTCGTGCCAAGCACCGCATTGTGCAATCATCGCCGGCCAAACGCCCCTACAGCGAGGTCTACTATGAGTTGTCGTCGGGAGAAGAAGACAATGGCAAGGAGGACAAGGTCGAGGAAGTTGCAGGAGCCCAGGCTCCAGAAGGAGGGCAAGCCATCCCCATGGAGGAGAACGCAGAGAAGGCAGATATCCTTCAACCTTTATATGATCATCTCTCTCCATCCGTAATTCAAGCCCTAAGAGTCTTTGAAATAGTTAGTGTTCAGAATACATCTCTCACTCGCGAAGTTATTTTGTTGGAGGAGTAAAAGATCGCCCTTCGGAGCATCAACCGCAGATTGATGTATCTGCTTGAGCTGAAGGACAAGCCCATCACTTCATCACCACCACCATCACCGGAGAAGGACACTTGAGTACATGGGTATGGGCACTCCCCTTGGCTTGTGCCAAGCTTGGGGGAGGTGCCCCGGTATCGTATCACCATCACTTTTATTATCTTTACCTATTTTTAGTTCGATCCTTAGTTATTTCGTGATCTAGTTGAATAAAAGTTTAGTATGATCTATTTTCGAGTGTTAGTTTCGTGATCCATCTATCTATGTAATCGAGTTGAGAGTTATATAATAAAGTGTAGTTTGAGTTTTTGCCTCTTTACTTTCATGTTCCAACTCTAGCAATGAAAATAATGAAAAAGATCATATGCTAATCCTATGGAAAGTAATGACATTACATAAAGAAAAGTATAAGTGGTAAAATTTATTGGAAGTTAACAAACATAGTATTAGTCAATGATGCAATTCATGAAAGAATTAATAAGGGAAGAGAAGATTCACATGCAAATATACTATCTTGGACATCTTTTATGATTGTGAGCCCCCATTAAGTATTTTATACCAAATTGTTGAAGTTGGACAAGGAAGACAACGTAATGAATTATGTTTGTTCATATTCACATAGAAGTTATATTGTTATAGATCCTCCAACATGTGGTGCTTGCCCAATATCTTTGCTAGCCAAAAATTCGCACCAAGTAGAGATACTACTTGTGCATCCAAAACCCTTAAACCCAGTTACATGTCATTTGAGTCCACTATATCTACCTATGGATTGAATAAGACCCTTCAAGTAAGTTGTCATCGGTGCAAAAAGCAATAAAAATTGCCTCTAAGTATGTCTGCACTTTTATTGTAAGGGAAATAAGCTTTGTACGAACTTGTGATAGTAAAGAAATAAAAGCGACAGACTGCATAATGAAGGTTGCTATCACAAGGGGCAATATAAAGTGATGTTCCTTTGCATTAAGAGCTCTTGCATCCAACAACAAAAAGCGCATGACAACCTCTGCTTCCCTCTGCGAAGGGCCTATCCTTTACTTTTATGTATTTACTTTTTATGCAAGAGTCAATAGTGTTCTCCTCTATTCCTTTTTATTTTTCTCTTTTGCAAGCATTATGTGGTGGGGAAAGATCTAGGCACATATATCCAGTTGGATATGAGTGATCATGAGTTATTATTGTTGACATCACCCTTGAGGTGAATAAGTTGGGAGGCGAAATCACAAGCCCCTATCTTTCTATGTGTCTGGCTGAAACTTTTTGCTCCATATATATGTCGTGAGTGTTAGCAATCATAGAAGACTAGATGATGGTTGAGTATGTGGACTTGCTAAATCACTCCTACAAGAGACCCTACCTGAAAATATGATGAATTGCAATTGCATTGTTGACTGAGAACATAGTTTGTTAGCTTTCAAGAAAGTTTATGCCTTATACTTCATTGTTGTGATGAATTGTTACTTGCTCATGAGAAGTTTATGATAATAAATATTGCTGCTATGATAATAAATATTGCTGTTATAATAATAATCATGATGCTTCTATGTCCGTATTTTGTTTTTATTGACACCTCTCTCTCTCTAAACATGTGGACATGATTATCGATATCGGCTTCGTTTGAGGACAAGCGAGGTCTAAGCTTGGGGGAGTTGATACGTCCATTTTGCATCATGTTCTGCTACTGTTATTTATAATGTTTTTAATCATTATAACACTTTTTGGAGTAATTCTAATGCCTTTTCTCTCTTAATATGCAAGATTCACACAAGGAGGGAGAATGCCGACAGCTAGAATTCTGGACCTGAAAAAGCTCTGTCAAGATACCTATTCTGCACATCTCCAAATGAGCTGAAATTTTACGGAGAATTATTTTGGAATAAATAAAAAATATTGGAAGCAAAAAAGTACCAGAAGGGGCCACCCAGGTGCCCACGAGGCACCAGAGCGCGCCACCCCCCCAGGCGCGCCCTGGTACCTCGTGGGGCCCCTGGCCTACTTCTGGCCCCCATTTTCTGGTATATAAGTGAATTTGACCTAAAAAATAGAGAGAAGACTTTTGGGACGGTGCGCCGCCGTCTCGAGGCGGAACTTGGGCAGGGGCACTTTTGCTCTCCGGCGGAGAGATTCCGCCGGGGATACTTCCCTCCGGGAGGGGGAAATCGTCGCCATCGACATCACCAGCGACCCTCTCATCGTGGGAGGGCCAATCTTCATCAACATCTTCACCAGCACCATCTCATCTCAAACCTTAGTTCATCTCTTGTATTCAATCTTTGTCTCAAAACCTCAGATTGGTACCTGTGGGTTGCTAGTAGTGTTGATTACATCTTGTAGTTGATGCTAGTTGGTTTATTTGGTGGAAGATTATATGTTCAGATCTATCATGCTATTCAATACCCTACTGATCATGGGCATGTTGATGATTTGTGAGTAGTTACTTTTGTTCTTGAGGACATGGGAGAAGTCTTGTCATAAGTAATCATGTGAATTTGGTATTCGTTCGATATTTTGATGATATGTATGTTGTTGATTCTCTTAGTGGTGTCATGTGAACGTCGACTACATGACACTTCACCATCTTTGGGCCTAAGGGAATGCATTGTGGAGTAGTAATTAGATGATGGGTTGCTAGAGTGACAGAAGCTTAAACCCTAGTTTATGCGCTATTCCGTAAGGGGCTGATTTGGATCCAAATGTTTAATGCTATGGTTAGAGTTATCTTAATTCTTCTTTTGTAGTTGCGGATGCTTGCGAGAGGGGGTAATCATAAGTGGGAGGTTTGTTCAAGTAAGAACAGCACCCAAGCACTGGTCCACCCACATATCAAATTATCAAAGTAGCGAACGCGAATCAAAAAACATGATGAAAGTGACTAGATGAAATTCCCATGTGTCCTCGAGAACGTGTTGCTTATTATAAGAGATCGTTCCGGCTTGTCCTTTGCTATAAAAAGGATTGGGCCAACTTGCTGCACTCTTTGTTACTATTGTTACTTGTCACTTGTTACAAATTATCTTGCTATCAAACTACTCGTTACCGATAATTTCAGTGCTTGCAGAAAACAACTTGCTGAAAACCGCTTGTCATTTCCTTCTGCTCCTCGTTGGGTTTGACACTCTTACTTATCGAAAGGACTACGATTGATCCCCTATACTTGTGGGTCATCAAGACTCTTTTCTGGCGCCGTTGCCGGGGAGTGAAGCGCCTTTGGTGAGTGGAATTTGGTAAGGAAACATTATATTACGTGCTGAAATTTACTGTCACTTGTCACTATGGAAAGTAATCCTTTGAGGGGTTTGTTCGGGGTATCTTCACCTCGACCGGAAACACCAAAAGTTGCTCCTCAACCTACTGCACCTACTGAAAATATTGAATATGAAAAATCCTTCGGGTATGATAGAGAAACTGCTAGCAAATACTTATGCAGGAGATGGAACAATACATCCTGATATGCACTTGATCTATGTGGATGAAATTTGTCGATTGTTTAAGCTTGCAGGTTTATCCGGAGATGGAGTTAAGAAGAAAGTATTCCCGTTATCTTTGGGGGGAAAAGCATTGACATGGTATAGGCTATGTGATGATACCGATACATGGGACTGGAACCGATTGAAACTGGAATTCCATCGGAAATTTTATCCTATGCATTTGGTTCATCGTGATCGGAATTATATATATAATTTTTGGCCTCGTGAAGGAGAAAGCATTGCTCAAGCTTGGGGGAGGCTTAAGTACATGATGTACACATGCCCCAATCATGAGCTCGCAAAGGAAATTATCTTACAGAATTTTTATGCTCGGCTTTCTCATGATTATCAAAATACTCTCGATTCTTCTTCGACCGGCTCCATTATGAAGAAAACTATTGAATTCAGATGGGATCTTCTGGATAGAATTAAACACAACTCTGAAGATTGGGAACTCGACAAAGGTAATGAGTCAGGTATAATACTTGAGTTCGATTGTGTTAAATCTTTTATGACTACCGATGCCTTTCATAAGTTTAGCACTAAATATGGATTCGACTCTGAGATAGTAGCTTCCTTTTGTGAATCATTTGCTACTCATATTGATCTCCCTAAGGAGAACTGGTTTAAATATCATCCCCCTGTTAAAGAAAAGATTGAGGAACCCGTTAGTGTTAAAGAAGAAACAATTGTTTACCATGTTGATCTAGTTGTGCCTACCGCTTATATTGAGAAACCACCTTTTCCTGTTAGGATTAAGGAACATGCTAAAGTTTCAACTGTGGTTAACAAAAGTCACATTAGAGCACCTAGACCCTCTGAACAAATTAAAGTTGAACCTAATGTTGCTATGGTTAAAGATCTCTTGGTTGATAATATAGATGGGCATGTTATTTACTTCTGCGATGAAGCAGCTAGAATTGCTAAACCTGACTCTAAAGATAAAAACAGACCCGTCGTGGGCATGCCTGTTGTCTCAGTTAAAATAGGAGATCATTGTTATCATGGCTTATGTGATTTGGGTGCTAGTGTGACTGCTATTCCGTTTACCTTATATCAAGAAATTATGAATGATATTGCACCTGTTGAAATTGAGGACATTGATGTTACTATTAAACTTGCAAACAGAGATACCATTACACCGCTTGGGATCGTTAGAGATGTTGAAGTCTTGTGTGGAAAAATCAAATACCCTACTTATTTTCTAGTCCTTGGTTCCCCACAAGATGATTTTTGTCCCATTATGTTTGGTAGACCCTTCTTGAACACTGTTAATGCCAAGATTGATTGCGCTAAAGAAATTGTTAGTGTTGATTTTGGTGGTATGTCTCATGAGTTTATTTTCTCTAAATTTCATAGACAACCTCATGATAAAGAATTGCCTAGTAAAGATGAAATTATTGATCTTGCTTCTATTGCCGTACCTCCTACTGATCCGTTAGAACAATATTTGCTAGACCACGAAAATGATATGCATATGAATGAAAGAAATGAAATAGATAGAATGTTCTTTGATCAGCCACCCATCCTTAAACATAATTTGCCTGTTGAAACTCTTGGAGGTCCTCCTCCACCTAAGGGTGATCCTGTATTAGAATTGAAGCAATTGCCCGATACATTGAAATATGTTTATCTTGATGAAAAGAAGATATATCCTGTTATTATTAGTGCTAACCTTTCAGCACACGAAGAAAAGTTATTACTAAAAACTCTGAGGAAGCACCGAGCTGTTGTTGGATATACTCTTGATGATCTTAAGGGCATTAGTCCCTCTCTATGTCAGCACAAAATTAATATGGAGCCTGATGCTAAACCAGTTGTCGACCACCAACGACGATTAAATCCTAAGATGAAGGTGGTGGTAAGAACTGAAATATTAAAACTTCTGGAAGCAGGTATAATTTATCCCATAGCTGATAGTAGATGGGTCAGTCCTGTTCATAGTGTCCCTAAGAAAGGGGGTATTCCCATTGTCCCCAATGATAAAAATGAACTCATTCCACAAAGAATTGTAACTGGTTATAGGATGGTAATTGATTTTAGAAAATTAAACAAAGCTACTAGAAAAGATCATTACCCCTTACCTTTCATTGATCAAATGTTATAAAGATTGTCTAAGCGTACACACTTTTGTTTCCTAGACGGTTATTCTGGTTTTTCTCAAATACCCGTAGCACAATCTGATCAAGAGAAAACCACCTTTACTTGTCCTTTTGGAACTTATACTTATTGAAGTTGATAAAGGTAAGGTTGATGCCATTGAGAAAATGCCATGTCCTAAAGATATTAAAGGTATAAGAAGTTTCCATGGTCATGCTGGTTTCTATAGGAGGTTTTTTAAAGACTTCTCTAAAATTTCTAGGCCTCTTACCAATCTTTTGCAAAAATATGTTCCATTTGTTTTTGATGATGATTGTCTAGAAGCCTTTGAAACACTTAAGAAAGCCTTAACCACTGCACCCATTGTTCAACCACCTGATTGGAACTTGCCTTTTGAAATTATGTGTGAAGCTAGTGATTATGATGTTGGTGCTGTTCTAGGACAAAGAGTTGATAAGAAATTAAATGTTATCCATTATGCTAGTAAAACTCTAGACAGTGCCAAAGAAATTATGCTACTACTGAAAAAGAATTTCTAGCAGGTGTATTTGCATGTGATAAATTCTGATCCTACATAGTTGATTCTAAAGTAACTGTTCACACTGATCATGCTGCTATTAAATATCTTATGGAAAATAAATATGCTAAACCTAGACTCATTAGGTGGGTTTTATTGCTACAAGAATTTGACTTACATATTATTGATAGAAAGGGAGCTGAGAATCCCGTAGCAGATAATTTGTCTAGAATTGAAAATGTTCTTGATGACCCACTTCCTATTAATGATGATTTTCCTGATGAACAATTAGCTATCATAAATGCTTCTCGTAATACTCCTTGGTATGCAGACTATGCTAATTATATTGTTGCTAAATTTATACCACCTAGTTTCACATACCAATAAAAGAAAAAGTTCTTTTATGATTTAAGACATTACTTCTGGGATGACCCACATCTTTATAAAGAAGGAGTAGATGGTATTATTAGGCGTTGTAAACCTGAGCATGAATAGGAACAAATCCTACGGAAGTGTCACTCCGAAGCTTACGGAGGACACCATGCGGGAGACAGAACTGCACACAAGGTATTACAATCTGGTTTTTATTGGCCTACTCTTTTCAAAGATGCTCATAAGTTTGTCTCCTCTTGTGATGAATGTCAAAGAATTAGTAATGTTGGTAGACGTCAGGAAATGCCTATGAATTATTCACTTGCTATTGAACCATTTGATGTTTGGGGATTTGATTATATGGGACCTTTTCCTAAATCCAATGGGTATACTCATATTTTAGTTGCTGTTGATTACGTTACTAAGTGGGTAGAAGCTATTCCAACTAGTAGTGCTGATCATAACACCTCTATTAAAATGCTTAAAGAAGTTATTTTCCCAAGGTTTGGAGTCCCTAGATATTTAATGACTGATGGTGGTTCACATTTTATTCATGGTGCATTCCGTAAATTGCTTGCTAAATATGATGTCAACCATAGAATTGCATCTCGATATCACCCTCAAACTAGTGGTCAAGTTGAATTGAGCAATAGAGAAATAAAATTAATTTTGCAAAAAACCGTCAATAGATCTAGAAGGAATTGGTCTAAGAAACTTGATGATGCATTGTGGGCTTACAGAACTGCTTATAAAAATCCAATGGGTATGTCTCCTTATAAAATGGTATATGGAAAAGCATGTCATTTGCCTCTTGAGTTAGAACATAAAGCATATTGGGCAATTAAAGAACTGAATTATGATTTTAAACTTGCCGGTGAAAAGAGGTTATTTGATATTAGCTCATTAGATGAATGGAGAACCCAAGCTTATGAAAATGCCAAATTATTTAAAGAAAAGGTTAAAAGATGGCATGATAGAAGAATTCAAAAACAGGAATTCAAAATAGGTGAGCAAGTTCTATAATACAATTCTCGTTTGAGATTCTTTCCAGGAAAACTTCTCTCTAAATGGGAAGGACCGTATATCATCGAGGAAGTTTATCGCTCTAGAGCCATCAAAATAAATAACTCCGAAGGCACTAATCCGAGAGTGGTGAATGGACAAAGAATTAAGCATTATATTTCAGGTACCCCCATTAATGTTGAAACTAATATTATTGAAACAATTACACCGGAAGAATACATAAGAGAGACCTTCGGGAACACTCCAGAACCCTGAAAAGAAAGAGGTATGTGATACGGTAAGTAAACCGACTCCAAAAATTCCATAAAAATATTTTCTGTCAGTTTTGGCTTGTCATTTGCTATAAAAATGATTGGGCCAACTTGCTGCACTCTTTGGTTCTATTGTTACTTGGCACTTGTTACAAATTATCTTGCTATCAAACTACCCGTTACCGATAAATTCAGTGCTTGCAGAAAACACCTTGCTGAAAACTGCTTGTCATTTCCTTCTGCTCCTCGTTGGGTTCGACACTCTAACTTATCGAAAGGACTACGATTGATCCCCTATACTTGTGGGTCATCAGCGGGGTCCATAAGGAAACTAAGGGATATTAAGGCCTCCTTTTAATGGAGAACCAGAACAAAGCATTAACACTTAGTGAATACATGAACTCCTCAAACTATGGCAATCACCGGAAAGAATCCCAATTATTGTCACCTTGGGGTATGCGGATCATAACACATAGCAGGTGCATATAACTTGCAAGATCGGATCAAGAACACAAATATATTGATGAAAACATAAAGGGTTCAGATCTGGAATCATGGCACTCGGGCCCTAGGGACAAGCATTAAGCATAGCAAAGTCATAGCAACATCAATCTCAGAACATAGTGGATACTAGGGATCAAGCCCTAACAAAACTAACTCGATTACATGATAAATCTCATCCAACTCATCACCGTCCTGCAAGCCTGATCCCCCTCTTCGGAGCCCTGAACGGACTCCAGATCTGGCCTCCCGATGAAGAACATGACGAGGCGGCTCCGTATCGTGAAACGCAATAAAACTTCCTCTCCTATTTTTTTCTTCTGGAAACTGAATTTATAGCGTTGGAATTAGGTCAGACGGAGCCACGTGGGCCCCACTAGGTACCAGGGCACGCCTGGGGCGGTGGTGCGCCCTGGTGCCTCATGGGCACTGGGTGGCCCCCCTTCTGTTGATTCTTGCGCCAATAATTTTTATATATTCCATAAAAAATCTCCAGAAAGTTTCATCCAAATCCAAGAACTTTGATTTTCTGCACAAAAACAACACCATGGCAATTCTGCAGAAAACAGCGTCAGTACGGGTTAGTTTCATTCAAATCATGCAAATTAGGGGCCAAAACAAGAGCAAAAGTGTTTGGAAAAATAGATACGACGGAGACGTATCAGCTGCCATCGCCGCCGTTCGTCTCCGCCGTGGCCAACGTTGTCCCTGCCTCCCTCCGACGTGTCAGGAGGCTCCACCGAGGTCGACCACGCCTCCTGCACCACCACTTCGAGCTCGGGGAGCCCCACATCGCCCGGATCAAGCCGCCCTTTTCACTTCGGCCACCGGCGATCACCGGCGACTCCAGCCACCCTGCTGCTCCTAAGCTATCGCCGGCCACCGTGTGCCTTGATGACCCACAAGTATAGGGGATCAATCGTAGTCCTTTCGATAAGTAAGAGTGTCGAACCCAACGAGGAACAGAAGGAAATGACAAGCGGTTTTCAGCAAGGTATTTTCTGCAAGCACTGAAATTATCGGTAACGAGTAGTTTAATAGCAAGATAATTTGTAACAAATGACAAATAGCAATAGTAACAAAGAGTGCAGCAAGGTGGCCCGATCCTTTTTATAGCAAAGGACAAGCCGGAATGATCTCTTATAATAAGTAACACGTTCTCGAGGACACATGGGAATTTCATCTAGTCACTTTCATCATGTTTGTTTGATTCGCGTTCGCTACTTTGATAATTTGATATGTGGGTGGACCGGTGCTTGGGTGCTGTTCTTACTTGAACAAACCTCCCACTTATGATTACCCCCTCTCACAAGCATCCGCAACTACGAAAGAAGAATTAAGATTTCTCTAACCATAGCATTAAACATATGGATATAAATCAGCCCCTTACGGAATAGCGCATAAACTAGGGTTTAAGCTTCTGTCACTCTAGCAACCCATCATCTAATTACTACTCCACAATGCATTCCCTTAGGCCCAAAGATGGTGAAGTGTCATGTAGTCGACGTTCACATGACACCAGTAACAGAATCAACAACATACATATCATCAAAATATCGAACGAATACCAAATTCACATGATTACTTATGACAAGACTTCTCCCATGTCCTCAAGAACAAAAGTAACTACTCACAAATCATCATCATGCCCAAGATCAGAGGGGTATTGAATAGCATAATAGATCTGAACATATAATCTTCCACCAAATAAACCAACTAGCATCAACTACAAGATGTAATCAACACTACTAGCAACCCACATGTACCAATCTGAGGTTTTGAGACAAAGATTGAATACAAGAGATGAACTAGGGTTTGAGATGAGATGGTGCTCGTGAAGATGTTGATGAAGATTGGCTCTCCCACGATGAGAGGGTCGCTGGTGATGTCGATGGCAACGATTTCCCCCTCCCGGAGGGAAGTATCCCTGGCAGAATCTCTCCGCCGGAGAGCAAAAGTGCTCCTGCCCATGTTCCGCCTCGAGACGGCGGCGCACCGTCCCAAAAGTCTTCTCCTTATTTTTTTTAGGGCAAATGTGCTTATATACCAGAAAATGGGGGCCAGAGGAGGGCCAGGGGCCCCACGAGGTACCAGGGCGCGCCTGGGGAGGATGGCGCGCCCTGGTGCCTCGTGCGCACCTGGGTGGCCCCCTCTGGTACTTTTTGCTTTCAGTATTTTTTATTTATTCCAAAATAAATCTCCAGAAAATTTCAGCTCATTTGGAGATGTGCAGAATAGGTATCTCTGACACAGCTTTTTCAGGTCCAGAATTCCAGCTGCCGGCATTCTCCATCCTTGTGTAAATCTTGCATATTAAGAGAGAAAAGGCATTAGAATTGCTCCAAAAAGTGTTATAATGATTAAAAACACTATAAATAACAGTAGCAAAACATGATGCAAAATGGACGTATCAACTCCCCCAAGCTTAGACCTCGCTTGTCCTCAAGCGAAAGCCGATATCGATAATCATGTCCACATGTTTAGAGAGAGAGGTGTCGATAAAAACAAAATACGGACATAGTAGCATCATGATCATTATTATAACAACAATATTTATTATCATATACTTCTCATGAGCACGTAACAATTCATCACAATAATGAAGTATAAGGCATAAACTTTCTTGAAAACTAACAAACTATGTCCTCAGTCAACAATGCAGTTGCAATTCATCATATTTTCAGGAAGGTTCTCATGTAGGAGCTATTTAGCAAGTCCACGTACTCAACCATCATTTAGTCTTATATGATTGCTAACACTCACGACATATATATGGAGCAAAAAGTTTCAGCCAGCCACATAGAAAGATAGGGGCTTATGATTTCGCCTCCCAACTTATTCACCTCAGGGGTGATGTCAACAATAATAACGCATGCTCACTCATATCCAACTGGATATATGTGCCTAGATCTTTCCCCACCACATGATGCTTGCAAAAGAGAAAAATAAAAGAAAGTAGAGGAGAACGCTATTAACTCTTGCATAAAAAGTAAATACATAAAAGTAAAGGACAGGCCCTTCGCAGAGGGAAGCAGAGGTTGTCATGCGCTTTTTATTGTTGGATGCACAAGCTCTTAATGCAAAGGAACGTCACTTTATATTGCCCCTTATGATAGCAACCTTTATTATGCAGTCCGTCGCTTTTATTTCTTTGCCACCCCAAGTTCGTACAAAGCTTATTTTCCCTTACAATAAAAGTTTCATACACATTTAGAGGCAATTTTTATTGCTTTTTGCACCGATGACAACTTACTTGAAGGATCTTATTCAATCCTTAGGTAGATATAGTGGACTCTCATGACATGAAACTGGGTTTAAGGGTTTTGGATGCACAAGTAGTATCTCTACTTGGTGCAGATTTTTGGCTAGCAAAGATATTGGGCAAGCGCCACATGTTGGAGGATCTATAACAATATAACTTCTATGTGAATATGAACAAACATAATTCATTACGTTGTCTTCCTTGTCCAACGTCAACAATTTGTCATAAAATACTTAATGGGGGCTCACAATCATAAAAGATGTCCAAGATAGTATATTTGCATGTGAATCTTCTCTTCCCTTATTAATTCTTTCATGAATTGCATCATTGACTAATACTATGTTTGTTATCCTCCAATAAATTTTACCACTTATACTTTTCTTTATGTAATGTCATTACTTTCCATAAGATTAGCATATGATCTTTTTCATTATTTTTGTTATTAGGATTGAAACATAAAAGTAAAGAAGCAAAAACTCAAACTACTCTTTATTATATAACTCTCAACTCGATTACATAGATAGATGGATCACGAAACTAACACTCGAAAATAGATCATATTAAACTTTTATTCAACTAGATCACGAAATAACTAAGGATCGAACTAAAAGTAGGTAAAGATAATAAAAGTGATGGTGATACGATACCGGGGCACCTCCCCCAAGCTTGGCACAAGCCAAGGGGAGTGCCCATACCCATGTGCTCAAGTGTCCTTCTTCGGTGATGGTGGTGATGGTGACGTGGCAAGCTTGTCCTTCAGCTCAAGCAGATACATCAATCTGCGGTTGATGTTCCGGCCATCCCCGAGACCAACCAGTAGCACCACTCGACGCGCGACGTCGCAGGCTTTCGAACGCGCTCGGCCGTGGTCTAAATGGGGCACCATAGCGGTTTTCCGGCGAGGCCCGAGGCCCTCCGCCGCCTTTCGTGTTGCCGGTGGAGAAATTCCGGCATCGCCGACGTGGCACGACCTGGGACCCACCCTGGGTCACTGACCAGTGGGTCCCAGGGCCCCGTTGACCGAGTTGACTAAGTCAACTGTGCTGACGTGGCAGCACAATGACACTGACCAGTGGGGCCTCTGCGCTTAATTAACTAAATAGGTTTTTAAAATTAATCTGATAATTAATTAGTCACTGACATGTGGGGTCCACTCCCTAATTAACACGGTTTAGTTTAATTTAATCCCTAATTAGTCCTGTGACACTGACTAGTGGAACCCAGCTGTCAGGTTTGACCTGGAACAGCTGGGTTGACTCGCTGACATCATGCTGGCGTCATACTGACATCATCATTCACTGTTCTGGATAATGCGAATTAAATAATTAGATTTAAATTCCAGGAATTTCAAAAAAAGGTTTAAAACTTTGAAAATTCGTAGAAATTCAACCGTAGCTCGGATCGAAAAGTTTGCAACATGAAAGTTGATCAGAAAAACGAGATGAATACGAATACGTGGTCAAAATGCTTGACCATCACTCCTATATATCTGAACATGGAACCTTCCCCTCCGGTTCAGTATACCGAAATCTGGCTAAACGCCGGGAAAATATCCCAAATATTTTCCCGCTTCGTCTGCGACATGTAGCATTGCATTAGGTCACCTCCAGCACTGCATACCGTCATGCCATGCATCTGTGTTGCATTTGTCTGCCTTTATTTAATGTTTCTTCCCCCTCTTCTTATCTGATAGCCCCCGAGACCGACGCAGCTCCGGAGACCGACTACATCCCCGACGACCCCTCCTTTGCCGCAGAGCTTCCAGGCAAGCAACCCCCCTTGACGCATGCCTATATCACCTATTCTTTCTCCCTCCTGCTTGCATTAGAATTTGCTACTGCTATTAATTGATCCTATTTTGATGCATAGCCTATTTTTGTAACTGCTATTGATACCTTACCTGATAACCTAAATGCTTAGTATAGGTTGGATGGTAAACCACCTGTGGCCCCTCTTCCTTGTTCTAGTTGCCCCGCTTTAGTACCAGTGCCCCGGTCGATGTGATCGACAGGCTGAGACCAGCACATCACCTCACACCCCCCCCTAAGTTGCTCGACTCTATAGCGCTACCATCGAATGCCGAGGGTGATACCTCTTATCTCACTCTTGATGATGCCTCTTTGATATAGCTAGCCGGTTGTGGATTACCGAGGGTGATTCCTCTTCCACCACCTCCGATGAAGCTCCTGTCGTGCAACACCGCAAGTGTGAATACCATCGAGGGTGATTCCTCTAGGTTCACCTTGACGGGTAAGTCGAGTGCGAATCCAACGAGGGTGATTCCTCGGATTCCTTCTTGATGTTATGGACACACGGTTACTATGACTTTACTATAGTTACCTGTTAAAGTCGGGTCGGCCCGGAGGGGTACCCGCGAGTGATGTGATGTGGAGTCGGGTGGACCATGAGGGTACCCGCGAGATAAATACGTGGCACGGCCGGGCATTCTTAGCCCTTGCCGTAAGTCCACGAGACGGGGCGACGGGGTCACATGATCGTGAGTCTCTGCTTGTCACCGCGAGCTACCAACGCACTAATGGGTTAGGATATGTGATCTGAGTAGGCCTCTGGCCTTTTCGCACTAACCAACACGTGGGAATAGTATGGGCACTCGGCGTCGTATGTATCAGCCGAAGTTCTTCAGATGTCAGCGATTGAGCGGCGCGCGCCGGGTTTGACTAGGAACGCCCGCGCTTGTATTAAGGGGGCTAGGTCTGCTCCCGGCCGCCCACGCAATGCGCAGGAGTGCAAAGGGCGATGGGCCCAAGACCCCTGCGCACTTAGTTTGTAGACCGGCGTGCTGGCCTCTCTGTTGAGCCTAGGAAGAGCTACGACGTGTTGATCAGCCGAGGTCGGGCATGGACCGAGCAAGTGTGTCCGGCCAGAGTTTATCGAGCGTGTTGGGTAAGTTGGTGCACCCCTGCAGGGAAGTATATCTATTCGAATAGCCGTGTCCACGGTAACAGGACGCTCGGAAAATATCCCGATCTTCTACAACTGGAAATGGGTTGAATATGATAGCTCCGGATTGCTTTCTCGTAGGGAGTCGAGGAAGGATCTCTGGGCGTAGATGTTACTTGTTGCTACTACTATATTTATGTAATCTGCACTCTTCTAATGCTGCAAGACATTGAAGATGCTAGTCTTCGATAGGCTAGGCTTTTCTCTCTATTCTGGCTTTGCTGCAGTTCAGTCCACTGAAACTGCCCTTCCTTGATACCGATGCATAAGTAGAATAGTTCTGATGTAAGTCTTGCGAGTACTTTGGATGAGTACTCACGGTTGCTTTGCTTCCCCTTTTTCCCCATACCCGATTACTGCGACCAGATGACGGAGCCTCGGAGCCAGCTGCCCCAGCCGACGACTACTACTACTATCCCTCTGGTGGAGAGTACTACTACGTGGAGACCGCCGATGACCAGGAGTAGATAGGAGGCACCCAGGCAGGAGGCCTGCGCCTTTCGATCCAGTGTCGTTATTTTGCACCGCCTTCTTAAGGCTTATCTGTTTAACTTTTATGTCTGTACTCAGATATCTAATGCTTCCGCTGATGCTTGTATGACATCGAGCTTATGTATTCGAGCCCTCGAGGCCCCTGGCTTGTAATATAAAGCTTGTATGACTTTTATTTGTGTTTAGAGTTGTGTTGTGATATCTTCAAGTGAGTCCTTAGGCTTGATCGTGTGCATTTGCGTGTATGATTAGTGCACGATTAAGTCGGGGACGTAACAGGCAGTACCATGGCCTATTATATTAGTTAATTATATTTATGTTTCTCCAAAAAAAAAGTTAAATATATTTATATATCGTTTATATAAATCAAGAAATGTATTTATTTCAATGATAGTAAAAAATAGAGCACAAAATATTTGGAAAAGTTCATGCATCTGGACTATTTTGGATTTTGTTTAAAAATGTTTCATCCATTAATAAAAGATCATGTATTTTGAAAAATCCATGATAGTGATATGTTTCGACAAACATAATCGACTGTCCCTGTACTTCTATCAACTGCAACCTGAAGAAATGTCCTTCCCCTAGCATCAAGCAAACCAGCACAATTGGGCGACTTCATAAGAAAATCATTGATGACCCTTGTTGCACCAACTGATGCGGCCACGTGTGTGGGAAATGATCCATTGTGGTCATATTGATACAATGCATCTGGATTGGCTATCAATACTTGTGAACATATTTGCCGTAGAGTAGCTACAACTGCAAAGTGAAGAGGTGTACTTCCGTTTTCATCCCCTTGTAGTGTAATGTCATTATTCCATTCTAACAGCATCTTCGTAAGATCTACGAGTGGCGACTTTCCGTTAAACGAATCAATAGGAGAGAGCAAAACAGCAACAACTACGAAAATAATGCTAAAGCAAATGTGTGCATGCATCAGTATAAGAATTTAAGGTGACGTGCACTAGATGTTTACACACCAGTGGTTAGTGGAGTGCTAAGGTTCATGAGAAGTTGACATGTTTGGCCATACTTATTGTTGATCCAAGAATTGAAACATGGATGAAATGAAACAAAGTCTCCTCATACACACCTTTCTCCAAGTTTTGCCATGGTACTAGATTTAGAATTGATTCAGTATGGATGAAATTAAGAAAGTAGTTTCTCTTTTGGTTACAATAAAGCTTTGCTTTATTTAGATGGCTTGCTTATTGACATTTACCGTTACTTTTCACATGGGGAATTCAATTAAAAGCTTTTTTTTCTTTTGATTTTCTCACCGACCTAGTAGACATTAGGAGTCAGGTAGGATTCAAATATTTAGGCCAATTTTGTTCCTAATGCAAACTTCACACATTTGACCACAGGAACCAATGGTCCCATTGAGGAATGCGCATATCAGCTCATTGACATAACTAAATTCTAGGGTGGGGAGACACTCCCTAATGAAAACACAAAGAACAAGTTAGTTGTTATTCTAGAAATGATAACACAGGATACATTCACCCGGTCGATAGTCAAGTAATATGTATATGTGTAAGTACTACTATATATATAAATGGTCGGTGAAATTGAGATTTAAAAGTTTGGTACCTTGGCTCCTCTGAACAGCAGCATGCAATGCATTTCGTCCATTTGGTCCACAGTATGAAAGAACCCCACCGCTCAACTCATAGAGTGTTTTAGCGATGATTTTATTTCCCAGTAAGCTGGCGAGATACAACGGTGAAGTACCTTCTTCTTCTTCAGGAAAACTAGCCAACTTTGGGTCAAGCGTCATGAGCAACTTGACCATATCATTGTTCTCAATGCGGACAGCCACGTGCAAGGCTGTTTCATTGAGCTTATTTTGTGTCTCCAGCAGACCCTTAGCATTGTTAATACCCTGACCATTGGCCAGATCAATGAGAAGAGACACCATTGGGAAGTTGCCCGCCCGTGCAGCACAGTGCAGGGGCGTATCTCCCTGGCTGTTTTGCACGAAGAGGAGGCTGGGTGCCTTGCCGTAGACGAGATTGGCTTTGTTCAGCAAGTCCTCAGAGTCGCCATGGCTAGCGGCGACCACATGGAGAAGAGTGTCACCTTCAACTGTAACCGCGTACAGAGAAGGTGGCTGCCTCGCCGAGCTTCCCAGGGTGTAGGCGGCTGGTTTCCCGTCGAGGAATGATTCCAGCTCGTGGAAAGAGCCAGAATAAGCCAATGCTAGCAGCCCGGCATCCATCTTGGGCTCCATGGTGGTCGCTGCCGGTGCCGGAGGAGCAGCATTTGCCACAGCGGGTGAGTTAGGACTACTGCTCGACGACATTGAGCACGACACGCACGAGGTGGGGAGTGGAAATGGGAGAGGATCAACTGGGGCTGATCTGGACTGCGAATGTACGCATGTAGTGGTAGTTGAGTAGAGGAGTGTGCGTCCGAGCTGTGCCTGTCGATGGGTATATGTAAGACGGACGAGAGCAGGCAAGGGATGCAAGAGGGGTGGGTGGGTGGGTGAGCTGAGCAGGAGACGACCGAGGCGACTTGGGGTCAAGGCCGTGTCATCACCAATAAAATAGCCCTTCTCCCTCCTACTTTACATAAACCTTTCACGGCACCGTCGCATACTTTAGACTCACAGCTAACCGGCTGTCTCTAATAAGATGATCCTTCTGCCTCCTTTAAAAACCGTTCACATAACTTTAGCACCGTCGCATGCTTTTAGTTACAGATTTAAATCTACAACTGACAAGGAATCTGGGGAGTTACAGATTTATAGGCTTATGAAAATGTTATAAATTTTATCTCACAAAAAAAGTTATAAATTTTCACTTAGGACAAACTAACATGCCCCATTTTTTTGTCGAAAAACAGTGAGCCCATTCCTAAAATGCCCCTTTATTTTATATCTACAATATTAATTTACAATTTATGATAAGCCTAATGATAGTGATTTCATTTCATCATTCACATAAAAGAAGAGGAAAGCCAAATGACTGACTTACTGTGAAGGTTATTGATATTTACAGGGGTAGTTAGTTAAACGGCTCGCCCCCTTAATCGGGGGGTAACCACATCGCCCCAACTAGACTGGCTTTGTTTGAGGCGTGCAATTCCTCTGAGATATTATCTAGGACCGCTGAGGCATGGTTGCATCGGTTCTTGAAAATTCTAGCATTCCTTTATTTCCACAAACTAATATGCCCAATATTTTGAAAATCAGGGAGTAGTTTGTGGGTGACATCCGAGGCAGGTTTTTTCATTTTTCTACGCATGTCCAGTACTATATCTAACATCTCTTCTTTTTTTTGACATCTCTAACATCTCTCTTTAGTTTTTCTGGATTGTCCAGTATCGTAGCTCTTTGGATGACATTCCAAACAAGTTCCTAATTCAACATCTTTATTGTTTTCTTTGGGCATGCCCAGTGCTATAGTCCCTTGAATGACATTCGATGCAAGTTCGTACTTTAACTCTTTTTTTATTATTTCTTGGACCCAGTAGCTGCTTGGACGACATTCGATGCAAGTTCCTAGTACTATAGCTCCTTGGATGACATTCGATGCAAGTTCCCAATTTAAGATATTTATTATGTTTCTGGGCCTTTCTAGTACTAAAGCTCCTTGGGTGACATTTCCATGCAAGTTCCTGCTTTAACATTATTTATTTATTTTGTACTGTTCAGTATTGTAGCTACTTGGGTAACAACTAGTTCATGCAGATTCAAAAGGAGATTCCTAAGTGGGAAAAGGCATCTCTAATAGCGTGAGTCTCAACAGGGTCCATGTTCAGTACGGCTAGTAAAATATTTGCATGCATATTCAGTATGACACTTGCTCTCGACAAATCTGCACATTCATGTGAATCCACAAGAATCGCATCAACCTGATGTATCCTCTGGAATAATGTAGGTTACTTTATTATTCAGACAGAAAAGATTCCAACCAACCATATTTTATATTTTTAACAACGCATCTTAAGACTGTATATTTTTAATAATGTACGTCCACTGGGTAAGTCCAACTCCAGCCTATCTACGCGCATGAGTCATTTTTATCCTCTACTAGGGACTAGGGGGACTTATCACGTGCAAATGCGGTACTTTTAGGCTTTTAGCAAATCTGATATTTCTAACCTAAACTGTTAGATTACGTTACAACAGTTCATGACCCTGTTTCATCCAACTTCTTACCCCTTATTAAGTTCAGCACCTTCACAGCTTGGCAACGAATATCGAAATTATGAAAACGAATGTGGAAGCAGATACCATCAAAAATGAATACATAGCGAATGCGATGTGGACACAGATGCAGATGGAGCGAAAGTTCGTTGTAACTCGAAATTACAAAGGAGATTAGCCGTAATGCATGCTGTAGTATATAGCTGGCTGAATGGGTAATTGGCTAAGCCCAAGAATCAATGTTTTAAATAGCGGGCTATGCCAAATAGCGGTGGGCCTCCAAATCAGCTATAGCGGAGGTATAGCGGGCTATTTGTACATGAGACCATTTAGTGGCACCCTGCTCAAAAGGCTATAGCAAGGCTATAGCGGGGCTATAGCCGGCCCCGCTATAGTCGGCTATTTAAAACTATGCCAAGAATACAGCCGACACTGTGGCCTGCCATCAGAAGAATTAGAGGATGGTTAGGATTGATTGGAACGCTGTGATTCTATGCCTTAAGCATAGGATAGGAGGCTAATTGCCTCAAAGGCTCCCACATGGGCTGGCAGTACCATGGCCTATTAGTTAATTATATTTATGTTTCTCCAAAAAAAAAAATATATTTATATATCGTTTATATAAATCAAGAAATGTATTTATTTCAATGATAGTAAAAAATAGAGCACAAAATATTTGAAAAAGTTCATGTATCTGGATTATTTTGGATTTAAAAAAATGTTTCATCCATTAATAAAAGATCATGTATTTTGAAAAAATATTCATGTTTTTTGAAAAAAAATATGGTTTTGGAAAAAATCTTTTATTTTAATTTTCTTCGGAAAATAACATTCTTATGCATGCATTATACCCCCCCCCCCCCCCCCCCCCAAAAAAAACACACATACACTCCCCCAGAGAAATAGAAAATCAAACCGAAAAAGGAAAATAAACCCTGGCAAAAAGCACCTGAAAACCGGAAGGAGAAACCGAAATCGGAAGAAACGCAAAAAGCGAGCATGAAACTAGAAGAAAGGAAAGAAAATACCGCCAAAACTCACAAATCGGCCGGTCCATTTCCTCGTGTTTCGTTTTGACTTGACCGCTGCCGTCAAACTTAGGGAACGGGCACTAACTGCCAATAGGAGCTTTGCCCACTTCTTTGAGCATTGGTCACCATAATACCATGATTGTGGCACAGTCATTGTCCATCACACCTTAGTCCTTAGAGTCTTAGCCAGCAAGATTCACATCTCAAACAAGTTATATATACTTTTGGAATTGTTACAGGGGAGCATTCCCACCTGGATTTGTTGCTCAAAGGTGTTACAACACCATGCTCCTAACACTACCAGGGAAAACCCTAGCAGTAGCGCGGGTTAAAGGACTATCAGTAGCACGGGTCCCCACGCTACTGATACGACGCTACAGCTAACTTTTAGCAGTAGCGTGTGTTTTGACCCACGCTACTGCTACTCAAAGATAGCAGTAGCGCGGGGCCGAACCGACGCTACTGCTAAAAGCTGCAGCGCGTCTATTTATCACGTGCTACTGCTAAGGCCGCGCTGCTGTTATTATTTTCTGTATTCTTTTCTTCGTATTATTTTCTGTATTTTTTCCTACGCATTTTCTCTGTATTTGTACAGGTTTTATACAATAGTCTCTATCATATGATACACACAATAGTCTCATCATATTATACACATACAAATCTCATCATATCATACACATACAATAGTCTTGTCGTCAAATATATCATGTCATCATCAACATCATGATCCAACACAAATGATGTCTCTCGTCATCATCTCGAAATAGCGATAGAAGTTGTCACATGTCTCGAATACATGCAACTACATGGTCATCACATGCACATGTTTCATCATCCATCTAAACTATGATATAGAAGAGAAGAGCGATCACTATGAGGAAGAGCGGAATTATGTAGTAGCTCATGAGGCGCCGGTTCTGATCCCTCTCTCGCGCTAGCGTGAACCTCAAGTAACTAGCTTCCGCTTCCCCTCTGCTATCGAACCCTCTCTGGCTGCCGCCCGGGAACCGGTACACTTGGGCCTGACACTCTGGCCACTCGTCGTACACTCCTGAAACCTTCCCTATGTACACGGCATAGCACTTCTTCGCCATCGATGATCTATGTACCTGTTAGATATGCATTCAACGATATATAATATGCAACATAATATATATACTTGAGCAACATGAACTGAAAGAGTAAGCAAATAGAAGCAACATATAGTAAACATAATTAACGAAGTTCATCGTAACTAATTAACTAGTGCTACACAAGTTCAGCAGGACCGTTTACATCACAAAGTTTCAAAGTTGCGTCGAATACATAAAGTTCAAATTCAATGGACACGCCATCATCGTGATCGTCAATCACGGGAACTTCCATTCGTCCATGTCCGGAAGGGTGCACCCTAGCTTCGTGAAAGCCGTCATGTCCATACGCTGTAGGCCTATGCGAGCTCGGACGTCAGCCCGCGATATAGGGCCGCCGTGGAACACCCCCTTCTCTTCGACGACGTCTTTCACGATGATCGTCGCAATGTCCTGCTGGATGCGATAGAAGTCATTCCTCAGTTTATGATCTGGTTCGGCTCCTATGGCTTCGGCCCATTTGCGGATATGGGCATCAGATGAAGATGTGATGCCAAGTTGTTGACGATCCCTTCTGAATTCCATCATGTGATGGATGACGTAGAATCCATCGTTCGTACTTGCTGCCGGTTGCTGGACGCAGCAGAACTCAGTTTTATGTAAGAAAGCCGGTGCGTTCATCCTTTGTTTCTTGATTTGAATGTGGCCACCCCTCATGCTGAAGCCAAGGAGAGCACGATCCAGAACACTCTTAATGTGTATGTAGTCTTCCTTCACCGTGTTTTTGGACGAGTCCAAATACAGAGCGTAGGAGACTCGCAGGTAAAGGATGATAAGGATGGCGCGCCCCTCGCTGCGCAAAATAAATACACCTCAAATTAGCCTCCCTACGTGCGAAGGAATGATTGAAATATACCAAAGAATGTGTTATAGCGGCTATCCGGAAATGACTTACATGGGATGATAAGGCAGCATAATCCTTTCCTTGTCCTTATTCATTACCATGAAGTCTTCAATGTACTTAGTCGCAGCTAGACGTTCCACATCGCTGATTCCCGGGAAGCCCTCATGCATGTAGTAGGGGTCCGCTACGGCGATTAGCGAGATTTGCTCTTTCCTGATGATGTAGCTCATATGTAGCACAAAAAGGCGGACGAGCGTAAAATCGAGCCGCCTCTGGAGATACATATCGAAGATGTGATCAAACCGTAGGAAGAAGATATCCGCGGGGCATGTAGCGACGTAGCCCTTGCCCATCAGCACACGAACCGTCTATAGCGGGTATCCTGGATCCTCTGAGGCGAGAAGGCTCTTCTCTATCGACAGCACATGGTCATGGAGTCTCCTGAGATCCCCATGTATGGCCATGACACCATTCGGCGATAGCATCGGCTTGCCCGCGACATGGAGTAACGACGAATCTCTTATCGATACACTGTCCGCAACCCTGTTCACCAGAGGCGGCTGGCTGCTAGAAGCAGCTTTGGCGGCAACAGAGCCTTTCTTCGCAGGTCTCTTCCTCTACTTCTTCTTGGGTTGAGCTACTGAGCCTTCCAGACCCTTCCTGACCCCCGCCACCAGTGTTGTCGGGCTAAGCACTGCACGATGCTACTTGTGAACTGCGTTGGGATTTCCTCGAAGAGGAGGGGATGATGCAGTACAGTAGAGATAAGTATTTCCCTCAGTTAAGAACCAAGGTTATCAATCCAGTAGGAGAACCACACAGAACCTCGTTAGCAGCACCTACACACAAAAAAGCAACACTTGCACCCAACGCAAATAAGAGGGTTGTCAATCCCCTTAGAGCATCTCTAGTAGACCCCTTATATCACGAACCATAAAGTGCGTTTACAGTTCGCGGCAGGTGATGTCTACTACACAACTTATTCTCGTAGACTCGTGTTGGGCCTCCAAGCGCAGAGTTTTGTAGGACAGTAGCAATTTTCCCTCAAATGGATGACCTAAGGTTTATCAATCCGTGGGAGGCGTAGGTTGAAGATGATATCTCTCAAACAACCCTGCAACCAAATACAAGAAATCTCTTGTGCTCCCAACACACCCAATACAATGGTAAATTGAATAGATGCACTAGTTTGGCGAAGAGATGGTGATAAAAGTGTAGTATGGATAGTAGAAATATATTTTTATAATCAGAATAAATAAAAACAGCAAGGTAGCAAACGATAAAAGTGAGCTAAAACGGTATTGCAATGCTTAAAAATAAGGCCTAGGGTTCATACTTTCACTAGTGCAATCTCTCAACAATGCTAATATAATTGGATCATATAACCATCCCTCAACGTGCAATAAAGAATCACTTCCAAGTTCCTATTAGCG
This sequence comes from Elymus sibiricus, assembly GCA_039707655.1. Taxonomy (NCBI): domain Eukaryota; kingdom Viridiplantae; phylum Streptophyta; class Magnoliopsida; order Poales; family Poaceae; genus Elymus; species Elymus sibiricus. The sequence goes on from CM077674.1 coordinate 394,364,984, forward strand.
GAGAACATAAGATAGAAATTGTTTGTAGGGTACGAAACCACCTCAAAGTTATTCTTTCCGATCAATCTATTGAGCTATTCCTATAAGTGTCACAAACAGCCCTAGAGTTCATGCTAAAATAACACCATATGATACACATCAACCAACTCTAATGTCACCTAGATACTCCAATGTCACCACAAGTATCCATGAGTTGATTATACGATATGCATCAAACAACTTCATAATCATAATATTCAATCCACACAAAGAACTCCAAGGAGCACCCCAAAATTTCTATCGGAGAAAAGATAATGAAAATGTGCATCAACCCATATGCATAGATTACCCCAATGTCACCGCGAGAATCCACGAGTTGAGTGCCAAAACATTTATCAAGTGAATCAATATAATACCCCATTGTCACCTCGGGTATTTATATGCAAGACATACATCAAGTGTTCTCAAATCTGAAATATTCAATCCAACAATAACGAAACCTCAAAGGAAAAAAGATTCGATTCATCACAACAAAGATAGAGAGGGAAAAAACACCATATGATCCAACTATATTAACAAAGCTCGCGGTACATCAAGATCGTGCCAAATCAAGAACGCGCGAGAGAGAGATAAAACACATAGCTACTGGTACAAACCCTCAGCCCCGAGGGTGAACTACTCCCTCCTCGTCATAGAGACCGCCGAGATGATGAAGATGGCCTCCGGTGATGATTCCCCCCTCCGACAGGGTGCTGGAAAAGGGATGTAGATTAGATCGTGGAGGTACAGAGGCTTGCGGCGGCGTAAAAACTCATCTAGGTTAACTTTCGGGGGTTTCTGAATATATATGATTTTTTGGCGTTGGAATCACGCGAAGAAGGGCCACAGGGGGCCCACGAGGCACCAGGGCACGCCCTGGTGGCTCGTGGGCCCCCTGTGGGTCTTCTGGCCACCTCCCGAAGCTTCTAGTGTCTCTTATGTTCCAGAAAAAATCGTCAAAAAGTTTCGCTGCATTTGGACTTCATTTGATATGGATTTTCTAGAAAACCAAAAACAAGCAGAAAACAACAACTGGCACTGGGCACTAGGTCAATATGTTAGTCCATGAAAATCATATAAAATCCATATAAAAGTGCACCAAAATCATACAAAACTATAATAAACATGGCATGAATACTTCATAAATTATAGATACGTTGGAGACGTATCAGCATCCCCAAGCTTAATTTCTGCTCGTCCTCGAGTAGGTAAATGATAAAAGAAATAATTTATGAAGTGTGAATGCTAGCATAATGCATAAGTTTGATAATTTCAATCACTTTTTTTCTAGCATCATTATATATCATAAACAGTAGCTCATCTCATAAAGCTTCTCATAATCAAGTAGCAAGTTATTCACATGTTTAAAGTATAGGCCATAAACTTTCTTTAAAACTAACAAACTATGTTCTCAGTCATCAAACAATTGCAATTTATCTTATTTTCAGGAAGGGTCTATGTAAGAGCTTTGATCTAGAAAATTCCACATACTCAACCATCTTTTAATCTTCCATGATTGCTGACACTCAAAGCATATTTTTAGAACAAATCGTTTCAGTCAAACACATAGGAAGATAGTGGCTTAATGTTTAGCCTCCCAACTTATTTATCTTAGGGATAATGTTAACAATAATAACTCATGATCATCTATATTCAACTGGATATATGTGTCTGGATGTTTCCCTATCACATGATGCTTGCCAACTAGAGAATAAATAGAGTGGAATAGGGATGAACATTAATGACTCTTGCATAAAAGTAAATACAGAAAAGTAAAAGATAGGCCCTTCGCAGAGGGAAGCAGAGGTTGTCATGCGCTTTTTGTTGTTGGATGTCAAGCCCTTAATGCAAAGGAACGTCACGTTATATTGCCCCTTGTGATAGCAACCTTTATTATGCAGTCCGTCGCTTTTATTTCTTTACCATCACAAGTTCGTACAACGCTTATTTTCCTTTGCAATAAAAGATCATACATATTTTAGGAGCAATTTTTAGTGCTTTTTGCACCGATGACAACTTACTTGAAGGATCTTATTCAATCCATAGGTAGATATGGTGGACACTCATGGCAAGAAACTGGGTTTAAGGGTTTTTGGATGCACAAGTAGTATCTCTACTTAGTACGAATTTTTGGCTAGCTAAAGATCCTAAGCAAGCACCACATGTTAGAGGATCCATGACAATATAACTTCTATGTGAATATAAACAAACATAACTCATTACGTTGTCTTCCTTGTCCAACGTCAACTACTTGATCAAGCTTGAAAATAATTAATGGGGGCTCACAATCATAGAAGATGTCCAAGATAGTGTATTTCTATGTGAAATTTCTCTTCCTTCAAAATTCTTTCATGAATTGTTCAAGTGACCAATGCTATGTTTGTTAACTTTCAATAAATTTTACCACTTATACTTCTTGTATGTGAAGTCACTACTCCCCATGGGACAAGCATATGAAGCATATAAATTTCAACTTTATGATATTCAATTCATTTCAACAATTTACTCATAGGATATAAGTGAAGCACAAGAGTAAATGACAAGCTACTCCAAAAAGATATAAGTGAAGATCAAATGAGTAGTTAAGTAATTAAGTAGCTATGTGAGGACTCTTTCTCATTTAAAAATTCAGATCTTATTATTTTATTCAAACAGCAAGAAAAACAAAATAAAATGACATTCCAAGAATAGCACATATCATTTGAAGAAGCAAAAACTTAGGCTCAACCAAAACTGACCGATAATTGTTGATGAAGAAAGGTGGGATGCCTACCGGGGCATCCCCAAGCTTAGATGCTTGAGACTTCTTGAAATATTAATTTGGGATGCCTTGGGCATCCCCAAGCTTGAGCTCTTGTGTCTCCTGAATTCCTCTCATATCATGGCTTCTCCTAAATCTTTAAAAACTTCATCCACACAAAACTCAACAAGAACTCGTGAGATAAGTTAGTATAAATCAACTCAAAACCTTAACATTCTCTACTGTAGCAAATCACTAAAATTATAATTTAACATTGCATACTAAATGTCTCTACATATTTAATACTCCTATCCTCAAATAGAATCATTAAACAAGCAACATATGCAAACAATGCAACTATAAACGAAATCTGCCAAAACAGAACAGTCTGTAAAGGATGAATAAGAATCCATACTTTCCTAACTCCAAAAATTCTGAAAAATTACCAAGTGACAGAGCACTCATGCATGCTTACTGTGTAAAAATTTCAGATTTTATCATGTTTTGACTATTCAGGAATATTCTGGACATAACAGAAAACTTTCTGTTTTCAAACAGCAACACATGAACTTGCAAACTGAGCATGGTAAAGGCTATAATTGGCATTTTATTGAATTAAAAGATACAAAACATGATTATTGATAACACAAAGCAAATATCAACAGAATAAAATGATGCTCAAAGTAAAACTCATATTATGTGACGAATAAAAATATAGCTCCAAGTGAGGTTACCGATAATGTTGAAGACGAAAGAAGGGATGCCTTCCGGGGCATCCCCAAGCTTAGTTGCTTGGGTCTTCCTTGAATATTACCTTGGGGTGCCTTGGGCATCCCCAATCTTAGGGTCTTGCCACTACTTATTCTCCTCATATCGATATCTCACCCAAAACTTAAAAACTTCAATCACACAAAACTTAACGGAACTTGTGAGATAGGTTAGTATGATAAAAATAAATCATCCACTTAGGTACTGTCAAGACAAGATTCATAATTGTTCTCACATAATGACTACTGTATTCTATCATTTGCACAATTTATATTACTCAATATAAGCTATGGAAACACTAAAACAAGCAAACTATGCACCGAAAACAGAATCTGTCAAAAACAGAACAGCATGTAGTGAGCAATTTAAAAACCATACTTCTGTACCTCCAAAAATTCTGAAAAATTAGGACAACGTAAACAATTTGTAACCCAACACTGTGTAAAAATTTCTGTTTTTACACAGAATCAAATCAACAAGCATCCACACTATCCCAAAGGCTTTACTTGGCACATTATTGAAAGAAAACATATAAAACATATTTACCACAGTAGGTTAATCATGTGGACACACAAAAACAGTAGGTATAAATATTGGGTTGTCTCCCAACAAGCGCTTTTCTTTAATGCCTTTTAGCTAGGCATGGTGATTTCAATGATGCTCGCATAAAAGTAAAGAATTGAAACACAAAGAGAGCATGATGAAGCATATGACTAGCACATTTAAGCCTAACCCACTTCCTATGCATAGGGATTTTGTGAGCAAATAGTTTATGGGAGCAAGAATCAACTAGCATAGGAAGGCAAAACAAGCATAACTTCAAAACTTTCAACACATAGAGAGGAAACTTGATATTATTGCAACACCTACAAGCATATGATCCTCTCTCATAATAATTTTCAGTAGCATCGTGAAGAAATTCAACAATATATCCATCACACAAAGCATTCTTGTCATGATACATAAGCATAGAATTTTTATTACTCTCCACATAAGCAAATTTTTTCTCATTCATAATAGTGGGAGCAAACTCAACAAAATAACTATCATGACATACTTGATTGGCATAATCCAATTAAAAATTAAAATCATGATGACAAGTTTCATAGTTATCATTATTCTTTATAGCATACATGTCATCACCATAATCATCATAGATAGCAACTTTGTTGTCACAATCAATTGGGACCTCTTCCAAAATAGTGGATTCATCACTAAATAAAGTCATGACCTCACCAAATCCACTTATATCATTATAATCATCATAAATAGGAGGCATGCCATCATCATAATAAATATTCTCATCAAAACTTGGGGGACTAAAAATATCATCTTCATAAAACATAGCATCCCCAAGCTTGTAGTTTTGCATATCATTAGCATCATGGATATTCAAAGAATTCATACTAGCAACAGTGCAATCATGCTCATCATTCAAATATTTTATGCCAAACATTTTATTGAATTCTTCTTCTATCAATTGAGCACAGTTTTCCGCTCCATCATTTTCAAGAAAAACATTATAAAGACGAATAATATGAGGCAACCTCAATTCCATATTTTTTTCTAGTTTTATTTTATAAACCAAACTAGTGATAAAACAAGAAACTAAAAGATTCGATTGCAAGATCTAAAGATATACCTTCAAGAACTCACCTCCCCGGCAACGGCGCCAGAAAAGAGCTTGATGTCTACTACACAACTTATTCGTGTAGACTCGTGTTGGGCCTCCAAGCGCAGAGTTTTGTAGGACAGTAGCAATTTTCCCTCAAGTGGATGACCTAAGATTTATCAAGCTGTGGGAGGCGTAGGTTGAAGATGATATCTCTCAAACAACCCTGCAACCAAATACAAGAAATCTCTTGTGTCCCCAACACACCCAATACAATGGTAAATTGTATAGGTGCACTAGTTCGGCGAAGAGATAGTGATAAAAAGTGTAGTATGGATAGTAGAAATATATTTTTTAAAATTTGAATAAATAAAAACAGTAAGGTAGCAAACGATAAAAGTGAGCACAAACGGTATTGCAATGCTTAAAAACAAGGCCTAGGGTTCATACTTTCACTAGTGCAATCTCTCAACAATGCTAATATAATTGGATCATATAACCATCCCTCAACGTGCAATAAAGAATCACTCCCAAGTTCCTATTAGCGGAGAACATAAGATAGAAATTGTTTGTAGGGTACGAAACCACCTCAAAGTTATTCTTTCCGATCAATCTATTGAGCTATTCCTATAAGTGTCACAAACAGCCCTAGAGTTCGTACTAAAATAACACCATATGATACACATCAACCAACTCTAATGTCACCTAGATACTCCAATGTCACCACAAGTATCCGTGAGTTGATTATACGATATGCATCAAACAACTTCATAATCATAATATTCAATCCACACAAAGAACTCCAAGGAGCACCCCAAAATTTCTATCGGAGAAAAGATAATGAAAACGTGCATCTACCCATATGCATAGATTACCCCAATGTCACCGCGAGAATCCGCGAGTTGAGTGCCAAAACATATATCAAGTGAATCAATATAATACCCCATTGTCACCTCGGGTATTCATATGCAACCCATACATCAAGTGTTCTCAAATCTGAAATATTCAATCCAACAATAACGAAACCTCAAAGGGAAAAGATTCGATTCATCACAACAAAGATAGAGAGGGAAGAAACACCATATGATCCAACTATATTAACAAAGCTCGCGGTACATCAAGATCGTGCCAAATCAAGAACGCGCGAGAGAGAGAGAGAGAGAGAGATAAAACACATAGCAACTAGTACAAACCCTCAGCCCCGAGGGTGAACTACTCCCTCCTCGTCATGGAGACCGCCGGGATGATGAAGATGGCCTCCGGTGATGATTCCCCCCTCCGGCAGGGTGCCGAAAAAGGGCTGTAGATTAGATCGTGGAGGTACAGAGGCTTGCGGCGGCGTAAAAACTCATTTTGGTTATCTTTCGGGGGTTTCTGAATATATATGATTTTTGGCATTGGAATCACGCGAAGAAGGGCCACAGGGGGCCCACGACGCACCAGGGCGCGCCTGGGGGGGTGGTGGCGCGCCCTGGTGGCTCGTGGGGCCCCTGTGGGTCTTCTGGTCACCTCCTGAAGCTTCTAGTGTCTCTTATGTTTCAGAAAAAATCGTCAAAAAGTTTCGCTGCATTTGGACTTCATTTGATATGGATTTTCTGGAAAACCAAAAACAAGCAGAAAACAGCAACTGGCACTGGGCACTAGGTCAATATGTTAGTCCATGAAAATCATATAAAATCCATATAAAAGTGCACCAAAATCATACAAAACTATAATAAACATGGCATGAATACTTCATAAATTATAGATACGTTGGAGACGTATCAGCAGGCCTAGTTTACGGGCAGAAAACAGTCGCGGCAGAACAAAAACTTTAAAATGAACCTATAAATTTTGAAATCAAAACTTCGCGCGAGAAATCGAACTACTCCAGTAGAACTACTAGTGTTCATAGTTACTTGATCATCATACAAAAGTTATACATAGTTGATTTTTTACAAACGAGATCGGAGGAGCAACGGCCACCCTAACCCTAATGCCAAAATTTGGCTCGCCGGAGCCATCCGGGTGCGGCGGCGACGCTGCGGCGGCGGAGGAGCTCAGTCCTCGTCGTCGGAGCCGAGGTCGATGTAGATGTTGTCCTGCGCCTTGGCTTCGCGGCGCCATGCCTCCAAGTTGTCGTCGAAATCCTGCGCCTTCGCGAGCCCCTGCTCGAGGAGGACTGCGTCGAGGTCGGCTTCCCGTCGACGACGTTGCTCCTCCTCCTCCTTCTCCCGCGCACTGCGCGCGAGGATGGCGGCCTCAAAGACGTCCGCCTTTGCCGGGGGGAGGAAATCCTCCGGCCCGATGACGCCACCGCCACGCCGCTCCGGCTCTGGCTCCCTCTTCACTGCGCGGAGCGGTGGGAGCTTCTCCGGCTCCCTCTTGACTGGCATGAGCGGCGCCCGCGAGCTCGAGGCACCGCCGGAGGAGCTGCCCGCGGCGAAGGACCGGAGGAGCGGAGGAGCGCCTGCCTGCGGTCGTACTCCTCCGTCTCGCGGCGGAGGAGCGACGGCGGCGGCGAGAGCCCTCGGTTCTTGTACTGTCTCGCCGCCCTTTTCCTCGCGCCGTCGGCGAGGATGCACCGCCGACGCTCGGGGTCGTCGCCACCGCCGGTGCCGCAGCCCTCCGACCACATTCCGCGCCACATCGAGAGGGGAAGAGGGAGAATAGAAGTCGCTGACGGCGAGAAATCGATAGGGGGATTGGGAATTGCGGCGGCGCGCGGATAGGGTTTCGACCCGTATTCCAGCCGCAAACCCTCAATTATACTGCGTGGGGGGGCGGTTTGCGGGCCACTGTAAAAACATTTACGGGCCGGGCGACTATACGGGCTCTGGTCTGGCCCAAAAAAGGGCCAAACCCGTATAGTCGCCAGATTTTTACAGTTCGCCCCGTTTTAAGGGGTCTGCTAGAGATGCTCTTAGCGGTTATTTGCAAGGATTAATTCTGATAGTGATAGATAGATAAAGTAAATTACAAAAGAAAATAAAAGTAAATAAATTGCAGCAAGGTATTTTTGGATTTTAATATATGATAAAAGTAGACCCGGGGGCCATAGTTTTCACTAGAGGCTTCTCTCTCGAGCGCAGAACATACGGTGGATGAACAAATTACTGTTGGGCAATTGATAGAAAAGCGCATAATTATGACGATATTCAAGGCAATGATCATGTATATAGGCATCACGTCCGAGACAAGTAGACCGACTCCTGCCTGCATCTACTACTATTACTCCACCCATCGACCGCTATCCAGCATGCATCTAGGGTATTAAGTATAAAACAGAGTAACGCCTTTAGCAAGATGACATGATATGGACAAAGTAAACTCAAGCAATATGATTAAACCCCATCTTTTTATCCTTAATGGCAACAATACAAATACGTGTCTTGTCCCTTTCTGTCACTGGGATATAGAACACCGTAAGATTGAACCCATCACAAAGCACCTCTCCCATTGCAAGATAAATCAATCTAGTTGGCCAAACTAAACGGATAGGTCGGAAAGAAATACAAAACTATAACAATCATGCATAAAAGAGTTCAGAGAAGACTCAAATAATATTCATGAATAATCTGATCATAAACGCACAATTCATCGGATCGCAATAAACACACCGCAAAAGAAGATTACATCGGATAGAACTCCAAGAACATCGAGGAGAACATGGTATTGAAGATCAAAGAGAGAAGAAACCATCTAGCTAATAGCTATGGACCCGTAGGTCCGTGGTAAACTACTCACACATCATCGGAAGGGCAGCAAGGTTGATGTAGAACCCCTCCGTGATCAATTCCCCCTCCGGCAGAGTACCAAAAGGCCACCAGATGGGATCGCGGAAGAACAGAGGCTTGCGGCGGCGGTAGGTTTTTTTTTCTTCTGGCTCTCTTTTGGTTTCCGAATATTTGAGAATTTTTAGAAGTGAAATTAGATCAAAAGGAGCCATGAGGGGCCCACAAGGCCGCGTCCTGTTGCCTCGTGGCCTCCTCGTGAGGCTTCTGGCATCCTTCCGAAGCTTCCAGGGTCTCTTTTGTCCAGAAAAAAATCGTCAAAAAGTTTCGTGGCATTTGGACTTCGTTTGGTACTGATTTCCTGAAAACCAAAAACAAGCAGAAAACAGCAACTGGCACAGGGCACTAGGTTAATAGGTTAGTCCCAAAAAATGATATATAATTGCATATAAAACATCCAAGATTGATACTATAATAGCATAGAACAATTAAAAATTATAGATACGTTGGAGACATATCAAGCATCCCCAAGATTAATTCCTGCTCGTCCTCGAGTAGGTAAATAATAAAATAGAATTTTTGATGTGGAATGCTACCTAACATGTTTCATCATGTAATCTCTTTACGGTATGAATATTAAGATCCGAATGATTCAAAGCAATAGTCTATAATTTGATATAAAGACATCAATACTCAGGCATACTGACAAACAATCATGCCTTTCAAAATAAAAATGCTAAAGAAAGTTATCCCTACAAAATCATATAATACTATCATGCTCTATCTTCTTAACACAAAGTATTTATCATGCACTACCCCGATGACAAGCCGAGCAATTGGTTCATACTTTTTTACGCGCTTCAGCTTTTTCAACCCCCATGCAATACATGAGCGCAAGCCATGAATATAGCACTATGGGTGAAATAGAATGTGGTGGTAGAGATTAATAAGGGGTAGTCAAAAAAAAAGGATAATCTTACATCGATGCGGCTAATCAACGGGCTTTGGAGATGCCCATCAATTGATGTCAATGCAAGGAGTAGGGATTGCCATGCAACGGATGCACTAAGAGCTATAAGTGTATGAAAGCTCAACATGTAAACTAAGTGGGTGTGCATCCAACTTGCTTGCTCATGAAGACCTCGGGCATTTGAGGAAGCCCATCATCGGAATATACACAAGCCAAGTTCTATAATAAAAAATTCCCTTAGAAGCCTGGTCAAGTGTAGTCTCTTTGACATAATTATTGCATACGCTGAACCATGTTGTGTATCATGTTTGATTGCTCCTCATCGTCCAAATATTACATCTAGGGCTGCAAACGAGTCGAGTTCGAATGAATTGGACTAGGCTCAGCACAACTCATACTAAAGTGGCTCGTGCTGAGCTTGTAACGATCTTGAATCGATCTCGAGCTAAGTAATATGTGTTTCAAGTAATCCAAAGCAATGTTTTGGACATGATAGGCCGGAATATGATTGTCAGACATTAATGTGATCCAACGATGGTGAAGGGTCATTGGCATTGCTCTTATGAAATATTATTCCAATCAAAATGATGGTAATATAAAAAAATCAAGGTAGTTTGAGTTATTCTCTTTCACTAAAGACGAATACTTTATAGCAAGAAACTGTGGATGAATTATCAAAAGAAGAAAATGAAAGTGAGTCTGCGCTCAAACTTGAAAAAGAAAACAACATATGTTTAACAAACTGATGACCACGTACCATATTGAGGAAGGCCTAAATTTTCTCCTCACTTAATTAAGCTTTCATTTTGCTAGTACATAAAATGGATAAAAAGTGTACACAACATATATGATAAATAATTATTGGATAATTATTCTATTTCCTTCTAATATATATCAGGATTATTTAAAATATCATTATATTACATCGCGCGAGCTAGTTGGCTCAAGATCAGTTCATTTCTCGACCGAGCGACATAAAGTGCTAATATTCAACTCATTTCCTTTTGAGCCGGTCTCACATCGAGCCAAAAGATGAGTCGATCTCGAGCGGCTCATGAGAAAGCTGAAGCGAATAGCAAACATCGGCGAGCAAGCGAGGTTTGCACGAATATGGACTGCCCAATACTGTAGCTCGCAGGAAATCCTTCAGGCGAGACTTGCTTCCCTCTTGCATTGAGCGAGATGTAGCTCTCGCATTAAGCCCGCAGGTAGTTTTACTGTATCATGACTTGATAAGTTTGAGGAACTGATGATTGTTTGTTCAATGGACTGGTAGGTGAGAAGAATCCAGAGCACTACTTTGTTGCCACCGAGGATTCTAATCTCCGGGCAAAGCTACGGGAGGTATGAATATTCGCTGCACTTATCTAGCATCCTAATTTTACCATTTTATATTCTGAATTTTTTTGTGAAAGAATCTGCTCAGGGTCAATAATACAGCCTACAAGTATCATAGTATCTACTTAAGAACTAGCAAAATGTATTATGACATATTGAAAACTGCTTCTGCTGCAACGTGCTCATGTCTGTTTTCATTGGCTGTAGGTTCCTTGTGTTCCTGTGATATACGGTCTGAAGAACTCCCTGTTTATTGAGCAACCCTCTGTGCAGCAACGCAAGTTTGCTCAGTTGGATGAGGAGAAGCGTATACATATGGAAAAATCAGAATTTAAGAAGCTACTGAAGGCATCATCGGAAGGAAAGATATCTGTCGATGGAAACGCACATGGAGTGGCAGAGAAAAGCAAGTTTAAAAGGAACAGAGCAAAGGTTATATTTACATAAACTGTTTTTTCAGGATATTCGTCATATGCACGTTTAGTGGACTAATATTTGGAGTTATGAGATGCTGATGTGTGTCCTTCTGCAGGGACCAAACCCACTCTCTTGCAAGAAAAAGAAACCAAAGCCCCAACCGTCAGCTGCTCAAAATCAGGTAATTAATCATCGCTAGACAGCATTTACATCTGTAAGCTGTACGTAATACTTGAAACATGCAGATTATAAGTGCCTAATGCAATGTTTCAACAGCAAGCTTGGAGTTGCATGGCTTATATTGAGATATAGGGGTCATTTGGTTTGTACCTGCGGTCGCCCTGCCAATCAATGGCACGTCAAAATATTGGCGGAGGAAACGGCCGCCGGCGCCTTGCCAAATTATTGGCTGCGTAATAAACGGGAAGGACAGGCGGGGCTGGGGCGAGCCAAATAGTCGGATCCAAACCAAACGCACGCCATCACTCTGGTCAACTACCAAAGATTTGGTCGGGCGCTTCGTGGCATTGAACCAAACAGGCTCATAGAACTGAGAGTAGGATGTATAAGAGATAATGCAACAACTTAAATCTTAGATAGGCTACTGAAGCCCATTGCACATTTTTTGTTGTGCTGTAGCTCCTGATTTCAGTTGTACTGGGATGTGCATGACTCTACACCGGAAGCACATGTACTCCCTCCGGTCCTTTTTAGTCTGCATATAAGTTTTGTCCGAAATCAAAGTATCTCTACTTTGACCAAACTTGTAGAAAAAAGTATCAACATTCACTATATCAAATCAATATTGTTTGATTCACTATGAAATATAGTTTCATAATATATATATTTGGTATTGTAGATGTTGATTTTTTTTAATGTAAATTTGGTCAAACTTTGCAATGTTTGACTTGACAGAAAACTAATACGTGGAGTAAAAAGGACCGGAGGGAGTATCTAACAAGCACGAGCACGAATGAGTACATGTTCCCTTCAGGGTCCGAAGGGTGATGGCGAGACGAAGAGGAAGAGGGTTAGGAACCGCAAGAGAAGCGGCAAAGACAGCACTCAAGCGGAGACAGCGAGCTGACACACCTGCGTAGAAGTTGCAAACAGCAGTGTGGTTGCAGCTCTGGCTTCAATCCGAATCCGTTGCACCCCATGCTGATGGGTGTTTCTTCAAATGTCATACATAATCGTCAGTCAACTTGATAGATCATGCATCGTCGCTAGAGGACTGCTGCTATAACACTGGTTTGGACATGTAAAATTTGTCCTGGTTCGTAATTTTTGTGAGTTTATTCAAAGCTTTAAACCCTTGTATTTTGAAGAAACTAACCATCCGGGATCGGTTTCAGTTTCCAGTCTCTTCCTTGCGTTATAGGTGGCATGGCAAATTTTACAAGTGGTCATGTACAGGTACGCTGAGCCGGCATGACCACAATGCCAAAGGCTTTGCAAACTGTTTGGAGGAATCTATACTCAAAATATTGTTAGGTCCTTCAGTTAGCTTAGAGCATCTACAGGCGCGGTCATCAGGCCCCTCAAACGCTAGTGATCGGGCACTCCATTTGTGTCCTCCACATCCGTGTATCTCATTTCCGATACCAATACTAAGCATGGAACGTGAATAAAAAGTACGTAGATCATCACATGGACTATGAAACGAACATAGATATGCACATTCCGATCACCAACGGATCTCCAAAAGCTAGTCAAAATTCACATAACTCACATACACGACGGGCAGGTTCTAACTAGAGTACTAAATAACTAGAAATTAACGACGGAGACGGCGGAGATTCACCACTTCCTCACCGGGCCTTTGCCCTTCCGGTCGCAGGCTCAGCCGTAGGCATCCGCGGCAGGTGGTGGATCGTCGGAGTCGGAGCCGTGGTCGTCGCCGTCGTTGGACAAGGAGTCGGAGAGGACGATGATCGACTTCATCCGCTAGACGGCCCTGTCTTGTTGCTTGGCCACCCGAGCCGCCTCCGCCGCCTCGCGCTCCGACTGCTCAATGGCAAGCCAGAACGTCTTCGCGTCTTCCTCCGTAGCCGGCGAGCGTCCGTCTCCGTCGTCGTCAGTGACCGGTGGTAGACCCAAGCAAGGAGCCACTCGTCCTCGTCAGGCTCCGCCGGCAACCCGCGGCGGCGGTGCATGGATTGCTCCGCCGCATTCCTCTCCCTTGCCCATTGCCTCTCGCGGCGGGCGGCGCACGCCTCCGATTCCAGTGTGCACGTCCGGGCCGGCGGAGCAGGCACTAGCACCCACCGCTGCCCTTGCGGAGCAACGGTCGGCGGGGGGAAGGGGACGGCATGGGGGCGGCGCGGACTGCATGGGGCCAGCTCCGGTGTCCACGCTGCGCCGGTGCGGGAGCGGCGACGGGGCAGATCCGGAGCTGCCCCCGTGTCCACCTTGGACCGCTCCAGCGCAATGCGGAGGTCCAGCTCCTCGTTGACGTTGAGGTTGGAGTCGGAGCGGCTGCCGGAGCTCGACATCCTGGCCGGAGTCATTGGACGAGTGAAGTGAGCTAGGGTTCTAGATTGGCGTTTTTTGTGGGGACGGAGTGGGGTTGGTGGTGGGCAAGGCTGACGTGGCGGACGTGCCCGGGACGCCCCATATCCGCCCTACATTTGGGCTGGATATGAAGGGTGTCGGACAGCCTGGGCGTTTGAGGCCGGTTTGAGGTGTCCGGGTGGGTCGGGTTTTGTCGACCAGTCAGTGACCGGTCCACCCGCCCGGGCGTTTGAGACCAGTTTGAAGTGCCCGGCTGTAGATGCTCTTAGACACTAACAAAATGCAGTTGCAGGCAAATACTCTCTCCATTTACTTATACAAGGCCACTATGGAATATACATTTTGCATCTATACAAGGCCACCAACAGTAATCGAAGCAAAAATTAATGATGCTTCCTTGTACTAGCAACTTGTTTAATATTTGCATGTATGTAGTCATAATGACACTCAACTACTTCCTTCACTCAGTTTTCTTGCATGCATGCGGTGTATTAATGATCCCAGTAAACAAAAAGAAAAGCTGGGTTGCAAAACATGTAATAAATTTTACATTGATACCTGTAATTTGAGTTTGTGGCCTTTTATATAAAATTGGAGGGAGTACATCAATCATTGTTTACACTTCACACTGGCACAAGCACATTGTAACTCTTAAAGAAAGAAATGTCTAACCACAGCAGCACACACACACCCACACAAGATTCGTTAAAGTTCCTCAACATACTTTTGATGATAGCAGATACGAATTCTCCAACTGGCAGTCTGAGAACATCCCCACTTACAAAAGATGGTAATGATCCATATATGTAATACGGGCGCATTTGGCCTCTTCAAGCAAATGGTGTTGGTGCTTGTGCCGGCGGTTCCACTTTGACACCGGTATGACTCTTCTGGTACAATAAAAAGGTCAACAGTAGAGATAGACTAAGAAGGGACGCGAATAAGAATGCTGCAACTGGGTATGCCCAGACTATCCCATGCTATATCCCCTTTCTCTTACAGAGTGCTGTGGAGAGAACAATATCACTGATTGTCATTTCCCAAGAGTAATACCCCAATATGAGAATCAAGATGAGAAATATTGCAAGTGCAGACACAGGAGCAATTGGAGCTAACATCATATAGGTACCAAGTGCAAAGGAAGCTACCATGCTTAACACTGAAATCAACATGAGAGGGGTGGCCCTTGTAAATAGCACTTCTCGTCTTCGAGGATGTACCGTAGGATCCCCAGAAAATATGAGAGAAATTGTAACCATGACCGAGAAGGTGAAGGCAAGTGTGTTGGCCACGATGAATGCATAAAAATAAAATGTTCCAGCAAGTGTTGGTGAGCCTGCATCAGTGTGATCATCAGCTATAAGACCTCCAGGCATAGTGAAAGTTGCACCAAAGGTTACGGTTGCAATTAAGACGGAGCCAATACAACGACTTTGTGTCCCCTCTTTCACTTGATTCATTATATGTGTTTCATCCCGTCTTGCTTGGTCCATATCATATTCAAGCAAGAAACCCTGGTGAAAAATACCTCTTTTAGCACCGACATATTTGAGTGCTTTGAATATTCTTACTTCATTTTCCTATAAAATCAGAATAAATAAATATTAAGCTGTGCAGATCCCAGTTGTTTTTTTTCACCTCCATGGTTGTGCTTTAAAATGAAAACGATCATATATATTACCCCTTTGACAGATATTCCTTCAGGAATAGCGTGATGCGCTGTATCTAGCGGAGTCTCCCCTTTCTCATTCATTAAATTCAATTGTACTTGTCTATTGCCGAATAAAGAACAAAACATTCGCAGACTTCCTTTTCTTATAGCTAGGTGCAGTGCAGTGTTCCCATCTTTGTCTTGCATATTCAAAATCCATGACAGCGCTATGTTTCGACAAATATAATCGACAGTCTTGATTCCCATTTCGTCAACTGCAACATGAAGAAATGTCCTTCCCCTTGCATCACGCAGATCAGCGCAATTGGGAGTTTTCATAAGAAAGTCAGCGATGACCCTTGTTGCACCGACGGAGGCAGCCACGTGTGTGGGAAATGATCCATTGTGGTCGTGTTGATACAATGCATCTGGACTGGCTATCAATAATTGTGAACATATTTGCCCTAGAGTACGGATAACAGCAAAGTGAAGAGGTGTACTTTCGTTTTTATCCCCTTGTAACGCAAGGTCATTGTTCCACGCTAGCAACATCTTCGTAAGATCTGTGAGTGGCGTCTTTCCGTTAAGCCAATCAATACTAGAGAGAAAAAAAACAGCAAGAATATGAAAAGAATGCTAAATCAAATGTGTACATGCATCAGTATAAGAAGTCAAGGTGACATGCACTAATGTTTACGCACTGGTGGTTAGTTGAGTGTCCTGGTTCATGAGAATTAACATGTTTGGCCTGGTAACCATGCTTAGTTGTTGATTGTGTTAGAAGTATAATTATGTTTAAGTTAGAGATTATGAGTTAGAGATAGAATAAGATTAAACCATGTATAACTTGCCCTTTACTCCAAGTCTCTCACCCTTATATTGTACTCTCTATATGTATACTCCATACGAGGGTGAAATCAATACAACTCAATATAACACAAATATTAGCCATCCTACAATTTCTACATGGTATTAGAGCGGTTAGTCGCATGATGTCGATCCTAGGTTCCTCTAGCACTTTCGTAGTGCGCCGCCCCCGGGGAGATTAATCTTCTCTCCCCGGGGGCGCGGCACCCAATCTGATCAAAGATTAGATCAATTTCTTAGATTCAATTTTCAGTTCCAAAAATCCAAAATCCCATTATATTAGTTTTTTCATTAGCCACACGCTCCACGATAGATTTACCCCGGTGAAACAAACATTATGATCTCCATCTGGCGCGACCTGCATCGACCCGTGGCCCTCATCACACGCGCACATCAAACCCTCTCTTTTTAAATAGTTTGGATTGCTTACCACATGTGTCACGTGGTACATCAAACCCTCTGGACATCAAGCTTCAGCAGATCCGGCACCACACGTCGGCCACGTACGCAACTGCGCGACCGACGCGCGGCGAACCACAGGCGGCCGCCATTTGAGCGCGATCGCGGGAGCTGGCGTACTCGGGGCTCTGGCGGTGGAGCAGCCAGCCTCGATCCGGGCGACACACGGGAGGCAGCACTTGTCACGCTCCACGCGCAGGACTCCGGCCAAGGCACAAGTTGGCTTCATCGATCTGGCGAGTAACCACGAGCAGGCACACGAGGAGATCAGCAAAATCGTTACGTTTACATGCAGCCATGCAGGTAATTTTCATGGGTGCTAAGAGCAACTCCAACGCGCCGACCTATTTCGTCCGCGCGTGTTCGTTTGGATTGAAACGGACACAAAAGTCGGCCCAACACGCCGATCCAAACGGACGCACATCCGCTTTTTGTCCGCCGGGTGACCCATTTCAGGCCCAAATTTGAGCCTCGCTGCGTCGGCGAGGACGGGAGGCGGACGCGCGCGACGCCCGCCTACTCCTCCCCCTGCCCGCCAGTCGGTGGCACATAGGCAATTCTCTTCCTCCCATCGACAGCCAGCACACCCGGCTGCCCCACCCCGTCGCCGCCGCCGCCCTGTTCCGGTGACCAGGCCAGCCGTCTACACCCACATACCCCCCCCCCCCCCCCCCGCCCGTAGCACGCGACCTTCCAACGTCGCCGCCACCACCGCCTCGCCGCACCGCCGCCGTAGCTTCCCTGACGTTGCCGCCAGCACCACCTCGCCGCCGCGCCCCATCCCTGCCTGAAGCGGACAAAAGCGCGGCGACCTCGCTCGTCAGACGCCGCCACGCTCGCCGGATGCCGACAGGGCTTGCTACCAGGTCCAGGGGAGGAGGTGGCTCTTCACCGACCAGCTTCTTCGACGACCAATAGATGTATCTTTTTTTAATGTATTTGAGGCAATTTAATTTTTATTTGGCTTGTAAACTATGATATGTTTGTTTGGTTGTGAAATTATATAAGATGTTTGTATTTTGTTTGAATTATATAAACTAGGATCGAATTTCCATATGTTTGAAAAAACGCGGCAGGCAGGCCGCGAGGACGAAAATGCGTCGGCGCGTTAGGTGCACGGCCGACCCAAACACAAAAGGGGGCGGATGACGAGCGGGCGGCCGACCCAAACAGATAAAAAAGGGACAAAACGCGCGTCCGTTTGGTCGGCGCGTTCGAGTTGCTCTAACCACTTCGTCTATCCAGAGCGCACATGACGACGCGTCTCACGATCGAATCCGTGTAGGCAATATGCCTGTACCAACGAGATCGTCCGGGTCAGGCTTATGTACGTGTATGCCTACACGTCAGCACCACATGCATGAGCGCATATGCATAGATCAGCATCAGCATCACCATCAGCACCAGATGATCTACTTCTGATTTCCTCTACAAGTCCACATCATCATCAACTCGGCGCGCGGCCCGTCCCAGTTCGGATGCGCCGTCCTTCATCGAGCAACCGATCTGCATCTGCGCCAAGCCAACAAACTACGCCGACCGCACCCTACACCGAGCGATCTACACCGACTCCACGCCTCGATACCGAGCTGTACGACTACATCAAGCTAAAGAAAAAGTAACATCTTCGTCAAGCACGTCTACATCAAGCTAAAAATAAAATAATATCTTCGGCAGCCAGCAGCCGGTGTGGAAAGAGATGCAATTCTTCATCGACTTCTTCGACGCGACACGGCATCTACACATCATTGCCACAAGGATGCCATCAAGCGACATCATCGTTGACACGCTGCTGCAATGCCATCACCGACACTTCATCGCTAAGGTCATCATCAATGTGGTTTTCACCAACATCATTGTCGGCACACCGCTGCCGCCTCGTCCACAAGATGGACAATTAGTGTCCTGTGATAGACTTTTCTGCAAGACGCAACCTCGACGACAGCTAGACAGTGTCAAGATGACGGCATTGACCGCGTCATTTATGACAACACGACTGCATCAACATGGCATCACTACAGTGACGACCCCTATACGACCACACGGTCCTGGCAAAACCGATATGTGCTCGATGGTTTTCCTACGATCCTGGCAAAACCGGTGGTATCATCGCCGACGGCACCCTCTGACATCCGAAAACATCTAAAAGAGCTTACGCACCGGGGCGCCTCTATACTAGCCGCTCGTTTTCATCTGGATCCAAAGCGTTTCACAGTCTATGCCTGTGATGTGCCTACAGGAGACACCAGCAGCCACAGGGCACTGTTCCTCTCATGAGCTGCCTGCCCAAGCACAAAGAGACAAAGACAAATGCATACTATACGGCAAGAGGAGACCGAGATGCCCTGTGGATAAAATTTACCCCATCCCATAGGTGAGTCCCGAGAGATGTTGTAAGGGAGAGAGATGAGAAAGGTGACGAGAGAGAGAGAGAGCTTTTTTTTTTCTTGAGATAGAGTTGTGTGGGAGAGGAGAAATGGCAGGAGAGAGTGTGCATTCGTCTTGTTGTGTGAGAGAAGAGAGAGAAACGAACTGCCGTGTTCCATGAGACAGCGGTAGTGAGTCTTGGGAGGAGAGAGAGGCTATCCTCCTCCCTGTGACAGGTTTGTGAGAGAGAGAAGAGACAAAAATCTGCTGTGCCTGTGTTCCATGAGAGAAGCGCATGTGAAAGTTGAGAGTGGAGAGAGAGAAAGGAAAAAGGAGGAGAGAGAGGTAGCATACCGTACCATCGCCTTAGCTAAGGAAAGAAACAAATGCATACAGTATCATAGCCTGTAGTGATGCTGCAGAACTGCAGAGGGTCATGGCACATCTCGAGAACCAGGCCTCTGAACCAACGCACACGATAAAGCGACCGGGATGCGTAAGCTCAAAAAATCTGCGTTCCTCTGACCGCAAGGTGCACCATCCAGATATGCAGCTCCATCATAGCTTTTTTTTTTCGCCTCCGGCTTTGTGCGGCTTCATCATCCATGACAACTACACCATCGACCACGGCTACTATCTGATTGGCTACCTCGACATTGACATACCTGGCTACGTCTAAAGCTACTCATCGGTAACCAACTCCAGTCAACAGCGTTCGCGTCGTCACTTGCAATAGAAGAGAATACAGGGAAGGCACCAAAAGAGGATGCAGTCACCGTCCTAGGTGCCGACCCATCAAAGATGCAGTTGATGATATCACATCAGAGAAGATGACAGAAGCATAAGACTTTAAATCCAGTCGCAGTCGTCCGCTTCACTCCCGCTACGACTGAGGTGGAATGCTAGAAGTATGATTATGTTTAAGTTAGAGATTAGGAGTTAGAGATAGAATAGGATTAAACCATGTATGACATGACCTCTACTCCAAGTCTCCCCCCCTCAAATTGTACTCTATATATACCTCAAACGAGGGTCAGATCAATACAACTCAATACAAGACAAATATTAGTTATCCTACAATTTCTACAGATTGAAGAGTTGCGGAATGGATGAAATGATACAAAGTTTCTTCATATACCTTCTCCTAGTTTTTTTTTTATGAGAAAAGAGTTGATCTATTTTAGAGCTCTCGTAGCTTTTGGCAGACGGATACAAAAGGAAAAAAAAGATGACCGATCTTGAGGAGAAACTAAATATCATTTTTACAAGATTCACCTATATTAAAATTTGAACCTAATAACACACTAACAATGGTCAAATAGTAATGAGCCAAATATTTGCTAAATAGTACTATGTATCTAAAAATATATGTAAATTGAGATATAAAAGTCAGTACCTTGGCTTCCTTGAACAGCGACATGCAATGCATTTCTTCCATTTGGTCCGGAGTATGAAAGACCACCGCTGCTCAGCTCGTAGAGTGTTTGTGCGATGATTTTGTTTTACAGTAAGATGGCGAGATACAAAGGCGAAGTACCTTCTTGAGGAAAACGGGCCAGTTGTGGGTTCTCCTCCATGAGCAACTTGACCATATCATTGTTCCCTGAGCGGACGGCCTCGTGCAAGGCTGTCTCACTGAGCTTGTTTTGTGCTTCCAATAGACCCTTAGCATTGTTAATACCCTGACCATTGGCGAGATCAATGAGAAGAGACACCATTGGGAAGTTGCCCGCCTGTGCAGCACAGTGCAGGGGTGTATCTCCCTGGTTGTTTTGCACGAAGAGGAGGCTGGGTGCCTTGCCGTGGACGAGGCTGGCCTTGTTCATGGAGTCCTCAGAATCGCCATAGATGGCGGCGACCACGTGGAGAAGGGTGTCACCTCCAAAGGTGACCGCGTACAAAGATGGTGGCTGCGTCGCCGAGCTTCCGATGGTGTAGGCTGCTGGTCTCCCGTCGAGGAGTGATTCCAGATCGTGGAAAGAGCCAGAGCAGGCCAATGCTAGCAGGCCGGCATCCATCAAGCTCGGCCTCGGAGCTGCCTGCCCACTGCTCGACGCCATCGATCACCAACACCAACGGGGGCGTAACTCTGGTGACGGCCGGAGCTAGACGGGATGGATGAATTTGGTTGGGGCAAGATAGTAGACGAAGGAGGTGCAGATCTGGTGACGGGAATCAGAGAGGGATAGAGCAGCGTGCTGGTATCAAGGCCTCTGTTTTGCTATTTCTCACCATGCCAACAGCTGACAGCTAGCATTAGCTTCCAGATCGGCAATGCACATGAGGGTTGCTAGCACCCACTACATATGCTAGAAAATTACTGAAACACTAGACTAGGCTGACACAATCATGTTGCTGAACTTAATCAAACATGATTAATTATATTGAGTGTGGGGTTGGGCGAGTAGTAATCAAACACGGTCAATATTTTTTATAATAAGATTAAGTACCAACGATTTATTTTTCACAAAGAAGTACCAACGATTTGGATCTGAACACAAAGAAAAAAGTAGATCAACTCTAATTTTTCCAGATCAATTTTTCCATTATGACCTGGTCTCGTCCATTCTTCTCCAGAGACAATCGTGCGCGTGGTTGCTTTGCAGCCTCTTCCTCTCATCATCCAGTGCCGATCAAGAACATGTTTTTGGTTGATAAAGAAAACAAAGAAAATTGCATTCATATGGAGAATAATTAAGAAAGAGCAAGCACCGTATGAATAGATGGGGCGCAGTCAAATTTCTCAGGGAAAAATCAGTGACTTGATAGCTAATCAGATTCCAGACCGGCAATATATAGTGACGTTAATAAAATCTGACTAACTGGCATATACAGTGATGCGTAATGTGGTGTATCCATTTCAAAGGACGGATGACAAGCCAATCCTTGTCTTTTTAGAGCAATTATTAGTATGCCAAGTATGCAAATTTTATTCATAAGACTAAGGAGCGAGGATTTGCGTTTGTGCATAAAGGAAAAAACTTGGCTATGACCTATATAAAAATTGAGGTAGGTGGTTGTTCTTATTTTTGGCGGGGGAAGCGGTTGGTAGTTGTTCTTCATTAGCTTGATCTTATCTTGTCATGCAGGCAGCAACATTTTGTATGAGGGAGTGGTTAGACATGTAGCAGTCTCCACCAATAGATGAAACGGCAGTTACACTTGGCGATGACCAATAAAGTATGCAAATTTTGTCTTTCTTGGAACCAGTGGCTATTAGAATATTGGACAGTATTATTTGGCTTGGATCAGACCAGTGACAGAGATTGTACAAATGATAAATGTGGTCGCCATCTACTATGTGTTATTTTTTATTTCTGAACAATAGCTTCGAACTGTTACTTGGGGTGTCGGTACGTGTGGAATGGCAAGATCCATGTCTCCAGGGAGGCTCGTCGTGGAGTCCATGTTCAGCTCGTAATGTGCACATTGGAACAATATTAGTGGAGCTTACTGCCTCTCCACTGGCAACGGTGGTGTACTCCAAGGAGCAAGAGAGTTACAAAAATATATCGCATGCTCAAGTTTTAGCTTGTATTCGGTCGAGCTATTTAGTCCGCTTCTGATGCCGGTGTGTCTTTCCGCGCGCATTTTGTTTTGGTTAACTGCAATGCAATCTTCAATGAGATCTAATTTTCAATTTAGTAGTAGTCTCTAATCTGGAATGTGAGAGAGACACCGTCTCTTTGTCTCCTAACAGAGTATAGTTGGAATATGTGCTCGGAACCAAGTCTAGTCTTAATTGTTATTAGAAGTTCTAATTTCGGTGTATGTGCCACCCTGTGGGGTTTTCGGTTATTAAGAACTTTGCCTGGCAAACTGGGGAAGGCGTTTTATTTAGATTATGGCTGCAAATCTGTTTGGGCTTGTGCGGCGCCAAAAAATACTAAATTCCTCGCATGGCTGTTGATCGGAAAAATTAGCATCATCAGGCCAGTGATCCTTGATGATGACTCTAGCCGAGCGAGAGGGGTTAAGTTCGATGCAGAGCTCCATGTACCTCCCTTGTTTGTTCCTTCCTGTTCGGATTCCCTTTTGGAGTTTGGGACTCGGATGCTGGTAAAAGAAGATCATGTTGGGCTTCTGGCTTAATTTGTTTTTAGTGAAACAAGTAGACTAGAAAATTGTTGAAACACTGGACTCGTCTGACATAGTCATCATGTTACTCAACAAGATTAATTAAATTGTACGGTAGGGTTGGACGACGAATCATGTACTCAATCTCGATAGACAGATGACAGGGCAAACCTTGTTTTCTAGGGCAATTATTCTTGTCCTATTATGAATGCAAGTGGCAATACACAGCTTGGCGAGTTTGAATTAATTAAGTACACAAAATTTGTGCCTCTAGGGGACCTAGAGCCGGCCGGTGGCTAGACATGGACAGTGGGAGTATATATTTTTATACTTCCCAATTTAAAGATGCTAAGTGTGTGGCAAGATCCTTGCTTTCCGGGTGTTTACAGTCAGCTCCTAACGGAGTCAATGATGCATCGCTTGACTGCTTAATTATGGTCTGCTTGCTGGATTCGACATGTTGATGCTGCATGCAGTCCAAGGGAGTAGGACAAAACCTGTCGGATCTCTTGCATGCCAAGTTTCTTTGGGCTTGCATTCGAACGAGCTATTGAGTGCTTCTGATAAAGACGGCCTGTCATGGATCGTCTGATCAATCATTGAGACAGATACTACATCTTTGTTTGGTGCGTGCACCATGAATTGGCCCAGCCCGGAGCCATTCGTGAATGACGTGGGCTGTTTTCGCCGTTTCCTCGCCAGTAGCCACGTCAGTGCCCTCGTCAATTATGTGGATTACGTCCAACCCCTCCTCATCTCTGGCTGACTGCAGAGAAGAAGACATCAAGAGCTGAAAGAGAGGACGTGTGTGTAGATTGGATGCTGAGAGATGTGAATTGTCTGCTTTGACAGATGTATTGATGAAGAGGGACAATTTGCTGATGATGAAGGAGGTTGAAATAGCTGTGCAGAAGAACATAAATGTTATGCTTCAGTGTGAGAGATTAGTGATGATGAGTACTGTAACTGTTTGTGGTGTTGCTGCTGTACATATGTCCATTTGTTATGGTTAGTATGGCGATTTGTTTGGTATTCTGAGTAACTTAGATGTAATCTTCAGTTTAGGATTCTCTAGTCTGCACTGTAAGACATGATCTCTTAATCTCATAACAGTACTATTTGCTGTCTCCTCATCTAAGAATTGTTCATGCCAACAGAAAAAACGCAACAAAATGTCTATCTCCTCAAATGCTCTAAGTAACCTGACAAGTACATGCACAATTTTTAGCTCCCTGTTGGGGAACGTCGCATGGGAAACAAAAAAATTCCTACGCACACGCAAGATCTATCCATGGTGATGAGCATCTACGAGAGGGAGAGTGAATCTACATACCCTTGTAGATCGCTAAGCGGAAGCGTTAAGAAACGCGGTTGATGTAGTCGAACGTCTCCGCGATCCAAATCGCAAGTCGTCCCTCGATCCGATCACGAACTAGTGCCGAACAGACGGCACCTCCGCGTTCAACACACGTACGGCTTGATGACGCCTTCACCTCCTCGATCCAGCGAGCGATGGTGAAGTAGTAGATGAGTTCCGGCAGCATGACGGCGTGGTGATGGTGGTGAGGAACAATCTCTGCAGGGCTTCGCCAAGCACTACGGAGATTATGATGGGAGGAACTAGAGGGTTAGGGTTGCCGGCACACGGCTTGGAAAATCTTGATGTGTCCCGTGTGCTAGCCCTGCCCCTCTATTTATATGTTGAGCCCTGGGGTCTAAACTTGGAGAGAAAGCCTCCACAAGGTCGGTTTTGCCCACACAAGGTCGGTTTGGCCCGCATGGAAAGAGTCCCACTCGGATTCCAGCAGTACCGCGTACAAGCGGTAGTACCGCTTCACACAAGCGGTAGTACCGCTTCACACAAGTGGTAGTACCGCTTACGCGGTAGTACTGCCTTACCAGCGGTAGTACCGCTTAAGGCAGCAGCAAAACTTCCTTTTGCACTTTCCAATACCTCGTGGGCTTTACCCCTTTGGCCCATATAAAGTGTTGCTGCACCCGAACACCTTCCGGTGAATTCCGGAACCCTCCCGGAGATCAAAACACTATTATCACATATATCAATCTTTACCTCCGGACTCTTCCGGAGATCCTCGTCATGTCCGGTATCTTATCCGGGATTCCGAACAACCTTCGGTCACCAACACAATAACTCAACTATACTAATCGTCACCAAACGTTAAGTGTGTAGACCCTGTGGGTTCGAGAACTATGTAGACATGACCGAGACACCTCTACGGTCAATAACCAATAGCGGGACCTGGATGCCCATATTGGTTCCTACATATTCTACGAAGATCTATATCGGTCGAACCTCTATGTCAAGGATTCAGTTAATCCCGTATGCTGTTCCCTTTGTTCTTCGGTATGTTACTTGCCCGAGATTCGATCGTCGGTATCTCTATACCTAGTTCAATCTCGTTATTGGCAAGTCTCTTTACTCGTTCCGTAATACAAGATCTCGTGGATAACACTTTAGTCACATTGCTTGCAAGGCTCATTGTGATGTTGTATTACCAAGTGGGCCCTGAGATACCTCTCCGTCACACGGAGTAACAAATCCCAGTCTTGATAGTCACCCTCGGAGATACCTGTAGAGCATCTTTATAGTCACCCAGTTACGTTGCGACGTTTGATACACACAAGGTATTCCTCCGGTGTTAGTGAGTTGCATGATCTCAAGGTCATAGGAACAGATACTTGACATGCAGAAAACAATAGCAATAAACTGACACGATTATATGCTACGTTTATAGTTTGGGTCTTGTCCATCACATCATTCTCCTAATGATGTGATCCCGTTATCAAGCGACATCTCATGTCCATGGCCAGGAAACCTTCACCATCTTTTGATCAACGAGCTAGTTAACTAGAGGCTTACTAAGGACACAGTGTCTATGTACCCACACATGTATTTGAGTTTCCAATCAATACAATTATAGCATGGATAATAAACGATTATCATGAACAAGGAAATATAATAATAACCAATTTATTATTGCCTCTAGGGCATATTTCCAACAAATGGTTCTCTTCGTTCCCCGCCCTTGGTACCGATGCTGTTGCCGACATAGCTGACAGACTTTCCTCTCGCATGTCTTGTTGTCGTGGCCAGTTAAGATGTCACCGCCCTTCCTACTCTTTATCGACACCTAACATAGTTCCACATGATCGGAACCTGACTCTCCTGTACATCGTGGATTCCGAAGTATCCTTTGCACTTGGCTTGGTGTGTTATCACGAGCCACCCTCCGAGAGATGATCTATTCTGGGTTCAGGCGCAATACTTATTTCCGTTGCTCTAAACCCCTCTCACACTCTGTTTCAAGCATCAGACGGTTGTCTATCCGCTTGAAACTTCTTATTGTACCTTCTTACTTTGCTCTCGATGTTTTGCTTAAGTTCAATTCGAGAGATACTTCCTGCCACATCCTCTGAGATATCCATCAGATAACCAGCCCTGCAAAGGTCCATTCTTCCGAAGATACTCCTTACTCCACCCTTTAAATCTCTGGATGAGATTTCTTGTAGTGGAGGAGAATTGTAACACCCCTGAGTAATGAGCCACAGTGATCTTCAAATTAGTGCCACGCTAATTTGTTTTGCAAAGAATGAGCACACTCAAATCATATCTCATTTCAAATTCCTTCTCTGAATTCAATTCAAATCATAAGTGAATTTTGAAGTTGCTCAAAAATTGCTGCAAAAATGTTCATCATTTAGTAAATATTCCCTAACTAATATTTGTTAAGGAAAACAACATCACATTCAAGCTATGATGGACAGTAGCAACTAAAACAGAGCAATTCCAGCATTTTAAAATGCCATTTTATTTGAGGAAAATTCAAATGGATTCAAATTATCCTCAAATTTTTGGTGGCAGTGCAGAATAATGCAATGTATTTTAGTGGACATGTTTCACATTTTACTAAGTGCATTTGGCCGCTCATTTGTTTGCAAAACTATTTCTGTAAAAGGAAAAGCAGAAAAGAAAAGGGAAAAGGCCGAAGACTACTGTGCTACTGGGCTTCGAGTGCACAGGAGAAGGCCCAGCCCACTCCCCCTTTTTCTCCCTGCTCTCTCTCTCTCACTCTTTCTCTCGCCGTGTCAGCCGCGCCATGGCCGCAGCTCGCCGCTCCGGCCGCTCCTCGACACCTGCCGCCGCAGGGCTCAGGAGAGGATAAGGCCGAGCCCTATCCCTCCCCCCTGGACGCCTCGCCTTTCCCTCTCTCCCTCTCCAGCGCTCGCCGCTCCTCTCTCTTCCTCACAGAGCGCTGTTGATAACCCACAAGTATAGGGGATCGCAACAGTTTTCGAGGGTAGAGTATTCAACCCAAATTTATTGATTCGACACAAGGGGAGCCAAAGAATATTTGTAAGTATTAGCAGTTGAGTTGTCAATTCAACCACACCTGGAGACTAAATATCTGCAGCAGAGTGATCAGTAGCACAGTAGTATGATAGTTTGATAGCAGTAGAAATGATAGTAACAGTAGCAGTAACGGTAAGAGCAATAATAGTAGCAATTGTGACAGCAGTAGTAACAATAGTAACTTAGCAAGAATCAATATGTGAAAATCTCATAGGCATTGGATCGGTGATATTCGTTGGATAACATTCATCATGTAACAGTCATAACCTAGGGCGACACAGAACTAGCTCCAATTCATCAATATAATGTTGGCATGTATTCCATATATAGTCATACGTGCTTGCGATAAGAACTTGCATGACATCTTTTGTCCTACCCTCCCGTGGCAGCGGGGTCCATAAGGAAACTAAGGGATATTAAGGCCTCCTTTTAATAGAGAACCGGAACAAAGCATTAACACTTAGTGAATACATGAACTCCTCAAACTATGGCAATCACCGGAAAGAATCCCAATTATTGTCACCTTGGGGTATGCGGATCATAACACATAGCAGGTGCATATAACTTGCAAGATCGGATCAAGAACACAAATATATTGATGAAAACATAAAGGGTTCAGATCTGGAATCATGGCACTCGGGCCCTAGTGACAAGCATTAAGCATAGCAAAGTCATAGCAACATCAATCTCAGAACATAGTGGATACTAGGGATCAAGCCCTAACAAAACTAACTCGATTACATGATAAATCTCATCCAACTCATCACCGTCCAGCAAGCCTACGAAGGAATTACTCACTCCCGGCGGTGAGTATCATGAAATTGGTGATGAAGGATGGTTGATGATGACGATGCCGGAAGACCCCCCCCCCTCTCCGGAGCCCTGAACGGACTCCAGATCTGGCCTCCCGATGAAGAACAGGAGGTGGCGGCGGCTCCGTACCGTGAAACGCAATAAAACTTCCTCTCCTATTTATTTTCTTCTGAAAACTGAATTTATAGCGTTGGAATTAGATCAGACGGAGCCACGTGGGCCCCACGAGGTACCAGGGCGCGCCTGGGAGGGTGGCGCGCCCTGGTGCCTCGTGGGCACTGGGTGGCCCCCCTTCTGTTGGTTCTTGCGCCAATAATTTTTATATATTCCATAAAAATTCTCCAGAAAGTTTCATCCAAATCCAAGAACTTTGATTTTCTTCACAAAAACAACACCATGGCAATTCTGCTGAAAACAACGTCAGTCCGGGTTAGTTTCATTCAAATCATGCAAATTAGGGGCCAAAACAAGAGCAAAAGTGTTTGGAAAACTAGATACGACGGAGACGTATCAACTCCCGCAAACTTAACTCATTGCTTGTCCTCAAGCAATTCAGTTGACAAACTGAAAGTGATAAAGAAAAACTTTTACAAACTCTTTTGTTCTTGTATCTATATATATGCTTAAATAGTACCCAAGTTTTCAGCAAAGATTATAACTAACCATGCAAATGATAACTCTTAGAAATTATATTCACTCATATCAATGGCATAATCAACTAGAGAGCAATAATAAGATATTTCAAATGTCAACACTTTGTCAAAACAATCATGATATAATATGACAACATGGTATCTCACTAGACCTTTCTGAGACCGCAAAACATAAATGCAGAGCACCTCCAAAGTTCAAGCAGCGACTAAACATTGTAATTCATGGTAGAAGAGATCCAGTCATGATACACACAACATTAACTATACACAATGCATGAGAATGACAATAGTGCTCTCAGGTCTGGTGCTTGTTTGAGAAGGTGATGACTCAACGATAAAAGTAAAATAACATAAAAGTAAATAGATAGGCCCTTCGTAGAGGGAAGCATGGATTTGCAGAGGTGCCAGAGCTCGAAGCTTAAAGCAGAGGTAAATAAATTTTTGGGAGGTATGCCTTTCCTGTCAATGTCACGACCAAGAGTTTTCAATATCTTCCATGCTAAACACATTAGCGGCGGTTCCCAAGCGGTAAAGTAAAGTTTACTCCCCCTCCACCAACAATCACAAGCCATGGCTAGCCGAATCCTCGGGTGCCCTCCATACCAACAACTTTTTGGGGGAGTTTGTTTTATTATTTTGCATTTTTTTAATAATGGGATTGGGCATCCCGATTACCAGCCCCTCTCGTGCAAGGACAAGTGAGTAAACACTCGTCATGAGAATAACCCGCTTAGCATGGAAGATACTGACCGCCCCCTGTCGCTCCATGAGCGGTACGGACACACAAAACAAATGTTCATTTGAATAATTGGAGGTGGCACATGCGAATTTACTTAGGGCAGCAGAGTAATTTCGCGTATATTGGACTCATCTGGAGTAACTTTGGTTTAAGGGTTTTGATGCACAAGCAGTATTCCAGCTTAGTACAGGCGAAGGCTAGCGAATAGGTTGAGAAGCGACCAGCTAGAGAGCGAAAACGGTCATAATCATGCATTATGAATAATCAACATTGAATACTAGCATGAGTAGGATATAAAAACCATGAACATAAATATCGTGGAGGCTATGTTGGTTTTGAATCAACTACATGCGTGAACATGTGCCAAGTCGAGCCACTTGAAACATTCAGAGGAGGATACCATATCATCATACTACATCATGAACATTTTAATGCATGTTGACACTCAAGATAAATCATTATCCACTCCTAGCTACTTAAGCATGGCATGAGCAACTATAATCTCTAATTGTCATCACAAACATGTTTAATCATAATATGCTGAATCATGGATACTGAGTTAAACATATTTACAAAAACAAAGAACAAGTTGAGTTCATACCCGCTTTCCCTTGCCACAGTCACTTCATCAAATCATCGTCATTATTGCCTTTCACTTGCATGACCGAATGATATGAAAATAAAAGTAGTGGAAGTGTGCCGTGGACTAAGCTGGAATCTGCAAGCATTTTATTCAAAGGAGAAGACAAGGTAAAATGGGCTCTTTGTTAGATCAACAATAATGCATATGAGAGCCACTTAACATTTTCATCGTGGTCTTCTCCTTACAATGACTCAACAAAAGAAAAGAATTTCAGAGAAACACACTACACCATGGTAGAGCTTCCGTGACACACCAATGTGTCGGCATAGGGTACCTTTGCCGACAGTTAAGTTGTAGCTACCACCAATGCTGACAGAAGATGAAAGAGTCGGAGGACTTGCTGTGGGCAAAGGTATTGCCGACAGTTGTATACTTCTCAACACTTTTTCAGTCGGCATACACCCTACCTACGCCGACAGATGGTATGTCCACATACACCTTACCTACGCCGACACTTTATCAGACAACATACACCCTACCTATGCCGACAGATAGCGTGTCCACATACACCCTACCTATGCCGACACTTTATTAGCCACGTAAACCATATCTATGCCAACAGATAGTCTATCAACACACACCCTACCTACACCGACAGATATTGTCTTTGCCGACAGATAAATTGCTGGTAAAGTGATGTGCAGCCAAAACAATATATACAAGCTCTAAACAGATTCAATTATTATCCTCACATCCACAAGCAGGTTCAAGATGAACACATACTGTACAACAATGAAAATATATTCACAAACGTGCATATACATTGAACGCAAATTGACGAACACATCAATCTTGACGAAACATAGTTTTGACCATCTTAACAATCACCCCGAACACACAAGTCACAAAAAGATGAGCACTATTTGCTGGTATGAGAGACTTCAACTAGATGGTCTAGAACACACAAGTCTGTATCCACATGCAAAAAATGCAAGCTCCAAAATAACCGAAACACCAAATGGTCTAGAAGACACATAAAATCCATGATTACAAGTTGGTTGGTCCATAAACGCTGCAAAGTCATCACGTCCATGTGCACCAGTTGGCTAAGTGCCTGAAATTGAAAGTGGAATCAGCTCAAGTTGTTCAAAGCTCATATGTGGATTAACACAGATTCGATCAATAAATCCTCATGATATCATAGTTAACAATATAGTTTCTATAAAAGTTATAATCGGCTCACATGGTACTATATAGAACTATGTTCCTGTGCTTGCAGTTTTATCAACAATGAAGGTATTGACCATCTGAAACAGAGATCCTACAACCTAGTAGCTTATTTTATAGCCTATTACATAAGCATTCACTGAAGAAAAGACAACCTCTTTCGCAACCTCTCTAGATTTTCATGATTAAGAGCTACATAACCATGGATAAAAAAGGAAACCATGACACATATATACACAAGCAATTTAGTGTTAACACATAGGCCAGCAACCTTGTAAAGTGACATTTTAGAAACTGTTCTTATGCAATAGCATGTGAGCTAATTACTACTGAAACAAAAAAAGTACCTAGTAGTTGAGGTACCAGGCGAGGTAGCCCTCCATTCGCCACCGATTGCCTACTGCAAGTCGTGGCCCTGGTTCCCGGTGAGGTAGCCTTCCATCCACCATTCGTTATCTGCTGCATGTGGGCGACCATGATTCCCAGCGAGGTAGCCATCCGTTCTCCGCCCATTGCCCGCGCTGCATGCTGGTGGTCGTGGTTCCCGGCTATTGTCGGCAAGACTAAATGGATTAGTAACTTGTTTCTCAGTGTCGAGCATTGTAATGATGACAACTATATGTAACTGCACTAATTGCATCTATTTTTTACTCTAATAATGTGCAATTGGCATAGGCGTATCATGGTACAACACTGAATTTAAGCATAAAAAGTACAGGACTGAGTCAGTTTAATCGCTCAAAACCGGTCATGAGTTCCACAACAAACATTAGCAGAGCATTTCCTAATACAAACAGTGAGCCACAGTTACAACGGCGAGTGCTGGTAGTAGTGAATTTAAATTACACATGACGCAATCACAAGACAAACTGAGCCATTCAGTTGCAAACTACCCTCTACACTTTGAAATAAGCCATTTCGGGTGCAGAGACTTACTTGAAGGGCAAAGAGCTTGGTGTTCAAGTTGTGGGAGTTGTGCAGAATGTGGACTGGATGCAGACACAAGTCAAGGTTGTTCTATAGATCCCACCCACAGTATCAGATCAGCTGAAACGAAGCAGCCCAATTTCAGTCGAGAGAGTTAAAACTAGGCACATAAACCATAGCAGTAGTATAAGGGGCTCATGGAGAGTAAGAAGAAGAACCGGTGCCTATTCAGTTCCAAGTGGACTTGCCACGCGTTGACTGAAAAATAGCTCATGTGCCAAGATAGTAAGCTGATACATATTTATATTGTTTGTGATAAACTAAACCTTCATTTCTCGGGCCTAGTTTAAGATGATGTACTAGTTGAACTGGTCAACAAAAATGAACCCTGGACAAGCATCAGGATGGCGAAATTATGGATCCATCCATTCCATTTGCTGACGTACCACATCATATCCTCAAATGGCTTGTATAAGATCAATGAGGGCCCACCGGTGCCAGCGGCATGCCTCTAGCACAAGATGAAAATAAAACAACAAAGCTTATCATCATATTATTATATGCCAGTGATCAAACTTGCATGGAGCCACATACTGAATCTAAAGGTTTAGAGCATTGTGCTTTTGTTCTGCTATTCAGATTGGCCAAGCAAAGGTGAAGACATGACATAAATAAACAACCTCCTAGCCTCCTAACCACATATAGCTGTAGATGTTTTTCTCATGGGTAAATACAAATGCAACGTTACTTATCTAACATTTTGTATTCCCTTCTGCCCTAACTGAAGTATTACTAGTGACTAATTCTGAGGTACAACGGAAAACATGCATAAAGCATGACCATGTTGTAGATCAGCAATCAAGCTTACATGGCAACAATAAGGTCCAGTGATAAGTTCCCAAGGTTTACATAGGATTTAGGGTGTAATATTCAGATGGTCCAGACAAGTGTTAAAACAGGACACCAGACCAACAATTTCCTACATGTGCATTCATTTTCCCAATGACATATATATGCCATTGCCTCAATGACATTTTATATGTCGGTGTCTTTCTTGTGTCTCCAAATTAAAATCAAGGTTTACTTTTATAATATTTTGTTGAACTTCGCGCGCCAACAGAAGTATTACTGGATGCCTGACAAAATAGTCGCACATCACAATTAACCAAACAAAGACGAGGAAGTACAGGAAGCTGTACCAGCTGGAGTATAGAAGCAGCCGTAAAGAAGTAACACAAAGTCAGTGCTGCATACCCAGAAAATTTACCACTAGCTTGCAATCGGTTTAGTATTGGAGAGGCAGTCACATAAGAGGGGCGACTAAGTTTTGCAGCCGAACCACACCTGCACACGTCATGATCACATCCCTTTCCTTTTGAGGCATGTCATTATGCATAGCTGATACCGTTAAGTTGTTGGTGCGCATTCTTTGGGTAAGACAATCCCCCTGGTCAAGAGGGAATTATCATTTTAGCATGTGGTGAACGATTAATTATGTCAACACGACCATAGTTAAACACTTAACAAAGCTGGACAGCCTTTAGAACAAAAAAGCTGGACAAGAACGATTTACACTTCAGTCAACAAATGGTTTTCTTTCTTTGTTTCCAATTCAAATACAATTACCTACAAATATGTTGTTCGCCAGGAACAAGCAGCTCTAGAGTCCGAAAATAAGAACTGGTCACAATTTACACTATCTTACTACAAATATCGTTCCTTAATTGAAGCATAACAGACTAATTCAAAGAGAGTTTTGATCTAGATTTTCATAGGGAAGTAAGAAGCATCTTTTAAAGAAATAATAAGCATTTTCACAGAGAACTGAATGCATTAATAGTCTGCAATGAGAACAATAGTGCAACAGCATTAGAGTTAAACCAGATCCATAACAGAGTAACTGAAAAATTTCAGATCCATAGCATTTTTAGAGAAATAAAGCATCACATAACAGACTAGAGCTTGTCAGACCAAACTAATAGATACAACCAACTAGGCAGGTATATGAGAATGGCAGAAGATAATTTTTCCTGGGACGCAACATAGCACAACTTATTCCTGAGAGGCTAAGGACGCAACATACCACATACAACAGAAACGGAGGTACATGCCAATATGCAAACTTATGTGGTCGCCGAGGGTCAGCGTTGCTGTTGGTGACGAGCAGATGAACATTGCAGAAACCTTTCATGAGACATCGCTCCATTGGTGGCGGCGTGGGCGCGTGGCCGAGCTTGTTGGAGACGAGATCTTTCACTGAGAGGAGGAAGAGGAGCGCGCTGACTTGGTCCTTCGTGAGGGCTAGCGGTGGTCGGTGAAGGTCCCGGCGGACGGAGCAGTCGGCGGCCGCGGCAATGGGGAAGGCATGCAACAGATGGGGTTAGGGGATCTGGGATATGCTCACCGCCGTCGGCGGGGACTCGGGCCAGCGAAGATGCCCATGTGGTGGCTGCGAAGGGGCCGGGGAAGGTAGGCGATGGAGGGGGCCGGGAGCTCGGGGCTATGGCCGCCGGTGGCGGCAGGGACGGGTCCGAGGACGGCGGCGATGGAAATTGGGGGCAGGGGCGGGGGCGGATAGGGTTAACACGAATGGACTACGGGTTCGTTTGGGGATACTAGGCCAGGGTGAAAACTGGGCCGCCCGCAGTGAAATTTTTGGGCTCTCGCGCCTAATTCACGCGGCAGTTTTTTGGCCTTTCTTTGCTTGACGCGTGTCCACATACGCCGACACTTAATCTGTGTCCATACACCCTACCTACGCCGACAGATATTATGTCGTTATAAGCACATACCTACACCGATTGAAAAACTATCAGGACGCGCACATCTACCGACAGATGATATGTCACTAAGTGGTTGCCGACATATACATTGTCATTGTGTGATTTCCGACACATAGTTTGTCTATAATGATGTACATTGGCTGACAGATGATCTGATTACAAAGCTTCGGAGCTACGCCGACAGATCTCCTGTAGAGATTAATATACCTTTGCCCACGGAAGTGTGTCACCTAACCTCTACCGTGGTGTAGTGACACACTGAAATGTTTTTGGAGTTTTTTGTTTTCTGAAGAAAGCAAAAAGAAGAAAACAACAAACGAGAAAAGAAAACTATTTACACGGGAGAACTCCCAACAAGCAAAAGAAGAAATGGGAAATCTTTTTGGGTTTTCTTTTACTACTACAAAACTACAACTAATTAAACTAGAAAGAAAGACCGAAAAGAAATGAGAAATGTTTTTGGATTTTCTCAAGGTTTTTCAAACACACAAGAAGAAAGCGAGAAAATAAAACTAACATGGATTATACAATGAAAAAGTATGAACACCGACAACTGGAATGAAATGTGTGGACTTGAATATAATGTCGGTGAGAAATACGTACTCCCCCGAGCTTAGGCTTTTGGCCTAGCTTGGTCATCGCCATCCCTGGTCTGGGTAATAATCGAAGTGGTAACTCGTGGAGGCGTTCTGAGCCGAAGGGATAAGTGAGGGGGTCCCTGTGGGGCCCACGAGGTACCTGGGCGCGCCAGGGGGGTGCACCGTATGTTCATTACCATTGATATGAAAAGTGACCTTGCTTTTGTTGCAATCAATAATAGCCCCTGCAGTGTTCAAGAAGGGTCTACCAAGGATAATTGACATGTTGTCATCCTCGGGCATATCAAGTATAACAAAGTCTGTTAAGATAGTAACATTTGCAACTACAACTGGCACGTCCTCACAAACACCAATAAGTATGGCAGTTGATTTCTCAGCCATTTGCAATGATATTTCAGTGGGAGTGAGTTTATTCAAATCAAGTCTTTTATATAAAGAGAAAGGCATAACACTAAGACCGGCTCCTAAATCACACAAAGCAGTTTTGACATAATTTTTCTTAATGGAGCATGGTATAGTTGGTATTCCTGGATCTCCTAGTTTCTTAGGTACTCCATCCTTAAAAGAATAATTTGTAAGCATGGTGGAAATTTCAGCTTCAGGTATTTTTCTTTTATTTGTGACAATGTCTTTCATGTATTTAGCATAGGGAGGCATCTTTATAATATCAGTCAAACGAGTACACAAAAAGACTGGCCTAAGCATTTCAGCAAAGGGTTCAAATTCTTCCTCATCTTTTTTCTTAGATGGTTTAGGAGGAAAGGGCATGGGTTTCTGAACCCATGGTTCTCTTTCTTTACCATGTTTCCTAGCAACGAAGTCCTTTTTATCATAACGTTTATTTTTAGAAGGTGGGTTATCAAGATCAACAGTAGGTTCTATTTCAACATCATTATCAAGTTCTTTGTCATTATCTGGTTGGGTATCCACATGAACATCATCATTATTATTATCATCAAGTGAATGTTCATTACCAGATTGTGTTTCAGCATCAGAAATAGAAACATCATTACTCTCCTCCAAGGGTTTTTCTACCTCGGGTTCACTAGAAGTATGCAAAGTCCTATCATTTTTCTTTTTCTTTTTCTTTTTAGATGGACTAGGTGCATCAACATTAATTCTTTGAGAGTCTTGTTCAATTCTTTTTGGGTGACCTTCAGGATAAAGTGGCTCCTGAGTCATTCTACCTCCTCTAGTCATTACTCTAACAGCATGATCATTCATATTGTTATTCATTTCATTGAGCAATTCACTCTGAGATTTAGCAACTTGTTCTAATTGAGTTTGGACCATAGATACATGTTTACTCACACCTTTAACATCATTAGCAATTCTACATAACAAGTCACTCAAGCGATCAATCATGTAGGCATTTCGTTTTAATTGTTTCATAACATTTGCATTGAAGTGATCTTGCTTCATAATATAATTGTCAAATTCATACAAGCATTGACTAAGAGGTTTGTGATACGCCCATTTTGCATCATCTTTTGCTACTGTTATTTATAGTGTTTTTAATCATTATAACACTTTTTTGGAGTAATTCTAATGCCTTTTCTCTCTTAATATGCAAGATTCACACAAGGAGGGAGAATGTCGGCAGCTGGAATTCTGGACCTGAAAAAGCTCTGTCAAGATACCTATTCTGCACATCTCCAAATGAGCTGAAATTTTACGGAGAATTATTTTGGAATAAATAAAAAATATTGGAAGCAAAAAAGTACCAGAAGGGGCCACCCAGGTGCCCACGAGGCACCAGAGCGCGCCACCCCCCCAGGCGCGCCCTGGTACCTCGTGGGGCCCCTGGCCTACTTCTGGCCCCCATTTTCTGGTATATAAGTGAATTTGACCTAAAAAATAGAGAGAAGACTTTTGGGACGGTGCGCCGCCGTCTCGAGGCGGAACTTGGGCAGGGGCACTTTTGCTCTTCGGCGGAGAGATTCCGCCGGGGATACTTCCCTCCGGGAGGGGGAAATCGTCGCCATCGACATCACCAGCGACCCTCTCATCGTGGGAGGGCCAATCTTCATCAACATCTTCACCAGCACCATCTCATCTCAAACCCTAGTTCATCTCTTGTATTCAATCTTTGTCTCAAAACCTCAGATTGGTACCTGTGGGTTGCTAGTAGTGTTGATTACATCTTGTAGTTGATGCTAGTTGGTTTATTTGGTGGAAGATTATATGTTCAGATCTATTATGCTATTCAATACCCTACTGATCACGGGCATGTTGATGATTTGTGAGTAGTTACTTTTGTTCTAGAG
The DNA here is from genome assembly GCA_039707655.1 of Elymus sibiricus. Classification (NCBI taxonomy): domain Eukaryota; kingdom Viridiplantae; phylum Streptophyta; class Magnoliopsida; order Poales; family Poaceae; genus Elymus; species Elymus sibiricus. Next base: position 394,403,458 of record CM077674.1, read on the forward strand.
GACATGGGAGAAGTCTTGTCATAAGTAATCATGTGAATTTGGTATTCGTTCGATATTTTGATGATATGTATGTTGTTGATTCTCTTAGTGGTGTCGTGTGAACGTCGACTACATGACTCTTCACCATCTTTGGGCCTAAGGGAATGCATTGTGGAGTAGTAATTAGATGATGTGTTGCTAGAGTGACAGAAGCTTAAACCCTTGTTTATGCGCTATTCCGTAAGGGGCTGATTTGGATCCAAATGTTTAATGCTATGGTTAGAGTTATCTTAATTCTTCTTTCGTAGTTGCGGATGCTTGTGAGAGGGGGTAATCATAAGTGGGAGGTTTGTTCAAGTAAGAATAGCACCCAAGCACCGGTCCACCCACATATCAAATTATCAAAGTAGCGAGCGCGAATCAAACAAACATGATGAAAGTGACTAGATGAAATTCCCATGTGTCCTCGAGAACGTGTTGCTTATTATAAGAGATCGTTCCGGCTTGTCCTTTGCTATAATAAGATTGGGCCAACTTGCTGCACTCTTTGTTACTATTGTTACTTGTCACTTGTTACAATCTATCTTGCTATCAAACTACTCGTTACCGATAATTTCAGTGCTTGCAGAAAACAACTTGCTGAAAACCGCTTGTCATTTCCTTCTGCTCCTTGTTGGGTTTGACACTCTTACTTATCGAAAGGACTACGATTGATCCCCTATACTTGTGGGTCGTCAAGACTCTTTTCTGGCGCCGTTGCCGGGGAGTGAAGCGCCTTTGGTGAGTGGAATTTGGTAAGGAAACATTTATATTACGTGCTGAAATTTACTGTCACTTGTCACTATGGAAAGTAATCCTTTGAGGGGTTTGTTCGGGGTATCTTCACCTCGACCGGAAACACCAAAAGTTGCTCCTCAACATTCTGCACCTACTGAAAATATTGAATATGAAATTCCTTCGAGTATGATAGAGAAACTGCTAGCAAATCCTTATGCAGGAGATGGAGCAATACATCCTGATATGCACTTGATCTATGTGGATGAAATTTGTCGATTGTTTAAGCTTGCAGGTTTATCCGGAGATGGAGTTAAGAAGAAAGTATTCCCTTTATCTTTGGGGGGAAAAGCATTGACATGGTATAGGCTATGTGATGATACCGATACATGGGACTGGAACCGATTGAAACTGGAATTCCATCAGAAATTTTATCCTATGCATTTGGTTCATCGTGATCGGAATTATATATATATATATAATTTTTGGCCTCATGAAGGAGAAAGCATCGCTCAAGCTTGGGGGAGGCTTAAGTACATGATGTACACATGCCCCAATCATGAGCTCGCAAAGGAAATTATCTTACAGAATTTTTATGCTCGGCTTTCTCATGATTATCAAAATACTCTCGATTCTTCTTCGACCGGCTCCATTATGAAGAAAACTATTGAATTCAGATGGGATCTTCTGGATAGAATTAAACACAACTCTGAAGATTGGGAACTCGACAAAGGTAATGAGTCAGGTATAATACTTGAGTTCGATTGTGTTAAATCTTTTATGACTACCGATGCCTTTCATAAGTTTAGCACTAAATATGGACTCGACTCTGAGATAGTAGCTTCCTTTTGTGAATCATTTGCTACTCATGTTGATCTCCCTAAGGAGAAGTGGTTTAAATATCATCCCCCTGTTAAAGAAAAGATTGAGGAACCCGTTAGTGTTAAAGAAGAAACAATTGTTTACCATGTTGATCTAGTTGTGCCTACCGCTTATATTGAGAAACCACCTTTTCCTGTTAGGATTAAGGAACATGCTAAAGTTTCAACTGTGGTTAACAAAAGTCACATTAGAGCACCTAGACCCTCTGAACAAATTAAAGTTGAACCTAATGTTGCTATGGTTAAAGATCTCTTGGTTGATAATATAGATGGGCATGTTATTTACTTCTGCGATGAAGCAGCTAGAATTGCTAAACCTGACTCTAAAGATAAAAACAGACCCGTCGTGGGCATGCCTATTGTCTCAGTTAAAATAGGAGATCATTGTTATCATGGCTTATGTGATTTGGGTGCTAGTGTGAGTGCTATTCCGTTTACCTTATATCAAGAAATTATGAATGATATTGCACCTGTTGAAACTGAGGACATTGATGTTACTATTAAACTTGCCAACAGAGATACCATTACACCGCTTGGGATCGTTAGAGATGTTGAAGTCTTGTGTGGAAAAATCAAATACCCTACTGATTTTCTAGTCCTTGGTTCCCCACAAGATGATTTTTGTCCCATTATGTTTGGTAGACCCTTCTTGAACACTGTTAATGCCAAGATTGATTGCGCTAAAGAAATTGTTAGTGTTGATTTTGGTGGTATGTCTCATGAGTTTAATTTCTCTAAATTTCGTAGACAACCTCATGATAAAGAATTGCCAAGTAAAGATGAAATTATTGGTCTTGCTTCTATTGCCGTACATCCTACTGATCCGTTAGAACAATATTTGCTAGACCACGAAAATGATATGCATATGAATGAATGAAATGAAATAGATAGAATGTTCTTTGATCAGCCACCCATCCTTAAATATAATTTGCCTGTTTAAACTCTTGGAGGTCCTCCCCCACCTAAGGGTGATCCTGTATTCGAATTGAAGCAATTGCCCGATACATTGAAATATGTTTATCTTGATGAAAAGAAGATATATCCTGTTATTATTAGTGCCAACCTTTCAGCACACGAAGAAAAGAGATTACTAAAAACTCCGAGGAAGCACCGAGCAGCTATTGGATATACTCTTGATGATCTTAAGGGCATTAGTCCCACTCTATGTCAGCACAAAATTAATATGGAGCCTGATGCTAAACCAGTTGTCAACCACCAACGACGATTAAATCTTAAGATGAAGGAGGTGGTAAGAACTGAAATATTAAAACTTCTGGAAGCAGGTATAATTTATCCCATAGCTGATAGTAGATGGGTAAGTCCTATTCATTGTGTCCCTAAGAAAGGGGGTATTACCGTTGTCCCCAATGATAAAAATGAACTCATTCCACAAAGAATTGTAACTGGTTATAGGATGGTAATTGATTTTAGAAAATTAAACAAAGCTACTAGAAAAGATCATTACCCCATACCTTTCATTGATCAAATGTTAGAAATATTGTCTAAGCATACACACTTTTGTTTCCTAGACGGTTATTCTGGTTTTTCTCAAATACCCGTAGCACAATCTGATCAAGAGAAAACCACCTTTACTTGTCCTTTTGGAACTTATACTTATAGACGTATGCCTTTTGGTTTATGCAATGCACCTGCTACCTTTCTAAGATGTATGACTGCTATATTCTCTGACTTTTGTGAAAAGATTGTTGAGGTATTTATGGATGATTTTTCCGTTTACGGAACTTCTGTTCATGATTGCTTAAGCAACCTTGATCGAGTTTTGCAAAGATGTGAAGAAACTAATCTTGTCTTGAATTGGGAGAAGTGCCACTTTATGGTGAATTAAGGTATTGTCTTGGGGCATAAAATTTCTGAGAGAGGTATTGAAGTTGATAAAGCTAAGGTTGATGCCATTGAGAAAATGCCATGTCCTAAAGATATTAAAGGTATAAGAAGTTTCCTTGGTCATGCTGGTTTCTATAGGAGGTTTATTAAAGACTTCTCTAAAATTTCTAGGCCTCTTACCAATCTTTTGCAAAAAGATGTTCCATTTGTTTTTGATGATGATTGTCTAGAAGCCTTTGAAACACTTAAGAAAGCCTTAACCACTGCACCCATTGTTCAACCACCTGATTGGAACTTGCCTTTTGAAATTATGTGTGAAGCTAGTGATTATGATGTTGGTGCTGTTCTAGGACAAAGAGTTGATAAGAAATTAAATGTTATCCATTATGCTAGTAAAACTCTAGACAGTGCCAAAGAAATTATGCTACTACTGAAAAAGAATTTCTAGCAGGTGTATTTGCATGTGATAAATTCTGATCCTACATAGTTGTTTCTAAAGTAACTGTTCACACTGATCATGCTGCTATTAAATATCTTATGGAAAATAAATATGCTAAACCTAGACTCATTAGGTGGGTTTTATTGCTACAAGAATTTGACTTACATATTATTGATAGAAAGGGAGCTGAGAATCCCGTAGCAGATAATTTGTCTAGAATTGAAAATGTTCTTGATGACCCACTTCCTATTAATGATGATTTTCCTGATGAACAATTAGCTATCATAAATGCTTCTCGTAATACTCCTTGGTATGCAGACTATGCTAATTATATTGTTGCTAAATTTATACCACCTAGTTTCACATACCAATAAAAGAAAAAGTTCTTTTATGATTTAAGACATTACTTCTGGGATGACCCACATCTTTATAAAGAAGGAGTAGATGGTATTATTAGGCGTTGTAAACCTGAGCATGAATAGGAACAAATCCTACGGAAGTGTCACTCCGAAGCTTACGGAGGACACCATGCGGGAGACAGAACTGCACACAAGGTATTACAATCTGGTTTTTATTGGCCTACTCTTTTCAAAGATGCTCATAAGTTTGTCTCCTCTTGTGATGAATGTCAAAGAATTAGTAATGTTGGTAGACGTCAGGAAATGCCTATGAATTATTCACTTGCTATTGAACCATTTGATGTTTGGGGATTTGATTATATGGGACCTTTTCCTAAATCCAATGGGTATACTCATATTTTAGTTGCTGTTGATTACGTTACTAAGTGGGTAGAAGCTATTCCAACTAGTAGTGTTGATCATAACACCTCTATTAAAATGCTTAAAGAAGTTATTTTCCCAAGGTTTGGAGTCCTTAGATATTTAATGACTGATGGTGGTTCACATTTTATTCATGGTGCATTTCGTAAATTGCTTGCTAAATATGATGTCAACCATAGAATTGCATCTCGATATCACCCTCAAACTAGTGGTCAAGTTGAATTGAGCAATAGAGAAATAAAATTAATTTTGCAAAAAACCGTCAATAGATCTAGAAGGAATTGGTCTAAGAAACTTGATGATGCATTGTGGGCTTACAGAACTGCTTATAAAAATCCAATGGGTATGTCTCCTTATAAAATGGTATATGGAAAAGCATGTCATTTGCCTCTTGAGTTAGAACATAAATCATATTGGGCAATTAAAGAACTGAATTATGATTTTAAACTTGCCGGTGAAAAGAGGTTATTTGATATTAGCTCATTAGATGAATGGAGAACCCAAGCTTATGAAAATGCCAAATTATTTAAAGAAAAGGTTAAAAGATGGCATGATAGAAGAATTCAAAAACAGGAATTCAAAATAGGTGAGCAAGTTCTATAATACAATTCTCGTTTGAGATTCTTTCCAGGAAAACTTCTCTCTAAATGGGAAGGACCGTATATCATCGAGGAAGTTTATCGCTCTAGAGCCATCAAAATAAATAACTCCGAAGGCACTAATCCGAGAGTGGTGAATGGACAAAGAATTAAGCATTATATTTCAGGTACCCCATTAATGTTGAAACTAATATTATTGAAACAATTACACCGGAAGAATACATAAGAGAGACCTTCCGGAACACTCCAGAACCCTGAAAAGAAAGAGGTATGTGATACGGTAAGTAAACCGACTCCAAAAATTCCATAAAAATATTTTCTGTCAGTTTTGGAATATTTAGAAAAATAAAAAAAATAAGAAACAGCCGGGGGGACCCACCTGGTGCCCACGAGGCACCAGGGCGCACCACCCCCCAGGCGCGCCCTGGTACCTCATGGGACCCACGTGTGCCTTTCCGACTCCATTTTTCTTCTGCATTACTTGTTTTGCAAGATAAAAAATCTTTATATATACTCCCGTATGTTTTAACCACCGTATCGCATAAATCTCTTCTGTTCTTGTTTCGTGCTATTTTTCTGATAGATCTAGATTGTAATGGCTCCCCAAAAGCTTCGTGCCAAGCACCGCATTGTGCAATCATCGCCGGCCAAACGCCCCTACAGCGAGGTCTACTATGAGTTGTCGTCGGGAGAAGAAGACAATGGCAAGGAGGACAAGGTCGAGGAAGTTGCAGGAGCCCAGGCTCCAGAAGGAGGGCAAGCCATCCCCATGGAGGAGAACGCAGAGAAGGCAGATATCCTTCAACCTTTATATGATCATCTCTCTCCATCCGTAATTCAAGCCCTAAGAGTCTTTGAAATAGTTAGTGTTCAGAATACATCTCTCACTCGCGAAGTTATTTTGTTGGAGGAGTAAAAGATCGCCCTTCGGAGCATCAACCGCAGATTGATGTATCTGCTTGAGCTGAAGGACAAGCCCATCACTTCATCACCACCACCATCACCGGAGAAGGACACTTGAGTACATGGGTATGGGCACTCCCCTTGGCTTGTGCCAAGCTTGGGGGAGGTGCCCCGGTATCGTATCACCATCACTTTTATTATCTTTACCTATTTTTAGTTCGATCCTTAGTTATTTCGTGATCTAGTTGAATAAAAGTTTAGTATGATCTATTTTCGAGTGTTAGTTTCGTGATCCATCTATCTATGTAATCGAGTTGAGAGTTATATAATAAAGTGTAGTTTGAGTTTTTGCCTCTTTACTTTCATGTTCCAACTCTAGCAATGAAAATAATGAAAAAGATCATATGCTAATCCTATGGAAAGTAATGACATTACATAAAGAAAAGTATAAGTGGTAAAATTTATTGGAAGTTAACAAACATAGTATTAGTCAATGATGCAATTCATGAAAGAATTAATAAGGGAAGAGAAGATTCACATGCAAATATACTATCTTGGACATCTTTTATGATTGTGAGCCCCCATTAAGTATTTTATACCAAATTGTTGAAGTTGGACAAGGAAGACAACGTAATGAATTATGTTTGTTCATATTCACATAGAAGTTATATTGTTATAGATCCTCCAACATGTGGTGCTTGCCCAATATCTTTGCTAGCCAAAAATTCGCACCAAGTAGAGATACTACTTGTGCATCCAAAACCCTTAAACCCAGTTACATGTCATTTGAGTCCACTATATCTACCTATGGATTGAATAAGACCCTTCAAGTAAGTTGTCATCGGTGCAAAAAGCAATAAAAATTGCCTCTAAGTATGTCTGCACTTTTATTGTAAGGGAAATAAGCTTTGTACGAACTTGTGCTAGTAAAGAAATAAAAGCGACAGACTGCATAATGAAGGTTGCTATCACAAGGGGCAATATAAAGTGATGTTCCTTTGCATTAAGAGCTCTTGCATCCAACAACAAAAAGCGCATGACAACCTCTGCTTCCCTCTGCGAAGGGCCTATCCTTTACTTTTATGTATTTACTTTTTATGCAAGAGTCAATAGTGTTCTCCTCTATTCCTTTTTATTTTTCTCTTTTGCAAGCATTATGTGGTGGGGAAAGATCTAGGCACATATATCCAGTTGGATATGAGTGATCATGAGTTATTATTGTTGACATCACCCTTGAGGTGAATAAGTTGGGAGGCGAAATCACAAGCCCCTATCTTTCTATGTGTCTGGCTGAAACTTTTTGCTCCATATATATGTCGTGAGTGTTAGCAATCATAGAAGACTAGATGATGGTTGAGTATGTGGACTTGCTAAATCACTCCTACAAGAGACCCTACCTGAAAATATGATGAATTGCAATTGCATTGTTGACTGAGAACATAGTTTGTTAGCTTTCAAGAAAGTTTATGCCTTATACTTCATTGTTGTGATGAATTGTTACTTGCTCATGAGAAGTTTATGATAATAAATATTGCTGCTATGATAATAAATATTGCTGTTATAATAATAATCATGATGCTTCTATGTCCGTATTTTGTTTTTATTGACACCTCTCTCTCTCTAAACATGTGGACATGATTATCGATATCGGCTTCGTTTGAGGACAAGCGAGGTCTAAGCTTGGGGGAGTTGATACGTCCATTTTGCATCATGTTCTGCTACTGTTATTTATAATGTTTTTAATCATTATAACACTTTTTGGAGTAATTCTAATGCCTTTTCTCTCTTAATATGCAAGATTCACACAAGGAGGGAGAATGCCGACAGCTAGAATTCTGGACCTGAAAAAGCTCTGTCAAGATACCTATTCTGCACATCTCCAAATGAGCTGAAATTTTACGGAGAATTATTTTGGAATAAATAAAAAATATTGGAAGCAAAAAAGTACCAGAAGGGGCCACCCAGGTGCCCACGAGGCACCAGAGCGCGCCACCCCCCCAGGCGCGCCCTGGTACCTCGTGGGGCCCCTGGCCTACTTCTGGCCCCCATTTTCTGGTATATAAGTGAATTTGACCTAAAAAATAGAGAGAAGACTTTTGGGACGGTGCGCCGCCGTCTCGAGGCGGAACTTGGGCAGGGGCACTTTTGCTCTCCGGCGGAGAGATTCCGCCGGGGATACTTCCCTCCGGGAGGGGGAAATCGTCGCCATCGACATCACCAGCGACCCTCTCATCGTGGGAGGGCCAATCTTCATCAACATCTTCACCAGCACCATCTCATCTCAAACCTTAGTTCATCTCTTGTATTCAATCTTTGTCTCAAAACCTCAGATTGGTACCTGTGGGTTGCTAGTAGTGTTGATTACATCTTGTAGTTGATGCTAGTTGGTTTATTTGGTGGAAGATTATATGTTCAGATCTATCATGCTATTCAATACCCTACTGATCATGGGCATGTTGATGATTTGTGAGTAGTTACTTTTGTTCTTGAGGACATGGGAGAAGTCTTGTCATAAGTAATCATGTGAATTTGGTATTCGTTCGATATTTTGATGATATGTATGTTGTTGATTCTCTTAGTGGTGTCATGTGAACGTCGACTACATGACACTTCACCATCTTTGGGCCTAAGGGAATGCATTGTGGAGTAGTAATTAGATGATGGGTTGCTAGAGTGACAGAAGCTTAAACCCTAGTTTATGCGCTATTCCGTAAGGGGCTGATTTGGATCCAAATGTTTAATGCTATGGTTAGAGTTATCTTAATTCTTCTTTTGTAGTTGCGGATGCTTGCGAGAGGGGGTAATCATAAGTGGGAGGTTTGTTCAAGTAAGAACAGCACCCAAGCACTGGTCCACCCACATATCAAATTATCAAAGTAGCGAACGCGAATCAAAAAACATGATGAAAGTGACTAGATGAAATTCCCATGTGTCCTCGAGAACGTGTTGCTTATTATAAGAGATCGTTCCGGCTTGTCCTTTGCTATAAAAAGGATTGGGCCAACTTGCTGCACTCTTTGTTACTATTGTTACTTGTCACTTGTTACAAATTATCTTGCTATCAAACTACTCGTTACCGATAATTTCAGTGCTTGCAGAAAACAACTTGCTGAAAACCGCTTGTCATTTCCTTCTGCTCCTCGTTGGGTTTGACACTCTTACTTATCGAAAGGACTACGATTGATCCCCTATACTTGTGGGTCATCAAGACTCTTTTCTGGCGCCGTTGCCGGGGAGTGAAGCGCCTTTGGTGAGTGGAATTTGGTAAGGAAACATTATATTACGTGCTGAAATTTACTGTCACTTGTCACTATGGAAAGTAATCCTTTGAGGGGTTTGTTCGGGGTATCTTCACCTCGACCGGAAACACCAAAAGTTGCTCCTCAACCTACTGCACCTACTGAAAATATTGAATATGAAAAATCCTTCGGGTATGATAGAGAAACTGCTAGCAAATACTTATGCAGGAGATGGAACAATACATCCTGATATGCACTTGATCTATGTGGATGAAATTTGTCGATTGTTTAAGCTTGCAGGTTTATCCGGAGATGGAGTTAAGAAGAAAGTATTCCCGTTATCTTTGGGGGGAAAAGCATTGACATGGTATAGGCTATGTGATGATACCGATACATGGGACTGGAACCGATTGAAACTGGAATTCCATCAGAAATTTTATCCTATGCATTTGGTTCATCGTGATCGGAATTATATATATAATTTTTGGCCTCGTGAAGGAGAAAGCATTGCTCAAGCTTGGGGGAGGCTTAAGTACATGATGTACACATGCCCCAATCATGAGCTCGCAAAGGAAATTATCTTACAGAATTTTTATGCTCGGCTTTCTCATGATTATCAAAATACTCTCGATTCTTCTTCGACCGGCTCCATTATGAAGAAAACTATTGAATTCAGATGGGATCTTCTGCATAGAATTAAACACAACTCTGAAGATTGGGAACTCGACAAAGGTAATGAGTCAGGTATAATACTTGAGTTCGATTGTGTTAAATCTTTTATGACTACCGATGCCTTTCATAAGTTTAGCACTAAATATGGATTCGACTCTGAGATAGTAGCTTCCTTTTGTGAATCATTTGCTACTCATATTGATCTCCCTAAGGAGAACTGGTTTAAATATCATCCCCCTGTTAAAGAAAAGATTGAGGAACCCGTTAGTGTTAAAGAAGAAACAATTGTTTACCATGTTGATCTAGTTGTGCCTACCGCTTATATTGAGAAACCACCTTTTCCTGTTAGGATTAAGGAACATGCTAAAGTTTCAACTGTGGTTAACAAAAGTCACATTAGAGCACCTAGACCCTCTGAACAAATTAAAGTTGAACCTAATGTTGCTATGGTTAAAGATCTCTTGGTTGATAATATAGATGGGCATGTTATTTACTTCTGCGATGAAGCAGCTAGAATTGCTAAACCTGACTCTAAAGATAAAAACAGACCCGTCGTGGGCATGCCTGTTGTCTCAGTTAAAATAGGAGATCATTGTTATCATGGCTTATGTGATTTGGGTGCTAGTGTGACTGCTATTCCGTTTACCTTATATCAAGAAATTATGAATGATATTGCACCTGTTGAAATTGAGGACATTGATGTTACTATTAAACTTGCAAACAGAGATACCATTACACCGCTTGGGATCGTTAGAGATGTTGAAGTCTTGTGTGGAAAAATCAAATACCCTACTTATTTTCTAGTCCTTGGTTCCCCACAAGATGATTTTTGTCCCATTATGTTTGGTAGACCCTTCTTGAACACTGTTAATGCCAAGATTGATTGCGCTAAAGAAATTGTTAGTGTTGATTTTGGTGGTATGTCTCATGAGTTTATTTTCTCTAAATTTCATAGACAACCTCATGATAAAGAATTGCCTAGTAAAGATGAAATTATTGATCTTGCTTCTATTGCCGTACCTCCTACTGATCCGTTAGAACAATATTTGCTAGACCACGAAAATGATATGCATATGAATGAAAGAAATGAAATAGATAGAATGTTCTTTGATCAGCCACCCATCCTTAAACATAATTTGCCTGTTGAAACTCTTGGAGGTCCTCCTCCACCTAAGGGTGATCCTGTATTAGAATTGAAGCAATTGCCCGATACATTGAAATATGTTTATCTTGATGAAAAGAAGATATATCCTGTTATTATTAGTGCTAACCTTTCAGCACACGAAGAAAAGTTATTACTAAAAACTCTGAGGAAGCACCGAGCTGTTGTTGGATATACTCTTGATGATCTTAAGGGCATTAGTCCCTCTCTATGTCAGCACAAAATTAATATGGAGCCTGATGCTAAACCAGTTGTCGACCACCAACGACGATTAAATCCTAAGATGAAGGTGGTGGTAAGAACTGAAATATTAAAACTTCTGGAAGCAGGTATAATTTATCCCATAGCTGATAGTAGATGGGTCAGTCCTGTTCATAGTGTCCCTAAGAAAGGGGGTATTCCCATTGTCCCCAATGATAAAAATGAACTCATTCCACAAAGAATTGTAACTGGTTATAGGATGGTAATTGATTTTAGAAAATTAAACAAAGCTACTAGAAAAGATCATTACCCCTTACCTTTCATTGATCAAATGTTATAAAGATTGTCTAAGCGTACACACTTTTGTTTCCTAGACGGTTATTCTGGTTTTTCTCAAATACCCGTAGCACAATCTGATCAAGAGAAAACCACCTTTACTTGTCCTTTTGGAACTTATACTTATTGAAGTTGATAAAGGTAAGGTTGATGCCATTGAGAAAATGCCATGTCCTAAAGATATTAAAGGTATAAGAAGTTTCCATGGTCATGCTGGTTTCTATAGGAGGTTTTTTAAAGACTTCTCTAAAATTTCTAGGCCTCTTACCAATCTTTTGCAAAAATATGTTCCATTTGTTTTTGATGATGATTGTCTAGAAGCCTTTGAAACACTTAAGAAAGCCTTAACCACTGCACCCATTGTTCAACCACCTGATTGGAACTTGCCTTTTGAAATTATGTGTGAAGCTAGTGATTATGATGTTGGTGCTGTTCTAGGACAAAGAGTTGATAAGAAATTAAATGTTATCCATTATGCTAGTAAAACTCTAGACAGTGCCAAAGAAATTATGCTACTACTGAAAAAGAATTTCTAGCAGGTGTATTTGCATGTGATAAATTCTGATCCTACATAGTTGATTCTAAAGTAACTGTTCACACTGATCATGCTGCTATTAAATATCTTATGGAAAATAAATATGCTAAACCTAGACTCATTAGGTGGGTTTTATTGCTACAAGAATTTGACTTACATATTATTGATAGAAAGGGAGCTGAGAATCCCGTAGCAGATAATTTGTCTAGAATTGAAAATGTTCTTGATGACCCACTTCCTATTAATGATGATTTTCCTGATGAACAATTAGCTATCATAAATGCTTCTCGTAATACTCCTTGGTATGCAGACTATGCTAATTATATTGTTGCTAAATTTATACCACCTAGTTTCACATACCAATAAAAGAAAAAGTTCTTTTATGATTTAAGACATTACTTCTGGGATGACCCACATCTTTATAAAGAAGGAGTAGATGGTATTATTAGGCGTTGTAAACCTGAGCATGAATAGGAACAAATCCTACGGAAGTGTCACTCCGAAGCTTACGGAGGACACCATGCGGGAGACAGAACTGCACACAAGGTATTACAATCTGGTTTTTATTGGCCTACTCTTTTCAAAGATGCTCATAAGTTTGTCTCCTCTTGTGATGAATGTCAAAGAATTAGTAATGTTGGTAGACGTCAGGAAATGCCTATGAATTATTCACTTGCTATTGAACCATTTGATGTTTGGGGATTTGATTATATGGGACCTTTTCCTAAATCCAATGGGTATACTCATATTTTAGTTGCTGTTGATTACGTTACTAAGTGGGTAGAAGCTATTCCAACTAGTAGTGCTGATCATAACACCTCTATTAAAATGCTTAAAGAAGTTATTTTCCCAAGGTTTGGAGTCCCTAGATATTTAATGACTGATGGTGGTTCACATTTTATTCATGGTGCATTCCGTAAATTGCTTGCTAAATATGATGTCAACCATAGAATTGCATCTCGATATCACCCTCAAACTAGTGGTCAAGTTGAATTGAGCAATAGAGAAATAAAATTAATTTTGCAAAAAACCGTCAATAGATCTAGAAGGAATTGGTCTAAGAAACTTGATGATGCATTGTGGGCTTACAGAACTGCTTATAAAAATCCAATGGGTATGTCTCCTTATAAAATGGTATATGGAAAAGCATGTCATTTGCCTCTTGAGTTAGAACATAAAGCATATTGGGCAATTAAAGAACTGAATTATGATTTTAAACTTGCCGGTGAAAAGAGGTTATTTGATATTAGCTCATTAGATGAATGGAGAACCCAAGCTTATGAAAATGCCAAATTATTTAAAGAAAAGGTTAAAAGATGGCATGATAGAAGAATTCAAAAACAGGAATTCAAAATAGGTGAGCAAGTTCTATAATACAATTCTCGTTTGAGATTCTTTCCAGGAAAACTTCTCTCTAAATGGGAAGGACCGTATATCATCGAGGAAGTTTATCGCTCTAGAGCCATCAAAATAAATAACTCCGAAGGCACTAATCCGAGAGTGGTGAATGGACAAAGAATTAAGCATTATATTTCAGGTACCCCCATTAATGTTGAAACTAATATTATTGAAACAATTACACCGGAAGAATACATAAGAGAGACCTTCGGGAACACTCCAGAACCCTGAAAAGAAAGAGGTATGTGATACGGTAAGTAAACCGACTCCAAAAATTCCATAAAAATATTTTCTGTCAGTTTTGGCTTGTCATTTGCTATAAAAATGATTGGGCCAACTTGCTGCACTCTTTGGTTCTATTGTTACTTGGCACTTGTTACAAATTATCTTGCTATCAAACTACCCGTTACCGATAAATTCAGTGCTTGCAGAAAACACCTTGCTGAAAACTGCTTGTCATTTCCTTCTGCTCCTCGTTGGGTTCGACACTCTAACTTATCGAAAGGACTACGATTGATCCCCTATACTTGTGGGTCATCAGCGGGGTCCATAAGGAAACTAAGGGATATTAAGGCCTCCTTTTAATGGAGAACCAGAACAAAGCATTAACACTTAGTGAATACATGAACTCCTCAAACTATGGCAATCACCGGAAAGAATCCCAATTATTGTCACCTTGGGGTATGCGGATCATAACACATAGCAGGTGCATATAACTTGCAAGATCGGATCAAGAACACAAATATATTGATGAAAACATAAAGGGTTCAGATCTGGAATCATGGCACTCGGGCCCTAGGGACAAGCATTAAGCATAGCAAAGTCATAGCAACATCAATCTCAGAACATAGTGGATACTAGGGATCAAGCCCTAACAAAACTAACTCGATTACATGATAAATCTCATCCAACTCATCACCGTCCTGCAAGCCTGATCCCCCTCTTCGGAGCCCTGAACGGACTCCAGATCTGGCCTCCCGATGAAGAACATGACGAGGCGGCTCCGTATCGTGAAACGCAATAAAACTTCCTCTCCTATTTTTTTCTTCTGGAAACTGAATTTATAGCGTTGGAATTAGGTCAGACGGAGCCACGTGGGCCCCACTAGGTACCAGGGCACGCCTGGGGCGGTGGTGCGCCCTGGTGCCTCATGGGCACTGGGTGGCCCCCCTTCTGTTGATTCTTGCGCCAATAATTTTTATATATTCCATAAAAAATCTCCAGAAAGTTTCATCCAAATCCAAGAACTTTGATTTTCTGCACAAAAACAACACCATGGCAATTCTGCAGAAAACAGCGTCAGTACGGGTTAGTTTCATTCAAATCATGCAAATTAGGGGCCAAAACAAGAGCAAAAGTGTTTGGAAAAATAGATACGACGGAGACGTATCAGCTGCCATCGCCGCCGTTCGTCTCCGCCGTGGCCAACGTTGTCCCTGCCTCCCTCCGACGTGTCAGGAGGCTCCACCGAGGTCGACCACGCCTCCTGCACCACCACTTCGAGCTCGGGGAGCCCCACATCGCCCGGATCAAGCCGCCCTTTTCACTTCGGCCACCGGCGATCACCGGCGATCACCGGCGACTCCAGCCACCCTGCTGCTCCTAAGCTATCGCCGGCCACCGTGTGCCTTGATGACCCACAAGTATAGGGGATCAATCGTAGTCCTTTCGATAAGTAAGAGTGTCGAACCCAACGAGGAACAGAAGGAAATGACAAGCGGTTTTCAGCAAGGTATTTTCTGCAAGCACTGAAATTATCGGTAACGAGTAGTTTAATAGCAAGATAATTTGTAACAAATGACAAATAGCAATAGTAACAAAGAGTGCAGCAAGGTGGCCCGATCCTTTTTATAGCAAAGGACAAGCCGGAATGATCTCTTATAATAAGTAACACGTTCTCGAGGACACATGGGAATTTCATCTAGTCACTTTCATCATGTTTGTTTGATTCGCGTTCGCTACTTTGATAATTTGATATGTGGGTGGACCGGTGCTTGGGTGCTGTTCTTACTTGAACAAACCTCCCACTTATGATTACCCCCTCTCACAAGCATCCGCAACTACGAAAGAAGAATTAAGATTTCTCTAACCATAGCATTAAACATATGGATATAAATCAGCCCCTTACGGAATAGCGCATAAACTAGGGTTTAAGCTTCTGTCACTCTAGCAACCCATCATCTAATTACTACTCCACAATGCATTCCCTTAGGCCCAAAGATGGTGAAGTGTCATGTAGTCGACGTTCACATGACACCAGTAACAGAATCAACAACATACATATCATCAAAATATCGAACGAATACCAAATTCACATGATTACTTATGACAAGACTTCTCCCATGTCCTCAAGAACAAAAGTAACTACTCACAAATCATCATCATGCCCAAGATCAGAGGGGTATTGAATAGCATAATAGATCTGAACATATAATCTTCCACCAAATAAACCAACTAGCATCAACTACAAGATGTAATCAACACTACTAGCAACCCACATGTACCAATCTGAGGTTTTGAGACAAAGATTGAATACAAGAGATGAACTAGGGTTTGAGATGAGATGGTGCTCGTGAAGATGTTGATGAAGATTGGCTCTCCCACGATGAGAGGGTCGCTGGTGATGTCGATGGCAACGATTTCCCCCTCCCGGAGGGAAGTATCCCTGGCAGAATCTCTCCGCCGGAGAGCAAAAGTGCTCCTGCCCATGTTCCGCCTCGAGACGGCGGCGCACCGTCCCAAAAGTCTTCTCCTTATTTTTTTTAGGGCAAATGTGCTTATATACCAGAAAATGGGGGCCAGAGGAGGGCCAGGGGCCCCACGAGGTACCAGGGCGCGCCTGGGGAGGATGGCGCGCCCTGGTGCCTCGTGCGCACCTGGGTGGCCCCCTCTGGTACTTTTTGCTTTCAGTATTTTTTATTTATTCCAAAATAAATCTCCAGAAAATTTCAGCTCATTTGGAGATGTGCAGAATAGGTATCTCTGACACAGCTTTTTCAGGTCCAGAATTCCAGCTGCCGGCATTCTCCATCCTTGTGTAAATCTTGCATATTAAGAGAGAAAAGGCATTAGAATTGCTCCAAAAAGTGTTATAATGATTAAAAACACTATAAATAACAGTAGCAAAACATGATGCAAAATGGACGTATCAACTCCCCCAAGCTTAGACCTCGCTTGTCCTCAAGCGAAAGCCGATATCGATAATCATGTCCACATGTTTAGAGAGAGAGGTGTCGATAAAAACAAAATACGGACATAGTAGCATCATGATCATTATTATAACAACAATATTTATTATCATATACTTCTCATGAGCACGTAACAATTCATCACAATAATGAAGTATAAGGCATAAACTTTCTTGAAAACTAACAAACTATGTCCTCAGTCAACAATGCAGTTGCAATTCATCATATTTTCAGGAAGGTTCTCATGTAGGAGCTATTTAGCAAGTCCACGTACTCAACCATCATTTAGTCTTATATGATTGCTAACACTCACGACATATATATGGAGCAAAAAGTTTCAGCCAGCCACATAGAAAGATAGGGGCTTATGATTTCGCCTCCCAACTTATTCACCTCAGGGGTGATGTCAACAATAATAACGCATGCTCACTCATATCCAACTGGATATATGTGCCTAGATCTTTCCCCACCACATGATGCTTGCAAAAGAGAAAAATAAAAGAAAGTAGAGGAGAACGCTATTAACTCTTGCATAAAAAGTAAATACATAAAAGTAAAGGACAGGCCCTTCGCAGAGGGAAGCAGAGGTTGTCATGCGCTTTTTATTGTTGGATGCACAAGCTCTTAATGCAAAGGAACGTCACTTTATATTGCCCCTTATGATAGCAACCTTTATTATGCAGTCCGTCGCTTTTATTTCTTTGCCACCCCAAGTTCGTACAAAGCTTATTTTCCCTTACAATAAAAGTTTCATACACATTTAGAGGCAATTTTTATTGCTTTTTGCACCGATGACAACTTACTTGAAGGATCTTATTCAATCCTTAGGTAGATATAGTGGACTCTCATGACATGAAACTGGGTTTAAGGGTTTTGGATGCACAAGTAGTATCTCTACTTGGTGCAGATTTTTGGCTAGCAAAGATATTGGGCAAGCGCCACATGTTGGAGGATCTATAACAATATAACTTCTATGTGAATATGAACAAACATAATTCATTACGTTGTCTTCCTTGTCCAACGTCAACAATTTGTCATAAAATACTTAATGGGGGCTCACAATCATAAAAGATGTCCAAGATAGTATATTTGCATGTGAATCTTCTCTTCCCTTATTAATTCTTTCATGAATTGCATCATTGACTAATACTATGTTTGTTATCCTCCAATAAATTTTACCACTTATACTTTTCTTTATGTAATGTCATTACTTTCCATAAGATTAGCATATGATCTTTTTCATTATTTTTGTTATTAGGATTGAAACATAAAAGTAAAGAAGCAAAAACTCAAACTACTCTTTATTATATAACTCTCAACTCGATTACATAGATAGATGGATCACGAAACTAACACTCGAAAATAGATCATATTAAACTTTTATTCAACTAGATCACGAAATAACTAAGGATCGAACTAAAAGTAGGTAAAGATAATAAAAGTGATGGTGATACGATACCGGGGCACCTCCCCCAAGCTTGGCACAAGCCAAGGGGAGTGCCCATACCCATGTGCTCAAGTGTCCTTCTTCGGTGATGGTGGTGATGGTGACGTGGCAAGCTTGTCCTTCAGCTCAAGCAGATACATCAATCTGCGGTTGATGTTCCGGCCATCCCCGAGACCAACCAGTAGCACCACTCGACGCGCGACGTCGCAGGCTTTCGAACGCGCTCGGCCGTGGTCTAAATGGGGCACCATAGCGGTTTTCCGGCGAGGCCCGAGGCCCTCCGCCGCCTTTCGTGTTGCCGGTGGAGAAATTCCGGCATCGCCGACGTGGCACGACCTGGGACCCACCCTGGGTCACTGACCAGTGGGTCCCAGGGCCCCGTTGACCGAGTTGACTAAGTCAACTGTGCTGACGTGGCAGCACAATGACACTGACCAGTGGGGCCTCTGCGCTTAATTAACTAAATAGGTTTTTAAAATTAATCTGATAATTAATTAGTCACTGACATGTGGGGTCCACTCCCTAATTAACACGGTTTAGTTTAATTTAATCCCTAATTAGTCCTGTGACACTGACTAGTGGAACCCAGCTGTCAGGTTTGACCTGGAACAGCTGGGTTGACTCGCTGACATCATGCTGGCGTCATACTGACATCATCATTCACTGTTCTGGATAATGCGAATTAAATAATTAGATTTAAATTCCAGGAATTTCAAAAAAAGGTTTAAAACTTTGAAAATTCGTAGAAATTCAACCGTAGCTCGGATCGAAAAGTTTGCAACATGAAAGTTGATCAGAAAAACGAGATGAATACGAATACGTGGTCAAAATGCTTGACCATCACTCCTATATATCTGAACATGGAACCTTCCCCTCCGGTTCAGTATACCGAAATCTGGCTAAACGCCGGGAAAATATCCCAAATATTTTCCCGCTTCGTCTGCGACATGTAGCATTGCATTAGGTCACCTCCAGCACTGCATACCGTCATGCCATGCATCTGTGTTGCATTTGTCTGCCTTTATTTAATGTTTCTTCCCCCTCTTCTTATCTGATAGCCCCCGAGACCGACGCAGCTCCGGAGACCGACTACATCCCCGACGACCCCTCCTTTGCCGCAGAGCTTCCAGGCAAGCAACCCCCCTTGACGCATGCCTATATCACCTATTCTTTCTCCCTCCTGCTTGCATTAGAATTTGCTACTGCTATTAATTGATCCTATTTTGATGCATAGCCTATTTTTGTAACTGCTATTGATACCTTACCTGATAACCTAAATGCTTAGTATAGGTTGGATGGTAAACCACCTGTGGCCCCTCTTCCTTGTTCTAGTTGCCCCGCTTTAGTACCAGTGCCCCGGTCGATGTGATCGACAGGCTGAGACCAGCACATCACCTCACACCCCCCCCTAAGTTGCTCGACTCTATAGCGCTACCATCGAATGCCGAGGGTGATACCTCTTATCTCACTCTTGATGATGCCTCTTTGATATAGCTAGCCGGTTGTGGATTACCGAGGGTGATTCCTCTTCCACCACCTCCGATGAAGCTCCTGTCGTGCAACACCGCAAGTGTGAATACCATCGAGGGTGATTCCTCTAGGTTCACCTTGACGGGTAAGTCGAGTGCGAATCCAACGAGGGTGATTCCTCGGATTCCTTCTTGATGTTATGGACACACGGTTACTATGACTTTACTATAGTTACCTGTTAAAGTCGGGTCGGCCCGGAGGGGTACCCGCGAGTGATGTGATGTGGAGTCGGGTGGACCATGAGGGTACCCGCGAGATAAATACGTGGCACGGCCGGGCATTCTTAGCCCTTGCCGTAAGTCCACGAGACGGGGCGACGGGGTCACATGATCGTGAGTCTCTGCTTGTCACCGCGAGCTACCAACGCACTAATGGGTTAGGATATGTGATCTGAGTAGGCCTCTGGCCTTTTCGCACTAACCAACACGTGGGAATAGTATGGGCACTCGGCGTCGTATGTATCAGCCGAAGTTCTTCAGATGTCAGCGATTGAGCGGCGCGCGCCGGGTTTGACTAGGAACGCCCGCGCTTGTATTAAGGGGGCTAGGTCTGCTCCCGGCCGCCCACGCAATGCGCAGGAGTGCAAAGGGCGATGGGCCCAAGACCCCTGCGCACTTAGTTTGTAGACCGGCGTGCTGGCCTCTCTGTTGAGCCTAGGAAGAGCTACGACGTGTTGATCAGCCGAGGTCGGGCATGGACCGAGCAAGTGTGTCCGGCCAGAGTTTATCGAGCGTGTTGGGTAAGTTGGTGCACCCCTGCAGGGAAGTATATCTATTCGAATAGCCGTGTCCACGGTAACAGGACGCTCGGAAAATATCCCGATCTTCTACAACTGGAAATGGGTTGAATATGATAGCTCCGGATTGCTTTCTCGTAGGGAGTCGAGGAAGGATCTCTGGGCGTAGATGTTACTTGTTGCTACTACTATATTTATGTAATCTGCACTCTTCTAATGCTGCAAGACATTGAAGATGCTAGTCTTCGATAGGCTAGGCTTTTCTCTCTATTCTGGCTTTGCTGCAGTTCAGTCCACTGAAACTGCCCTTCCTTGATACCGATGCATAAGTAGAATAGTTCTGATGTAAGTCTTGCGAGTACTTTGGATGAGTACTCACGGTTGCTTTGCTTCCCCTTTTTCCCCATACCCGATTACTGCGACCAGATGACGGAGCCTCGGAGCCAGCTGCCCCAGCCGACGACTACTACTACTATCCCTCTGGTGGAGAGTACTACTACGTGGAGACCGCCGATGACCAGGAGTAGATAGGAGGCACCCAGGCAGGAGGCCTGCGCCTTTCGATCCAGTGTCGTTATTTTGCACCGCCTTCTTAAGGCTTATCTGTTTAACTTTTATGTCTGTACTCAGATATCTAATGCTTCCGCTGATGCTTGTATGACATCGAGCTTATGTATTCGAGCCCTCGAGGCCCCTGGCTTGTAATATAAAGCTTGTATGACTTTTATTTGTGTTTAGAGTTGTGTTGTGATATCTTCAAGTGAGTCCTTAGGCTTGATCGTGTGCATTTGCGTGTATGATTAGTGCACGATTAAGTCGGGGACGTAACAGGCAGTACCATGGCCTATTATATTAGTTAATTATATTTATGTTTCTCCAAAAAAAAAGTTAAATATATTTATATATCGTTTATATAAATCAAGAAATGTATTTATTTCAATGATAGTAAAAAATAGAGCACAAAATATTTGGAAAAGTTCATGCATCTGGACTATTTTGGATTTTGTTTAAAAATGTTTCATCCATTAATAAAAGATCATGTATTTTGAAAAATCCATGATAGTGATATGTTTCGACAAACATAATCGACTGTCCCTGTACTTCTATCAACTGCAACCTGAAGAAATGTCCTTCCCCTAGCATCAAGCAAACCAGCACAATTGGGCGACTTCATAAGAAAATCATTGATGACCCTTGTTGCACCAACTGATGCGGCCACGTGTGTGGGAAATGATCCATTGTGGTCATATTGATACAATGCATCTGGATTGGCTATCAATACTTGTGAACATATTTGCCGTAGAGTAGCTACAACTGCAAAGTGAAGAGGTGTACTTCCGTTTTCATCCCCTTGTAGTGTAATGTCATTATTCCATTCTAACAGCATCTTCGTAAGATCTACGAGTGGCGACTTTCCGTTAAACGAATCAATAGGAGAGAGCAAAACAGCAACAACTACGAAAATAATGCTAAAGCAAATGTGTGCATGCATCAGTATAAGAATTTAAGGTGACGTGCACTAGATGTTTACACACCAGTGGTTAGTGGAGTGCTAAGGTTCATGAGAAGTTGACATGTTTGGCCATACTTATTGTTGATCCAAGAATTGAAACATGGATGAAATGAAACAAAGTCTCCTCATACACACCTTTCTCCAAGTTTTGCCATGGTACTAGATTTAGAATTGATTCAGTATGGATGAAATTAAGAAAGTAGTTTCTCTTTTGGTTACAATAAAGCTTTGCTTTATTTAGATGGCTTGCTTATTGACATTTACCGTTACTTTTCACATGGGGAATTCAATTAAAAGCTTTTTTTTCTTTTGATTTTCTCACCGACCTAGTAGACATTAGGAGTCAGGTAGGATTCAAATATTTAGGCCAATTTTGTTCCTAATGCAAACTTCACACATTTGACCACAGGAACCAATGGTCCCATTGAGGAATGCGCATATCAGCTCATTGACATAACTAAATTCTAGGGTGGGGAGACACTCCCTAATGAAAACACAAAGAACAAGTTAGTTGTTATTCTAGAAATGATAACACAGGATACATTCACCCGGTCGATAGTCAAGTAATATGTATATGTGTAAGTACTACTATATATATAAATGGTCGGTGAAATTGAGATTTAAAAGTTTGGTACCTTGGCTCCTCTGAACAGCAGCATGCAATGCATTTCGTCCATTTGGTCCACAGTATGAAAGAACCCCACCGCTCAACTCATAGAGTGTTTTAGCGATGATTTTATTTCCCAGTAAGCTGGCGAGATACAACGGTGAAGTACCTTCTTCTTCTTCAGGAAAACTAGCCAACTTTGGGTCAAGCGTCATGAGCAACTTGACCATATCATTGTTCTCAATGCGGACAGCCACGTGCAAGGCTGTTTCATTGAGCTTATTTTGTGTCTCCAGCAGACCCTTAGCATTGTTAATACCCTGACCATTGGCCAGATCAATGAGAAGAGACACCATTGGGAAGTTGCCCGCCCGTGCAGCACAGTGCAGGGGCGTATCTCCCTGGCTGTTTTGCACGAAGAGGAGGCTGGGTGCCTTGCCGTAGACGAGATTGGCTTTGTTCAGCAAGTCCTCAGAGTCGCCATGGCTAGCGGCGACCACATGGAGAAGAGTGTCACCTTCAACTGTAACCGCGTACAGAGAAGGTGGCTGCCTCGCCGAGCTTCCCAGGGTGTAGGCGGCTGGTTTCCCGTCGAGGAATGATTCCAGCTCGTGGAAAGAGCCAGAATAAGCCAATGCTAGCAGCCCGGCATCCATCTTGGGCTCCATGGTGGTCGCTGCCGGTGCCGGAGGAGCAGCATTTGCCACAGCGGGTGAGTTAGGACTACTGCTCGACGACATTGAGCACGACACGCACGAGGTGGGGAGTGGAAATGGGAGAGGATCAACTGGGGCTGATCTGGACTGCGAATGTACGCATGTAGTGGTAGTTGAGTAGAGGAGTGTGCGTCCGAGCTGTGCCTGTCGATGGGTATATGTAAGACGGACGAGAGCAGGCAAGGGATGCAAGAGGGGTGGGTGGGTGGGTGAGCTGAGCAGGAGACGACCGAGGCGACTTGGGGTCAAGGCCGTGTCATCACCAATAAAATAGCCCTTCTCCCTCCTACTTTACATAAACCTTTCACGGCACCGTCGCATACTTTAGACTCACAGCTAACCGGCTGTCTCTAATAAGATGATCCTTCTGCCTCCTTTAAAAACCGTTCACATAACTTTAGCACCGTCGCATGCTTTTAGTTACAGATTTAAATCTACAACTGACAAGGAATCTGGGGAGTTACAGATTTATAGGCTTATGAAAATGTTATAAATTTTATCTCACAAAAAAAGTTATAAATTTTCACTTAGGACAAACTAACATGCCCCATTTTTTTGTCGAAAAACAGTGAGCCCATTCCTAAAATGCCCCTTTATTTTATATCTACAATATTAATTTACAATTTATGATAAGCCTAATGATAGTGATTTCATTTCATCATTCACATAAAAGAAGAGGAAAGCCAAATGACTGACTTACTGTGAAGGTTATTGATATTTACAGGGGTAGTTAGTTAAACGGCTCGCCCCCTTAATCGGGGGGTAACCACATCGCCCCAACTAGACTGGCTTTGTTTGAGGCGTGCAATTCCTCTGAGATATTATCTAGGACCGCTGAGGCATGGTTGCATCGGTTCTTGAAAATTCTAGCATTCCTTTATTTCCACAAACTAATATGCCCAATATTTTGAAAATCAGGGAGTAGTTTGTGGGTGACATCCGAGGCAGGTTTTTTCATTTTTCTACGCATGTCCAGTACTATATCTAACATCTCTTCTTTTTTTTGACATCTCTAACATCTCTCTTTAGTTTTTCTGGATTGTCCAGTATCGTAGCTCTTTGGATGACATTCCAAACAAGTTCCTAATTCAACATCTTTATTGTTTTCTTTGGGCATGCCCAGTGCTATAGTCCCTTGAATGACATTCGATGCAAGTTCGTACTTTAACTCTTTTATTATTATTTCTTGGACCCAGTAGCTGCTTGGACGACATTCGATGCAAGTTCCTAGTACTATAGCTCCTTGGATGACATTCGATGCAAGTTCCCAATTTAAGATATTTATTATGTTTCTGGGCCTTTCTAGTACTAAAGCTCCTTGGGTGACATTTCCATGCAAGTTCCTGCTTTAACATTATTTATTTATTTTGTACTGTTCAGTATTGTAGCTACTTGGGTAACAACTAGTTCATGCAGATTCAAAAGGAGATTCCTAAGTGGGAAAAGGCATCTCTAATAGCGTGAGTCTCAACAGGGTCCATGTTCAGTACGGCTAGTAAAATATTTGCATGCATATTCAGTATGACACTTGCTCTCGACAAATCTGCACATTCATGTGAATCCACAAGAATCGCATCAACCTGATGTATCCTCTGGAATAATGTAGGTTACTTTATTATTCAGACAGAAAAGATTCCAACCAACCATATTTTATATTTTTAACAACGCATCTTAAGACTGTATATTTTTAATAATGTACGTCCACTGGGTAAGTCCAACTCCAGCCTATCTACGCGCATGAGTCATTTTTATCCTCTACTAGGGACTAGGGGGACTTATCACGTGCAAATGCGGTACTTTTAGGCTTTTAGCAAATCTGATATTTCTAACCTAAACTGTTAGATTACGTTACAACAGTTCATGACCCTGTTTCATCCAACTTCTTACCCCTTATTAAGTTCAGCACCTTCACAGCTTGGCAACGAATATCGAAATTATGAAAACGAATGTGGAAGCAGATACCATCAAAAATGAATACATAGCGAATGCGATGTGGACACAGATGCAGATGGAGCGAAAGTTCGTTGTAACTCGAAATTACAAAGGAGATTAGCCGTAATGCATGCTGTAGTATATAGCTGGCTGAATGGGTAATTGGCTAAGCCCAAGAATCAATGTTTTAAATAGCGGGCTATGCCAAATAGCGGTGGGCCTCCAAATCAGCTATAGCGGAGGTATAGCGGGCTATTTGTACATGAGACCATTTAGTGGCACCCTGCTCAAAAGGCTATAGCAAGGCTATAGCGGGGCTATAGCCGGCCCCGCTATAGTCGGCTATTTAAAACTATGCCAAGAATACAGCCGACACTGTGGCCTGCCATCAGAAGAATTAGAGGATGGTTAGGATTGATTGGAATGCTGTGATTCTATGCCTTAAGCATAGGATAGGAGGCTAATTGCCTCAAAGGCTCCCACATGGGCTGGCAGTACCATGGCCTATTAGTTAATTATATTTATGTTTCTCCAAAAAAAAAAATATATTTATATATCGTTTATATAAATCAAGAAATGTATTTATTTCAATGATAGTAAAAAATAGAGCACAAAATATTTGAAAAAGTTCATATATCTGGATTATTTTGGATTTAAAAAAATGTTTCATCCATTAATAAAAGATCATGTATTTTGAAAAAATATTCATGTTTTTTGAAAAAAAATATGGTTTTGGAAAAAATCTTTTATTTTAATTTTCTTCGGAAAATAACATTCTTATGCATGCATTATACCCCCCCCCCCCCCCCCCCCCAAAAAAAACACACATACACTCCCCCAAAGAAATAGAAAATCAAACCGAAAAAGGAAAATAAACCCTGGCAAAAAGCACCTGAAAACCGGAAGGAGAAACCGAAATCGGAAGAAACGCAAAAAGCGAGCATGAAACTAGAAGAAAGGAAAGAAAATACCGCCAAAACTCACAAATCGGCCGGTCCATTTCCTCGTGTTTCGTTTTGACTTGACCGCTGCCGTCAAACTTAGGGAACGGGCACTAACTGCCAATAGGAGCTTTGCCCACTTCTTTGAGCATTGGTCACCATAATACCATGATTGTGGCACAGTCATTGTCCATCACACCTTAGTCCTTAGAGTCTTAGCCAGCAAGATTCACATCTCAAACAAGTTATATATACTTTTGGAATTGTTACAGGGGAGCATTCCCACCTGGATTTGTTGCTCAAAGGTGTTACAACACCATGCTCCTAACACTACCAGGGAAAACCCTAGCAGTAGCGCGGGTTAAAGGACTATCAGTAGCACGGGTCCCCACGCTACTGATACGACGCTACAGCTAACTTTTAGCAGTAGCGTGTGTTTTGACCCACGCTACTGCTACTCAAAGATAGCAGTAGCGCGGGGCCGAACCGACGCTACTGCTAAAAGCTGCAGCGCGTCTATTTATCACGTGCTACTGCTAAGGCCGCGCTGCTGTTATTATTTTCTGTATTCTTTTCTTCGTATTATTTTCTGTATTTTTTCCTACGCATTTTCTCTGTATTTGTACAGGTTTTATACAATAGTCTCTATCATATGATACACACAATAGTCTCATCATATTATACACATACAAATCTCATCATATCATACACATACAATAGTCTTGTCGTCAAATATATCATGTCATCATCAACATCATGATCCAACACAAATGATGTCTCTCGTCATCATCTCGAAATAGCGATAGAAGTTGTCACATGTCTCGAATACATGCAACTACATGGTCATCACATGCACATGTTTCATCATCCATCTAAACTATGATATAGAAGAGAAGAGCGATCACTATGAGGAAGAGCGGAATTATGTAGTAGCTCATGAGGCGCCGGTTCTGATCCCTCTCTCGCGCTAGCGTGAACCTCAAGTAACTAGCTTCCGCTTCCCCTCTGCTATCGAACCCTCTCTGGTTGCCGCCCGGGAACCGGTACACTTGGGCCTGACACTCTGGCCACTCGTCGTACACTCCTGAAACCTTCCCTATGTACACGGCATAGCACTTCTTCGCCATCGATGATCTATGTACCTGTTAGATATGCATTCAACGATATATAATATGCAACATAATATATATACTTGAGCAACATGAACTGAAAGAGTAAGCAAATAGAAGCAACATATAGTAAACATAATTAACGAAGTTCATCGTAACTAATTAACTAGTGCTACACAAGTTCAGCAGGACCGTTTACATCACAAAGTTTCAAAGTTGCGTCGAATACATAAAGTTCAAATTCAATGGACACGCCATCATCGTGATCGTCAATCACGGGAACTTCCATTCGTCCATGTCCGGAAGGGTGCACCCTAGCTTCGTGAAAGCCGTCATGTCCATACGCTGTAGGCCTATGCGAGCTCGGACGTCAGCCCGCGATATAGGGCCGCCGTGGAACACCCCCTTCTCTTCGACGACGTCTTTCACGATGATCGTCGCAATGTCCTGCTGGATGCGATAGAAGTCATTCCTCAGTTTATGATCTGGTTCGGCTCCTATGGCTTCGGCCCATTTGCGGATATGGGCATCAGATGAAGATGTGATGCCAAGTTGTTGACGATCCCTTCTGAATTCCATCATGTGATGGATGACGTAGAATCCATCGTTCGTACTTGCTGCCGGTTGCTGGACGCAGCAGAACTCAGTTTTATGTAAGAAAGCCGGTGCGTTCATCCTTTGTTTCTTGATTTGAATGTGGCCACCCCTCATGCTGAAGCCAAGGAGAGCACGATCCAGAACACTCTTAATGTGTATGTAGTCTTCCTTCACCGTGTTTTTGGACGAGTCCAAATACAGAGCGTAGGAGACTCGCAGGTAAAGGATGATAAGGATGGCGCGCCCCTCGCTGCGCAAAATAAATACACCTCAAATTAGCCTCCCTACGTGCGAAGGAATGATTGAAATATACCAAAGAATGTGTTATAGCGGCTATCCGGAAATGACTTACATGGGATGATAAGGCAGCATAATCCTTTCCTTGTCCTTATTCATTACCATGAAGTCTTCAATGTACTTAGTCGCAGCTAGACGTTCCACATCGCTGATTCCCGGGAAGCCCTCATGCATGTAGTAGGGGTCCGCTACGGCGATTAGCGAGATTTGCTCTTTCCTGATGATGTAGCTCATATGTAGCACAAAAAGGCGGACGAGCGTAAAATCGAGCCGCCTCTGGAGATACATATCGAAGATGTGATCAAACCGTAGGAAGAAGATATCCGCGGGGCATGTAGCGACGTAGCCCTTGCCCATCAGCACACGAACCGTCTATAGCGGGTATCCTGGATCCTCTGAGGCGAGAAGGCTCTTCTCTATCGACAGCACATGGTCATGGAGTCTCCTGAGATCCCCATGTATGGCCATGACACCATTCGGCGATAGCATCGGCTTGCCCGCGACATGGAGTAACGACGAATCTCTTATCGATACACTGTCCGCAACCCTGTTCACCAGAGGCGGCTGGCTGCTAGAAGCAGCTTTGGCGGCAACAGAGCCTTTCTTCGCAGGTCTCTTCCTCTACTTCTTCTTGGGTTGAGCTACTGAGCCTTCCAGACCCTTCCTGACCCCCGCCACCAGTGTTGTCGGGCTAAGCACTGCACGATGCTACTTGTGAACTGCGTTGGGATTTCCTCGAAGAGGAGGGGATGATGCAGTACAGTAGAGATAAGTATTTCCCTCAGTTAAGAACCAAGGTTATCAATCCAGTAGGAGAACCACACAGAACCTCGTTAGCAGCACCTACACACAAAAAAGCAACACTTGCACCCAACGCAAATAAGAGGGTTGTCAATCCCCTTAGAGCATCTCTAGTAGACCCCTTATATCACGAACCATAAAGTGCGTTTACAGTTCGCGGCAGGTGATGTCTACTACACAACTTATTCTCGTAGACTCGTGTTGGGCCTCCAAGCGCAGAGTTTTGTAGGACAGTAGCAATTTTCCCTCAAATGGATGACCTAAGGTTTATCAATCCGTGGGAGGCGTAGGTTGAAGATGATATCTCTCAAACAACCCTGCAACCAAATACAAGAAATCTCTTGTGCTCCCAACACACCCAATACAATGGTAAATTGAATAGATGCACTAGTTTGGCGAAGAGATGGTGATAAAAGTGTAGTATGGATAGTAGAAATATATTTTTATAATCAGAATAAATAAAAACAGCAAGGTAGCAAACGATAAAAGTGAGCTAAAACGGTATTGCAATGCTTAAAAATAAGGCCTAGGGTTCATACTTTCACTAGTGCAATCTCTCAACAATGCTAATATAATTGGATCATATAACCATCCCTCAACGTGCAATAAAGAATCACTTCCAAGTTCCTATTAGCGGAGAACATAAGATAGAAATTGTTTGTAGGGTACGAAACCACCTCAAAGTTATTCTTTCCGATCAATCTATTGAGCTATTCCTATAAGTGTCACAAACAGCCCTAGAGTTCATGCTAAAATAACACCATATGATACACATCAACCAACTCTAATGTCACCTAGATACTCCAATGTCACCACAAGTATCCATGAGTTGATTATACGATATGCATCAAACAACTTCATAATCATAATATTCAATCCACACAAAGAACTCCAAGGAGCACCCCAAAATTTCTATCGGAGAAAAGATAATGAAAATGTGCATCAACCCATATGCATAGATTACCCCAATGTCACCGCGAGAATCCACGAGTTGAGTGCCAAAACATTTATCAAGTGAATCAATATAATACCCCATTGTCACCTCGGGTATTTATATGCAAGACATACATCAAGTGTTCTCAAATCTGAAATATTCAATCCAACAATAACGAAACCTCAAAGGAAAAAAGATTCGATTCATCACAACAAAGATAGAGAGGGAAAAAACACCATATGATCCAACTATATTAACAAAGCTCGCGGTACATCAAGATCGTGCCAAATCAAGAACGCGCGAGAGAGAGATAAAACACATAGCTACTGGTACAAACCCTCAGCCCCGAGGGTGAACTACTCCCTCCTCGTCATAGAGACCGCCGAGATGATGAAGATGGCCTCCGGTGATGATTCCCCCCTCCGACAGGGTGCTGGAAAAGGGATGTAGATTAGATCGTGGAGGTACAGAGGCTTGCGGCGGCGTAAAAACTCATCTAGGTTAACTTTCGGGGGTTTCTGAATATATATGATTTTTTGGCGTTGGAATCACGCGAAGAAGGGCCACAGGGGGCCCACGAGGCACCAGGGCGCGCCCTGGTGGCTCGTGGGCCCCCTGTGGGTCTTCTGGCCACCTCCCGAAGCTTCTAGTGTCTCTTATGTTCCAGAAAAAATCGTCAAAAAGTTTCGCTGCATTTGGACTTCATTTGATATGGATTTTCTAGAAAACCAAAAACAAGCAGAAAACAACAACTGGCACTGGGCACTAGGTCAATATGTTAGTCCATGAAAATCATATAAAATCCATATAAAAGTGCACCAAAATCATACAAAACTATAATAAACATGGCATGAATACTTCATAAATTATAGATACGTTGGAGACGTATCAGCATCCCCAAGCTTAATTTCTGCTCGTCCTCGAGTAGGTAAATGATAAAAGAAATAATTTATGAAGTGTGAATGCTAGCATAATGCATAAGTTTGATAATTTCAATCACTTTTTTTCTAGCATCATTATATATCATAAACAGTAGCTCATCTCATAAAGCTTCTCATAATCAAGTAGCAAGTTATTCACATGTTTAAAGTATAGGCCATAAACTTTCTTTAAAACTAACAAACTATGTTCTCAGTCATCAAACAATTGCAATTTATCTTATTTTCAGGAAGGGTCTATGTAAGAGCTTTGATCTAGAAAATTCCACATACTCAACCATCTTTTAGTCTTCCATGATTGCTGACACTCAAAGCATATTTTTAGAACAAATCGTTTCAGTCAAACACATAGGAAGATAGTGGCTTAATGTTTAGCCTCCCAACTTATTTATCTTAGGGATAATGTTAACAATAATAACTCATGATCATCTATATTCAACTGGATATATGTGTCTGGATGTTTCCCTATCACATGATGCTTGCCAACTAGAGAATAAATAGAGTGGAATAGGGATGAACATTAATGACTCTTGCATAAAAGTAAATACAGAAAAGTAAAAGATAGGCCCTTCGCAGAGGGAAGCAGAGGTTGTCATGCGCTTTTTGTTGTTGGATGTCAAGCCCTTAATGCAAAGGAACGTCACGTTATATTGCCCCTTGTGATAGCAACCTTTATTATGCAGTCCGTCGCTTTTATTTCTTTACCATCACAAGTTCGTACAACGCTTATTTTCCTTTGCAATAAAAGATCATACATATTTTAGGAGCAATTTTTAGTGCTTTTTGCACCGATGACAACTTACTTGAAGGATCTTATTCAATCCATAGGTAGATATGGTGGACACTCATGGCAAGAAACTGGGTTTAAGGGTTTTTGGATGCACAAGTAGTATCTCTACTTAGTACGAATTTTTGGCTAGCTAAAGATCCTAAGCAAGCACCACATGTTAGAGGATCCATGACAATATAACTTCTATGTGAATATAAACAAACATAACTCATTACGTTGTCTTCCTTGTCCAACGTCAACTACTTGATCAAGCTTGAAAATAATTAATGGGGGCTCACAATCATAGAAGATGTCCAAGATAGTGTATTTCTATGTGAAATTTCTCTTCCTTCAAAATTCTTTCATGAATTGTTCAAGTGACCAATGCTATGTTTGTTAACTTTCAATAAATTTTACCACTTATACTTCTTGTATGTGAAGTCACTACTCCCCATGGGACAAGCATATGAAGCATATAAATTTCAACTTTATGATATTCAATTCATTTCAACAATTTACTCATAGGATATAAGTGAAGCACAAGAGTAAATGACAAGCTACTCCAAAAAGATATAAGTGAAGATCAAATGAGTAGTTAAGTAATTAAGTAGCTATGTGAGGACTCTTTCTCATTTAAAAATTCAGATCTTATTATTTTATTCAAACAGCAAGAAAAACAAAATAAAATGACATTCCAAGAATAGCACATATCATTTGAAGAAGCAAAAACTTAGGCTCAACCAAAACTGACCGATAATTGTTGATGAAGAAAGGTGGGATGCCTACCGGGGCATCCCCAAGCTTAGATGCTTGAGACTTCTTGAAATATTAATTTGGGATGCCTTGGGCATCCCCAAGCTTGAGCTCTTGTGTCTCCTGAATTCCTCTCATATCATGGCTTCTCCTAAATCTTTAAAAACTTCATCCACACAAAACTCAACAAGAACTCGTGAGATAAGTTAGTATAAATCAACTCAAAACCTTAACATTCTCTACTGTAGCAAATCACTAAAATTATAATTTAACATTGCATACTAAATGTCTCTACATATTTAATACTCCTATCCTCAAATAGAATCATTAAACAAGCAACATATGCAAACAATGCAACTATAAACGAAATCTGCCAAAACAGAACAGTCTGTAAAGGATGAATAAGAATCCATACTTTCCTAACTCCAAAAATTCTGAAAAATTACCAAGTGACAGAGCACTCATGCATGCTTACTGTGTAAAAATTTCAGATTTTATCATGTTTTGACTATTCAGGAATATTCTGGACATAACAGAAAACTTTCTGTTTTCAAACAGCAACACATGAACTTGCAAACTGAGCATGGTAAAGGCTATAATTGGCATTTTATTGAATTAAAAGATACAAAACATGATTATTGATAACACAAAGCAAATATCAACAGAATAAAATGATGCTCAAAGTAAAACTCATATTATGTGACGAATAAAAATATAGCTCCAAGTGAGGTTACCGATAATGTTGAAGACGAAAGAAGGGATGCCTTCCGGGGCATCCCCAAGCTTAGTTGCTTGGGTCTTCCTTGAATATTACCTTGGGGTGCCTTGGGCATCCCCAATCTTAGGGTCTTGCCACTACTTATTCTCCTCATATCGATATCTCACCCAAAACTTAAAAACTTCAATCACACAAAACTTAACGGAACTTGTGAGATAGGTTAGTATGATAAAAATAAATCATCCACTTAGGTACTGTCAAGACAAGATTCATAATTGTTCTCACATAATGACTACTGTATTCTATCATTTGCACAATTTATATTACTCAATATAAGCTATGGAAACACTAAAACAAGCAAACTATGCACCGAAAACAGAATCTGTCAAAAACAGAACAGCATGTAGTGAGCAATTTAAAAACCATACTTCTGTACCTCCAAAAATTCTGAAAAATTAGGACAACGTAAACAATTTGTAACCCAACACTGTGTAAAAATTTCTGTTTTTACACAGAATCAAATCAACAAGCATCCACACTATCCCAAAGGCTTTACTTGGCACATTATTGAAAGAAAACATATAAAACATATTTACCACAGTAGGTTAATCATGTGGACACACAAAAACAGTAGGTATAAATATTGGGTTGTCTCCCAACAAGCGCTTTTCTTTAATGCCTTTTAGCTAGGCATGGTGATTTCAATGATGCTCGCATAAAAGTAAAGAATTGAAACACAAAGAGAGCATGATGAAGCATATGACTAGCACATTTAAGCCTAACCCACTTCCTATGCATAGGGATTTTGTGAGCAAATAGTTTATGGGAGCAAGAATCAACTAGCATAGGAAGGCAAAACAAGCATAACTTCAAAACTTTCAACACATAGAGAGGAAACTTGATATTATTGCAACACCTACAAGCATATGATCCTCTCTCATAATAATTTTCAGTAGCATCGTGAAGAAATTCAACAATATATCCATCACACAAAGCATTCTTGTCATGATACATAAGCATAGAATTTTTATTACTCTCCACATAAGCAAATTTTTTCTCATTCATAATAGTGGGAGCAAACTCAACAAAATAACTATCATGACATACTTGATTGGCATAATCCAATTAAAAATTAAAATCATGATGACAAGTTTCATAGTTATCATTATTCTTTATAGCATACATGTCATCACCATAATCATCATAGATAGCAACTTTGTTGTCACAATCAATTGGGACCTCTTCCAAAATAGTGGATTCATCACTAAATAAAGTCATGACCTCACCAAATCCACTTATATCATTATAATCATCATAAATAGGAGGCATGCCATCATCATAATAAATATTCTCAACAAAACTTGGGGGACTAAAAATATCATCTTCATAAAACATAGCATCCCCAAGCTTGTAGTTTTGCATATCATTAGCATCATGGATATTCAAAGAATTCATACTAGCAACAGTGCAATCATGCTCATCATTCAAATATTTTATGCCAAACATTTTATTGAATTCTTCTTCTATCAATTGAGCACAGTTTTCCGCTCCATCATTTTCAAGAAAAACATTATAAAGACGAATAATATGAGGCAACCTCAATTCCATATTTTTTTCTAGTTTTATTTTATAAACCAAACTAGTGATAAAACAAGAAACTAAAAGATTCGATTGCAAGATCTAAAGATATACCTTCAAGAACTCACCTCCCCGGCAACGGCGCCAGAAAAGAGCTTGATGTCTACTACACAACTTATTCGTGTAGACTCGTGTTGGGCCTCCAAGCGCAGAGTTTTGTAGGACAGTAGCAATTTTCCCTCAAGTGGATGACCTAAGATTTATCAAGCTGTGGGAGGCGTAGGTTGAAGATGATATCTCTCAAACAACCCTGCAACCAAATACAAGAAATCTCTTGTGTCCCCAACACACCCAATACAATGGTAAATTGTATAGGTGCACTAGTTCGGCGAAGAGATAGTGATAAAAAGTGTAGTATGGATAGTAGAAATATATTTTTTAAAATTTGAATAAATAAAAACAGTAAGGTAGCAAACGATAAAAGTGAGCACAAACGGTATTGCAATGCTTAAAAACAAGGCCTAGGGTTCATACTTTCACTAGTGCAATCTCTCAACAATGCTAATATAATTGGATCATATAACCATCCCTCAACGTGCAATAAAGAATCACTCCCAAGTTCCTATTAGCGGAGAACATAAGATAGAAATTGTTTGTAGGGTACGAAACCACCTCAAAGTTATTCTTTCCGATCAATCTATTGAGCTATTCCTATAAGTGTCACAAACAGCCCTAGAGTTCGTACTAAAATAACACCATATGATACACATCAACCAACTCTAATGTCACCTAGATACTCCAATGTCACCACAAGTATCCGTGAGTTGATTATACGATATGCATCAAACAACTTCATAATCATAATATTCAATCCACACAAAGAACTCCAAGGAGCACCCCAAAATTTCTATCGGAGAAAAGATAATGAAAACGTGCATCTACCCATATGCATAGATTACCCCAATGTCACCGCGAGAATCCGCGAGTTGAGTGCCAAAACATATATCAAGTGAATCAATATAATACCCCATTGTCACCTCGGGTATTCATATGCAACCCATACATCAAGTGTTCTCAAATCTGAAATATTCAATCCAACAATAACGAAACCTCAAAGGGAAAAGATTCGATTCATCACAACAAAGATAGAGAGGGAAGAAACACCATATGATCCAACTATATTAACAAAGCTCGCGGTACATCAAGATCGTGCCAAATCAAGAACGCGCGCGAGAGAGAGAGAGAGAGATAAAACACATAGCAACTAGTACAAACCCTCAGCCCCGAGGGTGAACTACTCCCTCCTCGTCATGGAGACCGCCGGGATGATGAAGATGGCCTCCGGTGATGATTCCCCCCTCCGGCAGGGTGCCGAAAAAGGGCTGTAGATTAGATCGTGGAGGTACAGAGGCTTGCGGCGGCGTAAAAACTCATTTTGGTTATCTTTCGGGGGTTTCTGAATATATATGATTTTTGGCATTGGAATCACGCGAAGAAGGGCCACAGGGGGCCCACGAGGCACCAGGGCGCGCCTGGGGGGGTGGTGGCGCGCCCTGGTGGCTCGTGGGGCCCCTGTGGGTCTTCTGGTCACCTCCTGAAGCTTCTAGTGTCTCTTATGTTTCAGAAAAAATCGTCAAAAAGTTTCGCTGCATTTGGACTTCATTTGATATGGATTTTCTGGAAAACCAAAAACAAGCAGAAAACAGCAACTGGCACTGGGCACTAGGTCAATATGTTAGTCCATGAAAATCATATAAAATCCATATAAAAGTGCACCAAAATCATACAAAACTATAATAAACATGGCATGAATACTTCATAAATTATAGATACGTTGGAGACGTATCAGCAGGCCTAGTTTACGGGCAGAAAACAGTCGCGGCAGAACAAAAACTTTAAAATGAACCTATAAATTTTGAAATCAAAACTTCGCGCGAGAAATCGAACTACTCCAGTAGAACTACTAGTGTTCATAGTTACTTGATCATCATACAAAAGTTATACATAGTTGATTTTTTACAAACGAGATCGGAGGAGCAACGGCCACCCTAACCCTAATGCCAAAATTTGGCTCGCCGGAGCCATCCGGGTGCGGCGGCGACGCTGCGGCGGCGGAGGAGCTCAGTCCTCGTCGTCGGAGCCGAGGTCGATGTAGATGTTGTCCTGCGCCTTGGCTTCGCGGCGCCATGCCTCCAAGTTGTCGTCGAAATCCTGCGCCTTCGCGAGCCCCTGCTCGAGGAGGACTGCGTCGAGGTCGGCTTCCCGTCGACGACGTTGCTCCTCCTCCTCCTTCTCCCGCGCACTGCGCGCGAGGATGGCGGCCTCAAAGACGTCCGCCTTTGCCGGGGGGAGGAAATCCTCCGGCCCGATGACGCCACCGCCACGCCGCTCCGGCTCTGGCTCCCTCTTCACTGCGCGGAGCGGTGGGAGCTTCTCCGGCTCCCTCTTGACTGGCATGAGCGGCGCCCGCGAGCTCGAGGCACCGCCGGAGGAGCTGCCCGCGGCGAAGGACCGGAGGAGCGGAGGAGCGCCTGCCTGCGGTCGTACTCCTCCGTCTCGCGGCGGAGGAGCGACGGCGGCGGCGAGAGCCCTCGGTTCTTGTACTGTCTCGCCGCCCTTTTCCTCGCGCCGTCGGCGAGGATGCACTGCCGACGCTCGGGGTCGTCGCCACCGCCGGTGCCGCAGCCCTCCGACCACATTCCGCGCCACATCGAGAGGGGAAGAGGGAGAATAGAAGTCGCTGACGGCGAGAAATCGATAGGGGGATTGGGAATTGCGGCGGCGCGCGGATAGGGTTTCGACCCGTATTCCAGCCGCAAACCCTCAATTATACTGCGTGGGGGGGCGGTTTGCGGGCCACTGTAAAAACATTTACGGGCCGGGCGACTATACGGGCTCTGGTCTGGCCCAAAAAAGGGCCAAACCCGTATAGTCGCCAGATTTTTACAGTTCGCCCCGTTTTAAGGGGTCTGCTAGAGATGCTCTTAGCGGTTATTTGCAAGGATTAATTCTGATAGTGATAGATAGATAAAGTAAATTACAAAAGAAAATAAAAGTAAATAAATTGCAGCAAGGTATTTTTGGATTTTAATATATGATAAAAGTAGACCCGGGGGCCATAGTTTTCACTAGAGGCTTCTCTCTCGAGCGCAGAACATACGGTGGATGAACAAATTACTGTTGGGCAATTGATAGAAAAGCGCATAATTATGACGATATTCAAGGCAATGATCATGTATATAGGCATCACGTCCGAGACAAGTAGACCGACTCCTGCCTGCATCTACTACTATTACTCCACCCATCGACCGCTATCCAGCATGCATCTAGGGTATTAAGTATAAAACAGAGTAACGCCTTTAGCAAGATGACATGATATGGACAAAGTAAACTCAAGCAATATGATTAAACCCCATCTTTTTATCCTTAATGGCAACAATACAAATACGTGTCTTGTCCCTTTCTGTCACTGGGATATAGAACACCGTAAGATTGAACCCATCACAAAGCACCTCTCCCATTGCAAGATAAATCAATCTAGTTGGCCAAACTAAACGGATAGGTCGGAAAGAAATACAAAACTATAACAATCATGCATAAAAGAGTTCAGAGAAGACTCAAATAATATTCATGAATAATCTGATCATAAACGCACAATTCATCGGATCGCAATAAACACACCGCAAAAGAAGATTACATCGGATAGAACTCCAAGAACATCGAGGAGAACATGGTATTGAAGATCAAAGAGAGAAGAAACCATCTAGCTAATAGCTATGGACCCGTAGGTCCGTGGTAAACTACTCACACATCATCGGAAGGGCAGCAAGGTTGATGTAGAACCCC
This sequence comes from Elymus sibiricus, assembly GCA_039707655.1. NCBI lineage: Eukaryota > Viridiplantae > Streptophyta > Magnoliopsida > Poales > Poaceae > Elymus > Elymus sibiricus. The sequence goes on from CM077674.1 coordinate 394,442,150, forward strand.
TCCGTGATCAATTCCCCCTCCGGCAGAGTACCAAAAGGCCACCAGATGGGATCGCGGAAGAACAGAGGCTTGCGGCGGCGGTAGGTTTTTTTTTCTTCTGGCTCTCTTTTGGTTTCCGAATATTTGAGAATTTTTAGAAGTGAAATTAGATCAAAAGGAGCCATGAGGGGCCCACAAGGCCGCGTCCTGTTGCCTCGTGGCCTCCTCGTGAGGCTTCTGGCATCCTTCCGAAGCTTCCAGGGTCTCTTTTGTCCAGAAAAAAATCGTCAAAAAGTTTCGTGGCATTTGGACTTCGTTTGGTACTGATTTCCTGAAAACCAAAAACAAGCAGAAAACAGCAACTGGCACAGGGCACTAGGTTAATAGGTTAGTCCCAAAAAATGATATATAATTGCATATAAAACATCCAAGATTGATACTATAATAGCATAGAACAATTAAAAATTATAGATACGTTGGAGACATATCAAGCATCCCCAAGATTAATTCCTGCTCGTCCTCGAGTAGGTAAATAATAAAATAGAATTTTTGATGTGGAATGCTACCTAACATGTTTCATCATGTAATCTCTTTACGGTATGAATATTAAGATCCGAATGATTCAAAGCAATAGTCTATAATTTGATATAAAGACATCAATACTCAGGCATACTGACAAACAATCATGCCTTTCAAAATAAAAATGCTAAAGAAAGTTATCCCTACAAAATCATATAATACTATCATGCTCTATCTTCTTAACACAAAGTATTTATCATGCACTACCCCGATGACAAGCCGAGCAATTGGTTCATACTTTTTTACGCGCTTCAGCTTTTTCAACCCCCATGCAATACATGAGCGCAAGCCATGAATATAGCACTATGGGTGAAATAGAATGTGGTGGTAGAGATTAATAAGGGGTAGTCAAAAAAAAAGGATAATCTTACATCGATGCGGCTAATCAACGGGCTTTGGAGATGCCCATCAATTGATGTCAATGCAAGGAGTAGGGATTGCCATGCAACGGATGCACTAAGAGCTATAAGTGTATGAAAGCTCAACATGTAAACTAAGTGGGTGTGCATCCAACTTGCTTGCTCATGAAGACCTCGGGCATTTGAGGAAGCCCATCATCGGAATATACACAAGCCAAGTTCTATAATAAAAAATTCCCTTAGAAGCCTGGTCAAGTGTAGTCTCTTTGACATAATTATTGCATACGCTGAACCATGTTGTGTATCATGTTTGATTGCTCCTCATCGTCCAAATATTACATCTAGGGCTGCAAACGAGTCGAGTTCGAATGAATTGGACTAGGCTCAGCACAACTCATACTAAAGTGGCTCGTGCTGAGCTTGTAACGATCTTGAATCGATCTCGAGCTAAGTAATATGTGTTTCAAGTAATCCAAAGCAATGTTTTGGACATGATAGGCCGGAATATGATTGTCAGACATTAATGTGATCCAACGATGGTGAAGGGTCATTGGCATTGCTCTTATGAAATATTATTCCAATCAAAATGATGGTAATATAAAAAAATCAAGGTAGTTTGAGTTATTCTCTTTCACTAAAGACGAATACTTTATAGCAAGAAACTGTGGATGAATTATCAAAAGAAGAAAATGAAAGTGAGTCTGCGCTCAAACTTGAAAAAGAAAACAACATATGTTTAACAAACTGATGACCACGTACCATATTGAGGAAGGCCTAAATTTTCTCCTCACTTAATTAAGCTTTCATTTTGCTAGTACATAAAATGGATAAAAAGTGTACACAACATATATGATAAATAATTATTGGATAATTATTCTATTTCCTTCTAATATATATCAGGATTATTTAAAATATCATTATATTACATCGCGCGAGCTAGTTGGCTCAAGATCAGTTCATTTCTCGACCGAGCGACATAAAGTGCTAATATTCAACTCATTTCCTTTTGAGCCGGTCTCACATCGAGCCAAAAGATGAGTCGATCTCGAGCGGCTCATGAGAAAGCTGAAGCGAATAGCAAACATCGGCGAGCAAGCGAGGTTTGCACGAATATGGACTGCCCAATACTGTAGCTCGCAGGAAATCCTTCAGGCGAGACTTGCTTCCCTCTTGCATTGAGCGAGATGTAGCTCTCGCATTAAGCCCGCAGGTAGTTTTACTGTATCATGACTTGATAAGTTTGAGGAACTGATGATTGTTTGTTCAATGGACTGGTAGGTGAGAAGAATCCAGAGCACTACTTTGTTGCCACCGAGGATTCTAATCTCCGGGCAAAGCTACGGGAGGTATGAATATTCGCTGCACTTATCTAGCATCCTAATTTTACCATTTTATATTCTGAATTTTTTTGTGAAAGAATCTGCTCAGGGTCAATAATACAGCCTACAAGTATCATAGTATCTACTTAAGAACTAGCAAAATGTATTATGACATATTGAAAACTGCTTCTGCTGCAACGTGCTCATGTCTGTTTTCATTGGCTGTAGGTTCCTTGTGTTCCTGTGATATACGGTCTGAAGAACTCCCTGTTTATTGAGCAACCCTCTGTGCAGCAACGCAAGTTTGCTCAGTTGGATGAGGAGAAGCGTATACATATGGAAAAATCAGAATTTAAGAAGCTACTGAAGGCATCATCGGAAGGAAAGATATCTGTCGATGGAAACGCACATGGAGTGGCAGAGAAAAGCAAGTTTAAAAGGAACAGAGCAAAGGTTATATTTACATAAACTGTTTTTTCAGGATATTCGTCATATGCACGTTTAGTGGACTAATATTTGGAGTTATGAGATGCTGATGTGTGTCCTTCTGCAGGGACCAAACCCACTCTCTTGCAAGAAAAAGAAACCAAAGCCCCAACCGTCAGCTGCTCAAAATCAGGTAATTAATCATCGCTAGACAGCATTTACATCTGTAAGCTGTACGTAATACTTGAAACATGCAGATTATAAGTGCCTAATGCAATGTTTCAACAGCAAGCTTGGAGTTGCATGGCTTATATTGAGATATAGGGGTCATTTGGTTTGTACCTGCGGTCGCCCTGCCAATCAATGGCACGTCAAAATATTGGCGGAGGAAACGGCCGCCGGCGCCTTGCCAAATTATTGGCTGCGTAATAAACGGGAAGGACAGGCGGGGCTGGGGCGAGCCAAATAGTCGGATCCAAACCAAACGCACGCCATCACTCTGGTCAACTACCAAAGATTTGGTCGGGCGCTTCGTGGCATTGAACCAAACAGGCTCATAGAACTGAGAGTAGGATGTATAAGAGATAATGCAACAACTTAAATCTTAGATAGGCTACTGAAGCCCATTGCACATTTTTTGTTGTGCTGTAGCTCCTGATTTCAGTTGTACTGGGATGTGCATGACTCTACACCGGAAGCACATGTACTCCCTCCGGTCCTTTTTAGTCTGCATATAAGTTTTGTCCGAAATCAAAGTATCTCTACTTTGACCAAACTTGTAGAAAAAAGTATCAACATTCACTATATCAAATCAATATTGTTTGATTCACTATGAAATATAGTTTCATAATATATATATTTGGTATTGTAGATGTTGATTTTTTTTAATGTAAATTTGGTCAAACTTTGCAATGTTTGACTTGACAGAAAACTAATACGTGGAGTAAAAAGGACCGGAGGGAGTATCTAACAAGCACGAGCACGAATGAGTACATGTTCCCTTCAGGGTCCGAAGGGTGATGGCGAGACGAAGAGGAAGAGGGTTAGGAACCGCAAGAGAAGCGGCAAAGACAGCACTCAAGCGGAGACAGCGAGCTGACACACCTGCGTAGAAGTTGCAAACAGCAGTGTGGTTGCAGCTCTGGCTTCAATCCGAATCCGTTGCACCCCATGCTGATGGGTGTTTCTTCAAATGTCATACATAATCGTCAGTCAACTTGATAGATCATGCATCGTCGCTAGAGGACTGCTGCTATAACACTGGTTTGGACATGTAAAATTTGTCCTGGTTCGTAATTTTTGTGAGTTTATTCAAAGCTTTAAACCCTTGTATTTTGAAGAAACTAACCATCCGGGATCGGTTTCAGTTTCCAGTCTCTTCCTTGCGTTATAGGTGGCATGGCAAATTTTACAAGTGGTCATGTACAGGTACGCTGAGCCGGCATGACCACAATGCCAAAGGCTTTGCAAACTGTTTGGAGGAATCTATACTCAAAATATTGTTAGGTCCTTCAGTTAGCTTAGAGCATCTACAGGCGCGGTCATCAGGCCCCTCAAACGCTAGTGATCGGGCACTCCATTTGTGTCCTCCACATCCGTGTATCTCATTTCCGATACCAATACTAAGCATGGAACGTGAATAAAAAGTACGTAGATCATCACATGGACTATGAAACGAACATAGATATGCACATTCCGATCACCAACGGATCTCCAAAAGCTAGTCAAAATTCACATAACTCACATACACGACGGGCAGGTTCTAACTAGAGTACTAAATAACTAGAAATTAACGACGGAGACGGCGGAGATTCACCACTTCCTCACCGGGCCTTTGCCCTTCCGGTCGCAGGCTCAGCCGTAGGCATCCGCGGCAGGTGGTGGATCGTCGGAGTCGGAGCCGTGGTCGTCGCCGTCGTTGGACAAGGAGTCGGAGAGGACGATGATCGACTTCATCCGCTAGACGGCCCTGTCTTGTTGCTTGGCCACCCGAGCCGCCTCCGCCGCCTCGCGCTCCGACTGCTCAATGGCAAGCCAGAACGTCTTCGCGTCTTCCTCCGTAGCCGGCGAGCGTCCGTCTCCGTCGTCGTCAGTGACCGGTGGTAGACCCAAGCAAGGAGCCACTCGTCCTCGTCAGGCTCCGCCGGCAACCCGCGGCGGCGGTGCATGGATTGCTCCGCCGCATTCCTCTCCCTTGCCCATTGCCTCTCGCGGCGGGCGGCGCACGCCTCCGATTCCAGTGTGCACGTCCGGGCCGGCGGAGCAGGCACTAGCACCCACCGCTGCCCTTGCGGAGCAACGGTCGGCGGGGGGAAGGGGACGGCATGGGGGCGGCGCGGACTGCATGGGGCCAGCTCCGGTGTCCACGCTGCGCCGGTGCGGGAGCGGCGACGGGGCAGATCCGGAGCTGCCCCCGTGTCCACCTTGGACCGCTCCAGCGCAATGCGGAGGTCCAGCTCCTCGTTGACGTTGAGGTTGGAGTCGGAGCGGCTGCCGGAGCTCGACATCCTGGCCGGAGTCATTGGACGAGTGAAGTGAGCTAGGGTTCTAGATTGGCGTTTTTTGTGGGGACGGAGTGGGGTTGGTGGTGGGCAAGGCTGACGTGGCGGACGTGCCCGGGACGCCCCATATCCGCCCTACATTTGGGCTGGATATGAAGGGTGTCGGACAGCCTGGGCGTTTGAGGCCGGTTTGAGGTGTCCGGGTGGGTCGGGTTTTGTCGACCAGTCAGTGACCGGTCCACCCGCCCGGGCGTTTGAGACCAGTTTGAAGTGCCCGGCTGTAGATGCTCTTAGACACTAACAAAATGCAGTTGCAGGCAAATACTCTCTCCATTTACTTATACAAGGCCACTATGGAATATACATTTTGCATCTATACAAGGCCACCAACAGTAATCGAAGCAAAAATTAATGATGCTTCCTTGTACTAGCAACTTGTTTAATATTTGCATGTATGTAGTCATAATGACACTCAACTACTTCCTTCACTCAGTTTTCTTGCATGCATGCGGTGTATTAATGATCCCAGTAAACAAAAAGAAAAGCTGGGTTGCAAAACATGTAATAAATTTTACATTGATACCTGTAATTTGAGTTTGTGGCCTTTTATATAAAATTGGAGGGAGTACATCAATCATTGTTTACACTTCACACTGGCACAAGCACATTGTAACTCTTAAAGAAAGAAATGTCTAACCACAGCAGCACACACACACCCACACAAGATTCGTTAAAGTTCCTCAACATACTTTTGATGATAGCAGATACGAATTCTCCAACTGGCAGTCTGAGAACATCCCCACTTACAAAAGATGGTAATGATCCATATATGTAATACGGGCGCATTTGGCCTCTTCAAGCAAATGGTGTTGGTGCTTGTGCCGGCGGTTCCACTTTGACACCGGTATGACTCTTCTGGTACAATAAAAAGGTCAACAGTAGAGATAGACTAAGAAGGGACGCGAATAAGAATGCTGCAACTGGGTATGCCCAGACTATCCCATGCTATATCCCCTTTCTCTTACAGAGTGCTGTGGAGAGAACAATATCACTGATTGTCATTTCCCAAGAGTAATACCCCAATATGAGAATCAAGATGAGAAATATTGCAAGTGCAGACACAGGAGCAATTGGAGCTAACATCATATAGGTACCAAGTGCAAAGGAAGCTACCATGCTTAACACTGAAATCAACATGAGAGGGGTGGCCCTTGTAAATAGCACTTCTCGTCTTCGAGGATGTACCGTAGGATCCCCAGAAAATATGAGAGAAATTGTAACCATGACCGAGAAGGTGAAGGCAAGTGTGTTGGCCACGATGAATGCATAAAAATAAAATGTTCCAGCAAGTGTTGGTGAGCCTGCATCAGTGTGATCATCAGCTATAAGACCTCCAGGCATAGTGAAAGTTGCACCAAAGGTTACGGTTGCAATTAAGACGGAGCCAATACAACGACTTTGTGTCCCCTCTTTCACTTGATTCATTATATGTGTTTCATCCCGTCTTGCTTGGTCCATATCATATTCAAGCAAGAAACCCTGGTGAAAAATACCTCTTTTAGCACCGACATATTTGAGTGCTTTGAATATTCTTACTTCATTTTCCTATAAAATCAGAATAAATAAATATTAAGCTGTGCAGATCCCAGTTGTTTTTTTTCACCTCCATGGTTGTGCTTTAAAATGAAAACGATCATATATATTACCCCTTTGACAGATATTCCTTCAGGAATAGCGTGATGCGCTGTATCTAGCGGAGTCTCCCCTTTCTCATTCATTAAATTCAATTGTACTTGTCTATTGCCGAATAAAGAACAAAACATTCGCAGACTTCCTTTTCTTATAGCTAGGTGCAGTGCAGTGTTCCCATCTTTGTCTTGCATATTCAAAATCCATGACAGCGCTATGTTTCGACAAATATAATCGACAGTCTTGATTCCCATTTCGTCAACTGCAACATGAAGAAATGTCCTTCCCCTTGCATCACGCAGATCAGCGCAATTGGGAGTTTTCATAAGAAAGTCAGCGATGACCCTTGTTGCACCGACGGAGGCAGCCACGTGTGTGGGAAATGATCCATTGTGGTCGTGTTGATACAATGCATCTGGACTGGCTATCAATAATTGTGAACATATTTGCCCTAGAGTACGGATAACAGCAAAGTGAAGAGGTGTACTTTCGTTTTTATCCCCTTGTAACGCAAGGTCATTGTTCCACGCTAGCAACATCTTCGTAAGATCTGTGAGTGGCGTCTTTCCGTTAAGCCAATCAATACTAGAGAGAAAAAAAACAGCAAGAATATGAAAAGAATGCTAAATCAAATGTGTACATGCATCAGTATAAGAAGTCAAGGTGACATGCACTAATGTTTACGCACTGGTGGTTAGTTGAGTGTCCTGGTTCATGAGAATTAACATGTTTGGCCTGGTAACCATGCTTAGTTGTTGATTGTGTTAGAAGTATAATTATGTTTAAGTTAGAGATTATGAGTTAGAGATAGAATAAGATTAAACCATGTATAACTTGCCCTTTACTCCAAGTCTCTCACCCTTATATTGTACTCTCTATATGTATACTCCATACGAGGGTGAAATCAATACAACTCAATATAACACAAATATTAGCCATCCTACAATTTCTACATGGTATTAGAGCGGTTAGTCGCATGATGTCGATCCTAGGTTCCTCTAGCACTTTCGTAGTGCGCCGCCCCCGGGGAGATTAATCTTCTCTCCCCGGGGGCGCGGCACCCAATCTGATCAAAGATTAGATCAATTTCTTAGATTCAATTTTCAGTTCCAAAAATCCAAAATCCCATTATATTAGTTTTTTCATTAGCCACACGCTCCACGATAGATTTACCCCGGTGAAACAAACATTATGATCTCCATCTGGCGCGACCTGCATCGACCCGTGGCCCTCATCACACGCGCACATCAAACCCTCTCTTTTTAAATAGTTTGGATTGCTTACCACATGTGTCACGTGGTACATCAAACCCTCTGGACATCAAGCTTCAGCAGATCCGGCACCACACGTCGGCCACGTACGCAACTGCGCGACCGACGCGCGGCGAACCACAGGCGGCCGCCATTTGAGCGCGATCGCGGGAGCTGGCGTACTCGGGGCTCTGGCGGTGGAGCAGCCAGCCTCGATCCGGGCGACACACGGGAGGCAGCACTTGTCACGCTCCACGCGCAGGACTCCGGCCAAGGCACAAGTTGGCTTCATCGATCTGGCGAGTAACCACGAGCAGGCACACGAGGAGATCAGCAAAATCGTTACGTTTACATGCAGCCATGCAGGTAATTTTCATGGGTGCTAAGAGCAACTCCAACGCGCCGACCTATTTCGTCCGCGCGTGTTCGTTTGGATTGAAACGGACACAAAAGTCGGCCCAACACGCCGATCCAAACGGACGCACATCCGCTTTTTGTCCGCCGGGTGACCCATTTCAGGCCCAAATTTGAGCCTCGCTGCGTCGGCGAGGACGGGAGGCGGACGCGCGCGACGCCCGCCTACTCCTCCCCCTGCCCGCCAGTCGGTGGCACATAGGCAATTCTCTTCCTCCCATCGACAGCCAGCACACCCGGCTGCCCCACCCCGTCGCCGCCGCCGCCCTGTTCCGGTGACCAGGCCAGCCGTCTACACCCACATACCCCCCCCCCCCCCCGCCCGTAGCACGCGACCTTCCAACGTCGCCGCCACCACCGCCTCGCCGCACCGCCGCCGTAGCTTCCCTGACGTTGCCGCCAGCACCACCTCGCCGCCGCGCCCCATCCCTGCCTGAAGCGGACAAAAGCGCGGCGACCTCGCTCGTCAGACGCCGCCACGCTCGCCGGATGCCGACAGGGCTTGCTACCAGGTCCAGGGGAGGAGGTGGCTCTTCACCGACCAGCTTCTTCGACGACCAATAGATGTATCTTTTTTTAATGTATTTGAGGCAATTTAATTTTTATTTGGCTTGTAAACTATGATATGTTTGTTTGGTTGTGAAATTATATAAGATGTTTGTATTTTGTTTGAATTATATAAACTAGGATCGAATTTCCATATGTTTGAAAAAACGCGGCAGGCAGGCCGCGAGGACGAAAATGCGTCGGCGCGTTAGGTGCACGGCCGACCCAAACACAAAAGGGGGCGGATGACGAGCGGGCGGCCGACCCAAACAGATAAAAAAGGGACAAAACGCGCGTCCGTTTGGTCGGCGCGTTCGAGTTGCTCTAACCACTTCGTCTATCCAGAGCGCACATGACGACGCGTCTCACGATCGAATCCGTGTAGGCAATATGCCTGTACCAACGAGATCGTCCGGGTCAGGCTTATGTACGTGTATGCCTACACGTCAGCACCACATGCATGAGCGCATATGCATAGATCAGCATCAGCATCACCATCAGCACCAGATGATCTACTTCTGATTTCCTCTACAAGTCCACATCATCATCAACTCGGCGCGCGGCCCGTCCCAGTTCGGATGCGCCGTCCTTCATCGAGCAACCGATCTGCATCTGCGCCAAGCCAACAAACTACGCCGACCGCACCCTACACCGAGCGATCTACACCGACTCCACGCCTCGATACCGAGCTGTACGACTACATCAAGCTAAAGAAAAAGTAACATCTTCGTCAAGCACGTCTACATCAAGCTAAAAATAAAATAATATCTTCGGCAGCCAGCAGCCGGTGTGGAAAGAGATGCAATTCTTCATCGACTTCTTCGACGCGACACGGCATCTACACATCATTGCCACAAGGATGCCATCAAGCGACATCATCGTTGACACGCTGCTGCAATGCCATCACCGACACTTCATCGCTAAGGTCATCATCAATGTGGTTTTCACCAACATCATTGTCGGCACACCGCTGCCGCCTCGTCCACAAGATGGACAATTAGTGTCCTGTGATAGACTTTTCTGCAAGACGCAACCTCGACGACAGCTAGACAGTGTCAAGATGACGGCATTGACCGCGTCATTTATGACAACACGACTGCATCAACATGGCATCACTACAGTGACGACCCCTATACGACCACACGGTCCTGGCAAAACCGATATGTGCTCGATGGTTTTCCTACGATCCTGGCAAAACCGGTGGTATCATCGCCGACGGCACCCTCTGACATCCGAAAACATCTAAAAGAGCTTACGCACCGGGGCGCCTCTATACTAGCCGCTCGTTTTCATCTGGATCCAAAGCGTTTCACAGTCTATGCCTGTGATGTGCCTACAGGAGACACCAGCAGCCACAGGGCACTGTTCCTCTCATGAGCTGCCTGCCCAAGCACAAAGAGACAAAGACAAATGCATACTATACGGCAAGAGGAGACCGAGATGCCCTGTGGATAAAATTTACCCCATCCCATAGGTGAGTCCCGAGAGATGTTGTAAGGGAGAGAGATGAGAAAGGTGACGAGAGAGAGAGAGAGCTTTTTTTTTTCTTGAGATAGAGTTGTGTGGGAGAGGAGAAATGGCAGGAGAGAGTGTGCATTCGTCTTGTTGTGTGAGAGAAGAGAGAGAAACGAACTGCCGTGTTCCATGAGACAGCGGTAGTGAGTCTTGGGAGGAGAGAGAGGCTATCCTCCTCCCTGTGACAGGTTTGTGAGAGAGAGAAGAGACAAAAATCTGCTGTGCCTGTGTTCCATGAGAGAAGCGCATGTGAAAGTTGAGAGTGGAGAGAGAGAAAGGAAAAAGGAGGAGAGAGAGGTAGCATACCGTACCATCGCCTTAGCTAAGGAAAGAAACAAATGCATACAGTATCATAGCCTGTAGTGATGCTGCAGAACTGCAGAGGGTCATGGCACATCTCGAGAACCAGGCCTCTGAACCAACGCACACGATAAAGCGACCGGGATGCGTAAGCTCAAAAAATCTGCGTTCCTCTGACCGCAAGGTGCACCATCCAGATATGCAGCTCCATCATAGCTTTTTTTTTTCGCCTCCGGCTTTGTGCGGCTTCATCATCCATGACAACTACACCATCGACCACGGCTACTATCTGATTGGCTACCTCGACATTGACATACCTGGCTACGTCTAAAGCTACTCATCGGTAACCAACTCCAGTCAACAGCGTTCGCGTCGTCACTTGCAATAGAAGAGAATACAGGGAAGGCACCAAAAGAGGATGCAGTCACCGTCCTAGGTGCCGACCCATCAAAGATGCAGTTGATGATATCACATCAGAGAAGATGACAGAAGCATAAGACTTTAAATCCAGTCGCAGTCGTCCGCTTCACTCCCGCTACGACTGAGGTGGAATGCTAGAAGTATGATTATGTTTAAGTTAGAGATTAGGAGTTAGAGATAGAATAGGATTAAACCATGTATGACATGACCTCTACTCCAAGTCTCCCCCCCTCAAATTGTACTCTATATATACCTCAAACGAGGGTCAGATCAATACAACTCAATACAAGACAAATATTAGTTATCCTACAATTTCTACAGATTGAAGAGTTGCGGAATGGATGAAATGATACAAAGTTTCTTCATATACCTTCTCCTAGTTTTTTTTTTATGAGAAAAGAGTTGATCTATTTTAGAGCTCTCGTAGCTTTTGGCAGACGGATACAAAAGGAAAAAAAAGATGACCGATCTTGAGGAGAAACTAAATATCATTTTTACAAGATTCACCTATATTAAAATTTGAACCTAATAACACACTAACAATGGTCAAATAGTAATGAGCCAAATATTTGCTAAATAGTACTATGTATCTAAAAATATATGTAAATTGAGATATAAAAGTCAGTACCTTGGCTTCCTTGAACAGCGACATGCAATGCATTTCTTCCATTTGGTCCGGAGTATGAAAGACCACCGCTGCTCAGCTCGTAGAGTGTTTGTGCGATGATTTTGTTTTACAGTAAGATGGCGAGATACAAAGGCGAAGTACCTTCTTGAGGAAAACGGGCCAGTTGTGGGTTCTCCTCCATGAGCAACTTGACCATATCATTGTTCCCTGAGCGGACGGCCTCGTGCAAGGCTGTCTCACTGAGCTTGTTTTGTGCTTCCAATAGACCCTTAGCATTGTTAATACCCTGACCATTGGCGAGATCAATGAGAAGAGACACCATTGGGAAGTTGCCCGCCTGTGCAGCACAGTGCAGGGGTGTATCTCCCTGGTTGTTTTGCACGAAGAGGAGGCTGGGTGCCTTGCCGTGGACGAGGCTGGCCTTGTTCATGGAGTCCTCAGAATCGCCATAGATGGCGGCGACCACGTGGAGAAGGGTGTCACCTCCAAAGGTGACCGCGTACAAAGATGGTGGCTGCGTCGCCGAGCTTCCGATGGTGTAGGCTGCTGGTCTCCCGTCGAGGAGTGATTCCAGATCGTGGAAAGAGCCAGAGCAGGCCAATGCTAGCAGGCCGGCATCCATCAAGCTCGGCCTCGGAGCTGCCTGCCCACTGCTCGACGCCATCGATCACCAACACCAACGGGGGCGTAACTCTGGTGACGGCCGGAGCTAGACGGGATGGATGAATTTGGTTGGGGCAAGATAGTAGACGAAGGAGGTGCAGATCTGGTGACGGGAATCAGAGAGGGATAGAGCAGCGTGCTGGTATCAAGGCCTCTGTTTTGCTATTTCTCACCATGCCAACAGCTGACAGCTAGCATTAGCTTCCAGATCGGCAATGCACATGAGGGTTGCTAGCACCCACTACATATGCTAGAAAATTACTGAAACACTAGACTAGGCTGACACAATCATGTTGCTGAACTTAATCAAACATGATTAATTATATTGAGTGTGGGGTTGGGCGAGTAGTAATCAAACACGGTCAATATTTTTTATAATAAGATTAAGTACCAACGATTTATTTTTCACAAAGAAGTACCAACGATTTGGATCTGAACACAAAGAAAAAAGTAGACCAACTCTAATTTTTCCAGATCAATTTTTCCATTATGACCTGGTCTCGTCCATTCTTCTCCAGAGACAATCGTGCGCGTGGTTGCTTTGCAGCCTCTTCCTCTCATCATCCAGTGCCGATCAAGAACATGTTTTTGGTTGATAAAGAAAACAAAGAAAATTGCATTCATATGGAGAATAATTAAGAAAGAGCAAGCACCGTATGAATAGATGGGGCGCAGTCAAATTTCTCAGGGAAAAATCAGTGACTTGATAGCTAATCAGATTCCAGACCGGCAATATATAGTGACGTTAATAAAATCTGACTAACTGGCATATACAGTGATGCGTAATGTGGTGTATCCATTTCAAAGGACGGATGACAAGCCAATCCTTGTCTTTTTAGAGCAATTATTAGTATGCCAAGTATGCAAATTTTATTCATAAGACTAAGGAGCGAGGATTTGCGTTTGTGCATAAAGGAAAAAACTTGGCTATGACCTATATAAAAATTGAGGTAGGTGGTTGTTCTTATTTTTGGCGGGGGAAGCGGTTGGTAGTTGTTCTTCATTAGCTTGATCTTATCTTGTCATGCAGGCAGCAACATTTTGTATGAGGGAGTGGTTAGACATGTAGCAGTCTCCACCAATAGATGAAACGGCAGTTACACTTGGCGATGACCAATAAAGTATGCAAATTTTGTCTTTCTTGGAACCAGTGGCTATTAGAATATTGGACAGTATTATTTGGCTTGGATCAGACCAGTGACAGAGATTGTACAAATGATAAATGTGGTCGCCATCTACTATGTGTTATTTTTTATTTCTGAACAATAGCTTCGAACTGTTACTTGGGGTGTCGGTACGTGTGGAATGGCAAGATCCATGTCTCCAGGGAGGCTCGTCGTGGAGTCCATGTTCAGCTCGTAATGTGCACATTGGAACAATATTAGTGGAGCTTACTGCCTCTCCACTGGCAACGGTGGTGTACTCCAAGGAGCAAGAGAGTTACAAAAATATATCGCATGCTCAAGTTTTAGCTTGTATTCGGTCGAGCTATTTAGTCCGCTTCTGATGCCGGTGTGTCTTTCCGCGCGCATTTTGTTTTGGTTAACTGCAATGCAATCTTCAATGAGATCTAATTTTCAATTTAGTAGTAGTCTCTAATCTGGAATGTGAGAGAGACACCGTCTCTTTGTCTCCTAACAGAGTATAGTTGGAATATGTGCTCGGAACCAAGTCTAGTCTTAATTGTTATTAGAAGTTCTAATTTCGGTGTATGTGCCACCCTGTGGGGTTTTCGGTTATTAAGAACTTTGCCTGGCAAACTGGGGAAGGCGTTTTATTTAGATTATGGCTGCAAATCTGTTTGGGCTTGTGCGGCGCCAAAAAATACTAAATTCCTCGCATGGCTGTTGATCGGAAAAATTAGCATCATCAGGCCAGTGATCCTTGATGATGACTCTAGCCGAGCGAGAGGGGTTAAGTTCGATGCAGAGCTCCATGTACCTCCCTTGTTTGTTCCTTCCTGTTCGGATTCCCTTTTGGAGTTTGGGACTCGGATGCTGGTAAAAGAAGATCATGTTGGGCTTCTGGCTTAATTTGTTTTTAGTGAAACAAGTAGACTAGAAAATTGTTGAAACACTGGACTCGTCTGACATAGTCATCATGTTACTCAACAAGATTAATTAAATTGTACGGTAGGGTTGGACGACGAATCATGTACTCAATCTCGATAGACAGATGACAGGGCAAACCTTGTTTTCTAGGGCAATTATTCTTGTCCTATTATGAATGCAAGTGGCAATACACAGCTTGGCGAGTTTGAATTAATTAAGTACACAAAATTTGTGCCTCTAGGGGACCTAGAGCCGGCCGGTGGCTAGACATGGACAGTGGGAGTATATATTTTTATACTTCCCAATTTAAAGATGCTAAGTGTGTGGCAAGATCCTTGCTTTCCGGGTGTTTACAGTCAGCTCCTAACGGAGTCAATGATGCATCGCTTGACTGCTTAATTATGGTCTGCTTGCTGGATTCGACATGTTGATGCTGCATGCAGTCCAAGGGAGTAGGACAAAACCTGTCGGATCTCTTGCATGCCAAGTTTCTTTGGGCTTGCATTCGAACGAGCTATTGAGTGCTTCTGATAAAGACGGCCTGTCATGGATCGTCTGATCAATCATTGAGACAGATACTACATCTTTGTTTGGTGCGTGCACCATGAATTGGCCCAGCCCGGAGCCATTCGTGAATGACGTGGGCTGTTTTCGCCGTTTCCTCGCCAGTAGCCACGTCAGTGCCCTCGTCAATTATGTGGATTACGTCCAACCCCTCCTCATCTCTGGCTGACTGCAGAGAAGAAGACATCAAGAGCTGAAAGAGAGGACGTGTGTGTAGATTGGATGCTGAGAGATGTGAATTGTCTGCTTTGACAGATGTATTGATGAAGAGGGACAATTTGCTGATGATGAAGGAGGTTGAAATAGCTGTGCAGAAGAACATAAATGTTATGCTTCAGTGTGAGAGATTAGTGATGATGAGTACTGTAACTGTTTGTGGTGTTGCTGCTGTACATATGTCCATTTGTTATGGTTAGTATGGCGATTTGTTTGGTATTCTGAGTAACTTAGATGTAATCTTCAGTTTAGGATTCTCTAGTCTGCACTGTAAGACATGATCTCTTAATCTCATAACAGTACTATTTGCTGTCTCCTCATCTAAGAATTGTTCATGCCAACAGAAAAAACGCAACAAAATGTCTATCTCCTCAAATGCTCTAAGTAACCTGACAAGTACATGCACAATTTTTAGCTCCCTCGGCTGGACAGTAGATCAACAGCAGGGCTTAACAGTAGCAGTGGTGCAGCTATAATTGAAATAATCGAGAGAAATCAAGATCCGGCAGGCTGATGAACCACAACTGGTTCAGGTTTCATCACAAATCTACGTGGGGAGATGCTGCCAGCGCTGTGGCGATCAAGACATCGAGTACGGTTGTTTACACATCAGAATGAATTCGGGACAAAACTAGGAGAGCTCTGAAGAATAGAGGCAACTCTGTCCTATATCAGTTTACTGAAAGCTATGCCCTTGTATTCTGAAGAAAATCGACCATCTGATTTCTGCACACTGACGTAGTGGTTTCAACTTTCATGTCTCTCCCTTCTAACTGGCATGACAAAGAGCGCAATGCCATTGTACAGGTGTCTCGAGGCGGCATGACCAAAATATGCCATTTCTTTACAAATCGTAGATAGCAGATCCGAAGTCTCCAACAGATAGTGTGAGGAACAGCCACACTTACAAAGGATGGTATTGATCCATGTATGTAACATATGCGTATTTGGCCATCTTCAAGCAAATGGTGTTGGTGGTTGTGCTGGTGGTTCCACTTTGCCACCAGTATGACTCATCCGGGGCAAGTAAAAGACAGACAGTAGAAACAGAGTAAGGTACACGAAAAATACTGCTGCAAATGGGTATGCCCAGATCATTCCGTACCATATCTCCTTTCTCTTGCAGAGTGCTTTGAACAGAACGATATGCCTGATTGTCCTATCCCAAGCGAGGTACACCACTATGAGAATAACGCTGAGAAATACTGCAAGTTCAGACACCGGAGCAACTGGACCTAACATCGTAAAAGCACCAAATGCAAAGGCGACTATCATGCTTGCCACTGAAATCTTTATGACATAGATGGACCTTTCAAATAGTTTTTCCCAGATCCGAAGGTGTAGCGTGGGATCTCCAGAAAACATGAGAGAAATTAAAGCCGTGGTTGAGAAAGCGAAGGCAAATGTGTTGGTCACAATGAATGCATTAAAAAAAATACTTTCCAGCAAGAGTTGGTGAGCCTGCATTAGTGTGATCATCAGCTCTATAACCTCCAGGCATGGTAAACATTGCACCGAATGTCACGGTTGCAATTAGGACAGAGACAATATATCGACTTTGTGTCCCCTCTTTCACTTGATTCATTATATGAATTGCATACTGTCTTGCTTGGTCAATGTCATATTCATTCAAGAAACCCTGGTGAAAAATACCCCTTTCAGCACGAATATATTTGAGTACCTCGAATATTTCTGGTTTATTTTCCTACAAAATCAGAATAAATAAAAATTAAACCGTGCACATCTCAGTTTCTCTTGTGTACCTCAAAGGCCATGATTTAAAATGAAAATGATCATATATATTACCCCGTTCTTATATATTCCTTC
The DNA here is from genome assembly GCA_039707655.1 of Elymus sibiricus. NCBI lineage: Eukaryota > Viridiplantae > Streptophyta > Magnoliopsida > Poales > Poaceae > Elymus > Elymus sibiricus. The sequence goes on from CM077674.1 coordinate 394,459,396, forward strand.
TGGAAGACTGTAATACGCTATATCTCGCGGAGTCTCCCCTTTCTCATTAATTAAATTCAATTGTACTTGTCTATTCCGGAACAGAGAACAAAACATCCTCAGACTTCCTTTTCTTACAGCTAGGTGTAGTGCAGTGTTCTCATCTCTGTCTTGCATATTCAAAATCCATGATAGCGCTATGTTTCGACAAACATAATCGACAGTCCCTATTTTCATTCTGTCAACTGCAACATGAAGAAATGTCCTTCCCCTTGCATCACTCAAATCAACACAATTGGGTGACTTCATAAGAAACTCATTGATGACCCATGTTGCACCAACGGATGCAGCCACGTGTGTGGGAAATGATCCATTGTGGTCCTGTTGATACATTGCATCTGGAAGGCTTGTAAATACTTGTGAACGTATTTGCCATAGAGTAGCTACAATCGCAAAGCGAAGAGGTGTACTTCCATTTTTATCCCCTTGTAACAAAAGGTCACTGTTCCACTCTAACAACATCTTTGTAAGATCTGCGAGTTGTGTCTTTCCGTTAAACAAATCAATATGAGAGAGCAAAAAAAGCAACAACTACGAAAATAATGCTAAACCAAATGTGTACATGCATCAGTATAGGAAGTAAAGGCGACGTGTTCTCTAGATGTTTAGGCATCAGTCACTAGTAGAAAAAGGGCCATTTGTTCCGGTTCCAGAGGGCCATTTGTCCCGGTTCTGGAATCGAGACTAAAGGGTCGGGACTAATACCCAAAACCTTTAGTCCCGGTTTGCTTACGAACCGGGACCAAAGGCCCTCCACGTGGCGCTGCCTGGGGCGGGGGAGGGAGGACCTTTAGTCCCTGTTGGTGTTACCAACCGGGACTAAAGGGACCAACCAGGAATAAAGGATTTTTTAGAAAAAAAAATTGATTTTTTTTAATATTTTTTTGATTTGTTTTTAAGTTTTATTCCGATTTTCAAATCTTTGAATTATTTGACAATTTAATCTCTAATCACCTGTCCTCACTGCTCCAGCGTGGAGCACTCGATTCAAATCGTCTAACTTCCCGGCCGGTCACCCATCCTCTCACTGCTCCAACCCCAGCACGCTTAACTTCCTGGTTCTATCGACCCTAGTTTCCAAGTCTGCACTTGTTGTTTTCCTAACAATAGTAAGCTATCAATCCTATTAACCCTTAGGTCTTGATGTCACATGATTTAATTTTTTGAATTCTAAATAATTATTAAAATAAAAAAAAAGTACTAATAATATTGAATTTCAATGAAAATAAAATAAGTAATAATATTGATTTTATTCATTTTTTTGCCATTTATTCATTTAATATGACATACTTAATATCTTTAAATCTGTAAATCAAAATTCGACAAATAATATATCCAGTATTATCAGAAATATGTGAGGAATCCAAATATGACATCCTTTATTTATTTTTAAATAAAATTAATTTTTAAAAAATTTAACATTATTTTTTTTGATTTGAAATAACTTTTTTTACTTTTGGAATTTTGAGAATCTGAGAAAACTTCACCGGGTAAACCCGGGTGAAATCGAGTCCCAATTTTTCTCTAGTTTTTTTTGATATATTAAACTTTTTTTTTCGACGTCGTATGCAAAAGTTATGGCCGTTTTACATTTTTTTTCGTTTTTTTGCAAAAAAGGTCAAAATTCATATTTCAAAATTTCTATACAAACTAGACACTAAAACCTAACTACATCTCAAAGGATTTTATTTTTTAAAGATTTTATCATTTTTGTTTATTTTCTACAAAACTAAAAAAGGTGGTCCAGAGGGGGGTAGAGTTTGAAAATTTCAGAACCCCTTTAGTCCGGGTTGGTGTCCATCCAATCATACCGTCGACTACACATCTGCTAGCACCGTCCCAGCCAGAGTCACAACTAAGGTTAACCAATCCAGAGTCAACCCTTTCTAACTTCATTTGCTATTTTTCATGCATTTAATGATTTTTTTGAGCTAAATGACCCTCAAATTGAAAAGCACTACAAATGAACTCTGAAAAGGTTGAAACTTGGCATGGTATCATCATTTCACCCACATAGCTTGTGCTAAAAAGTTGAGAGTGTTACGGCAAAAACTTGATGCACTTCGTGTACAAACTTGACAATCTCCTTCGAAGTATCAAGGTTTCGGACGAAAACCCATCTGTTATAAAGGCATTTCATTTTTTTTAACTTATTTCAACTCCAGACTTTTTGTGCATTCAATATGCACCATTCAAAGCCACATCCTCAAATTTCAACCCTTTCTAACTTCATTTGCTATTTTTCATGCATTTAATGATTTTTTTGAGCTAAATGACCATGAAATTGAAAAGCCCTACAAATGAACTCTGAAAAGGTTGAAACTTGGCATGGTATCATCATTTCACCCACATAGCATGTGCTACAAAGTTGAGAGGGTTACGGCAAAAACTGGATGCACTTCGTGTACAAATTGGACCATCTCCTTCGAAGTATCAAGGTTTCGGACGAAAATCGTCTGTTACAAAGGCATTTCATTTTTTTTAAACTTATTTCAACTCCAGACTTTTTGTGCATTCAATATGCACCATACTACAACATGTTAAAATCTACAGAAAGAACTAACTAAAAATAATAAAAAACAACAATTAAATGACTAAAACAACTATATAAGCAAAACAGTATTGTTTTAATTAAAATCCTAATTTAAATTATTCTAAAAATAACCAAATAAATCTTACTGTGACAACAATCTAACACGTGACTAGGAGCAAAAAGAATTAAATTAAAAACTATTTGTAAACTCAAGTTATTCACAATCTAGGGTTTGAAGCAAATTTGAAAACTAATGGCACAAACAGAAACTAGACAAAATTTTGAATCCAATGCAAAAAAGAATCACTCAAAAACATCAAATATCCTAAAAGATATAAGCAATTTAAAACAGAAACTAAAAACAGAAAGCAAATGTAAAAACAGAAAAAAAAAAAGGGCTAGCTACAGTACAACCGGGACTAAAGCCTCAACCCCTTTAGTCCCGGTTGGTGTCTCCAACCGGGACTAAATGTCCCATTTGAACCGGGACTGATGCCCTAGCCGCTCGAACCGGGACTAATGCTCACATTAGTCCCGGTTCGTAATACAACCGGGACTAATGTGTCCGTCGAGCTGTGACGAAAGCCCTGTTTTCTACTAGTGAGTGGTTAGTGGAGTGCAGTGGCAGAGCTTAGTACAAGTCTGAGGGGGCCGTGCCCCCCCCCCCCCCCCCCCAGCCTTAGGCAAAACAATGAAGAAAATTTACTATGCATGGCTTAGATAAGGAAAAGGTCAATTCTTTGCCCTGCTAGTTGTTCACATTGTGGAGTGTAAGGTTCGTGTGAAGTTGACATGTTCAGCCTAGTAATCATGCTTATAGTTAATCGAAGAATTGAAACAAGGATGAAATGAAACACAGTCTCCTCATACACCTTCTCCAAGTTTTCTTGTGGTACTAGAAGTAATTCAGTATGGATGAAATTAAGAAAATAGTTTCTCTGTTGCTTACAATAAAGCTTTTGGGTTAATTAGATGGCTTGCTTAGTTGCTTATTGACTTTTATCAGCATTTTTAATGTGGCTGAGCATTCCATTAAAATGTATTTTTTTTTCTGATTTCCGCACCAGCATAGTCGACATTGCTGACCATAGGAACCAACGGTCCCATGGAGGAATGTGCATATCAGCTCATTGACATAACTCAGTCCGAGGGTGGGAAGATACTCCCCAATGTAAACACATAGAACAAGTTAGTTGTTATTCTAGAAACGATAACACAGGACACATTCACCATGTCTGGATGGCAGTCCAGTAATATGTGTACGTGTCATGTAATCCTAGTATGTCGGCTGATTGTTTGGGCCTTGTTTTCACTTACTAAAGTGCTTCGGATGTTTCTTATGCTACTTTGATAAAGATGGGTGTGTGCATCTATGATGCAGAGACCTCCTTTTAGGAAAAAATAATAATTTGTTTCCTTTTTTCTGGCAGATGGGATTTCGCCCCAATTTCATTAATAAAATCAAATAGGGTGATGACCCAAAGGAAAGAAGATGATCAATCTTCGAGACTAACTAAATGTCCTTGAGTCGCTAAAAAAACTAAATATCCTTAAGTTAAACAAAAGAATGATATAAAATTCTGAACCTAACAACACACTAAATGCAGTACTGGATACAAATCGTAACATAGTAGTGAGGCAAATGTATGCCAAGTATAGTACTACATATATTGAAAAAGGCTTTCGCCCCACTTTATAAATAAAGCAAACCACCACAGCCACAAAGTTCAACATGAGTCCACACACACACACACACACAAGGTAGCACGACACAAAGTACGGGAGGGTTCTGCTGAGAGCACAGCTCAACAAGCACTGAAATAAAAAACAAAGGCGGTAGCACCGCAAGCGAAGAAGCTAATCCGGCTCAGGTGGTGGAGGAGGGAGCGGCGGCGCCAAGCGAAGAGCCATCGCACGAAGGTCAGCAGTGATGATGTTGATGGTGTCCTGGTCCCGGTGGCGGCTAAGCGGCCGCCAAAGCTACAAATAGCCACACATTTTGAACACCGCGTCAGTAGCACGTCGAAGAGGCACACGCTGGATCACAAGCTTATTTCGAACCGTCCAAAGCGTCCATGCTAGGACCCCAATGGTCAGCCACCTAATGTGGCTGCCCGTTGGGGGGAGGCCTGAATCTCAGCGAAGAGGTCTGGGAAGTTGGTGTTACACCAACGACCACCAATGACCTCGCGGAGGCAGCTCCAGAGGAACTGGGCGGACACACACGAAAAGAAGATGTGGTTCGAGTCTTTTTCTGTCCCACATAGGAGACAGATCCCATTGCCCGAGCCATTCCGCTTAAGCACCTCCACACCGGACGGGACACGGCCGCGGATCCATTGCCACAGAAAGATCCTGATCTTCAGAGGAAGTCTGTTCGATCAGATCAACTCAAGGGGCTCCGGTGCAGGTGTGGCAGCGATGGCCTGGTATAGAGACTTCGTGGAGAATTTGCCCGAGGGCTCTAGGTGCCACGAGATGCGATTGTTTGTCTACTCTAGGTCCGGCTCGTGAAGGGCGACAATCTTAAGGAGCTCGTGCCAGGCGATAAGGTCTGGAGGCTCAAATGGCCGCCGGAACGCAAGGCACCCTAGGTCAATAAGGGCTGCCTCGACGGAGATCCGAGGTTCCACCGCGATGGAGAACAAGTCTGGGAAGCGGGCCGCAAAAGGGGCATCCCCAGCCCACTGGCCGAACCAGAACAGGGTGGATGTCCCGGATCCGACCACGATGAAAGTCCCGATGCGGAGGACCGGGAGCAACTGGATGACGGACTGCCAGTACTGGGACCACCAGACCTCTAGCAGAAGGCAAGCGGCTGGCCACGTAGGTATTTGTTCCGGATGATATGGAGCCAAAGTCCACCCTCCCCATTAGCGATCCGCAAGAGCCAGCGTGTCAGGAGGGCAATGTTCATGCGTTTGGAGGACATGATCCCGAGGCCGCCCTGGTCACGCGGCTTGCAGATGTCGGGCCAGCGAACCATATGGTACTTCTATTTATCACCTTCGCCGGCCCAGAAAAATCTAGCCTGGACTATGCCGATCTCATGATGGAGTGTTTCGGGCAAGCTGTAGAAGCTCATGATGAACAGGAGCAGGCTGGACAAGGAGGAGTTGATGAGGATCGTCCGTGCCGCCTTAGAAAGCCATCTACCCTGCCAAGGCTCGATACGATGTTGGAGCTTGAGCACCGTAGGCCTCAAGTCCGCCACGGAGACCCGAGAGTCACTAGGTAGGTGAAATTGAGATTTAAAGTCGATACCTTGGCGCCGCTGAACAGCAACATGCAATGCATTTCTTCCATTTGGTCCAGAGTATGAAATAACCCCGCCGCTCAACTCGTAGAGTGTTTTTGCGATGATTTTGTTTTTCAGTAAGATGGCCAAGTACAACGGCGAAGTACCTTGTTCAGGAAAACGAGCCAGTTGTGAATTCTCCTCCATGAGCAACTTGACTATATCATTGTTCCTAGAGCGGACGGCTTCGTGCAAGGCTGTCTCACTGAGCTTGTTTTGTGTTTCAAGAAGTCCCTTTGCATTGTTAATAACCTGACCATTGGCGAGATCAATGAGAAGAGACACCATTCGGAAGTTGCCCACCCGTGCAGCACAGTGCAGGGGCGTATCTCCATCGTTGTTTTGCACGAAGAGGAGGCTGGGTGCCTTGTCGTAGACGAGGCTGGCCTTGTTCACGGAATCCTCAGAAACGGTGGAGAAGGGTGTCACCTCCAACAGTGACCGCGTACAGAGGAGGTGGCTGCCTAGCCGAGCTTCCGAGGGCGTAGACGGCTGGCTTCCCGTTGAGGAGTGATTCCAGATCGTGGAAAGAGCCAGAGCAGGCCAGTGCTAGCCTTGGGCTCCATGGTGGCCGGCGGCGGAGGAGCAGGATTTGCCACAGCAGGTGAGGCGGGACTAGGAGCTGCTTGCCCGGTGCTCGACGCCATTGAGCACCAACACGAATGGGGTCGGGATATGGTGACGGCCGGGGTGGATTTGGTTGGAGCACAGGAACCTGCTAGACGAAGGAGTTGATCTGGTGAGGGGAATCAGAGAAGGCTGGAGAACAGCGGGCGGGATCGATGGACGTGGAGGGGCTAGCTCTGCCATGGATGGATTTGATTGGGGCAAGAACACAGGGGAGCGTAGCAATAGGGAAGCAAGAGAGGCAGTCGCTCGCACAGAGCAGAGGATGGGGTCTGAGAGCATCTCCAACAGGCGCGCTTCGCCTCGGCGCGGTATAATTCTTTTACAGTGCCAAAATAGTCTTTTTACGCGCGAGCGACGAATAGGTTTTTCAGATGCAAAAAACACGGCGCTCAATCCGCCGGCCCCACCTGCAGTAGCCCGCACGCACAATCCGATGCCCCAAATTTGCAGCCCAACAGTCCACGCACACAAAAACGATGGTTTTTTTGTCTCCGGCGCAAAAAAACGATGGTTTTTAACGCGTGAGGCATTTTTTGGGCGCATGTTGGAGATGCTCTGAGTGAGTGAGGAGTGAGGACGGAGGAGGAGGTGTGAACACAGCACACTTTGGTTTTTCTCGGGCGAAACGGAGCCTGCCTTGTGCTTCGGCACCTTTGCATTGAATCGAAGGAGCGGTTCATGGCAGGCGAGGGGGGCGACTTGACCTGGCCCTGCACCTGCACGACCCTAGCTAGCTATAGCTCGCCTGCTACCTAGCTATAGCGGTTCATGGCAGGCGAGGAGCAGCTGCATGCACCATCAATGCACGGCCGAACCGGGCCGTGCAGGCTCCAGGCCTAGACGCGTTGCCGTTGCATCGTGAATGCTGTCTGAACCGAGCCGTTGCAACTAGAGGGAAAATTGTATGGATTGGAATCCCTCAACAATATCTTTGAAAATCCTTTTAGCCAAAGAGCCCCCCCCCCCCCCCCCCCTCCCACCCCACCACCCTATTTATTTTATCTATCATTAAATGCTATATCAAACTAGAAGAAACATAATGTCACGTACGAAGAAAGACCAGGCCATCTGTGAAGCCCCGCCTGAATACCACTGTAGTCAGACGGTCACCGCACATACCAGCCCAGGAAAATCACTCTGGCATGCGCTTTTACAACAAGTATCATGAACACAAGCTTTTCTATTAATGGATATATAAGTCTTACATGGTAGATTACAAGGGTGATGGCAGCGGAAAAGCTCTATCTAAGGCAGCATGGTCTTGGTGCGGCTCCAATCCACAGGGATCTGACTGGGTTACTCTTCTAGCCCGCGAACTCTCCGGCTCCTCGCTAGGGGTCGTCGAATCCTTAGATCAACCTGGCCACATTGAAGGCCGCTGAGTACTTTTGAATGTACTCGCAAGCAAACCAAACCAACATATACACCAAGCAATGCAATCCATGGCATTCAAGCATGCACTTGTTATCTTAACAGTATTAACTATCATGTCATGGCAAAATTATCTAGCAAGATTAGTCATCTAGCAGCATTAATTATCAGGTTATAGCAGGATTATCTAGCATGATAATTACTGAAGTAAATGCAGTAAAGTATATCAGGTAAATAATCCGAACTTCGAATGATCCAAATCCGATCCATGCTTTGCGGTCACCCGACCGCTTATCTCATAGCCATCTTATGGCTAGCATTCAAACCTCTGACATCAACTGATGTCCATGTATCTGCACTGCAAGCCTGACAAACCTTACCATTCTCTGGTTTAGTCTTAGCAATAACATTATATAGTTTGTTCCTCCAGACTCGACACAAACCAAATAGGGGCCTATACGAACTGTCCATGACCGAGGACGCGGCTATTCGAATAGATTTACACTCTGTAGAGGTTGCGCACTTTACCCACACCATGGAGCTCCTGGCCTCGTACTTTAGTACATGTTCCCATTCGGGTGGACCAGTGCTGCTCCAACAAAACCTTGCCTATTGCCCGGCACTCTTACGGTCCCACCGACAATCATACCCTCCCAGGGTCATGTCCTGGGTGGCCCCTGTGTCACCCCGTGACACCTGCCACCGTCGTGGCCAAACACTGTCCCAAACGGGGACGCCGGCAAATAACTCAACTTGGGCTCACAAGGTTATCGCCGCCTACCGGGCCAGGGTAGCGCACACGCATAACCTTCCCTATTTGGTGGTACCGACAAGAGGCAGGACAATAGACCAAGCTAGGGCCGTCCCATACAGGCAAATGTGGCTGCACGGGTAAGTCCGGATAGGTGTCACTATGACTCGATCCAGTCGACGGAGGAGGTTGTTGTCATTATTAAGTCACATTTCATAATATTGCAGTAACAGTAACCATGCAAGATGTAACAATTATGAAAACCTAACAACCTATCTCCATACAATATCACAACGAGTCGATAGTGCGATAATATGATGAACATTAGCAGGTAATGCAGATAGCAAATTCAAACTAGCAGGAGTTTAACTATTTCTAACACAGGCATAAACATTAATTAAACACGCAATAATAACATAGAGCAATGCTTCAGGGCATATATCAGATGGTCGGCTTGCCTGGGGGTGAAGGAGTACTCCGGGAGAAGTGCGACCACCTCGCGGAAAATTTCGCCGGAAAGGATTCTCTTCTCAGAGGGCTGATAGAAGGGCAAGGGCAAAATGGGTATTTTCAAAAAGTGTGAAAACATTATGAAAATGATACCATCGGAACGGGCTCGACGAACTGAAGACGTGGGCTTTGGAATCACCTCGATCGGAGTTACGATAGCGGAGAAACGGCCGTTCGTTCGTTAAGTGATAAAACAAACAGAAATCTGTCCGTTTTAGCCCTTAACGGGTGAACGCCGGCTAAATAACCCTTTCGGCCGTGGCTGAGAAGATGAAGGCGCATTTTACTGATTATGCTTTCCATAAAAGAAAACGTATTCTCTGTAAAGAACACGGCGGAGTACGCTTCTCCGAATGGAAAGCATATTTCACCGAATGCGCTTCCACTTAACAGTGAGCGGGCCTGGGTTGACTTTTCTCCTCTGGCTGACGGGTGGGGCCCGCACTCCCTCTCTCTCTTCTCCCTTTCTTCCTCCTCGGAACAGCACGGGGGCGGGCCGGTTCCCGTGATTCCGGCCGCCGGAGTGCTCGGGAGGGCCGGCCGAGAGGCGGAATGGATGAGGTGCTCCAAGCCACACCCGCACGTACCCGCGGTGGAGGCTGGGGCGGCCTGAGGCGGCCAGACGGAGCTTGGCGGCGGAGCACAGCCACTGGAGGGCTCGGGGTCGAGGCCATGGCCTTCTCCTGGCAGAATGGCGGCGGGAAGGGCGCCGTGGTGGTAGTGAGGGTAGGCTAGGGTGGCGAGGTAGAGCAATGGAGGCGGGGGTGGTCGGAATTTGACTGAGGCCGAGAGGAGGCAGTGGCAGAGCTCGCCGGCGATTTGGGGCACCAGGAGACACGGCTGCTTGGGGCGGGGGTTGGAGGTGCTCCAGGGAGGAAGAGGGACTGCTGGGAGAGGTGTGGGTGCTTGGAGGGAGCTCGGGCCGCGGCTATTTATAGCCGGCCGAGGCGGCTTCTCGGCGACCACCGAGGCTTCGGGAGTTCGCTGCCTTGGCGGCATCCCGGCCAGGTGGCACGCGAAGAGTGGTGCCGACCTGACGTTCACAGAGGGAGGGGACGGCTCGAGGAGGAAGATGCCAATGGGACAGAGGAAGACGACGACGTCACGGGAGGGACAGTACCTTGGCGGCGATCGCCGCGGCGTGCGGAAGAAGAAAGAAGAGGGGAGAAGCTGCGGGAGATGGGTGCGTGGACGCAGGGGAGCTGCTGGACACGCCGGGACAAGCGGGGACTGACCGGAGTGAGCTGCACGACGAGAACAGTGCCGCAGAGCACCATTTCTGCCTGCTGTCCACGCAGTCACCACGTGCGTGACGCGCTCCAGTGCCATTCTGGCCACCACACCTTGTCAAACACGACAAGCACTGGTCAAATAGATGAGATGGGTCATTGGATGGACCAGGATTGCTCTAGAGTGGCCGGGAGGATCCAGAAAAGTTTCTGGACAGAAACTTGGGGAGGAAGTTGTGGTCAAACAGAGGGGCCAATGAGCTAGAAAAGTTGTCACATTAAAATGTGGTAGGAAGGACTAGGTGCTTGCCAAATTTGAGGTCATTTGGACAAGTTTTGCCTACACTTCCTTTGAAATGCCAAATCTGGTCCAGAAACTGAATCAGGATGTTGCACTCACATGGCTTGGTGGAATGATCTGAATTTTGGTATAGGGCGATGATATGGAGATATAGAGATACTGGAAAAATTTCAGCTCATTTGGAAATGCCAAAGTGGTACTTCCTTCACAGAGCTTGAATCTGGACAGAAACTAGATGGAATTTTTGGGTGAAATTGGCTAGATAAAATGATGTGAATTTTTGCATACTCACATCATATAGGGAATGTGAGGTCCTGGATTAATTTCAAGATTTTTGAAGCAATATAAAATATAGTTGCTTCACAACCTCAACATAGGTTCAGAAACAAGAATTGGATGATGCTCTCACAATTTGATCTGTGTAACTTGGAATCTTGATGGAAATGGTGAACATATGGATAGGAGAAGCTCCAAAAATTATTTGGAATTTTTCCTGGCTACCAAAATGGTAGCTCCTTTGGAAAGTGCCCAAATTGCAATATTGGCTTTAAATAGGAAAAGGCAATTTCCCCTATTTAATTATTGCCAATATTTTTGTGAGAGCTCAATATGATCACAAAGAATATCTCCACAAGTTTTCATGAACTTTGGAGATTGATAGATATTTTCCTAGATTTAATTCCTTTAACTGGCAGAAAAAGGAATTAATTTTAAATGAAAAATATTGCAAATGACTTGGCAATATTTTTGCTTATCTAGGGTTTATAGAGGTAGGATGATCACTGGGAAATGTTTGGGAGGCAACAGATCAAAGGAAAATAGAGTTCCTTTGTAACGGAAGGAATTAGGGTTTCCCTTCCGGTAGACCGGAGAGTAGGGTTTCGGTGGCAGAATCCTGAGAAAATATCTTGGGTCGCAAGGTTGGTCTGAAGAGAATCTCTAGTTGGATAGGAAGGGCAAGGCTAACTGACCATCTTCATATACCCAAGAGCGAGAGAAAATCCGATAACACCAAAAAAAAGACGGGAGTCAAATCCCGCAAAGAAAAAAAACGAGGAGCGAAAACTAGGGTGTCACAAACCTACCCCCCTTAAGAAAATCTCGTCCTCGAGATTTCCGGGCTTACCTCCCGGTGAAGGGGACTTACCTGTGTGCGACTTGGATCCATCAGCTATCTTGTCTTCATTTGTTTACTGACCTCTTAACTGCCTCTTTTGATGGCTCAGGTGCTGTCTTTTTCAGACGGTTGCATTGAATCCTTCTCTTTCCTGTCAGGCAAACCCTTTGTGCTGGTAGTTTATTGGCTGGGGTTGGTGGGTAGCTCCGAGTATCGACAAATAGTCTGGTTTCAATGGCCTGGGACTAGCTGCTTCGGGTTTTATTGCGATACCTCTTACACTGACTGCCAAGGGCGAGACATTCTTTCTAGGTACCGGACTCACGTGCTCGTATGGCCTGGAGTGGCTAGGAGTGGCTCTCTTTTTGCCTTGTCAGAATACTCAATCTGGCTGTGGGTTCTATACGGATGCTTTCTTCCTGTCTCTTGCATTCTAACTTCGTTCTCAGGAGGTTCCCAGCTGAAATGTCGGGCATGATCACAAAGTAATCATAGACGGTAATCTCTGAGATGGCTCTACCATATATAGCCTCTGTGGTCCTTGCTATGACCACTGGGCTGACATAGTATGGCTATCATTCCTTTCATTCTTCGGAGCTTAGCCTCTGATCTTGGTTGATGGCCCATATTTATGATGACATACTGGCTGCATTGTTGTGGCCGTATATGCAAGAGTCCGACATGAATTGGCAATATCACCTTGTCTATGAAGCTTTACTTTTATTGATCCTCACGGAGACTTCTTGGTTCTTGTGGGTTCCTTTTTGTGGGAACTTGTCATGACCTACCCTCATGGCTCCTTGGTCATATCCCAGCTTGTTGGGCTTGTATTCACAATTTACTCTTGCATATCTCGTAGGGATTGCTGCGTTCATATCCTCCTTTGAAGTATGGGGCCGACGTTTCTCTTGAGCACAGTCATTCCCGTGTACGAGTGGCTCGCATGAACTGATCCCCTGGACTGCATGCTCACCACATATGCAGGGGTAGGATAGATCCTTTCATAACCACCGAGTTCTGAAGCGGACGTGTGTCTGGACTAGTTCGTGCTTCTGGCAAGATTGTTGTGGACACGGTGGTGTGTTGAAAAAGGCTGAATTCCTTATGCTCGAAGCTTTTGCCAGGGTAGTGTGCCGAAGAAGGCTGGGTGTCGTGCCTCAGAAGCTTTCCCTCATGTGGCTTACTGAGGAAGGTCGAGTACCTTATGCTAGAAGCTTTCCGCAGTAGCGTGCTGAGGAAGATGGGAGTGACGTACCCCAGAAGATTCTTCCACCAGTGGCATAGCAAAGAAGGTCGGGAGTCTTGCATCGCAAGCTTCTTCCGATAGCTTGCGAAAGAAGGCTGGTTTGCTTATATCAGAAGCCCTTGTCTGAAAATGTCCGGTTGGTCATGCACACCGCTAATTCTTCTGTTGGTCTGATCATTGTTGCTGTAGAGGTTGCACAACTGATGCCGTCGTTATGTTGACAATTAATTCAAAATACCCTTTGTGTTCAAACCAAGTGTTGCTGGTAGTGAGCAGTTGACCAATAATTCCCTTTGGTTCAGCTGAGCTTCCAGGTAGATGAAATTCTCATTGATTCTGGGCAGCCATGAACTCATCCATATTTCTTGCAGACCTTATTCATCATGCCCAGAAAATTTGTCTATGCATCAAAGAATTCCGGAATATGCTTGGAAATTTGTATCAACATACCAGAGTGTTGTTGTTGCTCTCGGCACATTCACCTTCCTGGAATATGTCTTCTGTGGGTAATAATTCTTCGGTCCATTGAGAAAAGACTCAAGGTTCATCCCACTGACCGAAACAATCCTTGTGTCGAGGGGCCGAATCACTTGCTCTTACTGGTGTCCATTGCTGATAACTCATCTAACTTCTTCTCAATTGTGATCTGTTCTGAGGCAAACTCTCGCAGGTATAATCTGGCCTTGTCAATTGCACTCAGAGTCTGCTTCTGACACATTCTTCATTCTTGACAGATCCGGTGATAATGCTCCGGATATCGGGTAATTGGCTTGACTTGACTCTTACTGAATTTGGATTATTGGGTATTATCCAAGTTGTGTGTTGGTCTTCTTGACAGCTCTTGCAGATGGATCCAGTCGAAGCGGCAGAGCAGAACTGACAAAAGAAACAAGAACCGCGAAAAACCAAAAAGCAAATAAAGCTCAAATTTTGCGGACCTTACACATGTGGCCGAAGATTCACTAGTATAACTTATATAGCGCACTCGATGTACCTCTAAGGACTTAGAAGCAAAACCTCTCAATGCTCCTGGTAGCAAATGGGGGCAAGCTCCTACTACTTCCTTAGGGAACATCAAACTCGACGCATGACCATAGCCAAAGTGGCTTAGTCAACGATCCTAGGGTTGCCGGGGAAAAGATGGAATTTATATGCGTTTCCCAAAGGAAACTAGATTTGAGAAGAGAAATGCCATGGCTAGCAAGCAAGGTAGGGATATCTGGTTTACCTAGGGGTTAAGGGCTCACGGGTCGTTGCCTGGTGCGGGCATTTCACACCGGAGGCAAAGGCCACTAGAGTTGGGGTCTGATGGAGCCAAAACCTATGGGGGTTGCCTTATGATCAATAGTAGCTGTGCCGATCTGGCAAAGATGGCTGAAATCCATCTGGGCTTTCTACTAATCAAAAAGGCAATGAAGTCTGGCTAGGGTAACCTACAGTCAGCCTGGCTCTGATACCATCCGTTGTGGCGCCCCGCCTGAATACCACTGTAGTCAGACGGTCACCGCACATACCAGCCCAGGAAAATCACTCTGGCATGCGCTTTTACAACAAGTATCATGAACACAAGCTTTTCTATTAATGGATATATAAGTCTTACATGGTAGATTACAAGGGTGATGGCAGCGGAAAAGCTCTATCTAAGGCAGCATGGTCTTGGTGCGGCTCCAATCCACAGGGATCTGACTGGGTTACTCTTCTAGCCCGCGAACTCTCCGGCTCCTCGCTAGGGGTCGTCGAATCCTTAGGTGAACCTGGCCACATTGAAGGCCGCTGAGTACTTTTGAATGTACTCGCAAGCAAACCAAACCAACATATACACCAAGCAATGCAATCCATGGCATTCAAGCATGCACTTGTTATCTTAACAGTATTAACTATCATGTCATAGCAAAATTATCTAGCAAGATTAGTCATGTAGCAGCATTAATTATCAGGTTATAGCAGGATTATCTAGCATGATAATTACTGAAGTAAATGCAGTAAAGTATATCAGGTAAATAATCCAAACTTCGAATGATCCAAATCCGATCCAAGCTTTGCGGTCACCCGACCGCTTATCTCATAGCCATCTTATGGCTAGCATTCAAACC
The DNA here is from genome assembly GCA_039707655.1 of Elymus sibiricus. Taxonomy (NCBI): domain Eukaryota; kingdom Viridiplantae; phylum Streptophyta; class Magnoliopsida; order Poales; family Poaceae; genus Elymus; species Elymus sibiricus. The sequence goes on from CM077674.1 coordinate 394,474,514, forward strand.
TCTGACATCAACTGATGTCCATGTATCTGCACTGCAAGCCTGACAAACCTTACCATTCTCTGGTTTAGTCTTAGCAATAACATTATATAGTTTGTTCCTCCAGACTCGACACAAACCAAATAGGGGCCTATACGAACTGTCCATGACCGAGGACGCGGCTATTCGAATAGATTTACACTCTGCAGAGGTTGCGCACTTTACCCACACCATGGAGCTCCTGGCCTCGTACTTTAGTACATGTTCCCATTCGGGTGGACCAGTGCTACTCCAACAAAACCTTGTCTATTGCCCGGCACTCTTACGGTCCCACCGACAATCATACCCTCCCAGGGTCATGTCCTGGGTGGCCCCTGTGTCACCCCGTGACACCTGCCACCATCGTGGCCAAACACTGTCCCAAACGAGGACGCCGGCAAATAACTCAACTTGGGCTCACAAGGTTATCGCCGCCTACCGGGCCAGGGTAGCGCACACGCATAACCTTCCCTATTTGGTGGTACCGACAAGAGGCAGGACAATAGACCAAGCTAGGGCCGTCCCATACCGACAAATGTGGCTGCACGGGTAAGTCCGGATAGGTGGCACTATGACTCGATCCAGTCGACGGAGGAGGTTGTTGTCATTATTAAGTCACATTTCATAATATTGCAGTAACAGTAACCATGCAAGATGTAACAATTATGAAAACCTAACAACCTATCTCCATACAATATCACAACGAGTCGATAGTGCGATAATATGATGAACATTAGCAGGTAATGCAGATAGCAAATTCAAACTAGCAGGAGTTTAACTATTTCTAACACAAGCATAAACATTAATTAAACACGCAAGAATAACATAGAGCAATGCTTCAGGGCATATATCAGATGGTCGGCTTGCCTGGGGGTGAAGGAGTACTCCGGGAGAAGTGCGATCACCTCGCGGAAAATTTCGCCGGAAAGGATTCTCTTCTCGGAGGGCTGATAGAAGGGCAAGGGCAAAATGGGTATTAGAAAGTGTGAAAACATTATGAAAATGATACCATCGGAACGGACTCGACGAACTGAAGACGTGGGCTTTGGAATCACCTCGATCGGAGTTACGGTCGCGGAGAAACGGCCGTTCGTTCGTTAAGCGATAAAACAAACAGAAATCTGTCCGTTTTAGCCCTTAACGGGTGAACGCCCACTAAATAACCCTTTCGGCCGCGGCTGAGAAGATGAAGGCGCATTTTACAGATTACGCTTTCCATAAAAGAAAACGTATTCTCTGTAAAGAACACGGCGGAGTACGTTTCTCCGAATGGAAAGGATATTTCACCGAATGCGCTTCCACTTAATAGTGAGCGGGCCCGGGTTGACTTTTCTCATCTGACTGACGGGTGGGGCCCGCACTCCCTCTCTCTCTTCTCCCTTTCTTCCTCCTCAGAACAGCACGGGGGCGGGCCGGTCGCCGTGATTCCGGCCACCGGAGTGCTCGGGAGGGCCGGCCGGGAGGCGGAATGGATGAGGTGCTCCAAGCCGCACCCGCACGTACCCGCGGTGGAGACTAGGGCGGCCTGAAGCGGCCAGACGGAGCTTGGCGGCGGAGCACAGCCACTGGAGGGCTCGGGGTCGAGGCCATGGCCTTCTCCGGGCAGAATGGCGGCGGGGAGGGCGCCGTGGTGGTAGTGAGGGTAGGCTAGGGTGGTGAGGTAGAGTAATGGAGGCGGGGGTGGTCGGAATATGACTGAGGCCGAGAGGAGGCAGTGGCGGAGCTCGCCGGCGATTTGGGGCACCAGGAGGCACGGCTGCTTGGGGCGGGGGTTGGAGGTGCTCCAGGGAGGAAGAGGGACTGCTGGGAGAGGCGTGGGTGCTCGGAGGGAGCTCGGGCCGCGGCTATTTATAGCCTGCCGAGGCGGCTTCTCGGCGACCACCGAGGCTTCGGGAGTTCGCTGCCTTGGCGGCATCCCGGCGAGGTGGCGCGCGAAGAGTGGTGCCGACCTGACGTTCACAGAGGGAGGGGACGGCTCGAGGAGGAAGATGCCAACGGGACAGAGGAAGACGACGACGTCACGGGAGGGACAGTACCTTGGCGGCGATCGCCGCGGCGTGGGGAAGAAGAAAGAAGAGGGGAGAAGCTGCGGGAGAGGGGTCCGTGGACGCAGGGGAGCTGCTGGACACGCCGGGACAAGCGGGGACTGACCGGAGTGAGCTGCACGACGAGAACAGTGCCGCAGAGCACCGTTTCTGCCTGCTGTCCACGCGGTCACCACGTGCACGACGCGCTCCAGTGCCATTCTGGCCACCACACATTGTCAAACACGACAGGCACTGGTCAAATAGATGAGATGGGTCATTGGATGGACCAGGATTGCTCTAGAGTGGCCGGGAGGATCCAGAAAATTTTCTGGACAGAAACTTGGGGAGGAAGTTGTGGTCAAACAGAGGGGCCAATGAGCTAGAAAAGCTGTCACATGGAAATCTGGTAGGAAGGACTAGGCGCTTGCCAAATTTGAGGTCATTTGGACAAGTTTTGCCTACACTTCCTTTGAAATGCCAAATTTGGTCTAGAAACTGAATCAGGATGTTGCACTCACATGGCTTGGTGGAATGATCTGAATTTTGGTGTAGGGTGATGATATGGAGATATAGAGATACTGGAAAAATTTCAGCTCATTTGGAAATGCCAAAGTGGTACTTCCTTCACAGAGCTTGAATCTGGACAGAAACTAGATGGATTTTTTGGGAGAAATTGGCTAGATAAAATGATGTGAATTTTTGCATACTCACATCATATAGGGAATGTGAGGTCCTGGGTTAATTTCAAGATTTTTGAAGCAATATAAAATATAGTTGCTTCACAACTTCAAAATAGGTCCAGAAACAAGAATTGGATGATGCTCTCAAAATTTGATCTGTGGAACTTGGAATATTGATGGAAATGGTGAAGATATGGATAGGAGAAGCTCCACAAATTATTTGGAATTTTTCCTGGCTACCAAAATGGTAGCTCCTTTGGAAAGTGCCCAAATTGCAATATTGGCTTTAAATAGGAAAAGGCAATTTCCCCTATTTAATTATTGCCAATATTTTTGTGAGAGCTCAATATGATCACAAAGAATATCTCCACAAGTTTTCATGAACTTTGGAGATGGATAGATATTTTCCTGGATTTAATTCCTTTAACTGGCAGAAAAAGGAATTAATTTTAAATGAAAAATATTGCAAATGACTTGGCAATATTTTTGCATATCTAGGGTTTATAGAGATAGGATGATCACTGGGAAATGTTTGGGAGGCAACAGATCAAAGGAAAATAGAGTTCCTTTGTAACGGAAGGAATTTGGGTTTCCCTTCCGGTAGACCGGAGAGTAGGGTTTCGGTGGCAGAATCCTGAGAAAATATCTTGGGTGGCAAGGTTGGTCTGAAAAGAATCTCTGGTTGGATAGGAAGGGCAAGGCTAACTGACCATCTTCATATACCCAAGAGCGAGAGAAAATCCGATAACACCAAAAAAAAGACGGGAGTCAAATCCCGCAAAGAAAAAAAACGAGGAGCGAAAACCAGGGTGTCACACCATCAATATATACCCTCTTTAACAAACGGGATGTCACGTCGTCACCCACATAACTGTACCGAAACAACTCACAACATTCTAAAAAAAAAGAAAAACTCATGACCAACGTTCAGTGAAGCCTCCGCGTCAGTCAGACCCTCTCGTCGTGGACCCCAACCAGGAGATCCCAAATGAGGTGGGCAGTAATTATACCTTTAGATCTCCATGCTATAAGTTCACCCTAGAAGTGTACCCGGCCGGAAGCTAACACATTGGCAACGTTCAGTCTTGAGACCATTTATACCTGGATGTTAGAATGCAGTCGATGTACGCGGTGCAGTCAGTGTCAAATAAAAAATTACAACTTTTTACCAGCCATAGTGTAGATGCATGCCCTATACACTAAACAATGATCATTATTTATGAATAAACTGAAGCTAGTACCAGTGACATTTGATTTGATGAACTAACAAATACATTTGGCAATAAACACACAGGGTTACTCATTGAGTTACATTACATATTTTCTTGGAACAAAGGGAGACTCCCCTCCTTCTACCTGAAGTATTTTATCCACAACAGCAATACAAATATACGCATTGTCCCATCCATAGTTGCCTATCTTGACAAATATAGACAACCTGACTATAATTCACAAACAAGCTGCGACTTATGGGATTGATTCAATATGAGAAGGCGATTGAATACGTCTGTCATCGATGGCCTTTGATCCACACCAAGGCTAAGACATTCCACGGCAATCCCTGTCAAACTATCCAGAACTTCCAAATCTTCAGTTACAATAATTTCATTGTCAAACAAGTGAGTTGCTTTTCTCTCTTTTTTGTAAGCTTCAAGGAAATTGATCACTAGGCTACTACCCTTGGAATGTGTGGCTTTCTTCCTACTAATAAGTTCCAAGATGACAACTCCAAAACTGTAGACATCACTTTTTTCTGTTAGCCGGCCTGTCTGCAGATATACATGATCCTTATAACTCATGTCACCAATAATAGATCCCGTGTGGTGTTTGTCTCTCGCAATCAACCTTGATATTCCAAAGTCTGAGATCTTCGGCACAAACTTGTCATCCAAAAGTATATTAGCTGGTTTAACGTCACCATGTAGGATCTTGATATTGGTTTTCGAGTGCATATAAACCAGACCATCTGCTGAGTCTGCGGCAATACTTAAACGCGCACCCAAGTTGAGGGGCACCTTATTTTTGCCGTGAAGAATGTCATGAAGGCTACCACTGCAGAGAAACTCATAGACTAGAATCGGGGCATCAACTTCTAGGCAACAACCTATGAGCCTAACGATGTTCTTGTGGATGACTTGAGATTGAATGATGACTTCATTTGCAAACTGTTCATTCTCTAGCACACTACCACTAATCGGCTTCTTCACTGCGATTGGTTCATCATCAAGAATGCCCTTGTAAACTTCGCCAAAGCCACCTTTCCCAATAAAATTGCTACTCTTAAAAATTGGCTTGAGCTTCTCCTTTTCAAACAGTTTTATGAATTTTGCCTTCTCTAATGTACGCCCACCGTTCTTCTCATAAAATTCTCTAGTTTTCTTTTTCTCTTTGCGAAAAAGAATAAGGAATGATATGGCTGCAATGACAGAAACACCACCTATTCCACCTACATGGACACATAAATAAAAAGATTTCATATAACTGAATTTCTAATAACTATTCTGTGTGCAGAAGAAAATATAAAAAGGGAGCAACACTTCTGATAACTTGCTTTGTCTTTTTCACAGTAGAATGGATTTTCTACCTCGGGTTACGTGGCTACACGCCAAGACCCACTATCCAATGGTACATAGGGGTTTGTGCCGAGTTCCGATGTGGGGATTTGCCCACACGCTGATTAATTCATTGATTTGTCATTAGTGTCACATATGAACATGAGTCTTTTTTCAAAGACATCCGCGTGAGAAACAAAATATTATCACTGACGATTTTGTGAACCGTCTGACTTTATTGGTCACTACTAATAATACAAGACTATCACATATGGCTTTGTGTGAGGAACCGTTTGTGGTAGCTGAGTAGAACCCAAATCTGAGAACATCCGAGGCTTACATCTAGGAGTTTGTTGTTCTCTGTCCACCATTCTGAGTCATACCTGTTGTACCCTTGCTACAATAAACACCCATCCCTGCTCCTTCTGCCTCATAAATAAAAAACCAATCCTATTCACGCATCACACTAAAACCATCTCCACGCTTGTATGGCTAACAAGTACTTAAATTGTATGTACCGACGAGGAGATCTAGAAAAAACCCATGAGTTAAGTTCTGGGTATATCGGGACCTTCAAATTTGGACTCTAAGACTGAGTTCCGGGCCTCCAAATTTTCAGCACCAGTTAACCATCTGTTTAGCTTTACCACTGTTCCAGATTGTCATATCTTAGTAGGTCAGGCTTAGTAGGGAGTACCAGGTATAAGAAGAAAATATAAAGTAAAAATAAATATTATGTTGCATTCCTGCCACGGCAACAATTGCGTTCGTTTTTGGACCTTTTTCGGGCGCACTACCACCACCAGATACACGGTACCTACCCCATTTGCTAGTTATACTCGGGAATATGTCTGAGGGGACGCATGCTGATTAAGCAACATTAAGTAGATAACAACACAATTATGCACGGACTACAAACAGAGGAAGAAAGGGTAGATTCAGATCGTATTCTATTAGCTAGATAGGAGTATCTAACAACAAAAACAGTCATAGCCTAAATTTGTGCTTACCCAAAATCACCCGTGCTGCTGTGGGCAATTTATCTGTGCAGGTTCCTTTTATGCCGTCACCTTTCATTCCTGGCTTACATGGACAGTCATAGCCTCCCAAGGTGTTTTTGCAGATCCCGTTAGAGGAGCAAGGACACAAATCACCGAGCTTGCACTCATCGATGTCTGAAAAACCGGAATATATATATGTATGTAAGTAAGATGGAGTTCCTATATAAACTTATGTGCTGTAAAATTAAAAGAGAGTCAGGATGTGGAAATTCACCTTGGCATCCATTGGCGATATAAGGGTTGCCATCGTAATGGTCCCAACATGTAACATCCCCATGTATTAAGCTACAGTAATCCCCTGCTAATGATGTCATGTCATCACTATTACTGTTGCTAATCTCACTTTGATTCAAATCCAGTTCAAATTCAAATTTAAAATAAAGTCAAACAATTCAAGTTTTCAAATGTCAAAACTAAAATGTTCTAATTGTGGCAAATAATTCATAGATAATTATGGTGGAGAAACCACATTTTTATAAAGTATTTAAATGTCCTAGAATAATTAAAACAGCAACTAAATCAATTAGTTAAATGCCTTTTTAAAATTATAAAATTGCAAACCATTTTATTTAAATACCAAAATTATGGTGGCAGTGGTATATTTAGTAACACTAATTTAGGTGCTAATTATATATTTTATAAAACTAAAATTATTTGGAAAATAAAATAAAACAATAAAAGAAAAATAAACAAAAGAAAAACAAAAGATAAAATAAAAATAAATCAAAACCCCCCCTACTGGGCCTCGGCCCAGCTGGCCACCAGGCCAGCCCAGCCGCCCCCCCTACATACCCCCCCCTCGCTCCCCCGAACCCTAACCCGATCCCCAGCCCACTCCTCCTCGTCCCTCCCCTCGTCCCCGACGCTGCCGCCGTCGCCGCCCGTCGCCATCGTGCCTCGCCGCCGCCGTCGCCTCCCCATCCTCGTCCCCTCCCCGACGGCCTCCCCGAGCCTCGTCGCCCCCCGTGCATCTACATCGGGGGTGAGGAACCCTGTCTCCCCCCTCCCTCTCTCTGTCGCCGCCGCCCGCAACCGCGCTGGCCCCGCTGCTACCGGCCGCCTCCGCCGCTCGCCTGGCCTCGCGCCCGCTGGCGCCCGCGCACGCTCGCGCTCGCCCGCCTCTGCCCGCTCCGCTGCGGCCGCTCCGCCTGCTGCCGCCGCCGCTAACCGCCGCCTCCCGCTCGCGCGCCGCCCGCTGCTCTCGCCCGCGGCTGCCTGCGCTCGCCGCCACCCGCGGCTGCTGCCGTCCGAGCCCGCCGCCGCCTCCCGCTCCCCGCTGCCCCTTGCGCTGCTCGCCGCCTCGACCGCGCGCAGTCTCGCCGGCTCTCTGCCCGCGAGCGCGAGCGCTGACCCGGACATGTCCGGCCCTGGACAGGCACAGCCCGGACATGTCCGGCTGTGCCACTGACCACTGGGGCCCAGCCCCTGTTAAAACGAAAAAGAAAAGAAAAAAAAGAATTAAAATAAATAAATAAATAAATAATAATTAATTAATTAACACAATTAACTTAATTAATTTTGTTAATTAAACTAATTACTTAGTTAGCCTAATTAATCTGTAATTAGCTTAATTAAACCCTAATTAGCCTACAGACGCTGACAGGCGGGACCCGCATGTCAGGTTTGACTCTGGTCAGCCAGAGTTGACCGCTGACGTCACAGTGATGTCATGCTGACGTCATCATTACTGTTTCGGATAATTCTAATTAAATTAATTCCAGATTCCAGAAAATGTTTAAAACTTTGAAAATTAATATAAAATAAACCGTAGCTCGGATGAAAATAATTTATATATGAAAAATGATCAGAAAAATATGAAGAACCGAATATGCCCTCCACATACCTGCCACACCCCTCTAACATGATGAACATGGAACATTCCCCTCCGATTCATCTGTCTGATAAATGCCCGGAGCTGGTAAAACACCTCCAGATGTTTCCCGCTCTGACTAACTTGTGTAGTACTGCATTAGGGCACCCCTTGAATAACGTGCTGCCATGCCATGCATCTATGATTGCATTTGTTGCTTGTATTTATTGTTTCTTCCCCCTCTTCTCTCCGGTAGACCCCGAGACCGACGCTGCCCCTGAGATCGACTACGTCCCCAACGACCCTTCCTCCTTTTCAGCACAGCTTCCAAGCAAGCAAAACCCCCTTGATCATTCATATATCGCCTATTCCTTCTCCCTCATGCTTGCATTAGATTTTGCTACTGTAATTGCTTGCTCCTATTCTGATGCATAGCCTGTTTTTGTAACCTGCTGTTGTTACTTTACCTGTCATCCTAAAATGCTTAGAATAGGTTTGTTAGAGATCCAACGGTGACCCCTCACCCTTGTCTCTGTTGCCCCGCTTTACTAACAGTGCCTCGATCTATGTGATCGATGTGCCGAGACCTGCACATCACTACACAACCCCCCTTAGTCGTACAACACTGCAGGGCTACTATCGAGTGCCGAGGGTGATACCCCGTACTGCACTCCCCGATGATATCTCTGTAGTATGACACATCGTTGGTGATTGCAGAGGGTGATTCCTCTTTCACCACCTCCGATGAAGCTTCTGTCGTGCAACCTCTCAAGTGTGAATCCATCGAGGGTGATTCCTCCGGGTTCACCTTGACGGTAGCATCGAGTGGGAATCCATCGAGGGTGATTCCTCGGATTACCCTCTTGATGTTACGGACACACGGTTAGATTTAGCTGTTGCCCCTTTGTACTGTTATTGCGAGACTGAAGGGACAGGCGGTACCACCCCGGTAGAGGTGGACCTGAGTTCCCGACAGTCTCTTGGGAAGACGGGTTGACCTGGGAGGCACCCGCGAGATAATTACGAGGCGCGGCCGGGCAGGCAGAGACCGCCCTAGAGAGGGATGGGCCTGGCCCTTGTTGCACTTCCTCAAGACGGGCCGACAGGAGTACTGATCGTCACCGCGAGCTTCTAATAATACGTTTAACGGATTTGGGTATCTGATCTGAGTGGGTCGTTGGCCCTATATGCACTACCACCACGCGGGATAATGGTTTATGGGGCCCTCGGCGCCGTATGTATCAGCCGAAAGCTTTGTCAGACGTCCAGTTCAGCATTGCGGCACGGTTGGGCCGGCGCCATCCAGGACAGAGGTGGTGCCTGGACCCGCCATGTGCGCAACGACCCGGAGTGCAAAGGGCGATGGGCCCAAGACCCCTGAGCACTTAGGATGTAGACCGGCGGGGACCTCTCTGCTGAGCTCTAGGTAGGGCTGCGTTGTGTCGATCAGCCGAGGCCGGGCATGACCGAGGAAAGTGTGTCCGGCCAGAGTTAATCGAGCGTGTTGGGTAACAGTAGTGCACCCCTACAGGGAAGTTATCTATTCGAATAGCCGTGTCCACGGTAACAGGACGCTCAGTGTTGTATCCCGATCTACTACTACTTGAACTTGATACATGTTAATTAATTGTAAGCTCCGGGATCGCTTTCTCGCAGGGAGTCGAGGAAGGATCTCTAGGCTTTGTTACAACATGCTTGTTATTATATGCAATGTTATTAATCTACACTCTTCTAATGCTGCAAGACGCTGAAGATGCTAGTCTTCGATAGGCTAGGCCCTCTCTCTATTCTGGCATTTCTGCAGTTCAGTCCACCTATGCAGCCTTTCTTTGATACCGATGCATAAGTAGAATAGTTCTGATGTAAGTCTTGCGAGTACTTTGGATGAGTACTCACGGTTGTTTTACTTCCCTTTTCCCCATACCCGTTTGCTGCGACCAGATGACGGAGCCTCGGAGTCAGCCGCCCCAGTCGACGACCACTACTACCCCTCTGGAGGAGCTTACTACTACGTGGAGACCGCCGACGACCAGGAGTAGTAAGGAGGCTCCCAGGCAGGAGGCCTTTGCCTTTTCGATCGTTGTCGTGTTTTGCATCTCCTTTTTAAGGCCTATCTGTTTAACTTTTATATCTGTACCCAGATATCTGATGCTTTCGCTGACGCTTGTATGCGCAAGCTTATGTATTCGAGCCCTCGAGGCCCCTGGCTTGTAATATAAAGCTTGAATTATTATTTTTTGTGTAGAGTTGTGTTGTGATATCTTCGAGTGAGTCCCTAGGCTTGATTGTGTGCATTTGCGTGTATGATTAATGTACGATTAAGTCGGGGGCGTCACACAACACTTGCAGACATAGCCATGGCCACTAATCGCATTGACACATGAGCTGTTGCCGCTAACACAGGCATAGTCCCGAGGTGGCTGCTGGCCTTTCGTGGGACATGAACCGTTCGGGATGGAAAAATTGATAACAAAGGGGACACCGCTTGGGAATCTCTTGGGTAGCACCTCGTTGCCGTACATGTCCGGTGTGGAGAAGTTGTACCATGACCTCTCCACCACCATGGCATAGGAGCACGGATTGGTCTCAAACAAGGTGTTTGTTAGGCCCAAACTGAACGTCAGTGCAAGCTCGGTGATGGGAAATGCTTCCGGCAAGGCAGCTTCACAGCAGCCCCGCCCCTTGCACGACCCGTTGGTTGCATACTCGAGGAACTGCCGGGCCCGAGGTCTGAAAGGCAGGAGAGAATGAATTTCTCCCGTGAGTTGCCATCCACCGGCGGCGACCACGGGTAGGTATAGACAATAGTCTGAACATTCCAGGCTACTCCGATGAGAATATTGCGCGCCACCGACAGGAGGAACGGACTCATCTTCTTGCCCAACTCCATATGTTGATTCTTGGATAGGTAATCGGTTTGTTTTTGGCTGCAAATAGATGAAACCACGGTGTATGCGCGCGCCTCACCCTTTGCAACGGATATATCGATGAGCTCGAAGGCCGTTTTATCCACTGATCTATTCCAAACTTTACTCCACTCTGTCTGCATAATTTACGATCCAATACGAAACACGACATTAATTAATTACCACACAATAAACCATAATACTATACTACTAGTACTCTTATATACCGGAGTTTCAGCTAGAACTAAAACAGCCTACCTCCTCCCTGAAGTACACCTCGTTTATATGCTGGTTTACTCCGCTGTTGGCAAGGTAGGCGCGATGGGGATTGAAGGAGTCGTTGCAGGTGACCTGGAAGCCCTCGCGGAAGCAGCCGGGCTTCATGCCGAATGGGTAGGGGATGCTCGTGTTGCCGCACCTGTCAGGGCAACCTGTAAGTGTGATCCGATGCTGATCATCTTGCTCAGCACCAGCAGCCTCCAGGATCAAGTGAGTCGCTGTTGAAAGGAGTAGGATTATTGGCAGCCACTGGGAATGGGATTGTGAGGGCGTGGTCATGCTGGTGTATGTTTTGCGCTCTCTTGCAAGTTAACTCGATCTATGCTATTGATGCAAAGCTAAATAAGCTCCGTCCAGGCTTACTGAGTTGGGTATATTTATTGTAGCGTCGATGGTTCTACTCTACCCCCGTCGTCATTCTTTGCATCTTCTCTCTCTTTTTACTATAAGACACTTGTTTATTTGAAGTGGCAGTTCCACAAGCTTCAAAAGAATGCACTTAACTAGTCAAGAAAGAAAGGTGACACCTTTCCTAAAAGAAAATGTTGGAACACGTACCATTGCAAGGAAATTGTTGGCTTTTCTAAAAGGGCTCCGATTCTCTGCTTTAGAAATGCATCTTCGTACGATTTGATTCTGTCTGCCACCATTTGATCGAGGAACACACGTGATCGATTGAGGATTTTTTTTTATCTGCTAGCTTGCTCCACACATTTCTGCTAAGTGCTAACTAGTCAAGCAACGATGATTGCACTGTGACTCGCTCCAATAAGATAAGATCATTTTGTTTTCTAAGAGGTGGGCCATGATCATAATAGAGGCCTCTTCACCCTTTTGGATTTTGATATTAAGATACCATGTGGTAATGATGGTGGCATATAGGTTATTTAGGAGGCGAGCATGATGACGTTTGCTCCTAGGCCCCAAAGACGAATGGGAAAAAAAGTATTGGGTCTGTCCTCCATGATATGGTGTTCATACAATGTTGGGTCTGTCCTCCATGATTTGGTGTTCATACAATGCAGTCAACATAAGTTGTTGATATTGGTGGCGGTGATATTCTTCCCCCTCTCGCAAGGTGACTAGGGAAGCCTTCCTTCCCTCGATCTCCTCCGGCGAGCCCGTCGATTCGCTTCCCCTCTGCCTGCCGCTCCGGCGGCCGGTGGTGGGGAGGGGATTTCTGGTGTCTCGTCTCCGGCTAGTAGATAGGTAGGGTTTTAGTTCTCGCAATGGCGGCGTTTGGACGGATGGCAGCGCTTCTTTTTCGAGTCAGTCTTCCGGGCTCCGATCCTCCTCAAGTTCTCTCACTGGGATGGACTAGACGGAGCTCCGGCGTAGATTCCTGCCAGCTCCTCGGGGCAGCGGGGTTAGGGTTTCTCGTCATGTGTACGCAACAGCGATATTTTGTGTCAAATTCTTCATGTCGATTCAAGGATTCAACGGCGACGACTGCGGCTCTGGGACGCTGGTCCTTAGGAGCACGTGCGCGAAGACTTCCCGGCTGTCATCGACAAGGTTAGGCTCGCTCTGGTATGGGAGCAGCGACAGCGGCGCGTCGGCGGCTCGTTCTGACGGCCGCAATGGTCGTTCGGTTGTCCATGGACCTCGATGTAATTTTTATTATGTTTGAGGTGTTTTGTACTTCCGGTGAATCTTTATAATAGATCTGATCTTTTCGCAAAAGAAAAAAGAACATAAGTTGCTGATGTTTAGCTTTTTATATATACTGGAAGCTTTTACTACCCACAGTCTCTGCCTCATAAGATGCATAGAACCTAACTTATTTTTACATCCATTATTACATAGTTCCCAAACAAAGGTGTTGCCGAAAGAAAGAAGGACCAAAAACACATGAAAGTACTAGGACGAGCATGCCAACCAAGACGACTATAAAAAAAAAATAGACGAGTGAGCTCTTGGGGTGATAACACACACAAAAACGTGCTGCCAAGGAATGAATACGAGGCAACGCCCATGACTTCCTAGAACGATATGTTAGTTCGAGTGGCCCATTGCTCTGTATTCTACTCTGTTACGCTTGACATTTTTCGGTCAGGGTCATGCCACATACGTACTCTTTTACGGTGATTGGAGAGTTACTTTTTGTAATTTCATGTAACTCCCCCTTCGATTTGTTTCCACCTTTGATTTAACATGTTAATTAAAAGAGTTGGAGACGCTAGGTCCGGCTCTGCAGTCTGTATGATGTCAATATGATCTTGGTGGTTCCTCTTCTGATTGTTACCGTAACAAAGAAAAATGTCACCATTGTGGTAATATTATTTGGATTTCTCACGGATTGGAACGGTTGTTGTTCAAATCGATCGCTACCGCTATCTTACTTGCATATGAAGTTCAGTAAGTGCATCCTAGTTGTGTCATCTCGTCTTCAAAATATTGAATATTAGACGAAAGAAAAAGATAATGAGAATGATGATTCAGTTAAGAGTGCTAGGGTCGTGGAAATCAGATGGGTTGTGGCTGCGTGTGTAGATGCATATATGCTCGTCTGTTGTAAGACACGCAAGAGCAGGACCACAGAGGTTAAGTTTCAGCTTCATGTACAGAGCTTGTTTGACTCGCCCTTCATATTAAGTCCTTCAGAAATAATACTATCTGGATAACTCGTGTTCAGTTGGAATTATGGTTGAATCTATCTGTGTAGCATTATTTCAGTTACTCAATCAAAAGCCCTTGAGAATTCTGAGGGTGTAATCGAAGAAATCTAAAAATACAGTATTGAGAATGGTAGTCCTTTTTGTTTGCTGCTATAGTTTTCAGACTCATCTATCTCAGACAAAGAGAGGTGCAATTATTTTACTTCATATATTGGATTACCTAATTTTTCTTACATAATGATGAAGCTGTCACTTGTCAATTGTTTTGTCACAGTGAACATGTAAATCTGTACTAAAAATTTGAGTTTTGCCTTGTTGAGCATACATGCTTGTCGTTCATTCCTTTTCCCTTTATATGTAGGATCTATCAGGTCGACCTCATTTGAGCTGCGGCTTAAGTATTCGTACTGCGCGGGTTGGCACATATGATACATAGGTAATTATGAAATTTCACAGTTGTTTTCAGTTTTTTGCAATGTTGATTCAAAAAGCTTTCGATGTTCTGTTTATGTATGCCAGACTTAAAGACAGAATTTCATTGTCACATCTGACATATTCAGTTCAAGTTTATCCCTCCGATTTTGTTACATTCAACTGTTCCTGTCTCCAGTGAATAATTTTTGACAGATCTTAACAAGACATATTTGTCATTTTTTAGCTAGTGTGATGAGATTTTGGTACCTGTATCTTCCGCCGCCGCCGCCGAGGACGGCCCTGTTTTTTCGTGTACCTCCTCTGACCCCGCTTATCCTGCGCAGTCGTCCACCGCCGCCGACGACGGAGAAGGTCCGGTGTCTATAACCGTCGCTAGCTCTCCTGCCAAGCTTCCCGTCCAGGACGAGTATCCCTCCCAGCACCCTGCGCCGCCGTCTGCCTCCGGCGATTCCGCGCGCGTGTAGGTAAGCTTTGCAGTTTCTGAATTTCTTTGCTATGTTCTGAAATCTCTTATATAAACTATTGACTATTGAGTGTGACTGCGATCATGTATCATATTTGTCTTCTTAATAGTATTATTATGTTTGCTTCCATATATTTCTAATATGAAAACAATTGTTGCTTGGTCGAGTAAAGAATGAAACTGTCTCCATGTTACTTATTAATTACTTGAAACGGACCACTGTTTTGAGATGTACAGTATATGTTCACAGATTATAAAATTTCTGCAGTTAAAATATGCACATATTTGGAGGTTGCATTGCATATATGTCTATGATGATACTCCTTTCTGAAAAGGAGATTGCCATATGTAGTTCAGAACTTAGGTTACGACACGAGTCTGTGATAAGGAACAACTAGAGTAGAAACATTTCGGTTGTCCTGCACAAGTACATGAACAAGTAGTACCCAATACGAATCTATAATCTTTTGATATTGTCTATGAACCTGTAATCTGGATTATTGGGTCGGCCTCATCTACCCAATGGGTCAATGAGGCCAAAAATTTCTGATGAAATGGGCCGACCATCTTTTTTTCTTTCTAGTACTTGTTTGGATCCTGGGTTGTAACTGCGACATCACACTCTTTCTGCCGATATTGTGCAATTTCTTAAACTTTTGTAACTATTTCTCCATATTCTCCAGGTGACCCGAAGCAGCAGGCAGTTACCTGCTGGTGTGCTGAGAAGATCAAGCAGGCAGAGAAAATAGTCCGTGGTTCTAGATTCTCAGGCAAGGCAGAGAAGACTCATGGTAGTCAGGGTGTGCTTGTCAGTACTAAAAACATCGTAGATTTAATGGCTGCTGATCATGTACTAAAAACATCATACGTTGAAGACCTGTGGGAGGTTGAATATGATGTTCGATGAGTTCTTGGCTTTCATGAGTATTTAGTCATTTCTCGGGTTGTTGTAACTGAACACATGAATGTGCGTGTTTGCTTGTGTGCCGCTATTAGCCCCCTCCTATAGGTTCTCTGTTTTAGTCTGTTGTGCCCAGCTATTAGCCCCCTCCTATAGATTCAGAGTTCTTTTACAACAAATCAGAGAAGGTTAGCTAATATTCTTTGCTTGTTTCATGAAATGTGCCTGTGCAAATTTGCATCAATCCAAAATGTAGTGAGATTCTTAGTAAAACTGGTCGATTAATTGACATTTACGAAGATGCTGAAGAGTTAAAAAAAGTATGAGAATTTAGTAAATCTAGTCGATTAATTAATCATTCTTACTGTTTCTGACTGATGCTCAGCTCATGTTGCTAATCATTCTTACTGTTACTGAATGATGCAAATCATTCTTACATGCATCAGAAATCACCAACCAGTGCAAATTTAATGCTCTGGCATGTACTGTTGCGTGAGATAACACTGGTTTGGACTAGTGCAGCATATGCAATACAAAAATAGTAAAAGCCACAATTTAGTGTGCGGGCATCAAAGGAACCTTTCATCTAAAAATTTAGCAACACCTCAAAGTTGAAAGCCTATTCTTGTAAACATAGTCTCACTGTCACTTGAATGAAGTGATTGTTGGTTCCCCGTCAAAAAAAAGTGATTGTTGGTTCGAAAATAATGGTAAACAATACTTCGGACAATAATTCAGCTCTAAAGCTTGAAATTGTAGAAAATCCAACAGCCTATTGAAGAGGCTCGTCAACAACAACAACAAAGCCTTTAGTCCCAAACAAGTTGGGGTAGGCTAGAGGTGAAACCCATAAGATCTCGCGACCAACTCATGGTTCTGGCACATGGATAGCAAGCTTCCACGCACCCCTGTCCATGGCTAGTTCTTTGGTGATGCTCCAATCCTTCAGGTCTCTCTTTACGGACTCTTCCCATGTCAAGTTCGGTCTACCCCGACCTCTTTTGACATTATCAGCACGCTTTAGCCGTCCGCTATGTACTGGGGCTTCTGGAGGCCTGCGCTGAATATGTCCAAACCATCTCAGACGATGTTGGACAAGCTTCTCTTCAATTGGCGCTACCCCAACTCTATCTCGTATATCATCATTCCGGATTCGGTCCTTCCTTGTGTGGCCACACATCCATCTCAACATGCGCATCTCCGCCACACCTAACTGTTGCACATGTCGCCTTTTAGTCGGCCAACACTCAGCGCCATACAACATTGCGGGTCGAACCGCCGTCCTATAGAACTTGCCTTTTAGCTTTTGTGGCACCCTCTTGTCACAGAGAATGCTAGAAGCTTGGCGCCACTTCATCCATCCGGCTTTAATTCGATGGTTCACATCTTCATCGATATCCCCATCCTTCTGCAACATTGACCCCAAATATCGAAAGGTGTCCTTCTGCGGCACCACCTGCCCATCAAGGCTAACATCCTCCTCCTCCTCGTGCCTAGTAGTACCGAAAGCGCACCTCATGTACTCGGTTTTAGTCCTACTAAGTCTAAAACCTTTCGATTCCAAAGTTTGCCTCCATAACTCCAACTTCCTGTTGACCCCCGTCCGACTCTCATCGACTAGCACCACATCGTCCGCAAAGAGCATACACCATGGGATATCTCATTGTATATCCCTTGTGACCTCATCCATCACCAAGGCAAAAAGATAAGGGCTCAAAGCTGACCCTTGATGCAGTCCTATCTTAATCGGGAAGTCATCAGTGTCGCCATCACTTGTTCGAACACTTGTCACAACATTATCGTACATGTCCTTGATGAGGGTAATGTACTTTGCTGGGACTTTGTGTTTCTCCAAGGCCCACCACATAACATTCCGCGGTATCTTATCATAGGCCTTCTCCAAGTCAATGAACACCATATGCAGGTCCTTCTTTTGCTCCCTATATCTCTCCATAAGTTGTGACAAGTGTTCGAACAACTGAAGAGGCTCGTCACTGCCGCCGAAATCCAATGCCTTCTTCGGATTGTTATCTGCAAGTTTCTTCCTTTTGGGCAATGACCCATATTCGCCCAAGTCCCTCTCGCCGATATCCATGTACCCACATGAATATATGTCTTCTTCGTACATATCCCGTCCAAAAGCATACGGAAGGTATTTAGATCAACATGCAAATGATGTGGCCATTTTTTGTATAATAAGTAGGAACTTGGCAATATAACCAACCTGTTCATACATGTCATCAATATAACCATCCTGTTTATACATGTCATCGTTGCTATCATCTGAGAATGCACAATTCTTTACAATGTACAAATGACATTTCTTTATCCCTTCTAAAGCGTGCAACATTTCATCTACGTCATGTTGGCCTGAAATCTGTACCATTCCTTGTGGTGGTACGCATCCAGGCTTGATGTAGTACAAATCTGCTTTCCCTTTGTACCCATGGTAACGCAAATTTTTCACCATTATCTACCAGTCCACTTTGCCGGGTTCAAGTATTGTCGTCATACCAGGTCTCTCGTTGTCGTCATACCCATGGTGGACACAAGCAGTAATCCAACAGAATAATCAATCACTTAGTTCCATAGCAAGCTTGTTCCGTAGGCATTTATCAGTAAATAAACAAGTTCAGAACTACAGCCGCCAAGGCAGCAATATCATAGAGTTTAAATATCGATAGTTAATACTCCAAATAAGTTCAGAAATACGACCGCAATCACAAGCCACAACACGCCAGCAATATCCATAATTTGCAGTCCATATACGCAAACAAAAGAGAACACAACATGCACTTCATGAGAGCATGGCGGCATGACACATCACTCATTCGCCATCCTCATCATCTTCTCCGACTCCATTCAGAACCTGTGTGCAGGGCACGCAATATTTCCTTGGTCCTGCCAACTGCTTCTTAAATCTTGTAATGCCACCATTGTAAAATTTCAAGCAATATTTGCATCCAACTCTATTTTTGGCCCTGAACTCATCAAGCATGTTCCCAAGTTGCATCTTTTCATATTCTTGCGTTTGCTTACTTAGCCCTTGATACCAATGAAGACATTTTGCTAGTAGCCTATTACTGCAGGAAAAAGGCCCAAACATAAGCTATCTGATCCATGATAGGCACAAATAGTTTTTTTTTGTTTAATTTAGAAATTACAAGCACTCAAGCAGTAAACTGAATGTATCAAGACAGTACAAAAGAAATGCAACATAACTACAGAAAGTTTATCTATATTGCCGATATAGCAACTAGAACTTCAGTACAACTACAACTCATAATATATGACAAGCCCAGTTCTTAATGCGCCACTACTGCCATTTCTTTTTATATGACAAGCTACAGCTACCACTACTGGTTCTTACTTGAGAGAAATGCTACTCAAGGAATTGACTTGTTCTGTTCTGTCCTTCCGAAGTAGAGCTAGGATACATACAGAGTACAGTGTACAGCAGCCCAATTTAGGTTATAAAGAGATATTGAAGCAAGAGAAGAGGAAAAAAAAATCTGAACATGAGGTGCATCTCATTCTCTCAACTTCTGAAGGCTAACTAAAGATCTCAACTTAACTTGAATTTGCTCAAGTTTCCAACGAACGTGCTACAGGCTACATCAATCAACAGTAGAGCTAGGATATGTACAGAGTACAGTGTACTTATAGTTGCCTGCTTAGAGCTCCATGTGGTGTTGTGGTGAGCTGCGGGCCTGCGGCCTGCCGGATCTGACCGGACTGCCGGAGTGTCAATGGCATCGAGCAGGGAGGATGGGAGCGTCAAGGAGTGTCAAACTGGCGCAGGGTGTTCTTCCTCTTCCTATGGACGGCTACCACCGCCGTGCGCTCGATCTGGCTCTTGACGGCGAGGAACCGCGACCGCATCAGACGTCGGTCCTCGAGCCCCTGGGACCCCTCCGCCGCCGCCACCGCGGGGGTCATCGGCTCCGCCTCCTCGCCCCGGCGGCCATCCTCGCCGACCCCCTCTGTCGCCGCCACCGCCGGGGTCATCGGCGGCTCCGCCCTATCCTACCCTGCTGCTTCGAACAGATAGGGGAACAGTCGAGGAGCGACCCAGATATGTCGGGCCAGACAGCGAGGGTGCGAACAGGACATCTATCGGCCTTGACTTTGACTGACATTGGACGGATCTACCCTTTTAGAAAATGACTAGCCCCATCATAATTTTGTAATGGTCCCACCATTATTTGTACTTTCATGTAATTTTAGTCTCGTAACTCTTCGTAACTCCTATTTCTCCACCGTTTGATTACAGTGGATGGACGGCCCCTAAAATCGCCAATCAGTGTAACAGTTGTAGCCACATTAATATCACAATTTCAGCGCATTTTGTTTGTGTTCCCCCCGTATGCGATATATATAACAAGTTGAAGTTAACCTCAACAAAACTTCTAAACTGCTGGAACTAGTAAACACTTAACTGAACAAATCTACACCCTGCTTGACTCTCATCAATGAACTTAGTAGGGCGCACGAAAAGTCGCTTTGTCCTTGTAGAAATCACAACCACAGCGCTAGCTAATTGACACAAAAAAATCGACCCCCACCACCATGCTGTCGTATGCAGCAACCGAAAGCATTTTGGAAAACGGTAAATGGAGCTTCTGAGTAAGCTACAACGCAGTTATCTCTAAACACTGAACTCCTCAGAAAAGAAATAAAAAAATATGCATGGATCCTACACTGAATGGGCGAGCAATCTTCTGTCAAATCTTAGGCCTGCTGTCCCTGTACTTCTTAAGCGATGAGAGCTCCATGAACAGCCTGTCATTTTTAGTTTGTCCAGCTAGCTGTCTGTTTGCATTTCAGCTCAGTTTCATTATTTTTCTTTCAGTTACTTATTCTAGAGAGTTTTCTATTCAAGTTTCGTTTTGTAAGCACATATGCTTGATTTCAGCGCTGCACAGTTAGACCTCTGTTTTGCTCAGACAGCTAGTGTCCTCGTGATCTTCAGTCATCGTTCTTCCTATTTCTTTCCTTCCGGCAATTTTCAGTTAGTTCGCAGGACAACCACCTTTATAGCCTGTAACATTTCTTACCGTAATTTATTTTGATTTGAAATCAGTTTTTAGGTTTGAGACATCAGATGATATTCATACCTGTAGTCTTTATTTGTTCATTAGTCATTGTATTTTCCTTCGGTCTATTATCATTTTTTTAATTAGCTCATCCCTAATTTCCTTCAGTTTGTGAGTCTCGCATTCACTAATCAGATCTTCAACTTTTTCTTTCATCAATCGTTATTTTTTATCATCAGTGTCTTCTCAATCATTTGTCTCGTTCTTCGATCATTGCTCTTTCTTTCTCCATTTCTTCCCTGTTTCCCCCTATCTTCAGTCTCTCTTTGTTCACTTTCTTCCTTCATTTCTTGCTCTGTTTCTTCAGTCTCTTTGTCTTGCCATTCTCAGTTTGTATCTCAGCCTTTTCATTCTCAGTTGTTGCCTTCATTCTCAATTTTCTACGCAAGACAATCCGATAATACACGCACTAGCTCTTTTACGGTGATTGGAGAGTTATGAAATGTAATTTCCTGTAACTCCTCCTTTGATTATTTCCCACCGTTGATTTTAACATGTTAATTAAAATATTTTATTTAATCAAGAAGGGTATTATGGTCCGTTGCTTTTTCTTGGAAACATTGTGCTTCTCGGTCAATCCCACGTAACTGTCGCATATCGCCGATCCCATCTCACGAGTGCGTAGACGGTGGCGACGGCGCCGGCGCGAGGACCTGGGGCGACGACGCCATCTTGCGAACCGGAGTCGAGGGCCGCCTTCCCGACGCGCCTCCCGAGCCGTTCCTCAGATCGAGCGCCGCGGCGGCTCTCCCAGGCCGCACCATCATGGAAGCCGCAGCCGCTGCGCCGAAGTCGATGAAGATCTGCTCCTACAGCGGCCCTAAAGCTTTGAAGCTCTAGTTTGGTCTTCTTTTGGTACGTGTTCCTCTAATCTTACTAGGGACGCATTGGTTCTGGGGATTAACAACAGTAGTATAATCCATGGTTAATTGGATCTGTGTCGAATACTAGTGCTCCATGAATTGGGATTGGGCAGATTGCATCCGGACAAGAACTAATCAACTCGTGACTTCGTGAGACAATGGCTAGCTAACTGATGGCTTGTTTCATGCCTACTGTCTACCTTGTTCATTGGAATCAAGTTTCTTATGGTACAGAGATGAAATAAACGACTACAGGGACACATAGTTTTACTTTGTAGAGTCAATCGGTTCGGTGCTCTGTGTTAAATAGTAGGCTACTAGCACAGAAGGTGTTAAATTAAAACTGAATCTTGTAACTGATTGCTGCTGACGAGAATGGTTAATAGGTATATGTATTATATGTATAGAAAGTTAGCTATAGCTTGCGTAGTGCAAAGCAATGTTGAGGATATCGCTTATCGTTAGCGTCTCGGTCATCTCAGGATTAGAGATTAATCGGAAATCGACCGATTAATCGATTTTATCGGTCGACTATTAATCGGCCATTTTTTGCAAATCCCAGGTTCCCGACACTAAAATATGCTATATTCAGCACCAAAAAAATATTAGACAGAAATGTTACCTTGATTCCTAGCCTCTGAATGCTCATATAATGACAAACAAAATAGCACAATAGTACATATTGCTTAAGAAGGTCGACAAAACACAAATAAACATAGTTTTTTACAAAAATAATGCTAGGAATAGGCTCAATTTATCAGTAGATTCTTGATAAATCGCTTGTGCCCAAACGATAAACGGTGAAGATAAGGTATAATCTTATCGGTCATCCCAGGAGTAGCGATAAATCGCTGAATCGGAAGATTTTTTGAACAGTGGTGCAAAGTAATTTGTTAATCGCAGTCTAGATAAAATGGCTCTGGGACAATGTTAACCGGTGAGAGGAGATACATTGAGTTTTAAATATATATCCATTTGCTATCTTGTACAATATTCTAAGTGTGGTTAATATACAGGTTTGACAACTTTGTGTGTGAAGGGTGCTTTTTCAGACAACCTTCAGTATCGAGGCAAGTTCATGACGGACCTCTTTCATTGTATGCATGGTTGTATTGTTGCCTGTGCTTCAGTGTACTTTGTTCTTCACATTTGGTGTTTCAACTTGATACTTCCAGTTTCAGTCAATCTACATGCTATTTGACAGTTATAATTACTTTATAGTTTAACAATTTTCTCTATCATGCAGCTGTTGATACCTCACGGTCTGATAAGCTCAATAGTGTCTCTTCCGGTAGTGGTGTAGCTTGAGGAAGCAATGCCTTAGGGACACGGGGCAAGAAGAAGTACGCAAAATTCCATAACCTGCTCGGATTTGAGGATGATGTGTGAGCTCCATGTGTGAGCCTTTTATTCTGTACTGTGCCGCAAAGCTATGTGTGAGATTTATTTGTAAGACCTAAGCTATGTGTGAGAATGTTGCAATGTCTGAGACCTTAGTTCTTGAATTATGCTCCATTTTCACATATTTTGGTCTTTTGAACACATGAAATGCCCATGATGGACTAATGCTAGCTAAACACTTCCAAATTTTTTTGAGCAAAAGATGGAAGTGCGCCGAAATCTTTGAATAAATTGTCAAAAATGAACAATACACTTTTTTGCGAATTAGAAAAAGTGGATGGTTCACATCACTCCTGGACCATTTTTTTGCTCTCTTAACCCCCAATATATCCAATACAGTTGGGCCCCCTCGTCAGGTGACCCTTCAACTTACAAGCACGCCGCTCCCGCCGTCACTCCCCTACCCAAGCTCGTCTCCCCCCTGCCACTCCACCTCGCCGCCACTGTGCCCACCCGCTGGAGTCACCTCGAATATCCTCGCCACCAAACCAAGCTACAACACTGGAGAGTGGCATCGACCGCGTCGCAGCCATCGTGGCCCCAACACTGCGCCTCCCAGCTCGGTGGAGGTCAGCGAGGCCTCATGGAGGATCAAGGCAACGTCTTTAGGTCGATGGATGCACCTTTGTCTTTGGCGGCGCTCGGAGAGCGGCCGACGACGATGACCCGAGTGTCCGTTCATGCCACCGCCTATGTTGTGTTTTGTTTCCGTACCAAACAATCTTGCTTTGCCCAACCACCTAGCCAGATAGCTTCGCGTCACTCCTCTGGACCTCCCAGTCGAAGGAATTGGTCTGGTTGCCAGGAATCGACGACACGATCACGTTCTTCCCTACTTCAGATCGATCTACGTCGTGCCATCGATCTCCTTTAATAGTGAGTCCCCTACCCCTCCTTGGCTTCCTCTCCTCTTCTTCACACCTAAATCTATTGCAACCTTCCACGAACATCCAGAAGTCCTACATCGTCCTCGTCGCGAGTTGCGGCTCTATTGCCCGCCGCCGCCGACGAAGTCCTCACTGCCGAGCAGCACCTCGGACCAAGCCACCCTGCCATTTGGCTCCGCCTCGATGAGATGAACCCCCGGGCCGAAGGAATTGTCCCCGGGGGCCCTCCGCAGCACGACGACGAGCGAGCCAAGCCTTGCGCACTTCTTCAACATGAACTGAGCCGACCTGTGATGACGAAGTTGAGCAATCGCGCAGAGCGCTTCCCAAAAACCTAATTTGTGCTCTCCCGGTGCAGGATCGCAAGGACGAACGGTTCCGGAGATCTGCTCTCCCGCACACCGATGCACGCTGGCGTTCAGGATAGAGTAGACTACGGTGCCAGAGCAAGTTGCGAGATGAGGCAAAACCGTAGGTGTTTTCAGTGTATCTTTGGCCGAGGCCAGTAAGCAATATATATAGGTGAACCAGATGCGGTATCGTGTTGCGATCATAATCTCAAATCGACTTGGTTCCAAGTCGAACTTACCGGACAAGTAAACAATGAACTTGTCCGTCAAGACACCAAAAAATAAAACGGCAAAAGGAAGTTGCGCCCCTGCAAGATAGCGGACCGGATTTCGGCGGACCATTCATGCGTAAGTCATCAGGTCTACTGTGGCGTCTTGTCTAATTGTTGGTGTTCACACAAAAGTTACCGAGGTACCTAGTCTAACTGTTGGTGTTCTTGTGTGATTTTTGCTTGCGGCATGTGAGCAATTAGGCATGACCAGTTTAAGTAGTAGAGTTTTTTCAGAGAAAGCTTTAAGTAGTAGAGTTATTGAAGGTTCAGTCCTCAAATGACAAATGAAATGAGTAGCAGTGGCTTCCATAGTTGACTCAAATGTATGTATCTGCTTGCTGACAGCCTTTCCAGCTTGAAGATTACTGAAGCTGTTTATCATTCTGTAGATATCAGATGATATAAATGAAGTGGTGGAGGCTCATAACCAAATGCTGGACATAATGGTATGTTGTATCTACTACTTGAACCTTATCTTCCCCCAAAGATCTGAATGTACTGCTGCTGCTATCTTAAGAACACATGCCTTATTCAGGGGAATGACAGATTCATCAAGGGGGGTTCTCTCTGGAACAGTGGACAAATTCAAGATGGTAAGCGGCCGGATTAAATAACTCGCCATGCATCTTCTGCTCGTATTCTCCCGAGACTGATTCATGTTTCCATGACTGTAGGTGTTCAAGACCAAATCGAGCAGAGGATGGGAACCCTCGTGGCGTCGTTCCTCGGCTCTTCATACTAGTGTACTACCTGACCAGGTAGAAGGATCCTTGGGTTGGGCGTGCTTGCGGGGCGCAGCCCCGACTCAGCGTCCGTCCACCGCTCCAGGTAACCTGACCTAACCCGGCCGGGAAGGCGTGGGCGTTGCTGCGGCGCGCGAGGTCAAGTCCCGTGTGCCGGCGGCCGATGGAGGCGATGCGCAAGTCCGGCTGCCGACTGTTGCTGACCTCGCTGCCGGCGGAGGTGGTCGACGCGCGGCGCAACGAGGTCATCATCGACGGGCCGAGCGGGGCCGGGGCCAGCGAGCCAGGGAAGATGGGCGCCAGCAAAAAAACATCGAAGCGACGAGCGAGGTGGGATAGGAAACGAGCGATGATCGATTCGTTCGGCAGTTTTGCAAAAAAAAAAACTCTGGTGTGCGAGTTACATATTCCCTTGACGAACCTATCCTTTGAGAAAAAATTGGTCCCACAAAAAATATGTAACGGTCCCACCGTTATTTTTAATTTCCCGTAATTTCAATCTCGTAACTCTTCGTAACTATTATTATTCCACCGTCAGATTGAGATGGATGGACTGCTCCTAAATTCGCCAATCACCGTACCAGTTGTAGTCACGTAAAATAGCTAAAATCCAGTGTCTAAATAGCTTATCCAACAAGCACCCGCTTACCATGTTTGTGGAACAAGGAGGGGTGCCATATTGTTTGTTACTACCACTTATCGTATGTTTCATCACCACTGGTTTTTCGGTTCCGTTCGAAAAACGTGCGTGCGTTTCGGTTCGATCGCGGCGAGATGTTGGCGCAACTCATGAGGATTACACGCGCGCGTACTCCTACGTACGTACGACCAGAACGGATGACGCCTCGACGGCGCAAGTATAATCGTACGTAGGTGGTTGCGATCGTTTTCCTCCTGTAGCGAAACCTAGCCGCCGCCACAGGAGAGCCGCTCCTTCCGGCGCCGTCTTCCGGCGGCTCTCCTCCGCCGGCGACCTTTTGGTCGTCGGTGCTGAGGGGGGTCGCCGGATCCCACGCGTCTGGATCGTTTTAGCTTTAGGTTTTAGGGCCCAAGAAGCTTAGGGTTTTGGGTCGTTCGACGTCTTGGCTTCGGCGGCGGCGACGGCGATTCTGAATAAAGAAGCTCTGGATTCTTCTCCGGCGAGGCAATCGTCTCTATGGTCGATGATGGATTTGGGAACCAGTCTGTTCAAGCAGGGATGTCGTGGCGGTGGCGGCATCCTTGTGGTGAACATGTGTCCTCGGGCTCCGCCGTTGCGACGGCGTCTGCTCCAATGTCGGTGCGGAACTTGGGAGGTAGTCGAGGAGCAGATGCAGATTGTGGTCTGCATCGACGACATCTGAAAGACGGAACGTGTGCTAGGTTCGTGGTTCGTGGATGGCAGGTATGGTTACCTCCTCCGATGTCTTAGTCATGTGGGGGTGCCAGATCTGGAGTTCGATGGCGTGTCCGGGGTGTTACCCCGATCTGATTTGTTCAACGGTAATGGTTTTGCCTTTGGCGAGCCACCTTGAAGGTTCGCAAAGCTGCTTATCAGCGATGGAGCCGCGTCGAGCTTGGGTGAGGAGGTGATTCGTCATTTTTTTTCGGTGGCTGCTGTGGTGGTGCCGGAGGCAGGTGACGAGAGTTGATGTCAAGCTCAAAGATGTTCTGCTATCTTTTCAGTTTTATTATGTCGGTCATTATGTGACTTGTACTTTAATCTTTATGATATGAATAAGACACATATTACCATGCCAAAAAAAAAAACTATAATCGTACGTACAGAAATCAGTTTCTTGTGTACAGAGATCAGCCTCGACGGCGTCCGACTCCACCGATGCAACGAAAGCCTATATATATTGTATATGTTCCCTGCAAATATATATATATATATATATATATATATATATATATATATATATATATATATATATATATATATATATATATTGTATGTACGCCCGTGTATGCTAGCTTGCCCAAGTACGTACGTACATACGGCTGCAGTTGATTTGATAGTTAAACCTATGAAACCCTACGTGGATGGCGAACCAACCTGTGGTTGGATGGTTATAGAGGGACAGTGGTATCTCCAGCCCATCAGGGTTCAAGTCCTGGTGCTCGCATTATTTCTGTATTTATTTTAGGATTTTCGGCGATGCGTTTTCAGTAGGAGGAGACGTTCCCGTCGACGACGAGGCGCCTACGGTGACTTCGTAAATCGATATGCCAGCTCAGTCTCTCGAAGGTGCTCATAGGGGTAGGGTGTGCGTGTGTGCGTTCATAGGGGTGAGTGTATGCGCGTATGTATGAGCGCTTGTGTCTGTACTGTGTTCCGAAAAAAAAAACCCTACGTGGATGACCAGCGGCGGCGCCGTACCTTCTCACGGAGCACGTACATACCCCTCGATGACGAAGTCGGTGCAGTGGACAGATCTCCCTAACGATCTCCTGCACGTGCTCTTTCTTAGGGTCGGAGGCTTGCTCCACAGCGTCCGCTTCGCCGCGGTATGCAGGTCATGGCGGGCCGCCGCGATCACGGCGAGGCATGCCGCGCTGCCCACCCTGCCGTGGCTCATCTTACACAATTGTGGCGACGACAAGTGCAAGACGAGGAGGGTATACTGCCCCGAGGACGACGGATTCCTAGACTTCCCGCTGCCGAAGGCGCTCATCGGCAAGAGGTTTGCGGGAGCACACGACGGCGGCTGGGTCGCCGCGCTTGGCCATGACAAACAGCTCGCAATCGTGAATCTCTTCTCCGGAGCTGAGGTGCCTCTCAACGCAAAGGACATGAGCACATTCTACTCGTATCGGAAGGTTGTCTTCTCAGAATCCCCCACGTCAAGCGGCTGCATCCTCGCCACCCTCACCACCCGAGGCAGTGTCGCTCTGTGCAGGATTGGTTGTCCGGCCAAAAGGTGGACGGTGAAAATATTTAATGGGCCACCGCTTGTGGACATTGTATTCTACAATCACTAGTAGAAAAAGGGTCATTTGTCCCGGTTCGTAAGGGCCTTTAGTCCCGGTTCTGAAACTGGGACTAAAGGGTCGGGACTAAAGCCCAAAACCTTTAGTCCCGGTTTGCTTACGAACCGGGACCAAAGGCCCTCCACGTGGCGCTGCCTGGGGCGGGGGAGGGAGGACCTTTAGTCCCGGTTGGTGTTACCAACCGGGACTAAAGGTCCTTGCCGGGGGCTGCCTTGCCGGAGCCGGCCTTGCCGGGGAAAAAAAATGAATTTTTTTTTAATTTTTTTTTGATTTGTTTTTAAGTTTTATTCCGAATTTCAAATCTTTGAATTATTTGACAATTTAATCTCTAATCACCCCTCCTCACTGCTTCAGAATTTAATCTCTAGTCTCTAATCAGCACTCATTCCAAATCGTCTAACTTCCCGGCCGGTAACCCATCCTCTCACTACTCCAGCCCCAGCACGCTTAACTTTCAGGTTCTATCTCCCCTAGTTTCCAAGTCTGCACTTGTTGTTTTCCTGACAATCTTAAGCTATCAATCCTGTTAACCCTTAGGTCTTGATGTCACATGATTTAATTTTTTGAATTCTAAACAATTATTAAAATAAACAAAATAAGTACTAATAATATTGAATTTCAATGAAAATAAAATAAGTAATAATATTAATTTATTAATTTTTGTTGCCACTTATTCATTTAATATGACATAATTAATATCTTTAAATCTGTAAATCGAAATTCGACAAATAATATATCCATTATTATCAGAAAAATGTGAGGAATCCAAATATGACATCATTTATTTATTTTAAATAAAATTAATTTTTAAAATTATTAAAATTATTTTTTTTATTTGAAATAACTTTTTTTACTTTTGGAATTTTGAGAATCTGAGAAAACTTCACCGGGTAAACCCCGGTGAAATCGAGTCCCAATTTTTCTCTAGTTTTTTTTGATATATTAAACTTTTTTTTTCGACGTCGTATGCAAAATCTATGGCCGTTTTACATTTTTTTTCGTTTTTTTGCAAAAAAGGTCAAAATTCATATTTCAAAATTTCTATACCAACTAGACACTAAAACCTAAGTACATCTCGAAGGATTTTATTTTTTGAAGATTTTATCATTTTTGTTTATTTTCTACAAAACTAAAAAAGACGATCCACGGGGGGGGGGGGGGGGTAGAGTTTGAAAATTTCAGAAACCCTTTAGACGAAAACTCGTCTGTTACAAAGACATTTCATTTTTTTAAACTTATTTCAACTCCAGACTTTTTGTGTGTGCACTATTCGAAGTCACACCATCAATTTTCAACCCTTTCTGACTTCATTTGCTATTTTTCATGCATTTACTGATTTTTTTTGAGCTAAATGACCCTGAAATTGAAAAGCACCACAAATGAACTCTCAAAAGGTTGAAAGTTGGCATGGTATCATCATTTCACCCACATAGCATGTGCTAAAAATTTGAGAGGGTTACGGCAAAAACTGGATGCACTTCGTGTACAAAATGGACAATCTCTTTCGAAGTATCAGGGTTTCAGACGAAAACTCGTCTGTTACAAAGGCATTTCATTTTTTTAAACTTATTTCAACTCCAGACTTTTTATGTGTTCATTATGCACCATACTACAACATGTTAAAATCTACAGAAAGAACTAACTAAAAATAATAAAAAACAACAATTAAATGACTAAAACAACTATATAAGCAAAACAATATTGTTTTAATTAAAATCCTAATTTAAATTATTCTAAAAATAACCAAATAAATCTTACTGTGACAACAATCTAACACGTGACTAGGAGCAAAAAGAATTAAATTAAAAACTATTTGTAAACTCAAGTTATTCACAATCTAAAAACTAAAAAAGGTGGTCCAGAGGGGGGTAGAGTTTGAAAATTTCAGAACCCCTTTAGTCCGGGTTGGTGTCCATCCAATCATACCGTCGACTACACATCTGCTAGCACCGTCCCAGCCAGAGTCACAACTAAGGTTAACCAAGCCAGAGTCAACCCTTTCTAACTTCATTTGCTATTTTTCATGCATTTAATGATTTTTTTGAGCTAAATGACCCTGAAATTGAAAAGCACTACAAATAAACTCTGAAAAGGTTGAAAGTTGGCATGGTATCATCATTTCACCCACATAGCATGTGCTAAAAAATGAGAGGGTTACGGCAAAAACTGGATGCACTTCGTGTACAAACCGTACCATCTCATTCGAAGTATCAAGGTTTCGGACGAAAACTCGTCTGTTACAAATGCATTTCATTTTTTTAAACTTATTTCAACTCCAGACTTTTTGTGCATTCAATATGCACCATACTACAACATGTTAAAATCTACAGAAAGAACTAACTAAAAATAATAAAAAACAACAATTAAATGACTAAAACAACTATATAAGCAAAACAGTATTGTTTTAATTAAAATCCTAATTTAAATTATTCTAAAAATAACCAAATAAATCTTACTGTGACAACAATCTAACACGTGACTAGGAGCAAAAAGAATTAAATTAAAAACTATTTGTAAACTCAAGTTATTCACAATCTAGGGTTTGAAGCAAATTTGAACAAATTCAAATTTAAACCATTCAAATTTGAAAACTAATGGCACAAACAGAAACTAGACAAAATTTTGAATCTAATGCAAAAAGAATCACTCAAAAACATCAAATATCTTAAAAGATATACGCAATTTAAAACAGAAACTAAAAACAGAAAACAAATGTAAAAACAGGAAAAAAAACTTTCAGAACCCCTTTAGTCCCGGTTGGTGTCACCAACCGGTACTAAAGGTAGCCTCAACCCCTTTAGTCCCGGTTGGTGTTACCAACCGGGACTAAAGCCTCACCATTTGGTCCCGGTTCCAGCCACAAACCGGGACCAATGGCCCACGAGGCGCATTGGTCCCGGTTCGTGTCTGGAACCGGGACCAAAGGGGTCAGACGAGGCCCGGCCGGCGCCCTGGCCTCACGAACCGGGACCGATGCCCCCATGGGTCCCGGTTCGTGAGTGAACCGGGACTAATGGGCTTTTCAGGGTGGACCAAAGGCCTGTTTTGTACTAGTGAATGGAAAACTCTATGCCCTCACCGACTTCGAGGACCTGATCAAATTCAAAATAGGTGTAAACAAAGATGGTCGGCCGGTGGTAACTGTCCAGCTGCATATGCAAATTGGTAGCCGACCTTACACGTGGCCAACTAACATTGTTGAGCTGCACGACAAGCTGGCCATGGTGGTGACAAAATGGTCACCAGACAACACGGACCACAAGCGCTTCCTCTTCCATGTTTCTGTGCTTGTTGACAAGTCGACGAAAGAGAACACTCTCAAGTGGGAGGAGGTAACAAGCTTGGGTGATTGCGCCTTGTTTTTTGGGAGAATGTCGTCCAAGGCGTTGTGTGTGCCGGCGGCTGGGCGCGGTGGGGTGCAGAGAAGTGCCATCTACGCCGATGACGTGACGTACTTGACGAGTTTGGACGGCCATGGTGATTGCGTATATCCTATGCAAGACGAAAGCAGTGACAACGCCGCACAGAGGATCAAATTAGTAGGACCTTACGTTCCAGATGGCATGTGGGTTCTCCCTCCTGATTTCTAGCTGACCAAGAGTGGTCTAGGGTATCATTTTTTAATTTATTCCTTACTCACAAGGTATTAATTAAGGTCAATTTATACCATAAATTGGACCATAAAGAGTGTACAAATAGATACAATGTACAATTTCACGTTTTATCTTGAGGTATATATGCCTTGTTAAAATACTGGCCATCAGTTTGCAGGATACTGTGTCCGTGATATATTAAAAATATTGAATTATCCGTTCTGGGCTTACTCCTGCTGCTTAATTAATGTCTCTAGCATGTGCTTTGACAATGTGTTCGGCTTTTTCCTTCAGATTTCTTGCAACCAAGACCTTGACATTTTGCAACCAACACCCTAAAGCTTTTGTTTTCTTACAAACAAGGACAAAATTTCGACAAATTGTGCGAAATTTCACCCGAAATTTCGGCAGCATAACGCATCGGTTTCGTACCGCCCGGCGACATGATGACAGAATGAGATCAGATTAGCACATCTGATTAGGAGAATTATGGACGAGACAACTTTTGACTGAAAAAATATTAATCAAACACACACCTATCCATTGGTTAAAATCAAATGGTTGAAAAAGGAATTACACTGGTTTCATTGTTTCCTTCCTGAAGTCGTTGCTTTGGAGAACCTCCTTTGAAGTCCGGGTGCTGTCTTTGGTGGTGGTTAGAGTGCTGCTATTACGGGTGATTGATCATCATGGCAGGGTCTTTTTTCACCTTTTGTTTTATTTTTTAGCTATGTGCATCCTAGATGCTTTTAGACATCTTGTTGACGCATAGACCGGATGTAATTGGTATCTACTTGATATTAATATATTTCCCTTTTCAAAAAAATTGCTGGTTTCATTGTCTATATTCATTTTATTATAAATAAATGCGCTAGTTTCGTAACATGACATAAGGTTATATGCATGTATGTGCCCGTGCGAGCAAAGCATCATGTAACACAAACTTTAATTTGTTACGACAATGCCCAATTATTCAGACTGATGCTAGAATAGTTGCGAAGTGCCCAATTATTCAGTACTGTATGACATGAATTCAGGCATCATTATTTTGACTTGTTCACAAATTAACCACCCACCAGTAGATGGGAAAGTACGTATGTAGACAGGTGATTAATTAGTTCCACTGTCGAATAAATCATCAGGGGACATGCACGCAAGCTCTGTGTGAGGAATGCTTTTGGAGCTTGTTGCAAAGGGCTTCAAACCGAAACGCAACAGGGCCGTTGTTGCAAACGGTTTCGAACCGGAGCACAAAAAAACTCCTGTTGCCATAGGCTGAGCGCAACCGGAGCACAAAAAAACTCCATCCAACGGTTGCTTAGGCGCGCGGTCGATCATATCAAAATTTCACCGGGCCGACTCATAGCATCCGTCAAAGAATAGAGCACCGAAAATGGCACGTACAGACTAGACCATGCCATGCAATGCAAACCCGGCTCGCACACAAACAATGCAACTACACCAGTTGTACGTAGAGAATTAAACTTAGCCAGCTTATGGAAACTAAATAACCTGAGTATAAAAGCAAGCTACTGTATTACTATCATCTAAGGCAAGATTGTCTTTCTTTTTTTGGAAAACTTTCGATCTATTCATCAACAGTCAAGGTAGTACAAAGAACACCACAAGTAAAAATTACATGCAAGTTCAGCTGTAGGTGGAAGTCATGGATAGCCCATTGGGGCTATGCGCGGCTTCCGTTGTGCCCTACGATCCACTAGTGTCACCGTGTGCATGCAACCAACGTTGCCATGTCTGCCCAGTGACCTCCATCGTTTCGTCCAGACGTCAACTTAATTCCAACCCGGCCCTCTTGAATGACGCAATGAACAAGGCTGTTAATTGTTAGATGACCACGTACCATCAATGACTAATAATAACAAAGAAAAGTGTAGTTCAATGAGTTTTACCTTTCTTCGGAAACATCCAACCAGCTGAAGGTCGTCGCAAGTCGAGGTCAAGGATAGAAGCGGCTCCTTACTTAGGTCTACATATACTAGCGCCAAAGAAGAACGGCGCACGCCGCGCCCGTGGCCGATTCCGTCTGTATTTTGCAGAAATAAGCAAGAAAGCAACACGTATTACGCGGGAAAATAAAATGAAAAGGAGAACACGAATTCTATCTTTACCCCATGATTTGTGTATGGACGTAACAAACATTAAATGATTTAACAAATTAAGTAAATCGACTGGCCTATTAATATTTTTTCATAAGCACATATTTTCCCCTTTCGTATGTGAAAAAATGTGATGGGCGCAGTAGCAATATGTATTTAGATTTATTTTCATATGACCTGTTTGATCAAAAGTGAGGTCGAATCGGATTGTTACTAATGTATAGACCCTAGTAGAGGAATATTTCTTGTCCAGTTCGTAGTTGGCACTCTTTCGTTCTCTCTCAAACATGGATTATTTAATAAAACTAAATTTAGTAAGTAATTTGTCGTGGTGTAAAAATGGATAGTAATTGGCGGTTAACTTATTTAAACACAGTATCTATGAATGGCTAGTCTGATAATAGGATGTTCAATCCAATGCACTTTTCAAACTGTGATATAAGATAAGTGGTATATCCATACTTCAGAAATTTTTGGCGGCAAAGGAATAACTGGTTCTACAATAGTTTTTTTGAACAAACACTACCCTGCACAGACGATCCATTGTCTTGTATTTTTCTCTTTCTCTTTCAATCGGTCGAAGAAATAGAATAGGGAATGGAGTAAAGAGGTTGGTCGAGTGACAGTTTTTATTTTCATGTTGCATCTTCTCGTTGGCTGCTTATAGACTGTCGTGATAGAGCGCATCCTAGAGGTGGCTTTAGTGACCGCATTGTGGTTGAAGCCTCGATCTGATTGGCCACAGGGAAGGAGATGGCGAGGTAGACGACGACAAAAACATTGGCTATTCTCCTTGTGTAGGTAAACGCAACAAGGGAGAAGGAGTCTCAATTTTTTAGGGATTTTTTTGGTATTTCTTCTAGATACTGTTCACGTGAATGTATAGTGCTGATTTACTGTTTTTGTTGTTCCGGTTTATTCGGGTGTATTTCTCCATGTTACAATTTAGTTACTGTTTCGATTTATGATTCGTGTGGGTTAATGTTTTCTGTTTATTCAGGCATTGTTCAGTTTTACTGTTCCGGGTTGTTCGGGTTAGCTGTTCCGGTTTATTTTGGCTATTATTTTGGTTAGTAGTTCTGGGTTTATTCGGATATTATTCCGGTTTTTGTTCAGGTAATTGCTGGGGGGGTATTGTTCAGTGATGTCGTGGTGTAAAAAAGGACGGTAATCATTCAAGAACTTATTTTCCCACGGGTTACTATTCATGTAAATATACTGTTTTGTTCCTCATCAGCACCATCACGGGAAAGGATCAGGAGACGATCGAGGCGGCTTTACATCGGTACGCCGGTGGAGAGAAATGATGTGTAGAAAAATCGTAAATCATAAGTGATGAACAGTGGAAAGTTAAAAAAAAAGGAAAAAGAGAAAAAGAGAATGATTCCCGCTTTAGTGGCCACGTAAATGAACAGTGGAAAGTTAAAAAAAAAGGAGAAAAGGAGAAAAAGTGAATGCTTCCCCTTTAGTATTGTAATAACTTATTAGCCATTGAAGAGATGGAGAGAATAAAAAAGCGAGAGAGAATGCACCTAACGATCGAGTAACTCCCCTATGAAATTTAAACCAAAGTTGACATGCATTCCTACAACAGACCCGAAAATTTAGTGCAAATGGGCGACATATGCAAATAATACAAATCAAGGTTTTTCTTTGTGGTTTTGTTAGCTTGGCTGGAATGAATCCTACTCATACGACTTGTACTTTTGACGGACCCTCTATACGTGCTTGTGACGTCATGTTTTTTTGTTTTGTTTCTTTGGATGGAAACCTAATTAATATAAATAAACTTATACATGAGGAAAAAGAGCTAGCTAGCGTTTGGTGCATACATACACATGACAACGGACGTATGCGCGCGCGCGGATTTCTTGGTCTCGTTAGACGGGCCAATACCTGGAAGTAGCCCAAATTCAGATTTGTATAGTTAAACCGACACGGAGTCATATACGGATTCAGATGGAATTCATCTGCAAACTACATCAATCACGTTAACCTATATAGGTAACCAAAAGGGGGCCGGCTACCTTGTTCCTCCTTCTCCTGCTCCTCTTCGTATCCCTTTTTCCTCCGGCGGCCATGGCTTATCCCTGCGAGCAAGCGGCCGTGATTCCAATGCCATGCGCAGGAGGTGCAGCAATCCCTGACGACATCCTGCTGGACATCTTCATGCGTTTGCCGGCGAGGTCCGTCGGCCGGTGCCGCTGCCTCTCACGCGCTTGGGCCGCTGCGCTCACCCCCTCGGACGACTTCACCTACCGCCACTTCCACGCCGCCAACCACCACCCCAGCTTGTCAGCAGCTCTGTAGCCGCTGTCCCTGAAGAAGGAGCGCCAAGCCCTGTAACTGATCAAATGGTTGCTGGCAACAGCGGTCCTGAGCGCGACATGATCCAGAGGCCCAAGTCAACACGGGCCAGAAGGCTGCCCCAGTGGCTTGCTAGCCCAAACTAGGCCCGCTAAGCGGGTGTAACGATATATATGTTGGTCTGGCTTACTCGCGGGAATTCGGCTAGGATTGGACGGTTGCGGCCGTGGCTCGACTTGTAACGGATAGAGGTGTGGGTGGTTGGGAGGAATCCTCTACCGAAATCCAAATTCCTAGCTCGATCTCCATGAAATCCCCAGATCTAGAGATACGCAAGTGAGATCCTCACATCTGGTAATCAGAGCCTTCGTCCTGGAGCTGCCCCCTCACCGCTACCCGACGCGTCTCGGCGACCAGCGGCGACGTCAAGCGATGGACGGGCTGAGCGACGAGGGCCGCTCCGTCTACGAACTCCTTCGCCATGAACTCGCCAACGACCTGGACGACAAACTTCGAACGCATGGTGAGTCGCTCCTCAAATCGATGAGTAAGATGATGGAGAGGAACAACACGACGCTCGACAGCATGATGTCGGCAAGGGCTGATGGCATCCGGGACGAGATCGCGATCGACCTCGAACAGATCAGGTCCGACCTGTACAAGACGGAGGCCCCGGAGCACGACCCCAAGTTCGACGGCGCCACGTCTTCGCGCAACGCTGGGCTGGGTCGTGGCGCCGCTACGACCTACGCCCTTGGCTTCAACAACGAACACCGGGGGAAGGCACAAAATATTTATGTCCCTCCTCCGGTCAGAGGTGCGCGCGAGTCCGGCTACTCTCCTAGAAATTTTTCTCCTCGAGATTATCCATCGGTTGATACTGCTGAGCACTCTGCGTTTTCCCTGCATCTGGAGCTCCCCAAATTTGATGGAACAAATCCACGGCTATGGCAAAATCGCTGCGAGGATCAGTTCAAGCTTTGGTGCACGCCCGCTAGCCGCTGGCTATCCTTGGCAACTGCTCAATTCGAGGGTGCCGCGGCGCGTTGGCTCGAGTCGATGCAGAGGCGAATGCCAAACTCCAGCTGGTCTGAATTCTGTGAAGCTCTGCAGAACCGATTTGGTCGAAACCAGCATCAAACCTTGCTCAGAAGGCTGTTTAGGATTGCTCAAACCACCACTGTTGAAGACTATGTGGACCGATTTGCTGAATTGTACGACCAACTGACAGCATATGAAGAAGCCCCCAATTCCTTGCATTATATTACTCGGTTTTTGGATGGGTTAAAACCAGGGGTTCGAATGGCAGTGGCTCTGCAGAAACCAAAGGATCTAGATGCAGCCTATGAGTTAGCGCTACTCCATGAGAAACTGGGTGAAGTGTACAACCCAACCAGTTTTCCAGTTACAAGACGGTCGGCACCTACTACAAACCTCACAAACTCCAAGCCACAGAAATCTGAAGAAAAAAGAGCAGAGTCAGTTAGCAGTACCACTCAAGAGGATAAGTGGGCAGCCTTGAGAAATTACAGGAAATCCAAGGGCTTGTGTTTTGTGTGCGGAGAGAAATGGGCCAAGGACCATGTGTGTAAATCCACCGTTCAACTGCATTTCGTTCAAGAAATGATCGACCAGTTACAAGCCCGTTCAGTTGAAGGTTCTGACTCTGACAGTGAACAACAGGCTCAATCTTCAGTTTATTCCATCAAACTGTCTGCTGCTGCAATGGGAAAGGAACCAGAAGCTCCCGTACTGCAGCTGGAGATTGAATTACAAGGGCAC
This sequence comes from Elymus sibiricus, assembly GCA_039707655.1. NCBI lineage: Eukaryota > Viridiplantae > Streptophyta > Magnoliopsida > Poales > Poaceae > Elymus > Elymus sibiricus. Next base: position 394,512,645 of record CM077674.1, read on the forward strand.
AAACTCCAATTTCTTGTCGACTCCGGCAGCACTCACTCCTTCTTGGATGCACAGTACAAGTTCTTAGAAGGGGTCAGCACAATAAAGACACTCACTGTTACAGTAGCTGGTGGTTCAACCATACAGTGCCAGCAACAGATTGAGGATTGTCTTTGACAATGTAACGGAACCACATTCACTTCAGATTTCAAGTTGCTGCCCTTGCATACATATGATGGAATCTTAGGGTTAGATTGGCTTGCTCAACACAGTCCCATGTACATTGACTGGGTGGAAAAATGGCTCTCATTCACTAAAGCTGGTCAAACAGTTACTCTGCATGGTTTTGGAGCTGAAGATTGCACTTATACCTGTATCTCAATATCTGCTGTGCAAATGGACGAGCAAGAAAAAATTCCTCCAGAAATACAGTCCCTCTTGGATGAATTTGCTAATGTTTTTGAAGCTCCTACCCAGCTACCCCCCAGGAGAAGCTGTGATCACAAGATTCCTCTGATCCCAGGGGCCAGACCAGTTGCTGTGAGACCATACAGAATAGTTCCACAACTAAAAGATGAACTTGAAAGGCAAATTGCAGAATTACTGAAGTCAGGTGTAATCAGACCCAGTAAAAGCCCTTTCTCATCCCCTGTGCTGCTAGTAAAGAAAAAGGGTGGAGAATGGAGACTAGTGGTTGATTACAGAATGCTTAATGCTATCACTGTTAAAGGGAAATTTCCAGTGCCAGTGATTGATGAGCTTTTAGATGAACTCTCTGGAGCTGCTTGGTTCACTAAGTTAGACCTTAGGGCAGGCTACCATCAAATCAGATTAGCAGCTGGAGAGGAATATAAAACTGCATTTCAAACCCACCTGGGTCACTATGAATTCTCAGTCTTGGCCTTTGGTCTCAGTGAAGCTCCAGGCACTTTTCAAGGAGCAATGAACACTACTCTTGCCCCAGTTAACAAGAAAAACACATTGGTTTTCTTTGATGATATATTGATTTTCAGCAAATCCTACCAGGAACATTTGCAGCATGTTAGAGAAGTGTTAGCCTTGCTCAGAGCAGATCAGTGGAAGGTGAAAATGTCCAAATGTGCTTTTGCACAACAACAAATTGGGTATTTGGGCCACACCATCAGTTCTGCAGGAGTTTCTACTGATTCTAGCAAAATTCAAACAGTTGAACAGTGGCCTACCCCAACTAATGTCAAGGAAGTGAGAGGTTTTATTGGGTTGAGTGGATATTACAGGAAGTTTATTAAACATTATGGTGTGATCAGTAAGCCCCTCACTGAGTTACTCAAAAAGGGAGTTCCATTTGTCTGGACTACAGTGACCGAAACTGCATTTACAACTCTCAAAAAAGCACTAGTGGAAGCACCAGTCTTAGCTCTACCCCAGTTTGACAAACCTTTTGTCATAGAAACTGATGCCTGTGATTCAGGCATTGGTGCTGTGCTCATGTAGGAAGGGCACCCTCTGGCTTATGTCAGCAAGGCCTTGGGGCCCAAGAACAGGGCCCTTTCAGCTTATGAAAAGGAGTATCTAGCTATTCTGCTAGCTGTGGATCAGTGGAGACCTTACTTGCATTTCCAGCAATTCACTATCAGAACTGACCAGAAGAGTTTGGTGCACTTGCAGAACCAAAAGTTGCACACTGTTTGGCAACAAAAAGCTCTTACCAAGCTTATGGGTTTGAATTACACTATAGTCTACAAAAAGGGGGTGGAAAACTCTGCTGCTGATGCACTATCTAGAAGACCTCCTACTCCCCAAGTTTTCCAAATCTCAAGATCACAGCCTGTATGGTTGGAAGAAATTGTGGCCAGTTATTCTAATGATGACAAGGCTAGAGAATTATTACAAGAGCTTGCTGTAAATCCATCTGCTAAATCACATTATCAGTTATTGCAAGGTCTGCTGAGATACAAAGGCTGTATTTGGGTGGGTAGCAATCTGGAATTACAGGATAAAATTTTCTCTGCTTTCCATGATAGCCCTCTAGGAGGTCACTCTGGATTCCCTGTCACCTATCACAGAATCCATTCCCTATTCAGATGGACAGGCATGAAGAAGTTTATTAAAGATAGAGTGCAATCTTGTTTAGTGTGCCAGCAAGCTAAACCTGAAAGAGTTAAATATCCAGGACTACTCTCTCCCTTACCAGTTCCGAGCAAGGCCTGGGAAACTGTGACAATGGATTTTATTACTGGATTGCCTCCTTCCTATCAGTTTGACTGCATTTATGTGGTCATTGACAAGTTTACAAAATATGGCCACTTCATGGCCCTCAAACATCCCTTCTCTGCACAGAAAGTGGCTGAGGTGTTCCTGGACAATGTGTACAAATTGCATGGAATGCCAGAGTACATAGTGTCTGACAGAGACCCTGTGTTTACTAGCAACTTCTGGCAAACCCTTGTTCACAGAACTGGCACTTAACTCAATATGAGTACTGCATACCACCCTGCAACTGATGGGCAGACTGAGAGAGTCAACCAGCAAATTGAATGTTATCTCAGAAGCTTTATCAGTTCTCATCCTTCCAAATGGAGCAAATGGTTGTCTATGTGTGAGTTTTGGTATAACACAAACTGGCATTCTGCTGTTGGCAAGTCCCCTTTTGAAGTATTGTATGGTCATCCTCCTAGATATTTTGGGATTGCTGCCAGTGATACTGTTGCTCCTGTGGACATTCTCCAATGGTTGCAAGACAGAGAAGTTGTGGTGGCTTCTGTTAAACAGCACCTGCTCCGAGCTCAACAGAGGATGAAGCATTTGGCTGACAAGAACAGGACTGAGAGATCCTTTGACATTGGAGAACAAGTTTTCTTGAAACTGCAACCGTATGTGCAATCCTCTGTCGTCCACCGAGCAAACCATAAGCTGGCGTTCAAGTACTTTGGTCCCTACACCATCATTGACAAAATTGGGGAAGTGGCTTACAAGTTGGAATTACCCCAGGACAGCAGAATCCACCCTGTTTTTCATGTTTCTCAACTCAAAAAGGTAGTACTGCCCAATTGCACTGTCCTTCGTAAACTGCCCTCGTCTTTTGCCTCTCTTCAGGTACCCCTTCGCGTGCTTCAGCAACGTGTGCGGCAACGTGGCAAACGCACTGTCGCTCAAGGTTTGATCCAGTGGAGTGGATCTTCTCCAGAAGAAGCGACCTGGGAAGACCTAGACTCTCTGCGTCAACAATTCCCTCGTTCAGCGGCTTGGGGACAAGCCGTTTCTCAACGGAGGGGGGATGTCAGCAGCTCTGTAGCCGCTGTCCCTGAAGAAGGAGCGCCAAGCCCTGTAACTGATCAAATGGTTGCTGGCAACAGCGGTCCTGAGCACGACATGATCCAGAGGCCCAAGTCAACACGGGCCAGAAGGCTTCCCCAGTGGCTTGCTAGCCCAAACTGGGCCCGCTAAGCGGGTGTAACGATATATATGTTGGTCTGGCTTACTCGCGGGAATTCGGCTAGGATTGGACGGCTGCGGCCGTGGCTCGACTTGTAACGGATAGAGGTGTGGGTGGTTGGGAGGAATCCTCTACCGAAATCCAAATTCCTAGCTCGATCTCCATGAAATCCCCAGATCTAGAGATACGCAAGTGAGATCCTCACACAGCTTCTTCGTCCTCCCGGTCCCCTCTGCGGGCGTCACCGCCGTGCACGCCTGGTCGCCCAACCAGCCCGGCGGCACAACGCTCGTGGCCTTCCCACGCCGCCCCATGCGTAACGCCGGCACCCGTCCCTACCGGGGCCTTGTGGTCATGGAGGAGGAGTATCCGCCCACCAGTGCGGGTGACGGCGCAGTCTACTACGTATGCAACCCGTTGACCGGCCAGATGGCGGCGCTCCCGGAGGGCTGACCATTGCAGCTGCAGTCCGGCGGGTATGGGGCCAGGGATCCCCGGTGCTATGACAACCTCGGGATCGGCTACGACGAGGTGAGCGGCAGGTTCAAGGTGGTTTGCGTCTGCCACTACAACGAGTATCTCAATGCGGATTGCGACGTCTACGTGGTCGACGATGCGTTCTGTTGGCGACCAGCGGCGGGCGACGCCGAGCTACCGGAGGAGGCTGGATACATAAGTTCGTACGAGGCGAGCGTGTCCGCGTAGGGTCACCTTTATTGGATGTCTGAGGCGGAGGGGAGGTTCAAGGAGAAGCATGTCATCTCCTTCTCGCTCACCGATGAGAAATTTGAGGTGATCTACGCGCCCCGCTACAGAGATTACAGCCTCACGGAACTTGAGGGACGTGCACGCCTCTTCTCCTCCATCTCCGACGTGGACCAGAAGTGCTACGACATCTGGCTACTACGCGACCGAGGCGTGGGACCTACGCTGCCGCATCGACCTGGCCACGGCGGAGCCGGAGGTGAGGCGGTTCATGGCGTGCCGGGTCAGGCTGCTCGCATTCATCGACGGTGGCCGCGGCATCATGTTCAGGCCGGGGGTCTAGTCCACAAAGTACTCCAAGCCCGTCCACCAGCTCTGCACTTACACCCCCGCCACCGGCGCCATTGAGGAGCTCCTCGCCAACGGGTGCCTGGTCGCCCAGCCCAGCGAGAACGACCATGTAACAACGAGGGCACTGGTGTACGAGGAGAGCCTGGTCTCCACGGGGCGGCCACACGAGGACATCCTCTTCTCTTCGGCGTCAACACGCGCCCAATGCGTAGCCCTGCAACGTCTGCCAGCGGCCATCCTCGGGCAGCTCAAGCTAGTCTGTCGGACATGGCGCGCCATGATCGAGTCTGGCCGCTTTGTCAAGCTACACAGCCACTACGCTAGGACGAGAAGAAGCTCTCCCCTACGCGTCTTCTTCCCAGACGCTAGCACAGAGGGCTGGAGGACGGAGTCTTTGTTGCATGCGTCGCCGAAGCTGCTAGAGCGCAGGGTAGTGAGCTGCAAGCCCTGTCATGGCCTACTCCTCATCACATCATCCAAAAACCCCAAACATGTTCGCGTGCTTAAACCAGTGATTGACGAAGAGATAATCTTGGACTTCCCTTCCGGCAATAGGACCGGCATGGGGTACGACGAGGTGACGGAGGAGCATGTCCTGGTCACTATGTCAATGCTAACCATGGATCCAGCACGGCAATGGAATGCCACCTGTGGCGGCTCAAGGAAGACGTGAGGAGAATAGTGCCATCACCATTGTCGATCCGTGTGAGGGTGTCCCGGACTAGGGGGTACCCGGGCTGCCGGCCTATCTCTCATAGGCCGGGCTGGTGGGCCGCTCTCTACTCGTCGATGGAAGGCCGGATTGTGGGCGACCCCGTGTATCAGAAGAAAACCATCGAAGACTTGGCGTCTCCTCCAAGTAATTATTAGCGTAGCTGGCATGTTTATCCTCTGATGATAACCGACCATATGTAACCCTAGATCCCTCTGGTGTCTATATAAACCAGAGGGTTTAGTCCGTAGAGACACAGAATCATCATATACGTAACCTACGGTTTAGCCCATCTGATCTCGACGTAGATCAACTCTGTAACCTTCATACAATCACATCAATACAATCCTTGAGAGGGCCCGAACCTGGGTAAACCATCGCCCCCACGATCTCTGTTACTCATTGATTCCTAGACCCATAGTTCGGATCCCCTACCCGAGATCTGCCGGTTTTGGTACCGACATTGGTGCTTTCATTGAGAGTTCCGTCGTGGGTCTCCAAGGATCAATGGCTCGCCGTCCCCGGACAGCTCTTCAGCGATGGAATCTGCAACGGGGACATCTTCGTCCCCGGACAGCTCTTCTCTTCAGCGATGGAATCCGCAGCGGGGACATCTTCGTCCCCGGACAGCTCTTCCCGTTCGGCAGCATTGTGCTGCACGCCGATCCGACCGGTCACCTCGACCAGGTCGGCAGCTTCACCCCCAAGCAGGAGATCAGGTTCGGCGGCCTTGAGTACGTCGCCGATGCTCGAGGCGATCTGGTCTTTACTGGGTTCTCAGCTTTACCCGAGGAACCTACCAATTCCGAGGCCTCGACCTCGGATTCCTTCCCCGCCCCTGTCTTCGGGCCGGGCCTCAGTTCGGATCTGGCCTTGAGTTCAGATCCAACCCCGGCGCCGGAAAACCAAGGGTCACCCTTGGCCAAACACACTCTCATTATCGGCGCGCCAGAGTTCAACTCCGATGGCTGCCCGAACATAGATCCGGTGGACCCCTCGGTTTTAAGCGAGATGTTAGACCGGATCCAGAAGATAAATATCGCGGATGGCCCGTCCTCGGACCAGGAGCAGGTTGGACAGGAGGCCAACCGCGAGGAATTTTGCGTCCCACCCACCACCCACCTGGTAGTCACTATCGAGGATTTAACCGACATGCTGGACTACGCCTCCGAGGAGGCCGACGACATGGACGAGGATATCGATGTCCCGCCCTATATGGCTCCTTCCCTTGCCACTTCCAACACCGGAAAGTGGACCGCCACATCCACTTATGACGTTTACATGGTCGACACCCCCATGAAGGACGGTGACATGACCAAAAAGGATGGCGACGATCTCGCCGAAGAACCGCCCAGACGCCGACGTCGGCGAGCCAGAGGGCGAGGAAAGGGCAAGGAAAATCACACGGACACGAACGGCACCAAAGATAACGAGACTCCGGACAACTTGGGGGAGCTCGGCGACCACACCCCCGAGCAGCGCCCCGACGTCCCTGAAGGGCACGTGGACCAGGGTGATCCCGAGGACCTCAAAGATTCCGAGGACAGCAATTACCTCCCTCCGTCTGAGGAGGAGGATAGCCTCGGACCCGAAGACTTTATCGTCCCAGAGGACCCCCTGGAGCAAGAGAAATTCAAGCGGCAACTCATCGCCACTGCTCGAAGCTTGAAGAGGAAACAACAACAGCTAAAAGCCGAGCAGGATATGCTCAACGATAGATGGACGATGGTCTTAGCTGTCGAAGAAGGCCTTGACGATCAATGTCAGGGTCAATATAAGAGCTACCCACGGCGGCGCCTACTTCCAGAATTCGAGGATGAGGCCCTTGAGCCCATACCTCCCAGACGAACTTACAAAAACCAGCCCGACCGCCCCCCTCGAGGACGGGATAGGCCGGCTGTCCAAACCGAACTCCCACCCGCGCCCCCTCGCGGACGGGATAAGGCGGCCGGGCAAGCCGAATACCCACCTGCGCCTCCCCGCCGAGCAGGCAAAGACCCGGTTCAACCGGACGACCAATACGATGTGCGCCGCGACCTGAACGCCAGAGGGATCCAGTCGAGATCCATCTATGGATCCACAGGATACGCACCCGCTGGACGGGACGGATACCAAGCCTGGCGAGACAGGAACGACAGAGCTCGGGAGCAACACCGTGACCGGATGATAACCGATCTTCGGCGCGATGTGGCCCGGGCCAGGGGAGCCGCACACCCAATGTGTTTCACCGATGAGGTGATGCAGCATCAGTTCCCTGAGGGGTTCAAACCCGTGAATATAGAATCCTACGATGGGACAACTGACCCTGCCGTGTGGATTGAAGATTTTCTTCTCCACATTCATATGGCCCGAGGAGATGATCTCCACGCCATTAAGTACTTACCGTTGAAAATCAAGGGACCAGCAAGGCATTGGTTAAACAGCCTACCCGAAAACTCCATCGGGAGCTGGGAAGAGCTCGAGGATGCATTCCGAGCTAACTTTCAAGGTACTTATGTTCGGCCACCGGACGCCGATGACCTGAGCCATGTCATTCAGCAGCCCGGGGAGTCAGCACGGCAATTCTGGAATCGGTTTTTGACCAAGAAGAACCACATCGTCGACTGTCCGGATGCCGAAGCGATTGCGGCATTCAAACACAGTATTCGGGACGAGTGGCTCGCCCGCCAGCTCGGCCTGGACAAGCCGAGAACAATGTCGGCCCTTACCTCTCTAATGACCCTCTTTTGCGCGGGTGAGGATAGCTGGTTAGCTCGTTGAAGCAACCACCCCGAAGACCCCGGTACTTCAGAGACCCGGGACGGGAACGGAAAACCCCGGCGCAATAGGAACAATAAGCGCCGGCACTCAAACAATGGCAGTGAAGCCGATGACACAACAGTAAATGCCGGATTCAGCGGCTCGAAGTCGGGACCGCGGAAGAAACCCTCTAAAGGGAATCGGGACGGCCCGTCTACGCTGGATAGAATATTGGATAGGCCCTGCCAGATTCACGGCACCCCCGACAAGCCTGCTAACCACACCAACCGTAACTGTTGGGTAATCAAACAGGCTGGTAAGGTCACAGCCGAAGAACAGGGCAAGGGCCCCCGCAGCGAGGATGACGACGAACCTCGTGGCCCGAACAACGGAGGCCAAAAGCAGTTCCCTCCAGAGGTCAAAACCGTGAACATGATCTACGTCACGCATATACCGAAGAAGGAGCGGAAACGCGCACTTCGGGATGTCTACGCCTTAGAGCCAGTAGCCCCGAAATTCAACCCGTGGTCGGCTTGCCCGATCACTTTCGACCGTCGAGACCATCCGACCAGTATACGCCATGGAGGAACGGCGGCTCTAGTGCTCGACCCTATCGTGGACGGATTTCACCTCACCAGGGTCCTTAGAGGTAGCAGCCTCAATCTGATTTACTCAGATACAGTGAGGAAAATGGGGATCGACCCGTCGAGGATCAAACCCAGCAACACCACCTTTAAAGGTGTAATCCCAGGTGTCGAGGCACGCTGCTCGGGGTCCGTGACATTGGAAGTTGTATTCGGCTCGCCCGATAACTTTCGCAGCGAGGACTTGATCTTCGATATTGTCCCCTTTCGCAGCGGTTAGCACGCACTCCTCGGCCGGACCGCGTTCGCCCGCTTCAACGCCGTCCCGCACTATGCATACCTGAAGCTCAAGATGCCAGGACCAAAGGGCGTTATTACCATCAACGGTAATACCGAGCGCTCGCTCCGAACAGAGGAACACACGGCGGCCCTAGCCGCCGAGGTCCAAGCCGCCGAAGAAGCGTCGCAAGCCCAGTCTACTGTCAAGACACTGGACGCACGCAAGCGCTCCCGAGCTGCAGCCTCGGTCCTGGAGCACTCCCATGCTCACTCCAAATAGGGGTACGCGCCCCACAGCATGACCCACATAATCGCGAAATACGTACCTCGAGTGCACAATTTCGCGCTCAAAATCCCATGGGCAGTTGTGGGGACACACGAAAACACAGGCCGAGAGCTCGGTTCGACCGAGCAATGGCCAACAGATGTCTTCAAATCAACATCGACAACGGGCACCATCTAGGGCCTGATCAGCGTCAAACTGATATACCGCGGCGACTTCTCACAACCCTTCTCCAAGGGCTCGTCTGCCGACCATTGCTACCTTCGCCGAACATACGGTCGACAGCTCCGTTCACACGAAAGCTTTTTAAAGAGAAAAGGCGCAGACGTGCAACAGGGCGTAGTAGGGACGTCAAACCACTCATGAAGGCCCTGTGTAAACCTTTACTCTAATGTACTTCTTTCTTCAAAAGTATCTATCAAAGTTACTTCGGCAATCCGGATTGTACGGTTGGACGTCACATATTCAAAGGAAATAAAGACCACTTTTTCTCTGGTAATTGTGCAGTCATTCGCGTTGCATATTCCATTCTGCCTTTTTTAGACCGAAGTAAACTATCGCGATACGTCACTTTTTGTAACCGGCTAATAGACCGGAGGCTCGAACATAAATCTTGCGTCAAACCTTATCCGGGCACCTATTTTATGTGATCGGCGTCACGGATATTGCATTATATGAATCAGTTCCGAATTGGGTCTTTGGTCAATAGTTGGGTTGCCCGGCTCCTGTGTTTACCCTCTTACGTTCCGCACTGTTCGGCTAAGAGGGTAAAGGAAGAACCACTGCGATTGTACTTCTAGCTAGCCTGGTTAAGTACCTCAGTGGAGAAAGCCGAAAACTGACTGTCCCAATAAGCGAGAACTGGTCGGCGATCCGATGACTTGTGTCAAACCATAAATTGTTGGAGGTTAGTCCGTGTTAAACGAAGGGTTCTCTGTTACAGAAACCATGTGATGATGGTGTCAACCGCGGCTTATCCGAATATCACAAACACTGGGGGCTAGTCACCAGCCCCCGCAGTCAAGCTCCTATGGCTAAGTGAAAGCACTAAAACCGTATAGTCTGATTGCCTGGTTTTTCCGTACATACAACCGCCTCTGGACACCGAGACGTCGACTAAGGGTTCAAGTATTACGCGAAAACACCCCACGCAGTATCTGCAAGGGGGCTGAAGCGGATGACTGGTAACTTTCAGTTTATAAACGGCCGCACAGGAGTCAAAATTAACATCTGTAGGCACTTTATTCACAGCCAAAACAACTTGCATTTCAACAAGACAAAAGTTTCAACTCCTTGGCTACGAGAAAACTAAATCTACTCATAAATTACATCTTTTGAGCATTGGGCCTCTATCGCCCGAGCACCATCCATAACGATGGGAAAGTATTGCTCGGGGCGCCTATGCTCCTTCCCTGGCGGCAGAGGTCCAGTGGCCATCTCGGCCGGCTTTATCTTCGGCCAATGTACCATTGTTTTGCCGAAGGCCATCCGAGCCCCCTCGATGCATGCGGAGCCCTTCCAGGCGTCAATCCGAGAAGGGGCGTCGTACAGCCTCTGCACCAGACCGAAGTAGCTGCTCGGCAGCGGCTCCGACGGCCATAGCTTGACGCAGAGGTCCTTCATCACCGGCTCCGCCATCCGATGCAGCTCCATCAACTGCTTCATTTGGTTGTTGTGGAGGGGAGGGTGTTCGGGCGCTTGAAATTGCGCCCAGAACAACCTCTGCTCAGCCCGGCCCTCCTGGGCGGCGAAGAACCTCACCGCATCAGCCGCACTCTTCGGGAGGTCCGCAAAGGCGCCTGCGGAACGCCACACCCGCGTGAGCAACGCGAACCTGTTACCTCCAAAGACGCTTTGTAGCAAATATGGCTTACCATCCGCAATCAGCTTCACTTGGCGGAGTTCCTCCTGGTAGCCGCGCGCCTCTGTCCGTGCTTCCTTGGCCGCCGACCCCAGTGAGGTTAGCTCGGCGACCTGCTCTTTATTCTTTTGCTAGAGATCCCCACACTTTGTGACGGCCTCCGCGAGCTCTTGCTGCACTTCCAGCACCCTGGCCTCGTGCTTCTGGCTCGTGGTTCGCTCCACAGCCAGTTCAGCGGCCGCTTTCTTGGCCGCCAACCTCTGCTCCGCCGCTTCTAGCTGAGCCGTCTTTAGTGCGGCCTTGAGGTTTTCCACCTCTACGGAGGCAGCTGTCGTCACATCAGTTAAATCCGTTAGGATACTTCGAACCTCACTTACAAAACAACGGCTGTATTTAACATTACAGAGCGGATTTACCTTGCGCCTCGTCAAACCTCTTGTTCACCAGGCTCAGGTCGTCCTCAGAGCTCTTCAGCTTCCGATTCAGCTCGGCCAACTCTTCGGCGTTGGCGGCTGCGGCCGAAGATGATGCATGTGCATTATTCTACGCGCATTAGTGTCCGGGACATTGATTTTCGATCCTCTGACAGGCTTTGCTCAAGCCAGTCAGCGTCTCGGGGGCTACTGTGTATGAGGCTATACATTTACACAAAGGAATTTTTCTAAGGGAAAAGCATTACTTCGCTCACCTTGAAGCCGGTAAGAAGGCCACTAAAGGCCTCCTTCAGTCCGTTGTCCACGGACCGAAGACTTTGCAACACCGCGCCCATAAGGGCACGGTGCTCTTCGGCGATAGAGGAGGGCGGCGGTGGCGGTGGCGCTTCGGCTCCTTCCCTCTCGAAGTCCGGGGCGCCGGACTCGGGATGCCTTGACGTCTCCGTAGTCGTCCTCGGAGAGACCTCGGCTTGTCCGGGCTCCTCCTCTTCGTTCACCAGAGGGGCGCACCCCTCCTGGTCTTCGGTGACCGAGGTATTCACCTCGGCCATGATAGTGTCGCCTCCTCCCCCTGTATGTGGCACGGGAGGAGTCCTCCTCGACAGGACCTCCTCGGCCTCCTCGACGATCGGGGGAGGCGAGGCGCGGGATTCGGTCCCGCTCTCCGCTAGCGCCGCCGGTGAAGAATCCCCCTCCGAGACTCGGTCCGTGGGGAGATCGCGCAGCGGGCTACAAAATTACAAACGGAAACGTGATCAATATCAAACCCAGTTCGGCTAAGGACGGTCAAGCGGTTACTAGAACGCGTACCTTTGAGCCTGTGGCTTAGCCCTGGGGATCCTCCGAGGAACCTCCTCGGAGGCCTCAGAGTCCTCGGCAGAAGCCGAGCTATCGCCGGACAAGGCTACCTTGGCCTTGCGCGGTCTTTTGGGAGCGGGTTGAGGCGGCTCCTCCTCGGCATCCTCGGACGCCGCCCTCTTCCCTGTTCGGGAGGAATCGTCTTCCTCCCCGTCCTCTCCCTACTCCTTCTCCTCCTCTTGCGCGGAGGGAGCATTGGTGTCCCCGGATCTAGCACCCGGGGGTCCTCGGGAGCGGAGGCCCTCTCTGGCCTCCCTCTTCTGGTCGTTCTTCTTCTCCTTCCTCTCCGGCGCCTCATATGGCTCCACGGCCAACATGGCCGTCAGTAGGGGCGTCCTGGATCCCTCTGGCAGTGGCGCCGGACTGTCGATCCGCTGGGCCTTCTTCAGCCAGTTCTGCGGACAGGAAGTGAAACAGCTAAGTACCTTATCGAAAGGGAACAGTTCGGATATAAGAGTAAAATTAGTCATACCTCCCGTGGGGGGTTCGCGGCGTCGAGGCCGATGTCCTCCTCTGCGGCCGGCCACTCCTTCTGCGGCTTGAACAACGCCTTCCATAATTGAGCGTGGGGGGTGCGGAAGAAGCTGCGCACAGTGGCCGGGTCTTCGAGCTTGTAGGCCCACATGGGGGAAGCCCTGTCCTGGAAAGGGAGGATTCGGCGGCCAAGCATGATCTGGATCACGTTGACCAGCTCGACGCCCTTCTCTACCATTTTTGCGATCCGACTCTGCAGCAGCACCACCTCCTTATTCGGCCCCAAGTCTAGGCCCTTCTTGGTCCATGAGACCAGCCTTGTAGGGGGTCTGGTTCGGAAGGCCGGAATCGCCCCCCAATCCGCGCTCCTTGGCTCAGTGATGTAGAACCATTCCTTCTACCAGACCTTGATGGTCTCGATGAAGGTGCCCTCTGGCCACTCCACTCGGGGGAGTTTGCTTACCATCGCGCCCCCGCAATCCGCCTGTTGGCCATCAACGATCTTCGGCTTGATATTGAAGATCTTCAGCCACAGGCCGAAGTGTGGCCGGACCCGGAGAAAAGCCTCACAAACGATGATGAAGGCCGAGATATGGAGGAAGGAGTTCGGTGCAAGATCGTGGAAGTCGAGCCCGTAGAAGAACATGAGACCCCTGACGAAGGGGTGAAGGGGAAATCCCAAACCTCGGAGAAAGTGGGGGATGAACACCACCCTCTCGTCCTGCCGCGGCGTGGGGACGACCTGGCCGGCCTCTGGAGCACAGTGGGCGACGTTGGCGGGGAGATATCCCGCGCCCTTCAGCTCCATGATGGCGCTCCCGGTGACGACGGACGCCTCCCACTTGCCTTTGGACCCGGAGCCCGCCATTGGTAGATCGAACGGGCGGCTGGAAAGGTTCTTGGAAGGGAGAGCGGATCTGGGCGCTGGAGCTCAAGAGATGGCGAAGGGGGGGGATGAGAGCGTACGAAAGGAACGAAGGCTGTGCCCCTTTATGGGCTGTAAAACCCACAGTTCCTTTACTGCGCCGCAGTCCTCGCCATTTTCCCAGGTAACCGTGCCATTATTCGCGCGTGGGGTGAGGCAGATAATTGATCATATCCCTTAAAAACAGTATCAATGAGACGTGCCAATGAAAAAACCGCCTCGAACCACGGATCGAGCTTTGTCATAAAATGACACGGGGTTGTGGCTCGTCATGACCCTTCGGTAAAAAGTTGTCAGAGGAGGGTACTGATCACACCGAAGTGACTAGCCTTCGGGGCTAAGTTATCAATACAACTCGGCGACCGAAGCATATTGTGGGACGTGTACGGCTGGGTGACGCTTGAGAGCTCGACTCGGAAGAGATACAGGCTGGCCATCGATATCACGGAAGGAATGGAACTGGTCCCCAAAGTCGATGGTGTTCGGCGTATACCTCGGCTTCGAAGACTAGTTCGGGGGCTACTGAGGGTGTCCCGGACTAGGGGGTACCCGGGCTGCCGGCCTATCTCTCATAGGCCGGGCTGGTGGGCCGCTCTCTACTCGTCGATGGAAGGCCGGATTGTTGGCGACCCCGTGTATCAGAAGGAAACCATTGAAGACTTGGCGTCTCCTCCAAGTAATTAATAGCGTAGCTGGCATGTTTATCCTCTGATGGTAACCGACCATATGTAACCCTAGATCCCTCTGGTGTCTATAAAACCAGAGAGCTTAGTCCGTAGAGACACAGAATCATCATATACGTAACCTAGGGTTTAGCCCATCTAATCTCGAGGTAGATCAACTATGTAACCTTCATACAATCACATCAATACAATCAAGCAGGATGTAGGGTATTACCTCCTTGAGAGGGCCAGAACCTGGGTAAACCATCGCCCCCACGATCTCTGTTACTCATTGATTCCTAGACCCATAGTTCGGATCCCCTACCCGAGATCTGCCGATTTTGGTACCGACACCGTGTGCGGCTTGACTTACCACCGATCTACGTTGACGGCAAGATGTACTGGATGGGCGAGCCGTCGGATCAAGACAGCCAGAGCACCGACAGTTGGCATGGCATGATCATGGCCCTCGACATCCACACTGGGTCTTTCGAGGTGTTGTCGGTGCCACACGCCGACAACGGCTGCAGGATGCTCGTGGTGGAGCTTGCCGGGCGGCTCTGCGTGGCACACCCGTGTGCCCACACAGAGAGCATGACCATATGGAGCAAGAACAAGAAGCCGGAGCTGGTCGACAACAAAAGCAATGACGAGAGCTGCGGACAAGAATGGACGAGGGAGCATGTGATAGAGCTCTGGCATTGGCCGTTGTTTTCCCCAAAAACAGCGGCTGGGCTGGTTGTTCCGGTAGAGGTCGACGCCATGGGGGATGGGCAGATCTTGCTGGACACGGGGAGGGAGGTGGGGCTGTATGATCCGAGGGAGCAAACGATGCACACGGTGTACTCACTCAAGTGGCGGCACGGTGAGCGTGCCGACATGTTCGTCGCGGCGGCGCTGTGGGAGGACAGCATGGTGCCCCCTCCACCCATGCGATGTGAACCTGAGCGGTGGTGCAGAGATGTATAGACTATAAGGAAGCTAGCAAAGGGCCTTGGTTATTTGTCTCCTGTTGGATATCTCCACTCATGATAAGAAACTGATAACCTAAAGCCTGAAACTTTAAGCATCAGTTCCGTGACAAACCTTCTGGGCTGCTTAATTGGGAGCATTTAGGTTTTTTTTTACATCATATATGTGATGTCTTCTGAATTTCGAAAAAAATGCATGAACTGTTGATCTTTTCTTGTATTTTGAAATAATTTATGAACCGTCATTAGATGATTTTGATGCGCACTTATTTTGGCTCGGATGTATATTACTGAAGTGTCTTGCGCCTTTTTTTTTGGCGGGAAAAACTGTTGCCACAACCACACATACCTAATCGAGGATCAAATAGTTAAATTCAGCAAGCCTAAGAAAAAGGTTAAGTTCAGTAGCAGGCAAACGACACCAAGCATCAACACTGAAGAATAATGAAGAAAGAGGTGTGCGTACGTACAGGTGATGCTTTGGCTTAGCACATGCCGGATATTCACAGCTGATCTCGATTGGATGGACGCAAGAGGCTCACTAAGCAAAAAAGTTGTATTTTTTTCTTGACGACACAGCAAATACACTACTTATATAGGACGATCTATATACTTAGTACCCCTCAAAAAAAAAAAGATCTATATACTTAGTCGGTTTCCCGTTTCCCGTTTCCGTAGGTATACGTGTCCATCGATGCGCATATGTATGGAGCCAGGCAATGAAAGCATATTACACGGCCTCCATCGATTGGAACCTATTCTCGAAATCGATCGGGAAAAACCAGCTCGCCCAACGATCCACCGCAATCTATCGATATAGGTTAAGCGCCTGGAGATTCGCGTAACCTTAACAGGTCGTCTTGTCGATCGTCTGCTCAGAAATATCAATGGGCCTGCGGCGGCGCTGCCCCTATCGCACCAAACCGAGCACGCCATGGATGACGATGCTAGTCCGGTGGGCCGATCTCCCTGACGATCTCCTCCGCGTGGTGTACAGCAAGGACGTCGGCCCAATCTATCGCGTCCGCTTCGCTGCCGTGTGCAGGTCCTGCCGAGCAACCGCGATCACGGCGCGGTATGCATCACCGCCTGTCCTACCGTGGCTCATCTTCTCCTCCGACAACAGCAAGACGAGGCACGTAGGGATGAAAATGGAATGGAAACTTTCCGCTTTTTCGGCGGAAAAGTGAAAACGGAGAGAAAAAATGGAAATGAAAACGGAATTTTTTATGCGGAAACGAAAATGAAAACGGAACAACGTTTTTCGACGGAACTAACGCGGAAATGGAACTTTCCGTTTCCGTTAATACGGAACTTTCCATTTCGAATATGAGCATATGGCTATTTTATAGCCCAATGTACACACAATGACAAAATTAGCCCCATGTGGATTAGAATGGCCCCACATTCTACCGTATTACCAATACATCGAGGCTGCACCTGCCTAATTCCTAATCCCTATTCGAGCACGCTTCCCTGCTGCGGCGCTGCCCTCGCATCTCTTGCCGGCCAGCCCACACTCCGCGGTCTCAGTGCGGTCACCTGAAGACGCCATCGGACGCCACCGTCTTCTAAAGCCGCCACCCTCTATGCCCTTCCGATGCCACTGAATCCCTCCGACGCAACACCCCTCTCAGCGGGGTTTTAGTTTCGGTGAACACTCCGCTTCCGTCTCTGTGTCCGTGCCGTATTCGTTCCATTTTCATTTTTGGTAGTATTCGTTTCTGTATTTGTTTCCGGTGTTTATGTATTCGTTTCTGCTTCCGCAAAAAATATGAAAACAAATGTGTCAGCACCCAGTTTCGTCCGTTTCCGCTCCGTTTTCATCCGTTTCCGCTCCGTTTTCATCCCTACTCTCCGGTACTGAGGTGTCGTTTGCAGCAAGGGACTTGAGGACACTCTCCTCAGATCGTCTAGACAATCCTCACAAGGTTGTCTTCTCAGAATCCCCCATCTCAAGCAGCTGCATCCTTGCGGCCATAACTGTTCAACGGAATATCGCCCTCTACAGGATTGGTTGTCCGGACGGCGGGTGGACCAAAATAATTCTGGATGGACTACGGCTTTCCGGCATTCTATTCTACAATGGACAACTCTATGGCATCACGACCTGCATGCAGCTTGTCAAGGTTGGTGGTTACTAGCGAACCCTACCAGCTGCAAATTAGAGCACCTGACAATCCTCTCGTGTATCCGGATTATATTGCTGAGCTCCATGGCAAGCTATTGATCGTGGCAAGGATCTGGTCATCACACATCAACCATGAGCCTTTCTTCAAGGTGTTTGAGATTGCCAATGAATCAAGGACAGAGGAGGCTCGCAAGTGGAAGGAAGTAAGGAGTTTGGGCGACTATCCTGTTTTTTAGGAAGAACGTGGTCCAAGGCGGTGTACATGTCGGCGTCTAGGCGAGGCAAGGTGCAGAGAAGTTGCCTATGCCGATGATATGACATACTTGACAAGTTTGGACGGCCATATTGACCGTGTATATCCTGTGCAAGGTAGAAAACAGTCACAACATCACACAGAGGTTAAAATCAGCAGGATCGTATGTAGTTGAACGTGCTGATCAAAGTGGCATATGGATTCTCCCTCCAAATTTCTAGGCCGTGTTGACACAGTGTGTCATTTGCAAGACGAAAGGAGTGACAACGACCTGTGGAGGAACAAATTCCATTTTCAACATGTAATGATCATGCAATAATTATTTTTTTATTATGAGAGTAAATTATTTTCGACATAAATTCCTGCCAGCTCCTAGGGGCGGCAAGGTTATGGTTTCTCGCCATGTGTACGCAACGGCTATTTTTGGTGTTAGGTTCTTCAGATTGATTCAAAGATTCAACGGCGACGACTGCGCCTCCGGGGCGCTGGTCCTTAGGGGCACGTGCACATTTCGACTGTCATCGACAAGGTCAGGCCGGCTCTAGTATGGGAGCGGTGACAGCGGCGCGTTGGCGTCTCATTCTGGCGGCAAAAATGATCGTTCGGTGGTCCATGAACCTCAATGTAATTTTTATTATATGAGGTGCTTTATACTTTTGGGGAATCTTTATAATAGATATGATTTTTTTCGAAAAAATACTGTCCCTAGCTATATATGAGGTTTTGTTTACACTAATAAGCTATATATGTAGGTTGATGTTGTATTTGTGCCGTCCGTGACATAGCAAAAGATGGATGGTTACCAAGAGAAATTGTCGGTGTGAAAGATAAAGCAAATTAAGAAGGCTGGCCACGTATAGCTGGCGAAGTCGACTTGGGCCTGGCTGCCCCATACAGTACACCATTGCCAAAAGGGAGAAAAGAAGGGAAACGTTTGTTAGGAATAAGGACAAGTCTAGTTAGCGGCCGGCTGCTTCCTGGCCTTCGGGAGCGGCCGGCCTAAAATAGAAATTTTTGGTCTCCTAATCTATAAAAGGTAATAATTTGTCCCCGATAATTGATATAAGAAAAAAAAATCTAATCAACATATTGAAAAAAGTACCACGTAAACAGGAAGTGTTACAAAAGCATCCATGTGAACAAGTATGAACGCATTTAATTTGATTTTTCAATTTTTAAAAAAGTCATAATTGTTAAACCGCGTGTCGGAATTAAGATCCGTTTTCATCGTTGGAACCCTCGCGACGTGTTCTTCGAAACTAGATCCCGCATGGATATGTTTCGACGAACTTTTTTGTGTGCAATTTAGTCTCCGTTTGGTGCAACTGTTTAGCCGTCGATGTGCAACTAGCTGACAGTTCATGTGCAACTTTTCCCTCTAACCGTGGACATGCAGTTTTCACTGATGGCATCACCCCATACTACTATCTCACAGTGAAATGTGCAATTTCATCTGCTGCCCCGGCTAACTACCCTGGCCAACTGCTTGGTAGTCGCCGCGCGTGTGCAGCCCCCACAGCCGCGCGTGAGGGACTATTATATAAGAGTGTGCCAACCCACAGTCCGTGTGTCAGCAACTATGTTGGCCATGGTGTGTAACTCCGCAGTCGCGCGTGAGCAACTACCCCATTGTGCATGTCCAACTACTGCAGCAGTGCGTGTGCGACTATGCGAACGATAATGTGCAACTCCGCGGCCACGCATGTGCGACTATGCTGACAAGAGTGTGCAACTCCGCGGCCCGGCGTGAGCACCTCCCACAACAATTCATGTGCGACTATGCGCATGAGATTGTGCAACTCCGTGGCTACGCATGTGTGATTATGCTGTCGAGAGTGTACAACTCCACGGTTGTGCGTGAGCACTTGCCGCAGCAATACGTGTGCGACTATGCAGACGAGAGTGTGCAGCTCCGCGGCCACACATGTGCGACTATACCGACGAGAGTGTGCAACTCCGCGGCCATGCAAGTGTGACTATGCAGATGAGAGTATGCAACTCCGCTGTCACACGTGTGCGACTATACAGATGCGATTGTGCAACTCCACGGCCATGCGTGAGCTACTACGGCAACGAGAGTGTGCAACTCCATGGTCGTGCGTGTGTGACTATGCCACCGCGCGTGTGCAACGCCCGCAGTCGGCCGAGAGTTAATATGCCGACAAGAGTGTACACCTCCGTGGCCGCGCGTGTGCGACTATGCCGACAAGAGTGTCCAACTCCGCGGCCGTGTGTTGGCGACTGTATGGACGAGAGTGTGCAACTCCGCTGCCACACGTGTGTGACTATGCTGACGAGAGTGTGCAACTCCGTGGCCGTATGTGAGCTACTAAGCTGACGAGAGTGTGTTGCTCCGTGGTCGTGCGTGTGCGACTATACCGCCGCGCATGTGCAACTCCCACAGTCATGCGTGAGCTACTATGCCAACAAGAGTGTACACCTCCGCAGCCGCGCGTGTGCGATTATGCCGACGAGAGTGTGAACTCTGCGGCCGTGCGCGTGCGACTATGTGGACGAGAGTGTCCAACTCCGGTGCCACACACGTGCGACTATGCGGACGAGACTGTGCAACTCCGTGGCTGTGCCGACGAGAGTGTGCAGCTATGTGGTCGTGCGTGTGCGACTATGCCGCCGCACATGTGTAACTCCCGCAGACGTGCGTGAGATACAATGCCCGACGAGAGTATGCACCACCGCCATCGCGGTCGCGCGTGTGCAACTATGCCGTCGAGAATGTGCAACTCCATGGCCGTGCGTGTGTGACTATGCGCACACGAGTGTGCATGCTTCCGGTTTACAGTAGTTGTTGGTTGTTTGTCGAGCTTACAATCACGCACGTCTAGCAAAGTTTGAGTAAGCAATGTGAGAGCAAGACATCATCTAGCCACTTAGTATCGCGTGTTATACAACTACTCGATGGTCATGTCCAACTTATTATGTGTGCAACTACATCCACGGGATGCCAATGCAACTACCTGTCCGTGTTGTACAACTACTGCAACAATTCATCCAGGAAAAGGGAATATCTTCCATTCTACAATTGTGTTCGTTTTTTTTTTCAAATATTCTACAATTGTGTTCTATGCACAAAATTTTCGTTACAGGTACAGCTCCACATATATGCATACCACTGTCTCAGATCATCTAATCTCCTTTAGTGAGCCCAATATCAGCAAAGGTGGCTATGTGACATCTCGCTCTACATACCAAACATTTCTACGTCTCTCTGAATCATATGCACAACACCTCGACTCTAACTGATGTGTTTCAGGCAGTAGAAAGCTGACTAAATGAATTGAAGAATCTACCAGTCATGAATGTAATCTGAAGAATCTACAGTCTAGAGAATCTACGGACCTTCTTACCGATGGGCTACCTTCTTACAGATGGGCTTGGGGGAGCCGGACTGGAGCGCATCCTGGCCGTCGGGGGGAGAGGAGGGGCCATAGAGGGGGTGGCGCGGCGGTAGACGAGTCAGACGAGGCCGTCGGGGAGAGGAGCTTGCGGAGGAGGACGGCGGCCATGGCGCAGAGCTCGGCGGGGGTGGCTGTCGCCGCGAGCGACGAGGGGCTCCGCGGGGAGGGGGGGGGAGCCGCGGAGGCGGTGGAAGGCGGCCTCGGCGGCGGCGCGGTCGGTGTTGGAGGCCGACGGGAGAGCAGCGCGCCGGACGCCGCCGGGTCGCCGCCCAGTAGAACCGCGACCGCGGCCTGGTCTTCGACGGACGCCATCAGATCGGGGGCGAGGTTGGACAGAGGAAGGGGATCGAGCGGCGATTTTTCTAGCACTGTGTCGCCTAGCGCGTGCGCTTTACGTCTGCACCGACCAGATATCACCTGAACTCCTGGACCGCATGATTCGTTCGCATCGAGCGGTCGAGCCGCGGCCGCTCGGTTTGACGAGATAGCGCGCGCACGAGTAAGTATTTGGGTAGGAATAAACCACGTTTCGCCCTGGTCACCTGTGCGTGTGTCGCGTGTAGGTGTGTGTGCACTCAGTCCAGCGCGTAGGGCAGGGCCGTTGGCGAGTGTGCCGGACAGGTTAGCTTAGCTAGTGCATGCATGTAGGTTGCGCAACGGCCGGGCATAAGCATGCATGGGTCGCTAGCCCGCATGACCAGGCTGTGTGGCCGTTGAGAGCGGCCGTTCAGAGCCTAACGCAAGTGGTGGTTGTGGCCGTGCATGTAGCTAGCTTAGTGCGTGTCTCTGCTTGGGTTAGTTAGTGGCCGGTGTGGTAGCCGGGTCGTGTGTGTGTGCACCTGGGTATAAAACACCCCCTTGTACTGCTCGTCTCTTGCCACGGTGTGTTGCCGAGCCGGGTATGTGCCCAGGTTAAAGAAAAGTGACGCCGTTCGTGCGGCGTGGCGCTGTTCATGCGGCGTGGCATTCGTCGCCTGAAAAAATCCAGTGTGCTGCTCTCCATCTTCTACCTCTGTCCGTGAGCGAGCGAACGCGAGGGAGGGCGAGCTGGTCCGGGGTATGTCCCAACAACGTTTGCGTTCGTCCGGATCGCTGAACAAACGCCTACATATGGTAGAGTAGAGAGACTCCGCTCGACTTGTCATTGATGTTTGTTTTCGATCGGCATGTCCGAATCCTGCCAGGCAATCATTAGCCAAAAAATAATAATTTAATCTAGCAAGGCAATAAAAACATATACGTGTTGTGTACGTAATAAGGGCTAACCCAAATAACAGGTCCACAACGATTTGATGGATCGATGACCGGCAGCGGCAGCGCAATACCTAGCATCACACGGAGCATGGCGTCGATGGCGACATCGGTGCGGTGGACCGATCTCCCTGACGATCTCCTCCACATGGTCTACCTCGAGGTCGGCGGCGGCTTGCTCCACCGCGTACGATTCGCCGCGGTATGTAGGTCGTGGCGAGCCGCCGCGATCGCCGCTAGGAACGCCGCACCGCCCACCCTGCCCTGGCTCATCTTCTCCTCCTTACACATGCCCCGAGGACAATGTGCGCATACTGCCCCGAGGACGGCGGGGTCCTGCACATCCGGCTAAAGAACGAGGCGCTCATCGGCAAGCGGCTAGTTGGAGCACACGACAGCGGCTGGGTCGCCGCGCTTGGGGATGACATGCAACTTGTGGTTGTGAACCTCTTCTCTGGTGTTGAGGTGCCGCTTCACGCAAAGAACATGAGGAAGGTCTACACAGGCGCAAAAATTGTCTTCTCGGAATCCCCCGTGTCAAGTGACTGCATCCTCGCCACCATCACCCCCCGAAGAAGCGTCGCCCTATGCAAGATTGGTTGTCTAGCCGACAGATGGACGGCAAAAATATTTAGCGGGCCGAAGCTTATGGACATTGTATTCTATGATGGAGAACTCTATGGCCTCACCGGCTCCTACAGCCTGATCTAATTCAACATAGGCTTGAACAAATACGGGAGACCGGTGGCCACCGTTGACGTCGAGCTGCATATCCAGATTCGTTCCCAACCTACTTTCATATGCCGAACTAACATTGTTGAGCTGCAAGGCAGGCTGGCAATGGTGTTGGGGATAAAGCCTTCATACTGCACCAAGTGTGAGCCTTTCTTCAAGGTTTTTGTGCTTGCTGACGTATCAATGACAAAGTACACTCATAAGTGGGAGGAGGTAACGAGTTTGGATGACTGCGCCTTGTTTTTGGGGAAAATGTCCAAGGCGGTTGACGTGCCAGTGGTTGGACGCGGCGGGGTGGAGAGTGGCCACATTTACGCAGATGATATGGCGTACTTGACGAGTTTGGATGGCCATGGTAGCCGTGTATACCCTATGCAAGACGAAAGTATTTACAACGTCCTACGGAGGATCAAATCAGCAGGATCTTATGTAGCTGCCGGTGCTCCAACTGGCACGTGGGTACTCCCTCCTGATTTCTAGCCAACCAAGAGTAGTCTAGCATGGGACTTTTAACTCTATGTCTAGTGTACTGGTATTAAGGTCACTGTTACAGTTAAATTTTACCTCATACTAGATTGTAAAAGTTGCTAAGGATACAACGTCGCATTTTTCTACTCCCTCCGTTTCTAAATATATGTCTTTTTAGAGATTTCAATGCGGACTAGATATGGATGTATATAGACGGATTTTAGAGTGAGATTCACCCATTTTGCTCCGTATGTAGTTCATATTGAAATCTCTAAAAAGACTTATATTTAGGAACGAGAAGTATGAGATGTTGATGCCTTGTTAAAATAGTCGCTGCAAAACTGTACTGGTTGGGATATGTGTGGTAACATACTAGAATTACTACTTATTCGTTCCTGATTACTTGCTTCTGTGTTTATAGCTATGTGTTTCAACATTATGCTAGTCTGTTTGGGGATTCATTGTATATTTAGACCGACAAATATTGTATTCAGAAGATCAGTTAGTATCAAAATTAGCATAATCGCCAGTAGTATATAGCTGTCCATCACATGAACGGATGAAGCATCTCAAGTGTAATTGCTAGTGTCACCTGGGCGTTCCATTCGAGTGGTCAGCCAAAAAAAGGGTCGATAATTAATAGGCTAGTGGCAAAGTCGGGTGAGCTGGTGCCCTGGGTTCAGTATATCACATTACACAGATCTTCTATTGTTAAATAGTTGCAACCCACTATCTAATTTTCCTCTTCATGCAACAATGCCACATCATCATGTCATGCATGTAGACATAAGTTACTTTATGCATTAATTTATTCATGCAAAGCATGCCACCTCATCAACTCATGCATGCATGTTTTTTTATGAACTTAGTCATGCAAAATACTCTTACATTGTTTTAGTTTATTTAGCACTTCATTTTTAAAAAGATTCCTTGCTGCGGGGCATCGTCTAGTTTATATAATCCCGAACAACTAATTCAAGAACCCACCTGCACCTTGACGACGTATAGGTCACGGTGAACCCACTGAACATCTTCGGGCATGCCACTAGAATTAATGCTCACCAACATCAACACTACAAGCATGTTCATCCCCATCTTTGTGATCAAACCGACCTTACATCCGTCTTACTGCTGCTGCTTGTCCTGTCAGAAACTTTACTTGCACCTACCTTTTGGGATATACTAGAATAAGATCGCCTGCTATTTAGGTGACAGGGAACAATCAAGTGGGGCGCCAGATGGTGACAGAGAAGCCTGCGATTTAATTTGGCAGTTCAAGATTTCTTAGAAAGTTTTTTTTGGCTTGGAGGACGGCCACAAATAGCCTTGGCATTCGGTTCAAAGAGTCTGGCGACGCATGGATGTGATACCCGCTTGCAGCATTTGTAGTTGCTTCATAACGTGGAAGGTTGTCTTCTCACAATCTCCCACCTCAAGCGGTTGCATCCTTGCCACATATGACCGATCTACACGGCATTCGCTTTGTGGGATTGGTTGCACGGACAACAGGTGGCCGGTAAAACTATTTAATGAAGTGATGCTCATGGACAATGTATTCTTTTTGACAAAAACCTCATCAAATAAAGGGTATTAATGCACGTTCATATAGATGGAAAAAAGTAAAAAATTACAAAATGACTAGGTTTATAAGGGAAACAAGGCTGAAAACCTTGGGTAACTCAACACGGACGCCGAACGAAACAACCCACCACCACCTAATTCAACCACCATCGACATAAATTGCGGGAAGGTTTTTGAAAACGCCTTAAATAAGGGAGACGAAGCTCGTGTGTGCCGTCGTCCTGACATAGACCCCCGATGACCACAAAGCTTTCGTCTGGACCGGTCACACCGAACCTTGGGTAATGGTCAGGCCAAGCCAACAGCCACCACCCCCGCTCCCCCTTCAAGCAGACACAGCCCGGTGTTAAGGAAGTACTTTTCGATAATTCCTCTTGGACATTGTATTCTACAATGGACAACTCTACGACGTCAACATCTTGGAGCACTTGGTCAAGTTCGAAATATTCGTGAACAAAGAAGGAAGCATGTGCTCACCCGTTGCACCCCACCAGTTCCAGACCTGAATGCATCGCGATCCACATGTATACTTGAACTACATCATGGAGTTGCACGGCAAGTTGGCGATGGTGGAAGGAACTGGCACGACGTCAGCCATGAGCCTTCATCCAACATGTTTTTGAGCCGTGCAAACAAGCTACATCTACGCCTACGTTGCGATGTACTTGATGAGTTTGGATAGCCATGGTGACCGTGTATATCCTATGCAATACCAAAGCCATGACCAGTCCTATTGCTGATCAAATCAGCAAGAATTTATATGGCAACTTATGCTCCAAGTGGCACGTGTGGGTCAATCTTTACCATAAGTGGGACCACATAGATAGTAGAAATAGCTAATGTAATGTATATATGCCTTGTTAAAATAGACACTGCCAAAATGTAGAATGGTTGGAATATTTTGACATAAAGTAAAATTGATAATTCATTCATTCTTGCCTTGGATTCGTGGCTTAATGTTTCAAGCTATGTGGTTCGAAGGTGTGGACGATGGAACCAAATTCGGCAGTTCTCTATGTAGCATATTGCCCTCGAGGTAGCAGGTGGATACTCCCCTCCAGATTTCTAGCCAACCAAGAGTACCATAAGCAATATCTTGCTTGGACGTCAGAAAAAAATTTGACAGGCGAACGTTAGATATTGCATGCGGATGGATGGACAACCGAGTAGGCGAGGAATAGGGGAGTGTCGCACTGCGGGAGCTATATCTCGCCCGCGGCAAGACGATACTCCGTCTCGGCTCTGGCGCGAGGCAACCGGGCTAGCCCAATACCATAGAAACTTGCAGCGATTTTGGGAAGCTTCTATGGATCAGTTCGGACCGTTTTTACAAGCTTTCTTGCATGTTTTCTTCTTCTTTGTTTCTATAAATTTTTTATTGGTTTCCTTCAGTTTTTCTTGTCGTTTCCTTTTTTTGGTTTTAAAATTTTAATTTTAATTTTAATTTTATTTTTCAAATACATGTCAACTTTTTATAATACACATTGTAGATTGTCGTATACACGCGGAACATATTTCTGAAACACGTTGAACATTTATCGACCAGATGATGTACATATTTTCAAATACATGTCTTAAAAAATTGAATAGATGTTAAACATTAATACATGTTTAATTTTTTTACTGGTACAAAACATTTTTTAATTGCATGAACATCTTTTTACATTGTATAAATATTTTCTGAAAATCTCATGAACATATTCTTGAAATGTGTGAACATCTTTATGAATTGTCAAGAACATTATTTTTAAATGTTACGAAACTTTTTTTTGCATAATTTTTTTTAAATGTCATGAACATATTTTTAAAATGCATACACATTTTCTTAAATAACAAAGTTATTCTAAACGCCCCTGAATTTTTCTTAAATTACGCAAACTTCTTTTTAGTTTGTATATACACTTTTTAAAAATATTACGAAATATTTTTGAAACAAGTAATTTTTTTGAAAAATGCCACATACATTTTTTAAATGGTACGGACATTTTCTTGAAAAGTAATGCAAAAAGATATAACTAAAAAGATATCCCTAAGGAATAGCATAGTGCCACAAAGATATAACCAGCCTCATATACTCACATGGGCTACCCCTAAATAACAACATAGTCATATCAGCTCGGCCGAAAATAGCACAGTTTTTTTTTTTTACTTTTGAATCATCTATAACATGCTATAAATAACATATAACTAAACTTAGCTATGATATATGTCTTAATTTAGTAAACCAATTACTCCCAATAAACTAAATATTAAGAACCAATTATTAAAAAGATATCCAAATGATATACTTTTGTATGCATTAACAATTTTCCTTTTAATTTGTTGCACACTCATCCCACTATATAATTAAACACTAGCAAAAGGGACGAAGCTGCAAGAAAGCAGGAGCAGAATAATAGCCAGCTACAAATGATGGCGCTTATGAAGAACACTAGGATTTTGTGCTGGATAGCTATTATTCTCATGTCCATCACTTTCTTGTCCTGCCATTCTGCTGGGAGGAGCACACGTAAACATTTTTCCCTGTTTATTCATTAATATTTTTGTATTGATATTTATTTCTAGTCTAACAATACATAATCCGTTCTTCTCGATCGACCAAGTACTTTAACATGTACCATATGCTGATTGGTTGTGGATGTTGTGACTGATCTTGCACAGATACTACGGACTTTGGACCTATTCTTGGGTGCGTAAAGATGGAAAAGGCCTGTTCGGTTGTTGGGTGCACGAAGATATGTTCCGACCTTGGTTGGAATACCCACAGATGCTATTGTGCCGATGCTGGCAGTTGCTGCCACTATGCGGATGGAAGGCCATTAAATTGATAGTATAATATATTGTCAATTGCTCTTTTCTTACAAGGGTGAATGTCAATCATCTATGCCACAACCGATCAATAGATTTAATAAGCTTCTAAACTATGTAGTTGGATTATATTTATGAAGTGACTATTTGAGTGATATGTTCTTTGAGCGAAAGTATCGATTATGTGTATCCCTTGTGACTTGTGAGGTATCTTTTCATATAAAAATACCATATATTCATTTCGGTCAAAAGAGATCTACGCATATAGTCAGGTAATCCATGAAAAATCTTAAATTGGAGAATTTGTTTTGAAGTTTCTTGGTTGGTTGTCCTGGAAATGGCTATTTCTCCACTGACCATCTGTCAAGATCCAGCGGACTAAATAAAAATTGAACAATAAAGAAAATTGAAGCCATTAGAAAAATGGAAAACAGAGTTTGAGGAAAAGTTGGGGACTATTGTCCATCAGTTTTCCGGGCACCTTAACAATTGTGGTCATTGATCAAAAGCGCCTAAGAGATGATTATTTCTCAGAGGATATGTGAACCACTATAATATGTACATATTATTAAGTTAGTTGAATTAGCATACTTTTTTTGCAGGGGAGTTGAATTAGCATAATGGATGGATGGACCATTGCACTTGTCCTCAACGTCAATTTCCAAAGCCATCATGAGTTATTCCACCACCTTCGTGGTTATTCGGTGCTAGCTCTCAACCACAAGAGCCTAAAAATTATAAAAATAATTATACACCATCACCTTCATGGTTATTCTCTAAATATAGAAGTGTTGTATACGCATTCGAAATTTCTAGACCAAAAAGACAAGTACATGGATCAAAATGGAGTTACTTTTTTCATCCAGATAACTTTATCTTTTTTGGTGTAGTAGCCTACAAATCAACATCGTATTTAATAAATAATTATAGATACATAGGGAGCCTGGAAATACCTTTTTCGAACCTTTTGAAATTTTACATACCGAGGGAGGTGATTCTTTGGGTGAGCACATGCCGGATCCTCATAACTGATCTCGATCCGACGACTACGAACCAACACAAGAAGCTCTATGCACAAGATGTGAACTTTCTTGACGAGCAACACAACAAGTGATCGGTTTTCCTTGCTTCCAGGTACCAACTTTTCATGTATGTATACGAGCGTGTATGTATATATAGCCAGAAGATACAAGGTACATATAGCTGCTAGCAAGGCTCACCCAATGCGATTCCGAGAGCAGAATTTGGATTTAGCGTTTCACTCCAACCATGCAATTTTATCGATATATAGAGTTATCATTACTTGCGTGCTCCGTCGTTGAAACTCAATTAAATTGGTCGATCAGCAGGGGCCGATGACCGGCGCCGACGCCGTATGTAGCATCACAGAGAGCATGCCATCGATGAAGTCAGTGCAGTGGACCAATCTCCCCGACGATCTCCTTTGCGTGGCCTACGTCAGGGTTGCCGGCTTGCTCCACCGCGTCCGTTACAATTGCATCACGGCACGAGGCACCACCCGCTCTACCATGGATCATCTTCCACTCATTACGCTACGACATCAACAATGACGGCAAGAAAAGGAGCTTGTACTGTCCTAACGATGGCCAGTTCTTGCGCCTCCAGCTGCGGACTGAGGCAGCCATCAGCAAATAGTTCGTGGGAGCACACGACGGTGGTTGTGTCGTCACACCTGACAATAACTTTCAGCTTGCGATAGTGAACCTCTTCTCCGGTGTTGAGGTGTCGCTCATTGCAAATGAACATGAGGACTCTCAGGGCACTACATAATTCGGAAGGTTGTCATCTGGGAACCCCCAAACTCAAGTGGCCATATCTTGCTGCTGTCATGCCCAAATATGGGCCCGCCCTCTGCATGATTGGTTGTTCAGACAATGGATGAATGGAAACACAAGTTGATGGAGTGACCCCTTGTCAACATTGTATTCTGCAATGGACAGCTGTATGGCATCACCCTCTTCAAGGACATGATCTAGTTCGAGATAGGTGTGAACAAAGACTATGGCTGATGGTCAATGGCAAACCCCACCAGCTGTTGTTACGAATGTATATCCGCTATACCATATACCAGAACAATATCATTGAGCTACATGGCAAATTGGTGATTGTGGGGAGAAACTCACCACCATCACCTGACATCCACGAGCCTTTTCTCAAGGTATCTGAGCTTCTTGGCGAATTGATGGTAGAGTACGCTCATAATTGGAAGGTAACAAACTTAGGTGACTATGCCTTGTTATTAGGAAAAACATGGTCCAAGGCGATGTATGTGTCTACAGCTAGGCGTGGCAGGGTGCAATGTGGTTAATCAAATCAGCATGATCTTATATAGTCGCTCCAGGTGGCATGTTGGTTCTTCCTCCGGATTTCTAGCCTATCAAGAGTAGAGCATAGCATCTTTATTTTTTATTTTTTAGTTGAGCATGTTTTATTTTATTCCTAGTGTATAATGTACTAACGTCATCCTTCACTATAAATTGGATCGTATAGATTGTTGAAATACATACAATATATAAGTCATAGTTTATTATGAGGTATGTGTGTGCCTTGGTAAAATAATTGATGTCAATCTATAATGATTGGGATGTTGTGTCGAAAAATACTAAAATTACAACTATGCATGGTGTACTTCTATCGTTTCGTTTATCTAGCTATTAGTCTTGACAATGTGTTTTTCCATTTAAGCTAGTTTTTTTTAAGAACTATCCAGTTTGGGGATTCCATTTATACTTGTATCGTGCACTAACACGTATACTCTATCCCGTATATAGATTCACATTGCATCATTGTGTAATTCAAACATGCATACAGATACAAGGCATATACAGATATATATATGTCATAAGTGTAGACTGTGTAGTAACACTGGTCGTGATTGGAACACAAGCATGTCGTCATCGACTCTGATCCGAGTGTGTAACCACAATGCCTATTCCCAAAAATTAGCATTGAACTACATGCCAAGTTTGCAGAGGTTAATTTTTCCCCCTATTGGGCATACATATCTTATACATTTTGTTCGATCATCATGCTATCAAGTTTGGCTCTTTTAGTTCAATATAGACAGCTTTGTTGCGTGTTACAATCAACACATATCAGGTAATGTATAAATCTTACATACTTTGGAGGCTACATGTAATCAGTCATCATAGTAAAAAAGATGGACACAATTTTCGGAAAAAAAGATGGATGGCAGTTTACGAAACATTCAACATGTAGCTTGATTTAGTTCCGATATGTGCCTTAATTTGGCAGACTAATTACTTCTGGTATATCAAACATTAATGACCAATTAATAACATGTTATCCAAACGATATACTTTTGTATGTACTTATCAGTTCCCAATTAAATTGTGCACCCAATTAATTTCTCGTGTCTATATAAACATTGGCAAACGAGACATAGCTGCAAAAACAGCCAGAGCAAAATAATAGCCAACTACTAGTGATGGGGCTTATGAAGAATACAAGGGCATTGTGCTTGCTAGCTCTTATTGTCATTTCCACCACTTTCTTGTCCTGCCATGCAGCAGGTATGTAGGAGCATACATTAATATTTTCTCCTACGTATTCATTAGTTCCTTTTGTTTGTCCGCCTCTCCTATTTTGTTTAAATCAAACAGCACATCAATTTTAACTGCGTCCCGATGTTGTGTCTGATCTGCAGGTACAATGGACCTTGGACCTATTCTTGGGTGTGTAAAGATGAAAAAAGCCTGCTCAGTTAATGGGTGCTTGCGGCAATGTGCCTCTCATGGTTGGAATACCCACAGATGCATTTGCACCGATGCTGGCCATTGTTGTCACTACGCGGAGGCAATGGCACCAAATTGATAGTAGTAGTATGATATGTTGTTGTCAGCCATATCCTCTGCTTTGCAAGGGTGAATATTAATCATCTATGCCACTGCTGATATAATAGATGAGGAAGATTTAATAACTTCAAAGCTATGTAGTTGAATTATATTTATGAAGGTACTATTCGGGCGATGAGTTCTTCGCTTTTGCTATTCTTCCGTTACCTGAAATTTTATTTTATTTTCAGTGATTTTTTCTCCTATGGCCTGGAACAGCCCACATACAAAGTAGCTAACGCGAAAGACACAAACAGCTAAACTAATTCTGCTAATCAAAATTTTGATTTTATTCCTAGTGTATAAGGTACGAAGGTCAACCTTTGCAAATGTAAAAAAAAAGTCAACCTTCTAATATGAGCTTCACTCCATCACGGATTGAATACAGCACGACGAACGCAACGCTGTTCACCCACATACACATGAAATCAGCGCATGCAAGTATTACTAATGTGCGGTGGGCTGATTGTGAGAGTGGAGCATGTCGCTTCGTAACACCGGGCAGCAAACGTTCGCTCGCTAGATTTCTCGTTGAATATATTTTTCCGGGCAGATCACCAGTGCTGGAAAAAACATGCAAAAAATAAAGTGCTAACATGAATGGGCCACGCGTTTGGCAATACTACTTGTTTTATTTTTCAGTATGGCCCGAGCAGAGATTCCACCTTCCAGCCCACGCAGAGCTAGCTCTGTGAATTACCGTGACCTTCCTGGTTATTTTTTTTTTTACTCTTTTCAGTATGGCCCAAGTAGAGATTCAACCTTTCAGCCCATGCAGAGCTAGGTTTGTGAATTACCGTGACCTTCCCGGTCATTTTTTGCAGTAAAAATCAATGGATATAATGAGGAAAAAGAATAAGATTGAACTTGAGATGGGAGGTATCGATCCCCCTGCCCCTATACTTGCATTGTAAAGCGCTCTACCATTTGAGCTACGTCCCCATTTATATCCATAATGTTAATTAGTATAAATTATGTTAATTATACATGAGCGGCTGACAGCCGTGCCGCCAGTACTTCCTTCGTATACTACAACGCTTAATTAATTAACTTGGAATTGGCATAGTACTTAATATGCACCGATTAAGCAGGTAGCTGAATTAGCATAGTCAACCACTAATCAGTTGATACTCCCTTCATTCCCTTATACAAGGCCATTTCGTTTTTTGTGTCAAACTTTGACTTATAATTTTGGTCAACAAAATAAGGATTATATGTCATCAAAAATATATCATCGGAAAGTTCTTTGAAATGTGCATCCAATAAAATACTTTTTGTCACATATAACTCACTTTTTGTTGATAAAATTTATGGTCAAAGTTAGACATAAAAATATGAAATGGCCTTGTATAAGGAAATGGAGGGAGTACTTGTATTCAATTTCAACCTCGTTGTTTTTCAAAAAAGAAATCATCAGTTGTTCCACCACATATAAGATATTGTTCTACTGTTCTGACCTACCATATTTCAAGGATTGTGTATTGTGACGTTTCATGTTTCCACAGAGGAACTGATGATGTAAAGAATATTTAGTTAATTTAGTGGGAGTCAGTGGCGGAGGCAGGGGGCTGGCAGGGGCCCCGGCCCAGGCCATATGGACAGCCCGGCGCAAAGCTATTCATGAGCAGATCTTCTAAACTCCGCAAGCCACCCATTCCTTCGTAATGAAATTTATTTTGGAGCTCAGCGTTTTGTCAGAACAGCGAGTCTCTCACGCTCAAGGAGGTATAGTGCAAGCCCAACCCACCCGAGCGAAGGCCCCACAGACTGGTTATGCCAAGATTCATGTTGATGCCGGGGTCCGAGCTGGCAGAGGAGGCTCGACGGCCGCAGTTTGCCGCGATCAGCATGGTAACTATCTCGGGAGCTCTTCGCTAGTCATTGCAGGTTTGGAGGATCCATTGATCCTGGAGACCATTGATTGAAGAGAGGCTCTTGCAGAAGACCTCAACTTACAGAATCTGTTGATTGCCTCTGATTCCAAGCAGACTATCGCTGACATTCATAGGGGAAGCATAGGGAAGAATGGGTCAATCGTTCACGAGATAAAGCTTAGATCAGTTCAGTTTCATTGTATTTTTACTTTTGAAGGCCGTGCTGCCAACACGGAAGCACATAGCTTAGCCAAGTATTCTCTTGATAGAGGGCCGGGGCGCCACGTTTGGTTGGGCCAACCCCATGACCCTAATTGTATACCACACTCTGTGGTCTTTGATGAATATAATTAGCTTTACCCCCTCAAAAAAAAATGTGATTATTTGCTGCTAAATATCGTATATTATGATGGTTTGGTTGGTTTTGAGTTTTGACCCTCCCTGACAGACCTAACAATTATTACTGCATGCCAAAACTAATCAAGGATCCCTCGTAGTCGTAGCTAACTTGAGTGCTAGGTGGCAAACCACATCGAGCACTGAAGAACGCTGAAGAAATAGGCGTGAGTACGTAGCGAGGAAGGTGGTGCATTGGATCTCGATTTTCATGCGTGGTACTCTACAAATCTTGCTTGCACCTAAATATAGCATACGTGCCTTTTCATGCGTGGAATATATATAGGCAGCAGTTTCCGTGTCTGATTCCAACCAGGCAATGCAACCATATAATGTGCCGTACGTACGTAGGGTATAAGCTGCAACACGATTCGAACCTATTCGAGATCGATCGGAACACGATTTAACAGCTCGTGGGTCGATCGGCCGGCGCGCCGGCCGCATCACACGGAGCACATCTTCCATGTCGATGTCTACGCAGTAGTCCGATCTCCCCGATGACCTCTTCAACCTGATCTACAGCAAGGTCACCGTCCTACGCGACCGTGGGCGCTTCGCCGCCATATGCAGGCCGTGGCGAGCCGCCGCGATTGCGGCGAGGGATGCGGCGCCGCCTGCCCTCCCATGGCTCGTCTTCTCCCCGTCATACGGTGATGATAGCAGCACGAGGCTCGCATATCGCCCCGAGGACGGTGGGGTCATGCGAATTCCGCTCCCGAGCGAGGCACTCATCGGTAAGCGGGTGGTGGGAGCTCACGACGGGGGCTGGGTTGCGGCGTGTGGGGACATGCATCTTATAGTCGTGAACCTCTTCTCTGGCATCGAGGTGACACTTCCTGCAAAGGACATAAGAACTATCTGCTTAGACATGTACAGCGACATGCTTTGGAAGGTTGTCTTCTCAAAATCTCCCACCGCATGTGGATGTGTCATTGCTGCTATCACCGACGAATATGGCATCGCCCTCTGCCGGCTTGGTTTTCTTGAGAGCGGGTGGACCACAACACAATGTGATACACTAAAACTCATGGACATCGTATTCTGCAGTGGACGGCTCTATGGCCTCACCCGCATCAAGGAACTTATCAAGTTCGAAATAGGTGCGAACAAAGATGGTGGGCTGGTGGTCACGTGGGAACACAATCAGCCGATCAGCATTGGTAGAGGCATTGCTCCGTGCATGAACTACATTGTTGAGCTGCACGGCAAGCTCGCGATGTTGGAGAGGACCTGGTCGTCAAACGGCATCCGCCGCGGACCTTTGTGGAAGGTGTTTAAGCTTGTTGACGACTCGACCAGAAAGGATGCTCTCAAGTGGGAGGAGATAACGAGCTTGGGTGACCATGCCTTGTTTTATGGGGAAATGTGGTCGAAAATGGTGTACGTGTCGGCGGCTGGGCGTAGCGGGGTGCAAGCGAACTACGTCTATGTCGACGACATGGCGTTGACGCATTTGTACGGCCATTATGTGACAGTAGCTTACTAGCTCGGTTGGGTTTTGCTTGCTTCATTGACTTGCGTAGTAATGATCTTTTGGCTCTTTCAGCCGAGTCAGCCTCGCTATATAGATGGGACCATGTCGGCTATGGATGACTCTGACTGAGTAAACACGTCGCTCTCCATCATCGACGTATCTAGGCTTTCAAAGATCCTGCAGTAAGTTGTCCAGCCGCAACACCAGATCCTAATTCTCTCCGGGGAGCACTGTAACTAGATAGCGCAATGATCGGTCGATGTAGTCGATCCGGGTATGTGCATGTTGCTCCTTGTTGCCAACACGTCGCACAGGCGGCAGGCTGTGTGCATTGTGTGATATATAGAGGCATGGGAAAATCCCTCCTTTTTGGAAAAAAAAACTGCGATCAATGAGGTGATGCCAGGTGTTGCGATTTGTGCACGTACGTACATACACTTGCCTACGAATGATGTAGATCGAAGATCTTTTTTTTTTTACGCGTCTGCTTCAGTGCCTGTAGTCATCGTTAGGTGGTCCGCGGACCTAATTGTAACTTTGTTATTTCTTGTGCTCTTTATACAGCCATGATAATTGCTGAATAGATCAGAAGTTTTTTCCGAAAAAAAAAAGACACATTGAAGAACGCTGAAGAAATAGGCGTGAGTGCGTACCAAGGAAGGTGATGCTTTAGATCTCGATCTTCATGGAAACGTGCGTTTATAGTATACGTGCCTTTTCATGCATATAGGCAGTTTCGGTGTCTGATTCCAGCCAGGCAATGTATAATAACCATATAATATACTCCCTCCGTCCCAAAATAAGTGATTCAACTTTATACTAAGTTTGTATTAAAGTTAGTACAAAGTTGAGTCACTTATTTTAGGACGGAGGGAGTATGTCCTAAGCACATAGGGTAAGCTGCAACACGATTCGAACCTACTCGAGATCAATCGGAACACGATTTAACAGCTAGTGGGTCGCTCTGCCGGCGGCGCCGTCCGCTTCACACGGAGGACCTCTTCCACGTTGATGTCGACGCACTGGTCCGATCTCCCCGACGACATCTTCCAACTGATCTACAGCAAGGTCACCGTCCTACGCGACCGTGTGCGCTTCGCCTCCATATGCAGGCCGTGGCGAGCCGCCGCGATTGCGGCGAGGGACGCGGCGCCACCTGCCCCCCCCCCCCCCCCCCAATGGCTCGTCTTCTCCTCGTCATAAGGCGATAAGAGCAGCACAAGGCTCGCATATCGCCCCGAGGACGGTGGGGTCATGCAAATCCCGCTCCCGAGCAAAGCGCTCATCGATAAGCGGGTGGTGGGAGCTCACGACGGGGGCTGGGTTGCGGCATGCGGGGACATGCAACTTATAGTCGTGAACCTCTTCTCTGGCATCGAGGTGACACTTCCTGCAAAGGACATAAGAACTATCTGCTTAGACATGTACAGCCACATGCTTTGGAAGGTTGTCTTCTCAAAATCTCCCACCGCATGTGGATGTGTCATTGCTGCCATCACCGACGAATATGGCATCGCCCTCTGCCGGCTTGGTTTTCCTGAGAGCGGGTCGACGGCCACACAATGTGGTACACTAGATCTCATGGACATCGTATTCTGCAGTGGACGGCTCCATGGCCTCACCCGCATCAAGGAACTAATCAAGTTCGAAATAGGTGCGAACAAAGATGGTGGGCTGGTGGTCACGTGGGAACGCAATCAGCCGATCAGCATTGGTAGAGGCATTGCTCCGTGTATGAACTACATTGTTGAGCTGCACGGCAAGCTCGCGATGTTGGAGAGGACCTGGTCGTCAAACGGCATCAGGCGCGGACCTTTGTGGAAGGTGTTTAAGCTTGTTGACGACTCGACCAGAAAGGATGCTCTCAAGTGGGAGGAGATAACGAGCTTGGGTGACCATGCCTTGTTTTATGGGGAAATGTGGTCGAAAATGGTGTACGTGTCGGCGGCAGGGCGTAGCGGGGTGCAAGCGTCCATGCCGACGACATGGCGTTGACGTATTTGTACGGCCATGATGATCATGTATATCCTACGCTAGATGAAAGCAGTGGGGATGTCATGCGAGAGATCAAATCAGCAGGATCTATTATAGTTCCTCATGCTTCAACTGGCACGTGGATTCTCCCTCCGGATTATTCTAGCCGACCAAGAGTACTCTAGCATGACACCTCTAATTTTATTCATAGCGTACAAGATATTAAGGTTAACCTTAACCACAATTAAGTCGCGTAGATCAATAGAAATTGCACACAGTGTCAAGCCTTGTTAAATTATCGTTGCCGACTGGGGGATGTATGGTTGGAATATTGTATATTATATTACATTCTTTTTTTTTTTGGTTTATGTTGTTTAGTGCCATATAATAGTCGGTTTTGATCCCGTTTATACTTCTATCGCACACTGCCGCATACTCTACCATGTACTCTCTTTGTTCCTAAATATAAGTCTTTTTAGAGATTTCAATAAAGACTACATACGATGTATATAGACATATTTTAGAGTGTACATTCACTCATTTTGCTCCGTATGTACTCCACATTAGAATCTCTAAAAAGACTTTCAGATCAGAACCTTATAGTTAGGTAATTAATAAGTGTGTGCAGACTAAAGAGCATTAGTGATGGCTAGGGCGCAGGTTGGATCAAGGAACATACAGCTTAGTGCATGTTAAGGGCTCCTTTGATTTACAGAAATTTCATAGGATTTTTGAAGAATTAGAATTCTTAGAAATTTTTCCTATGTTGGTTGTTTGAGTCATACGATTGGATCCTATTTCATAGGAAACCTAACATTCACTCAAACCTCTTTTTACAATTACTTTATTCTTCTGTGGCATCAAACAGTCTCTGGTATCGTATAAGATTCAAGTGGACATGTCACTCCAATCCTGTCTTTTTCCTGTTCTTGCGTTTTGAAAATTCTGCGAATGAGAGAGGCCCTAAGAGTACTGTCCCACCTTCTGTTTGGTATCAAATGACAAATATAAGCATATCTAAAAGCTAGCTGGTGTTAGCACACGAACACGCCACTGTGTACCTCCGGCGTCGAGCGCGATACGCAAGACACGTCGCTGGAGGAGTCTCGCCGGAAGCGCGATTCGCAGGACAAAAGGCGAGAGCTTTTGAGACCCAAAACCTCGTACACTCGGGAGGGACCCCGTCAGGAAGTGCGGCGGCTATGGGCTGCCCTAGGTCGGTTCAACCACCCCTAGAGCCTCGGGATTCACAGCTCTCC
Organism: Elymus sibiricus; assembly: GCA_039707655.1. NCBI lineage: Eukaryota > Viridiplantae > Streptophyta > Magnoliopsida > Poales > Poaceae > Elymus > Elymus sibiricus. Next base: position 394,551,372 of record CM077674.1, read on the forward strand.
AACACGAAGAACAGCGAATAATGAGGAAGCAAAAAAAATGAGGGAGAGATAAACGTAGATGAAAAAGCAATAGATTGGTTTTGCGAGTGTGTATTGTTCAATCGGCCGTCACCCCTTAGTTATATAAGAGGCGGCTGGACTTTCCGTGCAAGGAAAAGGCTTGGATTCACGTCCAAAACCCTAGTTTGAGTCCAACTCGGATGATTTGGTCCGAACTTTCCAAAACTGTTCGGTCTAAAACTGGTTGTACCTTGCAGGTCGTTTTTGGGACAGTAAACGACCTTAGATCGGAATCACGTTAAAAAAGTAATCTTAACCGTTTCGACGGGACGAACAACTTTCGTGTTTAACGTTTTTCGATTCGAAACCATTTTGAGGGCCGAATAGCTCGTGCAAAACAGGTTATAATTCACGCTACCCATCAGACATAGGTTGCATGAGTGTTTTGTGCCGGGCGTCACTTTTTGCTTTTGGCAGGGCCGCATTGCGTGGGCTCTAACTTTTGTCTACGTTCTCGGATTAAGACAAATTTTATACCGCAATCGATCGTTTTGACAAGACGAAGACAATCTATGATTACAAAATCTTAGTACTTGAAACACAACTTGGTCCCTCGAGATGAGATCGGATGGCAATAACCCAAACTTCAAAGATGTTTTTTTTTTTGACAGAACCAAACTTCAAAGATATTCGTGTCGATAATTCGGAACTTTTTTATATTGAATATGATTTTTTTTTTCATTTGAGGCCATCTCATATACGATTTTGGTCATGCCACTGAAAAGTATACGTCTTCTTTCTTAGCACCGGTAGCAAGCCATACAGGCCAGGATGGTTGCTCACTTCCCTTTCCTGGGCTGCATGGAGTAGCCCTTGTGTGAGCAACAGTCGACGCTTGATGCTCTGGATACAGTTGTGGCCGAGCTTGGAGATGGCCACGAATGTGGCTACCAGCTCATGCATCGGAGAGCTTCGCGAGCGCCTTTCCGAGAAGCCACCTCGCAGCGTCGACAGACACCTTCATCACCTCCTCCAGCGAATTATTGGGTTTGTGTGTGGTGAGTGAGAGCTGAGCAGTGCAGAGGACAACACCAAAGTTGTAATGTGCGTGCAGTTTGGTCGATGGCCTCAATGTGCTCGTCTTTATAGCCAGCCAGTGATGTGCTAGTGTGGTGGTGTTTCTCACCATTGTTTGATGTGCGCTCAGAGGATGGAGCGGATCCAGGTTTTTTCTTTCTTTCTTTCTCTAAGAGCAAAACTAGGTGCAAAATACATACAAACATATACTCCCTCCGTCCGTCCGAAAACACTTGTCGGGGGAATGGATGGACGTATTTTAGTTCGACATATATCCACTTTTATCCATTTCTCCGACAAGTATTTCCGGACGGAGGGAGTAGATGATTACATGGGAAAATATCTAGTGATACCAACCCGTATATGCTCCCAATTCAACAAGTACAAATTTAAACATTTTAAAAAGTTCTGAAAGAAATCATGAGCATTCAAAAGAGATGTGTCTATAATCCCTAATAAAATCAGATCTAAATTCGAAATACACATGGAGAGAAAAAAAAAGAAATCTAGATGTGAATAGTGTCATTTTTTGCTTTTGTCTTCTTTTGACACTATTCATGATGGATTTGTCTTTTTTTTTTGTTTCTCAAAGTGTATTTCGGATCTGAATTTTTAGGGCTTGTAGGCACATGTGTTGTGAAAATTCCTGATTTTTGTTTCAGAATTTTTCGGAGCTTTTAAATTTGAATGTTTTTAATTGGAAGCATGGGATCACCTAATACTTTTAGTATGGTAGCCTATTGTTTTTTTTTGCTTTGTGAGAAACAGCATAGTAGCTAGCTACCAGAGGGAACTGATTACGGGCCCTGGTTATTGGACCGCATCATCATCTCTATCATAGCAGGCCTGAGCCGGTGGGTTTCAGAGGTTGCCCAACTTCAATGCAAAAAAAAAAAAGGTAATTAAACCTAGACCTCCCGTCACGTGACCTGATCGGAACTCAGCCAAAAAAGTCTTCGATCGATCGTCGGCGCGGATCCATCGATGGGCCGGCGGCGGCGCCACACCCCTAGCATCAAACCGAGCACACCATGGATGACGATGCCAGTCCGGTGGTCCGATCTCCCCGACGATCTTCTCCACACGGTCTACAGCAAGGTCGCCGGCTCGCTCAACCGCGTCCGCTTCGCCGCGGTGTGCAGGTCGTGGCGAGCCACCGCGATCACCTCGCCGCACGCTGCGCCGCCCGTCCTCCCGTGGTTCATCTTCAGCGACGCCCGCGAGGACGACAACAAGACGAAGGTGTACTGCCCCGAGGATGACCAGGTCTTCGTCATGTCGCTGCCGAGCCAGGCGGTCGGCAAGCGGTTCGTGGGTGCCCATGACGGCGGCTTGGTCGCCACGCTTGGGCACAACATGCAGCTCGCGATCGTGAACCTCTTCTCCGGTGTCGAGGTTTCACTCCCCGCCAAGGCCATGTGCTACCTAGGCGGCTGGGACAACATTCGAAAGATTGTCTTTTCGGAATCCCCCACTTCAAGCGACTGCATCCTCGCCACTGTCACCTCCGGATACAATGTCGCCCTCCGTAGGATTGGTTGTCCGAGCAGCGGTTGGACAGAAAAACGACTCGGGTCGAAGCTTGTTGACATCGTATTCTGCAACGGACAACTCTATGGACTCACCATGTGCGAGAAGCTGATCAAGTTTGAAATCGGGGTGAACAAAGATGGCAGGGCGGTGCTCACCAGCAAACCGCACACGATGTCCATCCGAGCGCGTCCCCGTCGCCCCGGTATCACGCAACCGAACAACATCATCGAGTTACAAGGCAAGCTAGTGATGGTGGTTAGGACATTGTCAGATGAACTCTTCCTTCAGCCTTACTTCAAGGTGTAACTCGATAGAGGCGGCGGCGGCCATCCCTATCGCGCGCCCCGGTTCCTGCGAGATCCAGCAGGATGAATCCGTGATGCGACCATCCCTCTCGCCTTCGCAGTACGTGCGAACGACATCGGGAAGGAGCAGCTCGCCGGTCTACCACCGCCTCCTCCCCCCACCTCCTCGCTGCCGCCACGGCCTGAAGCAGGCATCCACGAGCAGCGCCTGTGCGCACGCCATGGCTCCCCTCCGGTCCCTCCTTTGCGCCGCCGGCCGCATGGAGGCTGACAGCCACTGCTCAGAGAAGTGCTTAATCCAACAGCGGGGCCATTGAATATTCAGCCGCTGTTTGTCTTGCTCCAGCCGCGACCTTCTGCTGTCGTAATGGTGGCCTTTCTCCGCAAGCCGACCTTTTGCAACTCGGGAGGAAGCTGTCATGGTCATTCGGTGCTTCATTTTATTGGTCATGGGCGTGCGAACAAGGACGTACAATTTCAGACTACATCGATGACTTCTTCAAGTTGAAGGTCATGTGCTCTGTTCTTCGGTATTTGTTTTTTTTCTAAGAAAAATATCGCAACAACTGTACGCCACTTCTTCAGCCCTTATGCAGCCAGCCGCTCCAACTGTCTCATACTGTTTTATCTTCCCCGTTGTCGTGTACAGCCACCCAACGACCTGATTTTCTCCTAACAAAAGAAAACATATGCTGCATGTACCTCAAATAATTGGCATTTGACGCTCCATCTCCTAATCTCTTCCACTTCCTCTCCTCCACGTTCTCTATATAAGAAACTGATGGATCGCACTTTAAAGTTTGTTCTTCACCTCACCTTATTGCCTTCCCATCGTCCTCCAGCACGGGTGGGTTCAGCCGCACCACTCATACTGCACCGCTGGTGATACCCTCTCCTTATTATGTTTGTTTATGCAGAATTTTTAATCTATGCCACCAAGGTCTATGAAAATGGAAGGAGATTGCAATTTTATCGATATATAGAGTTATCATTACTTGCGTGCTCCGTCGTTGAAACTCAATTAAATTGGTCGATCAGCAGGGGCCGATGACCGGCGCCGACGCCGTATGTAGCATCACAGAGAGCATGCCATCGATGAAGTCAGTGCAGTGGACCAATCTCCCCGACGATCTCCTTTGCGTGGCCTACGTCAGGGTTGCCGGCTTGCTCCACCGCGTCCGTTACAATTGCATCACGGCACGAGGCACCACCCGCTCTACCATGGATCATCTTCCACTCATTACGCTACGACATCAACAATGACGGCAAGAAAAGGAGCTTGTACTGTCCTAACGATGGCCAGTTCTTGCGCCTCCAGCTGCGGACTGAGGCAGCCATCAGCAAATAGTTCGTGGGAGCACACGACGGTGGTTGTGTCGTCACACCTGACAATAACTTTCAGCTTGCGATAGTGAACCTCTTCTCCGGTGTTGAGGTGTCGCTCATTGCAAATGAACATGAGGACTCTCAGGGCACTACATAATTCGGAAGGTTGTCATCTGGGAACCCCCAAACTCAAGTGGCCATATCTTGCTGCTGTCATGCCCAAATATGGGCCCGCCCTCTGCATGATTGGTTGTTCAGACAATGGATGAATGGAAACACAAGTTGATGGAGTGACCCCTTGTCAACATTGTATTCTGCAATGGACAGCTGTATGGCATCACCCTCTTCAAGGACATGATCTAGTTCGAGATAGGTGTGAACAAAGACTATGGCTGATGGTCAATGGCAAACCCCACCAGCTGTTGTTACGAATGTATATCCGCTATACCATATACCAGAACAATATCATTGAGCTACATGGCAAATTGGTGATTGTGGGGAGAAACTCACCACCATCACCTGACATCCACGAGCCTTTTCTCAAGGTATCTGAGCTTCTTGGCGAATTGATGGTAGAGTACGCTCATAATTGGAAGGTAACAAACTTAGGTGACTATGCCTTGTTATTAGGAAAAACATGGTCCAAGGCGATGTATGTGTCTACAGCTAGGCGTGGCAGGGTGCAATGTGGTTAATCAAATCAGCATGATCTTATATAGTCGCTCCAGGTGGCATGTTGGTTCTTCCTCCGGATTTCTAGCCTATCAAGAGTAGAGCATAGCATCTTTATTTTTTATTTTTTAGTTGAGCATGTTTTATTTTATTCCTAGTGTATAATGTACTAACGTCATCCTTCACTATAAATTGGATCGTATAGATTGTTGAAATACATACAATATATAAGTCATAGTTTATTATGAGGTATGTGTGTGCCTTGGTAAAATAATTGATGTCAATCTATAATGATTGGGATGTTGTGTCGAAAAATACTAAAATTACAACTATGCATGGTGTACTTCTATCGTTTCGTTTATCTAGCTATTAGTCTTGACAATGTGTTTTTCCATTTAAGCTAGTTTTTTTTTAAGAACTATCCAGTTTGGGGATTCCATTTATACTTGTATCGTGCACTAACACGTATACTCTATCCCGTATATAGATTCACATTGCATCATTGTGTAATTCAAACATGCATACAGATACAAGGCATATACAGATATATATATGTCATAAGTGTAGACTGTGTAGTAACACTGGTCGTGATTGGAACACAAGCATGTCGTCATCGACTCTGATCCGAGTGTGTAACCACAATGCCTATTCCCAAAAATTAGCATTGAACTACATGCCAAGTTTGCAGAGGTTAATTTTTTCCCCTATTGGGCATACATATCTTATACATTTTGTTCGATCATCATGCTATCAAGTTTGGCTCTTTTAGTTCAATATAGACAGCTTTGTTGCGTGTTACAATCAACACATATCAGGTAATGTATAAATCTTACATACTTTGGAGGCTACATGTAATCAGTCATCATAGTAAAAAAGATGGACACAATTTTCGGAAAAAAAGATGGATGGCAGTTTACGAAACATTCAACATGTAGCTTGATTTAGTTCCGATATGTGCCTTAATTTGGCAGACTAATTACTTCTGGTATATCAAACATTAATGACCAATTAATAACATGTTATCCAAACGATATACTTTTGTATGTACTTATCAGTTCCCAATTAAATTGTGCACCCAATTAATTTCTCGTGTCTATATAAACATTGGCAAACGAGACATAGCTGCAAAAACAGCCAGAGCAAAATAATAGCCAACTACTAGTGATGGGGCTTATGAAGAATACAAGGGCATTGTGCTTGCTAGCTCTTATTGTCATTTCCACCACTTTCTTGTCCTGCCATGCAGCAGGTATGTAGGAGCATACATTAATATTTTCTCCTACGTATTCATTAGTTCCTTTTGTTTGTCCGCCTCTCCTATTTTGTTTAAATCAAACAGCACATCAATTTTAACTGCGTCCCGATGTTGTGTCTGATCTGCAGGTACAATGGACCTTGGACCTATTCTTGGGTGTGTAAAGATGAAAAAAGCCTGCTCAGTTAATGGGTGCTTGCGGCAATGTGCCTCTCATGGTTGGAATACCCACAGATGCATTTGCACCGATGCTGGCCATTGTTGTCACTACGCGGAGGCAATGGCACCAAATTGATAGTAGTAGTATGATATGTTGTTGTCAGCCATATCCTCTGCTTTGCAAGGGTGAATATTAATCATCTATGCCACTGCTGATATAATAGATGAGGAAGATTTAATAACTTCAAAGCTATGTAGTTGAATTATATTTATGAAGGTACTATTCGGGCGATGAGTTCTTCGCTTTTGCTATTCTTCCGTTACCTGAAATTTTATTTTATTTTCAGTGATTTTTTCTCCTATGGCCTGGAACAGCCCACATACAAAGTAGCTAACGCGAAAGACACAAACAGCTAAACTAATTCTGCTAATCAAAATTTTGATTTTATTCCTAGTGTATAAGGTACGAAGGTCAACCTTTGCAAATGTAAAAAAAAAGTCAACCTTCTAATATGAGCTTCACTCCATCACGGATTGAATACAGCACGACGAACGCAACGCTGTTCACCCACATACACATGAAATCAGCGCATGCAAGTATTACTAATGTGCGGTGGGCTGATTGTGAGAGTGGAGCATGTCGCTTCGTAACACCGGGCAGCAAACGTTCGCTCGCTAGATTTCTCGTTGAATATATTTTTCCGGGCAGATCACCAGTGCTGGAAAAAACATGCAAAAAATAAAGTGCTAACATGAATGGGCCACGCGTTTGGCAATACTACTTGTTTTATTTTTCAGTATGGCCCGAGCAGAGATTCCACCTTCCAGCCCACGCAGAGCTAGCTCTGTGAATTACCGTGACCTTCCTGGTCATTTTTTTTTTACTCTTTTCAGTATGGCCCAAGTAGAGATTCAACCTTTCAGCCCATGCAGAGCTAGGTTTGTGAATTACCGTGACCTTCCCGGTCATTTTTTGCAGTAAAAATCAATGGATATAATGAGGAAAAAGAATAAGATTGAACTTGAGATGGGAGGTATCGATCCCCCTGCCCCTATACTTGCATTGTAAAGCGCTCTACCATTTGAGCTACGTCCCCATTTATATCCATAATGTTAATTAGTATAAATTATGTTAATTATACATGAGCGGCTGACAGCCGTGCCGCCAGTACTTCCTTCGTATACTACAACGCTTAATTAATTAACTTGGAATTGGCATAGTACTTAATATGCACCGATTAAGCAGGTAGCTGAATTAGCATAGTCAACCACTAATCAGTTGATACTCCCTTCATTCCCTTATACAAGGCCATTTCGTTTTTTGTGTCAAACTTTGACTTATAATTTTGGTCAACAAAATAAGGATTATATGTCATCAAAAATATATCATCGGAAAGTTCTTTGAAATGGGCATCCAATAAAATACTTTTTGTCACATATAACTCACTTTTTGTTGATAAAATTTATGGTCAAAGTTAGACATAAAAATATGAAATGGCCTTGTATAAGGAAATGGAGGGAGTACTTGTATTCAATTTCAACCTCGTTGTTTTTTCAAAAAAGAAATCATCAGTTGTTCCACCACATATAAGATATTGTTCTACTGTTCTGACCTACCATATTTCAAGGATTGTGTATTGTGACGTTTCATGTTTCCACAGAGGAACTGATGATGTAAAGAATATTTAGTTAATTTAGTGGGAGTCAGTGGCGGAGGCAGGGGGCTGGCAGGGGCCCCGGCCCAGGCCATATGGACAGCCCGGCGCAAAGCTATTCATGAGAAGATCTTCTAAACTCCGCAAGCCACCCATTCCTTCGTAATGAAATTTATTTTGGAGCTCAGCGTTTTGTCAGAACAGCGAGTCTCTCACGCTCAAGGAGGTATAGTGCAAGCCCAACCCACCCGAGCGAAGGCCCCACAGACTGGTTATGCCAAGATTCATGTTGATGCCAGGGTCCGAGCTGGCAGAGGAGGCTCGACGGCCGCAGTTTGCCGCGATCAGCATGGTAACTATCTCGGGAGCTCTTCGCTAGTCATTGCAGGTTTGGAGGATCCATTGATCCTGGAGACCATTGATTGAAGAGAGGCTCTTGCAGAAGACCTCAACTTACAGAATCTCTTGATTGCCTCTGATTCCAAGCAGACTATCGCTGACATTCATAGGGGAAGCATAGGGAAGAATGGGTCAATCGTTCACGAGATAAAGCTTAGATCAGTTCAGTTTCATTGTATTTTTACTTTTGAAGGCCGTGCTGCCAACACGGAAGCACATAGCTTAGCCAAGTATTCTCTTGATAGAGGGCCGGGGCGCCACGTTTGGTTGGGCCAACCCCATGACCCTAATTGTATACCACACTCTGTGGTCTTTGATGAATATAATTAGCTTTACCCCCTCAAAAAAAAATGTGATTATTTGCTGCTAAATATCGTATATTATGATGGTTTGGTTGGTTTTGAGTTTTGACCCTCCCTGACAGACCTAACAATTATTACTGCATGCCAAAACTAATCAAGGATCCCTCGTAGTCGTAGCTAACTTGAGTGCTAGGTGGCAAACCACATCGAGCACTGAAGAACGCTGAAGAAATAGGCGTGAGTACGTAGCGAGGAAGGTGGTGCATTGGATCTCGATTTTCATGCGTGGTACTCTACAAATCTTGCTTGCACCTAAATATAGCATACGTGCCTTTTCATGCGTGGAATATATATAGGCAGCAGTTTCCGTGTCTGATTCCAACCAGGCAATGCAACCATATAATGTGCCGTACGTACGTAGGGTATAAGCTGCAACACGATTCGAACCTATTCGAGATCGATCGGAACACGATTTAACAGCTCGTGGGTCGATCGGCCGGCGCGCCGGCCGCATCACACGGAGCACATCTTCCATGTCGATGTCTACGCAGTGGTCCGATCTCCCCGATGACCTCTTCAACCTGATCTACAGCAAGGTCACCGTCCTACGCGACCGTGGGCGCTTCGCCGCCATATGCAGGCCGTGGCGAGCCGCCGCGATTGCGGCGAGGGATGCGGCGCCGCCTGCCCTCCCATGGCTCGTCTTCTCCCCGTCATACGGTGATGAGAGCAGCACGAGGCTCGCATATCGCCCCGAGGACGGTGGGGTCATGCGAATTCCGCTCCCGAGCGAGGCACTCATCGGTAAGCGGGTGGTGGGAGCTCACGACGGGGGCTGGGTTGCGGCGTGTGGGGACATGCATCTTATAGTCGTGAACCTCTTCTCTGGCATCGAGGTGACACTTCCTGCAAAGGACATAAGAACTATCTGCTTAGACATGTACAGCGACATGCTTTGGAAGGTTGTCTTCTCAAAATCTCCCACCGCATGTGGATGTGTCATTGCTGCTATCACCGACGAATATGGCATCGCCCTCTGCCGGCTTGGTTTTCTTGAGAGCGGGTGGACCACAACACAATGTGATACACTAAAACTCATGGACATCGTATTCTGCAGTGGACGGCTCTATGGCCTCACCCGCATCAAGGAACTTATCAAGTTCGAAATAGGTGCGAACAAAGATGGTGGGCTGGTGGTCACGTGGGAACACAATCAGCCGATCAGCATTGGTAGAGGCATTGCTCCGTGCATGAACTACATTGTTGAGCTGCACGGCAAGCTCGCGATGTTGGAGAGGACCTGGTCGTCAAACGGCATCCGCCGCGGACCTTTGTGGAAGGTGTTTAAGCTTGTTGACGACTCGACCAGAAAGGATGCTCTCAAGTGGGAGGAGATAACGAGCTTGGGTGACCATGCCTTGTTTTTTGGGGAAATGTGGTCGAAAATGGTGTACGTGTCGGCGGCTGGGCGTAGCGGGGTGCAAGCGAACTACGTCTATGTCGACGACATGGCGTTGACGCATTTGTACGGCCATTATGTGACAGTAGCTTACTAGCTCGGTTGGGTTTTGCTTGCTTCATTGACTTGCGTAGTAATGATCTTTTGGCTCTTTCAGCCGAGTCAGCCTCGCTATATAGATGGGACCATGTCGGCTATGGATGACTCTGACTGAGTAAACACGTCGCTCTCCATCATCGACGTATCTAGGCTTTCAAAGATCCTGCAGTAAGTTGTCCAGCCGCAACACCAGATCCTAATTCTCTCCGGGGAGCACTGTAACTAGATAGCGCAATGATCGGTCGATGTAGTCGATCCGGGTATGTGCATGTTGCTCCTTGTTGCCAACACGTCGCACAGGCGGCAGGCTGTGTGCATTGTGTGATATATAGAGGCATGGGAAAATCCCTCCTTTTTGGAAAAAAAAACTGCGATCAATGAGGTGATGCCAGGTGTTGCGATTTGTGCACGTACGTACATACACTTGCCTACGAATGATGTAGATCGAAGATCTTTTTTTTTTTACGCGTCTGCTTGAGTGCCTGTAGTCATCGTTAGGTGGTCCGCGGACCTAATTGTAACTTTGTTATTTCTTGTGCTCTTTATACAGCCATGATAATTGCTGAATAGATCAGAAGTTTTTTCCGAAAAAAAAAGACACATTGAAGAACGCTGAAGAAATAGGCGTGAGTGCGTACCAAGGAAGGTGATGCTTTAGATCTCGATCTTCATGGAAACGTGCGTTTATAGTATACGTGCCTTTTCATGCATATAGGCAGTTTCGGTGTCTGATTCCAGCCAGGCAATGTATAATAACCATATAATATACTCCCTCCGTCCCAAAATAAGTGATTCAACTTTATACTAAGTTTGTATTAAAGTTAGTACAAAGTTGAGTCACTTATTTTAGGACGGAGGGAGTATGTCCTAAGCACATAGGGTAAGCTGCAACACGATTCGAACCTACTCGAGATCAATCGGAACACGATTTAACAGCTAGTGGGTCGCTCTGCCGGCGGCGCCGTCCGCTTCACACGGAGGACCTCTTCCACGTTGATGTCGACGCACTGGTCCGATCTCCCCGACGACATCTTCCAACTGATCTACAGCAAGGTCACCGTCCTACGCGACCGTGTGCGCTTCGCCTCCATATGCAGGCCGTGGCGAGCCGCCGCGATTGCGGCGAGGGACGCGGTGCCACCTGCCCCCCCCCCCCCCCCCCCCAATGGCTCGTCTTCTCCTCGTCATACGGCGATAAGAGCAGCACAAGGCTCGCATATCGCCCCGAGGACGGTGGGGTCATGCAAATCCCGCTCCCGAGCAAAGCGCTCATCGATAAGCGGGTGGTGGGAGCTCACGACGGGGGCTGGGTTGCGGCATGCGGGGACATGCAACTTATAGTCGTGAACCTCTTCTCTGGCATCGAGGTGACACTTCCTGCAAAGGACATAAGAACTATCTGCTTAGACATGTACATCCACATGCTTTGGAAGGTTGTCTTCTCAAAATCTCCCACCGCATGTGGATGTGTCATTGCTGCCATCACCGACGAATATGGCATCGCCCTCTGCCGGCTTGGTTTTCCTGAGAGCGGGTCGACGGCCACACAATGTGGTACACTAGATCTCATGGACATCGTGTTCTGCAGTGGACGGCTCCATGGCCTCACCCGCATCAAGGAACTAATCAAGTTCGAAATAGGTGCGAACAAAGATGGTGGGCTGGTGGTCACGTGGGAACGCAATCAGCCGATCAGCATTGGTAGAGGCATTGCTCCGTGTATGAACTACATTGTTGAGCTGCACGGCAAGCTCGCGATGTTGGAGAGGACCTGGTCGTCAAACGGCATCAGGCGCGGACCTTTGTGGAAGGTGTTTAAGCTTGTTGACGACTCGACCAGAAAGGATGCTCTCAAGTGGGAGGAGATAACGAGCTTGGGTGACCATGCCTTGTTTTATGGGGAAATGTGGTCGAAAATGGTGTACGTGTCGGCGGCAGGGCGTAGCGGGGTGCAAGCGTCCATGCCGACGACATGGTGTTGACGTATTTGTACGGCCATGATGATCATGTATATCCTACGCTAGATGAAAGCAGTGGGGATGTCATGCGAGAGATCAAATCAGCAGGATCTATTATAGTTCCTCATGCTTCAACTGGCACGTGGATTCTCCCTCCGGATTATTCTAGCCGACCAAGAGTACTCTAGCATGACACCTCTAATTTTATTCATAGCGTACAAGATATTAAGGTTAACCTTAACCACAATTAAGTCGCGTAGATCAATAGAAATTGCACACAGTGTCAAGCCTTGTTAAATTATCGTTGCCGACTGGGGGATGTATGGTTGGAATATTGTATATTATATTACATTCTTTTTTTTTTTGGTTTATGTTGTTTAGTGCCATATAATAGTCGGTTTTGATCCCGTTTATACTTCTATCGCACACTGCCGCATACTCTACCATGTACTCTCTTTGTTCCTAAATATAAGTCTTTTTAGAGATTTCAATAAAGACTACATACGATGTATATAGACATATTTTAGAGTGTACATTCACTCATTTTGCTCCGTATGTACTCCACATTAGAATCTCTAAAAAGACTTTCAGATCAGAACCTTATAGTTAGGTAATTAATAAGTGTGTGCAGACTAAAGAGCATTAGTGATGGCTAGGGCGCAGGTTGGATCAAGGAACATACAGCTTAGTGCATGTTAAGGGCTCCTTTGATTTACAGAAATTTCATAGGATTTTTGAAGAATTAGAATTCTTAGAAATTTTTCCTATGTTGGTTGTTTGAGTCATACGATTGGATCCTATTTCATAGGAAACCTAACATTCACTCAAACCTCTTTTTACAATTACTTTATTCTTCTGTGGCATCAAACAGTCTCTGGTATCGTATAAGATTCAAGTGGACATGTCACTCCAATCCTGTCTTTTTCCTGTTCTTGCGTTTTGAAAATTCTGCGAATGAGAGAGGCCCTAAGAGTACTGTCCCACCTTCTGTTTGGTATCAAATGACAAATATAAGCATATCTAAAAGCTAGCTGGTGTTAGCACACGAACACGCCACTGTGTACCTCCGGCGTCGAGCGCGATACGCAAGACACGTCGCTGGAGGAGTCTCGCCGGAAGCGCGATTCGCAGGACAAAAGGCGAGAGCTTTTGAGACCCAAAACCTCGTACACTCGGGAGGGACCCCGTCAGGAAGTGCGGCGGCTATGGGCTGCCCTAGGTCGGTTCAACCGCCCCTAGAGCCTCGGGATTCACAGCTCTCCAACACGAAGAACAGCGAATAATGAGGAAGCAAAAAAAATGAGGGAGAGATAAACGTAGATGAAAAAGCAATAGATTGGTTTTGCGAGTGTGTATTGTTCAATCGGCCGTCACCCCTTAGTTATATAAGAGGCGGCTGGACTTTCCGTACAAGGAAAAGGCTTGGATTCACGTCCAAAACCCTAGTTTGAGTCCAATTCGGATGATTTGGTCCGAACTTTCCAAAACTGTTCGGTCTAAAACTGGTTGTACCTTGCAGGTCGTTTTTGGGACAGTAAACGACCTTAGATCGGAATCACGTTAAAAAAGTAATCTTAACCGTTTCGACGGGACGAACAACTTTCGTGTTTAACGTTTTTCGATTCGAAACCATTTTGAGGGCCGAATAGCTCGTGCAAAACAGGTTATAATTCACGCTACCCATCAGACATAGGTTGCATGAGTGTTTTGTGCCGGGCGTCACTTTTTGCTTTTGGCAGGGCCGCATTGCGTGGGCTCTAACTTTTGTCTACGTTCTCGGATTAAGACAAATTTTATACCGCAATCGATCGTTTTGACAAGACGAAGACAATCTATGTATAACATTTTCTCATACGAGGCCGTCTTGAAGGCGTAATCGGCCGAACAGTACTCTGATTACAAAATCTTAGTACTTGAAACACAACTTGGTCCCTCGAGATGAGATCGGATGGCAATAACCCAAACTTCAAAGATGTTTTTTTTTTTGACAGAACCAAACTTCAAAGATATTCGTGTCGATAATTCGGAACTTTTTTATATTGAATATGATTTTTTTTTTCATCTGAGGCCATCTCATATACGATTTTGGTCATGCCACTGAAAAGTATACGTCTTCTTTCTTAGCACCGGTAGCAAGCCATACAGGCCAGGATGGTTGCTCACTTCCCTTTCCTGGGCTGCATGGAGTAGCCCTTGTGTGAGCAACAGTCGACGCTTGATGCTCTGGATACAGTTGTGGCCGAGCTTGGAGATGGCCACGAATGTGGCTACCAGCTCATGCATCGGAGAGCTTCGCGAGCGCCTTTCCGAGAAGCCACCTCGCAGCGTCGACAGACACCTTCATCACCTCCTCCAGCGAATTATTGGGTTTGTGTGTGGTGAGTGAGAGCTGAGCAGTGCAGAGGACAACACCAAAGTTGTAATGTGCGTGCAGTTTGGTCGATGGCCTCAATGTGCTCGTCTTTATAGCCAGCCAGTGATGTGCTAGTGTGGTGGTGTTTCTCACCATTGTTTGATGTGCGCTCAGAGGATGGAGCGGATCCAGGTTTTTTCTTTCTTTCTTTCTCTAAGAGCAAAACTAGGTGCAAAATACATACAAACATATACTCCCTCCGTCCGTCCGAAAACACTTGTCGGGGGAATGGATGGACGTATTTTAGTTCGACATATATCCACTTTTATCCATTTCTCCGACAAGTATTTCCGGACGGAGGGAGTAGATGATTACATGGGAAAATATCTAGTGATACCAACCCGTATATGCTCCCAATTCAACAAGTACAAATTTAAACATTTTAAAAAGTTCTGAAAGAAATCATGAGCATTCAAAAGAGATGTGTCTATAATCCCTAATAAAATCAGATCTAAATTCGAAATACACATGGAGAGAAAAAAAAAGAAATCTAGATGTGAATAGTGTCATTTTTTGCTTTTGTCTTCTTTTGACACTATTCATGATGGATTTGTCTTTTTTTTTTGTTTCTCAAAGTGTATTTCGGATCTGAATTTTTAGGGCTTGTAGGCACATGTGTTGTGAAAATTCCTGATTTTTGTTTCAGAATTTTTCGGAGCTTTTAAATTTGAATGTTTTTAATTGGAAGCATGGGATCACCTAATACTTTTAGTATGGTAGCCTATTGTTTTTTTTTGCTTTGTGAGAAACAGCATAGTAGCTAGCTACCAGAGGGAACTGATTACGGGCCCTGGTTATTGGACCGCATCATCATCTCTATCATAGCAGGCCTGAGCCGGTGGGTTTCAGAGGTTGCCCAACTTCAATGCAAAAAAAAAAAAGGTAATTAAACCTAGACCTCCCGTCACGTGACCTGATCGGAACTCAGCCAAAAAAGTCTTCGATCGATCGTCGGCGCGGATCCATCGATGGGCCGGCGGCGGCGCCACACCCCTAGCATCAAACCGAGCACACCATGGATGACGATGCCAGTCCGGTGGTCCGATCTCCCCGACGATCTTCTCCACACGGTCTACAGCAAGGTCGCCGGCTCGCTCAACCGCGTCCGCTTCGCCGCGGTGTGCAGGTCGTGGCGAGCCACCGCGATCACCTCGCCGCACGCTGCGCCGCCCGTCCTCCCGTGGTTCATCTTCAGCGATGCCCGCGAGGACGACAACAAGACGAAGGTGTACTGCCCCGAGGATGACCAGGTCTTCGTCATGTCGCTGCCGAGCCAGGCGGTCGGCAAGCGGTTCGTGGGTGCCCATGACGGCGGCTTGGTCGCCACGCTTGGGCACAACATGCAGCTCGCGATCGTGAACCTCTTCTCCGGTGTCGAGGTTTCACTCCCCGCCAAGGCCATGTGCTACCTAGGCGGCTGGGACAACATTCGAAAGATTGTCTTTTCGGAATCCCCCACTTCAAGCGACTGCATCCTCGCCACTGTCACCTCCGGATACAATGTCGCCCTCCGTAGGATTGGTTGTCCGAGCAGCGGTTGGACAGAAAAACGACTCGGGTCGAAGCTTGTTGACATCGTATTCTGCAACGGACAACTCTATGGACTCACCATGTGCGAGAAGCTGATCAAGTTTGAAATCGGGGTGAACAAAGATGGCAGGGCGGTGCTCACCAGCAAACCGCACACGATGTCCATCCGAGCGCGTCCCCGTCGCCCCGGTATCACGCAACCGAACAACATCATCGAGTTACAAGGCAAGCTAGTGATGGTGGTTAGGACATTGTCAGATGAACTCTTCCTTCAGCCTTACTTCAAGGTGTAACTCGATAGAGGCGGCGGCGGCCATCCCTATCGCGCGCCCCGGTTCCTGCGAGATCCAGCAGGATGAATCCGTGATGCGACCATCCCTCTCGCCTTCGCAGTACGTGCGAACGACATCGGGAAGGAGCAGCTCGCCGGTCTACCACCGCCTCCTCCCCCCACCTCCTCGCTGCCGCCATGGCCTGAAGCAGGCATCCACGAGCAGCGCCTGTGCGCACGCCATGGCTCCCCTCCGGTCCCTCCTTTGCGCCGCCGGCCGCATGGAGGCTGACAGCCACTGCTCAGAGAAGTGCTTAATCCAACAGCGGGGCCATTGAATATTCAGCCGCTGTTTGTCTTGCTCCAGCCGCGACCTTCTGCTGTCGTAATGGTGGCCTTTCTCCGCAAGCCGACCTTTTGCAACTCGGGAGGAAGCTGTCATGGTCATTCGGTGCTTCATTTTATTGGTCATGGGCGTGCGAACAAGGACGTACAATTTCAGACTACATCGATGACTTCTTCAAGTTGAAGGTCATGTGCTCTGTTCTTCGGTATTTGTTTTTTTTCTAAGAAAAATATCGCAACAACTGTACGCCACTTCTTCAGCCCTTATGCAGCCAGCCGCTCCAACTGTCTCATACTGTTTTATCTTCCCCGTTGTCGTGTACAGCCACCCAACGACCTGATTTTCTCCTAACAAAAGAAAACATATGCTGCATGTACCTCAAATAATTGGCATTTGACGCTCCATCTCCTAATCTCTTCCACTTCCTCTCCTCCACGTTCTCTATATAAGAAACTGATGGATCGCACTTTAAAGTTTGTTCTTCACCTCACCTTATTGCCTTCCCATCGTCCTCCAGCACGGGTGGGTTCAGCCGCACCACTCATACTGCACCGCTGGTGATACCCTCTCCTTATTATGTTTGTTTATGCAGAATTTTTAATCTATGCCACCAAGGTCTATGAAAATGGAAGGAGATTGCAATTTTATCGATATATAGAGTTATCATTACTTGCGTGCTCCGTCGTTGAAACTCAATTAAATTGGTCGATCAGCAGGGGCCGATGACCGGCGCCGACGCCGTATGTAGCATCACAGAGAGCATGCCATCGATGAAGTCAGTGCAGTGGACCAATCTCCCCGACGATCTCCTTTGCGTGGCCTACGTCAGGGTTGCCGGCTTGCTCCACCGCGTCCGTTACAATTGCATCACGGCACGAGGCACCACCCGCTCTACCATGGATCATCTTCCACTCATTACGCTACGACATCAACAATGACGGCAAGAAAAGGAGCTTGTACTGTCCTAATGATGGCCAGTTCTTGCGCCTCCAGCTGCGGACTGAGGCAGCCATCAGCAAATAGTTCGTGGGAGCACACGACGGTGGTTGTGTCGCCACACCTGACAATAACTTTCAGCTTGCGATAGTGAACCTCTTCTCCGGTGTTGAGGTGTCGCTCATTGCAAATGAACATGAGGACTCTCAGGGCACTACATAATTCGGAAGGTTGTCATCTGGGAACCCCCAAACTCAAGTGGCCATATCTTGCTGCTGTCATGCCCAAATATGGGCCCGCCCTCTGCATGATTGGTTGTTCAGACAATGGATGAATGGAAACACAAGTTGATGGAGTGACCCCTTGTCAACATTGTATTCTGCAATGGACAGCTGTATGGCATCACCCTCTTCAAGGACATGATCTAGTTCGAGATAGGTGTGAACAAAGACTATGGCTGATGGTCAATGGCAAACCCCACCAGCTGTTGTTACGAATGTATATCCGCTATACCATATACCAGAACAATATCATTGAGCTACATGGCAAATTGGTGATTGTGGGGAGAAACTCACCACCATCACCTGACATCCACGAGCCTTTTCTCAAGGTATCTGAGCTTCTTGGCGAATTGATGGTAGAGTACGCTCATAATTGGAAGGTAACAAACTTAGGTGACTATGCCTTGTTATTAGGAAAAACATGGTCCAAGGCGATGTATGTGTCTACAGCTAGGCGTGGCAGGGTGCAATGTGGTTAATCAAATCAGCATGATCTTATATAGTCGCTCCAGGTGGCATGTTGGTTCTTCCTCCGGATTTCTAGCCTATCAAGAGTAGAGCATAGCATCTTTATTTTTTATTTTTTAGTTGAGCATGTTTTATTTTATTCCTAGTGTATAATGTACTAACGTCATCCTTCACTATAAATTGGATCGTATAGATTGTTGAAATACATACAATATATAAGTCATAGTTTATTATGAGGTATGTGTGTGCCTTGGTAAAATAATTGATGTCAATCTATAATGATTGGGATGTTGTGTCGAAAAATACTAAAATTACAACTATGCATGGTGTACTTCTATCGTTTCGTTTATCTAGCTATTAGTCTTGACAATGTGTTTTTCCATTTAAGCTAGTTTTTTTTTAAGAACTATCCAGTTTGGGGATTCCATTTATACTTGTATCGTGCACTAACACGTATACTCTATCCCGTATATAGATTCACATTGCATCATTGTGTAATTCAAACATGCATACAGATACAAGGCATATACAGATATATATATATGTCATAAGTGTAGACTGTGTAGTAACACTGGTCGTGATTGGAACACAAGCATGTCGTCATCGACTCTGATCCGAGTGTGTAACCACAATGCCTATTCCCAAAAATTAGCATTGAACTACATGCCAAGTTTGCAGAGGTTAATTTTTTCCCCTATTGGGCATACATATCTTATACATTTTGTTCGATCATCATGCTATCAAGTTTGGCTCTTTTAGTTCAATATAGACAGCTTTGTTGAGTGTTACAATCAACACATATCAGGTAATGTATAAATCTTACATACTTTGGAGGCTACATGTAATCAGTCATCATAGTAAAAAAGATGGACACAATTTTCGGAAAAAAAGATGGATGGCAGTTTACGAAACATTCAACATGTAGCTTGATTTAGTTCCGATATGTGCCTTAATTTGGCAGACTAATTACTTCTGGTATATCAAACATTAATGACCAATTAATAACATGTTATCCAAACGATATACTTTTGTATGTACTTATCAGTTCCCAATTAAATTGTGCACCCAATTAATTTCTCGTGTCTATATAAACATTGGCAAACGAGACATAGCTGCAAAAACAGCCAGAGCAAAATAATAGCCAACTACTAGTGATGGGGCTTATGAAGAATACAAGGGCATTGTGCTTGCTAGCTCTTATTGTCATTTCCACCACTTTCTTGTCCTGCCATGCAGCAGGTATGTAGGAGCATACATTAATATTTTCTCCTACGTATTCATTAGTTCCTTTTGTTTGTCCGCCTCTCCTATTTTGTTTAAATCAAACAGCACATCAATTTTAACTGCGTCCCGATGTTGTGTCTGATCTGCAGGTACAATGGACCTTGGACCTATTCTTGGGTGTGTAAAGATGAAAAAAGCCTGCTCAGTTAATGGGTGCTTGCGGCAATGTGCCTCTCATGGTTGGAATACCCACAGATGCATTTGCACCGATGCTGGCCATTGTTGTCACTACGCGGAGGCAATGGCACCAAATTGATAGTAGTAGTATGATATGTTGTTGTCAGCCATATCCTCTGCTTTGCAAGGGTGAATATTAATCATCTATGCCACTGCTGATATAATAGATGAGGAAGATTTAATAACTTCAAAGCTATGTAGTTGAATTATATTTATGAAGGTACTATTCGGGCGATGAGTTCTTCGCTTTTGCTATTCTTCCGTTACCTGAAATTTTATTTTATTTTCAGTGATTTTTTCTCCTATGGCCTGGAACAGCCCACATACAAAGTAGCTAACGCGAAAGACACAAACAGCTAAACTAATTCTGCTAATCAAAATTTTGATTTTATTCCTAGTGTATAAGGTACGAAGGTCAACCTTTGCAAATGTAAAAAAAAAGTCAACCTTCTAATATGAGCTTCACTCCATCACGGATTGAATACAGCACGACGAACGCAACGCTGTTCACCCACATACACATGAAATCAGCGCATGCAAGTATTACTAATGTGCGGTGGGCTGATTGTGAGAGTGGAGCATGTCGCTTCGTAACACCGGGCAGCAAACGTTCGCTCGCTAGATTTCTCGTTGAATATATTTTTCCGGGCAGATCACCAGTGCTGGAAAAAACATGCAAAAAATAAAGTGCTAACATGAATGGGCCACGCGTTTGGCAATACTACTTGTTTTATTTTTCAGTATGGCCCGAGCAGAGATTCCACCTTCCAGCCCACGCAGAGCTAGCTCTGTGAATTACCGTGACCTTCCTGGTCATTTTTTTTTTTTTACTCTTTTCAGTATGGCCCAAGTAGAGATTCAACCTTTCAGCCCATGCAGAGCTAGGTTTGTGAATTACCGTGACCTTCCCGGTCATTTTTTGCAGTAAAAATCAATGGATATAATGAGGAAAAAGAATAAGATTGAACTTGAGATGGGAGGTATCGGTCCCCCTGCCCCTATACTTGCATTGTAAAGCGCTCTACCATTTGAGCTACGTCCCCATTTATATCCATAATGTTAATTAGTATAAATTATGTTAATTATACATGAGCGGCTGACAGCCGTGCCGCCAGTACTTCCTTCGTATACTACAACGCTTAATTAATTAACTTGGAATTGGCATAGTACTTAATATGCACCGATTAAGCAGGTAGCTGAATTAGCATAGTCAACCACTAATCAGTTGATACTCCCTTCATTCCCTTATACAAGGCCATTTCGTTTTTTGTGTCAAACTTTGACTTATAATTTTGGTCAACAAAATAAGGATTATATGTCATCAAAAATATATCATCGGAAAGTTCTTTGAAATGTGCATCCAATAAAATACTTTTTGTCACATATAACTCACTTTTTGTTGATAAAATTTATGGTCAAAGTTAGACATAAAAATATGAAATGGCCTTGTATAAGGAAATGGAGGGAGTACTTGTATTCAATTTCAACCTCGTTGTTTTTCAAAAAAGAAATCATCAGTTGTTCCACCACATATAAGATATTGTTCTACTGTTCTGACCTACCATATTTCAAGGATTGTGTACTGTGACGTTTCATGTTTCCACAGAGGAACTGATGATGTAAAGAATATTTAGTTAATTTAGTGGGAGTCAGTGGCGGAGGCAGGGGGCTGGCAGGGGCCCCGGCCCAGGCCATATGGACAGCCCGGCGCAAAGCTATTCATGAGCAGATCTTCTAAACTCCGCAAGCCACCCATTCCTTCGTAATGAAATTTATTTTGGAGCTCAGCGTTTTGTCAGAACAGCGAGTCTCTCACGCTCAAGGAGGTATAGTGCAAGCCCAACCCACCCGAGCGAAGGCCCCACAGACTGGTTATGCCAAGATTCATGTTGATGCCGGGGTCCGAGCTGGCAGAGGAGGCTCGACGGCCGCAGTTTGCCGCGATCAGCATGGTAACTATCTCGGGAGCTCTTCGCTAGTCATTGCAGGTTTGGAGGATCCATTGATCCTGGAGACCATTGATTGAAGAGAGGCTCTTGCAGAAGACCTCAACTTACAGAATCTGTTGATTGCCTCTGATTCCAAGCAGACTATCGCTGACATTCATAGGGGAAGCATAGGGAAGAATGGGTCAATCGTTCACGAGATAAAGCTTAGATCAGTTCAGTTTCATTGTATTTTTACTTTTGAAGGCCGTGCTGCCAACACGGAAGCACATAGCTTAGCCAAGTATTCTCTTGATAGAGGGCCGGGGCGCCACGTTTGGTTGGGCCAACCCCATGACCCTAATTGTATACCACACTCTGTGGTCTTTGATGAATATAATTAGCTTTACCCCCTCAAAAAAAAATGTGATTATTTGCTGCTAAATATCGTATATTATGATGGTTTGGTTGGTTTTGAGTTTTGACCCTCCCTGACAGACCTAACAATTATGACTGCATGCCAAAACTAATCAAGGATCCCTCGTAGTCGTAGCTAACTTGAGTGCTAGGTGGCAAACCACATCGAGCACTGAAGAACGCTGAAGAAATAGGCGTGAGTACGTAGCGAGGAAGGTGGTGCATTGGATCTCGATTTTCATGCGTGGTACTCTACAAATCTTGCTTGCACCTAAATATAGCATACGTGCCTTTTCATGCGTGGAATATATATAGGCAGCAGTTTCCGTGTCTGATTCCAACCAGGCAATGCAACCATATAATGTGCCGTACGTACGTAGGGTATAAGCTGCAACACGATTCGAACCTATTCGAGATCGATCGGAACACGATTTAACAGCTCGTGGGTCGATCGGCCGGCGCGCCGGCCGCATCACACGGAGCACATCTTCCATGTCGATGTCTACGCAGTGGTCCGATCTCCCCGATGACCTCTTCAACCTGATCTACAGCAAGGTCACCGTCCTACGCGACCGTGGGCGCTTCGCCGCCATATGCAGGCCGTGGCGAGCCGCCGCGATTGCGGCGAGGGATGCGGCGCCGCCTGCCCTCCCATGGCTCGTCTTCTCCCCGTCATACGGTGATGAGAGCAGCACGAGGCTCGCATATCGCCCCGAGGACGGTGGGGTCATGCGAATTCCGCTCCCGAGCGAGGCACTCATCGGTAAGCGGGTGGTGGGAGCTCACGACGGGGGCTGGGTTGCGGCGTGTGGGGACATGCATCTTATAGTCGTGAACCTCTTCTCTGGCATCGAGGTGACACTTCCTGCAAAGGACATAAGAACTATCTGCTTAGACATGTACAGCGACATGCTTTGGAAGGTTGTCTTCTCAAAATCTCCCACCGCATGTGGATGTGTCATTGCTGCTATCACCGACGAATATGGCATCGCCCTCTACCGGCTTGGTTTTCTTGAGAGCGGGTGGACCACAACACAATGTGATACACTAAAACTCATGGACATCGTATTCTGCAGTGGACGGCTCTATGGTCTCACCCGCATCAAGGAACTTATCAAGTTCGAAATAGGTGCGAACAAAGATGGTGGGCTGGTGGTCACGTGGGAACACAATCAGCCGATCAGCATTGGTAGAGGCATTGCTCCGTGCATGAACTACATTGTTGAGCTGCACGGCAAGCTCGCGATGTTGGAGAGGACCTGGTCGTCAAACGGCATCCGCCGCGGACCTTTGTGGAAGGTGTTTAAGCTTGTTGACGACTCGACCAGAAAGGATGCTCTCAAGTGGGAGGAGATAACGAGCTTGGGTGACCATGCCTTGTTTTTTGGGGAAATGTGGTCGAAAATGGTGTACGTGTCGGCGGCTGGGCGTAGCGGGGTGCAAGCGAACTACGTCTATGTCGACGACATGGCGTTGACGCATTTGTACGGCCATTATGTGACAGTAGCTTACTAGCTCGGTTGGGTTTTGCTTGCTTCATTGACTTGCGTAGTAATGATCTTTTGGCTCTTTCAGCCGAGTCAGCCTCGCTATATAGATGGGACCATGTCGGCTATGGATGACTCTGACTGAGTAAACACGTCGCTCTCCATCATCGACGTATCTAGGCTTTCAAAGATCCTGCAGTAAGTTGTCCAGCCGCAACACCAGATCCTAATTCTCTCCGGGGAGCACTGTAACTAGATAGCGCAATGATCGGTCGATGTAGTCGATCCGGGTATGTGCATGTTGCTCCTTGTTGCCAACACGTCGCACAGGCGGCAGGCTGTGTGCATTGTGTGATATATAGAGGCATGGGAAAATCCCTCCTTTTTGGAAAAAAAAACTGCGATCAATGAGGTGATGCCAGGTGTTGCGATTTGTGCACGTACGTACATACACTTGCCTACGAATGATGTAGATCGAAGATCTTTTTTTTTTTACGCGTCTGCTTCAGTGCCTATAGTCATCGTTAGGTGGTCCGCGGACCTAATTGTAACTTTGTTATTTCTTGTGCTCTTTATACAGCCATGATAATTGCTGAATAGATCAGAAGTTTTTTCCGAAAAAAAAAAGACACATTGAAGAACGCTGAAGAAATAGGCGTGAGTGCGTACCAAGGAAGGTGATGCTTTAGATCTCGATCTTCATGGAAACGTGCGTTTATAGTATACGTGCCTTTTCATGCATATAGGCAGTTTCGGTGTCTGATTCCAGCCAGGCAATGTATAATAACCATATAATATACTCCCTCCGTCCCAAAATAAGTGATTCAACTTTATACTAAGTTTGTATTAAAGTTAGTACAAAGTTGAGTCACTTATTTTTAGGACGGAGGGAGTATGTCCTAAGCACATAGGGTAAGCTGCAACACGATTCGAACCTACTCGAGATCAATCGGAACACGATTTAACAGCTAGTGGGTCGCTCTGCCGGCGGCGCCGTCCGCTTCACACGGAGGACCTCTTCCACGTTGATGTCGACGCACTGGTCCGATCTCCCCGACGACATCTTCCAACTGATCTACAGCAAGGTCACCGTCCTACGCGACCGTGTGCGCTTCGCCTCCATATGCAGGCCGTGGCGAGCCGCCGCGATTGCGGCGAGGGACGCGGCGCCACCTGCCCCCCCCCCCCCCCCCCAAATGGCTCGTCTTCTCCTCGTCATACGGCGATAAGAGCAGCACAAGGCTCGCATATCGCCCCGAGGACGGTGGGGTCATGCAAATCCCGCTCCCGAGCAAAGCGCTCATCGATAAGCGGGTGGTGGGAGCTCACGACGGGGGCTGGGTTGCGGCATGCGGGGACATGCAACTTATAGTCGTGAACCTCTTCTCTGGCATCGAGGTGACACTTCCTGCAAAGGACATAAGAACTATCTGCTTAGACATGTACAGCCACATGCTTTGGAAGGTTGTCTTCTCAAAATCTCCCACCGCATGTGGATGTGTCATTGCTGCCATCACCGACGAATATGGCATCGCCCTCTGCCGGCTTGGTTTTCCTGAGAGCGGGTCGACGGCCACACAATGTGGTACACTAGATCTCATGGACATCGTGTTCTGCAGTGGACGGCTCCATGGCCTCACCCGCATCAAGGAACTAATCAAGTTCGAAATAGGTGCGAACAAAGATGGTGGGCTGGTGGTCACGTGGGAACGCAATCAGCCGATCAGCATTGGTAGAGGCATTGCTCCGTGTATGAACTACATTGTTGAGCTGCACGGCAAGCTCGCGATGTTGGAGAGGACCTGGTCGTCAAACGGCATCAGGCGTGGACCTTTGTGGAAGGTGTTTAAGCTTGTTGACGACTCGACCAGAAAGGATGCTCTCAAGTGGGAGGAGATAACGAGCTTGGGTGACCATGCCTTGTTTTATGGGGAAATGTGGTCGAAAATGGTGTACGTGTCGGCGGCAGGGCGTAGCGGGGTGCAAGCGTCCATGCCGACGACATGGCGTTGACGTATTTGTACGGCCATGATGATCATGTATATCCTACGCTAGATGAAAGCAGTGGGGATGTCATGCGAGAGATCAAATCAGCAGGATCTATTATAGTTCCTCATGCTTCAACTGGCACGTGGATTCTCCCTCCGGATTATTCTAGCCGACCAAGAGTACTCTAGCATGACACCTCTAATTTTATTCATAGCGTACAAGATATTAAGGTTAACCTTAACCACAATTAAGTCGCGTAGATCAATAGAAATTGCACACAGTGTCAAGCCTTGTTAAATTATCGTTGCCGACTGGGGGATGTATGGTTGGAATATTGTATATTATATTACATTCTCTTTTTTTTTGGTTTATGTTGTTTAGTGCCATATAATAGTCGGTTTTGATCCCGTTTATACTTCTATCGCACACTGCCGCATACTCTACCATGTACTCTCTTTGTTCCTAAATATAAGTCTTTTTAGAGATTTCAATAAAGACTACATACGATGTATATAGACATATTTTAGAGTGTACATTCACTCATTTTGCTCCGTATGTACTCCACATTAGAATCTCTAAAAAGACTTTCAGATCAGAACCTTATAGTTAGGTAATTAATAAGTGTGTGCAGACTAAAGAGCATTAGTGATGGCTAGGGCGCAGGTTGGATCAAGGAACATACAGCTTAGTGCATGTTAAGGGCTCCTTTGATTTACAGAAATTTCATAGGATTTTTGAAGAATTAGAATTCTTAGAAATTTTTCCTATGTTGGTTGTTTGAGTCATACGATTGGATCCTATTTCATAGGAAACCTAACATTCACTCAAACCTCTTTTTACAATTACTTTATTCTTCTGTGGCATCAAACAGTCTCTGGTATCGTATAAGATTCATGTGGACATGTCACTCCAATCCTGTCTTTTTCCTGTTCTTGCGTTTTGAAAATTCTGCGAATGAGAGAGGCCCTAAGAGTACTGTCCCACCTTCTGTTTGGTATCAAATGACAAATATAAGCATATCTAAAAGCTAGCTGGTGTTAGCACACGAACACGCCACTGTGTACCTCCGGCGTCGAGCGCGATACGCAAGACACGTCGCTGGAGGAGTCTCGCCGGAAGCGCGATTCGCAGGACAAAAGGCGAGAGCTTTTGAGACCCAAAACCTCGTACACTCGGGAGGGACCCCGTCAGGAAGTGCGGCGGCTATGGGCTGCCCTAGGTCGGTTCAACCGCCCCTAGAGCCTCGGGATTCACAGCTCTCCAACACGAAGAACAGCGAATAATGAGGAAGCAAAAAAAATGAGGGAGAGATAAACGTAGATGAAAAAGCAATAGATTGGTTTTGCGAGTGTGTATTGTTCAATCGGCCGTCACCCCTTAGTTATATAAGAGGCGGCTGGACTTTCCGTACAAGGAAAAGGTTTGGATTCACGTCCAAAACCCTAGTTTGAGTCCAATTCGGATGATTTGGTCCGAACTTTCCAAAACTGTTCGGTCTAAAACTGGCTGTACCTTGCAGGTCGTTTTTGGGACAGTAAACGACCTTAGATCGGAATCACGTTAAAAAAGTAATCTTAACCGTTTCGACGGGACGAACAACTTTCGTGTTTAACGTTTTTCGATTCGAAACCATTTTGAGGGCCGAATAGCTCGTGCAAAACAGGTTATAATTCACGCTACCCATCAGACATAGGTTGCATGAGTGTTTTGTGCCGGGCGTCACTTTTTGCTTTTGGCAGGGCCGCATTGCGTGGGCTCTAACTTTTGTCTACGTTCTCGGATTAAGACAAATTTTATACCGCAATCGATCGTTTTGACAAGACGAAGACAATCTATGATTACAAAATCTTAGTACTTGAAACACAACTTGGTCCCTCGAGATGAGATCGGATGGCAATAACCCAAACTTCAAAGATGTTTTTTTTTTTGACAGAACCAAACTTCAAAGATATTCGTGTCGATAATTCGGAACTTTTTTATATTGAATATGATTTTTTTTTTCATTTGAGGCCATCTCATATACGATTTTGGTCATGCCACTGAAAAGTATACGTCTTCTTTCTTAGCACCGGTAGCAAGCCATACAGGCCAGGATGGTTGCTCACTTCCCTTTCCTGGGCTGCATGGAGTAGCCCTTGTGTGAGCAACAGTCGACGCTTGATGCTCTGGATACAGTTGTGGCCGAGCTTGGAGATGGCCACGAATGTGGCTACCAGCTCATGCATCGGAGAGCTTCGCGAGCGCCTTTCCGAGAAGCCACCTCGCAGCGTCGACAGACACCTTCATCACCTCCTCCAGCGAATTATTGGGTTTGTGTGTGGTGAGTGAGAGCTGAGCAGTGCAGAGGACAACACCAAAGTTGTAATGTGCGTGCAGTTTGGTCGATGGCCTCAATGTGCTCGTCTTTATAGCCAGCCAGTGATGTGCTAGTGTGGTGGTGTTTCTCACCATTGTTTGATGTGCGCTCAGAGGATGGAGCGGATCCAGGTTTTTTCTTTCTTTCTTTCTCTAAGAGCAAAACTAGGTGCAAAATACATACAAACATATACTCCCTCCGTCCGTCCGAAAACACTTGTCGGGGGAATGGATGGACGTATTTTAGTTCGACATATATCCACTTTTATCCATTTCTCCGACAAGTATTTCCGGACGGAGGGAGTAGATGATTACATGGGAAAATATCTAGTGATACCAACCCGTATATGCTCCCAATTCAACAAGTACAAATTTAAACATTTTAAAAAGTTCTGAAAGAAATCATGAGCATTCAAAAGAGATGTGTCTATAATCCCTAATAAAATCAGATCTAAATTCGAAATACACATGGAGAGAAAAAAAAAGAAATCTAGATGTGAATAGTGTCATTTTTTGCTTTTGTCTTCTTTTGACACTATTCATGATGGATTTGTCTTTTTTTTTTGTTTCTCAAAGTGTATTTCGGATCTGAATTTTTAGGGCTTGTAGGCACATGCGTTGTGAAAATTCCTGATTTTTGTTTCAGAATTTTTCGGAGCTTTTAAATTTGAATGTTTTTAATTGGAAGCATGGGATCACCTAATACTTTTAGTATGGTAGCCTATTGTTTTTTTTTGCTTTGTGAGAAACAGCATAGTAGCTAGCTACCAGAGGGAACTGATTACGGGCCCTGGTTATTGGACCGCATCATCATCTCTATCATAGCAGGCCTGAGCCGGTGGGTTTCAGAGGTTGCCAACTTCAATGCAAAAAAAAAAAAAGGTAATTAAACCTAGACCTCCCGTCACGTGACCTGATCGGAACTCAGCCAAAAAAGTCTTCGATCGATCGTCGGCGCGGATCCATCGATGGGCCGGCGGCGGCGCCACACCCCTAGCATCAAACCGAGCACACCATGGATGACGATGCCAGTCCGGTGGTCCGATCTCCACGACGATCTTCTCCACACGGTCTACAGCAAGGTCGCCGGCTCGCTCAACCGCGTCCGCTTCGCCGCGGTGTGCAGGTCGTGGCGAGCCACCGCGATCACCTCGCCGCACGCTGCGCCGCCCGTCCTCCCGTGGTTCATCTTCAGCGACGCCCGCGAGGACGACAACAAGACGAAGGTGTACTGCCCCGAGGATGACCAGGTCTTCGTCATGTCGCTGCCGAGCCAGGCGGTCGGCAAGCGGTTCGTGGGTGCCCATGACGGCGGCTTGGTCGCCACGCTTGGGCACAACATGCAGCTCGCGATCGTGAACCTCTTCTCCGGTGTCGAGGTTTCACTCCCCGCCAAGGACATGTGCTACCTAGGCGGCTGGGACAACATTCGAAAGATTGTCTTTTCGGAATCCCCCACTTCAAGCGACTGCATCCTCGCCACTGTCACCTCCGGATACAATGTCGCCCTCCGTAGGATTGGTTGTCCGAGCAGCGGTTGGACAGAAAAACGACTCGGGTCGAAGCTTGTTGACATCGTATTCTGCAACGGACAACTCTATGGACTCACCATGTGCGAGAAGCTGATCAAGTTTGAAATCGGGGTGAACAAAGATGGCAGGGCGGTGCTCACCAGCAAACCGCACACGATGTCCATCCGAGCGCGTCCCCGTCGCCCCGGTATCACGCAACCGAACAACATCATCGAGTTACAAGGCAAGCTAGTGATGGTGGTTAGGACATTGTCAGATGAACTCTTCCTTCAGCCTTACTTCAAGGTGTAACTCGATAGAGGCGGCGGCGGCCATCCCTATCGCGCGCCCCGGTTCCTGCGAGATCCAGCAGGATGAATCCGTGATGCGACCATCCCTCTCGCCTTCGCAGTACGTGCGAACGACATCGGGAAGGAGCAGCTCGCCGGTCTACCACCGCCTCCTCCCCCCACCTCCTCGCTGCCGCCATGGCCTGAAGCAGGCATCCACGAGCAGCGCCTGTGCGCACGCCATGGCTCCCCTCCGGTCCCTCCTTTGCGCCGCCGGCCGCATGGAGGCTGACAGCCACTGCTCAGAGAAGTGCTTAATCCAACAGCGGGGCCATTGAATATTCAGCCGCTGTTTGTCTTGCTCCAGCCGCGACCTTCTGCTGTCGTAATGGTGGCCTTTCTCCGCAAGCCGACCTTTTGCAACTCGGGAGGAAGCTGTCATGGTCATTCGGTGCTTCATTTTATTGGTCATGGGCGTGCGAACAAGGACGTACAATTTCAGACTACATCGATGACTTCTTCAAGTTGAAGGTCATGTGCTCTGTTCTTCGGTATTTGTTTTTTTTCTAAGAAAAATATCGCAACAACTGTACGCCACTTCTTCAGCCCTTATGCAGCCAGCCGCTCCAACTGTCTCATACTGTTTTATCTTCCCCGTTGTCGTGTACAGCCACCCAACGACCTGATTTTCTCCTAACAAAAGAAAACATATGCTGCATGTACCTCAAATAATTGGCATTTGACGCTCCATCTCCTAATCTCTTCCACTTCCTCTCCTCCACGTTCTCTATATAAGAAACTGATGGATCGCACTTTAAAGTTTGTTCTTCACCTCACCTTATTGCCTTCCCATCGTCCTCCAGCACGGGTGGGTTCAGCCGCACCACTCATACTGCACCGCTGGTGATACCCTCTCCTTATTATGTTTGTTTATGCAGAATTTTTAATCTATGCCACCAAGGTCTATGAAAATGGAAGGAGATTGCAATTTTATCGATATATAGAGTTATCATTACTTGCGTGCTCCGTCGTTGAAACTCAATTAAATTGGTCGATCAGCAGGGGCCGATGACCGGCGCCGACGCCGTATGTAGCATCACAGAGAGCATGCCATCGATGAAGTCAGTGCAGTGGACCAATCTCCCCGACGATCTCCTTTGCGTGGCCTACGTCAGGGTTGCCGGCTTGCTCCACCGCGTCCGTTACAATTGCATCACGGCACGAGGCACCACCCGCTCTACCATGGATCATCTTCCACTCATTACGCTACGACATCAACAATGACGGCAAGAAAAGGAGCTTGTACTGTCCTAATGATGGCCAGTTCTTGCGCCTCCAGCTGCGGACTGAGGCAGCCATCAGCAAATAGTTCGTGGGAGCACACGACGGTGGTTGTGTCGTCACACCTGACAATAACTTTCAGCTTGCGATAGTGAACCTCTTCTCCGGTGTTGAGGTGTCGCTCATTGCAAATGAACATGAGGACTCTCAGGGCACTACATAATTCGGAAGGTTGTCATCTGGGAACCCCCAAACTCAAGTGGCCATATCTTGCTGCTGTCATGCCCAAATATGGGCCCGCCCTCTGCATGATTGGTTGTTCAGACAATGGATGAATGGAAACACAAGTTGATGGAGTGACCCCTTGTCAACATTGTATTCTGCAATGGACAGCTGTATGGCATCACCCTCTTCAAGGACATGATCTAGTTCGAGATAGGTGTGAACAAAGACTATGGCTGATGGTCAATGGCAAACCCCACCAGCTGTTGTTACGAATGTATATCCGCTATACCATATACCAGAACAATATCATTGAGCTACATGGCAAATTGGTGATTGTGGGGAGAAACTCACCACCATCACCTGACATCCACGAGCCTTTTCTCAAGGTATCTGAGCTTCTTGGCGAATTGATGGTAGAGTACGCTCATAATTGGAAGGTAACAAACTTAGGTGACTATGCCTTGTTATTAGGAAAAACATGGTCCAAGGCGATGTATGTGTCTACAGCTAGGCGTGGCAGGGTGCAATGTGGTTAATCAAATCAGCATGATCTTATATAGTCGCTCCAGGTGGCATGTTGGTTCTTCCTCCGGATTTCTAGCCTATCAAGAGTAGAGCATAGCATCTTTATTTTTTATTTTTTAGTTGAGCATGTTTTATTTTATTCCTAGTGTATAATGTACTAACGTCATCCTTCACTATAAATTGGATCGTATAGATTGTTGAAATACATACAATATATAAGTCATAGTTTATTATGAGGTATGTGTGTGCCTTGGTAAAATAATTGATGTCAATCTATAATGATTGGGATGTTGTGTCGAAAAATACTAAAATTACAACTATGCATGGTGTACTTCTATCGTTTCGTTTATCTAGCTATTAGTCTTGACAATGTGTTTTTCCATTTAAGCTAGTTTTTTTTTAAGAACTATCCAGTTTGGGGATTCCATTTATACTTGTATCGTGCACTAACACGTATACTCTATCCCGTATATAGATTCACATTGCATCATTGTGTAATTCAAACATGCATACAGATACAAGGCATATACAGATATATATATGTCATAAGTGTAGACTGTGTAGTAACACTGGTCGTGATTGGAACACAAGCATGTCGTCATCGACTCTGATCCGAGTGTGTAACCACAATGCCTATTCCCAAAAATTAGCATTGAACTACATGCCAAGTTTGCAGAGGTTAATTTTTTCCCCTATTGGGCATACATATCTTATACATTTTGTTCGATCATCATGCTATCAAGTTTGGCTCTTTTAGTTCAATATAGACAGCTTTGTTGCGTGTTACAATCAACACATATCAGGTAATGTATAAATCTTACATACTTTGGAGGCTACATGTAATCAGTCATCATAGTAAAAAAGATGGACACAATTTTCGGAAAAAAAGATGGATGGCAGTTTACGAAACATTCAACATGTAGCTTGATTTAGTTCCGATATGTGCCTTAATTTGGCAGACTAATTACTTCTGGTATATCAAACATTAATGACCAATTAATAACATGTTATCCAAACGATATACTTTTGTATGTACTTATCAGTTCCCAATTAAATTGTGCACCCAATTAATTTCTCGTGTCTATATAAACATTGGCAAACGAGACATAGCTGCAAAAACAGCCAGAGCAAAATAATAGCCAACTACTAGTGATGGGGCTTATGAAGAATACAAGGGCATTGTGCTTGCTAGCTCTTATTGTCATTTCCACCACTTTCTTGTCCTGCCATGCAGCAGGTATGTAGGAGCATACATTAATATTTTCTCCTACGTATTCATTAGTTCCTTTTGTTTGTCCGCCTCTCCTATTTTGTTTAAATCAAACAGCACATCAATTTTAACTGCGTCCCGATGTTGTGTCTGATCTGCAGGTACAATGGACCTTGGACCTATTCTTGGGTGTGTAAAGATGAAAAAAGCCTGCTCAGTTAATGGGTGCTTGCGGCAATGTGCCTCTCATGGTTGGAATACCCACAGATGCATTTGCACCGATGCTGGCCATTGTTGTCACTACGCGGAGGCAATGGCACCAAATTGATAGTAGTAGTATGATATGTTGTTGTCAGCCATATCCTCTGCTTTGCAAGGGTGAATATTAATCATCTATGCCACTGCTGATATAATAGATGAGGAAGATTTAATAACTTCAAAGCTATGTAGTTGAATTATATTTATGAAGGTACTATTCGGGCGATGAGTTCTTCGCTTTTGCTATTCTTCCGTTACCTGAAATTTTATTTTATTTTCAGTGATTTTTTCTCCTATGGCCTGGAACAGCCCACATACAAAGTAGCTAACGCGAAAGACACAAACAGCTAAACTAATTCTGCTAATCAAAATTTTGATTTTATTCCTAGTGTATAAGGTACGAAGGTCAACCTTTGCAAATGTAAAAAAAAAGTCAACCTTCTAATATGAGCTTCACTCCATCACGGATTGAATACAGCACGACGAACGCAACGCTGTTCACCCACATACACATGAAATCAGCGCATGCAAGTATTACTAATGTGCGGTGGGCTGATTGTGAGAGTGGAGCATGTCGCTTCGTAACACCGGGCAGCAAACGTTCGCTCGCTAGATTTCTCGTTGAATATATTTTTCCGGGCAGATCACCAGTGCTGGAAAAAACATGCAAAAAATAAAGTGCTAACATGAATGGGCCACGCGTTTGGCAATACTACTTGTTTTATTTTTCAGTATGGCCCGAGCAGAGATTCCACCTTCCAGCCCACGCAGAGCTAGCTCTGTGAATTACCGTGACCTTCCTGGTCATTTTTTTTTTACTCTTTTCAGTATGGCCCAAGTAGAGATTCAACCTTTCAGCCCATGCAGAGCTAGGTTTGTGAATTACCGTGACCTTCCCGGTCATTTTTTGCAGTAAAAATCAATGGATATAATGAGGAAAAAGAATAAGATTGAACTTGAGATGGGAGGTATCGATCCCCCTGCCCCTATACTTGCATTGTAAAGCGCTCTACCATTTGAGCTACGTCCCCATTTATATCCATAATGTTAATTAGTATAAATTATGTTAATTATACATGAGCGGCTGACAGCCGTGCCGCCAGTACTTCCTTCGTATACTACAACGCTTAATTAATTAACTTGGAATTGGCATAGTACTTAATATGCACCGATTAAGCAGGTAGCTGAATTAGCATAGTCAACCACTAATCAGTTGATACTCCCTTCATTCCCTTATACAAGGCCATTTCGTTTTTTGTGTCAAACTTTGACTTATAATTTTGGTCAACAAAATAAGGATTATATGTCATCAAAAATATATCATCGGAAAGTTCTTTGAAATGTGCATCCAATAAAATACTTTTTGTCACATATAACTCACTTTTTGTTGATAAAATTTATGGTCAAAGTTAGACATAAAAATATGAAATGGCCTTGTATAAGGAAATGGAGGGAGTACTTGTATTCAATTTCAACCTCGTTGTTTTTCAAAAAAGAAATCATCAGTTGTTCCACCACATATAAGATATTGTTCTACTGTTCTGACCTACCATATTTCAAGGATTGTGTATTGTGACGTTTCATGTTTCCACAGAGGAACTGATGATGTAAAGAATATTTAGTTAATTTAGTGGGAGTCAGTGGCGGAGGCAGGGGGCTGGCAGGGGCCCCGGCCCAGGCCATATGGACAGCCCGGCGCAAAGCTATTCATGAGCAGATCTTCTAAACTCCGCAAGCCACCCATTCCTTCGTAATGAAATTTATTTTGGAGCTCAGCGTTTTGTCAGAACAGCGAGTCTCTCACGCTCAAGGAGGTATAGTGCAAGCCCAACCCACCCGAGCGAAGGCCCCACAGACTGGTTATGCCAAGATTCATGTTGATGCCGGGGTCCGAGCTGGCAGAGGAGGCTCGACGGCCGCAGTTTGCCGCGATCAGCATGGTAACTATCTCGGGAGCTCTTCGCTAGTCATTGCAGGTTTGGAGGATCCATTGATCCTGGAGACCATTGATTGAAGAGAGGCTCTTGCAGAAGACCTCAACTTACAGAATCTGTTGATTGCCTCTGATTCCAAGCAGACTATCGCTGACATTCATAGGGGAAGCATAGGGAAGAATGGGTCAATCGTTCACGAGATAAAGCTTAGATCAGTTCAGTTTCATTGTATTTTTACTTTTGAAGGCCGTGCTGCCAACACGGAAGCACATAGCTTAGCCAAGTATTCTCTTGATAGAGGGCCGGGGCGCCACGGTTTGGTTGGGCCAACCCCATGACCCTAATTGTATACCACACTCTGTGGTCTTTGATGAATATAATTAGCTTTACCCCCTCAAAAAAAAATGTGATTATTTGCTGCTAAATATCGTATATTATGATGGTTTGGTTGGTTTTGAGTTTTGACCCTCCCTGACAGACCTAACAATTATTACTGCATGCCAAAACTAATCAAGGATCCCTCGTAGTCGTAGCTAACTTGAGTGCTAGGTGGCAAACCACATCGAGCACTGAAGAACGCTGAAGAAATAGGCGTGAGTACGTAGCGAGGAAGGTGGTGCATTGGATCTCGATTTTCATGCGTGGTACTCTACAAATCTTGCTTGCACCTAAATATAGCATACGTGCCTTTTCATGCGTGGAATATATATAGGCAGCAGTTTCCGTGTCTGATTCCAACCAGGCAATGCAACCATATAATGTGCCGTACGTACGTAGGGTATAAGCTGCAACACGATTCGAACCTATTCGAGATCGATCGGAACACGATTTAACAGCTCGTGGGTCGATCGGCCGGCGCGCCGGCCGCATCACACGGAGCACATCTTCCATGTCGATGTCTACGCAGTGGTCCGATCTCCCCGATGACCTCTTCAACCTGATCTACAGCAAGGTCACCGTCCTACGCGACCGTGGGCGCTTCGCCGCCATATGCAGGCCGTGGCGAGCCGCCGCGATTGCGGCGAGGGATGCGGCGCCGCCTGCCCTCCCATGGCTCGTCTTCTCCCCGTCATACGGTGATGAGAGCAGCACGAGGCTCGCATATCGCCCCGAGGACGGTGGGGTCATGCGAATTCCGCTCCCGAGCGAGGCACTCATCGGTAAGCGGGTGGTGGGAGCTCACGACGGGGGCTGGGTTGCGGCGTGTGGGGACATGCATCTTATAGTCGTGAACCTCTTCTCTGGCATCGAGGTGACACTTCCTGCAAAGGACATAAGAACTATCTGCTTAGACATGTACAGCGACATGCTTTGGAAGGTTGTCTTCTCAAAATCTCCCACCGCATGTGGATGTGTCATTGCTGCTATCACCGACGAATATGGCATCGCCCTCTGCCGGCTTGGTTTTCTTGAGAGCGGGTGGACCACAACACAATGTGATACACTAAAACTCATGGACATCGTATTCTGCAGTGGACGGCTCTATGGCCTCACCCGCATCAAGGAACTTATCAAGTTCGAAATAGGTGCGAACAAAGATGGTGGGCTGGTGGTCACGTGGGAACACAATCAGCCGATCAGCATTGGTAGAGGCATTGCTCCGTGCATGAACTACATTGTTGAGCTGCACGGCAAGCTCGCGATGTTGGAGAGGACCTGGTCGTCAAACGGCATCCGCCGCGGACCTTTGTGGAAGGTGTTTAAGCTTGTTGACGACTCGACCAGAAAGGATGCTCTCAAGTGGGAGGAGATAACGAGCTTGGGTGACCATGCCTTGTTTTTTGGGGAAATGTGGTCGAAAATGGTGTACGTGTCGGCGGCTGGGCGTAGCGGGGTGCAAGCGAACTACGTCTATGTCGACGACATGGCGTTGACGCATTTGTACGGCCATTATGTGACAGTAGCTTACTAGCTCGGTTGGGTTTTGCTTGCTTCATTGACTTGCGTAGTAATGATCTTTTGGCTCTTTCAGCCGAGTCAGCCTCGCTATATAGATGGGACCATGTCGGCTATGGATGACTCTGACTGAGTAAACACGTCGCTCTCCATCATCGACGTATCTAGGCTTTCAAAGATCCTGCAGTAAGTTGTCCAGCCGCAACACCAGATCCTAATTCTCTCCGGGGAGCACTGTAACTAGATAGCGCAATGATCGGTCGATGTAGTCGATCCGGGTATGTGCATGTTGCTCCTTGTTGCCAACACGTCGCACAGGCGGCAGGCTGTGTGCATTGTGTGATATATAGAGGCATGGGAAAATCCCTCCTTTTTGGAAAAAAAAACTGCGATCAATGAGGTGATGCCAGGTGTTGCGATTTGTGCACGTACGTACATACACTTGCCTACGAATGATGTAGATCGAAGATCTTTTTTTTTTTACGCGTCTGCTTCAGTGCCTGTAGTCATCGTTAGGTGGTCCGCGGACCTAATTGTAACTTTGTTATTTCTTGTGCTCTTTATACAGCCATGATAATTGCTGAATAGATCAGAAGTTTTTTCCGAAAAAAAAAAGACACATTGAAGAACGCTGAAGAAATAGGCGTGAGTGCGTACCAAGGAAGGTGATGCTTTAGATCTCGATCTTCATGGAAACGTGCGTTTATAGTATACGTGCCTTTTCATGCATATAGGCAGTTTCGGTGTCTGATTCCAGCCAGGCAATGTATAATAACCATATAATATACTCCCTCCAGTCTCAAAATAAGTGATTCAACTTTATACTAAGTTTGTATTAAAGTTAGTACAAAGTTGAGTCACTTATTTTAGGACGGAGGGAGTATGTCCTAAGCACATAGGGTAAGCTGCAACACGATTCGAACCTACTCGAGATCAATCGGAACACGATTTAACAGCTAGTGGGTCGCTCTGCCGGCGGCGCCGTCCGCTTCACACGGAGGACCTCTTCCACGTTGATGTCGACGCACTGGTCCGATCTCCCCGACGACATCTTCCAACTGATCTACAGCAAGGTCACCGTCCTACGCGACCGTGTGCGCTTCGCCTCCATATGCAGGCCGTGGCGAGCCGCCGCGATTGCGGCGAGGGACGCGGCGCCACCTGCCCCCCCCCCCCCCCCCAATGGCTCGTCTTCTCCTCGTCATACGGCGATAAGAGCAGCACAAGGCTCGCATATCGCCCCGAGGACGGTGGGGTCATGCAAATCCCGCTCCCGAGCAAAGCGCTCATCGATAAGCGGGTGGTGGGAGCTCACGACGGGGGCTGGGTTGCGGCATGCGGGGACATGCAACTTATAGTCGTGAACCTCTTCTCTGGCATCGAGGTGACACTTCCTGCAAAGGACATAAGAACTATCTGCTTAGACATGTACAGCCACATGCTTTGGAAGGTTGTCTTCTCAAAATCTCCCACCGCATGTGGATGTGTCATTGCTGCCATCACCGACGAATATGGCATCGCCCTCTGCCGGCTTGGTTTTCCTGAGAGCGGGTCGACGGCCACACAATGTGGTACACTAGATCTCATGGACATCGTATTCTGCAGTGGACGGCTCCATGGCCTCACCCGCATCAAGGAACTAATCAAGTTCGAAATAGGTGCGAACAAAGATGGTGGGCTGGTGGTCACGTGGGAACGCAATCAGCCGATCAGCATTGGTAGAGGCATTGCTCCGTGTATGAACTACATTGTTGAGCTGCACGGCAAGCTCGCGATGTTGGAGAGGACCTGGTCATCAAACGGCATCAGGCGCGGACCTTTGTGGAAGGTGTTTAAGCTTGTTGACGACTCGACCAGAAAGGATGCTCTCAAGTGGGAGGAGATAACGAGCTTGGGTGACCATGCCTTGTTTTATGGGGAAATGTGGTCGAAAATGGTGTACGTGTCGGCGGCAGGGCGTAGCGGGGTGCAAGCGTCCATGCCGACGACATGGCGTTGACGTATTTGTACGGCCATGATGATCATGTATATCCTACGCTAGATGAAAGCAGTGGGGATGTCATGCGAGAGATCAAATCAGCAGGATCTATTATAGTTCCTCATGCTTCAACTGGCACGTGGATTCTCCCTCCGGATTATTCTAGCCGACCAAGAGTACTCTAGCATGACACCTCTAATTTTATTCATAGCGTACAAGATATTAAGGTTAACCTTAACCACAATTAAGTCGCGTAGATCAATAGAAATTGCACACAGTGTCAAGCCTTGTTAAATTATCGTTGCCGACTGGGGGATGTATGGTTGGAATATTGTATATTATATTACATTCTTTTTTTTTTTGGTTTATGTTGTTTAGTGCCATATAATAGTCGGTTTTGATCCCGTTTATACTTCTATCGCACACTGCCGCATACTCTACCATGTACTCTCTTTGTTCCTAAATATAAGTCTTTTTAGAGATTTCAATAAAGACTACATACGATGTATATAGACATATTTTAGAGTGTACATTCACTCATTTTGCTCCGTATGTACTCCACATTAGAATCTCTAAAAAGACTTTCAGATCAGAACCTTATAGTTAGGTAATTAATAAGTGTGTGCAGACTAAAGAGCATTAGTGATGGCTAGGGCGCAGGTTGGATCAAGGAACATACAGCTTAGTGCATGTTAAGGGCTCCTTTGATTTACAGAAATTTCATAGGATTTTTGAAGAATTAGAATTCTTAGAAATTTTTCCTATGTTGGTTGTTTGAGTCATACGATTGGATCCTATTTCATAGGAAACCTAACATTCACTCAAACCTCTTTTTACAATTACTTTATTCTTCTGTGGCATCAAACAGTCTCTGGTATCGTATAAGATTCAAGTGGACATGTCACTCCAATCCTGTCTTTTTCCTGTTCTTGCGTTTTGAAAATTCTGCGAATGAGAGAGGCCCTAAGAGTACTGTCCCACCTTCTGTTTGGTATCAAATGACAAATATAAGCATATCTAAAAGCTAGCTGGTGTTAGCACACGAACACGCCACTGTGTACCTCCGGCGTCGAGCGCGATACGCAAGACACGCCGCTGGAGGAGTCTCGCCGGAAGCGCGATTCGCAGGACAAAAGGCGAGAGCTTTTGAGACCCAAAACCTCGTACACTCGGGAGGGACCCCGTCAGGAAGTGCGGCGGCTATGGGCTGCCCTAGGTCGGTTCAACCGCCCCTAGAGCCTCGGGATTCACAGCTCTCCAACACGAAGAACAGCGAATAATGAGGAAGCAAAAAAAATGAGGGAGAGATAAACGTAGATGAAAAAGCAATAGATTGGTTTTGCGAGTGTGTATTGTTCAATCGGCCGTCACCCCTTAGTTATATAAGAGGCGGCTGGACTTTCCGTGCAAGGAAAAGGCTTGGATTCACGTCCAAAACCCTAGTTTGAGTCCAATTCGGATGATTTGGTCCGAACTTTCCAAAACTGTTCGGTCTAAAACTGGCTGTACCTTGCAGGTCGTTTTTGGGACAGTAAACGACCTTAGATCGGAATCACGTTAAAAAAGTAATCTTAACCGTTTCGACGGGACGAACAACTTTCGTGTTTAACGTTTTTCGATTCGAAACCATTTTGAGGGCCGAATAGCTCGTGCAAAACAGGTTATAATTCACGCTACCCATCAGACATAGGTTGCATGAGTGTTTTGTGCCGGGCGTCACTTTTTGCTTTTGGCAGGGCCGCATTGCGTGGGCTCTAACTTTTGTCTACGTTCTCGGATTAAGACAAATTTTATACCGCAATCGATCGTTTTGACAAGACGAAGACAATCTATGTATAACATTTTCTCATACGAGGCCGTCTTGAAGGCGTAATCGGCCGAACAGTACTCTGATTACAAAATCTTAGTACTTGAAACACAACTTGGTCCCTCGAGATGAGATCGGATGGCAATAACCCAAACTTCAAAGATGTTTTTTTTTTGACAGAACCAAACTTCAAAGATATTCGTGTCGATAATTCGGAACTTTTTTATATTGAATATGATTTTTTTTTTCATTTGAGGCCATCTCATATACGATTTTGGTCATGCCACTGAAAAGTATACGTCTTCTTTCTTAGCACCGGTAGCAAGCCATACAGGCCAGGATGGTTGCTCACTTCCCTTTCCTGGGCTGCATGGAGTAGCCCTTGTGTGAGCAACAGTCGACGCTTGATGCTCTGGATACAGTTGTGGCCGAGCTTGGAGATGGCCACGAATGTGGCTACCAGCTCATGCATCGGAGAGCTTCGCGAGCGCCTTTCCGAGAAGCCACCTCGCAGCGTCGACAGACACCTTCATCACCTCCTCCAGCGAATTATTGGGTTTGTGTGTGGTGAGTGAGAGCTGAGCAGTGCAGAGGACAACACCAAAGTTGTAATGTGCGTGCAGTTTGGTCGATGGCCTCAATGTGCTCGTCTTTATAGCCAGCCAGTGATGTGCTAGTGTGGTGGTGTTTCTCACCATTGTTTGATGTGCGCTCAGAGGATGGAGCGGATCCAGGTTTTTTCTTTCTTTCTTTCTCTAAGAGCAAAACTAGGTGCAAAATACATACAAACATATACTCCCTCCGTCCGTCCGAAAACACTTGTCGGGGGAATGGATGGACGTATTTTAGTTCGACATATATCCACTTTTATCCATTTCTCCGACAAGTATTTCCGGACGGAGGGAGTAGATGATTACATGGGAAAATATCTAGTGATACCAACCCGTATATGCTCCCAATTCAACAAGTACAAATTTAAACATTTTAAAAAGTTCTGAAAGAAATCATGAGCATTCAAAAGAGATGTGTCTATAATCCCTAATAAAATCAGATCTAAATTCGAAATACACATGGAGAGAAAAAAAAAGAAATCTAGATGTGAATAGTGTCATTTTTTGCTTTTGTCTTCTTTTGACACTATTCATGATGGATTTGTCTTTTTTTTTTGTTTCTCAAAGTGTATTTCGGATCTGAATTTTTAGGGCTTGTAGGCACATGTGTTGTGAAAATTCCTGATTTTTGTTTCAGAATTTTTCGGAGCTTTTAAATTTGAATGTTTTTAATTGGAAGCATGGGATCACCTAATACTTTTAGTATGGTAGCCTATTGTTTTTTTTTGCTTTGTGAGAAACAGCATAGTAGCTAGCTACCAGAGGGAACTGATTACGGGCCCTGGTTATTGGACCGCATCATCATCTCTATCATAGCAGGCCTGAGCCGGTGGGTTTCAGAGGTTGCCCAACTTCAATGCAAAAAAAAAAAAAGGTAATTAAACCTAGACCTCCCGTCACGTGACCTGATCGGAACTCAGCCAAAAAAGTCTTCGATCGATCGTCGGCGCGGATCCATCGATGGGCCGGCGGCGGCGCCACACCCCTAGCATCAAACCGAGCACACCATGGATGACGATGCCAGTCCGGTGGTCCGATCTCCCCGACGATCTTCTCCACACGGTCTACAGCAAGGTCGCCGGCTCGCTCAACCGCGTCCGCTTCGCCGCGGTGTGCAGGTCGTGGCGAGCCACCGCGATCACCTCGCCGCACGCTGCGCCGCCCGTCCTCCCGTGGTTCATCTTCAGCGACGCCCGCGAGGACGACAACAAGACGAAGGTGTACTGCCCCGAGGATGACCAGGTCTTCGTCATGTCGCTGCCGAGCCAGGCGGTCGGCAAGCGGTTCGTGGGTGCCCATGACGGCGGCTTGGTCGCCACGCTTGGGCACAACATGCAGCTCGCGATCGTGAACCTCTTCTCCGGTGTCGAGGTTTCACTCCCCGCCAAGGCCATGTGCTACCTAGGCGGCTGGGACAACATTCGAAAGATTGTCTTTTCGGAATCCCCCACTTCAAGCGACTGCATCCTCGCCACTGTCACCTCCGGATACAATGTCGCCCTCCGTAGGATTGGTTGTCCGAGCAGCGGTTGGACAGAAAAACGACTCGGGTCGAAGCTTGTTGACATCGTATTCTGCAACGGACAACTCTATGGACTCACCATGTGCGAGAAGCTGATCAAGTTTGAAATCGGGGTGAACAAAGATGGCAGGGCGGTGCTCACCAGCAAACCACACACGATGTCCATCCGAGCGCGTCCCCGTCGCCCCGGTATCACGCAACCGAACAACATCATCGAGTTACAAGGCAAGCTAGTGATGGTGGTTAGGACATTGTCAGATGAACTCTTCCTTCAGCCTTACTTCAAGGTGTAACTCGATAGAGGCGGCGGCGGCCATCCCTATCGCGCGCCCCGGTTCCTGCGAGATCCAGCAGGATGAATCCGTGATGCGACCATCCCTCTCGCCTTCGCAGTACGTGCGAACGACATCGGGAAGGAGCAGCTCGCCGGTCTACCACCGCCTCCTCCCCCCACCTCCTCGCTGCCGCCATGGCCTGAAGCAGGCATCCACGAGCAGCGCCTGTGCGCACGCCATGGCTCCCCTCCGGTCCCTCCTTTGCGCCGCCGGCCGCATGGAGGCTGACAGCCACTGCTCAGAGAAGTGCTTAATCCAACAGCGGGGCCATTGAATATTCAGCCGCTGTTTGTCTTGCTCCAGCCGCGACCTTCTGCTGTCGTAATGGTGGCCTTTCTCCGCAAGCCGACCTTTTGCAACTCGGGAGGAAGCTGTCATGGTCATTCGGTGCTTCATTTTATTGGTCATGGGCGTGCGAACAAGGACGTACAATTTCAGACTACATCGATGACTTCTTCAAGTTGAAGGTCATGTGCTCTGTTCTTCG
This sequence comes from Elymus sibiricus, assembly GCA_039707655.1. Taxonomy (NCBI): domain Eukaryota; kingdom Viridiplantae; phylum Streptophyta; class Magnoliopsida; order Poales; family Poaceae; genus Elymus; species Elymus sibiricus. The sequence goes on from CM077674.1 coordinate 394,595,320, forward strand.
GTATTTGTTTTTTTTCTAAGAAAAATATCGCAACAACTGTACGCCACTTCTTCAGCCCTTATGCAGCCAGCCGCTCCAACTGTCTCATACTGTTTTATCTTCCCCGTTGTCGTGTACAGCCACCCAACGACCTGATTTTCTCCTAACAAAAGAAAACATATGCTGCATGTACCTCAAATAATTGGCATTTGACGCTCCATCTCCTAATCTCTTCCACTTCCTCTCCTCCACGTTCTCTATATAAGAAACTGATGGATCGCACTTTAAAGTTTGTTCTTCACCTCACCTTATTGCCTTCCCATCGTCCTCCAGCACGGGTGGGTTCAGCCGCACCACTCATACTGCACCGCTGGTGATACCCTCTCCTTATTATGTTTGTTTATGCAGAATTTTTAATCTATGCCACCAAGGTCTATGAAAATGGAAGGAGATTGCAATTTTATCGATATATAGAGTTATCATTACTTGCGTGCTCCGTCGTTGAAACTCAATTAAATTGGTCGATCAGCAGGGGCCGATGACCGGCGCCGACGCCGTATGTAGCATCACAGAGAGCATGCCATCGATGAAGTCAGTGCAGTGGACCAATCTCCCCGACGATCTCCTTTGCGTGGCCTACGTCAGGGTTGCCGGCTTGCTCCACCGCGTCCGTTACAATTGCATCACGGCACGAGGCACCACCCGCTCTACCATGGATCATCTTCCACTCATTACGCTACGACATCAACAATGACGGCAAGAAAAGGAGCTTGTACTGTCCTAACGATGGCCAGTTCTTGCGCCTCCAGCTGCGGACTGAGGCAGCCATCAGCAAATAGTTCGTGGGAGCACACGACGGTGGTTGTGTCGTCACACCTGACAATAACTTTCAGCTTGCGATAGTGAACCTCTTCTCCGGTGTTGAGGTGTCGCTCATTGCAAATGAACATGAGGACTCTCAGGGCACTACATAATTCGGAAGGTTGTCATCTGGGAACCCCCAAACTCAAGTGGCCATATCTTGCTGCTGTCATGCCCAAATATGGGCCCGCCCTCTGCATGATTGGTTGTTCAGACAATGGATGAATGGAAATACAAGTTGATGGAGTGACCCCTTGTCAACATTGTATTCTGCAATGGACAGCTGTATGGCATCACCCTCTTCAAGGACATGATCTAGTTCGAGATAGGTGTGAACAAAGACTATGGCTGATGGTCAATGGCAAACCCCACCAGCTGTTGTTACGAATGTATATCCGCTATACCATATACCAGAACAATATCATTGAGCTACATGGCAAATTGGTGATTGTGGGGAGAAACTCACCACCATCACCTGACATCCACGAGCCTTTTCTCAAGGTATCTGAGCTTCTTGGCGAATTGATGGTAGAGTACGCTCATAATTGGAAGGTAACAAACTTAGGTGACTATGCCTTGTTATTAGGAAAAACATGGTCCAAGGCGATGTATGTGTCTACAGCTAGGCGTGGCAGGGTGCAATGTGGTTAATCAAATCAGCATGATCTTATATAGTCGCTCCAGGTGGCATGTTGGTTCTTCCTCCGGATTTCTAGCCTATCAAGAGTAGAGCATAGCATCTTTATTTTTTATTTTTTAGTTGAGCATGTTTTATTTTATTCCTAGTGTATAATGTACTAACGTCATCCTTCACTATAAATTGGATCGTATAGATTGTTGAAATACATACAATATATAAGTCATAGTTTATTATGAGGTATGTGTGTGCCTTGGTAAAATAATTGATGTCAATCTATAATGATTGGGATGTTGTGTCGAAAAATACTAAAATTACAACTATGCATGGTGTACTTCTATCGTTTCGTTTATCTAGCTATTAGTCTTGACAATGTGTTTTTCCATTTAAGCTAGTTTTTTTTTAAGAACTATCCAGTTTGGGGATTCCATTTATACTTGTATCGTGCACTAACACGTATACTCTATCCCGTATATAGATTCACATTGCATCATTGTGTAATTCAAACATGCATACAGATACAAGGCATATACAGATATATATATGTCATAAGTGTAGACTGTGTAGTAACACTGGTCGTGATTGGAACACAAGCATGTCGTCATCGACTCTGATCCGAGTGTGTAACCACAATGCCTATTCCCAAAAATTAGCATTGAACTACATGCCAAGTTTGCAGAGGTTAATTTTTTCCCCTATTGGGCATACATATCTTATACATTTTGTTCGATCATCATGCTATCAAGTTTGGCTCTTTTAGTTCAATATAGACAGCTTTGTTGCGTGTTACAATCAACACATATCAGGTAATGTATAAATCTTACATACTTTGGAGGCTACATGTAATCAGTCATCATAGTAAAAAAGATGGACACAATTTTCGGAAAAAAAGATGGATGGCAGTTTACGAAACATTCAACATGTAGCTTGATTTAGTTCCGATATGTGCCTTAATTTGGCAGACTAATTACTTCTGGTATATCAAACATTAATGACCAATTAATAACATGTTATCCAAACGATATACTTTTGTATGTACTTATCAGTTCCCAATTAAATTGTGCACCCAATTAATTTCTCGTGTCTATATAAACATTGGCAAACGAGACATAGCTGCAAAAACAGCCAGAGCAAAATAATAGCCAACTACTAGTGATGGGGCTTATGAAGAATACAAGGGCATTGTGCTTGCTAGCTCTTATTGTCATTTCCACCACTTTCTTGTCCTGCCATGCAGCAGGTATGTAGGAGCATACATTAATATTTTCTCCTACGTATTCATTAGTTCCTTTTGTTTGTCCGCCTCTCCTATTTTGTTTAAATCAAACAGCACATCAATTTTAACTGCGTCCCGATGTTGTGTCTGATCTGCAGGTACAATGGACCTTGGACCTATTCTTGGGTGTGTAAAGATGAAAAAAGCCTGCTCAGTTAATGGGTGCTTGCGGCAATGTGCCTCTCATGGTTGGAATACCCACAGATGCATTTGCACCGATGCTGGCCATTGTTGTCACTACGCGGAGGCAATGGCACCAAATTGATAGTAGTAGTATGATATGTTGTTGTCAGCCATATCCTCTGCTTTGCAAGGGTGAATATTAATCATCTATGCCACTGCTGATATAATAGATGAGGAAGATTTAATAACTTCAAAGCTATGTAGTTGAATTATATTTATGAAGGTACTATTCGGGCGATGAGTTCTTCGCTTTTGCTATTCTTCCGTTACCTGAAATTTTATTTTATTTTCAGTGATTTTTTCTCCTATGGCCTGGAACAGCCCACATACAAAGTAGCTAACGCGAAAGACACAAACAGCTAAACTAATTCTGCTAATCAAAATTTTGATTTTATTCCTAGTGTATAAGGTACGAAGGTCAACCTTTGCAAATGTAAAAAAAAAGTCAACCTTCTAATATGAGCTTCACTCCATCACGGATTGAATACAGCACGACGAACGCAACGCTGTTCACCCACATACACATGAAATCAGCGCATGCAAGTATTACTAATGTGCGGTGGGCTGATTGTGAGAGTGGAGCATGTCGCTTCGTAACACCGGGCAGCAAACGTTCGCTCGCTAGATTTCTCGTTGAATATATTTTTCCGGGCAGATCACCAGTGCTGGAAAAAACATGCAAAAAATAAAGTGCTAACATGAATGGGCCACGCGTTTGGCAATACTACTTGTTTTATTTTTCAGTATGGCCCGAGCAGAGATTCCACCTTCCAGCCCACGCAGAGCTAGCTCTGTGAATTACCGTGACCTTCCTGGTCATTTTTTTTTTACTCTTTTCAGTATGGCCCAAGTAGAGATTCAACCTTTCAGCCCATGCAGAGCTAGGTTTGTGAATTACCGTGACCTTCCCGGTCATTTTTTGCAGTAAAAATCAATGGATATAATGAGGAAAAAGAATAAGATTGAACTTGAGATGGGAGGTATCGATCCCCCTGCCCCTATACTTGCATTGTAAAGCGCTCTACCATTTGAGCTACGTCCCCATTTATATCCATAATGTTAATTAGTATAAATTATGTTAATTATACATGAGCGGCTGACAGCCGTGCCGCCAGTACTTCCTTCGTATACTACAACGCTTAATTAATTAACTTGGAATTGGCATAGTACTTAATATGCACCGATTAAGCAGGTAGCTGAATTAGCATAGTCAACCACTAATCAGTTGATACTCCCTTCATTCCCTTATACAAGGCCATTTCGTTTTTTGTGTCAAACTTTGACTTATAATTTTGGTCAACAAAATAAGGATTATATGTCATCAAAAATATATCATCGGAAAGTTCTTTGAAATGTGCATCCAATAAAATACTTTTTGTCACATATAACTCACTTTTTGTTGATAAAATTTATGGTCAAAGTTAGACATAAAAATATGAAATGGCCTTGTATAAGGAAATGGAGGGAGTACTTGTATTCAATTTCAACCTCGTTGTTTTTCAAAAAAGAAATCATCAGTTGTTCCACCACATATAAGATATTGTTCTACTGTTCTGACCTACCATATTTCAAGGATTGTGTATTGTGACGTTTCATGTTTCCACAGAGGAACTGATGATGTAAAGAATATTTAGTTAATTTAGTGGGAGTCAGTGGCGGAGGCAGGGGGCTGGCAGGGGCCCCGGCCCAGGCCATATGGACAGCCCGGCGCAAAGCTATTCATGAGCAGATCTTCTAAACTCCGCAAGCCACCCATTCCTTCGTAATGAAATTTATTTTGGAGCTCAGCGTTTTGTCAGAACAGCGAGTCTCTCACGCTCAAGGAGGTATAGTGCAAGCCCAACCCACCCGAGCGAAGGCCCCACAGACTGGTTATGCCAAGATTCATGTTGATGCCGGGGTCCGAGCTGGCAGAGGAGGCTCGACGGCCGCAGTTTGCCGCGATCAGCATGGTAACTATCTCGGGAGCTCTTCGCTAGTCATTGCAGGTTTGGAGGATCCATTGATCCTGGAGACCATTGATTGAAGAGAGGCTCTTGCAGAAGACCTCAACTTACAGAATCTGTTGATTGCCTCTGATTCCAAGCAGACTATCGCTGACATTCATAGGGGAAGCATAGGGAAGAATGGGTCAATCGTTCACGAGATAAAGCTTAGATCAGTTCAGTTTCATTGTATTTTTACTTTTGAAGGCCGTGCTGCCAACACGGAAGCACATAGCTTAGCCAAGTATTCTCTTGATAGAGGGCCGGGGCGCCACGTTTGGTTGGGCCAACCCCATGACCCTAATTGTATACCACACTCTGTGGTCTTTGATGAATATAATTAGCTTTACCCCCTCAAAAAAAAATGTGATTATTTGCTGCTAAATATCGTATATTATGATGGTTTGGTTGGTTTTGAGTTTTGACCCTCCCTGACAGACCTAACAATTATTACTGCATGCCAAAACTAATCAAGGATCCCTCGTAGTCGTAGCTAACTTGAGTGCTAGGTGGCAAACCACATCGAGCACTGAAGAACGCTGAAGAAATAGGCGTGAGTACGTAGCGAGGAAGGTGGTGCATTGGATCTCGATTTTCATGCGTGGTACTCTACAAATCTTGCTTGCACCTAAATATAGCATACGTGCCTTTTCATGCGTGGAATATATATAGGCAGCAGTTTCCGTGTCTGATTCCAACCAGGCAATGCAACCATATAATGTGCCGTACGTACGTAGGGTATAAGCTGCAACACGATTCGAACCTATTCGAGATCGATCGGAACACGATTTAACAGCTCGTGGGTCGATCGGCCGGCGCGCCGGCCGCATCACACGGAGCACATCTTCCATGTCGATGTCTACGCAGTGGTCCGATCTCCCCGATGACCTCTTCAACCTGATCTACAGCAAGGTCACCGTCCTACGCGACCGTGGGCGCTTCGCCGCCATATGCAGGCCGTGGCGAGCCGCCGCGATTGCGGCGAGGGATGCGGCGCCGCCTGCCCTCCCATGGCTCGTCTTCTCCCCGTCATACGGTGATGAGAGCAGCACGAGGCTCGCATATCGCCCCGAGGACGGTGGGGTCATGCGAATTCCGCTCCCGAGCGAGGCACTCATCGGTAAGCGGGTGGTGGGAGCTCACGACGGGGGCTGGGTTGCGGCGTGTGGGGACATGCATCTTATAGTCGTGAACCTCTTCTCTGGCATCGAGGTGACACTTCCTGCAAAGGACATAAGAACTATCTGCTTAGACATGTACAGCGACATGCTTTGGAAGGTTGTCTTCTCAAAATCTCCCACCGCATGTGGATGTGTCATTGCTGCTATCACCGACGAATATGGCATCGCCCTCTGCCGGCTTGGTTTTCTTGAGAGCGGGTGGACCACAACACAATGTGATACACTAAAACTCATGGACATCGTATTCTGCAGTGGACGGCTCTATGGCCTCACCCGCATCAAGGAACTTATCAAGTTCGAAATAGGTGCGAACAAAGATGGTGGGCTGGTGGTCACGTGGGAACACAATCAGCCGATCAGCATTGGTAGAGGCATTGCTCCGTGCATGAACTACATTGTTGAGCTGCACGGCAAGCTCGCGATGTTGGAGAGGACCTGGTCGTCAAACGGCATCCGCCGCGGACCTTTGTGGAAGGTGTTTAAGCTTGTTGACGACTCGACCAGAAAGGATGCTCTCAAGTGGGAGGAGATAACGAGCTTGGGTGACCATGCCTTGTTTTTTGGGGAAATGTGGTCGAAAATGGTGTACGTGTCGGCGGCTGGGCGTAGCGGGGTGCAAGCGAACTACGTCTATGTCGACGACATGGCGTTGACGCATTTGTACGGCCATTATGTGACAGTAGCTTACTAGCTCGGTTGGGTTTTGCTTGCTTCATTGACTTGCGTAGTAATGATCTTTTGGCTCTTTCAGCCGAGTCAGCCTCGCTATATAGATGGGACCATGTCGGCTATGGATGACTCTGACTGAGTAAACACGTCGCTCTCCATCATCGACGTATCTAGGCTTTCAAAGATCCTGCAGTAAGTTGTCCAGCCGCAACACCAGATCCTAATTCTCTCCGGGGAGCACTGTAACTAGATAGCGCAATGATCGGTCGATGTAGTCGATCCGGGTATGTGCATGTTGCTCCTTGTTGCCAACACGTCGCACAGGCGGCAGGCTGTGTGCATTGTGTGATATATAGAGGCATGGGAAAATCCCTCCTTTTTGGAAAAAAAAACTGCGATCAATGAGGTGATGCCAGGTGTTGCGATTTGTGCACGTACGTACATACACTTGCCTACGAATGATGTAGATCGAAGATCTTTTTTTTTTACGCGTCTGCTTCAGTGCCTGTAGTCATCGTTAGGTGGTCCGCGGACCTAATTGTAACTTTGTTATTTCTTGTGCTCTTTATACAGCCATGATAATTGCTGAATAGATCAGAAGTTTTTTCCGAAAAAAAAAAGACACATTGAAGAACGCTGAAGAAATAGGCGTGAGTGCGTACCAAGGAAGGTGATGCTTTAGATCTCGATCTTCATGGAAACGTGCGTTTATAGTATACGTGCCTTTTCATGCATATAGGCAGTTTCGGTGTCTGATTCCAGCCAGGCAATGTATAATAACCATATAATATACTCCCTCCGTCCCAAAATAAGTGATTCAACTTTATACTAAGTTTGTATTAAAGTTAGTACAAAGTTGAGTCACTTATTTTAGGACGGAGGGAGTATGTCCTAAGCACATAGGGTAAGCTGCAACACGATTCGAACCTACTCGAGATCAATCGGAACACGATTTAACAGCTAGTGGGTCGCTCTGCCGGCGGCGCCGTCCGCTTCACACGGAGGACCTTTTCCACGTTGATGTCGACGCACTGGTCCGATCTCCCCGACGACATCTTCCAACTGATCTACAGCAAGGTCACCGTCCTACGCGACCGTGTGCGCTTCGCCTCCATATGCAGGCCGTGGCGAGCCGCCGCGATTGCGGCGAGGGACGCGGCGCCACCTGCCCCCCCCCCCCCCCCCCCAATGGCTCGTCTTCTCCTCGTCATACGGCGATAAGAGCAGCACAAGGCTTGCATATCGCCCCGAGGACGGTGGGGTCATGCAAATCCCGCTCCCGAGCAAAGCGCTCATCGATAAGCGGGTGGTGGGAGCTCACGACGGGGGCTGGGTTGCGGCATGCGGGGACATGCAACTTATAGTCGTGAACCTCTTCTCTGGCATCGAGGTGACACTTCCTGCAAAGGACATAAGAACTATCTGCTTAGACATGTACAGCCACATGCTTTGGAAGGTTGTCTTCTCAAAATCTCCCAGCGCATGTGGATGTGTCATTGCTGCCATCACCGACGAATATGGCATCGCCCTCTGCCGGCTTGGTTTTCCTGAGAGCGGGTCGACGGCCACACAATGTGGTACACTAGATCTCATGGACATCGTATTCTGCAGTGGACGGCTCCATGGCCTCACCCGCATCAAGGAACTAATCAAGTTCGAAATAGGTGCGAACAAAGATGGTGGGCTGGTGGTCACGTGGGAACGCAATCAGCCGATCAGCATTGGTAGAGGCATTGCTCCGTGTATGAACTACATTGTTGAGCTGCACGGCAAGCTCGCGATGTTGGAGAGGACCTGGTCGTCAAACGGCATCAGGCGCGGACCTTTGTGGAAGGTGTTTAAGCTTGTTGACGACTCGACCAGAAAGGATGCTCTCAAGTGGGAGGAGATAACGAGCTTGGGTGACCATGCCTTGTTTTATGGGGAAATGTGGTCGAAAATGGTGTACGTGTCGGCGGCAGGGCGTAGCGGGGTGCAAGCGTCCATGCCGACGACATGGCGTTGACGTATTTGTACGGCCATGATGATCATGTATATCCTACGCTAGATGAAAGCAGTGGGGATGTCATGCGAGAGATCAAATCAGCAGGATCTATTATAGTTCCTCATGATTCTCCCTCCGGATTATTCTAGCCGACCAAGAGTACTCTAGCATGACACCTCTAATTTTATTCATAGCGTACAAGATATTAAGGTTAACCTTAACCACAATTAAGTCGCGTAGATCAATAGAAATTGCACACAGTGTCAAGCCTTGTTAAATTATCGTTGCCGACTGGGGGATGTATGGTTGGAATATTGTATATTATATTACATTCTTTTTTTTTTTGGTTTATGTTGTTTAGTGCCATATAATAGTCGGTTTTGATCCCGTTTATACTTCTATCGCACACTGCCGCATACTCTACCATGTACTCTCTTTGTTCCTAAATATAAGTCTTTTTAGAGATTTCAATAAAGACTACATACGATGTATATAGACATATTTTAGAGTGTACATTCACTCATTTTGCTCCGTATGTACTCCACATTAGAATCTCTAAAAAGACTTTCAGATCAGAACCTTATAGTTAGGTAATTAATAAGTGTGTGCAGACTAAAGAGCATTAGTGATGGCTAGGGCGCAGGTTGGATCAAGGAACATACAGCTTAGTGCATGTTAAGGGCTCCTTTGATTTACAGAAATTTCATAGGATTTTTGAAGAATTAGAATTCTTAGAAATTTTTCCTATGTTGGTTGTTTGAGTCATACGATTGGATCCTATTTCATAGGACATGTCACTCCAATCCTGTCTTTTTCCTGTTCTTGCGTTTTGAAAATTCTGCGAATGAGAGAGGCCCTAAGAGTACTGTCCCACCTTCTGTTTGGTATCAAATGACAAATATAAGCATATCTAAAAGCTAGCTGGTGTTAGCACACGAACACGCCACTGTGTACCTCCGGCGTCGAGCGCGATACGCAAGACACGTCGCTGGAGGAGTCTCGCCGGAAGCGCGATTCGCAGGACAAAAGGCGAGAGCTTTTGAGACCCAAAACCTCGTACACTCGGGAGGGACCCCTCAGGAAGTGCGGCGGCTATGGGATGCCCTAGGTCGGTTCAACCGCCCCTAGAGCCTCGGGATTCACAGCTCTCCAACACGAAGAACAGCGAATAATGAGGAAGCAAAAAAAATGAGGGAGAGATAAACGTAGATGAAAAAGCAATAGATTGGTTTTGCGAGTGTGTATTGTTCAATCGGCCGTCACCCCTTAGTTATATAAGAGGCGGCTGGACTTTCCGTGCAAGGAAAAGGCTTGGATTCACGTCCAAAACCCTAGTTTGAGTCCAATTCGGATGATTTGGTCCGAACTTTCCAAAACTGTTCGGTCTAAAACTGGCTGTACCTTGCAGGTCGTTTTTGGGACAGTAAACGACCTTAGATCGGAATCACGTTAAAAAAGTAATCTTAACCGTTTCGACGGGACGAACAACTTTCGTGTTTAACGTTTTTCGATTCGAAACCATTTTGAGGGCCGAATAGCTCGTGCAAAACAGGTTATAATTCACGCTACCCATCAGACATAGGTTGCATGAGTGTTTTGTGCCGGGCGTCACTTTTTGCTTTTGGCAGGGCCGCATTGCGTGGGCTCTAACTTTTGTCTACGTTCTCGGATTAAGACAAATTTTATACCGCAATCGATCGTTTTGACAAGACGAAGACAATCTATGTATAACATTTTCTCATACGAGGCCGTCTTGAAGGCGTAATCGGCCGAACAGTACTCTGATTACAAAATCTTAGTACTTGAAACACAACTTGGTCCCTCGAGATGAGATCGGATGGCAATAACCCAAACTTCAAAGATGTTTTTTTTTTGACAGAACCAAACTTCAAAGATATTCGTGTCGATAATTCGGAACTTTTTTATATTGAATATGATTTTTTTTTTCATTTGAGGCCATCTCATATACGATTTTGGTCATGCCACTGAAAAGTATACGTCTTCTTTCTTAGCACCGGTAGCAAGCCATACAGGCCAGGATGGTTGCTCACTTCCCTTTCCTGGGCTGCATGGAGTAGCCCTTGTGTGAGCAACAGTCGACGCTTGATGCTCTGGATACAGTTGTGGCCGAGCTTGGAGATGGCCACGAATGTGGCTACCAGCTCATGCATCGGAGAGCTTCGCGAGCGCCTTTCCGAGAAGCCACCTCGCAGCGTCGACAGACACCTTCATCACCTCCTCCAGCGAATTATTGGGTTTGTGTGTGGTGAGTGAGAGCTGAGCAGTGCAGAGGACAACACCAAAGTTGTAATGTGCGTGCAGTTTGGTCGATGGCCTCAATGTGCTCGTCTTTATAGCCAGCCAGTGATGTGCTAGTGTGGTGGTGTTTCTCACCATTGTTTGATGTGCGCTCAGAGGATGGAGCGGATCCAGGTTTTTTCTTTCTTTCTTTCTCTAAGAGCAAAACTAGGTGCAAAATACATACAAACATATACTCCCTCCGTCCGTCCGAAAACACTTGTCGGGGGAATGGATGGACGTATTTTAGTTCGACATATATCCACTTTTATCCATTTCTCCGACAAGTATTTCCGGACGGAGGGAGTAGATGATTACATGGGAAAATATCTAGTGATACCAACCCGTATATGCTCCCAATTCAACAAGTACAAATTTAAACATTTTAAAAAGTTCTGAAAGAAATCATGAGCATTCAAAAGAGATGTGTCTATAATCCCTAATAAAATCAGATCTAAATTCGAAATACACATGGAGAGAAAAAAAAAGAAATCTAGATGTGAATAGTGTCATTTTTTGCTTTTGTCTTCTTTTGACACTATTCATGATGGATTTGTCTTTTTTTTTTGTTTCTCAAAGTGTATTTCGGATCTGAATTTTTAGGGCTTGTAGACACATGTGTTGTGAAAATTCCTGATTTTTGTTTCAGAATTTTTCGGAGCTTTTAAATTTGAATGTTTTTAATTGGAAGCATGGGATCACCTAATACTTTTAGTATGGTAGCCTATTGTTTTTTTTTGCTTTGTGAGAAACAGCATAGTAGCTAGCTACCAGAGGGAACTGATTACGGGCCCTGGTTATTGGACCGCATCATCATCTCTATCATAGCAGGCCTGAGCCGGTGGGTTTCAGAGGTTGCCCAACTTCAATGCAAAAAAAAAAAAGGTAATTAAACCTAGACCTCCCGTCACGTGACCTGATCGGAACTCAGCCAAAAAAGTCTTCGATCGATCGTCGGCGCGGATCCATCGATGGGCCGGCGGCGGCGCCACACCCCTAGCATCAAACCGAGCACACCATGGATGACGATGCCAGTCCGGTGGTCCGATCTCCCCGACGATCTTCTCCACACGGTCTACAGCAAGGTCGCCGGCTCGCTCAACCGCGTCCGCTTCGCCGCGGTGTGCAGGTCGTGGCGAGCCACCGCGATCACCTCGCCGCACGCTGCGCCGCCCGTCCTCCCGTGGTTCATCTTCAGCGACGCCCGCGAGGACGACAACAAGACGAAGGTGTACTGCCCCGAGGATGACCAGGTCTTCGTCATGTCGCTGCCGAGCCAGGCGGTCGGCAAGCGGTTCGTGGGTGCCCATGACGGCGGCTTGGTCGCCACGCTTGGGCACAACATGCAGCTCGCGATCGTGAACCTCTTCTCCGGTGTCGAGGTTTCACTCCCCGCCAAGGCCATGTGCTACCTAGGCGGCTGGGACAACATTCGAAAGATTGTCTTTTCGGAATCCCCCACTTCAAGCGACTGCATCCTCGCCACTGTCACCTCCGGATACAATGTCGCCCTCCGTAGGATTGGTTGTCCGAGCAGCGGTTGGACAGAAAAACGACTCGGGTCGAAGCTTGTTGACATCGTATTCTGCAACGGACAACTCTATGGACTCACCATGTGCGAGAAGCTGATCAAGTTTGAAATCGGGGTGAACAAAGATGGCAGGGCGGTGCTCACCAGCAAACCACACACGATGTCCATCCGAGCGCGTCCCCGTCGCCCCGGTATCACGCAACCGAACAACATCATCGAGTTACAAGGCAAGCTAGTGATGGTGGTTAGGACATTGTCAGATGAACTCTTCCTTCAGCCTTACTTCAAGGTGTAACTCGATAGAGGCGGCGGCGGCCATCCCTATCGCGCGCCCCGGTTCCTGCGAGATCCAGCAGGATGAATCCGTGATGCGACCATCCCTCTCGCCTTCGCAGTACGTGCGAACGACATCGGGAAGGAGCAGCTCGCCGGTCTACCACCGCCTCCTCCCCCCACCTCCTCGCTGCCGCCATGGCCTGAAGCAGGCATCCACGAGCAGCGCCTGTGCGCACGCCATGGCTCCCCTCCGGTCCCTCCTTTGCGCCGCCGGCCGCATGGAGGCTGACAGCCACTGCTCAGAGAAGTGCTTAATCCAACAGCGGGGCCATTGAATATTCAGCCGCTGTTTGTCTTGCTCCAGCCGCGACCTTCTGCTGTCGTAATGGTGGCCTTTCTCCGCAAGCCGACCTTTTGCAACTCGGGAGGAAGCTGTCATGGTCATTCGGTGCTTCATTTTATTGGTCATGGGCGTGCGAACAAGGACGTACAATTTCAGACTACATCGATGACTTCTTCAAGTTGAAGGTCATGTGCTCTGTTCTTCGGTATTTGTTTTTTTTCTAAGAAAAATATCGCAACAACTGTACGCCACTTCTTCAGCCCTTATGCAGCCAGCCGCTCCAACTGTCTCATACTGTTTTATCTTCCCCGTTGTCGTGTACAGCCACCCAACGACCTGATTTTCTCCTAACAAAAGAAAACATATGCTGCATGTACCTCAAATAATTGGCATTTGACGCTCCATCTCCTAATCTCTTCCACTTCCTCTCCTCCACGTTCTCTATATAAGAAACTGATGGATCGCACGTTAAAGTTTGTTCTTCACCTCACCTTATTGCCTTCCCATCGTCCTCCAGCACGGGTGGGTTCAGCCGCACCACTCATACTGCACCGCTGGTGATACCCTCTCCTTATTATGTTTGTTTATGCAGAATTTTTAATCTATGCCACCAAGGTCTATGAAAATGGAAGGAGATTGCAATTTTATCGATATATAGAGTTATCATTACTTGCGTGCTCCGTCGTTGAAACTCAATTAAATTGGTCGATCAGCAGGGGCCGATGACCGGCGCCGACGCCGTATGTAGCATCACAGAGAGCATGCCATCGATGAAGTCAGTGCAGTGGACCAATCTCCCCGACGATCTCCTTTGCGTGGCCTACGTCAGGGTTGCCGGCTTGCTCCACCGCGTCCGTTACAATTGCATCACGGCACGAGGCACCACCCGCTCTACCATGGATCATCTTCCACTCATTACGCTACGACATCAACAATGACGGCAAGAAAAGGAGCTTGTACTGTCCTAATGATGGCCAGTTCTTGCGCCTCCAGCTGCGGACTGAGGCAGCCATCAGCAAATAGTTCGTGGGAGCACACGACGGTGGTTGTGTCGTCACACCTGACAATAACTTTCAGCTTGCGATAGTGAACCTCTTCTCCGGTGTTGAGGTGTCGCTCATTGCAAATGAACATGAGGACTCTCAGGGCACTACATAATTCGGAAGGTTGTCATCTGGGAACCCCCAAACTCAAGTGGCCATATCTTGCTGCTGTCATGCCCAAATATGGGCCCGCCCTCTGCATGATTGGTTGTTCAGACAATGGATGAATGGAAACACAAGTTGATGGAGTGACCCCTTGTCAACATTGTATTCTGCAATGGACAGCTGTATGGCATCACCCTCTTCAAGGACATGATCTAGTTCGAGATAGGTGTGAACAAAGACTATGGCTGATGGTCAATGGCAAACCCCACCAGCTGTTGTTACGAATGTATATCCGCTATACCATATACCAGAACAATATCATTGAGCTACATGGCAAATTGGTGATTGTGGGGAGAAACTCACCACCATCACCTGACATCCACGAGCCTTTTCTCAAGGTATCTGAGCTTCTTGGCGAATTGATGGTAGAGTACGCTCATCATTGGAAGGTAACAAACTTAGGTGACTATGCCTTGTTATTAGGAAAAACATGGTCCAAGGCGATGTATGTGTCTACAGCTAGGCGTGGCAGGGTGCAATGTGGTTAATCAAATCAGCATGATCTTATATAGTCGCTCCAGGTGGCATGTTGGTTCTTCCTCCGGATTTCTAGCCTATCAAGAGTAGAGCATAGCATCTTTATTTTTTATTTTTTTAGTTGAGCATGTTTTATTTTATTCCTAGTGTATAATGTACTAACGTCATCCTTCACTATAAATTGGATCGTATAGATTGTTGAAATACATACAATATATAAGTCATAGTTTATTATGAGGTATGTGTGTGCCTTGGTAAAATAATTGATGTCAATCTATAATGATTGGGATGTTGTGTCGAAAAATACTAAAATTACAACTATGCATGGTGTACTTCTATCGTTTCGTTTATCTAGCTATTAGTCTTGACAATGTGTTTTTCCATTTAAGCTAGTTTTTTTTTAAGAACTATCCAGTTTGGGGATTCCATTTATACTTGTATCGTGCACTAACACGTATACTCTATCCCGTATATAGATTCACATTGCATCATTGTGTAATTCAAACATGCATACAGATACAAGGCATATACAGATATATATATGTCATAAGTGTAGACTGTGTAGTAACACTGGTCGTGATTGGAACACAAGCATGTCGTCATCGACTCTGATCCGAGTGTGTAACCACAATGCCTATTCCCAAAAATTAGCATTGAACTACATGCCAAGTTTGCAGAGGTTAATTTTTTCCCCTATTGGGCATACATATCTTATACATTTTGTTCGATCATCATGCTATCAAGTTTGGCTCTTTTAGTTCAATATAGACAGCTTTGTTGCGTGTTACAATCAACACATATCAGGTAATGTATAAATCTTACATACTTTGGAGGCTACATGTAATCAGTCATCATAGTAAAAAAGATGGACACAATTTTCGGAAAAAAAGATGGATGGCAGTTTACGAAACATTCAACATGTAGCTTGATTTAGTTCCGATATGTGCCTTAATTTGGCAGACTAATTACTTCTGGTATATCAAACATTAATGACCAATTAATAACATGTTATCCAAACGATATACTTTTGTATGTACTTATCAGTTCCCAATTAAATTGTGCACCCAATTAATTTCTCGTGTCTATATAAACATTGGCAAACGAGACATAGCTGCAAAAACAGCCAGAGCAAAATAATAGCCAACTACTAGTGATGGGGCTTATGAAGAATACAAGGGCATTGTGCTTGCTAGCTCTTATTGTCATTTCCACCACTTTCTTGTCCTGCCATGCAGCAGGTATGTAGGAGCATACATTAATATTTTCTCCTACGTATTCATTAGTTCCTTTTGTTTGTCCGCCTCTCCTATTTTGTTTAAATCAAACAGCACATCAATTTTAACTGCGTCCCGATGTTGTGTCTGATCTGCAGGTACAATGGACCTTGGACCTATTCTTGGATGTGTAAAGATGAAAAAAGCCTGCTCAGTTAATGGGTGCTTGCGGCAATGTGCCTCTCATGGTTGGAATGCCCACAGATGCATTTGCACCGATGCTGGCCATTGTTGTCACTACGCGGAGGCAATGGCACCAAATTGATAGTAGTAGTATGATATGTTGTTGTCAGCCATATCCTCTGCTTTGCAAGGGTGAATATTAATCATCTATGCCACTGCTGATATAATAGATGAGGAAGATTTAATAACTTCAAAGCTATGTAGTTGAATTATATTTATGAAGGTACTATTCGGGCGATGAGTTCTTCGCTTTTGCTATTCTTCCGTTACCTGAAATTTTATTTTATTTTCAGTGATTTTTTCTCCTATGGCCTGGAACAGCCCACATACAAAGTAGCTAACGCGAAAGACACAAACAGCTAAACTAATTCTGCTAATCAAAATTTTGATTTTATTCCTAGTGTATAAGGTACGAAGGTCAACCTTTGCAAATGTAAAAAAAAAGTCAACCTTCTAATATGAGCTTCACTCCATCACGGATTGAATACAGCACGACGAACGCAACGCTGTTCACCCACATACACATGAAATCAGCGCATGCAAGTATTACTAATGTGCGGTGGGCTGATTGTGAGAGTGGAGCATGTCGCTTCGTAACACCGGGCAGCAAACGTTCGCTCGCTAGATTTCTCGTTGAATATATTTTTCCGGGCAGATCACCAGTGCTGGAAAAAACATGCAAAAAATAAAGTGCTAACATGAATGGGCCACGCGTTTGGCAATACTACTTGTTTTATTTTTCAGTATGGCCCGAGCAGAGATTCCACCTTCCAGCCCACGCAGAGCTAGCTCTGTGAATTACCGTGACCTTCCTGGTCATTTTTTTTTTACTCTTTTCAGTATGGCCCAAGTAGAGATTCAACCTTTCAGCCCATGCAGAGCTAGGTTTGTGAATTACCGTGACCTTCCCGGTCATTTTTTGCAGTAAAAATCAATGGATATAATGAGGAAAAAGAATAAGATTGAACTTGAGATGGGAGGTATCGATCCCCCTGCCCCTATACTTGCATTGTAAAGCGCTCTACCATTTGAGCTACGTCCCCATTTATATCCATAATGTTAATTAGTATAAATTATGTTAATTATACATGAGCGGCTGACAGCCGTGCCGCCAGTACTTCCTTCGTATACTACAACGCTTAATTAATTAACTTGGAATTGGCATAGTACTTAATATGCACCGATTAAGCAGGTAGCTGAATTAGCATAGTCAACCACTAATCAGTTGATACTCCCTTCATTCCCTTATACAAGGCCATTTCGTTTTTTGTGTCAAACTTTGACTTATAATTTTGGTCAACAAAATAAGGATTATATGTCATCAAAAATATATCATCGGAAAGTTCTTTGAAATGTGCATCCAATAAAATACTTTTTGTCACATATAACTCACTTTTTGTTGATAAAATTTATGGTCAAAGTTAGACATAAAAATATGAAATGGCCTTGTATAAGGAAATGGAGGGAGTACTTGTATTCAATTTCAACCTCGTTGTTTTTCAAAAAAGAAATCATCAGTTGTTCCACCACATATAAGATATTGTTCTACTGTTCTGACCTACCATATTTCAAGGATTGTGTATTGTGACGTTTCATGTTTCCACAGAGGAACTGATGATGTAAAGAATATTTAGTTAATTTAGTGGGAGTCAGTGGCGGAGGCAGGGGGCTGGCAGGGGCCCCGGCCCAGGCCATATGGACAGCCCGGCGCAAAGCTATTCATGAGCAGATCTTCTAAACTCCGCAAGCCACCCATTCCTTCGTAATGAAATTTATTTTGGAGCTCAGCGTTTTGTCAGAACAGCGAGTCTCTCACGCTCAAGGAGGTATAGTGCAAGCCCAACCCACCCGAGCGAAGGCCCCACAGACTGGTTATGCCAAGATTCATGTTGATGCCGGGGTCCGAGCTGGCAGAGGAGGCTCGACGGCCGCAGTTTGCCGCGATCAGCATGGTAACTATCTCGGGAGCTCTTCGCTAGTCATTGCAGGTTTGGAGGATCCATTGATCCTGGAGACCATTGATTGAAGAGAGGCTCTTGCAGAAGACCTCAACTTACAGAATCTGTTGATTGCCTCTGATTCCAAGCAGACTATCGCTGACATTCATAGGGGAAGCATAGGGAAGAATGGGTCAATCGTTCACGAGATAAAGCTTAGATCAGTTCAGTTTCATTGTATTTTTACTTTTGAAGGCCGTGCTGCCAACACGGAAGCACATAGCTTAGCCAAGTATTCTCTTGATAGAGGGCCGGGGCGCCACGTTTGGTTGGGCCAACCCCATGACCCTAATTGTATACCACACTCTGTGGTCTTTGATGAATATAATTAGCTTTACCCCCTCAAAAAAAAATGTGATTATTTGCTGCTAAATATCGTATATTATGATGGTTTGGTTGGTTTTGAGTTTTGACCCTCCCTGACAGACCTAACAATTATTACTGCATGCCAAAACTAATCAAGGATCCCTCGTAGTCGTAGCTAACTTGAGTGCTAGGTGGCAAACCACATCGAGCACTGAAGAACGCTGAAGAAATAGGCGTGAGTACGTAGCGAGGAAGGTGGTGCATTGGATCTCGATTTTCATGCGTGGTACTCTACAAATCTTGCTTGCACCTAAATATAGCATACGTGCCTTTTCATGCGTGGAATATATATAGGCAGCAGTTTCCGTGTCTGATTCCAACCAGGCAATGCAACCATATAATGTGCCGTACGTACGTAGGGTATAAGCTGCAACACGATTCGAACCTATTCGAGATCGATCGGAACACGATTTAACAGCTCGTGGGTCGATCGGCCGGCGCGCCGGCCGCATCACACGGAGCACATCTTCCATGTCGATGTCTACGCAGTGGTCCGATCTCCCCGATGACCTCTTCAACCTGATCTACAGCAAGGTCACCGTCCTACGCGACCGTGGGCGCTTCGCCGCCATATGCAGGCCGTGGCGAGCCGCCGCGATTGCGGCGAGGGATGCGGCGCCGCCTGCCCTCCCATGGCTCGTCTTCTCCCCGTCATACGGTGATGAGAGCAGCACGAGGCTCGCATATCGCCCCGAGGACGGTGGGGTCATGCGAATTCCGCTCCCGAGCGAGGCACTCATCGGTAAGCGGGTGGTGGGAGCTCACGACGGGGGCTGGGTTGCGGCGTGTGGGGACATGCATCTTATAGTCGTGAACCTCTTCTCTGGCATCGAGGTGACACTTCCTGCAAAGGACATAAGAACTATCTGCTTAGACATGTACAGCGACATGCTTTGGAAGGTTGTCTTCTCAAAATCTCCCACCGCATGTGGATGTGTCATTGCTGCTATCACCGACGAATATGGCATCGCCCTCTGCCGGCTTGGTTTTCTTGAGAGCGGGTGGACCACAACACAATGTGATACACTAAAACTCATGGACATCGTATTCTGCAGTGGACGGCTCTATGGCCTCACCCGCATCAAGGAACTTATCAAGTTCGAAATAGGTGCGAACAAAGATGGTGGGCTGGTGGTCACGTGGGAACACAATCAGCCGATCAGCATTGGTAGAGGCATTGCTCCGTGCATGAACTACATTGTTGAGCTGCACGGCAAGCTCGCGATGTTGGAGAGGACCTGGTCGTCAAACGGCATCCGCCGCGGACCTTTGTGGAAGGTGTTTAAGCTTGTTGACGACTCGACCAGAAAGGATGCTCTCAAGTGGGAGGAGATAACGAGCTTGGGTGACCATGCCTTGTTTTTTGGGGAAATGTGGTCGAAAATGGTGTACGTGTCGGCGGCTGGGCGTAGCGGGGTGCAAGCGAACTACGTCTATGTCGACGACATGGCGTTGACGCATTTGTACGGCCATTATGTGACAGTAGCTTACTAGCTCGGTTGGGTTTTGCTTGCTTCATTGACTTGCGTAGTAATGATCTTTTGGCTCTTTCAGCCGAGTCAGCCTCGCTATATAGATGGGACCATGTCGGCTATGGATGACTCTGACTGAGTAAACACGTCGCTGACGTATCTAGGCTTTCAAAGATCCTGCAGTAAGTTGTCCAGCCGCAACACCAGATCCTAATTCTCTCCGGGGAGCACTGTAACTAGATAGCGCAATGATCGGTCGATGTAGTCGATCCGGGTATGTGCATGTTGCTCCTTGTTGCCAACACGTCGCACAGGCGGCAGGCTGTGTGCATTGTGTGATATATAGAGGCATGGGAAAATCCCTCCTTTTTGGAAAAAAAAACTGCGATCAATGAGGTGATGCCAGGTGTTGCGATTTGTGCACGTACGTACATACACTTGCCTACGAATGATGTAGATCGAAGATCTTTTTTTTTTACGCGTCTGCTTCAGTGCCTGTAGTCATCGTTAGGTGGTCCGCGGACCTAATTGTAACTTTGTTATTTCTTGTGCTCTTTATACAGCCATGATAATTGCTGAATAGATCAGAAGTTTTTTCCGAAAAAAAAAGACACATTGAAGAACGCTGAAGAAATAGGCGTGAGTGCGTACCAAGGAAGGTGATGCTTTAGATCTCGATCTTCATGGAAACGTGCGTTTATAGTATACGTGCCTTTTCATGCATATAGGCAGTTTCGGTGTCTGATTCCAGCCAGGCAATGTATAATAACCATATAATATACTCCCTCCGTCCCAAAATAAGTGATTCAATTTTATACTAAGTTTGTATTAAAGTTAGTACAAAGTTGAGTCACTTATTTTAGGACGGAGGGAGTATGTCCTAAGCACATAGGGTAAGCTGCAACACGATTCGAACCTACTCGAGATCAATCGGAACACGATTTAACAGCTAGTGGGTCGCTCTGCCGGCGGCGCCGTCCGCTTCACACGGAGGACCTCTTCCACGTTGATGTCGACGCACTGGTCCGATCTCCCCGACGACATCTTCCAACTGATCTACAGCAAGGTCACCGTCCTACGCGACCGTGTGCGCTTCGCCTCCATATGCAGGCCGTGGCGAGCCGCCGCGATTGCGGCGAGGGACGCGGCGCCACCTGCCCCCCCCCCCCCCCCCCCCCCCCCCCAATGGCTCGTCTTCTCCTCGTCATACGGCGATAAGAGCAGCACAAGGCTCGCATATCGCCCCGAGGACGGTGGGGTCATGCAAATCCCGCTCCCGAGCAAAGCGCTCATCGATAAGCGGGTGGTGGGAGCTCACGACGGGGGCTGGGTTGCGGCATGCGGGGACATGCAACTTATAGTCGTGAACCTCTTCTCTGGCATCGAGGTGACACTTCCTGCAAAGGACATAAGAACTATCTGCTTAGACATGTACAGCCACATGCTTTGGAAGGTTGTCTTCTCAAAATCTCCCACCGCATGTGGATGTGTCATTGCTGCCATCACCGACGAATATGGCATCGCCCTCTGCCGGCTTGGTTTTCCTGAGAGCGGGTCGACGGCCACACAATGTGGTACACTAGATCTCATGGACATCGTATTCTGCAGTGGACGGCTCCATGGCCTCACCCGCATCAAGGAACTAATCAAGTTCGAAATAGGTGCGAACAAAGATGGTGGGCTGGTGGTCACGTGGGAACGCAATCAGCCGATCAGCATTGGTAGAGGCATTGCTCCGTGTATGAACTACATTGTTGAGCTGCACGGCAAGCTCGCGATGTTGGAGAGGACCTGGTCGTCAAACGGCATCAGGCGCGGACCTTTGTGGAAGGTGTTTAAGCTTGTTGACGACTCGACCAGAAAGGATGCTCTCAAGTGGGAGGAGATAACGAGCTTGGGTGACCATGCCTTGTTTTATGGGGAAATGTGGTCGAAAATGGTGTACGTGTCGGCGGCAGGGCGTAGCGGGGTGCAAGCGTCCATGCCGACGACATGGCGTTGACGTATTTGTACGGCCATGATGATCATGTATATCCTACGCTAGATGAAAGCAGTGGGGATGTCATGCGAGAGATCAAATCAGCAGGATCTATTATAGTTCCTCATGCTTCAACTGGCACGTGGATTCTCCCTCCGGATTATTCTAGCCGACCAAGAGTACTCTAGCATGACACCTCTAATTTTATTCATAGCGTACAAGATATTAAGGTTAACCTTAACCACAATTAAGTCGCGTAGATCAATAGAAATTGCACACAGTGTCAAGCCTTGTTAAATTATCGTTGCCGACTGGGGGATGTATGGTTGGAATATTGTATATTATATTACATTCTTTTTTTTTTGGTTTATGTTGTTTAGTGCCATATAATAGTCGGTTTTGATCCCGTTTATACTTCTATCGCACACTGCCGCATACTCTACCATGTACTCTCTTTGTTCCTAAATATAAGTCTTTTTAGAGATTTCAATAAAGACTACATACGATGTATATAGACATATTTTAGAGTGTACATTCACTCATTTTGCTCCGTATGTACTCCACATTAGAATCTCTAAAAAGACTTTCAGATCAGAACCTTATAGTTAGGTAATTAATAAGTGTGTGCAGACTAAAGAGCATTAGTGATGGCTAGGGCGCAGGTTGGATCAAGGAACATACAGCTTAGTGCATGTTAAGGGCTCCTTTGATTTACAGAAATTTCATAGGATTTTTGAAGAATTAGAATTCTTAGAAATTTTTCCTATGTTGGTTGTTTGAGTCATACGATTGGATCCTATTTCATAGGAAACCTAACATTCACTCAAACCTCTTTTTACAATTACTTTATTCTTCTGTGGCATCAAACAGTCTCTGGTATCGTATAAGATTCAAGTGGACATGTCACTCCAATCCTGTCTTTTTCCTGTTCTTGCGTTTTGAAAATTCTGCGAATGAGAGAGGCCCTAAGAGTACTGTCCCACCTTCTGTTTGGTATCAAATGACAAATATAAGCATATCTAAAAGCTAGCTGGTGTTAGCACACGAACACGCCACTGTGTACCTCCGGCGTCGAGCGCGATACGCAAGACACGTCGCTGGAGGAGTCTCGCCGGAAGCGCGATTCGCAGGACAAAAGGCGAGAGCTTTTGAGACCCAAAACCTCGTACACTCGGGAGGGACCCCGTCAGGAAGTGCGGCGGCTATGGGCTGCCCTAGGTCGGTTCAACCGCCCCTAGAGCCTCGGGATTCACAGCTCTCCAACACGAAGAACAGCGAATAATGAGGAAGCAAAAAAAATGAGGGAGAGATAAACGTAGATGAAAAAGCAATAGATTGGTTTTGCGAGTGTGTATTGTTCAATCGGCCGTCACCCCTTAGTTATATAAGAGGCGGCTGGACTTTTCGTGCAAGGAAAAGGCTTGGATTCACGTCCAAAACCCTAGTTTGAGTCCAATTCGGATGATTTGGTCCGAACTTTCCAAAACTGTTCGGTCTAAAACTGGCTGTACCTTGCAGGTCGTTTTTGGGACAGTAAACGACCTTAGATCGGAATCACGTTAAAAAAGTAATCTTAACCGTTTCGACGGGACGAACAACTTTCGTGTTTAACGTTTTTCGATTCGAAACCATTTTGAGGGCCGAATAGCTCGTGCAAAACAGGTTATAATTCACGCTACCCATCAGACATAGGTTGCATGAGTGTTTTGTGCCGGGCGTCACTTTTTGCTTTTGGCAGGGCCGCATTGCGTGGGCTCTAACTTTTGTCTACGTTCTCGGATTAAGACAAATTTTATACCGCAATCGATCGTTTTGACAAGACGAAGACAATCTATGTATAACATTTTCTCATACGAGGCCGTCTTGAAGGCGTAATCGGCCGAACAGTACTCTGATTACAAAATCTTAGTACTTGAAACACAACTTGGTCCCTCGAGATGAGATCGGATGGCAATAACCCAAACTTCAAAGATGTTTTTTTTTTTGACAGAACCAAACTTCAAAGATATTCGTGTCGATAATTCGGAACTTTTTTATATTGAATATGATTTTTTTTTTCATTTGAGGCCATCTCATATACGATTTTGGTCATGCCACTGAAAAGTATACGTCTTCTTTCTTAGCACCGGTAGCAAGCCATACAGGCCAGGATGGTTGCTCACTTCCCTTTCCTGGGCTGCATGGAGTAGCCCTTGTGTGAGCAACAGTCGACGCTTGATGCTCTGGATACAGTTGTGGCCGAGCTTGGAGATGGCCACGAATGTGGCTACCAGCTCATGCATCGGAGAGCTTCGCGAGCGCCTTTCCGAGAAGCCACCTCGCAGCGTCGACAGACACCTTCATCACCTCCTCCAGCGAATTATTGGGTTTGTGTGTGGTGAGTGAGAGCTGAGCAGTGCAGAGGACAACACCAAAGTTGTAATGTGCGTGCAGTTTGGTCGATGGCCTCAATGTGCTCGTCTTTATAGCCAGCCAGTGATGTGCTAGTGTGGTGGTGTTTCTCACCATTGTTTGATGTGCGCTCAGAGGATGGAGCGGATCCAGGTTTTTTCTTTCTTTCTTTCTCTAAGAGCAAAACTAGGTGCAAAATACATACAAACATATACTCCCTCCGTCCGTCCGAAAACACTTGTCGGGGGAATGGATGGACGTATTTTAGTTCGACATATATCCACTTTTATCCATTTCTCCGACAAGTATTTCCGGACGGAGGGAGTAGATGATTACATGGGAAAATATCTAGTGATACCAACCCGTATATGCTCCCAATTCAACAAGTACAAATTTAAACATTTTAAAAAGTTCTGAAAGAAATCATGAGCATTCAAAAGAGATGTGTCTATAATCCCTAATAAAATCAGATCTAAATTCGAAATACACATGGAGAGAAAAAAAAAGAAATCTAGATGTGAATAGTGTCATTTTTTGCTTTTGTCTTCTTTTGACACTATTCATGATGGATTTGTCTTTTTTTTTTGTTTCTCAAAGTGTATTTCGGATCTGAATTTTTAGGGCTTGTAGGCACATGTGTTGTGAAAATTCCTGATTTTTGTTTCAGAATTTTTCGGAGCTTTTAAATTTGAATGTTTTTAATTGGAAGCATGGGATCACCTAATACTTTTAGTATGGTAGCCTATTGTTTTTTTTTGCTTTGTGAGAAACAGCATAGTAGCTAGCTACCAGAGGGAACTGATTACGGGCCCTGGTTATTGGACCGCATCATCATCTCTATCATAGCAGGCCTGAGCCGGTGGGTTTCAGAGGTTGCCCAACTTCAATGCAAAAAAAAAAAAAGGTAATTAAACCTAGACCTCCCGTCACGTGACCTGATCGGAACTCAGCCAAAAAAGTCTTCGATCGATCGTCGGCGCGGATCCATCGATGGGCCGGCGGCGGCGCCACACCCCTAGCATCAAACCGAGCACACCATGGATGACGATGCCAGTCCGGTGGTCCGATCTCCCCGACGATCTTCTCCACACGGTCTACAGCAAGGTCGCCGGCTCGCTCAACCGCGTCCGCTTCGCCGCGGTGTGCAGGTCGTGGCGAGCCACCGCGATCACCTCGCCGCATGCTGCGCCGCCCGTCCTCCCGTGGTTCATCTTCAGCGACGCCCGCGAGGACGACAACAAGACGAAGGTGTACTGCCCCGAGGATGACCAGGTCTTCGTCATGTCGCTGCCGAGCCAGGCGGTCGGCAAGCGGTTCGTGGGTGCCCATGACGGCGGCTTGGTCGCCACGCTTGGGCACAACATGCAGCTCGCGATCGTGAACCTCTTCTCCGGTGTCGAGGTTTCACTCCCCGCCAAGGCCATGTGCTACCTAGGCGGCTGGGACAACATTCGAAAGATTGTCTTTTCGGAATCCCCCACTTCAAGCGACTGCATCCTCGCCACTGTCACCTCCGGATACAATGTCGCCCTCCGTAGGATTGGTTGTCCGAGCAGCGGTTGGACAGAAAAACGACTCGGGTCGAAGCTTGTTGACATCGTATTCTGCAACGGACAACTCTATGGACTCACCATGTGCGAGAAGCTGATCAAGTTTGAAATCGGGGTGAACAAAGATGGCAGGGCGGTGTTCACCAGCAAACCGCACACGATGTCCATCCGAGCGCGTCCCCGTCGCCCCGGTATCACGCAACCGAACAACATCATCGAGTTACAAGGCAAGCTAGTGATGGTGGTTAGGACATTGTCAGATGAACTCTTCCTTCAGCCTTACTTCAAGGTGTAACTCGATAGAGGCGGCGGCGGCCATCCCTATCGCGCGCCCCGGTTCCTGCGAGATCCAGCAGGATGAATCCGTGATGCGACCATCCCTCTCGCCTTCGCAGTACGTGCGAACGACATCGGGAAGGAGCAGCTCGCCGGTCTACCACCGCCTCCTCCCCCCACCTCCTCGCTGCCGCCATGGCCTAAAGCAGGCATCCACGAGCAGCGCCTGTGCGCACGCCATGGCTCCCCTCCGGTCCCTCCTTTGCGCCGCCGGCCGCATGGAGGCTGACAGCCACTGCTCAGAGAAGTGCTTAATCCAACAGCGGGGCCATTGAATATTCAGCCGCTGTTTGTCTTGCTCCAGCCGCGACCTTCTGCTGTCGTAATGGTGGCCTTTCTCCGCAAGCCGACCTTTTGCAACTCGGGAGGAAGCTGTCATGGTCATTCGGTGCTTCATTTTATTGGTCATGGGCGTGCGAACAAGGACATACAATTTCAGACTACATCGATGACTTCTTCAAGTTGAAGGTCATGTGCTCTGTTCTTCGGTATTTTTTTTTTTTCTAAGAAAAATATCGCAACAACTGTACGCCACTTCTTCAGCCCTTATGCAGCCAGCCGCTCCAACTGTCTCATACTGTTTTATCTTCCCCGTTGTCGTGTACAGCCACCCAACGACCTGATTTTCTCCTAACAAAAGAAAACATATGCTGCATGTACCTCAAATAATTGGCATTTGACGCTCCATCTCCTAATCTCTTCCACTTCCTCTCCTCCACGTTCTCTATATAAGAAACTGATGGATCGCACTTTAAAGTTTGTTCTTCACCTCACCTTATTGCCTTCCCATCGTCCTCCAGCACGGGTGGGTTCAGCCGCACCACTCATACTGCACCGCTGGTGATACCCTCTCCTTATTATGTTTGTTTATGCAGAATTTTTAATCTATGCCACCAAGGTCTATGAAAATGGAAGGAGATTGCAGTTTGAAAATAAATCTAGGTAATCTTTGTGCTCCACTGTTTACTCAATATCTTTTTTGAAACTTTGCTAATGTCAATTTTTTTTGTATGTATCTGCCAAGACAGTACTTTTGTTGTTCCGGTTGTTTGCTGTAGGTATACTTATAGCCTACGATCTTAAGTGATATCCCACCATGCAACAAATTGTGCGTATTAAATTGATTTGTATGTATGGAATTTTGTTATCACAATCAGTTTATTTAACTTCAGATCATTGCAAGAGAAGTAAATTGTTTCTTTTGGGTATGTATCTATCTTTGTACAATATATCAAGTTTAGTTAATTTGATTTCATTGTTTATATATGTATTTAAAGTTAGCCAGATTGTCTGCATGTCGTATAAGTGCAATTGCATGGCCAAGCAGTTCTGATCCATGACGTTATTGTCTGTGAGGCATACATTTAATTATTGTTGGAAGCTTCTGGTGAAACTTTGAAGAATGAATCCCTTACTACAATTTTTTAATTTGTTTGAAGAGCTTATTGTAATTTGCAAGGCTCAAACAACATAGAACTATGATTCAAGTCTGATAGTTGCTTATACATTGCGCAAAAATATGGTTTGCGTGAGTTCACAAATACCCCACTAAAGTGGTAGAATTCATTTCCTTCTTATCTCTTATATGTCGTCTGATAATACACCTATGAATCTTTAGGATTTGGCACAATAATATCTCGCAGCAACGCGCGGGGTATTATCTAGTATATAGAAAATTTTCGAACCATTCATTCTTGTTTAACTTTTGTCGCTTAATGTTTTTGGCTATGTATCTCGACAATACATTTTGACTTTCTATGCTAAGATCAGTTTTAGATTCATGATAATAACTTGTATCATGAAATGACACGTACCCTAGCACATGTAGAGATTCATATTGGAGCCTTGTGTAATTCAATCAAGCACCTAGAGATATATAAATGTACATGCCATATGGTTCAAGTGCAGACTGTGTAGTAAGACATATTAGTGGTGATTGAAACACAAGCATGATATCGTCGTCAAATCGGATGACCACCAGCGGCACCATTCGTAGCATAGGTCATGTTGCTCCCACACACACTCATGGAGGATCATAGGTAAAATATGTTTCTCTATAGGGTATATACATCTTATACATTATTTGATTGACCATCGTGCTAGCCTTTGGCTCTGTTATTTTCGATTGATTGCTTTAATTCGTTGTGGGTTGCAGTCAAAAACTTATAAGGCATATACAACATATATATTTAGAGGCTCTCCTAATCAACCATAATACTATACATTGATGGATGGTAGTTTCCCAAAAACAAAACATGGACAATCATTCATAAGCATTCAAGGAAATAAACAATAGTAATATACTTGAATTGAGAAAATAATATTTATGAGTAAATAAAAGGTGAACATTGATGGAGAGAGGAAATATGGATTTAAAACTAGCAAGCTAGTCAAATGCGAAACTTTTAGATGTGGCATGGTCACTTGGGTGTACTTCACAATATAGTGGAATCTTATGAACCATCGATGACATGCTATACAAAACATAACTAAATCTAGTTGTGATATATGTATTAATTTAGTAAACTATATCAAACATTAATATAAACTATTACTAGTAGAATGCCCGTGCATTGTTACGGGCCTTTTTAATTATTTTAGTATCCATACTGACCAGTCAATGGTTTTTATTATAAGATAAACTTCAATGAAGCCCCGGTCTTATATTACTCCAAGTGACAACGGTTTTTTAGTAAAAAAAATTATTTATAACCCACACATGATCAGACGATGCAGCAGTCGCCAATCCTCCAAAGAGTGCAATCATGCCCATGACATCACGTATGAGTCCATACTGACCAGTCAATGGTTTTTGGTATAAGATAAAATTCAATGAGGCCCCTGTCTTATATTACTCCAAGTGTCAAC
The DNA here is from genome assembly GCA_039707655.1 of Elymus sibiricus. Taxonomy (NCBI): domain Eukaryota; kingdom Viridiplantae; phylum Streptophyta; class Magnoliopsida; order Poales; family Poaceae; genus Elymus; species Elymus sibiricus. The sequence continues at coordinate 394,624,623 of CM077674.1, forward strand.
GGTTTTTTTGCAAGAAAAATATTTATAACCCACACATGATCAGACGCTGCAGCAGTCGCCAATCCTTGAAAGAGTGCAATCGTGCCCATGACATTACGTATAAGTCCGGCACCTAGTTTCACACCAATTGATCTCTTGTAATATGATACTTACACCAAGTGATCTTTTGTAATATATGATACTCTTTTAACCCACGTATGTGTATCTACTTGAAACAAGTTTACACCATCATCCATAAGGGAGGCCTAGCGGAAAATTTAGACTATCTATTGGCCACTTATCAATGGAGGGACTTTACTAATGCAATTTTGCAACTTAAATTACCTACACACAGTTAAACCTATAATCAATCAAATAAAAATATACAAAATGCTTTTTTTGTTTGTCCCAGTTACTTTGCCTCTTCTTTGCTGCTGCATAGCATGGCCGATGCTATCAGCCCCAAGGAGAAGCACTCCTTCTGTGGAAGTCTTTCCTCAACCTCACCTCCCTGTCATAATGGTCTGCCGATACCGTTTCACCTGCAATATTTCGACCGTGCTAGCGCCATTAGAAGTTTACAACGGCTAAACATTTATCCGAAGAGAAATTCTGTGGAGACATTAGGAGAATGAGGTTACGTGGTACGGAAAATGTGCGTAGTTTGTCACGAAGAGAGGTTGTTGCAGGGTCCTCCTCGGCCAGCTTCTTGTAGTGGATCATGATGTCGGAGGGATCCCATTCTCCACTGTCTGAGGCCACCAGCTAGCCGTAGCCGTCGACGCTCATCAGCCCAAGCCCAGCTGCCGCTACCCGTGCATTGCCAAGGAATAAAGAAGACATTGTCAAACATTTGTTCTATTTCAGAAATGTGAGTTAATTCTCTCTCATGCTTATTTCCTCCTCGGCGGTTGCAGTGTCTCTTCAAACCATCTTCTACTTGAGAAGACAAGTGACATCTTTTTCTCCGCCCCTCCTTCCCCTCCATATCTGCTCTCTTCATCTGTAGTTTCCTCCTTGTTAGTTGTCCTATCTCTTTAACCCTCCTCTAATTTCGAGAAGACAAGTGACATCTTTTCCTCCATCCCTCGTTTCCCTACACATCATCCACCTTTCTCTCGCATTGTTATCGCTTCAAAATATGTCATCTCCCTCTACAATCTTAAAAGGAACATTATCTTGAAATCATAGTGGAAAAAATCTAGCATGCTCTCTGTAATAGGAGCAGCACCGCATATCATGAACCTGAAGCAAGATATTTTTCTATTTTAACAAATTTTATATAAAAAAAACCTATTTTTTTATATTATCTATACATGTGTATCTATCTGTACCATAATATTTTTGAATATTATGGAATTAGAGAAATTTACATGCTTTCTCATTCCATTCCCGAGGAGCTGGATGATAAGAAACTCTCATGTCCATTTTTGCAGTAGTAATAGGACATTAAGCAGTAAACAAATATCATATGATATATGCAAGTGATGTCGAATGTACATAGGTGTAAATCGCAATCAAACTTTGATTACAGGGCGCCTCTTGTTAGGTAGCCAAAAAGTGGAAAATTGAATTGAACTGATTTCCTTTTTAAGTGCCCATTTGTTTCAACGGAACAAAAATAATAGACATTGAATGACAACAAGTGTCTTCCTGTTCCTTGCCCTTCTTCGATAACCACATTTCATCCCCTTTGTTCTCTTCAGCTTTGTCACTCATCTACTTCACCGCTAATGCAAGAACCCCGGATAAGCAATCAGACCATTCCGTCACAAACTGGTCATAAAGTGTAGTAAAAATAAATAAATTGAATGCAACAATTATATAGGGAAAGCTAACCTGAATACCAACATAGCTACACAGGTAGAAATCAAACTCAGAATCTTGGCAAATATGTAAATAGAGCAATTTAAGGACATCAAGATTGAATAAGATAGACCGCCACAACAGAAAATGAAAAGGCTAATGCACTCAAACAACTACTTCGACCTGAAGATGGAACAACGAAACAACTCGTCCAACACACACATACAATAACTGAACACTAAGTTATTGTTTACCATGGAAAAAAGTGCAAAAATATCTCAGTCAAAAACATAACTCGCACCTGAATAAGCATGATGAATTAAATATCTTCAGAAAGAGGCCATTCCTTCACACAGTAACGGGGTTCTGTTCTTCGTTCGACATAGCAAAAAGTCACATACATGAAACTTACGGCTAGCAAAAGATTGTCCAGATAATGATTACTGCAGGTGCATGTGCATGTGCCAACTGAAGGTGATGCAGACCACCCCATCTTGCTCTCCTATGCTCCCTACAAAACAATCTGGTCAAGAGCGATGCAAAAAGATTTACATGCAAAAAAATCAAATTTTGTAGATGACCGGCTAATTTTTTTTAAATAATACATCTTTTTAATAAATTTGAAAAATAATACGCACTTTCAAATATTTGCAAAAATAATACAGCGTCAGTGTTTAGGAGGCCGACTGGGCTCATTCGGCCTGTAGAAAGCCGACAGCCACCACTCGGCTTATAGGAAGCCGACAGGTCGCCATTCTGCCGCGTGGCGGCCAATCGTTGGTGCGAGCACGTCACCGCGGCCGACTGTGCTCAGTCGGCTTCCTATAAGCCGACAGCTGGCCAGTCGGCTTCCTATAAGCCGACTGTTGCGGCCACGGGTTACACAGCGCGCCCGAGCCATCTTCTTCCTCTCTTCTTTCTCTCCTTTGCTCCTCTTCACTTCTTCTCTCCACTCCGAAACTAGTCCCAATTTATACACAAGATACAACCACTTTTTTGCCAATTTTCCACCGTAGTTGCATTGTACATGGTTGGAGGAGTCAAGGGAAACCTCGATCTCGTCATGGGATAGTCTGTGGTGGTGGTGAACATTTTCGTGGAGGAGGAGGGGGTGCTGCACGTGGAGAAGGAGGTGGTGGAGGAGGGGGTGCTGCACGTGGAGGAGGAGGTGGTGGAGGAGGGGGTGCTGCACGTGGAGAAGGGCCGCCGTTCGTCGTTGCTTCGCACGCTTCAAGGGTATAATACAAGTTACATTTTGACTGTCATATTAGTTGTGCAATTTTTTAGTTGGTTCGGTAATATATCGTAACATATTTAGTTGATCCGGTAATATTTAGATGTCAAATATTTAGGTGTCCGTTAATATTTAGGTGACCGTAATATTTAGGTGACCGTAATATTTAGGTGACCGGTAATATTTAGTTGTCTGTTAATATTTAGGTGTCCGGTAATACTTAGGTGACCGGTAATATTTAGGCGTCCGGTAATATATAGTTGTCCGTTAATATTTCGGTGACCGGTAATATTTAGGTGACCGGTAATATTCCGGAATATTTTTATATGTCTGATATTTCAGTTTATGAATATTTTTAAGTGCACCGATAATATCCCATAATATATTATATGTTTGACTTGCTGCTTAATAGTTATCCATGTTGAATATTTTAGGTCAGCAGATATGTCAGATGTAGTGAAGTTCACTTTTTTCTACGGTCATGGTACTGTCCAAACAAATCAGTTGGGAGTTGATCTTAGTGAGTTCGAGAACATAGTGGTTCCAATTAGTGCCCCTGAAACATGGTCTGTTGGTCAGTTGACAGAGTGGTTGACAAGATGTTTAGGGTATAATACTGAAACTCATACCGTCGGTGTTCATGCATTGTGGAGCCGGTCAAGTTCGAACATTTTCTTTTATTTGAGGCCAATCGAGCGGGACTCTCAGTGGGTGCGCTGGTTGGAAGGATGTGCAAAAAGGATCGTAAATCCTTGCGCCTTAGTGCTTCCTGTCCTGAAGGAGGTCAGTGCCCCTGAAGGCGAGGGCGGTTATGATCCTGGCCAGAGCAGTGCAGGGATACATCTATCTATGTTAGATGTTCCGTCAAATGCTGGATATGATGGCCACGAATCAGGGCAGAGTAGTCAGGTAGAAGGAGGAAATGCTGATGTTTATGACGTTGGCCAGGCTGATGCTGACGAGGTAGATGGCCAAATGCAAAACCTGATGGAAGATGAAGATACAGATGTTGATATTGGTCATGCTGATAATTCCGACGAGTCGGATGAAGATGAGAACGTAGAGGTGGTGCCTAATCCTGCAGCATGGAATCATGACTTCTCGTCTGCAATGAACGTCAATGATGGCCATGATTCTGCCTGGCAATATCACCAGAACAACATTGCGACGGGTGGTATGTACCCCAACAAGGAAGCTCTGAAGGATGCAATCACTCAGTGGGCAATGTCCACGCAAAGGGTTTTGAGAGCTGCCGTGTCTAGTCAGCAATTTTTGACAATGGTATGCAAGAACGGTGGTTGTCCCGCGAGGGTGCATGGCTATCTCCCAAAGTATGGCACAAGTTGGGTGATCAGTGACTTCGTACAGCACACATGTGTTATTCCGTATATCCCTCAAGATCATGGTAACCTTTCGTCCACGCTTATTGCTCGATTGTTTTACAGCGAGATAGTGGAGAGCAAAGCGATGGAAGTGAAGGCTATCCAGACAAAAGTCTTCGTCAGGTTCAATTACAGAATTTCTTATGGCAAGGCTTGGAGGGCTAAGCACATGGCGCTTGAGAAGAGATTTGGTTCGTATTTCGATGCATATGACTGTGTTGTCCGTCTCCTCCACACACTGCAGTACCGGAATCCAGGCACCTATGTTGACATCGAAGACTTGGTCATGCCGGAGTTCCCAACTGTGATGGTGCTGCATCGATTGTTCTTCTCTTTCGGTGTATGCATCGAAGCTTTCAGTCATTGTAGACCGGTGATATGTGTAGATGGCACATTTCTCACTGGCAAGTACAAGGGTCAGATCCTAACCGCCATTGGTCAGGACGGTCAAAATCAAGTAGTCCCACTAGCATTTGCTTTTGTGGAGAGCGAGAATATTGAAAGTTGGACTTGGTTCTTCAGGCAACTGAAAATAGCAGTTGTGAAGGATAAGCCGAATGTGTGCATCCTTCATGACAGGCATGCAGGTATACTGAGTGCGATAAGGACACTGACAAACCCTGTGCGTGATGAGCCAACTCCATGGCCGGACATGCAGAGCCGTTGGTGCATGCGTCACCTGGGGGCCAATTTCTTCTCGCAGTTCAGAAATAAGAACCTTATGAATCTATTCAAAAAACTCTGCAAGCAGAACCAGGAATGGAAGTACATGAAGATACGTGAGAGACTTAATGTGTGCACTCTGAGACATGTTAGGGACAGGAAAGCTGCAAGGGATGCAGCTGTGAGGGCACATGTAGAAGCAGTAGCTGCACAGTTAGCAACAGGACCAGCGGCCGAGGAGAAAGAACCTGTAGGGCTTTGTGATTTGCCAGGATTTGACCCACCTGGTACTAGGAGAAGGCTTGGCAGGACGATTAAAACATTCGAGCAGTGGATAGAGCATGAGCCTCTGGAGAGGTGGTCTTTGCTGCATGACACACATGGAGCAAGGTATGGTGTCATGACTACCAACCTAGCTGAAACTTATAACTTTGTCCTCAGAGGAAACCGTGCTTTGCCACTGACAGCAATCGTTGAGGGTATTTTCTATGGCACGGTGAAGTATTTCAGAGATAGACGTCAAGCAGCAGAGTTGCATATCACAAACAACCCAAACACACGTTATTGTGAAAGGGTTATGGAGTACATGAATGCTAAGATGCGGAAAGCTAGGACTCACACTGTAGTCCCCATCGGAAATCAAGAAAGAAGGTTTGAGGTCCGATTAGCTAACAACAAATTCGGATGTGGAAATCAGGTGTTGACGCATGAGGTGAAAATTGGCAATGAAGTCAGGCCAACGTGCGAGTGCACATGCAACAAACCGAAGTTGCTTCATCTACCTTGCTCTCATGTACTTGCTGCTTGCGGGCAGCTAGGACTTGATGCAATCTCTTTCGTGTCTCCATATTTCCTGAAACAGTCCGTGGTCAATACCTGGACAGGTGAGTTGCAGGGATTTCAATCAATGGGTAACTTCACCACTGTTAACCCTGTTGAAAGGCGGTACATTCCGGACCCACGGAATATGCGTACAAGCAGAGGTAGACGTCAGTCTCAACGCATCCGGAATGATATGGATGAATCTAAAGCCGGAGGGCCAACTATTCAATGCATTCTATGCAACGATTTTGGCCACAGGGACCCTAATTGTCCCACCTTCGTGACTGGGCGTGGACGAGGAAACCGGGGACGAAGAGGAAGAAGAGGGATAGGAGGAAGAGGAAGAAACTAAGTGTGTCACTCTGTTTAAATTCTGTATTAAGTGTGACACTCTGTTTAAATTCTGTATTAAGTGTGGCACTCTGTTTAAATTTTGTATTAAGTGTGTCACTCTGTTTAATTCTGTATTAAGTGTGGCACTCTGTTTAAATTTTGTATTAAGTGTGGCACTCTGTTTAAATTTTGTATTAAGTGTGGCACTCTGTTTAATTCTGTATTAAGTGTGGCACTCTGTTTAATTCTGTATTAAGTGTGGCACTCTTTTTAAATTCTGTATTAAGTGTGGCACTCTATTTAAATTTGTATGGTGCGTGCAACTGTGTTATCATAAGTGCAGGAATGGAGGATGAACACCCACCATTGATTGATCCTTTCATTGATAGTGGCCATCGTGGTAGAATGTTAGACGAACGCCCTCTGTTACCCCTAGTCACTCGCACTCCTAAGCATGACTGGAAGATACACCCGGATTGGACTGAGAGGTACGGGTTTTATTAATTTTGTTTGTTAGGTGTTTTATCCGATAACAAATCATTGAACCTTTGTGCGGTGTTATACGCAGGTTGAAATGGGCTGGGCTTTTACCTTTCGCGCGTCTTGTTGAGGCCAGAGGTGGACGACAGAAACACGTTGGTATTGACCACTCTTTGCTCACGTGCTTAGTGGATCGATGGAGGCCGGAGACCCACACGTTTCACTTCCGTTGGGGAGAGATGGCTCCTACTCTCGAGGATGTGTCACTTTTGCTTGGACTACCCTTGTCGGGTCATGCCATAGGACCATTGGAGGCACCGGATGGTTGGGAGCAGCAACTTCGTGCACGTTTCCAGAATCTCTACCCCGATGCTCCGGCATTAGCCGCGGAGCATCACGGACCTAAGTTCGATTGGTTGGGGAAATTCGAGGTTTGTTCATCTTTCCCTTGTCTTGCATATTCTCTTGTCTTGCATCTTTCCCTTGTCTTGCGTATTCTCTATTTACTAATTGTCCATCTTTACTTATTGCCTACAGATCCAGAAGTTCCCGGGGTATCCAGATGTCCCATTGACTGCGATACAGATCACTAGGAGCCTGGAGGCATACCTATTGTGGCTTCTCGGGAAGGTGATGTTCACAGAGAATCATGTCACCACTTGCACCGCACGATACATCCCCATTGCATTAGAGATCGCTACAGCTACGGGCCCGCAGCAGATCACACAGAGGAGTTGGGGTTCTGCGGTTTTAGCGGCTACATACCGAGCTATGTGCAACGCCTGTCGGCTAGAGGGGAAGAAGGCGGCCCTTCTTGGTTGCCCTCTATTTTTACAGCTGTGGTCCTGGGAGAGATTCTCTATTGCACGACCGAACATAAATGTGAATGAGGCTTGGCCTTCGAATGAGCTTTTCGATGCTGAGGGCATCGACATGCCTACTTTTGGTATGATCTGGACACGTCGCCAGGTATGTGTCGAGTAAACCATGTCCTTATGTACACCATGACGGAAAATAACTTTTTGTTCGTGCAGAGAAGCTTTGCTCATGAACAGACTAGGCGAGCCTACACCGCTTTGAACGAGCAGTTCGATGTGTACACTGGGGTGATCTGGCAGCCGTACACGCAGGCAGCCATACATGCTAGATATCCCGGCGGTATTTCCGAGCTATGCACAAGAGATCGGGATTACTGGATGACAAAATCGAAGATCATCTTCGATGTATTCGTCGAGGAGATGGCCCAACAGAGGGTCATGAGACAGTTTGGTCTTCGACAGTTGGCCCAGCCCCCACCTACTGAGCGCCGGCTGTTAGACGATGTCCACAGGTATGTGTAGTATTTCAATGTTGGTTGGTCTTCACATTCCGAAATACCAAAGAATTACTTAATCATTGCACACACAATGCAATTTCAGGAACACAAGGAAGGGGATTAACAGGACCATGGCTCAGTGGCTGGCACGTGTTCAGATGTACGTTGCAGAGTGGGAGACTGCGACGACACAGATTTGGGACGAGGATCGCAATTTCGATACGGCTGAGTTCAATGCCTATTGGGATCGGTACAGTGATATGACACGGTTACGCATCATTAACCACCCTCAGAGACAGGACATACCGGCCCCTGCTACGAGGGATACGTACCCGAGCTATGATATTTCGGGCTCTAGACAGAACGTGGTAACATATACTGAACTTATCTAATGCTTCTAGTTCTTACATACTTTGTCATGCGGACGTAATAATCTTCGAGTTCATTTCAGGTTGACATGACACTCGAGCTTCACGAGGAGGTGGCCAGCTATAGACGCCAACTATCGTCTACTGCTCTTCTAGAACCTCGTCCAGTGCACTCCTTCTTTACGCGCATCGAGGGGAAACTACGAGCTATATATCAGGCTATCACGTGCACCCGCTCTACGGACGTTGTTCTCCAGCAGCCCCAGGTACGCCCGCCTCGTCACTCAACGGGCCAGCAGCAAGAACCCAAACAGCACCGACATCAGCCGCGTCCACGTGTAGACCATCAGTGGATGAGTAGGCCACCACCTCCTGACCAGGCCGGGAGTTCAGCGTGGCAGCACCACCATGATCCTCTGTCAGGCTACGGGTTTCGACCACACCCACAGCAGCACGGTCCACCGCCGAGCTTCGTGATGCATCAACATCCTACAGGTATGTTTGTTCATATCTATTCTTTTCAATATCAGTTGGAACTACCTGTTTGTTAATTACTTATGTGGCCTCCCTGTCGCAGGAGCCTACGGATATAGGGCACCTATGTCCGGACATGAGGCCTCCCATTCCGATTCCACGTTTGACAGTGCTCCGGATGGTGGGCACAACACACAGGATCAGGTCTCGCAGCACATCACCAACTGGATGGACACGTATTATTCTACTCCTCCACCAGATCCCACACAGCCCACACAGCCCACGCAAGACACACAGTATGGCGAGGACGGGTCTTGGATTCCTCTTCGTAACGTTCGGCCACCGAACAGGTATGGGTGGTCGACGCCCCCTCCACCACAGCCACGCCGCGGACGAGGACGACGTGGCTGATACTTATGTATGCGAGGGACGTATTTGTATGTGAGAGACATATTTCTACCTATGTATGCGAGAGACATATTTCTACCTATGTATGCGAGAGACATATTTCTACCTATGTATGCGAGAGACATATTTCTATCTATGTATCAGACATCCTTCATGTATGTGTTACTATCTATGTATGAGTCTGATTTGTTTTCAAGACACTTGTCTACTTCATATTAGTAGTACATCTGAATTAAACGGTACGACTCAATTACAACCAGGCTACAACGGATAATCGAAAATAACATGCATAAAATAAGATACATAAAAATTAAGATACAACTTGCTGCAATGCGAACGTTACGGTACAATAACATAAATCTACTGAGTCCAACGGGGATATTTTCCTTTTCCATCACCAGCTTCTTCTGCTTCCTTGGCTGCACGAGCCCTTTCTTTCTTCATCTGCCTCTCAGCCTCACGGGCCTCCTGTCGCTGTTGGTAAACCTCCGCCAGTCTAAGTCCCTCTTCTCGGTTTTTCTTCTTCATCTCATCAAGAAAAGCCCTCTGCTTCACACAGTACTCTTGCCACTCTCTCTCCTGCTCTGCTTTCTCATCTACTGCCGCCTTCGCGCGGCGCTCTTCCAAGTCCAAACTTGCCCATGCACGACGACCTCTTTCACGAATCTCAGTCACCGCCCAGTCCGGTTTTTTCGTGTCAATCCAACGATAGTACATGCACAGAGGCGGAGGAGACTACAACAAAAATAGAAATAGAAATATCAAATCAACAATAATATCAACACCGTGTTTATTCTTGGTGACTGAAACATACCGGAGGCCTGATGTACGGTGAAATAGCAACGGGTGGATCTTCCTCATAATTGGCGCACATGAAAAACTTCATGCCCAACCAATCTGAAAAATCCGTCACCTCCTTCACCTTGCAGAGATCGCCACACCAACAACGAAGTACTTCCACCCCCCGAGGCAAAGTCGCACTCTTCATTTTCGTAGGCCTAATGCTTTGATCCGAGCAAGGCAAACTCATAATGACTAGCGCGTTGGTGTTTTGAAGTGCGGCTGGAAGATGTAGAAGAGAGTGAGAAAGAGCAAGCAGTGTGGGCAGAAGCAAAGAGAAGAGCGTGAGAGAGAGCAGGCAACGGCATCTCGTATATAAAGATGAGGAGCACTGTGTTGTCGGTAGAAGAAAATAAAACACGCGCGTCCGCCGCAGGAACGAAACTGGCGGGAAAGAAGGGCGGGAACGAAACTGGCGGAAAAGAAGGGCGGGAGAGAATGGCGGGAAAGAAGGGCGGGAGAGAATGGCGGGAAAAAAGGGCGGGAACGAAACTGGCGGGAAAGAAGGGCGGGAACGAAACTGGCGGGAAAGAAGGGCGGGAGAGAATGGCGGGAAAGAAGGGCGGGAGAGAATGGCGGGAAAGAAGGGCGGGAACGAACTGGCGGGAAAGAAGGGCGGGAACGAAACTGCGGGAAAGAATGGCGGGAGAAAAAGTGGTGGGAAAGAAAATGGCGGGAAAGAAGGGCGGGAACGAAACTGCGGGAAAGAATGGCGGGAGAAAAAGTGGTGGGAAAGAAAATGGCGGGAAAGAAGGGCGGGAACGAAACTGCGGGAAAGAATGGCGGGAGAAAAAGTGGTGGGAAAGAAAATGGCGGGAAAGAAGGGCGGGAACGAAACTGCGGGAAAGAATGGCGGGAGAAAAAGTGGCGGGAGAGTATGGCGGGAAAATAAAATGGCGCGATAATAGGGCGGAAAAATAAAATGGGGGGATAGTAGGGCGGAAAAATAAGATGGCGGGAGAGAGAAGGGCGGGAACGAAAATGGCGGGAAAATGCACTCTTCGGCGAAGGAAATACCAAAAAAATTGAAGCCATGCACCAGTTGGCTTATAGTAAGCCGATTAGGTCTAGTCGGCTTACTATAAGCCGATTAGGTCTAATTGGCTTACTATAAGCCGACTGGTGCATGTGATGTTCATCCAGTCGGCTTACTATAGGCCGACTGGGACCTAATCGGCCTATAGTAAGCCGATTAGTCCCAATCGGCCTATAGTAAGCCGATGGTGTATTATTTTTGCAAATATTTGAAAGTGCGTATTATTTTTCAAATTTATTAAAAAAATGTATTATTTAAAAAAATTAGCGATATGTTACAGATCAAACCGATCTTTTTAGGGTTCTATGATGAATCCAACAAGCTAGAGTATATAGCAGGGATTTTTTTTCCTTATAGAGTGGAGGCACAGTAGAGAAAATTGACATGATTTTTTGTAGCGATTCCATATAGAGCTGTCTTACTAATTCTGAAAACCATTGTAAATATTATGCCCCAAAATCGACATGAAATTATATTAAAAACATAAGTCAGCAAGTTGCGGAACATAATTGAAGTGCGTCAGCAATAGATTTAAGCAATGGTGAATTGTGATATACCTTGCTTTTAGCCATTAACCTAAGCTATTACTTGGCATGGCAGAAACCTTTTTTACTTGTTGTCATTAACACTGATGAAAAGAGACTGAACCCATGTATAAAAGAAAACATTTAGAGAACGAAAATTCATAGTACTAAAATGGAAAGGAGAGAAAATACGAAAGTATTGTTTAAGCGAAACAACATGATGCATAGCTTTCATCCTTGATATTTAAAATATCCTTCATAAGTATCATCCAACACACAATACAAACTGGACAACTCCTACTATCAGAACGGTAAAAAAAGGCCGGCGTAATCGTTAATTAAACGTCTCTGTGAAAATAAAATTAGAGCAAATGGAAATTAAACACAACAGAAAAATATATAAGTTATTAGGCTATTGAGAAGTAGTGTGCTGTATTGTCTAACTCCACAGATTTACCTTTGTGTTACTATTAAGTCCAATGTGAAGTGAACTGATGAGCAATAGTAGAACGGTGGTGGCACAGTGTTGACATGGAGCAAGGGATATTTGCAGCCATATGAAAAAAATATCTGAAGATCCATTGAGAAAGGATCTAAAGGAGCACGGACAACCTGCGGACAGCAGTGCGAGAAGATGCAGTAAGAAAGAACACATGGATCTGAATCTGATAACTCGCAGCGTGCAGCCAGTCTCTCCGAAAATCTAGATAAGTGCCCTTCCAAACTAAATACGACAGAAAAATAAGATTCACTAATGGAGAAGAAAAAACATCACTGTTTTGCGTGCTTGCATATTTGGTTCGTTGGATCCAGGTGCTGCTCTTAAAACTGAGGATTTGCAAGCATTTAAGACCTTCTGCTCTTTGTACCACATTTTAAAGATATACATAACCTTGTGAAAAAATGTTCATCGCACTTTTTCTGTTCTAGATGTTAGATAGATACTACAACCTAACAAATTTTCATAGATCAATTGCAGTTGTTGATGTCTAGTATCATTTGTTTGAGCCAATCAATGAATTATAGGTATTAATAGTTAAAATGCTGGTTTGAACGTATCAGCATACCATAGAGACAGAGAAGAAAGGACTTCACCTCAGTCCCCTTATATTGCCCTTGTTCCGATGTTGATTTGGCACCAGCCTCTCTAGCAGACATAGATTCCTTGATCAATAACAGCCTCTCAAGTCTCAAAGTACATACTAATAAATTCCTTCTCAAGTAATTTCCTTGTTGCCATAATCAATCATGAACCTACTGTAGCAACATGAACGGTCAATACATATTAGTAGTGCACACAAAAATACATATCACATACTCTTGCCATCTCTCACACACATGATGATCACATAGTGTTGCTTCTGATCACAGACAGTCCTCTCCCTCAAACAAATATATCTTTACGATTGGGCTGCATATAATTAGGAGAACATTATGGACCTCAAGGTGAGTGCAGAAATTTATCAGCTCAGTCTACCTTCCATCACTGGTAAGACAAAAGGAAAAAAATGCTTAGCTGTGAATTTCATCGAGCATCTAACTAATAATTCAGAGTAAAACTTGAGGACACAACATCATGTAATCAACTCATACAGGGGACTAAGATCCAACACATGATGATCACATACTGTTGCTTCTGATCACAGACAGTCCTCTGATCCTCTCCCTCAAACAAATACATCTTTACGATTGGGCTGCATATAATTAGGAGAACATTATGGACCTCAAGGTGGGTGCAGAAATTTATCAGCTCAATCTACCTTCCATCACTGGTAAGACAGAAGGGAAAAATTGCTTAGCTGTGAATTTCACCGAGCATCTAATCAGAGTAAAATTTGAGGACACAACATCATGTAATCAACTCGTACAGGGGACCAAGATGACAATCGTGGTTCAGGAATATAGTAGTGAGGGGACCAAGATGACATTCGTGGATCAAGAATATAGTAGTAAGGGTAATCTGTTGGATATTCCTTGCGCGTTCATCGGATCGATGCCGCTCCCAACTCGTACTTGGATCCACGTAGGAGTACGTTCTCATCGGGCAACGCAAGAATTTGCCTCTTGGCACCAATTTATTTCCAGTGTCGTTCTAATCAAACACTTGTACAGAACATTGCCTAGGAAAAATCAATCTTCACACTAAAACTAACACATAATGCTTACAATAAATCATATAATATGCTTGTCAGCTTCAAGATCAAGTAGAAGTCCTATTTCCCCAGGCCTATTGGAATAGTTAAATCTATGATTGCACGCTTTAGCATGCAGCCAGTGTGTCAACTTAGAGTCAGCTTATCAATCATAACACATTATTCCTAAACTAACATACACTACTAGAATATGCAAATATCCCTAGGGCCAAGTACCCTAAGGAAGAAGGCCAAAACTCTAGGGGACAAGGTTCCCCTAGTGTATACTCTAGGGAAACCACCCTAGGGCTGCAGTGGTGGGGAAATCTTTGATCCCCTTGGGTTCACTGACTATACTCTAGGGAACACTATGTTTCCTTTGGGTTTCATGCCCTAGGGAACTATTGCACATGCGGCAATGTTGCCGACATGTAAACAAGCTTTCCTTTGGGTCATCAGACCCTAGGGCTACTCACTTCATACGATTTGTTAATTAGGGAATACCATTGCTTTCGTCGTGTTATTTATGTCTTTTTAATAACACAAGCATATGTAAATAGTACTATTGAAACTGGGACAATAAAACCAAAGGGAATGATGAAATTTCAATTTTATTATATCTGACATAATTATTCTGTACATATACACAATAGTGTGAAAAACATTACATTCTCCAAAATAGTGCACAGAATTTTCTAACCAGGGCCGACTATTCCTACCAATTTCGTGAAATCTAATCTAAACTAAATCCTGAGATTCACCAAACATTTGAGCGTTGAGGCTGTATCCTCCTTATTCACCATCAATCTGAACCTGCACCATTTTAAGTGAACAACAAAAATAATCAGCAAGTTGCTCTTACAGGTCATCGTCCAGAGATGCATAACAATCAGAATAAAATTTAGTGGCATAGATAAATATACCAGGAGTAAATATACAAGGAATAATGGCTTGCATATTTACCGATAGTAGGGACTAAGATTCTAACATATTGCACAATCTAAATATTTCTACCAGAAATTGCAATTAATTTACTTGTATATTACACGCTGGTTGTTCTCACCTGAGTGGAATTTTCGCAAACATCATAAGGGCAGCATGTGGTGCAGCAAGCTAGTCCCCTCCAGATCTAGCAGTACAAATCTGCACATCAGAGAAGAGGACGACGTGAGAAAGATCTCAAAGAATAAGGAGGAGAACTAAACAGATATAATTGTTAGAGAAATATAGATGTGAATGCAAAGGCAATGAGGACAAGCAGGTGGCTTACCAGAAGAATGAATGGCGGTGAAGAAGATGCAGATTGTCCTGGATGTGGTGTGGAGGGAGGAAAGGGCTTGTGACCCATGGGCTACACGGACAAAGGATGAGGCGGAGGCAAGGTCGCCATGGCGCTACAGCTAGCCTACCTGTACAGATCTGGCCGCAACAACAACAAGGAAGAGAACATCATGGTGAAGAATATCTAGGGCCCTCGGTGGCTTAGATGGATTTCCAAGCGGAGGGTCAGTAGAGAGCAACAACATCAAGAACGAGAGTGAGAAGGGAAGGGAGCTATCTTGGAGATGTGTTCTTCTGCGGAGGTAGTCGCAAGGAAGAAGATAACAAATGGACGGATGATGGGCTTGGAGGGAGGAAAGCGCGGCAAAACAGAACTGCGAATTAGCGCCTCGCGCGGGAACAAGAGGAGGGATAAAATTTCACATCCCGCGCAAGCCAAGGTTCCCCTAGGGTATCAGTTAATACCCGTAGGGAACAATGCCATGTTGCACTTATGGGGCAAGATGGTACAATGGACCCCTAGGGGTGAAACACCACCCTAGGGAATTTGTGGGTTACCTAGAGTTTTGTAAATGCACCCTAGGGGAATTTTGGGTTACCTAGCGTTTTGTAATGGACCCTAGGGAGACTAACAATCCCTAGTGTTGTGTTTTAGGTTCTAGGGAACTTCACAAACCCTAGGGCTCTTTGCAAATTCTAGTAGTGATAGCCTCCAATCCATGAGTGGAAATAAAGAGCAAATGGTAAATGTTTATTGTATGAAATTTAAGGCAAGGTATCAGAACAAGATATCAAAGGGCGGCATGATCATATACTAAAGAAACTAAGCTTAACGGAATAGATTGTATTTGCTCGATGAAGGTGTCATCTCTCATCTACAGTCTATAGATGGAAACCAACACAACTTACTGTTGTCGAACACAGTCTCCACCAGGTATCCACCGTTGTACTTCGCCATGGAATCGCCGGCGTTGCTGACCAAAAAATCCGATCAAACACCATTTGATCAAGAAACTGAAAAAATGATACTACCACACAAACCAGGACAGATTACGATGTGCTCCCATTCTTGCTGGAGCCATGCCGAGGACCCCGCCGTCGTCGGTGTTCCAGCCGGCACTGAGTGGGTCATCCCAAAGCTTCGTATCCACCTCTAGAGGTGATGGTCATCGATACCTCACTCCAGTAGAGGCCCAGAAAGGCGAGATCCGCTGATCCATCACAGACCACGAACAAGGGGATGGCGGGGACGCGGGAAGGCAGCTGGTGATGGTAGCAGAAGACGGTGAGGCGGCGGCGTTGCTCGCGGTCGCGCGAGGTGGAGAGATCCAGCGGCGGCGGCGGCGGCGGCCTGGTGTTCCTAATCCGCGACGGGCGACGTATCCGAGGCACCGGCGGCGGTGGCGTCCTCGTGATCCACGACGGCCGCGTCTGCCCGGATCGGCGGCTGCGGCTGCAGCTGCGTATCCTCGGGAGACGAGGAGGAGCGGATTGGGACCTCGTTCGGGAGAGGAGGAGCGTCGATATGGTTTTTTTTATTTGAGTGATTTTTTGTCGATAGATAGATTAAAACCAGTGGTACGGGGTGGTGGGAGGTGGGAGGAAATAAAACCAGACGAAAATAAAACCGGAGTACTAGGCTACCAACTGCTCCATTAGGAGTAGAGATTAAAAAGATGAGCTCTTTTAGGGTGATTGGCGAGTTACGATTCGTAATTTGCTGTAACTCCACCTCTGATTTTTTCTGACCGTCAGATCTGGAAAATCAGTTTATGATTTATTTTTTGGTCAAAAGGGTAGAATGGTAAAGTTGTTTCAAGCAGTTTCACACGATCATGTACTCCACACGAGAAACTAATCTGTGCTCGCATGTCCCCCACGCACATGAACGCGCCGCCGCCGCCGCCCTTTCCGCCGTTCCGATCAAGAGATCCGCGGCGGCCCCGATCTAGGCAAGCACCACTGGTCCGCGTCCTTGGTCTCGCTGCTGCCACCAGGGGTTAGGCCCGACGCCAGGAACTGCAAACTGTCCGCTGCGGTGCGCCGAGCTCTCCCCTGCCCCAATGCCCACTGCAGCGCCTCCCTCCGTCGAGCAGCCGGCGACGCCCAGAAACCCCGGCGAGCAGTCCGTGGACAGGTACCTTTCTCTTTCCCCACCCCCACCCATTGCTGTGCAAGTCAGAAATTCAACCGCCGCTGCTGGCCCTTCCAGTGTCGCGGCCTGGAGGCCACCTTCGAATTGCTGGGAGTGAGAAATGACCGAACGAACAAGGGAGTAAGAATGGTACGTTTCACCTCTTTTAATCAGATGGTTGTTCAGTTGGTAAGCATTCTCACCACTACGGCACTACTGATTCTGACGGTCGTGCACAGAACAAACAGAACAGAGTGCCCTCTGCTTGCCGCTGGATTGCTAGTTAATCCCTTAGCTGCAGTTTTTGTATGATATGTTTGCTTCAGTACAATCATCAATGGGGAATTAATATACCGAAAGGAGCTGCTATTGATAAAAATATATATTCATAGTGATAGGTTATACTGATCAATAACGGCCAGCTCAATTGGAATCATCAATAGACTACAGATATAAAGTATTGACCAATCAGTAATGTTATGATTCATAGAAGAAGTAACAATGTTTTTGAACTTTGGTTTCAAGTAACAATGGTGGAACAACATACATGTCCACAATACCCACATGTCACATTTAGTCGTCTTTCTGTCACTCCGGTGTATTCTACTCTCGTAACAGGCTTTCGTCCCCTTTTATAAATAAATGCACAAATGGCCGAACGATATTAGTCAGGAGCACTGACATATTAGTATCACAATACCTAGCTGAGCTGCTGAGGTTCGTTAATGTTTCAGATTACATAGCTTACAATCTTAACTCCATTTTGTTAACAATTTTGTAAAGTTCTCATCATTGTTAGGATATCCATTTCGTGTACTTACTTTAGCAGTCAGAGTGCATATTAAATTACCATGTTGTATGTCTTCAGAGATAAACTGTGGAATTAAAATTGGCATTGATGCTGAGCATGGCTAATATATGCGTAGATGTACAGGCTTGAATGATCACATCAAACGGGTGTTTGGATGTATTTTCCCATCCTGGACTGTCGAGGCATGGATAATCAAATGGAATGACATCACATAATATTAGAACTGAAATAAGCAACTTCACAACTGAACTTCATTATTGCATTATTCATAAAATTTAAACACCGATTGAGTTGTTAATTTATATCATTATATGTGTTATGCAGGCAGTCATGGCCGATGTAAGTGCTAAGTGTATGGCTGAGTACGTTGACATTGTCAGTAGGATTTTTTATAGCGAGGATGAAGGTTTTGAGCTCTATAACAAGTATGCTCTTGAGAAAGGCTTTAGTGTGAGGAAAGGCTATGTTGAGTGGGATGAAGCGAACGTGAAGATGATCTTGAGGAAACTTGTCTGTAGTCGTGAAGGTTGCCGTGAAGAGAAGCACATGAAGAGGAAGAGAGAAGATAGGAAGAGGAAGCCACGGAATATCACTCGTGTGGGGTGTAAAGCAAAACTTGTCATTACAAGAGTCGCGAAGACAGGGCGGTGGTTTGTGAAGGATTTCATAGATGAACACAATCATCCTCTGGCCCCACGAGACCTTGCTTGCTTTCTGCGTTCGCACAGAAGAATCAACGACGAGCAGAAAGCGGACATTATAGAGATGGAAAGTGTTGGAATTCGGAAACACAAAATTATGGATGTGTTGTGCATGCAGTACGGTGGATATGGTGCGGTTGGATGCACAACGAGGGACATCTATAACTTCTGCCATCGGTACAAGCAGGAAACAGTCGCAGCCGGTGATGCTCAGACGGTGATCCATCACATGATGGCGCGGCAAGAGAGAGACCCAGATTATTTCTTCAAATATTATGTTGGTGCTGCTAGCCAAGAGCTACATCAGCAACAAGCAAAGTATTCACATTGCTGGTAACGACATTCCTATAACTGAAATAGACGTCTATCAAATAATGGACCTTCCGATAGAGGGGGACGACATATATATGGAAATGGCAAAACCATACGACAAAAATATGTTAAGTGCTTATCAAACTGGCGGGAGACTTAAGCTGAGTGACCTTGAGGCGAAAATTAAAGCCTCCAAAACTCCAGATGATCATTTCATTAGGCAGTTTGTTTTGTATGCTATTGGTACTATTTTAGCACCCACGCTACAGGATTACGTCGACGCCAAATATTTCATCCTTGTTCAAGACGTCGCAAGAATTCCCAATTTTAACTGGGGATGTTTCACACTGAAACATCTGTTGAGATCCATCAATACTTTTAACCATCAGGATCAAGTCAAACTACAAGGAAATCTAGCTTTGCTACAAGTAAGTGCTACACCACTAGTTGTCGTTCTACTATTATTCATGTGATGCATATCTCTATCATTGATAAACTAATGTTTCCTACAGTTTTGGTATTGGGAACACGTCCGTGCTAGCTCACTTATGTATTCTCCTATACCCCGCCCGCTGATGGCACGGTGGGATGAAGACACAGCTAAAGTAAGACAGGAGGCTTATGCTAAAGGAGGACTATATAGAGGATTGGTACCTTTCTAAACTTGACTTCTTTATTTACCATATTTATTTCTTAATACTGATTCTTTATATCTTTTGGAAGATTTTCATGAACATCGGTGATCCGGAACCAACCAACATTACAAATGACCAGCGTACCAACAAGTAAGTTGTTTGAAGACACATCCTTTTCAATAACACAACAAAGGTCGCACCGAACGATACCTATTTTACTTCTAACTAAACGAGTTGATATTTCTTTTACGTAGATGGACATGATACTACAAACCGTAAACGATCTATTTGCAGAACAAGAGAAGAAGTTGGCCAGACAAGTAATAGAAGTTGAGCACAAATTAGATAAGAGAATAATCACCCTGACCGAGGACTTGATAAACATAAGGGGTAAAATTGCCACTCAACCTAGGTTGTCCAAGCTGGAGGACAAATTTGAAGACCTCAAAAGAGAACTCCAGGTAAGTGATACTACTACATCGATTTTACCCATTACTTCATATATTTTCATTCTACGCATTTCATGTTACAGGAATTAAGATCCCAAGTTCAAACAAACAAACAATCAACGACGAAGAATGCATACGTACAGGTGATAACTATGGCCCATCACCTTGCTAACATGAGCTAATTTCTGTTCATTGACCAACTTCTTCTTTTAGGAACAAGAGCAACCAGGCAATGACAATTTTTCATCAACTCCTCGGTTTGACGCATCGCAAGTACGGACTTCTGCTGGAACACCTAGTGCAAAACCCGTGGTGCAAAACAAAGAGTTGGACCAAGACATCCCACCACAGAAGCCGATGTCAGCGAATGATTACTTGTTGCCAGAAGAAGACTATGAGGCCGCACTTTTCATCCGAGGGAGTCACGACCTTGTTGAGGTAGTTCGCATCGAAGACATTGTGCTAAGTGTTCAACAACTCAAGCCAAATGTCAGCAATGGATTCTTCGTCGATGACGTAAGCCCCGTATACTGCAATCTACATCAAGTATTCTAAATTGTTCCATAATACATGAATACAACTTTCGCAGGTTATTAATGCATATGCACACACTAGCAATGTTGCAACTGATGCTACATCATTCATATCCACCGTACTAAGCAGAAAATTGCTAGGTGAATTTGGCGGTATTCCAATGGGATGCAATAGCCCATGGGTTGCTATTGTAGCAACGAAATTTGTAGGACCCAGAATGGTATGCATGTTCCCTGACTTGTTTAATTGTATATCTTTAAATTTTCCCTAAATTGAGTCCACTTTAATTTTCCGGCAGGTACATGTCCCACTGAATGTACACAGCATGCACTGGTTACTACTGGTGTTTAATTTTGACAAAGAAGAGATCCAGGTCCTAAACTCCAATCAAGCATATCGTGACATGGCCAAGGAAACTGCACTAGTAAGCTTGCTCTCTTTCTGCCTCTTGGCATCAGGTGACACTTTCTTAAAAGCACTAACGCAATCCCTTGAATTACTCGTTGTACACCAGGTGGAGTCCATTCAAGCGTGTATCGACGAAGCAGTCAGCGGTGTGCAGGTCGTGGCGAGCCACCGCGATCACCTCGCCGCACGCTGCGCCGCCCGTCCTCCCGTGGTTCATCTTCAGCAACGCCCGCGAGGACGACAACAAGACGAAGGTGTACTGCCCCGAGGATGACCAGGTCTTCGTCATGTCGCTGCCGAGCCAGGCGGTCGGCAAGCGGTTCGTGGGTGCCCATGACGGCGGCTTGGTCGCCACGCTTGGGCACAACATGCAGCTCGCGATCGTGAACCTCTTCTCCGGTGTCGAGGTTTCACTCCCCGCCAAGGCCATGTGCTACCTAGGCGGCTGGGACAACATTCGAAAGATTGTCTTTTCGGAATCCCCCACTTCAAGCGACTGCATCCTCGCCACTGTCACCTCCGGATACAATGTCGCCCTCCGTAGGATTGGTTGTCCGAGCAGCGGTTGGACAGAAAAACGACTCGGGTCGAAGCTTGTTGACATCGTATTCTGCAACGGACAACTCTATGGACTCACCATGTGCGAGAAGCTGATCAAGTTTGAAATCGGGGTGAACAAAGATGGCAGGGCGGTGCTCACCAGCAAACCGCACACGATGTCCATCCGAGCGCGTCCCCGTCGCCCCGGTATCACGCAACCGAACAACATCATCGAGTTACAAGGCAAGCTAGTGATGGTGGTTAGGACATTGTCAGATGAACTCTTCCTTCAGCCTTACTTCAAGGTGTAACTCGATAGAGGCGGCGGCGGCCATCCCTATCGCGCGCCCCGGTTCCTGCGAGATCCAGCAGGATGAATCCGTGATGCGACCATCCCTCTCGCCTTCGCAGTACGTGCGAACGACATCGGGAAGGAGCAGCTCGCCGGTCTACCACCGCCTCCTCCCCCCACCTCCTCGCTGCCGCCATGGCCTGAAGCAGGCATCCACGAGCAGCGCCTGTGCGCACGCCATGGCTCCCCTCCGGTCCCTCCTTTGCGCCGCCGGCCGCATGGAGGCTGACAGCCACTGCTCAGAGAAGTGCTTAATCCAACAGCGGGGCCATTGAATATTCAGCCGCTGTTTGTCTTGCTCCAGCCGCGACCTTCTGCTGTCGTAATGGTGGCCTTTCTCCGCAAGCCGACCTTTTGCAACTCGGGAGGAAGCTGTCATGGTCATTCGGTGCTTCATTTTATTGGTCATGGGCGTGCGAACAAGGACGTACAATTTCAGACTACATCGATGACTTCTTCAAGTTGAAGGTCATGTGCTCTGTTCTTCGGTATTTGTTTTTTTTCTAAGAAAAATATCGCAACAACTGTACGCCACTTCTTCAGCCCTTATGCAGCCAGCCGCTCCAACTGTCTCATACTGTTTTATCTTCCCCGTTGTCGTGTACAGCCACCCAACGACCTGATTTTCTCCTAACAAAAGAAAACATATGCTGCATGTACCTCAAATAATTGGCATTTGACGCTCCATCTCCTAATCTCTTCCACTTCCTCTCCTCCACGTTCTCTATATAAGAAACTGATGGATCGCACTTTAAAGTTTGTTCTTCACCTCACCTTATTGCCTTCCCATCGTCCTCCAGCACGGGTGGGTTCAGCCGCACCACTCATACTGCACCGCTGGTGATACCCTCTCCTTATTATGTTTGTTTATGCAGAATTTTTAATCTATGCCACCAAGGTCTATGAAAATGGAAGGAGATTGCAATTTTATCGATATATAGAGTTATCATTACTTGCGTGCTCCGTCGTTGAAACTCAATTAAATTGGTCGATCAGCAGGGGCCGATGACCGGCGCCGACGCCGTATGTAGCATCACAGAGAGCATGCCATCGATGAAGTCAGTGCAGTGGACCAATCTCCCCGACGATCTCCTTTGCGTGGCCTACGTCAGGGTTGCCGGCTTGCTCCACCGCGTCCGTTACAATTGCATCACGGCACGAGGCACCACCCGCTCTACCATGGATCATCTTCCACTCATTACGCTACGACATCAACAATGACGGCAAGAAAAGGAGCTTGTACTGTCCTAATGATGGCCAGTTCTTGCGCCTCCAGCTGCGGACTGAGGCAGCCATCAGCAAATAGTTCGTGGGAGCACACGACGGTGGTTGTGTCGTCACACCTGACAATAACTTTCAGCTTGCGATAGTGAACCTCTTCTCCGGTGTTGAGGTGTCGCTCATTGCAAATGAACATGAGGACTCTCAGGGCACTACATAATTCGGAAGGTTGTCATCTGGGAACCCCCAAACTCAAGTGGCCATATCTTGCTGCTGTCATGCCCAAATATGGGCCCGCCCTCTGCATGATTGGTTGTTCAGACAATGGATGAATGGAAACACAAGTTGATGGAGTGACCCCTTGTCAACATTGTATTCTGCAATGGACAGCTGTATGGCATCACCCTCTTCAAGGACATGATCTAGTTCGAGATAGGTGTGAACAAAGACTATGGCTGATGGTCAATGGCAAACCCCACCAGCTGTTGTTACGAATGTATATCCGCTATACCATATACCAGAACAATATCATTGAGCTACATGGCAAATTGGTGATTGTGGGGAGAAACTCACCACCATCACCTGACATCCACGAGCCTTTTCTCAAGGTATCTGAGCTTCTTGGCGAATTGATGGTAGAGTACGCTCATAATTGGAAGGTAACAAACTTAGGTGACTATGCCTTGTTATTAGGAAAAACATGGTCCAAGGCGATGTATGTGTCTACAGCTAGGCGTGGCAGGGTGCAATGTGGTTAATCAAATCAGCATGATCTTATATAGTCGCTCCAGGTGGCATGTTGGTTCTTCCTCCGGATTTCTAGCCTATCAAGAGTAGAGCATAGCATCTTTATTTTTTATTTTTTTAGTTGAGCATGTTTTATTTTATTCCTAGTGTATAATGTACTAACGTCATCCTTCACTATAAATTGGATCGTATAGATTGTTGAAATACATACAATATATAAGTCATAGTTTATTATGAGGTATGTGTGTGCCTTGGTAAAATAATTGATGTCAATCTATAATGATTGGGATGTTGTGTCGAAAAATACTAAAATTACAACTATGCATGGTGTACTTCTATCGTTTCGTTTATCTAGCTATTAGTCTTGACAATGTGTTTTTCCATTTAAGCTAGTTTTTTTTTAAGAACTATCCAGTTTGGGGATTCCATTTATACTTGTATCGTGCACTAACACGTATACTCTATCCCGTATATAGATTCACATTGCATCATTGTGTAATTCAAACATGCATACAGATACAAGGCATATACAGATATATATATGTCATAAGTGTAGACTGTGTAGTAACACTGGTCGTGATTGGAACACAAGCATGTCGTCATCGACTCTGATCCGAGTGTGTAACCACAATGCCTATTCCCAAAAATTAGCATTGAACTACATGCCAAGTTTGCAGAGGTTAATTTTTTCCCCTATTGGGCATACATATCTTATACATTTTGTTCGATCATCATGCTATCAAGTTTGGCTCTTTTAGTTCAATATAGACAGCTTTGTTGCGTGTTACAATCAACACATATCAGGTAATGTATAAATCTTACATACTTTGGAGGCTACATGTAATCAGTCATCATAGTAAAAAAGATGGACACAATTTTCGGAAAAAAAGATGGATGGCAGTTTACGAAACATTCAACATGTAGCTTGATTTAGTTCCGATATGTGCCTTAATTTGGCAGACTAATTACTTCTGGTATATCAAACATTAATGACCAATTAATAACATGTTATCCAAACGATATACTTTTGTATGTACTTATCAGTTCCCAATTAAATTGTGCACCCAATTAATTTCTCGTGTCTATATAAACATTGGCAAACGAGACATAGCTGCAAAAACAGCCAGAGCAAAATAATAGCCAACTACTAGTGATGGGGCTTATGAAGAATACAAGGGCATTGTGCTTGCTAGCTCTTATTGTCATTTCCACCACTTTCTTGTCCTGCCATGCAGCAGGTATGTAGGAGCATACATTAATATTTTCTCCTACGTATTCATTAGTTCCTTTTGTTTGTCCGCCTCTCCTATTTTGTTTAAATCAAACAGCACATCAATTTTAACTGCGTCCCGATGTTGTGTCTGATCTGCAGGTACAATGGACCTTGGACCTATTCTTGGATGTGTAAAGATGAAAAAAGCCTGCTCAGTTAATGGGTGCTTGCGGCAATGTGCCTCTCATGGTTGGAATACCCACAGATGCATTTGCACCGATGCTGGCCATTGTTGTCACTACGCGGAGGCAATGGCACCAAATTGATAGTAGTAGTATGATATGTTGTTGTCAGCCATATCCTCTGCTTTGCAAGGGTGAATATTAATCATCTATGCCACTGCTGATATAATAGATGAGGAAGATTTAATAACTTCAAAGCTATGTAGTTGAATTATATTTATGAAGGTACTATTCGGGCGATGAGTTCTTCGCTTTTGCTATTCTTCCGTTACCTGAAATTTTATTTTATTTTCAGTGATTTTTTCTCCTATGGCCTGGAACAGCCCACATACAAAGTAGCTAACGCGAAAGACACAAACAGCTAAACTAATTCTGCTAATCAAAATTTTGATTTTATTCCTAGTGTATAAGGTACGAAGGTCAACCTTTGCAAATGTAAAAAAAAAGTCAACCTTCTAATATGAGCTTCACTCCATCACGGATTGAATACAGCACGACGAACGCAACGCTGTTCACCCACATACACATGAAATCAGCGCATGCAAGTATTACTAATGTGCGGTGGGCTGATTGTGAGAGTGGAGCATGTCGCTTCGTAACACCGGGCAGCAAACGTTCGCTCGCTAGATTTCTCGTTGAATATATTTTTCCGGGCAGATCACCAGTGCTGGAAAAAACATGCAAAAAATAAAGTGCTAACATGAATGGGCCACGCGTTTGGCAATACTACTTGTTTTATTTTTCAGTATGGCCCGAGCAGAGATTCCACCTTCCAGCCCACGCAGAGCTAGCTCTGTGAATTACCGTGACCTTCCTGGTCATTTTTTTTTTACTCTTTTCAGTATGGCCCAAGTAGAGATTCAACCTTTCAGCCCATGCAGAGCTAGGTTTGTGAATTACCGTGACCTTCCCGGTCATTTTTTGCAGTAAAAATCAATGGATATAATGAGGAAAAAGAATAAGATTGAACTTGAGATGGGAGGTATCGATCCCCCTGCCCCTATACTTGCATTGTAAAGCGCTCTACCATTTGAGCTACGTCCCCATTTATATCCATAATGTTAATTAGTATAAATTATGTTAATTATACATGAGCGGCTGACAGCCGTGCCGCCAGTACTTCCTTCGTATACTACAACGCTTAATTAATTAACTTGGAATTGGCATAGTACTTAATATGCACCGATTAAGCAGGTAGCTGAATTAGCATAGTCAACCACTAATCAGTTGATACTCCCTTCATTCCCTTATACAAGGCCATTTCGTTTTTTGTGTCAAACTTTGACTTATAATTTTGGTCAACAAAATAAGGATTATATGTCATCAAAAATATATCATCGGAAAGTTCTTTGAAATGTGCATCCAATAAAATACTTTTTGTCACATATAACTCACTTTTTGTTGATAAAATTTATGGTCAAAGTTAGACATAAAAATATGAAATGGCCTTGTATAAGGAAATGGAGGGAGTACTTGTATTCAATTTCAACCTCGTTGTTTTTCAAAAAAGAAATCATCAGTTGTTCCACCACATATAAGATATTGTTCTACTGTTCTGACCTACCATATTTCAAGGATTGTGTATTGTGACGTTTCATGTTTCCACAGAGGAACTGATGATGTAAAGAATATTTAGTTAATTTAGTGGGAGTCAGTGGCGGAGGCAGGGGGCTGGCAGGGGCCCCGGCCCAGGCCATATGGACAGCCCGGCGCAAAGCTATTCATGAGCAGATCTTCTAAACTCCGCAAGCCACCCATTCCTTCGTAATGAAATTTATTTTGGAGCTCAGCGTTTTGTCAGAACAGCGAGTCTCTCACGCTCAAGGAGGTATAGTGCAAGCCCAACCCACCCGAGCGAAGGCCCCACAGACTGGTTATGCCAAGATTCATGTTGATGCCGGGGTCCGAGCTGGCAGAGGAGGCTCGACGGCCGCAGTTTGCCGCGATCAGCATGGTAACTATCTCGGGAGCTCTTCGCTAGTCATTGCAGGTTTGGAGGATCCATTGATCCTGGAGACCATTGATTGAAGAGAGGCTCTTGCAGAAGACCTCAACTTACAGAATCTGTTGATTGCCTCTGATTCCAAGCAGACTATCGCTGACATTCATAGGGGAAGCATAGGGAAGAATGGGTCAATCGTTCACGAGATAAAGCTTAGATCAGTTCAGTTTCATTGTATTTTTACTTTTGAAGGCCGTGCTGCCAACACGGAAGCACATAGCTTAGCCAAGTATTCTCTTGATAGAGGGCCGGGGCGCCACGTTTGGTTGGGCCAACCCCATGACCCTAATTGTATACCACACTCTGTGGTCTTTGATGAATATAATTAGCTTTACCCCCTCAAAAAAAAATGTGATTATTTGCTGCTAAATATCGTATATTATGATGGTTTGGTTGGTTTTGAGTTTTGACCCTCCCTGACAGACCTAACAATTATTACTGCATGCCAAAACTAATCAAGGATCCCTCGTAGTCGTAGCTAACTTGAGTGCTAGGTGGCAAACCACATCGAGCACTGAAGAACGCTGAAGAAATAGGCGTGAGTACGTAGCGAGGAAGGTGGTGCATTGGATCTCGATTTTCATGCGTGGTACTCTACAAATCTTGCTTGCACCTAAATATAGCATACGTGCCTTTTCATGCGTGGAATATATATAGGCAGCAGTTTCCGTGTCTGATTCCAACCAGGCAATGCAACCATATAATGTGCCGTACGTACGTAGGGTATAAGCTGCAACACGATTCGAACCTATTCGAGATCGATCGGAACACGATTTAACAGCTCGTGGGTCGATCGGCCGGCGCGCCGGCCGCATCACACGGAGCACATCTTCCATGTCGATGTCTACGCAGTGGTCCGATCTCCCCGATGACCTCTTCAACCTGATCTACAGCAAGGTCACCGTCCTACGCGACCGTGGGCGCTTCGCCGCCATATGCAGGCCGTGGCGAGCCGCCGCGATTGCGGCGAGGGATGCGGCGCCGCCTGCCCTCCCATGGCTCGTCTTCTCCCCGTCATACGGTGATGAGAGCAGCACGAGGCTCGCATATCGCCCCGAGGACGGTGGGGTCATGCGAATTCCGCTCCCGAGCGAGGCACTCATCGGTAAGCGGGTGGTGGGAGCTCACGACGGGGGCTGGGTTGCGGCGTGTGGGGACATGCATCTTATAGTCGTGAACCTCTTCTCTGGCATCGAGGTGACACTTCCTGCAAAGGACATAAGAACTATCTGCTTAGACATGTACAGCGACATGCTTTGGAAGGTTGTCTTCTCAAAATCTCCCACCGCATGTGGATGTGTCATTGCTGCTATCACCGACGAATATGGCATCGCCCTCTGCCGGCTTGGTTTTCTTGAGAGCGGGTGGACCACAACACAATGTGATACACTAAAACTCATGGACATCGTATTCTGCAGTGGACGGCTCTATGGCCTCACCCGCATCAAGGAACTTATCAAGTTCGAAATAGGTGCGAACAAAGATGGTGGGCTGGTGGTCACGTGGGAACACAATCAGCCGATCAGCATTGGTAGAGGCATTGCTCCGTGCATGAACTACATTGTTGAGCTGCACGGCAAGCTCGCGATGTTGGAGAGGACCTGGTCGTCAAACGGCATCCGCCGCGGACCTTTGTGGAAGGTGTTTAAGCTTGTTGACGACTCGACCAGAAAGGATGCTCTCAAGTGGGAGGAGATAACGAGCTTGGGTGACCATGCCTTGTTTTTTGGGGAAATGTGGTCGAAAATGGTGTACGTGTCGGCGGCTGGGCGTAGCGGGGTGCAAGCGAACTACGTCTATGTCGACGACATGGCGTTGACGCATTTGTACGGCCATTATGTGACAGTAGCTTACTAGCTCGGTTGGGTTTTGCTTGCTTCATTGACTTGCGTAGTAATGATCTTTTGGCTCTTTCAGCCGAGTCAGCCTCGCTATATAGATGGGACCATGTCGGCTATGGATGACTCTGACTGAGTAAACACGTCGCTGACGTATCTAGGCTTTCAAAGATCCTGCAGTAAGTTGTCCAGCCGCAACACCAGATCCTAATTCTCTCCGGGGAGCACTGTAACTAGATAGCGCAATGATCGGTCGATGTAGTCGATCCGGGTATGTGCATGTTGCTCCTTGTTGCCAACACGTCGCACAGGCGGCAGGCTGTGTGCATTGTGTGATATATAGAGGCATGGGAAAATCCCTCCTTTTTGGAAAAAAAAACTGCGATCAATGAGGTGATGCCAGGTGTTGCGATTTGTGCACGTACGTACATACACTTGCCTACGAATGATGTAGATCGAAGATCTTTTTTTTTTACGCGTCTGCTTCAGTGCCTGTAGTCATCGTTAGGTGGTCCGCGGACCTAATTGTAACTTTGTTATTTCTTGTGCTCTTTATACAGCCATGATAATTGCTGAATAGATCAGAAGTTTTTTCCGAAAAAAAAAGACACATTGAAGAACGCTGAAGAAATAGGCGTGAGTGCGTACCAAGGAAGGTGATGCTTTAGATCTCGATCTTCATGGAAACGTGCGTTTATAGTATACGTGCCTTTTCATGCATATAGGCAGTTTCGGTGTCTGATTCCAGCCAGGCAATGTATAATAACCATATAATATACTCCCTCCGTCCCAAAATAAGTGATTCAATTTTATACTAAGTTTGTATTAAAGTTAGTACAAAGTTGAGTCACTTATTTTAGGACGGAGGGAGTATGTCCTAAGCACATAGGGTAAGCTGCAACACGATTCGAACCTACTCGAGATCAATCGGAACACGATTTAACAGCTAGTGGGTCGCTCTGCCGGCGGCGCCGTCCGCTTCACACGGAGGACCTCTTCCACGTTGATGTCGACGCACTGGTCCGATCTCCCCGACGACATCTTCCAACTGATCTACAGCAAGGTCACCGTCCTACGCGACCGTGTGCGCTTCGCCTCCATATGCAGGCCGTGGCGAGCCGCCGCGATTGCGGCGAGGGACGCGGCGCCACCTGCCCCCCCCCCCCCCCCCCCCCCAATGGCTCGTCTTCTCCTCGTCATACGGCGATAAGAGCAGCACAAGGCTCGCATATCGCCCCGAGGACGGTGGGGTCATGCAAATCCCGCTCCCGAGCAAAGCGCTCATCGATAAGCGGGTGGTGGGAGCTCACGACGGGGGCTGGGTTGCGGCATGCGGGGACATGCAACTTATAGTCGTGAACCTCTTCTCTGGCATCGAGGTGACACTTCCTGCAAAGGACATAAGAACTATCTGCTTAGACATGTACAGCCACATGCTTTGGAAGGTTGTCTTCTCAAAATCTCCCACCGCATGTGGATGTGTCATTGCTGCCATCACCGACGAATATGGCATCGCCCTCTGCCGGCTTGGTTTTCCTGAGAGCGGGTCGACGGCCACACAATGTGGTACACTAGATCTCATGGACATCGTATTCTGCAGTGGACGGCTCCATGGCCTCACCCGCATCAAGGAACTAATCAAGTTCGAAATAGGTGCGAACAAAGATGGTGGGCTGGTGGTCACGTGGGAACGCAATCAGCCGATCAGCATTGGTAGAGGCATTGCTCCGTGTATGAACTACATTGTTGAGCTGCACGGCAAGCTCGCGATGTTGGAGAGGACCTGGTCGTCAAACGGCATCAGGCGCGGACCTTTGTGGAAGGTGTTTAAGCTTGTTGACGACTCGACCAGAAAGGATGCTCTCAAGTGGGAGGAGATAACGAGCTTGGGTGACCATGCCTTGTTTTATGGGGAAATGTGGTCGAAAATGGTGTACGTGTCGGCGGCAGGGCGTAGCGGGGTGCAAGCGTCCATGCCGACGACATGGCGTTGACGTATTTGTACGGCCATGATGATCATGTATATCCTACGCTAGATGAAAGCAGTGGGGATGTCATGCGAGAGATCAAATCAGCAGGATCTATTATAGTTCCTCATGCTTCAACTGGCACGTGGATTCTCCCTCCGGATTATTCTAGCCGACCAAGAGTACTCTAGCATGACACCTCTAATTTTATTCATAGCGTACAAGATATTAAGGTTAACCTTAACCACAATTAAGTCGCGTAGATCAATAGAAATTGCACACAGTGTCAAGCCTTGTTAAATTATCGTTGCCGACTGGGGGATGTATGGTTGGAATATTGTATATTATATTACATTCTTTTTTTTTTGGTTTATGTTGTTTAGTGCCATATAATAGTCGGTTTTGATCCCGTTTATACTTCTATCGCACACTGCCGCATACTCTACCATGTACTCTCTTTGTTCCTAAATATAAGTCTTTTTAGAGATTTCAATAAAGACTACATACGATGTATATAGACATATTTTAGAGTGTACATTCACTCATTTTGCTCCGTATGTACTCCACATTAGAATCTCTAAAAAGACTTTCAGATCAGAACCTTATAGTTAGGTAATTAATAAGTGTGTGCAGACTAAAGAGCATTAGTGATGGCTAGGGCGCAGGTTGGATCAAGGAACATACAGCTTAGTGCATGTTAAGGGCTCCTTTGATTTACAGAAATTTCATAGGATTTTTGAAGAATTAGAATTCTTAGAAATTTTTCCTATGTTGGTTGTTTGAGTCATACGATTGGATCCTATTTCATAGGAAACCTAACATTCACTCAAACCTCTTTTTACAATTACTTTATTCTTCTGTGGCATCAAACAGTCTCTGGTATCGTATAAGATTCAAGTGGACATGTCACTCCAATCCTGTCTTTTTCCTGTTCTTGCGTTTTGAAAATTCTGCGAATGAGAGAGGCCCTAAGAGTACTGTCCCACCTTCTGTTTGGTATCAAATGACAAATATAAGCATATCTAAAAGCTAGCTGGTGTTAGCACACGAACACGCCACTGTGTACCTCCGGCGTCGAGCGCGATACGCAAGACACGTCGCTGGAGGAGTCTCGCCGGAAGCGCGATTCGCAGGACAAAAGGCGAGAGCTTTTGAGACCCAAAACCTCGTACACTCGGGAGGGACCCCGTCAGGAAGTGCGGCGGCTATGGGCTGCCCTAGGTCGGTTCAACCGCCCCTAGAGCCTCGGGATTCACAGCTCTCCAACACGAAGAACAGCGAATAATGAGGAAGCAAAAAAAATGAGGGAGAGATAAACGTAGATGAAAAAGCAATAGATTGGTTTTGCGAGTGTGTATTGTTCAATCGGCCGTCACCCCTTAGTTATATAAGAGGCGGCTGGACTTTTCGTGCAAGGAAAAGGCTTGGATTCACGTCCAAAACCCTAGTTTGAGTCCAATTCGGATGATTTGGTCCGAACTTTCCAAAACTGTTCGGTCTAAAACTGGCTGTACCTTGCAGGTCGTTTTTGGGACAGTAAACGACCTTAGATCGGAATCACGTTAAAAAAGTAATCTTAACCGTTTCGACGGGACGAACAACTTTCGTGTTTAACGTTTTTCGATTCGAAACCATTTTGAGGGCCGAATAGCTCGTGCAAAACAGGTTATAATTCACGCTACCCATCAGACATAGGTTGCATGAGTGTTTTGTGCCGGGCGTCACTTTTTGCTTTTGGCAGGGCCGCATTGCGTGGGCTCTAACTTTTGTCTACGTTCTCGGATTAAGACAAATTTTATACCGCAATCGATCGTTTTGACAAGACGAAGACAATCTATGTATAACATTTTCTCATACGAGGCCGTCTTGAAGGCGTAATCGGCCGAACAGTACTCTGATTACAAAATCTTAGTACTTGAAACACAACTTGGTCCCTCGAGATGAGATCGGATGGCAATAACCCAAACTTCAAAGATGTTTTTTTTTTTTGACAGAACCAAACTTCAAAGATATTCGTGTCGATAATTCGGAACTTTTTTATATTGAATATGATTTTTTTTTTCATTTGAGGCCATCTCATATACGATTTTGGTCATGCCACTGAAAAGTATACGTCTTCTTTCTTAGCACCGGTAGCAAGCCATACAGGCCAGGATGGTTGCTCACTTCCCTTTCCTGGGCTGCATGGAGTAGCCCTTGTGTGAGCAACAGTCGACGCTTGATGCTCTGGATACAGTTGTGGCCGAGCTTGGAGATGGCCACGAATGTGGCTACCAGCTCATGCATCGGAGAGCTTCGCGAGCGCCTTTCCGAGAAGCCACCTCGCAGCGTCGACAGACACCTTCATCACCTCCTCCAGCGAATTATTGGGTTTGTGTGTGGTGAGTGAGAGCTGAGCAGTGCAGAGGACAACACCAAAGTTGTAATGTGCGTGCAGTTTGGTCGATGGCCTCAATGTGCTCGTCTTTATAGCCAGCCAGTGATGTGCTAGTGTGGTGGTGTTTCTCACCATTGTTTGATGTGCGCTCAGAGGATGGAGCGGATCCAGGTTTTTTCTTTCTTTCTTTCTCTAAGAGCAAAACTAGGTGCAAAATACATACAAACATATACTCCCTCCGTCCGTCCGAAAACACTTGTCGGGGGAATGGATGGACGTATTTTAGTTCGACATATATCCACTTTTATCCATTTCTCCGACAAGTATTTCCGGACGGAGGGAGTAGATGATTACATGGGAAAATATCTAGTGATACCAACCCGTATATGCTCCCAATTCAACAAGTACAAATTTAAACATTTTAAAAAGTTCTGAAAGAAATCATGAGCATTCAAAAGAGATGTGTCTATAATCCCTAATAAAATCAGATCTAAATTCGAAATACACATGGAGAGAAAAAAAAAGAAATCTAGATGTGAATAGTGTCATTTTTTGCTTTTGTCTTCTTTTGACACTATTCATGATGGATTTGTCTTTTTTTTTTGTTTCTCAAAGTGTATTTCGGATCTGAATTTTTAGGGCTTGTAGGCACATGTGTTGTGAAAATTCCTGATTTTTGTTTCAGAATTTTTCGGAGCTTTTAAATTTGAATGTTTTTAATTGGAAGCATGGGATCACCTAATACTTTTAGTATGGTAGCCTATTGTTTTTTTTTGCTTTGTGAGAAACAGCATAGTAGCTAGCTACCAGAGGGAACTGATTACGGGCCCTGGTTATTGGACCGCATCATCATCTCTATCATAGCAGGCCTGAGCCGGTGGGTTTCAGAGGTTGCCCAACTTCAATGCAAAAAAAAAAAAAGGTAATTAAACCTAGACCTCCCGTCACGTGACCTGATCGGAACTCAGCCAAAAAAGTCTTCGATCGATCGTCGGCGCGGATCCATCGATGGGCCGGCGGCGGCGCCACACCCCTAGCATCAAACCGAGCACACCATGGATGACGATGCCAGTCCGGTGGTCCGATCTCCCCGACGATCTTCTCCACACGGTCTACAGCAAGGTCGCCGGCTCGCTCAACCGCGTCCGCTTCGCCGCGGTGTGCAGGTCGTGGCGAGCCACCGCGATCACCTCGCCGCATGCTGCGCCGCCCGTCCTCCCGTGGTTCATCTTCAGCGACGCCCGCGAGGACGACAACAAGACGAAGGTGTACTGCCCCGAGGATGACCAGGTCTTCGTCATGTCGCTGCCGAGCCAGGCGGTCGGCAAGCGGTTCGTGGGTGCCCATGACGGCGGCTTGGTCGCCACGCTTGGGCACAACATGCAGCTCGCGATCGTGAACCTCTTCTCCGGTGTCGAGGTTTCACTCCCCGCCAAGGCCATGTGCTACCTAGGCGGCTGGGACAACATTCGAAAGATTGTCTTTTCGGAATCCCCCACTTCAAGCGACTGCATCCTTGCCACTGTCACCTCCGGATACAATGTCGCCCTCCGTAGGATTGGTTGTCCGAGCAGCGGTTGGACAGAAAAACGACTCGGGTCGAAGCTTGTTGACATCGTATTCTGCAACGGACAACTCTATGGACTCACCATGTGCGAGAAGCTGATCAAGTTTGAAATCGGGGTGAACAAAGATGGCAGGGCGGTGTTCACCAGCAAACCGCACACGATGTCCATCCGAGCGCGTCCCCGTCGCCCCGGTATCACGCAACCGAACAACATCATCGAGTTACAAGGCAAGCTAGTGATGGTGGTTAGGACATTGTCAGATGAACTCTTCCTTCAGCCTTACTTCAAGGTGTAACTCGATAGAGGCGGCGGCGGCCATCCCTATCGCGCGCCCCGGTTCCTGCGAGATCCAGCAGGATGAATCCGTGATGCGACCATCCCTCTCGCCTTCGCAGTACGTGCGAACGACATCGGGAAGGAGCAGCTCGCCGGTCTACCACCGCCTCCTCCCCCCACCTCCTCGCTGCCGCCATGGCCTGAAGCAGGCATCCACGAGCAGCGCCTGTGCGCACGCCATGGCTCCCCTCCGGTCCCTCCTTTGCGCCGCCGGCCGCATGGAGGCTGACAGCCACTGCTCAGAGAAGTGCTTAATCCAACAGCGGGGCCATTGAATATTCAGCCGCTGTTTGTCTTGCTCCAGCCGCGACCTTCTGCTGTCGTAATGGTGGCCTTTCTCCGCAAGCCGACCTTTTGCAACTCGGGAGGAAGCTGTCATGGTCATTCGGTGCTTCATTTTATTGGTCATGGGCGTGCGAACAAGGACATACAATTTCAGACTACATCGATGACTTCTTCAAGTTGAAGGTCATGTGCTCTGTTCTTCGGTATTTTTTTTTTTTCTAAGAAAAATATCGCAACAACTGTACGCCACTTCTTCAGCCCTTATGCAGCCAGCCGCTCCAACTGTCTCATACTGTTTTATCTTCCCCGTTGTCGTGTACAGCCACCCAACGACCTGATTTTCTCCTAACAAAAGAAAACATATGCTGCATGTACCTCAAATAATTGGCATTTGACGCTCCATCTCCTAATCTCTTCCACTTCCTCTCCTCCACGTTCTCTATATAAGAAACTGATGGATCGCACTTTAAAGTTTGTTCTTCACCTCACCTTATTGCCTTCCCATCGTCCTCCAGCACGGGTGGGTTCAGCCGCACCACTCATACTGCACCGCTGGTGATACCCTCTCCTTATTATGTTTGTTTATGCAGAATTTTTAATCTATGCCACCAAGGTCTATGAAAATGGAAGGAGATTGCAGTTTGAAAATAAATCTAGGTAATCTTTGTGCTCCACTGTTTACTCAATATCTTTTTTGAAACTTTGCTAATGTCAATTTTTTTTGTATGTATCTGCCAAGACAGTACTTTTGTTGTTCCGGTTGTTTGCTGTAGGTATACTTATAGCCTACGATCTTAAGTGATATCCCACCATGCAACAAATTGTGCGTATTAAATTGATTTGTATGTATGGAATTTTGTTATCACAATCAGTTTATTTAACTTCAGATCATTGCAAGAGAAGTAAATTGTTTCTTTTGGGTATGTATCTATCTTTGTACAATATATCAAGTTTAGTTAATTTGATTTCATTGTTTATATATGTATTTAAAGTTAGCCAGATTGTCTGCATGTCGTATAAGTGCAATTGCATGGCCAAGCAGTTCTGATCCATGACGTTATTGTCTGTGAGGCATACATTTAATTATTGTTGGAAGCTTCTGGTGAAACTTTGAAGAATGAATCCCTTACTACAATTTTTTAATTTGTTTGAAGAGCTTATTGTAATTTGCAAGGCTCAAACAACATAGAACTATGATTCAAGTCTGATAGTTGCTTATACATTGCGCAAAAATATGGTTTGCGTGAGTTCACAAATACCCCACTAAAGTGGTAGAATTCATTTCCTTCTTATCTCTTATATGTCGTCTGATAATACACCTATGAATCTTTAGGATTTGGCACAATAATATCTCGCAGCAACGCGCGGGGTATTATCTAGTATATAGAAAATTTTCGAACCATTCATTCTTGTTTTACTTTTGTCGCTTAATGTTTTTGGCTATGTATCTCGACAATACATTTTGACTTTCTATGCTAAGATCAGTTTTAGATTCATGATAATAACTTGTATCATGAAATGACACGTACCCTAGCACATGTAGAGATTCATATTGGAGCCTTGTGTAATTCAATCAAGCACCTAGAGATATATAAATGTACATGCCATATGGTTCAAGTGCAGACTGTGTAGTAAGACATATTAGTGGTGATTGAAACACAAGCATGATATCGTCGTCAAATCGGATGACCACCAGCGGCACCATTCGTAGCATAGGTCATGTTGCTCCCACACACACTCATGGAGGATCATAGGTAAAATATGTTTCTCTATAGGGTATATACATCTTATACATTATTTGATTGACCATCGTGCTAGCCTTTGGCTCTGTTATTTTCGATTGATTGCTTTAATTCGTTGTGGGTTGCAGTCAAAAACTTATAAGGCATATACAACATATATATTTAGAGGCTCTCCTAATCAACCATAATACTATACATTGATGGATGGTAGTTTCCCAAAAACAAAACATGGACAATCATTCATAAGCATTCAAGGAAATAAACAATAGTAATATACTTGAATTGAGAAAATAATATTTATGAGTAAATAAAAGGTGAACATTGATGGAGAGAGGAAATATGGATTTAAAACTAGCAAGCTAGTCAAATGCGAAACTTTTAGATGTGGCATGGTCACTTGGGTGTACTTCACAATATAGTGGAATCTTATGAACCATCGATGACATGCTATACAAAACATAACTAAATCTAGTTGTGATATATGTATTAATTTAGTAAACTATATCAAACATTAATATAAACTATTACTAGTAGAATGCCCGTGCATTGTTACGGGCCTTTTTAATTATTTTAGTATCCATACTGACCAGTCAATGGTTTTTATTATAAGATAAACTTCAATGAAGCCCCGGTCTTATATTACTCCAAGTGACAACGGTTTTTTAGTAAAAAAAATTATTTATAACCCACACATGATCAGACGATGCAGCAGTCGCCAATCCTCCAAAGAGTGCAATCATGCCCATGACATCACGTATGAGTCCATACTGACCAGTCAATGGTTTTTGGTATAAGATAAAATTCAATGAGGCCCCTGTCTTATATTACTCCAAGTGTCAACGGTTTTTTTGCAAGAAAAATATTTATAACCCACACATGATCAGACGCTGCAGCAGTCGCCAATCCTTGAAAGAGTGCAATCGTGCCCATGACATTACGTATAAGTCTGGCACCTAGTTTCACACCAATTGATCTCTTGTAATATGATACTTACACCAAGTGATCTTTTGTAATATATGATACTCTTTTAACCCACGTATGTGTATCTACTTGAAACAAGTTTACACCATCATCCATAAGGGAGGCCTAGCGGAAAATTTAGACTATCTATTGGCCACTTATCAATGGAGGGACTTTACTAATGCAATTTTGCAACTTAAATTACCTACACACAGTTAAACCTATAATCAATCAAATAAAAATATACAAAATGCTTTTTTTGTTTGTCCCAGTTACTTTGCCTCTTCTTTGCTGCTGCATAGCATGGCCGATGCTATCAGCCCCAAGGAGAAGCACTCCTTCTGTGGAAGTCTTTCCTCAACCTCACCTCCCTGTCATAATGGTCTGCCGATACCGTTTCACCTGCAATATTTCGACCGTGCTAGCGCCATTAGAAGTTTACAACGGCTAAACATTTATCCGAAGAGAAATTCTGTGGAGACATTAGGAGAATGAGGTTACGTGGTACGGAAAATGTGCGTAGTTTGTCACGAAGAGAGGTTGTTGCAGGGTCCTCCTCGGCCAGCTTCTTGTAGTGGATCATGATGTCGGAGGGATCCCATTCTCCACTGTCTGAGGCCACCAGCTAGCCGTAGCCGTCGACGCTCATCAGCCCAAGCCCAGCTGCCGCTACCCGTGCATTGCCAAGGAATAAAGAAGACATTGTCAAACATTTGTTCTATTTCAGAAATGTGAGTTAATTCTCTCTCATGCTTATTTCCTCCTCGGCGGTTGCAGTGTCTCTTCAAACCATCTTCTACTTGAGAAGACAAGTGACATCTTTTTCTCCGCCCCTCCTTCCCCTCCATATCTGCTCTCTTCATCTGTAGTTTCCTCCTTGTTAGTTGTCCTATCTCTTTAACCCTCCTCTAATTTCGAGAAGACAAGTGACATCTTTTCCTCCATCCCTCGTTTCCCTACACATCATCCACCTTTCTCTCGCATTGTTATCGCTTCAAAATATGTCATCTCCCTCTACAATCTTAAAAGGAACATTATCTTGAAATCATAGTGGAAAAAATCTAGCATGCTCTCTGTAATAGGAGCAGCACCGCATATCATGAACCTGAAGCAAGATATTTTTCTATTTTAACAAATTTTATATAAAAAAAACCTATTTTTTTATATTATCTATACATGTGTATCTATCCGTACCATAATATTTTTGAATATTATGGAATTAGAGAAATTTACATGCTTTCTCATTCCATTCCCGAGGAGCTGGATGATAAGAAACTCTCATGTCCATTTTTGCAGTAGTAATAGGACATTAAGCAGTAAACAAATATCATATGATATATGCAAGTGATGTCGAATGTACATAGGTGTAAATCGCAATCAAACTTTGATTACAGGGCGCCTCTTGTTAGGTAGCCAAAAAGTGGAAAATTGAATTGAACTGATTTCCTTTTTAAGTGCCCATTTGTTTCAACGGAACAAAAATAATAGACATTGAATGACAACAAGTGTCTTCCTGTTCCTTGCCCTTCTTCGATAACCACATTTCATCCCCTTTGTTCTCTTCAGCTTTGTCACTCATCTACTTCACCGCTAATGCAAGAACCCCGGATAAGCAATCAGACCATTCCGTCACAAACTGGTCATAAAGTGTAGTAAAAATAAATAAATTGAATGCAACAATTATATAGGGAAAGCTAACCTGAATACCAACATAGCTACACAGGTAGAAATCAAACTCAGAATCTTGGCAAATATGTAAATAGAGCAATTTAAGGACATCAAGATTGAATAAGATAGACCGCCACAACAGAAAATGAAAAGGCTAATGCACTCAAACAACTACTTCGACCTGAAGATGGAACAACGAAACAACTCGTCCAACACACACATACAATAACTGAACACTAAGTTATTGTTTACCATGGAAAAAAGTGCAAAAATATCTCAGTCAAAAACATAACTCGCACCTGAATAAGCATGATGAATTAAATATCTTCAGAAAGAGGCCATTCCTTCACACAGTAACGGGCTTCTGTTCTTCGTTCGACATAGCAAAAAGTCACATACATGAAACTTACGGCTAGCAAAAGATTGTCCAGATAATGATTACTGCAGGTGCATGTGCATGTGCCAACTGAAGGTGATGCAGACCACCCCATCTTGCTCTCCTATGCTCCCTACAAAACAATCTGGTCAAGAGCGATGCAAAAAGATTTACATGCAAAAAAATCAAATTTTGTAGATGACCGGCTAATTTTTTTTAAATAATACATCTTTTTAATAAATTTGAAAAATAATACGCACTTTCAAATATTTGCAAAAATAATACAGCGTCAGTGTTTAGGAGGCCGACTGGGCTCATTCGGCCTGTAGAAAGCCGACAGCCACCACTCGGCTTATAGGAAGCCGACAGGTCGCCATTCTGCCGCGTGGCGGCCAATCGTTGGTGCGAGCACGTCACCGCGGCCGACTGTGCTCAGTCGGCTTCCTATAAGCCGACAGCTGGCCAGTCGGCTTCCTATAAGCCGACTGTTGCGGCCACGGGTTACACAGCGCGCCCGAGCCATCTTCTTCCTCTCTTCTTTCTCTCCTTTGCTCCTCTTCACTTCTTCTCTCCACTCCGAAACTAGTCCCAATTTATACACAAGATACAACCACTTTTTTGCCAATTTTCCACCGTAGTTGCATTGTACATGGTTGGAGGAGTCAAGGGAAACCTCGATCTCGTCATGGGATAGTCTGTGGTGGTGGTGAACATTTTCGTGGAGGAGGAGGGGGTGCTGCACGTGGAGAAGGAGGTGGTGGAGGAGGGGGTGCTGCACGTGGAGGAGGAGGTGGTGGAGGAGGGGGTGCTGCACGTGGAGAAGGGCCGCCGTTCGTCGTTGCTTCGCACGCTTCAAGGGTATAATACAAGTTACATTTTGACTGTCATATTAGTTGTGCAATTTTTTAGTTGGTTCGGTAATATATCGTAACATATTTAGTTGATCCGGTAATATTTAGATGTCAAATATTTAGGTGTCCGTTAATATTTAGGTGACCGTAATATTTAGGTGACCGTAATATTTAGGTGACCGGTAATATTTAGTTGTCTGTTAATATTTAGGTGTCCGGTAATACTTAGGTGACCGGTAATATTTAGGCGTCCGGTAATATATAGTTGTCCGTTAATATTTCGGTGACCGGTAATATTTAGGTGACCGGTAATATTCCGGAATATTTTTATATGTCTGATATTTCAGTTTATGAATATTTTTAAGTGCACCGATAATATCCCATAATATATTATATGTTTGACTTGCTGCTTAATAGTTATCCATGTTGAATATTTTAGGTCAGCAGATATGTCAGATGTAGTGAAGTTCACTTTTTTCTACGGTCATGGTACTGTCCAAACAAATCAGTTGGGAGTTGATCTTAGTGAGTTCGAGAACATAGTGGTTCCAATTAGTGCCCCTGAAACATGGTCTGTTGGTCAGTTGACAGAGTGGTTGACAAGATGTTTAGGGTATAATACTGAAACTCATACCGTCGGTGTTCATGCATTGTGGAGCCGGTCAAGTTCGAACATTTTCTTTTATTTGAGGCCAATCGAGCGGGACTCTCAGTGGGTGCGCTGGTTGGAAGGATGTGCAAAAAGGATCGTAAATCCTTGCGCCTTAGTGCTTCCTGTCCTGAAGGAGGTCAGTGCCCCTGAAGGCGAGGGCGGTTATGATCCTGGCCAGAGCAGTGCAGGGATACATCTATCTATGTTAGATGTTCCGTCAAATGCTGGATATGATGGCCACGAATCAGGGCAGAGTAGTCAGGTAGAAGGAGGAAATGCTGATGTTTATGACGTTGGCCAGGCTGATGCTGACGAGGTAGATGGCCAAATGCAAAACCTGATGGAAGATGAAGATACAGATGTTGATATTGGTCATGCTGATAATTCCGACGAGTCGGATGAAGATGAGAACGTAGAGGTGGTGCCTAATCCTGCAGCATGGAATCATGACTTCTCGTCTGCAATGAACGTCAATGATGGCCATGATTCTGCCTGGCAATATCACCAGAACAACATTGCGACGGGTGGTATGTACCCCAACAAGGAAGCTCTGAAGGATGCAATCACTCAGTGGGCAATGTCCACGCAAAGGGTTTTGAGAGCTGCCGTGTCTAGTCAGCAATTTTTGACAATGGTATGCAAGAACGGTGGTTGTCCCGCGAGGGTGCATGGCTATCTCCCAAAGTATGGCACAAGTTGGGTGATCAGTGACTTCGTACAGCACACATGTGTTATTCCGTATATCCCTCAAGATCATGGTAACCTTTCGTCCACGCTTATTGCTCGATTGTTTTACAGCGAGATAGTGGAGAGCAAAGCGATGGAAGTGAAGGCTATCCAGACAAAAGTCTTCGTCAGGTTCAATTACAGAATTTCTTATGGCAAGGCTTGGAGGGCTAAGCACATGGCGCTTGAGAAGAGATTTGGTTCGTATTTCGATGCATATGACTGTGTTGTCCGTCTCCTCCACACACTGCAGTACCGGAATCCAGGCACCTATGTTGACATCGAAGACTTGGTCATGCCGGAGTTCCCAACTGTGATGGTGCTGCATCGATTGTTCTTCTCTTTCGGTGTATGCATCGAAGCTTTCAGTCATTGTAGACCGGTGATATGTGTAGATGGCACATTTCTCACTGGCAAGTACAAGGGTCAGATCCTAACCGCCATTGGTCAGGACGGTCAAAATCAAGTAGTCCCACTAGCATTTGCTTTTGTGGAGAGCGAGAATATTGAAAGTTGGACTTGGTTCTTCAGGCAACTGAAAATAGCAGTTGTGAAGGATAAGCCGAATGTGTGCATCCTTCATGACAGGCATGCAGGTATACTGAGTGCGATAAGGACACTGACAAACCCTGTGCGTGATGAGCCAACTCCATGGCCGGACATGCAGAGCCGTTGGTGCATGCGTCACCTGGGGGCCAATTTCTTCTCGCAGTTCAGAAATAAGAACCTTATGAATCTATTCAAAAAACTCTGCAAGCAGAACCAGGAATGGAAGTACATGAAGATACGTGAGAGACTTAATGTGTGCACTCTGAGACATGTTAGGGACAGGAAAGCTGCAAGGGATGCAGCTGTGAGGGCACATGTAGAAGCAGTAGCTGCACAGTTAGCAACAGGACCAGCGGCCGAGGAGAAAGAACCTGTAGGGCTTTGTGATTTGCCAGGATTTGACCCACCTGGTACTAGGAGAAGGCTTGGCAGGACGATTAAAACATTCGAGCAGTGGATAGAGCATGAGCCTCTGGAGAGGTGGTCTTTGCTGCATGACACACATGGAGCAAGGTATGGTGTCATGACTACCAACCTAGCTGAAACTTATAACTTTGTCCTCAGAGGAAACCGTGCTTTGCCACTGACAGCAATCGTTGAGGGTATTTTCTATGGCACGGTGAAGTATTTCAGAGATAGACGTCAAGCAGCAGAGTTGCATATCACAAACAACCCAAACACACGTTATTGTGAAAGGGTTATGGAGTACATGAATGCTAAGATGCGGAAAGCTAGGACTCACACTGTAGTCCCCATCGGAAATCAAGAAAGAAGGTTTGAGGTCCGATTAGCTAACAACAAATTCGGATGTGGAAATCAGGTGTTGACGCATGAGGTGAAAATTGGCAATGAAGTCAGGCCAACGTGCGAGTGCACATGCAACAAACCGAAGTTGCTTCATCTACCTTGCTCTCATGTACTTGCTGCTTGCGGGCAGCTAGGACTTGATGCAATCTCTTTCGTGTCTCCATATTTCCTGAAACAGTCCGTGGTCAATACCTGGACAGGTGAGTTGCAGGGATTTCAATCAATGGGTAACTTCACCACTGTTAACCCTGTTGAAAGGCGGTACATTCCGGACCCACGGAATATGCGTACAAGCAGAGGTAGACGTCAGTCTCAACGCATCCGGAATGATATGGATGAATCTAAAGCCGGAGGGCCAACTATTCAATGCATTCTATGCAACGATTTTGGCCACAGGGACCCTAATTGTCCCACCTTCGTGACTGGGCGTGGACGAGGAAACCGGGGACGAAGAGGAAGAAGAGGGATAGGAGGAAGAGGAAGAAACTAAGTGTGTCACTCTGTTTAAATTCTGTATTAAGTGTGACACTCTGTTTAAATTCTGTATTAAGTGTGGCACTCTGTTTAAATTTTGTATTAAGTGTGTCACTCTGTTTAATTCTGTATTAAGTGTGGCA
Source organism: Elymus sibiricus (assembly GCA_039707655.1). Classification (NCBI taxonomy): domain Eukaryota; kingdom Viridiplantae; phylum Streptophyta; class Magnoliopsida; order Poales; family Poaceae; genus Elymus; species Elymus sibiricus. The sequence continues at coordinate 394,669,320 of CM077674.1, forward strand.
CTCTGTTTAAATTTTGTATTAAGTGTGGCACTCTGTTTAAATTTTGTATTAAGTGTGGCACTCTGTTTAATTCTGTATTAAGTGTGGCACTCTGTTTAATTCTGTATTAAGTGTGGCACTCTTTTTAAATTCTGTATTAAGTGTGGCACTCTATTTAAATTTGTATGGTGCGTGCAACTGTGTTATCATAAGTGCAGGAATGGAGGATGAACACCCACCATTGATTGATCCTTTCATTGATAGTGGCCATCGTGGTAGAATGTTAGACGAACGCCCTCTGTTACCCCTAGTCACTCGCACTCCTAAGCATGACTGGAAGATACACCCGGATTGGACTGAGAGGTACGGGTTTTATTAATTTTGTTTGTTAGGTGTTTTATCCGATAACAAATCATTGAACCTTTGTGCGGTGTTATACGCAGGTTGAAATGGGCTGGGCTTTTACCTTTCGCGCGTCTTGTTGAGGCCAGAGGTGGACGACAGAAACACGTTGGTATTGACCACTCTTTGCTCACGTGCTTAGTGGATCGATGGAGGCCGGAGACCCACACGTTTCACTTCCGTTGGGGAGAGATGGCTCCTACTCTCGAGGATGTGTCACTTTTGCTTGGACTACCCTTGTCGGGTCATGCCATAGGACCATTGGAGGCACCGGATGGTTGGGAGCAGCAACTTCGTGCACGTTTCCAGAATCTCTACCCCGATGCTCCGGCATTAGCCGCGGAGCATCACGGACCTAAGTTCGATTGGTTGGGGAAATTCGAGGTTTGTTCATCTTTCCCTTGTCTTGCATATTCTCTTGTCTTGCATCTTTCCCTTGTCTTGCGTATTCTCTATTTACTAATTGTCCATCTTTACTTATTGCCTACAGATCCAGAAGTTCCCGGGGTATCCAGATGTCCCATTGACTGCGATACAGATCACTAGGAGCCTGGAGGCATACCTATTGTGGCTTCTCGGGAAGGTGATGTTCACAGAGAATCATGTCACCACTTGCACCGCACGATACATCCCCATTGCATTAGAGATCGCTACAGCTACGGGCCCGCAGCAGATCACACAGAGGAGTTGGGGTTCTGCGGTTTTAGCGGCTACATACCGAGCTATGTGCAACGCCTGTCGGCTAGAGGGGAAGAAGGCGGCCCTTCTTGGTTGCCCTCTATTTTTACAGCTGTGGTCCTGGGAGAGATTCTCTATTGCACGACCGAACATAAATGTGAATGAGGCTTGGCCTTCGAATGAGCTTTTCGATGCTGAGGGCATCGACATGCCTACTTTTGGTATGATCTGGACACGTCGCCAGGTATGTGTCGAGTAAACCATGTCCTTATGTACACCATGACGGAAAATAACTTTTTGTTCGTGCAGAGAAGCTTTGCTCATGAACAGACTAGGCGAGCCTACACCGCTTTGAACGAGCAGTTCGATGTGTACACTGGGGTGATCTGGCAGCCGTACACGCAGGCAGCCATACATGCTAGATATCCCGGCGGTATTTCCGAGCTATGCACAAGAGATCGGGATTACTGGATGACAAAATCGAAGATCATCTTCGATGTATTCGTCGAGGAGATGGCCCAACAGAGGGTCATGAGACAGTTTGGTCTTCGACAGTTGGCCCAGCCCCCACCTACTGAGCGCCGGCTGTTAGACGATGTCCACAGGTATGTGTAGTATTTCAATGTTGGTTGGTCTTCACATTCCGAAATACCAAAGAATTACTTAATCATTGCACACACAATGCAATTTCAGGAACACAAGGAAGGGGATTAACAGGACCATGGCTCAGTGGCTGGCACGTGTTCAGATGTACGTTGCAGAGTGGGAGACTGCGACGACACAGATTTGGGACGAGGATCGCAATTTCGATACGGCTGAGTTCAATGCCTATTGGGATCGGTACAGTGATATGACACGGTTACGCATCATTAACCACCCTCAGAGACAGGACATACCGGCCCCTGCTACGAGGGATACGTACCCGAGCTATGATATTTCGGGCTCTAGACAGAACGTGGTAACATATACTGAACTTATCTAATGCTTCTAGTTCTTACATACTTTGTCATGCGGACGTAATAATCTTCGAGTTCATTTCAGGTTGACATGACACTCGAGCTTCACGAGGAGGTGGCCAGCTATAGACGCCAACTATCGTCTACTGCTCTTCTAGAACCTCGTCCAGTGCACTCCTTCTTTACGCGCATCGAGGGGAAACTACGAGCTATATATCAGGCTATCACGTGCACCCGCTCTACGGACGTTGTTCTCCAGCAGCCCCAGGTACGCCCGCCTCGTCACTCAACGGGCCAGCAGCAAGAACCCAAACAGCACCGACATCAGCCGCGTCCACGTGTAGACCATCAGTGGATGAGTAGGCCACCACCTCCTGACCAGGCCGGGAGTTCAGCGTGGCAGCACCACCATGATCCTCTGTCAGGCTACGGGTTTCGACCACACCCACAGCAGCACGGTCCACCGCCGAGCTTCGTGATGCATCAACATCCTACAGGTATGTTTGTTCATATCTATTCTTTTCAATATCAGTTGGAACTACCTGTTTGTTAATTACTTATGTGGCCTCCCTGTCGCAGGAGCCTACGGATATAGGGCACCTATGTCCGGACATGAGGCCTCCCATTCCGATTCCACGTTTGACAGTGCTCCGGATGGTGGGCACAACACACAGGATCAGGTCTCGCAGCACATCACCAACTGGATGGACACGTATTATTCTACTCCTCCACCAGATCCCACACAGCCCACACAGCCCACGCAAGACACACAGTATGGCGAGGACGGGTCTTGGATTCCTCTTCGTAACGTTCGGCCACCGAACAGGTATGGGTGGTCGACGCCCCCTCCACCACAGCCACGCCGCGGACGAGGACGACGTGGCTGATACTTATGTATGCGAGGGACGTATTTGTATGTGAGAGACATATTTCTACCTATGTATGCGAGAGACATATTTCTACCTATGTATGCGAGAGACATATTTCTACCTATGTATGCGAGAGACATATTTCTATCTATGTATCAGACATCCTTCATGTATGTGTTACTATCTATGTATGAGTCTGATTTGTTTTCAAGACACTTGTCTACTTCATATTAGTAGTACATCTGAATTAAACGGTACGACTCAATTACAACCAGGCTACAACGGATAATCGAAAATAACATGCATAAAATAAGATACATAAAAATTAAGATACAACTTGCTGCAATGCGAACGTTACGGTACAATAACATAAATCTACTGAGTCCAACGGGGATATTTTCCTTTTCCATCACCAGCTTCTTCTGCTTCCTTGGCTGCACGAGCCCTTTCTTTCTTCATCTGCCTCTCAGCCTCACGGGCCTCCTGTCGCTGTTGGTAAACCTCCGCCAGTCTAAGTCCCTCTTCTCGGTTTTTCTTCTTCATCTCATCAAGAAAAGCCCTCTGCTTCACACAGTACTCTTGCCACTCTCTCTCCTGCTCTGCTTTCTCATCTACTGCCGCCTTCGCGCGGCGCTCTTCCAAGTCCAAACTTGCCCATGCACGACGACCTCTTTCACGAATCTCAGTCACCGCCCAGTCCGGTTTTTTCGTGTCAATCCAACGATAGTACATGCACAGAGGCGGAGGAGACTACAACAAAAATAGAAATAGAAATATCAAATCAACAATAATATCAACACCGTGTTTATTCTTGGTGACTGAAACATACCGGAGGCCTGATGTACGGTGAAATAGCAACGGGTGGATCTTCCTCATAATTGGCGCACATGAAAAACTTCATGCCCAACCAATCTGAAAAATCCGTCACCTCCTTCACCTTGCAGAGATCGCCACACCAACAACGAAGTACTTCCACCCCCCGAGGCAAAGTCGCACTCTTCATTTTCGTAGGCCTAATGCTTTGATCCGAGCAAGGCAAACTCATAATGACTAGCGCGTTGGTGTTTTGAAGTGCGGCTGGAAGATGTAGAAGAGAGTGAGAAAGAGCAAGCAGTGTGGGCAGAAGCAAAGAGAAGAGCGTGAGAGAGAGCAGGCAACGGCATCTCGTATATAAAGATGAGGAGCACTGTGTTGTCGGTAGAAGAAAATAAAACACGCGCGTCCGCCGCAGGAACGAAACTGGCGGGAAAGAAGGGCGGGAACGAAACTGGCGGAAAAGAAGGGCGGGAGAGAATGGCGGGAAAGAAGGGCGGGAGAGAATGGCGGGAAAAAAGGGCGGGAACGAAACTGGCGGGAAAGAAGGGCGGGAACGAAACTGGCGGGAAAGAAGGGCGGGAGAGAATGGCGGGAAAGAAGGGCGGGAGAGAATGGCGGGAAAGAAGGGCGGGAACGAACTGGCGGGAAAGAAGGGCGGGAACGAAACTGCGGGAAAGAATGGCGGGAGAAAAAGTGGTGGGAAAGAAAATGGCGGGAAAGAAGGGCGGGAACGAAACTGCGGGAAAGAATGGCGGGAGAAAAAGTGGTGGGAAAGAAAATGGCGGGAAAGAAGGGCGGGAACGAAACTGCGGGAAAGAATGGCGGGAGAAAAAGTGGTGGGAAAGAAAATGGCGGGAAAGAAGGGCGGGAACGAAACTGCGGGAAAGAATGGCGGGAGAAAAAGTGGCGGGAGAGTATGGCGGGAAAATAAAATGGCGCGATAATAGGGCGGAAAAATAAAATGGGGGGATAGTAGGGCGGAAAAATAAGATGGCGGGAGAGAGAAGGGCGGGAACGAAAATGGCGGGAAAATGCACTCTTCGGCGAAGGAAATACCAAAAAAATTGAAGCCATGCACCAGTTGGCTTATAGTAAGCCGATTAGGTCTAGTCGGCTTACTATAAGCCGATTAGGTCTAATTGGCTTACTATAAGCCGACTGGTGCATGTGATGTTCATCCAGTCGGCTTACTATAGGCCGACTGGGACCTAATCGGCCTATAGTAAGCCGATTAGTCCCAATCGGCCTATAGTAAGCCGATGGTGTATTATTTTTGCAAATATTTGAAAGTGCGTATTATTTTTCAAATTTATTAAAAAAATGTATTATTTAAAAAAATTAGCGATATGTTACAGATCAAACCGATCTTTTTAGGGTTCTATGATGAATCCAACAAGCTAGAGTATATAGCAGGGATTTTTTTTCCTTATAGAGTGGAGGCACAGTAGAGAAAATTGACATGATTTTTTGTAGCGATTCCATATAGAGCTGTCTTACTAATTCTGAAAACCATTGTAAATATTATGCCCCAAAATCGACATGAAATTATATTAAAAACATAAGTCAGCAAGTTGCGGAACATAATTGAAGTGCGTCAGCAATAGATTTAAGCAATGGTGAATTGTGATATACCTTGCTTTTAGCCATTAACCTAAGCTATTACTTGGCATGGCAGAAACCTTTTTTACTTGTTGTCATTAACACTGATGAAAAGAGACTGAACCCATGTATAAAAGAAAACATTTAGAGAACGAAAATTCATAGTACTAAAATGGAAAGGAGAGAAAATACGAAAGTATTGTTTAAGCGAAACAACATGATGCATAGCTTTCATCCTTGATATTTAAAATATCCTTCATAAGTATCATCCAACACACAATACAAACTGGACAACTCCTACTATCAGAACGGTAAAAAAAGGCCGGCGTAATCGTTAATTAAACGTCTCTGTGAAAATAAAATTAGAGCAAATGGAAATTAAACACAACAGAAAAATATATAAGTTATTAGGCTATTGAGAAGTAGTGTGCTGTATTGTCTAACTCCACAGATTTACCTTTGTGTTACTATTAAGTCCAATGTGAAGTGAACTGATGAGCAATAGTAGAACGGTGGTGGCACAGTGTTGACATGGAGCAAGGGATATTTGCAGCCATATGAAAAAAATATCTGAAGATCCATTGAGAAAGGATCTAAAGGAGCACGGACAACCTGCGGACAGCAGTGCGAGAAGATGCAGTAAGAAAGAACACATGGATCTGAATCTGATAACTCGCAGCGTGCAGCCAGTCTCTCCGAAAATCTAGATAAGTGCCCTTCCAAACTAAATACGACAGAAAAATAAGATTCACTAATGGAGAAGAAAAAACATCACTGTTTTGCGTGCTTGCATATTTGGTTCGTTGGATCCAGGTGCTGCTCTTAAAACTGAGGATTTGCAAGCATTTAAGACCTTCTGCTCTTTGTACCACATTTTAAAGATATACATAACCTTGTGAAAAAATGTTCATCGCACTTTTTCTGTTCTAGATGTTAGATAGATACTACAACCTAACAAATTTTCATAGATCAATTGCAGTTGTTGATGTCTAGTATCATTTGTTTGAGCCAATCAATGAATTATAGGTATTAATAGTTAAAATGCTGGTTTGAACGTATCAGCATACCATAGAGACAGAGAAGAAAGGACTTCACCTCAGTCCCCTTATATTGCCCTTGTTCCGATGTTGATTTGGCACCAGCCTCTCTAGCAGACATAGATTCCTTGATCAATAACAGCCTCTCAAGTCTCAAAGTACATACTAATAAATTCCTTCTCAAGTAATTTCCTTGTTGCCATAATCAATCATGAACCTACTGTAGCAACATGAACGGTCAATACATATTAGTAGTGCACACAAAAATACATATCACATACTCTTGCCATCTCTCACACACATGATGATCACATAGTGTTGCTTCTGATCACAGACAGTCCTCTCCCTCAAACAAATATATCTTTACGATTGGGCTGCATATAATTAGGAGAACATTATGGACCTCAAGGTGAGTGCAGAAATTTATCAGCTCAGTCTACCTTCCATCACTGGTAAGACAAAAGGAAAAAAATGCTTAGCTGTGAATTTCATCGAGCATCTAACTAATAATTCAGAGTAAAACTTGAGGACACAACATCATGTAATCAACTCATACAGGGGACTAAGATCCAACACATGATGATCACATACTGTTGCTTCTGATCACAGACAGTCCTCTGATCCTCTCCCTCAAACAAATACATCTTTACGATTGGGCTGCATATAATTAGGAGAACATTATGGACCTCAAGGTGGGTGCAGAAATTTATCAGCTCAATCTACCTTCCATCACTGGTAAGACAGAAGGGAAAAATTGCTTAGCTGTGAATTTCACCGAGCATCTAATCAGAGTAAAATTTGAGGACACAACATCATGTAATCAACTCGTACAGGGGACCAAGATGACAATCGTGGTTCAGGAATATAGTAGTGAGGGGACCAAGATGACATTCGTGGATCAAGAATATAGTAGTAAGGGTAATCTGTTGGATATTCCTTGCGCGTTCATCGGATCGATGCCGCTCCCAACTCGTACTTGGATCCACGTAGGAGTACGTTCTCATCGGGCAACGCAAGAATTTGCCTCTTGGCACCAATTTATTTCCAGTGTCGTTCTAATCAAACACTTGTACAGAACATTGCCTAGGAAAAATCAATCTTCACACTAAAACTAACACATAATGCTTACAATAAATCATATAATATGCTTGTCAGCTTCAAGATCAAGTAGAAGTCCTATTTCCCCAGGCCTATTGGAATAGTTAAATCTATGATTGCACGCTTTAGCATGCAGCCAGTGTGTCAACTTAGAGTCAGCTTATCAATCATAACACATTATTCCTAAACTAACATACACTACTAGAATATGCAAATATCCCTAGGGCCAAGTACCCTAAGGAAGAAGGCCAAAACTCTAGGGGACAAGGTTCCCCTAGTGTATACTCTAGGGAAACCACCCTAGGGCTGCAGTGGTGGGGAAATCTTTGATCCCCTTGGGTTCACTGACTATACTCTAGGGAACACTATGTTTCCTTTGGGTTTCATGCCCTAGGGAACTATTGCACATGCGGCAATGTTGCCGACATGTAAACAAGCTTTCCTTTGGGTCATCAGACCCTAGGGCTACTCACTTCATACGATTTGTTAATTAGGGAATACCATTGCTTTCGTCGTGTTATTTATGTCTTTTTAATAACACAAGCATATGTAAATAGTACTATTGAAACTGGGACAATAAAACCAAAGGGAATGATGAAATTTCAATTTTATTATATCTGACATAATTATTCTGTACATATACACAATAGTGTGAAAAACATTACATTCTCCAAAATAGTGCACAGAATTTTCTAACCAGGGCCGACTATTCCTACCAATTTCGTGAAATCTAATCTAAACTAAATCCTGAGATTCACCAAACATTTGAGCGTTGAGGCTGTATCCTCCTTATTCACCATCAATCTGAACCTGCACCATTTTAAGTGAACAACAAAAATAATCAGCAAGTTGCTCTTACAGGTCATCGTCCAGAGATGCATAACAATCAGAATAAAATTTAGTGGCATAGATAAATATACCAGGAGTAAATATACAAGGAATAATGGCTTGCATATTTACCGATAGTAGGGACTAAGATTCTAACATATTGCACAATCTAAATATTTCTACCAGAAATTGCAATTAATTTACTTGTATATTACACGCTGGTTGTTCTCACCTGAGTGGAATTTTCGCAAACATCATAAGGGCAGCATGTGGTGCAGCAAGCTAGTCCCCTCCAGATCTAGCAGTACAAATCTGCACATCAGAGAAGAGGACGACGTGAGAAAGATCTCAAAGAATAAGGAGGAGAACTAAACAGATATAATTGTTAGAGAAATATAGATGTGAATGCAAAGGCAATGAGGACAAGCAGGTGGCTTACCAGAAGAATGAATGGCGGTGAAGAAGATGCAGATTGTCCTGGATGTGGTGTGGAGGGAGGAAAGGGCTTGTGACCCATGGGCTACACGGACAAAGGATGAGGCGGAGGCAAGGTCGCCATGGCGCTACAGCTAGCCTACCTGTACAGATCTGGCCGCAACAACAACAAGGAAGAGAACATCATGGTGAAGAATATCTAGGGCCCTCGGTGGCTTAGATGGATTTCCAAGCGGAGGGTCAGTAGAGAGCAACAACATCAAGAACGAGAGTGAGAAGGGAAGGGAGCTATCTTGGAGATGTGTTCTTCTGCGGAGGTAGTCGCAAGGAAGAAGATAACAAATGGACGGATGATGGGCTTGGAGGGAGGAAAGCGCGGCAAAACAGAACTGCGAATTAGCGCCTCGCGCGGGAACAAGAGGAGGGATAAAATTTCACATCCCGCGCAAGCCAAGGTTCCCCTAGGGTATCAGTTAATACCCGTAGGGAACAATGCCATGTTGCACTTATGGGGCAAGATGGTACAATGGACCCCTAGGGGTGAAACACCACCCTAGGGAATTTGTGGGTTACCTAGAGTTTTGTAAATGCACCCTAGGGGAATTTTGGGTTACCTAGCGTTTTGTAATGGACCCTAGGGAGACTAACAATCCCTAGTGTTGTGTTTTAGGTTCTAGGGAACTTCACAAACCCTAGGGCTCTTTGCAAATTCTAGTAGTGATAGCCTCCAATCCATGAGTGGAAATAAAGAGCAAATGGTAAATGTTTATTGTATGAAATTTAAGGCAAGGTATCAGAACAAGATATCAAAGGGCGGCATGATCATATACTAAAGAAACTAAGCTTAACGGAATAGATTGTATTTGCTCGATGAAGGTGTCATCTCTCATCTACAGTCTATAGATGGAAACCAACACAACTTACTGTTGTCGAACACAGTCTCCACCAGGTATCCACCGTTGTACTTCGCCATGGAATCGCCGGCGTTGCTGACCAAAAAATCCGATCAAACACCATTTGATCAAGAAACTGAAAAAATGATACTACCACACAAACCAGGACAGATTACGATGTGCTCCCATTCTTGCTGGAGCCATGCCGAGGACCCCGCCGTCGTCGGTGTTCCAGCCGGCACTGAGTGGGTCATCCCAAAGCTTCGTATCCACCTCTAGAGGTGATGGTCATCGATACCTCACTCCAGTAGAGGCCCAGAAAGGCGAGATCCGCTGATCCATCACAGACCACGAACAAGGGGATGGCGGGGACGCGGGAAGGCAGCTGGTGATGGTAGCAGAAGACGGTGAGGCGGCGGCGTTGCTCGCGGTCGCGCGAGGTGGAGAGATCCAGCGGCGGCGGCGGCGGCGGCCTGGTGTTCCTAATCCGCGACGGGCGACGTATCCGAGGCACCGGCGGCGGTGGCGTCCTCGTGATCCACGACGGCCGCGTCTGCCCGGATCGGCGGCTGCGGCTGCAGCTGCGTATCCTCGGGAGACGAGGAGGAGCGGATTGGGACCTCGTTCGGGAGAGGAGGAGCGTCGATATGGTTTTTTTTATTTGAGTGATTTTTTGTCGATAGATAGATTAAAACCAGTGGTACGGGGTGGTGGGAGGTGGGAGGAAATAAAACCAGACGAAAATAAAACCGGAGTACTAGGCTACCAACTGCTCCATTAGGAGTAGAGATTAAAAAGATGAGCTCTTTTAGGGTGATTGGCGAGTTACGATTCGTAATTTGCTGTAACTCCACCTCTGATTTTTTCTGACCGTCAGATCTGGAAAATCAGTTTATGATTTATTTTTTGGTCAAAAGGGTAGAATGGTAAAGTTGTTTCAAGCAGTTTCACACGATCATGTACTCCACACGAGAAACTAATCTGTGCTCGCATGTCCCCCACGCACATGAACGCGCCGCCGCCGCCGCCCTTTCCGCCGTTCCGATCAAGAGATCCGCGGCGGCCCCGATCTAGGCAAGCACCACTGGTCCGCGTCCTTGGTCTCGCTGCTGCCACCAGGGGTTAGGCCCGACGCCAGGAACTGCAAACTGTCCGCTGCGGTGCGCCGAGCTCTCCCCTGCCCCAATGCCCACTGCAGCGCCTCCCTCCGTCGAGCAGCCGGCGACGCCCAGAAACCCCGGCGAGCAGTCCGTGGACAGGTACCTTTCTCTTTCCCCACCCCCACCCATTGCTGTGCAAGTCAGAAATTCAACCGCCGCTGCTGGCCCTTCCAGTGTCGCGGCCTGGAGGCCACCTTCGAATTGCTGGGAGTGAGAAATGACCGAACGAACAAGGGAGTAAGAATGGTACGTTTCACCTCTTTTAATCAGATGGTTGTTCAGTTGGTAAGCATTCTCACCACTACGGCACTACTGATTCTGACGGTCGTGCACAGAACAAACAGAACAGAGTGCCCTCTGCTTGCCGCTGGATTGCTAGTTAATCCCTTAGCTGCAGTTTTTGTATGATATGTTTGCTTCAGTACAATCATCAATGGGGAATTAATATACCGAAAGGAGCTGCTATTGATAAAAATATATATTCATAGTGATAGGTTATACTGATCAATAACGGCCAGCTCAATTGGAATCATCAATAGACTACAGATATAAAGTATTGACCAATCAGTAATGTTATGATTCATAGAAGAAGTAACAATGTTTTTGAACTTTGGTTTCAAGTAACAATGGTGGAACAACATACATGTCCACAATACCCACATGTCACATTTAGTCGTCTTTCTGTCACTCCGGTGTATTCTACTCTCGTAACAGGCTTTCGTCCCCTTTTATAAATAAATGCACAAATGGCCGAACGATATTAGTCAGGAGCACTGACATATTAGTATCACAATACCTAGCTGAGCTGCTGAGGTTCGTTAATGTTTCAGATTACATAGCTTACAATCTTAACTCCATTTTGTTAACAATTTTGTAAAGTTCTCATCATTGTTAGGATATCCATTTCGTGTACTTACTTTAGCAGTCAGAGTGCATATTAAATTACCATGTTGTATGTCTTCAGAGATAAACTGTGGAATTAAAATTGGCATTGATGCTGAGCATGGCTAATATATGCGTAGATGTACAGGCTTGAATGATCACATCAAACGGGTGTTTGGATGTATTTTCCCATCCTGGACTGTCGAGGCATGGATAATCAAATGGAATGACATCACATAATATTAGAACTGAAATAAGCAACTTCACAACTGAACTTCATTATTGCATTATTCATAAAATTTAAACACCGATTGAGTTGTTAATTTATATCATTATATGTGTTATGCAGGCAGTCATGGCCGATGTAAGTGCTAAGTGTATGGCTGAGTACGTTGACATTGTCAGTAGGATTTTTTATAGCGAGGATGAAGGTTTTGAGCTCTATAACAAGTATGCTCTTGAGAAAGGCTTTAGTGTGAGGAAAGGCTATGTTGAGTGGGATGAAGCGAACGTGAAGATGATCTTGAGGAAACTTGTCTGTAGTCGTGAAGGTTGCCGTGAAGAGAAGCACATGAAGAGGAAGAGAGAAGATAGGAAGAGGAAGCCACGGAATATCACTCGTGTGGGGTGTAAAGCAAAACTTGTCATTACAAGAGTCGCGAAGACAGGGCGGTGGTTTGTGAAGGATTTCATAGATGAACACAATCATCCTCTGGCCCCACGAGACCTTGCTTGCTTTCTGCGTTCGCACAGAAGAATCAACGACGAGCAGAAAGCGGACATTATAGAGATGGAAAGTGTTGGAATTCGGAAACACAAAATTATGGATGTGTTGTGCATGCAGTACGGTGGATATGGTGCGGTTGGATGCACAACGAGGGACATCTATAACTTCTGCCATCGGTACAAGCAGGAAACAGTCGCAGCCGGTGATGCTCAGACGGTGATCCATCACATGATGGCGCGGCAAGAGAGAGACCCAGATTATTTCTTCAAATATTATGTTGGTGCTGCTAGCCAAGAGCTACATCAGCAACAAGCAAAGTATTCACATTGCTGGTAACGACATTCCTATAACTGAAATAGACGTCTATCAAATAATGGACCTTCCGATAGAGGGGGACGACATATATATGGAAATGGCAAAACCATACGACAAAAATATGTTAAGTGCTTATCAAACTGGCGGGAGACTTAAGCTGAGTGACCTTGAGGCGAAAATTAAAGCCTCCAAAACTCCAGATGATCATTTCATTAGGCAGTTTGTTTTGTATGCTATTGGTACTATTTTAGCACCCACGCTACAGGATTACGTCGACGCCAAATATTTCATCCTTGTTCAAGACGTCGCAAGAATTCCCAATTTTAACTGGGGATGTTTCACACTGAAACATCTGTTGAGATCCATCAATACTTTTAACCATCAGGATCAAGTCAAACTACAAGGAAATCTAGCTTTGCTACAAGTAAGTGCTACACCACTAGTTGTCGTTCTACTATTATTCATGTGATGCATATCTCTATCATTGATAAACTAATGTTTCCTACAGTTTTGGTATTGGGAACACGTCCGTGCTAGCTCACTTATGTATTCTCCTATACCCCGCCCGCTGATGGCACGGTGGGATGAAGACACAGCTAAAGTAAGACAGGAGGCTTATGCTAAAGGAGGACTATATAGAGGATTGGTACCTTTCTAAACTTGACTTCTTTATTTACCATATTTATTTCTTAATACTGATTCTTTATATCTTTTGGAAGATTTTCATGAACATCGGTGATCCGGAACCAACCAACATTACAAATGACCAGCGTACCAACAAGTAAGTTGTTTGAAGACACATCCTTTTCAATAACACAACAAAGGTCGCACCGAACGATACCTATTTTACTTCTAACTAAACGAGTTGATATTTCTTTTACGTAGATGGACATGATACTACAAACCGTAAACGATCTATTTGCAGAACAAGAGAAGAAGTTGGCCAGACAAGTAATAGAAGTTGAGCACAAATTAGATAAGAGAATAATCACCCTGACCGAGGACTTGATAAACATAAGGGGTAAAATTGCCACTCAACCTAGGTTGTCCAAGCTGGAGGACAAATTTGAAGACCTCAAAAGAGAACTCCAGGTAAGTGATACTACTACATCGATTTTACCCATTACTTCATATATTTTCATTCTACGCATTTCATGTTACAGGAATTAAGATCCCAAGTTCAAACAAACAAACAATCAACGACGAAGAATGCATACGTACAGGTGATAACTATGGCCCATCACCTTGCTAACATGAGCTAATTTCTGTTCATTGACCAACTTCTTCTTTTAGGAACAAGAGCAACCAGGCAATGACAATTTTTCATCAACTCCTCGGTTTGACGCATCGCAAGTACGGACTTCTGCTGGAACACCTAGTGCAAAACCCGTGGTGCAAAACAAAGAGTTGGACCAAGACATCCCACCACAGAAGCCGATGTCAGCGAATGATTACTTGTTGCCAGAAGAAGACTATGAGGCCGCACTTTTCATCCGAGGGAGTCACGACCTTGTTGAGGTAGTTCGCATCGAAGACATTGTGCTAAGTGTTCAACAACTCAAGCCAAATGTCAGCAATGGATTCTTCGTCGATGACGTAAGCCCCGTATACTGCAATCTACATCAAGTATTCTAAATTGTTCCATAATACATGAATACAACTTTCGCAGGTTATTAATGCATATGCACACACTAGCAATGTTGCAACTGATGCTACATCATTCATATCCACCGTACTAAGCAGAAAATTGCTAGGTGAATTTGGCGGTATTCCAATGGGATGCAATAGCCCATGGGTTGCTATTGTAGCAACGAAATTTGTAGGACCCAGAATGGTATGCATGTTCCCTGACTTGTTTAATTGTATATCTTTAAATTTTCCCTAAATTGAGTCCACTTTAATTTTCCGGCAGGTACATGTCCCACTGAATGTACACAGCATGCACTGGTTACTACTGGTGTTTAATTTTGACAAAGAAGAGATCCAGGTCCTAAACTCCAATCAAGCATATCGTGACATGGCCAAGGAAACTGCACTAGTAAGCTTGCTCTCTTTCTGCCTCTTGGCATCAGGTGACACTTTCTTAAAAGCACTAACGCAATCCCTTGAATTACTCGTTGTACACCAGGTGGAGTCCATTCAAGCGTGTATCGACGAAGCAGTCAGCGGTGTGCAGGTCGTGGCGAGCCACCGCGATCACCTCGCCGCACGCTGCGCCGCCCGTCCTCCCGTGGTTCATCTTCAGCAACGCCCGCGAGGACGACAACAAGACGAAGGTGTACTGCCCCGAGGATGACCAGGTCTTCGTCATGTCGCTGCCGAGCCAGGCGGTCGGCAAGCGGTTCGTGGGTGCCCATGACGGCGGCTTGGTCGCCACGCTTGGGCACAACATGCAGCTCGCGATCGTGAACCTCTTCTCCGGTGTCGAGGTTTCACTCCCCGCCAAGGCCATGTGCTACCTAGGCGGCTGGGACAACATTCGAAAGATTGTCTTTTCGGAATCCCCCACTTCAAGCGACTGCATCCTCGCCACTGTCACCTCCGGATACAATGTCGCCCTCCGTAGGATTGGTTGTCCGAGCAGCGGTTGGACAGAAAAACGACTCGGGTCGAAGCTTGTTGACATCGTATTCTGCAACGGACAACTCTATGGACTCACCATGTGCGAGAAGCTGATCAAGTTTGAAATCGGGGTGAACAAAGATGGCAGGGCGGTGCTCACCAGCAAACCGCACACGATGTCCATCCGAGCGCGTCCCCGTCGCCCCGGTATCACGCAACCGAACAACATCATCGAGTTACAAGGCAAGCTAGTGATGGTGGTTAGGACATTGTCAGATGAACTCTTCCTTCAGCCTTACTTCAAGGTGTAACTCGATAGAGGCGGCGGCGGCCATCCCTATCGCGCGCCCCGGTTCCTGCGAGATCCAGCAGGATGAATCCGTGATGCGACCATCCCTCTCGCCTTCGCAGTACGTGCGAACGACATCGGGAAGGAGCAGCTCGCCGGTCTACCACCGCCTCCTCCCCCCACCTCCTCGCTGCCGCCATGGCCTGAAGCAGGCATCCACGAGCAGCGCCTGTGCGCACGCCATGGCTCCCCTCCGGTCCCTCCTTTGCGCCGCCGGCCGCATGGAGGCTGACAGCCACTGCTCAGAGAAGTGCTTAATCCAACAGCGGGGCCATTGAATATTCAGCCGCTGTTTGTCTTGCTCCAGCCGCGACCTTCTGCTGTCGTAATGGTGGCCTTTCTCCGCAAGCCGACCTTTTGCAACTCGGGAGGAAGCTGTCATGGTCATTCGGTGCTTCATTTTATTGGTCATGGGCGTGCGAACAAGGACGTACAATTTCAGACTACATCGATGACTTCTTCAAGTTGAAGGTCATGTGCTCTGTTCTTCGGTATTTGTTTTTTTTCTAAGAAAAATATCGCAACAACTGTACGCCACTTCTTCAGCCCTTATGCAGCCAGCCGCTCCAACTGTCTCATACTGTTTTATCTTCCCCGTTGTCGTGTACAGCCACCCAACGACCTGATTTTCTCCTAACAAAAGAAAACATATGCTGCATGTACCTCAAATAATTGGCATTTGACGCTCCATCTCCTAATCTCTTCCACTTCCTCTCCTCCACGTTCTCTATATAAGAAACTGATGGATCGCACTTTAAAGTTTGTTCTTCACCTCACCTTATTGCCTTCCCATCGTCCTCCAGCACGGGTGGGTTCAGCCGCACCACTCATACTGCACCGCTGGTGATACCCTCTCCTTATTATGTTTGTTTATGCAGAATTTTTAATCTATGCCACCAAGGTCTATGAAAATGGAAGGAGATTGCAATTTTATCGATATATAGAGTTATCATTACTTGCGTGCTCCGTCGTTGAAACTCAATTAAATTGGTCGATCAGCAGGGGCCGATGACCGGCGCCGACGCCGTATGTAGCATCACAGAGAGCATGCCATCGATGAAGTCAGTGCAGTGGACCAATCTCCCCGACGATCTCCTTTGCGTGGCCTACGTCAGGGTTGCCGGCTTGCTCCACCGCGTCCGTTACAATTGCATCACGGCACGAGGCACCACCCGCTCTACCATGGATCATCTTCCACTCATTACGCTACGACATCAACAATGACGGCAAGAAAAGGAGCTTGTACTGTCCTAATGATGGCCAGTTCTTGCGCCTCCAGCTGCGGACTGAGGCAGCCATCAGCAAATAGTTCGTGGGAGCACACGACGGTGGTTGTGTCGTCACACCTGACAATAACTTTCAGCTTGCGATAGTGAACCTCTTCTCCGGTGTTGAGGTGTCGCTCATTGCAAATGAACATGAGGACTCTCAGGGCACTACATAATTCGGAAGGTTGTCATCTGGGAACCCCCAAACTCAAGTGGCCATATCTTGCTGCTGTCATGCCCAAATATGGGCCCGCCCTCTGCATGATTGGTTGTTCAGACAATGGATGAATGGAAACACAAGTTGATGGAGTGACCCCTTGTCAACATTGTATTCTGCAATGGACAGCTGTATGGCATCACCCTCTTCAAGGACATGATCTAGTTCGAGATAGGTGTGAACAAAGACTATGGCTGATGGTCAATGGCAAACCCCACCAGCTGTTGTTACGAATGTATATCCGCTATACCATATACCAGAACAATATCATTGAGCTACATGGCAAATTGGTGATTGTGGGGAGAAACTCACCACCATCACCTGACATCCACGAGCCTTTTCTCAAGGTATCTGAGCTTCTTGGCGAATTGATGGTAGAGTACGCTCATAATTGGAAGGTAACAAACTTAGGTGACTATGCCTTGTTATTAGGAAAAACATGGTCCAAGGCGATGTATGTGTCTACAGCTAGGCGTGGCAGGGTGCAATGTGGTTAATCAAATCAGCATGATCTTATATAGTCGCTCCAGGTGGCATGTTGGTTCTTCCTCCGGATTTCTAGCCTATCAAGAGTAGAGCATAGCATCTTTATTTTTTATTTTTTTAGTTGAGCATGTTTTATTTTATTCCTAGTGTATAATGTACTAACGTCATCCTTCACTATAAATTGGATCGTATAGATTGTTGAAATACATACAATATATAAGTCATAGTTTATTATGAGGTATGTGTGTGCCTTGGTAAAATAATTGATGTCAATCTATAATGATTGGGATGTTGTGTCGAAAAATACTAAAATTACAACTATGCATGGTGTACTTCTATCGTTTCGTTTATCTAGCTATTAGTCTTGACAATGTGTTTTTCCATTTAAGCTAGTTTTTTTTTAAGAACTATCCAGTTTGGGGATTCCATTTATACTTGTATCGTGCACTAACACGTATACTCTATCCCGTATATAGATTCACATTGCATCATTGTGTAATTCAAACATGCATACAGATACAAGGCATATACAGATATATATATGTCATAAGTGTAGACTGTGTAGTAACACTGGTCGTGATTGGAACACAAGCATGTCGTCATCGACTCTGATCCGAGTGTGTAACCACAATGCCTATTCCCAAAAATTAGCATTGAACTACATGCCAAGTTTGCAGAGGTTAATTTTTTCCCCTATTGGGCATACATATCTTATACATTTTGTTCGATCATCATGCTATCAAGTTTGGCTCTTTTAGTTCAATATAGACAGCTTTGTTGCGTGTTACAATCAACACATATCAGGTAATGTATAAATCTTACATACTTTGGAGGCTACATGTAATCAGTCATCATAGTAAAAAAGATGGACACAATTTTCGGAAAAAAAGATGGATGGCAGTTTACGAAACATTCAACATGTAGCTTGATTTAGTTCCGATATGTGCCTTAATTTGGCAGACTAATTACTTCTGGTATATCAAACATTAATGACCAATTAATAACATGTTATCCAAACGATATACTTTTGTATGTACTTATCAGTTCCCAATTAAATTGTGCACCCAATTAATTTCTCGTGTCTATATAAACATTGGCAAACGAGACATAGCTGCAAAAACAGCCAGAGCAAAATAATAGCCAACTACTAGTGATGGGGCTTATGAAGAATACAAGGGCATTGTGCTTGCTAGCTCTTATTGTCATTTCCACCACTTTCTTGTCCTGCCATGCAGCAGGTATGTAGGAGCATACATTAATATTTTCTCCTACGTATTCATTAGTTCCTTTTGTTTGTCCGCCTCTCCTATTTTGTTTAAATCAAACAGCACATCAATTTTAACTGCGTCCCGATGTTGTGTCTGATCTGCAGGTACAATGGACCTTGGACCTATTCTTGGATGTGTAAAGATGAAAAAAGCCTGCTCAGTTAATGGGTGCTTGCGGCAATGTGCCTCTCATGGTTGGAATACCCACAGATGCATTTGCACCGATGCTGGCCATTGTTGTCACTACGCGGAGGCAATGGCACCAAATTGATAGTAGTAGTATGATATGTTGTTGTCAGCCATATCCTCTGCTTTGCAAGGGTGAATATTAATCATCTATGCCACTGCTGATATAATAGATGAGGAAGATTTAATAACTTCAAAGCTATGTAGTTGAATTATATTTATGAAGGTACTATTCGGGCGATGAGTTCTTCGCTTTTGCTATTCTTCCGTTACCTGAAATTTTATTTTATTTTCAGTGATTTTTTCTCCTATGGCCTGGAACAGCCCACATACAAAGTAGCTAACGCGAAAGACACAAACAGCTAAACTAATTCTGCTAATCAAAATTTTGATTTTATTCCTAGTGTATAAGGTACGAAGGTCAACCTTTGCAAATGTAAAAAAAAAGTCAACCTTCTAATATGAGCTTCACTCCATCACGGATTGAATACAGCACGACGAACGCAACGCTGTTCACCCACATACACATGAAATCAGCGCATGCAAGTATTACTAATGTGCGGTGGGCTGATTGTGAGAGTGGAGCATGTCGCTTCGTAACACCGGGCAGCAAACGTTCGCTCGCTAGATTTCTCGTTGAATATATTTTTCCGGGCAGATCACCAGTGCTGGAAAAAACATGCAAAAAATAAAGTGCTAACATGAATGGGCCACGCGTTTGGCAATACTACTTGTTTTATTTTTCAGTATGGCCCGAGCAGAGATTCCACCTTCCAGCCCACGCAGAGCTAGCTCTGTGAATTACCGTGACCTTCCTGGTCATTTTTTTTTTACTCTTTTCAGTATGGCCCAAGTAGAGATTCAACCTTTCAGCCCATGCAGAGCTAGGTTTGTGAATTACCGTGACCTTCCCGGTCATTTTTTGCAGTAAAAATCAATGGATATAATGAGGAAAAAGAATAAGATTGAACTTGAGATGGGAGGTATCGATCCCCCTGCCCCTATACTTGCATTGTAAAGCGCTCTACCATTTGAGCTACGTCCCCATTTATATCCATAATGTTAATTAGTATAAATTATGTTAATTATACATGAGCGGCTGACAGCCGTGCCGCCAGTACTTCCTTCGTATACTACAACGCTTAATTAATTAACTTGGAATTGGCATAGTACTTAATATGCACCGATTAAGCAGGTAGCTGAATTAGCATAGTCAACCACTAATCAGTTGATACTCCCTTCATTCCCTTATACAAGGCCATTTCGTTTTTTGTGTCAAACTTTGACTTATAATTTTGGTCAACAAAATAAGGATTATATGTCATCAAAAATATATCATCGGAAAGTTCTTTGAAATGTGCATCCAATAAAATACTTTTTGTCACATATAACTCACTTTTTGTTGATAAAATTTATGGTCAAAGTTAGACATAAAAATATGAAATGGCCTTGTATAAGGAAATGGAGGGAGTACTTGTATTCAATTTCAACCTCGTTGTTTTTCAAAAAAGAAATCATCAGTTGTTCCACCACATATAAGATATTGTTCTACTGTTCTGACCTACCATATTTCAAGGATTGTGTATTGTGACGTTTCATGTTTCCACAGAGGAACTGATGATGTAAAGAATATTTAGTTAATTTAGTGGGAGTCAGTGGCGGAGGCAGGGGGCTGGCAGGGGCCCCGGCCCAGGCCATATGGACAGCCCGGCGCAAAGCTATTCATGAGCAGATCTTCTAAACTCCGCAAGCCACCCATTCCTTCGTAATGAAATTTATTTTGGAGCTCAGCGTTTTGTCAGAACAGCGAGTCTCTCACGCTCAAGGAGGTATAGTGCAAGCCCAACCCACCCGAGCGAAGGCCCCACAGACTGGTTATGCCAAGATTCATGTTGATGCCGGGGTCCGAGCTGGCAGAGGAGGCTCGACGGCCGCAGTTTGCCGCGATCAGCATGGTAACTATCTCGGGAGCTCTTCGCTAGTCATTGCAGGTTTGGAGGATCCATTGATCCTGGAGACCATTGATTGAAGAGAGGCTCTTGCAGAAGACCTCAACTTACAGAATCTGTTGATTGCCTCTGATTCCAAGCAGACTATCGCTGACATTCATAGGGGAAGCATAGGGAAGAATGGGTCAATCGTTCACGAGATAAAGCTTAGATCAGTTCAGTTTCATTGTATTTTTACTTTTGAAGGCCGTGCTGCCAACACGGAAGCACATAGCTTAGCCAAGTATTCTCTTGATAGAGGGCCGGGGCGCCACGTTTGGTTGGGCCAACCCCATGACCCTAATTGTATACCACACTCTGTGGTCTTTGATGAATATAATTAGCTTTACCCCCTCAAAAAAAAATGTGATTATTTGCTGCTAAATATCGTATATTATGATGGTTTGGTTGGTTTTGAGTTTTGACCCTCCCTGACAGACCTAACAATTATTACTGCATGCCAAAACTAATCAAGGATCCCTCGTAGTCGTAGCTAACTTGAGTGCTAGGTGGCAAACCACATCGAGCACTGAAGAACGCTGAAGAAATAGGCGTGAGTACGTAGCGAGGAAGGTGGTGCATTGGATCTCGATTTTCATGCGTGGTACTCTACAAATCTTGCTTGCACCTAAATATAGCATACGTGCCTTTTCATGCGTGGAATATATATAGGCAGCAGTTTCCGTGTCTGATTCCAACCAGGCAATGCAACCATATAATGTGCCGTACGTACGTAGGGTATAAGCTGCAACACGATTCGAACCTATTCGAGATCGATCGGAACACGATTTAACAGCTCGTGGGTCGATCGGCCGGCGCGCCGGCCGCATCACACGGAGCACATCTTCCATGTCGATGTCTACGCAGTGGTCCGATCTCCCCGATGACCTCTTCAACCTGATCTACAGCAAGGTCACCGTCCTACGCGACCGTGGGCGCTTCGCCGCCATATGCAGGCCGTGGCGAGCCGCCGCGATTGCGGCGAGGGATGCGGCGCCGCCTGCCCTCCCATGGCTCGTCTTCTCCCCGTCATACGGTGATGAGAGCAGCACGAGGCTCGCATATCGCCCCGAGGACGGTGGGGTCATGCGAATTCCGCTCCCGAGCGAGGCACTCATCGGTAAGCGGGTGGTGGGAGCTCACGACGGGGGCTGGGTTGCGGCGTGTGGGGACATGCATCTTATAGTCGTGAACCTCTTCTCTGGCATCGAGGTGACACTTCCTGCAAAGGACATAAGAACTATCTGCTTAGACATGTACAGCGACATGCTTTGGAAGGTTGTCTTCTCAAAATCTCCCACCGCATGTGGATGTGTCATTGCTGCTATCACCGACGAATATGGCATCGCCCTCTGCCGGCTTGGTTTTCTTGAGAGCGGGTGGACCACAACACAATGTGATACACTAAAACTCATGGACATCGTATTCTGCAGTGGACGGCTCTATGGCCTCACCCGCATCAAGGAACTTATCAAGTTCGAAATAGGTGCGAACAAAGATGGTGGGCTGGTGGTCACGTGGGAACACAATCAGCCGATCAGCATTGGTAGAGGCATTGCTCCGTGCATGAACTACATTGTTGAGCTGCACGGCAAGCTCGCGATGTTGGAGAGGACCTGGTCGTCAAACGGCATCCGCCGCGGACCTTTGTGGAAGGTGTTTAAGCTTGTTGACGACTCGACCAGAAAGGATGCTCTCAAGTGGGAGGAGATAACGAGCTTGGGTGACCATGCCTTGTTTTTTGGGGAAATGTGGTCGAAAATGGTGTACGTGTCGGCGGCTGGGCGTAGCGGGGTGCAAGCGAACTACGTCTATGTCGACGACATGGCGTTGACGCATTTGTACGGCCATTATGTGACAGTAGCTTACTAGCTCGGTTGGGTTTTGCTTGCTTCATTGACTTGCGTAGTAATGATCTTTTGGCTCTTTCAGCCGAGTCAGCCTCGCTATATAGATGGGACCATGTCGGCTATGGATGACTCTGACTGAGTAAACACGTCGCTGACGTATCTAGGCTTTCAAAGATCCTGCAGTAAGTTGTCCAGCCGCAACACCAGATCCTAATTCTCTCCGGGGAGCACTGTAACTAGATAGCGCAATGATCGGTCGATGTAGTCGATCCGGGTATGTGCATGTTGCTCCTTGTTGCCAACACGTCGCACAGGCGGCAGGCTGTGTGCATTGTGTGATATATAGAGGCATGGGAAAATCCCTCCTTTTTGGAAAAAAAAACTGCGATCAATGAGGTGATGCCAGGTGTTGCGATTTGTGCACGTACGTACATACACTTGCCTACGAATGATGTAGATCGAAGATCTTTTTTTTTTACGCGTCTGCTTCAGTGCCTGTAGTCATCGTTAGGTGGTCCGCGGACCTAATTGTAACTTTGTTATTTCTTGTGCTCTTTATACAGCCATGATAATTGCTGAATAGATCAGAAGTTTTTTCCGAAAAAAAAAGACACATTGAAGAACGCTGAAGAAATAGGCGTGAGTGCGTACCAAGGAAGGTGATGCTTTAGATCTCGATCTTCATGGAAACGTGCGTTTATAGTATACGTGCCTTTTCATGCATATAGGCAGTTTCGGTGTCTGATTCCAGCCAGGCAATGTATAATAACCATATAATATACTCCCTCCGTCCCAAAATAAGTGATTCAATTTTATACTAAGTTTGTATTAAAGTTAGTACAAAGTTGAGTCACTTATTTTAGGACGGAGGGAGTATGTCCTAAGCACATAGGGTAAGCTGCAACACGATTCGAACCTACTCGAGATCAATCGGAACACGATTTAACAGCTAGTGGGTCGCTCTGCCGGCGGCGCCGTCCGCTTCACACGGAGGACCTCTTCCACGTTGATGTCGACGCACTGGTCCGATCTCCCCGACGACATCTTCCAACTGATCTACAGCAAGGTCACCGTCCTACGCGACCGTGTGCGCTTCGCCTCCATATGCAGGCCGTGGCGAGCCGCCGCGATTGCGGCGAGGGACGCGGCGCCACCTGCCCCCCCCCCCCCCCCCCCCCCAATGGCTCGTCTTCTCCTCGTCATACGGCGATAAGAGCAGCACAAGGCTCGCATATCGCCCCGAGGACGGTGGGGTCATGCAAATCCCGCTCCCGAGCAAAGCGCTCATCGATAAGCGGGTGGTGGGAGCTCACGACGGGGGCTGGGTTGCGGCATGCGGGGACATGCAACTTATAGTCGTGAACCTCTTCTCTGGCATCGAGGTGACACTTCCTGCAAAGGACATAAGAACTATCTGCTTAGACATGTACAGCCACATGCTTTGGAAGGTTGTCTTCTCAAAATCTCCCACCGCATGTGGATGTGTCATTGCTGCCATCACCGACGAATATGGCATCGCCCTCTGCCGGCTTGGTTTTCCTGAGAGCGGGTCGACGGCCACACAATGTGGTACACTAGATCTCATGGACATCGTATTCTGCAGTGGACGGCTCCATGGCCTCACCCGCATCAAGGAACTAATCAAGTTCGAAATAGGTGCGAACAAAGATGGTGGGCTGGTGGTCACGTGGGAACGCAATCAGCCGATCAGCATTGGTAGAGGCATTGCTCCGTGTATGAACTACATTGTTGAGCTGCACGGCAAGCTCGCGATGTTGGAGAGGACCTGGTCGTCAAACGGCATCAGGCGCGGACCTTTGTGGAAGGTGTTTAAGCTTGTTGACGACTCGACCAGAAAGGATGCTCTCAAGTGGGAGGAGATAACGAGCTTGGGTGACCATGCCTTGTTTTATGGGGAAATGTGGTCGAAAATGGTGTACGTGTCGGCGGCAGGGCGTAGCGGGGTGCAAGCGTCCATGCCGACGACATGGCGTTGACGTATTTGTACGGCCATGATGATCATGTATATCCTACGCTAGATGAAAGCAGTGGGGATGTCATGCGAGAGATCAAATCAGCAGGATCTATTATAGTTCCTCATGCTTCAACTGGCACGTGGATTCTCCCTCCGGATTATTCTAGCCGACCAAGAGTACTCTAGCATGACACCTCTAATTTTATTCATAGCGTACAAGATATTAAGGTTAACCTTAACCACAATTAAGTCGCGTAGATCAATAGAAATTGCACACAGTGTCAAGCCTTGTTAAATTATCGTTGCCGACTGGGGGATGTATGGTTGGAATATTGTATATTATATTACATTCTTTTTATTTTGGTTTATGTTGTTTAGTGCCATATAATAGTCGGTTTTGATCCCGTTTATACTTCTATCGCACACTGCCGCATACTCTACCATGTACTCTCTTTGTTCCTAAATATAAGTCTTTTTAGAGATTTCAATAAAGACTACATACGATGTATATAGACATATTTTAGAGTGTACATTCACTCATTTTGCTCCGTATGTACTCCACATTAGAATCTCTAAAAAGACTTTCAGATCAGAACCTTATAGTTAGGTAATTAATAAGTGTGTGCAGACTAAAGAGCATTAGTGATGGCTAGGGCGCAGGTTGGATCAAGGAACATACAGCTTAGTGCATGTTAAGGGCTCCTTTGATTTACAGAAATTTCATAGGATTTTTGAAGAATTAGAATTCTTAGAAATTTTTCCTATGTTGGTTGTTTGAGTCATACGATTGGATCCTATTTCATAGGAAACCTAACATTCACTCAAACCTCTTTTTACAATTACTTTATTCTTCTGTGGCATCAAACAGTCTCTGGTATCGTATAAGATTCAAGTGGACATGTCACTCCAATCCTGTCTTTTTCCTGTTCTTGCGTTTTGAAAATTCTGCGAATGAGAGAGGCCCTAAGAGTACTGTCCCACCTTCTGTTTGGTATCAAATGACAAATATAAGCATATCTAAAAGCTAGCTGGTGTTAGCACACGAACACGCCACTGTGTACCTCCGGCGTCGAGCGCGATACGCAAGACACGTCGCTGGAGGAGTCTCGCCGGAAGCGCGATTCGCAGGACAAAAGGCGAGAGCTTTTGAGACCCAAAACCTCGTACACTCGGGAGGGACCCCGTCAGGAAGTGCGGCGGCTATGGGCTGCCCTAGGTCGGTTCAACCGCCCCTAGAGCCTCGGGATTCACAGCTCTCCAACACGAAGAACAGCGAATAATGAGGAAGCAAAAAAAATGAGGGAGAGATAAACGTAGATGAAAAAGCAATAGATTGGTTTTGCGAGTGTGTATTGTTCAATCGGCCGTCACCCCTTAGTTATATAAGAGGCGGCTGGACTTTTCGTGCAAGGAAAAGGCTTGGATTCACGTCCAAAACCCTAGTTTGAGTCCAATTCGGATGATTTGGTCCGAACTTTCCAAAACTGTTCGGTCTAAAACTGGCTGTACCTTGCAGGTCGTTTTTGGGACAGTAAACGACCTTAGATCGGAATCACGTTAAAAAAGTAATCTTAACCGTTTCGACGGGACGAACAACTTTCGTGTTTAACGTTTTTCGATTCGAAACCATTTTGAGGGCCGAATAGCTCGTGCAAAACAGGTTATAATTCACGCTACCCATCAGACATAGGTTGCATGAGTGTTTTGTGCCGGGCGTCACTTTTTGCTTTTGGCAGGGCCGCATTGCGTGGGCTCTAACTTTTGTCTACGTTCTCGGATTAAGACAAATTTTATACCGCAATCGATCGTTTTGACAAGACGAAGACAATCTATGTATAACATTTTCTCATACGAGGCCGTCTTGAAGGCGTAATCGGCCGAACAGTACTCTGATTACAAAATCTTAGTACTTGAAACACAACTTGGTCCCTCGAGATGAGATCGGATGGCAATAACCCAAACTTCAAAGATGTTTTTTTTTTTTGACAGAACCAAACTTCAAAGATATTCGTGTCGATAATTCGGAACTTTTTTATATTGAATATGATTTTTTTTTTCATTTGAGGCCATCTCATATACGATTTTGGTCATGCCACTGAAAAGTATACGTCTTCTTTCTTAGCACCGGTAGCAAGCCATACAGGCCAGGATGGTTGCTCACTTCCCTTTCCTGGGCTGCATGGAGTAGCCCTTGTGTGAGCAACAGTCGACGCTTGATGCTCTGGATACAGTTGTGGCCGAGCTTGGAGATGGCCACGAATGTGGCTACCAGCTCATGCATCGGAGAGCTTCGCGAGCGCCTTTCCGAGAAGCCACCTCGCAGCGTCGACAGACACCTTCATCACCTCCTCCAGCGAATTATTGGGTTTGTGTGTGGTGAGTGAGAGCTGAGCAGTGCAGAGGACAACACCAAAGTTGTAATGTGCGTGCAGTTTGGTCGATGGCCTCAATGTGCTCGTCTTTATAGCCAGCCAGTGATGTGCTAGTGTGGTGGTGTTTCTCACCATTGTTTGATGTGCGCTCAGAGGATGGAGCGGATCCAGGTTTTTTCTTTCTTTCTTTCTCTAAGAGCAAAACTAGGTGCAAAATACATACAAACATATACTCCCTCCGTCCGTCCGAAAACACTTGTCGGGGGAATGGATGGACGTATTTTAGTTCGACATATATCCACTTTTATCCATTTCTCCGACAAGTATTTCCGGACGGAGGGAGTAGATGATTACATGGGAAAATATCTAGTGATACCAACCCGTATATGCTCCCAATTCAACAAGTACAAATTTAAACATTTTAAAAAGTTCTGAAAGAAATCATGAGCATTCAAAAGAGATGTGTCTATAATCCCTAATAAAATCAGATCTAAATTCGAAATACACATGGAGAGAAAAAAAAAGAAATCTAGATGTGAATAGTGTCATTTTTTGCTTTTGTCTTCTTTTGACACTATTCATGATGGATTTGTCTTTTTTTTTTGTTTCTCAAAGTGTATTTCGGATCTGAATTTTTAGGGCTTGTAGGCACATGTGTTGTGAAAATTCCTGATTTTTGTTTCAGAATTTTTCGGAGCTTTTAAATTTGAATGTTTTTAATTGGAAGCATGGGATCACCTAATACTTTTAGTATGGTAGCCTATTGTTTTTTTTTGCTTTGTGAGAAACAGCATAGTAGCTAGCTACCAGAGGGAACTGATTACGGGCCCTGGTTATTGGACCGCATCATCATCTCTATCATAGCAGGCCTGAGCCGGTGGGTTTCAGAGGTTGCCCAACTTCAATGCAAAAAAAAAAAAAGGTAATTAAACCTAGACCTCCCGTCACGTGACCTGATCGGAACTCAGCCAAAAAAGTCTTCGATCGATCGTCGGCGCGGATCCATCGATGGGCCGGCGGCGGCGCCACACCCCTAGCATCAAACCGAGCACACCATGGATGACGATGCCAGTCCGGTGGTCCGATCTCCCCGACGATCTTCTCCACACGGTCTACAGCAAGGTCGCCGGCTCGCTCAACCGCGTCCGCTTCGCCGCGGTGTGCAGGTCGTGGCGAGCCACCGCGATCACCTCGCCGCATGCTGCGCCGCCCGTCCTCCCGTGGTTCATCTTCAGCGACGCCCGCGAGGACGACAACAAGACGAAGGTGTACTGCCCCGAGGATGACCAGGTCTTCGTCATGTCGCTGCCGAGCCAGGCGGTCGGCAAGCGGTTCGTGGGTGCCCATGACGGCGGCTTGGTCGCCACGCTTGGGCACAACATGCAGCTCGCGATCGTGAACCTCTTCTCCGGTGTCGAGGTTTCACTCCCCGCCAAGGCCATGTGCTACCTAGGCGGCTGGGACAACATTCGAAAGATTGTCTTTTCGGAATCCCCCACTTCAAGCGACTGCATCCTTGCCACTGTCACCTCCGGATACAATGTCGCCCTCCGTAGGATTGGTTGTCCGAGCAGCGGTTGGACAGAAAAACGACTCGGGTCGAAGCTTGTTGACATCGTATTCTGCAACGGACAACTCTATGGACTCACCATGTGCGAGAAGCTGATCAAGTTTGAAATCGGGGTGAACAAAGATGGCAGGGCGGTGTTCACCAGCAAACCGCACACGATGTCCATCCGAGCGCGTCCCCGTCGCCCCGGTATCACGCAACCGAACAACATCATCGAGTTACAAGGCAAGCTAGTGATGGTGGTTAGGACATTGTCAGATGAACTCTTCCTTCAGCCTTACTTCAAGGTGTAACTCGATAGAGGCGGCGGCGGCCATCCCTATCGCGCGCCCCGGTTCCTGCGAGATCCAGCAGGATGAATCCGTGATGCGACCATCCCTCTCGCCTTCGCAGTACGTGCGAACGACATCGGGAAGGAGCAGCTCGCCGGTCTACCACCGCCTCCTCCCCCCACCTCCTCGCTGCCGCCATGGCCTGAAGCAGGCATCCACGAGCAGCGCCTGTGCGCACGCCATGGCTCCCCTCCGGTCCCTCCTTTGCGCCGCCGGCCGCATGGAGGCTGACAGCCACTGCTCAGAGAAGTGCTTAATCCAACAGCGGGGCCATTGAATATTCAGCCGCTGTTTGTCTTGCTCCAGCCGCGACCTTCTGCTGTCGTAATGGTGGCCTTTCTCCGCAAGCCGACCTTTTGCAACTCGGGAGGAAGCTGTCATGGTCATTCGGTGCTTCATTTTATTGGTCATGGGCGTGCGAACAAGGACATACAATTTCAGACTACATCGATGACTTCTTCAAGTTGAAGGTCATGTGCTCTGTTCTTCGGTATTTTTTTTTTTTCTAAGAAAAATATCGCAACAACTGTACGCCACTTCTTCAGCCCTTATGCAGCCAGCCGCTCCAACTGTCTCATACTGTTTTATCTTCCCCGTTGTCGTGTACAGCCACCCAACGACCTGATTTTCTCCTAACAAAAGAAAACATATGCTGCATGTACCTCAAATAATTGGCATTTGACGCTCCATCTCCTAATCTCTTCCACTTCCTCTCCTCCACGTTCTCTATATAAGAAACTGATGGATCGCACTTTAAAGTTTGTTCTTCACCTCACCTTATTGCCTTCCCATCGTCCTCCAGCACGGGTGGGTTCAGCCGCACCACTCATACTGCACCGCTGGTGATACCCTCTCCTTATTATGTTTGTTTATGCAGAATTTTTAATCTATGCCACCAAGGTCTATGAAAATGGAAGGAGATTGCAGTTTGAAAATAAATCTAGGTAATCTTTGTGCTCCACTGTTTACTCAATATCTTTTTTGAAACTTTGCTAATGTCAATTTTTTTTGTATGTATCTGCCAAGACAGTACTTTTGTTGTTCCGGTTGTTTGCTGTAGGTATACTTATAGCCTACGATCTTAAGTGATATCCCACCATGCAACAAATTGTGCGTATTAAATTGATTTGTATGTATGGAATTTTGTTATCACAATCAGTTTATTTAACTTCAGATCATTGCAAGAGAAGTAAATTGTTTCTTTTGGGTATGTATCTATCTTTGTACAATATATCAAGTTTAGTTAATTTGATTTCATTGTTTATATATGTATTTAAAGTTAGCCAGATTGTCTGCATGTCGTATAAGTGCAATTGCATGGCCAAGCAGTTCTGATCCATGACGTTATTGTCTGTGAGGCATACATTTAATTATTGTTGGAAGCTTCTGGTGAAACTTTGAAGAATGAATCCCTTACTACAATTTTTTAATTTGTTTGAAGAGCTTATTGTAATTTGCAAGGCTCAAACAACATAGAACTATGATTCAAGTCTGATAGTTGCTTATACATTGCGCAAAAATATGGTTTGCGTGAGTTCACAAATACCCCACTAAAGTGGTAGAATTCATTTCCTTCTTATCTCTTATATGTCGTCTGATAATACACCTATGAATCTTTAGGATTTGGCACAATAATATCTCGCAGCAACGCGCGGGGTATTATCTAGTATATAGAAAATTTTCGAACCATTCATTCTTGTTTTACTTTTGTCGCTTAATGTTTTTGGCTATGTATCTCGACAATACATTTTGACTTTCTATGCTAAGATCAGTTTTAGATTCATGATAATAACTTGTATCATGAAATGACACGTACCCTAGCACATGTAGAGATTCATATTGGAGCCTTGTGTAATTCAATCAAGCACCTAGAGATATATAAATGTACATGCCATATGGTTCAAGTGCAGACTGTGTAGTAAGACATATTAGTGGTGATTGAAACACAAGCATGATATCGTCGTCAAATCGGATGACCACCAGCGGCACCATTCGTAGCATAGGTCATGTTGCTCCCACACACACTCATGGAGGATCATAGGTAAAATATGTTTCTCTATAGGGTATATACATCTTATACATTATTTGATTGACCATCGTGCTAGCCTTTGGCTCTGTTATTTTCGATTGATTGCTTTAATTCGTTGTGGGTTGCAGTCAAAAACTTATAAGGCATATACAACATATATATTTAGAGGCTCTCCTAATCAACCATAATACTATACATTGATGGATGGTAGTTTCCCAAAAACAAAACATGGACAATCATTCATAAGCATTCAAGGAAATAAACAATAGTAATATACTTGAATTGAGAAAATAATATTTATGAGTAAATAAAAGGTGAACATTGATGGAGAGAGGAAATATGGATTTAAAACTAGCAAGCTAGTCAAATGCGAAACTTTTAGATGTGGCATGGTCACTTGGGTGTACTTCACAATATAGTGGAATCTTATGAACCATCGATGACATGCTATACAAAACATAACTAAATCTAGTTGTGATATATGTATTAATTTAGTAAACTATATCAAACATTAATATAAACTATTACTAGTAGAATGCCCGTGCATTGTTACGGGCCTTTTTAATTATTTTAGTATCCATACTGACCAGTCAATGGTTTTTATTATAAGATAAACTTCAATGAAGCCCCGGTCTTATATTACTCCAAGTGACAACGGTTTTTTAGTAAAAAAAATTATTTATAACCCACACATGATCAGACGATGCAGCAGTCGCCAATCCTCCAAAGAGTGCAATCATGCCCATGACATCACGTATGAGTCCATACTGACCAGTCAATGGTTTTTGGTATAAGATAAAATTCAATGAGGCCCCTGTCTTATATTACTCCAAGTGTCAACGGTTTTTTTGCAAGAAAAATATTTATAACCCACACATGATCAGACGCTGCAGCAGTCGCCAATCCTTGAAAGAGTGCAATCGTGCCCATGACATTACGTATAAGTCTGGCACCTAGTTTCACACCAATTGATCTCTTGTAATATGATACTTACACCAAGTGATCTTTTGTAATATATGATACTCTTTTAACCCACGTATGTGTATCTACTTGAAACAAGTTTACACCATCATCCATAAGGGAGGCCTAGCGGAAAATTTAGACTATCTATTGGCCACTTATCAATGGAGGGACTTTACTAATGCAATTTTGCAACTTAAATTACCTACACACAGTTAAACCTATAATCAATCAAATAAAAATATACAAAATGCTTTTTTTGTTTGTCCCAGTTACTTTGCCTCTTCTTTGCTGCTGCATAGCATGGCCGATGCTATCAGCCCCAAGGAGAAGCACTCCTTCTGTGGAAGTCTTTCCTCAACCTCACCTCCCTGTCATAATGGTCTGCCGATACCGTTTCACCTGCAATATTTCGACCGTGCTAGCGCCATTAGAAGTTTACAACGGCTAAACATTTATCCGAAGAGAAATTCTGTGGAGACATTAGGAGAATGAGGTTACGTGGTACGGAAAATGTGCGTAGTTTGTCACGAAGAGAGGTTGTTGCAGGGTCCTCCTCGGCCAGCTTCTTGTAGTGGATCATGATGTCGGAGGGATCCCATTCTCCACTGTCTGAGGCCACCAGCTAGCCGTAGCCGTCGACGCTCATCAGCCCAAGCCCAGCTGCCGCTACCCGTGCATTGCCAAGGAATAAAGAAGACATTGTCAAACATTTGTTCTATTTCAGAAATGTGAGTTAATTCTCTCTCATGCTTATTTCCTCCTCGGCGGTTGCAGTGTCTCTTCAAACCATCTTCTACTTGAGAAGACAAGTGACATCTTTTTCTCCGCCCCTCCTTCCCCTCCATATCTGCTCTCTTCATCTGTAGTTTCCTCCTTGTTAGTTGTCCTATCTCTTTAACCCTCCTCTAATTTCGAGAAGACAAGTGACATCTTTTCCTCCATCCCTCGTTTCCCTACACATCATCCACCTTTCTCTCGCATTGTTATCGCTTCAAAATATGTCATCTCCCTCTACAATCTTAAAAGGAACATTATCTTGAAATCATAGTGGAAAAAATCTAGCATGCTCTCTGTAATAGGAGCAGCACCGCATATCATGAACCTGAAGCAAGATATTTTTCTATTTTAACAAATTTTATATAAAAAAAACCTATTTTTTTATATTATCTATACATGTGTATCTATCCGTACCATAATATTTTTGAATATTATGGAATTAGAGAAATTTACATGCTTTCTCATTCCATTCCCGAGGAGCTGGATGATAAGAAACTCTCATGTCCATTTTTGCAGTAGTAATAGGACATTAAGCAGTAAACAAATATCATATGATATATGCAAGTGATGTCGAATGTACATAGGTGTAAATCGCAATCAAACTTTGATTACAGGGCGCCTCTTGTTAGGTAGCCAAAAAGTGGAAAATTGAATTGAACTGATTTCCTTTTTAAGTGCCCATTTGTTTCAACGGAACAAAAATAATAGACATTGAATGACAACAAGTGTCTTCCTGTTCCTTGCCCTTCTTCGATAACCACATTTCATCCCCTTTGTTCTCTTCAGCTTTGTCACTCATCTACTTCACCGCTAATGCAAGAACCCCGGATAAGCAATCAGACCATTCCGTCACAAACTGGTCATAAAGTGTAGTAAAAATAAATAAATTGAATGCAACAATTATATAGGGAAAGCTAACCTGAATACCAACATAGCTACACAGGTAGAAATCAAACTCAGAATCTTGGCAAATATGTAAATAGAGCAATTTAAGGACATCAAGATTGAATAAGATAGACCGCCACAACAGAAAATGAAAAGGCTAATGCACTCAAACAACTACTTCGACCTGAAGATGGAACAACGAAACAACTCGTCCAACACACACATACAATAACTGAACACTAAGTTATTGTTTACCATGGAAAAAAGTGCAAAAATATCTCAGTCAAAAACATAACTCGCACCTGAATAAGCATGATGAATTAAATATCTTCAGAAAGAGGCCATTCCTTCACACAGTAACGGGCTTCTGTTCTTCGTTCGACATAGCAAAAAGTCACATACATGAAACTTACGGCTAGCAAAAGATTGTCCAGATAATGATTACTGCAGGTGCATGTGCATGTGCCAACTGAAGGTGATGCAGACCACCCCATCTTGCTCTCCTATGCTCCCTACAAAACAATCTGGTCAAGAGCGATGCAAAAAGATTTACATGCAAAAAAATCAAATTTTGTAGATGACCGGCTAATTTTTTTTAAATAATACATCTTTTTAATAAATTTGAAAAATAATACGCACTTTCAAATATTTGCAAAAATAATACAGCGTCAGTGTTTAGGAGGCCGACTGGGCTCATTCGGCCTGTAGAAAGCCGACAGCCACCACTCGGCTTATAGGAAGCCGACAGGTCGCCATTCTGCCGCGTGGCGGCCAATCGTTGGTGCGAGCACGTCACCGCGGCCGACTGTGCTCAGTCGGCTTCCTATAAGCCGACAGCTGGCCAGTCGGCTTCCTATAAGCCGACTGTTGCGGCCACGGGTTACACAGCGCGCCCGAGCCATCTTCTTCCTCTCTTCTTTCTCTCCTTTGCTCCTCTTCACTTCTTCTCTCCACTCCGAAACTAGTCCCAATTTATACACAAGATACAACCACTTTTTTGCCAATTTTCCACCGTAGTTGCATTGTACATGGTTGGAGGAGTCAAGGGAAACCTCGATCTCGTCATGGGATAGTCTGTGGTGGTGGTGAACATTTTCGTGGAGGAGGAGGGGGTGCTGCACGTGGAGAAGGAGGTGGTGGAGGAGGGGGTGCTGCACGTGGAGGAGGAGGTGGTGGAGGAGGGGGTGCTGCACGTGGAGAAGGGCCGCCGTTCGTCGTTGCTTCGCACGCTTCAAGGGTATAATACAAGTTACATTTTGACTGTCATATTAGTTGTGCAATTTTTTAGTTGGTTCGGTAATATATCGTAACATATTTAGTTGATCCGGTAATATTTAGATGTCAAATATTTAGGTGTCCGTTAATATTTAGGTGACCGTAATATTTAGGTGACCGTAATATTTAGGTGACCGGTAATATTTAGTTGTCTGTTAATATTTAGGTGTCCGGTAATACTTAGGTGACCGGTAATATTTAGGCGTCCGGTAATATATAGTTGTCCGTTAATATTTCGGTGACCGGTAATATTTAGGTGACCGGTAATATTCCGGAATATTTTTATATGTCTGATATTTCAGTTTATGAATATTTTTAAGTGCACCGATAATATCCCATAATATATTATATGTTTGACTTGCTGCTTAATAGTTATCCATGTTGAATATTTTAGGTCAGCAGATATGTCAGATGTAGTGAAGTTCACTTTTTTCTACGGTCATGGTACTGTCCAAACAAATCAGTTGGGAGTTGATCTTAGTGAGTTCGAGAACATAGTGGTTCCAATTAGTGCCCCTGAAACATGGTCTGTTGGTCAGTTGACAGAGTGGTTGACAAGATGTTTAGGGTATAATACTGAAACTCATACCGTCGGTGTTCATGCATTGTGGAGCCGGTCAAGTTCGAACATTTTCTTTTATTTGAGGCCAATCGAGCGGGACTCTCAGTGGGTGCGCTGGTTGGAAGGATGTGCAAAAAGGATCGTAAATCCTTGCGCCTTAGTGCTTCCTGTCCTGAAGGAGGTCAGTGCCCCTGAAGGCGAGGGCGGTTATGATCCTGGCCAGAGCAGTGCAGGGATACATCTATCTATGTTAGATGTTCCGTCAAATGCTGGATATGATGGCCACGAATCAGGGCAGAGTAGTCAGGTAGAAGGAGGAAATGCTGATGTTTATGACGTTGGCCAGGCTGATGCTGACGAGGTAGATGGCCAAATGCAAAACCTGATGGAAGATGAAGATACAGATGTTGATATTGGTCATGCTGATAATTCCGACGAGTCGGATGAAGATGAGAACGTAGAGGTGGTGCCTAATCCTGCAGCATGGAATCATGACTTCTCGTCTGCAATGAACGTCAATGATGGCCATGATTCTGCCTGGCAATATCACCAGAACAACATTGCGACGGGTGGTATGTACCCCAACAAGGAAGCTCTGAAGGATGCAATCACTCAGTGGGCAATGTCCACGCAAAGGGTTTTGAGAGCTGCCGTGTCTAGTCAGCAATTTTTGACAATGGTATGCAAGAACGGTGGTTGTCCCGCGAGGGTGCATGGCTATCTCCCAAAGTATGGCACAAGTTGGGTGATCAGTGACTTCGTACAGCACACATGTGTTATTCCG
Organism: Elymus sibiricus; assembly: GCA_039707655.1. NCBI lineage: Eukaryota > Viridiplantae > Streptophyta > Magnoliopsida > Poales > Poaceae > Elymus > Elymus sibiricus. The sequence continues at coordinate 394,705,692 of CM077674.1, forward strand.
TATATCCCTCAAGATCATGGTAACCTTTCGTCCACGCTTATTGCTCGATTGTTTTACAGCGAGATAGTGGAGAGCAAAGCGATGGAAGTGAAGGCTATCCAGACAAAAGTCTTCGTCAGGTTCAATTACAGAATTTCTTATGGCAAGGCTTGGAGGGCTAAGCACATGGCGCTTGAGAAGAGATTTGGTTCGTATTTCGATGCATATGACTGTGTTGTCCGTCTCCTCCACACACTGCAGTACCGGAATCCAGGCACCTATGTTGACATCGAAGACTTGGTCATGCCGGAGTTCCCAACTGTGATGGTGCTGCATCGATTGTTCTTCTCTTTCGGTGTATGCATCGAAGCTTTCAGTCATTGTAGACCGGTGATATGTGTAGATGGCACATTTCTCACTGGCAAGTACAAGGGTCAGATCCTAACCGCCATTGGTCAGGACGGTCAAAATCAAGTAGTCCCACTAGCATTTGCTTTTGTGGAGAGCGAGAATATTGAAAGTTGGACTTGGTTCTTCAGGCAACTGAAAATAGCAGTTGTGAAGGATAAGCCGAATGTGTGCATCCTTCATGACAGGCATGCAGGTATACTGAGTGCGATAAGGACACTGACAAACCCTGTGCGTGATGAGCCAACTCCATGGCCGGACATGCAGAGCCGTTGGTGCATGCGTCACCTGGGGGCCAATTTCTTCTCGCAGTTCAGAAATAAGAACCTTATGAATCTATTCAAAAAACTCTGCAAGCAGAACCAGGAATGGAAGTACATGAAGATACGTGAGAGACTTAATGTGTGCACTCTGAGACATGTTAGGGACAGGAAAGCTGCAAGGGATGCAGCTGTGAGGGCACATGTAGAAGCAGTAGCTGCACAGTTAGCAACAGGACCAGCGGCCGAGGAGAAAGAACCTGTAGGGCTTTGTGATTTGCCAGGATTTGACCCACCTGGTACTAGGAGAAGGCTTGGCAGGACGATTAAAACATTCGAGCAGTGGATAGAGCATGAGCCTCTGGAGAGGTGGTCTTTGCTGCATGACACACATGGAGCAAGGTATGGTGTCATGACTACCAACCTAGCTGAAACTTATAACTTTGTCCTCAGAGGAAACCGTGCTTTGCCACTGACAGCAATCGTTGAGGGTATTTTCTATGGCACGGTGAAGTATTTCAGAGATAGACGTCAAGCAGCAGAGTTGCATATCACAAACAACCCAAACACACGTTATTGTGAAAGGGTTATGGAGTACATGAATGCTAAGATGCGGAAAGCTAGGACTCACACTGTAGTCCCCATCGGAAATCAAGAAAGAAGGTTTGAGGTCCGATTAGCTAACAACAAATTCGGATGTGGAAATCAGGTGTTGACGCATGAGGTGAAAATTGGCAATGAAGTCAGGCCAACGTGCGAGTGCACATGCAACAAACCGAAGTTGCTTCATCTACCTTGCTCTCATGTACTTGCTGCTTGCGGGCAGCTAGGACTTGATGCAATCTCTTTCGTGTCTCCATATTTCCTGAAACAGTCCGTGGTCAATACCTGGACAGGTGAGTTGCAGGGATTTCAATCAATGGGTAACTTCACCACTGTTAACCCTGTTGAAAGGCGGTACATTCCGGACCCACGGAATATGCGTACAAGCAGAGGTAGACGTCAGTCTCAACGCATCCGGAATGATATGGATGAATCTAAAGCCGGAGGGCCAACTATTCAATGCATTCTATGCAACGATTTTGGCCACAGGGACCCTAATTGTCCCACCTTCGTGACTGGGCGTGGACGAGGAAACCGGGGACGAAGAGGAAGAAGAGGGATAGGAGGAAGAGGAAGAAACTAAGTGTGTCACTCTGTTTAAATTCTGTATTAAGTGTGACACTCTGTTTAAATTCTGTATTAAGTGTGGCACTCTGTTTAAATTTTGTATTAAGTGTGTCACTCTGTTTAATTCTGTATTAAGTGTGGCACTCTGTTTAAATTTTGTATTAAGTGTGGCACTCTGTTTAAATTTTGTATTAAGTGTGGCACTCTGTTTAATTCTGTATTAAGTGTGGCACTCTGTTTAATTCTGTATTAAGTGTGGCACTCTTTTTAAATTCTGTATTAAGTGTGGCACTCTATTTAAATTTGTATGGTGCGTGCAACTGTGTTATCATAAGTGCAGGAATGGAGGATGAACACCCACCATTGATTGATCCTTTCATTGATAGTGGCCATCGTGGTAGAATGTTAGACGAACGCCCTCTGTTACCCCTAGTCACTCGCACTCCTAAGCATGACTGGAAGATACACCCGGATTGGACTGAGAGGTACGGGTTTTATTAATTTTGTTTGTTAGGTGTTTTATCCGATAACAAATCATTGAACCTTTGTGCGGTGTTATACGCAGGTTGAAATGGGCTGGGCTTTTACCTTTCGCGCGTCTTGTTGAGGCCAGAGGTGGACGACAGAAACACGTTGGTATTGACCACTCTTTGCTCACGTGCTTAGTGGATCGATGGAGGCCGGAGACCCACACGTTTCACTTCCGTTGGGGAGAGATGGCTCCTACTCTCGAGGATGTGTCACTTTTGCTTGGACTACCCTTGTCGGGTCATGCCATAGGACCATTGGAGGCACCGGATGGTTGGGAGCAGCAACTTCGTGCACGTTTCCAGAATCTCTACCCCGATGCTCCGGCATTAGCCGCGGAGCATCACGGACCTAAGTTCGATTGGTTGGGGAAATTCGAGGTTTGTTCATCTTTCCCTTGTCTTGCATATTCTCTTGTCTTGCATCTTTCCCTTGTCTTGCGTATTCTCTATTTACTAATTGTCCATCTTTACTTATTGCCTACAGATCCAGAAGTTCCCGGGGTATCCAGATGTCCCATTGACTGCGATACAGATCACTAGGAGCCTGGAGGCATACCTATTGTGGCTTCTCGGGAAGGTGATGTTCACAGAGAATCATGTCACCACTTGCACCGCACGATACATCCCCATTGCATTAGAGATCGCTACAGCTACGGGCCCGCAGCAGATCACACAGAGGAGTTGGGGTTCTGCGGTTTTAGCGGCTACATACCGAGCTATGTGCAACGCCTGTCGGCTAGAGGGGAAGAAGGCGGCCCTTCTTGGTTGCCCTCTATTTTTACAGCTGTGGTCCTGGGAGAGATTCTCTATTGCACGACCGAACATAAATGTGAATGAGGCTTGGCCTTCGAATGAGCTTTTCGATGCTGAGGGCATCGACATGCCTACTTTTGGTATGATCTGGACACGTCGCCAGGTATGTGTCGAGTAAACCATGTCCTTATGTACACCATGACGGAAAATAACTTTTTGTTCGTGCAGAGAAGCTTTGCTCATGAACAGACTAGGCGAGCCTACACCGCTTTGAACGAGCAGTTCGATGTGTACACTGGGGTGATCTGGCAGCCGTACACGCAGGCAGCCATACATGCTAGATATCCCGGCGGTATTTCCGAGCTATGCACAAGAGATCGGGATTACTGGATGACAAAATCGAAGATCATCTTCGATGTATTCGTCGAGGAGATGGCCCAACAGAGGGTCATGAGACAGTTTGGTCTTCGACAGTTGGCCCAGCCCCCACCTACTGAGCGCCGGCTGTTAGACGATGTCCACAGGTATGTGTAGTATTTCAATGTTGGTTGGTCTTCACATTCCGAAATACCAAAGAATTACTTAATCATTGCACACACAATGCAATTTCAGGAACACAAGGAAGGGGATTAACAGGACCATGGCTCAGTGGCTGGCACGTGTTCAGATGTACGTTGCAGAGTGGGAGACTGCGACGACACAGATTTGGGACGAGGATCGCAATTTCGATACGGCTGAGTTCAATGCCTATTGGGATCGGTACAGTGATATGACACGGTTACGCATCATTAACCACCCTCAGAGACAGGACATACCGGCCCCTGCTACGAGGGATACGTACCCGAGCTATGATATTTCGGGCTCTAGACAGAACGTGGTAACATATACTGAACTTATCTAATGCTTCTAGTTCTTACATACTTTGTCATGCGGACGTAATAATCTTCGAGTTCATTTCAGGTTGACATGACACTCGAGCTTCACGAGGAGGTGGCCAGCTATAGACGCCAACTATCGTCTACTGCTCTTCTAGAACCTCGTCCAGTGCACTCCTTCTTTACGCGCATCGAGGGGAAACTACGAGCTATATATCAGGCTATCACGTGCACCCGCTCTACGGACGTTGTTCTCCAGCAGCCCCAGGTACGCCCGCCTCGTCACTCAACGGGCCAGCAGCAAGAACCCAAACAGCACCGACATCAGCCGCGTCCACGTGTAGACCATCAGTGGATGAGTAGGCCACCACCTCCTGACCAGGCCGGGAGTTCAGCGTGGCAGCACCACCATGATCCTCTGTCAGGCTACGGGTTTCGACCACACCCACAGCAGCACGGTCCACCGCCGAGCTTCGTGATGCATCAACATCCTACAGGTATGTTTGTTCATATCTATTCTTTTCAATATCAGTTGGAACTACCTGTTTGTTAATTACTTATGTGGCCTCCCTGTCGCAGGAGCCTACGGATATAGGGCACCTATGTCCGGACATGAGGCCTCCCATTCCGATTCCACGTTTGACAGTGCTCCGGATGGTGGGCACAACACACAGGATCAGGTCTCGCAGCACATCACCAACTGGATGGACACGTATTATTCTACTCCTCCACCAGATCCCACACAGCCCACACAGCCCACGCAAGACACACAGTATGGCGAGGACGGGTCTTGGATTCCTCTTCGTAACGTTCGGCCACCGAACAGGTATGGGTGGTCGACGCCCCCTCCACCACAGCCACGCCGCGGACGAGGACGACGTGGCTGATACTTATGTATGCGAGGGACGTATTTGTATGTGAGAGACATATTTCTACCTATGTATGCGAGAGACATATTTCTACCTATGTATGCGAGAGACATATTTCTACCTATGTATGCGAGAGACATATTTCTATCTATGTATCAGACATCCTTCATGTATGTGTTACTATCTATGTATGAGTCTGATTTGTTTTCAAGACACTTGTCTACTTCATATTAGTAGTACATCTGAATTAAACGGTACGACTCAATTACAACCAGGCTACAACGGATAATCGAAAATAACATGCATAAAATAAGATACATAAAAATTAAGATACAACTTGCTGCAATGCGAACGTTACGGTACAATAACATAAATCTACTGAGTCCAACGGGGATATTTTCCTTTTCCATCACCAGCTTCTTCTGCTTCCTTGGCTGCACGAGCCCTTTCTTTCTTCATCTGCCTCTCAGCCTCACGGGCCTCCTGTCGCTGTCGGTAAACCTCCGCCAGTCTAAGTCCCTCTTCTCGGTTTTTCTTCTTCATCTCATCAAGAAAAGCCCTCTGCTTCACACAGTACTCTTGCCACTCTCTCTCCTGCTCTGCTTTCTCATCTACTGCCGCCTTCGCGCGGCGCTCTTCCAAGTCCAAACTTGCCCATGCACGACGACCTCTTTCACGAATCTCAGTCACCGCCCAGTCCGGTTTTTTCGTGTCAATCCAACGATAGTACATGCACAGAGGCGGAGGAGACTACAACAAAAATAGAAATAGAAATATCAAATCAACAATAATATCAACACCGTGTTTATTCTTGGTGACTGAAACATACCGGAGGCCTGATGTACGGTGAAATAGCAACGGGTGGATCTTCCTCATAATTGGCGCACATGAAAAACTTCATGCCCAACCAATCTGAAAAATCCGTCACCTCCTTCACCTTGCAGAGATCGCCACACCAACAACGAAGTACTTCCACCCCCCGAGGCAAAGTCGCACTCTTCATTTTCGTAGGCCTAATGCTTTGATCCGAGCAAGGCAAACTCATAATGACTAGCGCGTTGGTGTTTTGAAGTGCGGCTGGAAGATGTAGAAGAGAGTGAGAAAGAGCAAGCAGTGTGGGCAGAAGCAAAGAGAAGAGCGTGAGAGAGAGCAGGCAACGGCATCTCGTATATAAAGATGAGGAGCACTGTGTTGTCGGTAGAAGAAAATAAAACACGCGCGTCCGCCGCAGGAACGAAACTGGCGGGAAAGAAGGGCGGGAACGAAACTGGCGGAAAAGAAGGGCGGGAGAGAATGGCGGGAAAGAAGGGCGGGAGAGAATGGCGGGAAAAAAGGGCGGGAACGAAACTGGCGGGAAAGAAGGGCGGGAACGAAACTGGCGGGAAAGAAGGGCGGGAGAGAATGGCGGGAAAGAAGGGCGGGAGAGAATGGCGGGAAAGAAGGGCGGGAACGAACTGGCGGGAAAGAAGGGCGGGAACGAAACTGCGGGAAAGAATGGCGGGAGAAAAAGTGGTGGGAAAGAAAATGGCGGGAAAGAAGGGCGGGAACGAAACTGCGGGAAAGAATGGCGGGAGAAAAAGTGGTGGGAAAGAAAATGGCGGGAAAGAAGGGCGGGAACGAAACTGCGGGAAAGAATGGCGGGAGAAAAAGTGGCGGGAGAGTATGGCGGGAAAATAAAATGGCGCGATAATAGGGCGGAAAAATAAAATGGGGGGATAGTAGGGCGGAAAAATAAGATGGCGGGAGAGAGAAGGGCGGGAACGAAAATGGCGGGAAAATGCACTCTTCGGCGAAGGAAATACCAAAAAAATTGAAGCCATGCACCAGTTGGCTTATAGTAAGCCGATTAGGTCTAGTCGGCTTACTATAAGCCGATTAGGTCTAATTGGCTTACTATAAGCCGACTGGTGCATGTGATGTTCATCCAGTCGGCTTACTATAGGCCGACTGGGACCTAATCGGCCTATAGTAAGCCGATTAGTCCCAATCGGCCTATAGTAAGCCGATGGTGTATTATTTTTGCAAATATTTGAAAGTGCGTATTATTTTTCAAATTTATTAAAAAAATGTATTATTTAAAAAAATTAGCGATATGTTACAGATCAAACCGATCTTTTTAGGGTTCTATGATGAATCCAACAAGCTAGAGTATATAGCAGGGATTTTTTTTCCTTATAGAGTGGAGGCACAGTAGAGAAAATTGACATGATTTTTTGTAGCGATTCCATATAGAGCTGTCTTACTAATTCTGAAAACCATTGTAAATATTATGCCCCAAAATCGACATGAAATTATATTAAAAACATAAGTCAGCAAGTTGCGGAACATAATTGAAGTGCGTCAGCAATAGATTTAAGCAATGGTGAATTGTGATATACCTTGCTTTTAGCCATTAACCTAAGCTATTACTTGGCATGGCAGAAACCTTTTTTACTTGTTGTCATTAACACTGATGAAAAGAGACTGAACCCATGTATAAAAGAAAACATTTAGAGAACGAAAATTCATAGTACTAAAATGGAAAGGAGAGAAAATACGAAAGTATTGTTTAAGCGAAACAACATGATGCATAGCTTTCATCCTTGATATTTAAAATATCCTTCATAAGTATCATCCAACACACAATACAAACTGGACAACTCCTACTATCAGAACGGTAAAAAAAGGCCGGCGTAATCGTTAATTAAACGTCTCTGTGAAAATAAAATTAGAGCAAATGGAAATTAAACACAACAGAAAAATATATAAGTTATTAGGCTATTGAGAAGTAGTGTGCTGTATTGTCTAACTCCACAGATTTACCTTTGTGTTACTATTAAGTCCAATGTGAAGTGAACTGATGAGCAATAGTAGAACGGTGGTGGCACAGTGTTGACATGGAGCAAGGGATATTTGCAGCCATATGAAAAAAATATCTGAAGATCCATTGAGAAAGGATCTAAAGGAGCACGGACAACCTGCGGACAGCAGTGCGAGAAGATGCAGTAAGAAAGAACACATGGATCTGAATCTGATAACTCGCAGCGTGCAGCCAGTCTCTCCGAAAATCTAGATAAGTGCCCTTCCAAACTAAATACGACAGAAAAATAAGATTCACTAATGGAGAAGAAAAAACATCACTGTTTTGCGTGCTTGCATATTTGGTTCGTTGGATCCAGGTGCTGCTCTTAAAACTGAGGATTTGCAAGCATTTAAGACCTTCTGCTCTTTGTACCACATTTTAAAGATATACATAACCTTGTGAAAAAATGTTCATCGCACTTTTTCTGTTCTAGATGTTAGATAGATACTACAACCTAACAAATTTTCATAGATCAATTGCAGTTGTTGATGTCTAGTATCATTTGTTTGAGCCAATCAATGAATTATAGGTATTAATAGTTAAAATGCTGGTTTGAACGTATCAGCATACCATAGAGACAGAGAAGAAAGGACTTCACCTCAGTCCCCTTATATTGCCCTTGTTCCGATGTTGATTTGGCACCAGCCTCTCTAGCAGACATAGATTCCTTGATCAATAACAGCCTCTCAAGTCTCAAAGTACATACTAATAAATTCCTTCTCAAGTAATTTCCTTGTTGCCATAATCAATCATGAACCTACTGTAGCAACATGAACGGTCAATACATATTAGTAGTGCACACAAAAATACATATCACATACTCTTGCCATCTCTCACACACATGATGATCACATAGTGTTGCTTCTGATCACAGACAGTCCTCTCCCTCAAACAAATATATCTTTACGATTGGGCTGCATATAATTAGGAGAACATTATGGACCTCAAGGTGAGTGCAGAAATTTATCAGCTCAGTCTACCTTCCATCACTGGTAAGACAAAAGGAAAAAAATGCTTAGCTGTGAATTTCATCGAGCATCTAACTAATAATTCAGAGTAAAACTTGAGGACACAACATCATGTAATCAACTCATACAGGGGACTAAGATCCAACACATGATGATCACATACTGTTGCTTCTGATCACAGACAGTCCTCTGATCCTCTCCCTCAAACAAATACATCTTTACGATTGGGCTGCATATAATTAGGAGAACATTATGGACCTCAAGGTGGGTGCAGAAATTTATCAGCTCAATCTACCTTCCATCACTGGTAAGACAGAAGGGAAAAATTGCTTAGCTGTGAATTTCACCGAGCATCTAATCAGAGTAAAATTTGAGGACACAACATCATGTAATCAACTCGTACAGGGGACCAAGATGACAATCGTGGTTCAGGAATATAGTAGTGAGGGGACCAAGATGACATTCGTGGATCAAGAATATAGTAGTAAGGGTAATCTGTTGGATATTCCTTGCGCGTTCATCGGATCGATGCCGCTCCCAACTCGTACTTGGATCCACGTAGGAGTACGTTCTCATCGGGCAACGCAAGAATTTGCCTCTTGGCACCAATTTATTTCCAGTGTCGTTCTAATCAAACACTTGTACAGAACATTGCCTAGGAAAAATCAATCTTCACACTAAAACTAACACATAATGCTTACAATAAATCATATAATATGCTTGTCAGCTTCAAGATCAAGTAGAAGTCCTATTTCCCCAGGCCTATTGGAATAGTTAAATCTATGATTGCACGCTTTAGCATGCAGCCAGTGTGTCAACTTAGAGTCAGCTTATCAATCATAACACATTATTCCTAAACTAACATACACTACTAGAATATGCAAATATCCCTAGGGCCAAGTACCCTAAGGAAGAAGGCCAAAACTCTAGGGGACAAGGTTCCCCTAGTGTATACTCTAGGGAAACCACCCTAGGGCTGCAGTGGTGGGGAAATCTTTGATCCCCTTGGGTTCACTGACTATACTCTAGGGAACACTATGTTTCCTTTGGGTTTCATGCCCTAGGGAACTATTGCACATGCGGCAATGTTGCCGACATGTAAACAAGCTTTCCTTTGGGTCATCAGACCCTAGGGCTACTCACTTCATACGATTTGTTAATTAGGGAATACCATTGCTTTCGTCGTGTTATTTATGTCTTTTTAATAACACAAGCATATGTAAATAGTACTATTGAAACTGGGACAATAAAACCAAAGGGAATGATGAAATTTCAATTTTATTATATCTGACATAATTATTCTGTACATATACACAATAGTGTGAAAAACATTACATTCTCCAAAATAGTGCACAGAATTTTCTAACCAGGGCCGACTATTCCTACCAATTTCGTGAAATCTAATCTAAACTAAATCCTGAGATTCACCAAACATTTGAGCGTTGAGGCTGTATCCTCCTTATTCACCATCAATCTGAACCTGCACCATTTTAAGTGAACAACAAAAATAATCAGCAAGTTGCTCTTACAGGTCATCGTCCAGAGATGCATAACAATCAGAATAAAATTTAGTGGCATAGATAAATATACCAGGAGTAAATATACAAGGAATAATGGCTTGCATATTTACCGATAGTAGGGACTAAGATTCTAACATATTGCACAATCTAAATATTTCTACCAGAAATTGCAATTAATTTACTTGTATATTACACGCTGGTTGTTCTCACCTGAGTGGAATTTTCGCAAACATCATAAGGGCAGCATGTGGTGCAGCAAGCTAGTCCCCTCCAGATCTAGCAGTACAAATCTGCACATCAGAGAAGAGGACGACGTGAGAAAGATCTCAAAGAATAAGGAGGAGAACTAAACAGATATAATTGTTAGAGAAATATAGATGTGAATGCAAAGGCAATGAGGACAAGCAGGTGGCTTACCAGAAGAATGAATGGCGGTGAAGAAGATGCAGATTGTCCTGGATGTGGTGTGGAGGGAGGAAAGGGCTTGTGACCCATGGGCTACACGGACAAAGGATGAGGCGGAGGCAAGGTCGCCATGGCGCTACAGCTAGCCTACCTGTACAGATCTGGCCGCAACAACAACAAGGAAGAGAACATCATGGTGAAGAATATCTAGGGCCCTCGGTGGCTTAGATGGATTTCCAAGCGGAGGGTCAGTAGAGAGCAACAACATCAAGAACGAGAGTGAGAAGGGAAGGGAGCTATCTTGGAGATGTGTTCTTCTGCGGAGGTAGTCGCAAGGAAGAAGATAACAAATGGACGGATGATGGGCTTGGAGGGAGGAAAGCGCGGCAAAACAGAACTGCGAATTAGCGCCTCGCGCGGGAACAAGAGGAGGGATAAAATTTCACATCCCGCGCAAGCCAAGGTTCCCCTAGGGTATCAGTTAATACCCGTAGGGAACAATGCCATGTTGCACTTATGGGGCAAGATGGTACAATGGACCCCTAGGGGTGAAACACCACCCTAGGGAATTTGTGGGTTACCTAGAGTTTTGTAAATGCACCCTAGGGGAATTTTGGGTTACCTAGCGTTTTGTAATGGACCCTAGGGAGACTAACAATCCCTAGTGTTGTGTTTTAGGTTCTAGGGAACTTCACAAACCCTAGGGCTCTTTGCAAATTCTAGTAGTGATAGCCTCCAATCCATGAGTGGAAATAAAGAGCAAATGGTAAATGTTTATTGTATGAAATTTAAGGCAAGGTATCAGAACAAGATATCAAAGGGCGGCATGATCATATACTAAAGAAACTAAGCTTAACGGAATAGATTGTATTTGCTCGATGAAGGTGTCATCTCTCATCTACAGTCTATAGATGGAAACCAACACAACTTACTGTTGTCGAACACAGTCTCCACCAGGTATCCACCGTTGTACTTCGCCATGGAATCGCCGGCGTTGCTGACCAAAAAATCCGATCAAACACCATTTGATCAAGAAACTGAAAAAATGATACTACCACACAAACCAGGACAGATTACGATGTGCTCCCATTCTTGCTGGAGCCATGCCGAGGACCCCGCCGTCGTCGGTGTTCCAGCCGGCACTGAGTGGGTCATCCCAAAGCTTCGTATCCACCTCTAGAGGTGATGGTCATCGATACCTCACTCCAGTAGAGGCCCAGAAAGGCGAGATCCGCTGATCCATCACAGACCACGAACAAGGGGATGGCGGGGACGCGGGAAGGCAGCTGGTGATGGTAGCAGAAGACGGTGAGGCGGCGGCGTTGCTCGCGGTCGCGCGAGGTGGAGAGATCCAGCGGCGGCGGCGGCGGCGGCCTGGTGTTCCTGATCCGCGACGGGCGACGTATCCGAGGCACCGGCGGCGGTGGCGTCCTCGTGATCCACGACGGCCGCGTCTGCCCGGATCGGCGGCTGCGGCTGCAGCTGCGTATCCTCGGGAGACGAGGAGGAGCGGATTGGGACCTCGTTCGGGAGAGGAGGAGCGTCGATATGGTTTTTTTTATTTGAGTGATTTTTTGTCGATAGATAGATTAAAACCAGTGGTACGGGGTGGTGGGAGGTGGGAGGAAATAAAACCAGACGAAAATAAAACCGGAGTACTAGGCTACCAACTGCTCCATTAGGAGTAGAGATTAAAAAGATGAGCTCTTTTAGGGTGATTGGCGAGTTACGATTCGTAATTTGCTGTAACTCCACCTCTGATTTTTTCTGACCGTCAGATCTGGAAAATCAGTTTATGATTTATTTTTTGGTCAAAAGGGTAGAATGGTAAAGTTGTTTCAAGCAGTTTCACACGATCATGTACTCCACACGAGAAACTAATCTGTGCTCGCATGTCCCCCACGCACATGAACGCGCCGCCGCCGCCGCCCTTTCCGCCGTTCCGATCAAGAGATCCGCGGCGGCCCCGATCTAGGCAAGCACCACTGGTCCGCGTCCTTGGTCTCGCTGCTGCCACCAGGGGTTAGGCCCGACGCCAGGAACTGCAAACTGTCCGCTGCGGTGCGCCGAGCTCTCCCCTGCCCCAATGCCCACTGCAGCGCCTCCCTCCGTCGAGCAGCCGGCGACGCCCAGAAACCCCGGCGAGCAGTCCGTGGACAGGTACCTTTCTCTTTCCCCACCCCCACCCATTGCTGTGCAAGTCAGAAATTCAACCGCCGCTGCTGGCCCTTCCAGTGTCGCGGCCTGGAGGCCACCTTCGAATTGCTGGGAGTGAGAAATGACCGAACGAACAAGGGAGTAAGAATGGTACGTTTCACCTCTTTTAATCAGATGGTTGTTCAGTTGGTAAGCATTCTCACCACTACGGCACTACTGATTCTGACGGTCGTGCACAGAACAAACAGAACAGAGTGCCCTCTGCTTGCCGCTGGATTGCTAGTTAATCCCTTAGCTGCAGTTTTTGTATGATATGTTTGCTTCAGTACAATCATCAATGGGGAATTAATATACCGAAAGGAGCTGCTATTGATAAAAATATATATTCATAGTGATAGGTTATACTGATCAATAACGGCCAGCTCAATTGGAATCATCAATAGACTACAGATATAAAGTATTGACCAATCAGTAATGTTATGATTCATAGAAGAAGTAACAATGTTTTTGAACTTTGGTTTCAAGTAACAATGGTGGAACAACATACATGTCCACAATACCCACATGTCACATTTAGTCGTCTTTCTGTCACTCCGGTGTATTCTACTCTCGTAACAGGCTTTCGTCCCCTTTTATAAATAAATGCACAAATGGCCGAACGATATTAGTCAGGAGCACTGACATATTAGTATCACAATACCTAGCTGAGCTGCTGAGGTTCGTTAATGTTTCAGATTACATAGCTTACAATCTTAACTCCATTTTGTTAACAATTTTGTAAAGTTCTCATCATTGTTAGGATATCCATTTCGTGTACTTACTTTAGCAGTCAGAGTGCATATTAAATTACCATGTTGTATGTCTTCAGAGATAAACTGTGGAATTAAAATTGGCATTGATGCTGAGCATGGCTAATATATGCGTAGATGTACAGGCTTGAATGATCACATCAAACGGGTGTTTGGATGTATTTTCCCATCCTGGACTGTCGAGGCATGGATAATCAAATGGAATGACATCACATAATATTAGAACTGAAATAAGCAACTTCACAACTGAACTTCATTATTGCATTATTCATAAAATTTAAACACCGATTGAGTTGTTAATTTATATCATTATATGTGTTATGCAGGCAGTCATGGCCGATGTAAGTGCTAAGTGTATGGCTGAGTACGTTGACATTGTCAGTAGGATTTTTTATAGCGAGGATGAAGGTTTTGAGCTCTATAACAAGTATGCTCTTGAGAAAGGCTTTAGTGTGAGGAAAGGCTATGTTGAGTGGGATGAAGCGAACGTGAAGATGATCTTGAGGAAACTTGTCTGTAGTCGTGAAGGTTGCCGTGAAGAGAAGCACATGAAGAGGAAGAGAGAAGATAGGAAGAGGAAGCCACGGAATATCACTCGTGTGGGGTGTAAAGCAAAACTTGTCATTACAAGAGTCGCGAAGACAGGGCGGTGGTTTGTGAAGGATTTCATAGATGAACACAATCATCCTCTGGCCCCACGAGACCTTGCTTGCTTTCTGCGTTCGCACAGAAGAATCAACGACGAGCAGAAAGCGGACATTATAGAGATGGAAAGTGTTGGAATTCGGAAACACAAAATTATGGATGTGTTGTGCATGCAGTACGGTGGATATGGTGCGGTTGGATGCACAACGAGGGACATCTATAACTTCTGCCATCGGTACAAGCAGGAAACAGTCGCAGCCGGTGATGCTCAGACGGTGATCCATCACATGATGGCGCGGCAAGAGAGAGACCCAGATTATTTCTTCAAATATTATGTTGGTGCTGCTAGCCAAGAGCTACATCAGCAACAAGCAAAGTATTCACATTGCTGGTAACGACATTCCTATAACTGAAATAGACGTCTATCAAATAATGGACCTTCCGATAGAGGGGGACGACATATATATGGAAATGGCAAAACCATACGACAAAAATATGTTAAGTGCTTATCAAACTGGCGGGAGACTTAAGCTGAGTGACCTTGAGGCGAAAATTAAAGCCTCCAAAACTCCAGATGATCATTTCATTAGGCAGTTTGTTTTGTATGCTATTGGTACTATTTTAGCACCCACGCTACAGGATTACGTCGACGCCAAATATTTCATCCTTGTTCAAGACGTCGCAAGAATTCCCAATTTTAACTGGGGATGTTTCACACTGAAACATCTGTTGAGATCCATCAATACTTTTAACCATCAGGATCAAGTCAAACTACAAGGAAATCTAGCTTTGCTACAAGTAAGTGCTACACCACTAGTTGTCGTTCTACTATTATTCATGTGATGCATATCTCTATCATTGATAAACTAATGTTTCCTACAGTTTTGGTATTGGGAACACGTCCGTGCTAGCTCACTTATGTATTCTCCTATACCCCGCCCGCTGATGGCACGGTGGGATGAAGACACAGCTAAAGTAAGACAGGAGGCTTATGCTAAAGGAGGACTATATAGAGGATTGGTACCTTTCTAAACTTGACTTCTTTATTTACCATATTTATTTCTTAATACTGATTCTTTATATCTTTTGGAAGATTTTCATGAACATCGGTGATCCGGAACCAACCAACATTACAAATGACCAGCGTACCAACAAGTAAGTTGTTTGAAGACACATCCTTTTCAATAACACAACAAAGGTCGCACCGAACGATACCTATTTTACTTCTAACTAAACGAGTTGATATTTCTTTTACGCAGATGGACATGATACTACAAACCGTAAACGATCTATTTGCAGAACAAGAGAAGAAGTTGGCCAGACAAGTAATAGAAGTTGAGCACAAATTAGATAAGAGAATAATCACCCTGACCGAGGACTTGATAAACATAAGGGGTAAAATTGCCACTCAACCTAGGTTGTCCAAGCTGGAGGACAAATTTGAAGACCTCAAAAGAGAACTCCAGGTAAGTGATACTACTACATCGATTTTACCCATTACTTCATATATTTTCATTCTACGCATTTCATGTTACAGGAATTAAGATCCCAAGTTCAAACAAACAAACAATCAACGACGAAGAATGCATACGTACAGGTGATAACTATGGCCCATCACCTTGCTAACATGAGCTAATTTCTGTTCATTGACCAACTTCTTCTTTTAGGAACAAGAGCAACCAGGCAATGACAATTTTTCATCAACTCCTCGGTTTGACGCATCGCAAGTACGGACTTCTGCTGGAACACCTAGTGCAAAACCCGTGGTGCAAAACAAAGAGTTGGACCAAGACATCCCACCACAGAAGCCGATGTCAGCGAATGATTACTTGTTGCCAGAAGAAGACTATGAGGCCGCACTTTTCATCCGAGGGAGTCACGACCTTGTTGAGGTAGTTCGCATCGAAGACATTGTGCTAAGTGTTCAACAACTCAAGCCAAATGTCAGCAATGGATTCTTCGTCGATGACGTAAGCCCCGTATACTGCAATCTACATCAAGTATTCTAAATTGTTCCATAATACATGAATACAACTTTCGCAGGTTATTAATGCATATGCACACACTAGCAATGTTGCAACTGATGCTACATCATTCATATCCACCGTACTAAGCAGAAAATTGCTAGGTGAATTTGGCGGTATTCCAATGGGATGCAATAGCCCATGGGTTGCTATTGTAGCAACGAAATTTGTAGGACCCAGAATGGTATGCATGTTCCCTGACTTGTTTAATTGTATATCTTTAAATTTTCCCTAAATTGAGTCCACTTTAATTTTCCGGCAGGTACATGTCCCACTGAATGTACACAGCATGCACTGGTTACTACTGGTGTTTAATTTTGACAAAGAAGAGATCCAGGTCCTAAACTCCAATCAAGCATATCGTGACATGGCCAAGGAAACTGCACTAGTAAGCTTGCTCTCTTTCTGCCTCTTGGCATCAGGTGACACTTTCTTAAAAGCACTAACGCAATCCCTTGAATTACTCGTTGTACACCAGGTGGAGTCCATTCAAGCGTGTATCGACGAAGCAGTCAAGGGTGGCTTGGTAACACCGCCTAACCCCATCAATATTACCCAGCGGAAAATCACTTGCTATACTAACATACCACAACAGACGGACAGGTACGTATAGCCAACTATATGATTCCTCACCTACACAACAATACTTAACTTTAAATTTACATCACAGTTATTCCTGCGGGGCATACACACTCAAATACATGTTGACATGGAACGGGGATCAAATTACCGAGGATTTTACACAGGTCTGCCAAACACTAAATTACATTTACAATCATGCACTACCTATGCGTCGCCGCTATCCTAACCTATGCGTCGCTATCTAATTCAGGCACAAATACATATTTTCAGCTGGAAAATATGTTCAAGCCTGCTGCGTTCAGATTCAAACAAGCTTCGCAAAAAATCATACAAGAATCCTATAACGGTAAGCGCTTCACAACTAGCATTTCATGTCAAGTAGTTCCTACGTTTCTTGATTGCATGTAATGCACCACTATTTTCCTCTACAGAAGGACAAGTACGAAGCCAGCATTCCAGAGGAACGAAAAGGTGCAGATGACGACGTCACGATTATCACCAACCCTGATGTTACAACCAAACCAGACATATCCGGTGCCCCAAAGCATAAATGTGGACGCCCGAGGAAGAGTGCCCCTCCTAGTAATCCAGTCAAGCAACAATTTCACACCGAGACTATCGCTAAACAAGTGGAGCTGAAAGGACGCATACGCAGACCATCAGGCGTGATGTCCAGCCCATTCGTAGAGCCATGAATGGGCTACACGGAGTGGCACTTCAAGGGCAGTTCGACATGATCGATCTTCATAGCATGTTCTTTGAAATGAAGACTACACTTCTGTTCTGATGTTTTTGCATATTACTTGTATGCTTATGTTTTGCAGTGTGAATGTGTGCTTCTTACTGTCCATCCAAATGTGTGATACTTACTGTCCATCCAAACTTCCCGACGCTTGTGTTGCTATTGTGCCACTTGTCATAATAAGTAATGATACATATGTGATGCATTAATGGTCTCTTGTCAAGGGCATAGTTTGGCTTGACTTTTCACCGGTTCTTTTTTTAAAACCAGTTAATGAGCTGCATGTTCCACTTCTATCATTTGTACCAACTGATCCAAACCAATCTGCATCGGAGTATCCTTATTTTTAAAACAGTACCATAAGTGACTACTTACAAATGCATGCTCCCCATTCTATACGGCGCATACACTGCCTAAGTATACAATTCTGGTTTAAGTCGACTATGATTATGGCTGAGGCAGGGTAATGAGAGAAGCATTTTTTGTGAAAGAAAAGAATGTTTGTAACCATTTATTGAAGAAAAACCATAGCATATAGAACACATGACGAGTTGAGTGGTTACACTACTATCTCTCACATCACGAGTTGAGTGGGAGATTATTACCTCGCCAGCAAAAGGAACAGAATCAATAATGTGGATTACTTCGGTCGACTCCACAAGAAAAACCACAGGCTGCAGTAGCAGCAGTCAACGCACACACAGAACTGTATTGTCAAATGCCAGCCTCTCCTGCAGAAAATAAGAAATAATAGCATCAGTAGCATGTACCACTTTTATTCTGATAAAGACATGTCGACAAGAGTTGGTACATTGCAGCTTGTTTTGCATCGAGACTAATGCGATACATGGAGCTAACAAATTTGCAAGTAATAAATGTAGGCCCAAGTCTGTTCGGTAACAATACTCTAACAGAGTTCTGCTTACTACTAAACAGCAAGGACAACAATAAGAACCAGCATAAGATCAGCAATGAATAACCGGATGCTAAACTTGCTCAATGGCAAAATAGGTTGTGCACGCAAACATGACAGAGAGGACATAAATAGGAGGCATGCTTCTTCTGTTCCATGCTAAAGGTGACTGCCATATTTGTCGACGATGATTATGGCTGAAGCATGGTAATGCACTTACAGCAACGCGTGCAAAGCGGGCAAGACATTCACATAAAGCAGCCATTCTTCCAAATTTGAGCCAATTCTGGTTTTCAAAGAAATACTATACATAATTACTGTCCATTCTATACGGCGCCATATACACTGCCTAAATATAGATTAGTAGCTAATTTCAAGGGAAAATGGCCATAGTCATCTCTGGCCGCCGCCCCCTCGTTCATGTGAGACTGCACCCAAAAAAAACATCGCTAGAATTATCAGTTACCACAAAACACACAAAAATCGCAAGCCGCCCTCACGAGCTCATGACCTCACCTTGAATGGCTCATTGTCCATCCGGAATACCGTGGTAGGTATGCAATGCAGCCACGCAGGCACGCCCCTGAAACCCACACAAGGAGCTTAAACTGTTCATTACACCACAGAAACAGAGCTGCACCAAACAGAACAGTGAAAGGGAAGGAAGGAAGCGGACCGAAAGTTCCACTCAGCGGGGACGAAGAGGCCGATGCGCAGCATGAGGTAGAGGCCGGCGTCCTTGACGACCCTCGGAAACTGCACCAGATCGAAGCGTTCCTTGAAGTAGCACTGCAATCCATTCAGCAATGGCACACATGAAAACCCCCACGAACTGGTCTCAGCCCGGCTTCAGCATGGTCTCCTGGCCGTTCCAGAAGACATAGGTCTCGATGCAGTCGGCGCCGCCGTCCTTGGCTCCGGCCACCAGCTTGGGCCACATCTGCGAGCACGTGCGGGGGCAGGGGCATACCGCGGGGACGCTGCGGGGGTAGTGGATGGGGAGCAGGCGACGGCGGCGGCCGGAGTGAGACCATGCTGAAGCCGGGCCGCTGTGGGAGGTAGCCGGGGAGGTTGCTAGACGGGAGTGAACCAGGCGGGGCCAGATCCGGCGGGGGAGGGCTGCCGCGGGGCGGGGGTACGGCTGCGGTGAGGCTCCGCCATGTGGAATAAGAGAAGGCGGGAGAGGAGGCGGCGGTCGCCGGCGTCGCGGAGAGGAGGAGGGAGAGGACGCGGGACAGGAGGCGGCGGTCGCCGGCGTCGCGGGAGAGGAGGGGGCGGTTGCCATGGGGAATTGAGTGTTGTGAGGAGAAGACGGGATCGACACAAAAGTTGTCATGGGGATTTTTACACAGTATACCAAATGACGGATTTGCCCTCCCATACACTAATTGGTCCCACCCAAAACTTGTAACGGTCCCACCATTAAACGTAATTTCCTGTAATTTCAATTTCGTAACTCCTCGTAATTCCTATCTTTCCACCGTTAGATTAGGGTAGATGGACGGCTTCTAAAATCGCCAATCACCGTAACAGTAATATAAAAAGATATATCCAGATGATATGGTACTTTTGTATATGCCAGATAATTTCTCGTGCACTGGGAGAATCGGAAATCCAGAAACGAAGGTGGAGTCAGGGAGGACAAAAGAAAGGGCATAAGACGAAATTTCATATATTTTTAAAGTGGGAGAGATTTATACAAAATTACTCCCTCCGTAAAAAAATATAAGAGCATTTAGATCACTAAAGTAGTGATCTAAACGCTCTTATATTTCTTTACAGAGCGAGTAAATGATGCATCGGAGAAAAACGTTGTCTAAATTAAGCACACACACAGATGCTTACAGCTCAAGTCACACGGGGAGGGCTCTGTCCCATGTGATTGAAGGTGGCGGCGAGCAAACTAGTGAAGAAATGCCTGACTTGCCTTCAGGGATTGTGCCGCTGTAGCTGTTACAAGTTCTCAGTGTCAGTTTAGTGCAACCAAACTGACACTAACAAAGTAGTCGGGCAATGGGAGTAGGGACTTTTGTTTGTATTGATTGAGATGATGGTTTATTGCTTCATCTGACAGAAAATAGTTAGACCTCAGTGTTGATGCACCATTAAATTGCAGTGGTTCATGAGTGTTTCTGTAAGAACTGCGATCCAAGATGACGAGTATTCTGACGCATTGCTGCTACATAGTAGTACTACGAACTATGGAGATGTTATCCATCAGTGAAGAGAATTCCACAGTTAATATGCAGCAAACATTTATGCTGTTCATATAATTTAGTATACCATCTCTTCTGGTACATGAATGACATCCATTCATGTCTCAAAAAATCTTATAAATCAAGTTGTAGGACATCTGTCTGTCCTCCTTGGTTTGGTGTTCATACAGTACAGTTAAGGTAAACCACCTCATGTTTTGGCCTTCTAACTTGAAGGGTGTTGATAATGTAATTTTACATATTTATCAAGGCTTGTGCATAGACATCAATACACTGTGTATAGGAACATCATAATCGCATCTTTTTACAAGGATAACTGCAAATCCATCTAAATGGCTGTGAAATCATTTCATACCTTTAAATTGATGTTTTGATCCCTTTAAATTGCAGGGAGAATACTGATGTTCAGAACATCCAAAGTATTTCCTTGAGACTACTGTACAGACATCAACACAATATCTATAGGGTAATCGCAATTGCGTATTTTCTTTTCACAAGGAAAACAATAATCCATCGTCGTGTACTAGTATCTGTGAAGTCACTTATTCGATTACTGCAGGGAGATCATTCCATACCTTTCATGCTAACCGTATGCGCCGAGACCCAGACAGGCAGTCTCTACTTGACAAGGCCCAGGCTGAGGATGCCGAAGGAGGTATGGGGCCAATCCTTTTCCTTGGCCTTAGTCAGCATGGCTCTGCCCCAGGACACCCACCCCTCCCATGGCATTCTCTTGTCCCAGCTGCTCCCCCACTCTAGCAGCAGCTTCAGCCCTTCCTCCGCCTGCTCCTCTGCCGCCTCGTACATCTCTGCGTTCAGGCACACCTGCGCCAGGACTAGCCGGGGCTCCCCGACAAACGGGTTCTTGGCGATGCTCTGCCGGAGCAGCTCCTCCACTTTGGACCGGTCCGTCGCCTCCTCACCGCTGCACACCGCCCCCCAGTAGAGGTCTCTCGCCGCCTTCTGGTCGTCGGCGTCCAGCACCTTGGTGCAGCCATCGAACACCGGCGGTATCACAAGCGCGATGTCCTCGTCACGTGTGGCAGCAGAGTCGTTGCCTTCTTGGCCGGTGGTGTGTGCTCGGTGAGCTATGTATATCTCCTCCTCGCGAACAATTAGGCTGTAGAGCACACCCATGCGGGAGATAGAGGTGGTCCATAGGCCAGGCTTGCCCGTGCCAGGCCACAACGATGTCCAGGTGTTGCCTCGGAATTCAAGCCGGCCGTTGGTGTTGTCGAAGAGGCGGTCCTGCCAGTCGAAGAGCTGGTCACTGAAGTCTGCCATTGTCATCATAAGGAATGTCACCGCCACCCGCCTAGAGAGAGCCACATCCTCACCGGTCCTGCAGGGTAATAAGGATACACATCAGGTGCACAGCAGATGCAGAGCATCTTTTCTGAATTCCAAATTGTCATTCAGTTCGGATAAGGTGCAGCTACTAGTTTGCTTAGCAATTTCCCTTTTGCTTCACTCAGCTGCCTAGTCTGCCAAGTTCAGAATTCTTTTTTGTGTGTGCATTGTGGTGACTAGTAGTGAACCATGAATCCATTGCAGACTGAAATTATTTTGACAGCATAGGTTTTCAGCAGAAATAACACGCCATACTTGCAGGTTAACATAGCGTGGCAAGATGCCACATAATGTTCTAAATTTCCTGCTCAAGATTGTAAAAACTGTTGCAAGTTTTTCTCTCACGGCAACATGAGTGAGTTTTTTAACTGTACATTGTGCCTGAAACAAAGTTGCATGATGCAAAATTTCCCCACAATCATTTTGACAGATTTGGCCCATTTGTAGGTTAGAAGGTAGTTCCAGAATTCTTGGCAGATACTGTGTGAACACCTATTCAGAATTTTGGTCCTCGATTTTTAATCTTACTGATAACCTTGGTGAACTCTGTAATCTGTCAGTATTTCCAAACACTGCACAGCAGTGTTTAATACTCCTCATATTCATGAATACTTGATCCTCAATTCTTAAGCTATCATCTTCATCTTAAGATTTCTTGATACATCTGTCAGTAGTATATACGGAGTATTTTCCAAGAAACACTACACAACAGTATCTAATTCAGTTATCTGAACATGAGCACTGATTTCATTCAGGCAAGCAACAGAACAGATGGTGTCGTCAAAATCAGAGACACACGGACCTGATGTGCTTGACGGTGATGCCGTCAGCGGGGAGGAGGCGCTGGATCTTGCGGCGCCAGGGCTCGTCCTCGTCGAACACGCCGCGGCGGGCATCCAGGACGGACTCCTCCGACCGGGCCAGGTCGGCGGCGAGGTCCGCGTCGTCGTAGTGGAAGAGCAGGTCGTCGTGGACGAGCTGCTGGCGCGGGACGACGCAGAAGAGGTGGACGAGGCGCTCGGCCTCGTCCCCGACGACGGCGGCGACGCGGGAGCGGCCGACGTCGGGCTCGAAGATGGCGAGGTTGACGTAGGAGTTGGAGTAGGCGGAGTGGTAGAGGCCGCAGCGCGCGACGGCGTCGGGGGCGGCCCAGAGGCGCAGGATCCGGTAGACCTCGAGCAGGTGGGCGAGGAAGGTGCCGTGCTTGTGCCAGCACTCGCCGGCGCCCGCGGCGCGCAGGACGGCGGTGAGGGCGGGCAGGGCCGGGTCGCCGCACCGGTCCTCCTCGCCACGCAGGTACGGGCGCGCCGCCGCCAGCGCGTCCGCGAAGGTGGTGCGCGTCGCCATGGATCCCGTCGGTCGTCGCCGGCGGTGGGGAAAGAGATCAGGATGGTTCCAAGCTGTTTGTTTGTTTGTTATGCTGGTAGCCCCAGCTCCCACTCCACTGTCGAGTGGATAAAGATAGCCTGTTGCCAACAATAGAGAAACGTGTTGGACCGAAATGAGAGGTGAAATGTTTGTTTTGTTCCAACTAGTTTTTCTTTTTGGGTACATTCCAATTTGATAATTCATACTGGGAAAATACTTCTGATTTTTATTTATATATTTTTTTATTCTATTATATAGTTGGAACTCCCCGCAAAAAAGATATACAGTAGGTGCGTGTTTGTGATGCCATGGGTGTCGTTGATGTCAATGTGGGATAGAGATATCCTTTTGCTTGTTATGTTGTTGGGCAGTGGCGGCGCCAGGAAATGAAGGCTGGGTATTCATCCAAAAAAAAAATTTGCTCTAAATGTAGTATATGAACTAAACAACACAAGCATAACAGCAATATATGAACAAAACAACACTAGCATAACGGCAATAGCAATATTTCAATGTATCAGACCATAACAACATGAATACATAAGTACCTATTGATTGATAAAGTGATGATATCCTTCTTACAATATAACTCTGCGGTCGCCTTTTTGGAAGAGATTGATGACATCTTCATCCTTCACTTGATCGAAAAATTCTCTCTCAACAAATGTAACCAAACAATTGTTCAAATATTCATCACCCATTTTGTTCCTTAGCTTATTCTTCACATAGCTCATTGAAGAGAATACCCTTTCAACACTAGCAGTAGCTACTGGCAGAATCAATACCAACTTAAGAAGCTTGTAAACAATATGATATTGTTCATGCTTGTTTGTCTCAACAGGCATAACTGAAAGCTGACACAGATTTTTCAGGTTTTGAAACCTTTCATCTCTACGCACATTAGTAACATACATGTTTAGTTGCCATGGAAGTCTTGCCAGTTCATCACTTGTAAAATCAAAAGCATAAAACTTTGTAGCAAGCCTAACCAACTTCTCTTGGTCATAAGCAGCAAATAGATGAAATGGACAGAATGCTGCCATGCAAGAAAGTAGCTCCGTGTTTACCTCATCAAATCTGCCATTCAGCTCACTGATTTGCCTATCAATGACACCCACAAACATATCAACCTTGAAGCGGTGGTAATTGATCGCACCATTACATAAACCCCTTCTAGGCCGGCCAACGGGAAAGTAAGGACCCTCCATATCAACAACTTTGATCTTATGCTTTGTACAAAAAGATGTGATCTTTGTGAGAAAATCATCCCATCCAGCATCGGTCCTCAAAGCCTCCAAGTAATACTTTGTGTCACCAACAAGCTCAATAGCATGAACAATATCTTCGTCTTGCTTTTGCAAAGCTCTACACAACTCATCTGTGTATCCAAATATTTCTTGCATCAAGTGTGCCAGGAAAACAAACTCAAATGATCGAAATATTGTCTCTATGGATAGAGCCGCTTGTGCCTCCGCACCATGGTACTCGTCTCCAATCTTGCAAAGGACTCGTCGTAGTGTACCATACATAGAGATGACACGGTTCACAGTTTTGAAGTGAGAGCCCCAACGTGTATCACATGGCCTTCCCAAACCCATTTCCTGATTCAGCCCACTCCCTGTTTCTACTTCTTCCAATTCCAATGCATCAATGAGTTCTTCAGCCTGAGCTATCCGAAGCATTCTCATCTTTTTACAAGACATGCCAAGAGCATTTAACAAGTGTGCAAGCTGCTGAAAGAACCAAGTACAATCACCACTCTCCTTAGCAACAGCAACAAGAGTTAACTGTAGTTGATGGGCAAAACAATGAACATAGTAGGCAGAAGGGGACTCATCCATAATCAGTTTTTTCAGGCCATTAGCATTACCTCTCATGTTACTAGCTCCATCATATCCTTGCCCACGAACCATTGCAAAGGTCAAATTGTAGTCCATAAGCATTTTCTGAATTGCAGCTTTTAGTGTCAAAGAGGTAGTATCTTCAACATGAGCAAGACCAAGAAATCTTACAACCGCCCTTCCTTTCTTATCAACATAACGCAAGCAAACAGCCAACTGTTCATTCTGATACACATCACTAGACTCATCTGCAAGTATTGCAAAATGACCACCATCAAGTTCTTCAATGACTAGTTTAGTAGTCTCTTGTGCACAACATTTTATCACCTCTTGCTGTATATCATGGTGAGTCATCCTGCAGTTCCGTGGAGCATTCTTGAGAACAACCCTGTCAACCTCTTCAAAATTTCCTGCTAGCCAATGTAGAAGCTCAAGGAAATTTCCTTTATTTAGTGAGTCTTCACTTTCATCATGCCCTCTAAATGCCAAGCCTTGGCGCAATAGAAATCTCACACACTTGAGTGTCCATGTCACATGGAGCTTATATAGAACCTTGTACTGTGTTGTGTTTGAAGCAATAGACTCCCTAATTGATGTTGTAGGTGTAGTGAACATATCATATTTTTCTTGAGCTTCAGCATGAGCACTACTAACAGCACCAATATGCCTCTTCAATCTTGCTTTCATGTTCCAATTATTCCACCCACCGTTCACAAATGCATCTCCTCCGGGACTTTTTGTTTTATCCTTGAACAAGTAGCAAACAAAGCAAAAAGCAGGCTCTTTTTGCACGCTATACTCAAGCCACTTATGATCTTTAAACCAAGTAGGGCAAAAGCGACGGGGATGTCCACTAAAATCTCTGATCTCAAACTTATGATCCTTTGGTTGACAAGCTCCCAAGTCAATGTATCTCCTTCTAACTCTATCCTGGTCATTGACATGATATGAAGATATAGGAAGTCGCTTGCCGGGATCACGTTCCAGAGCAGCCAAATCTGCTTCAAATTGGGGCATTGATTCATCATCTTCATCAACCGCTTCATCATCTTGTACAATTGGGGTCGGGGAGCCTCTCTCCCTCTCCGGTTGCGGAGCTTCATCATGTGTTTGCACTAGTGCTAGCTGCAGATTGCTCTCAATCTCAACGGAAAGAGGAGTTGGTGTGGATGTAGAAGTTATTTTCCTTGCCTTTGAAGATTTGTCCCACAATTCAAATAGGCTAACATCCTTCTTCTTCATCTACATCACATAAACAAAGTAGCAATCAGTGGCAGTGGCATGGACTGATGGACAAACAATTACAATTTACAAGAACAAATTAACAAAGTAGCAATCAGTGGACATAACGAACAAGCTGTTCAACCACTCTGTAATGTAAACCCACTATAAAATATGTCATATGAACACAAGTTAGTGCTTCTACAGTTCTACACCAGAACAAAAAAACGACCAAACCACATCTGGACTTTACACTTATCCAGCACACACTGGCGCAGCAACTTCACTGGATGAATCACAATATCACATAGTAATTAGTAAGTAGTACGAACAATCACTGACAAATCTTCAGATTTGTTTAAAAAACAGAGGGAAACTGGGAAAGAATACCTTGGTCAGTGGCGGAACTGGACTGGATGTGGATGGATGCAGAATGTCCGGAGGCGCCGAGGCGGGGTCGCGGGGACTGGGAGGGCGGAGGGCGGAGCCGCGGAGGAGGACTGGCCGTCTGGCCGGTCGGAGGGGCGGAGGGCAAGGGCAGGCCGGCCGGAGGGGAGGGGACCGAGGGGCGAGGGAGCCGGGCCTGATTCCGCGGATTCCGCCGGAGCCGGACCTGATTATTTCCGCGGGAGCCGGACTGGATGTGGATAGCTGGTTAGGGGAAAGGGGATCGATTGAGTGAGTCAGGAGGGAGACAGACGAGGTGTTCGGCCAGCTCGGGCGCTCGGCTGCTCGCGCGCCTAACCAGACGCCGCTATGCTTGGTGTCTGGTTCTGTGCGTGGCCTGTGCGATGTGCGTCAGTGCGTGGCTGGCTGGCTGGACGCCTGTGTTTGACCGACCGGTGGACTGCTTATATGTAGTAATTTTTTTAGGCGCCGTATTCTTGGGTATTCCAGGGAATTCCCAGGAATACCCCCAGCGCCGCCACTGTTGTTGGGCCACTCCACTCTCGAGTCGATAGAGAGAGCCTTTTGCACGGAGGTTGCCAACAATATATAGGATAGGCGCAAAACCAAAAATAACATACTAATTTGGTGAATAATATATGCTAGGATGATATTTTTCATATTTTGGGTTTCCAGTTGGTGTTTTCCTCCAACCCGACTCATCTTGTTTTCATTTATCAATGAAACTAACAAAGTATGTGAGTGGGACGAGGTGACAAAGACAAAGGTTTGTTCAACGCGCTGGTAGGAAACCCACTATCTCTCATAGTCTTAGGAGGTAGACAAAGGCCTACCATGACCTAACACATATTTATGGTTGTCAACTGAATTTCCTTGCCCTAGATTGTAGGAAGGTGAAAAGAGAAAACTAGGTGATTATATGTTAAGGTATATAATAAGTGCAACAGTCGTGACACACACACACACACACACACAATTGTTGCCTTGTGTCGTCCCCCCCCCCCCCTAGCCCTTTCGCTCTTTCTCCCTTAGCCGGTGCCTTAATGCCACTGTCCTCAGCTATCCTCTCCTTGCCTCCATATGATGTCATGCTTCTCCTCCTATCCTTTGCCCTAGATTCGGGAGCGTCGGCAATTATCCGCCACGTCAAGTTAAGTGTTTCGTCCAATCATGATGGGCGTTCATTACCTGGTGTGCAACCTTGCCGACAGTCGAGGCTAACTTCCAACGGTCCCTACTTAACTTCTTCCCTTTGTTACTCCTCGTGCCGCTCATCCATGCATTAGATGTGGATAAAACACTTCGCTCACTGAAACTTCACACAAAAACATCCAATATGATGAGTATTCACCATATGTGTTCATTGATATCTTGTCGCCATGAAAGTTACCAAGGAAAAAGAACTACTCCTCTGTCCCAAAGTGTCAACTTTGTACTAAATCTGAGACACTTTTTTTGGGACGGAGGGAGTACGAAGGGGTTGTCTAGTTCCTAATTACACATTGACGCGTCTCAAGTTAGGCTAATTTAACTAAGTTAGACGAGTGATTATTCTTTTTGTGACAAATAAATCTCAAATATCATACATTTGAAAAGTGTGACCAAGTCATAGAAATGTAGCTCTGACTTAGACCCCCAAGGTGACAATAATTGGGATATCGACGGGTATGACTTTAACTTGAGGAGTTCATGTATTCACTATTTGCTAATGCTTTGTTACGATTCTCTATTAAAATGAGCGACTTAATTACCCTTAGTTTCCATTAGGACCCTGCTGCCACAGGAGGGTAGGACAAAAGATGTCATGCAAGTTCTTATCGCAAGCACGTATGACTATATATGGAATATATGCCTACATATGATTGATGAATTGGAGCTACTGTGTGTCGCTCTAGGTTGTGATAGTTACATATTGAATCTCATCTAAATATCCATCGCTACTCCATGTCTACGCTTTAATACTATTGCTTTTGCTCAAGTTACTGCTGCTGCTCTGTTTGCTACAAAACTGCTACTATTACCGTTACTATTGCTATCACTGCTATCATATTACTGTGCTACTAATAAATTGCTGCAAGGAAGTGATTCTCAGGTGTGATTGAATTGACAACTCAACTGCTAAGGCTAATAAATATTCTTTGGTTTCCCTTGTATCAAATCAATAAATTTGGGTGAAATACTACCCTCAAGGACTGTTGCGATCCCCTATACTTGTGGGTCATCAGTGTGGGAAGTCACTAATGGAAAGGATGCCATGACGAGAATTCATCTGGCCTCGCCTGTCCCGACACGTCGGCTGAGCATCGCTCATATGAGGAGGGGTGTCAAGCACATGATCTTAGGCCTACAAAATGGAGTCAAGCCCGTCTAGGAGAACCTTCTGGATGACCTACAAAGACTTCTGGAGAACCTTGAGAAGTTCCAACCCGGGCCTTCTAGCTTCACAAGCGTCTCAGCATGACCACCTGTTGTTGCAAGAAGGTGAAGGTCTATGAGCTTAATGGGAGACTCACCATTGACCAAGCGTGGCCCCGCTTCGTGGTCGTTCTCCAGGTGAAGATCGAGTACTTCCTCACCTTCAAAGTCCTGGCTAAGGATAATTTCAGGGTAATCGTGTTCGACCTTTTCGACGCGGAGGTCGTAGCTAAGTGCGGCCAACATGAAAAAAGCTTCCCATGATCCAAGAGTAGTTGTCCATGTTGTCATTTATAGATTACTTGGCTTCTTGGCTGCAATTGGTCTTTGCATCAGGGGTGCAATGGGTCATCTTGTTTAGTTAAATATCAGTCAATTGAGCCCTAGTTGACGCTTTATTTTATTTTCTGTCGACTCTCTTAAATTTAAGACAGTTATCCTCCCTCAAACTTCAAAAAGTCTTTTTTTAATGTAAATTATGTCGGTCTCCTTTGTCCTTCATAACCCTAGTCTAGTCTCCTTTGTTCCAATCGTCCTTGCTTTTTTCTTCTTATTACTATCAGTCCAAAGGCCAAAGAAATAGGTTATAGTGTAAATATTTCGGAACAATTCTTAAATATATTGACCGAGGGATGTAAAGTGTACAATCTAACAAACTTATTGATATGAAGTTCTAGAGTTATGTCTATCTTAGCTGTAAGTAAATATGAAACTGAGTATAGTAGGTGTTTATACATGATTTATCAAATTGCGATCTTGCTTATTTGTTATTTTAGGTCTTGTACTCTAGTATGTCCTATGTTAGGGTATTTATATTGTTAGACTAGTGCCCTAGAATATGTACCGATATATTTAAATATTTGGAAGCTGTCGGGGATATACCCCGCGGTGTAACCCGGCTTGAAGTATGACCCGGCCAAGACTTGGTGACTCACGCGTGACCCGGTAGGCGGGTCAGGCGAATGACAAGACCCAAAGCCCTGAGGGCGGCTTGTGAGATGGCCGGCTCAAGGCGAGGCTTGGACGGTCGGCTCACGGAGAAGGATCAAGAAGAACAAGACCAGGCAAGGAAGCAAGACCCGGACTTGTATCCGGCTTGTGATAAGAAAATAGACTAGTCCTAATCCTACTAGGACTCCACATGTAACCCGCCCCTTCAACTTATATAAGGAGGGGCAGGGCACCCCTAGAGGGACAAGTTTTAGACAGGCAGAGAAGTCTTAGACAAGATCAAAGTAGATACTCTCGAGATAGAGGTAGCGAAACATCGCCCTTGTAACCGAGATCATCATCATCATCAATATCAATCAAGCAGGACGTAGGCTTTTACCTCCACCACGAGGGGCCGAACCTGGATAAAACACGCGTCTCTCAGTTCCGACCAACCCCGTTCAAGCTACCATCTAATTGCGATGGCCTCACGGCTAAGTCCTCACACTAGGACATCTGCCGTGACAAAATCACGACAGTTGACGCCCACCGTAAGGCCCGCACGGTGGTGTTGAGTTCTTGAAGGGAGCTCTCACAAGGGATCGAGGGCTACGCAATCGGCCGATGACAAACAGTCAACGCGGAGAGGATACATCGTCGACAAGCAATCAGAACAAGTTACGCTTTATGTCCGGGCGGCGCCGCAAGTCGCCGGGTCAAGACCGTCCCGCACGCCGCCGAGTCAAGACCGTCCAGAACTTCCGCTGCAATTTTCATCTGTGCGGTGACCATATCCGACTGTTACTATGTGTTTTTCCGTCCATGTGCAAAGGATCAAAGTCCCGGCCAGATTGTCGCTGCCTGCGCGGCATCAAGACCATCAAATCTCCAAAGTCCCAAAGGACCTAGAAACTGCGTCAACGGGGGCGAGATCCAATCAGCAGCGCTAAAAAAAAAGAGAGGAACCACGACCCGGAGAGGGAGGTGGACGCGGGCACGGACTCGGGGCTCACCACGAGTCGCCCCGCCTCTGCAGCGGTCGGCCTCGCCAGCTCGCCACTCCGCCGCGTCGGTCTCGCCTCGAGCCGGCCGCGCCGCCACCGCGAGCCCTCGCCTCCGCACCGCTCCACCTGCGCGTGCGCGCCCCTGAGCCGCCGCCCGCGCGCCCGGACCGAATCGCTGACTCCACGACCCCGCCACTGACCGCCGTCGTCGCCGTCGCGGCCACGTCATTGAGTTGCCCATGCCAATCCGCCGCCGGCCTCGGCCTTCACCGGTGCGCCGCCGCCGTGCCTCGGCCTTCACCGGTGCGCCGCCGCCTCGCCTCCAAACCTCCGCCGCTGGCCTCGGTTTCCGCAGGAGCGTCGCATCCGCGCCTCTGAACCAGCCGTCGCTCCACACTTCAGAGCCGCCGCTGCATCTCCGCCTACCGGCCTCGCGCCGCCTGCCTCACCTCGCTTTCGAACCGTCGCCGGACTCGCCTTCGCCGCCTCTGCGGCTGAGCCGGCCCCGCCTCCGCCGGCTTGCCTCGCTGCCGCGGCGCACCTTCGCCGGCTCGCCTCGCGTCCGCGCCCCTGTCCTCACCTCGAGCCGCCGGGCGTCAATCCGCCTCGTCCTCGAGCCGCTGCCTCCGTGGCCGGCTCCGCCTCCGCCTCCGTTGCCCTGTCGTCCCGGGAAGGGCAGCTCTTCAAGGTCGCTGGTGGCGCGGGTCAATCCACTCCACTACAGAAGCCTGTTTCTTCCCCTTGAATTCCATGGTCGAGGAAAAACTCAGGCAGTGAAATGGGGCATACCAACCGAGGCGACGTTGGACCAGCTCTTGGCTACCTTGGATGACAATATTGATAATGTCACGGATCCAGCCAATAAAATTGCAACGCCTCCAGCAACCATAACGAGCTTTGGCATTGCCAGCCCTGTCTCAGTCACCACATCAACCACTCCTTCTGATGCTACACGGAGCGCACTTTTGAGGCCCGTGAGGATGTCTCTTGGTTCCCATCAGAAATACAGCACGCCTCCGAAAAAGGGCGAGGGTGAGCTACCACCGCCAATGTCCCTGGAGCAGGCCGTGGATGCCTTTGAAAGTCTGGGTGTGTATCCTGAGATCGAGCAGTGGTGAAACAATCTCAGGCAGTGTTTCTCTTCAGTCCTGATGCGCCCGCTTGTTGAAAAGATTAAATCAAGCCATATTCAGGTTAAGCAAACAACAGCTAGTATTGGAGTTCAGTTAATGTTAGCCAAGTTGGAAGATCTGCCAAGCACGACACCACCAGTTAGCTTCTCTCCACTTGGTGGGACTAAAGATTGGCAGCCAACTGTCACCGTTGATGAGGATGGTATTCTTAGTCAAAAGCGGGCTGTACATCTGCAATCTCGTAATGCTCCTGTTGCCCAAACCTTTGGTAGCCCACAACAGCCACAATCAAACACCCTCCTTCCAGCTATTCAAGCATCTATCGATGCAATTACAGAGCACCAGAGGTTTAACGCTCTAATGAAGGGAGAGCTTATAAAAGGCTTGCTGCCACAGAGTAGCGTCCGTGCTGATTATACTGTTCACAGAGTTCAAAAACTTGCTGAAGGAATGTGCTTGAAGAATTATGATTACATACGCTGCCGTGGCCTTCCCATCGCCGAGCCGCCGCTGCTTCAGTGGCCGGCCTTGCCTCCGAGCAGCCCCCGTCCGCGCCGCCACGGGGTCATCAGCGTGCCAAAGCCGCCCCCACAGCTATACTCCGAGCCACCCTCGAGTCGACACGGTTCTCCAATTTCCGCTGGTACGCCGTCGCCATGCCTCTAAGCCACCGCTGGCCTTTGCCTTCGCAGCCGGCACCTCAAGACGGCCCTGCCGTCTCCCCCCGTAGGCGTTTTGACCCGCCTCCATGAGTCACCGCAATTGCGACCTCGCCGAGCCGCCTGCGGCCTCGCTCCTCCTCTGCCGCTCTCACCCTTGCCACCGAGCCGCCTTTGTCGACCCGCCGGCCGCCGCGCATCGCTATGGCCTCCGCCCGCCTCGACTCCTGCTGCCCAGCCGCTGTGGCTGGCTGTTAGTACAGAGGAGGGACGGCTGCCCGTGCAAAAGAAAGCAGAGCCGGCTGAAAAAAGTGGCCGGGTGCCCGTTTGTGCAAAAAAAAAAGGAGAAGGGTGTGGTCAGCTCAAAATTTATCAGCGTTCACATGCCAATTATTATGAGTATCTCCAAATCGCCCGCGGTTGACTTCAACTCCACCACAGTCATCACCTACCCCGCGGTTGATAAATACCGACAAAACATATCAGGTGAAATCCAATCAGTTAATTTTTTGATATGTTTTTTATTCTTTCGAGAACAATTATTCACTACAAAAGTGGTGTTATATCGTGGATACGGAATGCGCCAGCGTTGTTCTGCACTGGCATTTTTGTCCGTACCGCGCCGCTCGACGGACACGTGCGCAAAAGACTCCTGTCCGTGCCGGCCTACAACGCTGCGGCCGACTCACCTGTCCGCGCCGGCTTACAAACGCCGTGGTCACCTCGCGCGTCCGCGCCGGCTTACCAACGCCGCGGCCGTCTCTACCGTCCGCCCCTGCGGTCCGGTCTACATCAACACACCGCGGTCAACTCCTGCATATATATCAACAAATCAGAGCCACGTCTGCTCACACAAGCTGCCCAATGGACATGCGCAAGTCGCCGCCCTGCGGTTCGGTCTATTCCAACAACTCTGGAGTAGATCATAATATATTATTAGCCTCCACCCGATGGCTCAACGGATAGGTGCACAAAGTCGCCGCCACTGCGGCTTTGGTTAACTTCAACAACCGGCTGGGATGAACCATTGACCGGATTACTGACACAGCTTATACGGGATCATTTATAACCCGCCGCGGTCGACCTCAACCTTCCGTGGATTCACATCGCGTTATCAACGCCAAGGATATACAATGAGTGTCGCGAAGATTATCAACTCGCCCCCTCGCTTCCAGCTTCAACACATTCCAGCATTCCGCTGTTCAGCTATATGCCGGTCTATATCACGGTCAAATATGGAGAGTCTCAAGCCAACTCCTCGAGTCGTCTTAAGACTCGGGGGCTACACGGACATGACTCAGCAAATTTTGCCAATTTCAGCAAATTCAACAAACCCGGGTCATTGGAAGGAAAAAAACCCGGTCTCGGGGGCTACTGCCGCATTGGTGAAAGTTTAAAAGCTGTCAGAAAATTTTCAGCTGAAAAAGTGCCGAGCAATGTGAGAGTTCCGGCTCAAAGGAAGGATTCCGGGTTATCAGAAAAGATTCTGGTTCAAAATCCGGCTCAAGGAAAATCTGTCTCTGACAAAGTTTTGAGCTCTCAATATCCGGCTCAAACGTCTGGTTCAAGAAGAATCCATCCCTCGCAAGTTCGAGTTTCAGAAAATTAAAGGTTGCCAAAGAGAACTTGCTGCCATGATGCGCGGTTCAAAACATGGGTATCCTGCCTTATTGGCTTATCATATTATGGGTCACTTGGGGGCTTTCTACTCAACGAATATAGCTATCTTACCCTCTTGATCGGCTTCCATGCCATATTATGAGTCACTTGGGGGCTTCCTACTCAACGAGTATAGCTATCTTACCCTCTTGATCGGCTTCCATGCCATACTATGGGTTAAACCTGTCTGTTTGCAACTTGCTACTCCGCCATGTGACCCGCCATACTCTTGACAGTCAATCTTTTAAACAAGACCCTGAACTTGTCAAGGTTAAAACGGCGGCTTATGTCACGTGAGAGCCGGCTTACAGAGAGCTAGGATAAACTCACCTGTCTGCTGTAGTCTCTCCGCTATGTGGCCCGTTCGTACTCTTAACAGTCAATCTTTTCAATAAGACCCTGAACTGGTTAAGGTTAAAACGACGGATTTATGTCACGTGAGAGCCAGCTTACGGGATGAAAGGCTTTCATGCCAAGCTTCTTTGAAGCAAAACTTGAGTTTTTTCAAAAAACAAAACAGAGCTAGTCTCATTTTGTTGAGCCTTGAAAGCCGACATTTTTTATATTCTGTTATCATACACATACATTGCATCATCATAGCATGCATCATATATGCATGGATATCCTGGTTTATATTGCAAGAACCGGTTTTCAAACCGGGTTATATTATTCAAATCTTAAATAACCAACATGGCTGGATTTTTATTATGGTTATCATAACCAATATTGGATGATTGAGGTTTTCAAAGCCGCTTCAGAAAAATAGCTATTATTCTCTCATCCAAAAATACCATCTTACAACAAGGAGCATGGTTCAACATTGATATGCAAGGCTTTCAGCAACATCATCCAGACAATGGATATGATTTATTTTACAATGGAAGGAATAGTCTCGAGTCGCCGCAGGCACACGACCCGGCACTTGGGGGCTACATTGTTCAAATCAAAATTATATCAAAGTATGCAAGTCCCATGTCATTGCAAGCATATACCATGGCACTTGGGGGCTAATGCAAGTTGCTTTTCAAATCATCACATTATCAACAAACACGGTTATCTCAAGGAGATGAGCCGGCCTTTCATCATTTTCTAAGTCCCAGACCAGTCTTATCTTACCGAGCCGGCACTTGAGGGCTACAACATTCAGTTCTTTATCAAAGTCATAAGGTCCCAATTGGAAGACCAGGCCCATCACATACTGATGACCCGGCCCTTGGGGGCTACACATTGCTCCTCAAGTCTATATAATCAGTTTTGCAAAAGTCCCTGCTCATTATTGCATAATGACCCGGCCCTTGGGGGCTACACTGGCTGAAGTTTTATGAGCATAAGATAATTACAAGTCCCAGGTTGCTGCAGGGAACACAACCCGATACTTGGGGGCTACATATGTGGAACATTCAACTTATGACTGGTGTCTCAGATGAACAACCCGGATTTCTCGAGAGTTGCAAAACATTTATATTGAAGCAAGTCTTAAGCTATCACTGCGTTCCCCTCTTAAGACTTGGGGGCTACAGGTAATATGGGTATAAGGAAGGTATATCTTCAAATTCTCAGTTTTGAGCAAACCAGGTATCATATTCTTAGTGGAGGAATTTGCAAAGTTTATCTCCTCCAAAGCTATTCATAGAAAGGCTCGGAGAGCCGACTTAATGATTGGGAGTTATATTTACAAAAGCAAGCATCAAATCGTCACAAGGTATAATCTGGTGTCGGCAACAATCATGACCCGGTATCATCAGTTTTTATAACCCGGCAATTTTGGCAATCATAACTCGGCAAGCTCTACATCCTCAAGCCGGCTGAAAATCAGATGAATATCACAAGACCAATATTTTTGTCAAGCCAGAGCATTGGAAGCCGAATCAAATGGATTATTCTTCACAATATTTTTCTACGAGAAACCAATGTCAGCAAATTGATTTTGAAGCTGGCCTATTGACCCGGACTTTTCAGAAGAAGCGCCTGGATTTTCTGCATTGGCAAAGTTTACACATATCTGCTAAAGAAGATTTGCTATGAGATCATGGACACATATCAAGAAGGAAATGACAAGGACTTAACGATGATCAGGTGCCGGCTCAAAAGAATTTTTAACCCGGAGCACAACCTGTCAAATTTGTTCTTGTGTTTATTTTGCAGGATCAGTTTAACATGGATAAATCCAAATTAAACTGGGGGGCTAATGTCGGGGATATACCCCGCGGTGTAACCCGGCTTGAAGTATGACCCGGCCAAGACTTGGTGACTCACGCGTGACCCGGTAGGCGGGTCAGGCGAATGACAAGACCCAAAGCCCTGAGGGCGGCTTGTGAGATGGCCGGCTCAAGGCGAGGCTTGGATGGTCGGCTCACGGAGAAGGATCAAGAAGAACAAGACTAGGCAAGGAAGCAAGACCCGGACTTGTATCCGGCTTGTGATAAGAAAATAGACTAGTCCTAATCCTACTAGGACTCCACATGTAACCCGCCCCTTCAACTTATATAAAGAGGGGCAGGGCACCCCTAGAGGGACAAGTTTTAGACAGGCAGAGAAGTCTTAGACAAGATCAAAGTAGATACTCTCGAGATAGAGGTAGCGAAACATCGCCCTTGTAACCGAGATCATCATCATCATCAATATCAATCAAGCAGGACGTAGGCTTTTACCTCCACCACGAGGGGCCGAACCTGGGTAAAACACGCGTCTCTCAGTTCCGACCAACCCCGTTCAAGATACCACCTAGTTGCGATGGCCTCACGACTAAGTCCTCACACTAGGACATCTGCCGTGACAAAACCACGACAGAAGCCATAAAACATTAAGTGGCAGAAGTTAGTTCATCACTAAATCTGATATTTTCAATTTGCTAAGATTTAGAAAGAACAAAATGGTCTTCCTAATAACCCATGCTAAAATTTTCATGGAAAGTATGTCTTTTAGCAAAAAAAAATATGTCATTTTCACCCTTCTGTACTTGTAACCATGACCCATAGATAGCTATTTCTTATTCATGTGAGAAATAACAAGATAAATAAAAGAAAGATTTATACTAATAGATGTACCATAAGCAAATGATATATAATTTCTCAAAGAATAAAGTTGCTCATAAAATTAAAAGAGTTCAGTATAAATAGCTAAACCCAATTATTAGTGAATGTGTGGGTGACTAGATGTTACAAGTTTTAGGGGTAACAGACTAAAATATTTATAAATATTTAAACCCAATTGTTAATAAATGCGTTGTAGATGGATGTTGGTAGTTCCACGAGAAACCGTCTGATCGCGGAACCGGGTTGATAGGAGAAATTATTGAGTACTAGCAGACGGAAGGCGCGGCGGCACGCCGCGCCCATGTATAAGCCCGTGGTTAGCAAAATTGTAGCTTAATTTGTTAATTGCTCGTGTTTACTTTATGTTGTTCAGTTTTATTACGTAACGTGAGAAGATTACGAATTGTCAAAATAATTATAAATTGTTGGTTCGATTATATACTCTGGTGGCATATATACAAAGATGAACAGAGGAGTACAACTGAAGTGAACATTGGACTAAAAGGTTATACACTTCATAAAGTGAAAATAATCAAATTTTCTAGCTTGATAGTTGTCAGTGTATATTATCATCATGTGATTCCTCCCTTCCACTTATCCACTTCGCTCATGATGTTGAACGTTGGAAAGTAGCATAGAAGCCAATAAATTGAATGCTATCTATCATGCATTCCTCTTTCATAATGCACCTTCAATAACACAATGAACATGTGAATTCTGTCGGGCTTAATTAGCATACTATAGATATATTTAATTTTTGATGTATTCCAGAGAATCAAATAGAATAACTCAGTGTAGTAAGACAGGGGAACTGAAGGCTTTCAATATACAAAAGATAATGCAAAAACAATTAACTAATCTTAACTAAAGCAGACATGCCAAGTATTTCTCATATTTTTACATTCATTTGATGTAGCGATCAGGTAATATTGTAACAATTAGTAGAACATTATCTGGTCCCTTAGACCATGCATAACAAAATTACCAAGCATCGAAGATGAACTCTTTGTACAGAAGAGGACACTATGTTCAGAACATTAGGTCATGAACCTTCCTTTCATTTCAATTTTTTGCATTCAGAAGATGAGTTCATGAGCTTTTCATGCATTTGAACTATAACATATGGTCAAGTAGACAGTACATTTACTACATTGTGTATAGCCTCAAATAGTGAAAACTTCTCTGGTTATGAAATGGATCTCGCATACTCATCCTAATCTCACATATTCATCTCAATCCCTATTCAACCTTTATGTCTGTCAACAAAGCCTGTTATTACCAATCAAACGTATAGATGCAAAGCCCTTGAATAGGGAGAAAAATTAATCAAATGTAATCATCACACAGTTTGCCTATACCAAAAGTAGTATTACCAAGGTTTGCTCATGAACATTAGTGATGCAATATTTGACAACCTTTTTGAGATGATAAAACTATTATGTTAGCCAATCAGCCTTTGTATGCTAACTATAAATTATTACTACTCATTCCACAAGTGATTCGCATCAAATTCAACATATGTGCACACCTTCTTTCTTAGGAAAGCAGAGTATTGAAATGTATATCCTACAAAGTATAAAAAATGCAGCCTCTAAAACTGACAAAACATTGCTTGCACCAAAACACATAGGACATAGGGTCGCAGGTCGCAGCGAGAAAGTAAAATCGTATATGGCCAAATAGGAGGAAGCGGCTACCAGAGTTGAAGACGGGGACACATCCGTCATGATGTAACGAAGGCGGTCGGCAAGTTGGAAGCGGTCGAGGCAAGGTGCTGGAGCAGGGAAGTCGGGGAGACGGTCGAGGTAAGGTTGGCGAGGTAGCCGAAGTCGGCGGGGGTCGACGGAGGGGTTCCAGATACTGGAGGGCAGTGAGAGGCTGCCGAGTTCATGGGCTGATTCCGGCGGCCAGCGCGAGAATCATTGACAGAGAGTGTGTTATGGTGAGGTCGAGTGCGAGCAACCCATCCTAAGAAATCCTTGGCGGCGGCCGCACTGGTTCCTATAGCCAGCCAGGACAGGCGCGGTTGAGTGGGCGAGGTTGAGGGCATGCGGTGCTCTTCTGCCATGGGGAAAGGCGGGGTGTCGTTTGACAACTACGGGGGAGTCGACGCTTCTGATGCATATGAAAGGGTGGATTTGAATCGGGAGGAAAAAAGAAGAGAAGAAGACGTGGTTGCACTAGACCGGTGTGAGAGGATAAACTGATAGGATGGGACATGCGCAGTTTGCGCAATTTCTGAAGTTCGTGAGAAACATCTAGTCGAGTCTAAATCAATGGAAAAATTAGTGTGCTATAACGCTACCTTTAAAATACACTATTAGCGAGACATTATACACTAATTTATTTAGCGAGGAATTGCTCAGAACGCTATAGCGTGCTATTTTTTTCCCTTGGTCTAGGCACACTACAAAATCGAGAATAAACAGTGTTAAAAAACTAAGAGTGAACCAGAGAAAAACCGGACACACCTCGTCTTGCACATAAAAGACCTCACAATTAAGCATCTTGTCTTAACTAAAATATGATTAAAATACGAACTACATACGGATGTATATAGACGCATTTTAGAGTGTAGATTAGTTTATTTTACTCCGTATGTAGGTTGTACTGAAATCTGTAAAAAAAAGCCTATCTTTATAAACGGAAGGAGTAGAACTCGATTGAAGGGAATTGGTGTGGATAGCAATACCCACGTCTATATTTTGATAGCATCTAGTAATAAGTAGCAGGTAAAGTAAAAACAAATAGAAAAAAGGAAAATCACCCCAACACGTGTCAATGCCGGAAGCAACTCTAGTCACAATGGCAAATGCACGGGAGAGCTCCTTGCTTAGTAGATTTAATATAGTAGTATATATACATACTGGCAGGAGATGGGATTGGGAGGCCCAGCCGATAGTTCTCTGCCGCCGCAGCCAGGCGGGCCACCGGGCGGTCCAACGCTGTCGAGGCCTCCACAACCACCGCGGTCTACCACCAGATTGGGAAGATGTTGACCGCCAATGATAATAACTGTAACGTCACCGCAACTTACGAGAATAGTTTTCCTTTGTGAAGGAGAGACTACAAATCACATAAATATAAAATTTTAATGATATAAAGTGTGTTTGTTTGTGATGGCAGGAAGCCATATAATAAATAGATCTGAGACTTACAAGGATATCTTTTATAAAAATAACATTTACAAACGGACTCAAGGAGAATTCGTCCTCGTCTCTAATTTGTACAAGCCAGTGTTGCGATGTGAATCTAGATCAATGTTGCACCTACCCTCACCGAGGAGCTAGTGAGTCATTGTAACTATGGTCGGGAAGTCACCAAACGTTCCATGAGATGACAACGATGATCTGAGTATGGATCATCAACCTGGAGAAGAAGGCGAAGGCAAGACGGGGAAACTCAACCCCCCGTCGATGCTGAAAGTGTCGCCGTGGGATATTATTGATGAGACCACGAGCATTGGCAAGGATGGGTCGCCGCACTGATCCTCCTCACCCCGTAGGAACGGGCGCACCACCACGAGTTCAAGGTGTGTGACGCCATGGTGTCATTGTCATCGGCCGTGGGAAGGGGAGATCTTTTTGTTTGTTGTGTTGCTAGACCACTCCACTCTCGAGTGGATAGAGAGCTTTTTGCGGGGAGGTTGTCAACAATACATAAGCGTGCAACAAAAAGAGAAAATTCCAATTTGGTCAATAATGCATGCTAGGGTGATATTTTGACATTTTTTTTCAATTGTTGTTTTCCTCGAACCAGGCTCATTTTGTTTTTCATATATCAACCAAAATCAAAGTATGAGAGGGAAGGGGTAAGAGAGAGAAGGGTGTGGTCAACGCGTGTGTAGCAAGCCCACTATCACTCATGGTCTCGAGAGACGTACTACGGGACAAAAGCCTACTAGCACCTAACACATATTTATGGTTGTCCATTGAATTTCCTTGCCCTCGATTATAGGTCAAGAGAGGACAGAATGAGACATGGAAAAAGATCGTCAATAATTTGTTTGACAAAAATTAAATGGTTATATGTTAACACTTGTTGCCTCGTGTCATCGTCCTCCTAGACCCTTCTCTCATTCTTCTTTGAGCTGGTGTCCTCTTGAAATTGTCCTCAACTATCCTCTCCATGCCCCCATATGATGCCATGCTTCTCCTCATGTCCTTCGCCCTAAATCTAGTAGCAAATTAGCCTCCACATCGGTGTTTCCTATAAGCATAATGGGAGGTCATTACATGCCGTGTAACCTTGTCGACCAGTCGAGGCCAGCTTCTGGTGCTCCCTCGTCAACTTCTTCCCCTTGTTACTCCTCGCATCGCTGATTCATGCATTGGGCGCAGATAAAATAGCTTGCTCCTAAAGCTTCATACAGAACGTCCAATATGATGATTATTCCTCATATGTGTTCTTTGATATCTTGTTGACGCGAAATTTACCAAGAAAAAAATTAACTATCAAGGGATTGTCGGCTTCCTAGCTACACATCGACGCGTCTCATGTTAGGCTGGTTTTACTAAGTTAGGTGAGTGCTTATTCTTTTCGTGACAAATAAATCACAAATATCATACATTTAGAAAAGTGTGATAAAATTGTCGTAGATGATTAATGGGATAGCTAGCAGTGTTGCACAGTATACCGTAAAATGATCTTTACCACCCGTTTTTGATCCGGCGGTTCAAAGTGACCTAGTCAGGGAAACTGCAGCTGTGACTTTGACCACTCCATGTCAGCCAAGTCGAGCTAGCCCGTAATTAACATACATACATAGAACAGACCAGCATAAGAAGTAGATACATGATGATACATCTCCATCAGATAATCAACGTTAGTTACGTTCTTGGGGGCACAGACGCAGCTATCATATCGCACGCACTGAATTGAAGTGACTGGCGCCCTGCAGCTCAGAGCAACATTGCTGCTAGG
The DNA here is from genome assembly GCA_039707655.1 of Elymus sibiricus. NCBI lineage: Eukaryota > Viridiplantae > Streptophyta > Magnoliopsida > Poales > Poaceae > Elymus > Elymus sibiricus. The sequence goes on from CM077674.1 coordinate 394,748,305, forward strand.
AGCTTTCAGTCCAGGCTGTTTTCATGTTTCTGTCTCTCTCTTGAACTAGGCTAGTATTAATAATGCAGGTGCAGCTCCGCTTGGAAAAAATTAATAATGCAAGGTGCAGGTGACGGCTCTGTTGATCTAAGATTCCAGCGTCGTGCTTGACGTACTCACTCTTGTTCCCGGCGCGTTTCTTGACGTACTCGCAAGCGTGCATCGCCCTCCTGTATTTAACTTGATCATCTGCGCGACTCCCCTTCTCTCACCTGTCTCAAATGCCTCTGCCGCGAGGACGTGGTTCTTTGGCGACAGCATCCACCGTCGGTTGGTAGGATTGATGTATAATTTGATCAAAATTTTCAAAGTTTTTCTTGACACAAAACTAATATGCATATATAGTAAATAGAAACAAAAGGAGTACACATCAATCGTGAATCATCCATCTAGTTAGCAGAGTCGTCATATTGGCAGATTCTGTTAGCATCCCTACCACTACTGGACCGGGAGCCCAGGAAGAGCCCACGTCATATCAGAAGACGGCCCAAGTCCACACCGACGGCAGTATAAGTGCGGGTGATCCCAGGAACTAGGGATCGGAGGACGGATCACGAACCCGGACGACGGCGGCGATCTCTCCCACCCCTGGCTCTAGCACCCTAATCCCCTTCTTGCTGTTTCCTTTTGATGCACTTGCATCTGTATCCAGTTTGTAAGCCAGGAACTAGGGATCGGAGGACGGATCACGAACCCGGACGGCGGCGGCTATCTCTCCCACCCCTGGCTCTAGCACCCTAATCCCATTCTTGCTGTTTCCTTTTGATGCACTTGCATCTGTATCCAGTTTGTAAGCCAGATCTTAGCTACTCTGTTCCTAGTTCAAATAATTCCAGAGAGAGATATCTAGCAGCTAACACTTGGTATTCAGAGCCAAAATTTTCCCCACCACCCTCGATCTGGCGACCTCCATCATCGAAACTCGTCAACAGAAAGCCGATCGGTTGCTCCTGGAATCTATGGAGCCCGTAACTAAGGCCGATTTGAAGGAGCTGCTCAAGGAATTGAACGAGAACATCAAGACCACGGTGGCGGCCGAATTCAATCAGTGGAAGCCGGCGATCGACACTCAGATCGCTGACTTGCAGTTCGCGGTGGACCAACTGCAGCAGAAGGTCTACTCCGACAAGGAGGGCGACGCGGATGGGGCGTCAGCGACGGATCTGCTCGATCCGTCGACGCGGAAGAACAAGTCGTCTTCGGGCGATCTTCCGGCGAAGGAAACCCCTCAGGCCAGTGGCCACGGCTTCGACACACTTCCACGGATGGTGGTCGGCGGAGCCCCTCCGGCTTCGTCGATCCCTCCGGCCAATGGTACGATCGATCCCGCTACCCTGTTTCCACCCACTGTTCAGTTGCTTCAGTCAGGAGGATCGGGCAATTTGGGACACTGGATGTCTCAAGGGGGGCAAAATCCACCGGCTATGCCGTTTCCTCAGTTTGATGGAGAGAATCCCCACCTGTGGAAGGATTTATGCGAGCAGTACTTTGCAGTTTTTGGGATTCAAGAGTCATACTGGGTCCGAATGGCGACTCTGAACTTCTCTCCCACTACTGCAGTTTGGTTGCAGTCAGTGAGGAAGAAGGTTCTAGGCTTAAATTGGGAAGGACTCTGTAATGTTCTCTGTACTCGATTTGGGAGGGATCGTCATCAGTTGTTAATCAGGCAATTCTATGCTATTAGGCAGTCTAGTTCAGTGCAGGAATACATTGATCGTTTTGAAAATCTTATGAATCAGCTATTGTCCTACTCTGATGAGCTGCATCCTTTCTACTTCCTGATAAGGTTTGTCGGTGGTCTAAGAGCGGACTTGCGGGCGGCAGTCATGGTACAGTGACCACCTGATCTGGACGCAGCATGCTCACTTGCTCTGGTCCAGGAAGAAGTGCATGATGGCACGCATCCAGACTACGGCCACTTCGTCGAGCCGGCTCTCCGCACTACTCCGCAGCTTCCCCTGCCTGCGGTGCCTCACCATCAACCACGAGCCATGGTGAATCCAGCCACGACCGATCGTCGTGGCGTCGACGCAGCTCGAGCAGCTACCGCTGAAATTCCCAGGGCTGCAGTTACAGAACCCAATCCCCTGTCTACTCTACGCGCATACCGGCGAGCACGGGGGCTCTGTTTCAAGTGTGGAGAGAAATGGGGCCGTGATCATACGTGCCCCGCTACTATTCAGATGCATGTGTTGGAAGAGTTCATGGATTTCATGGGAGTGACTCCAGTTGGTATGGGCGAATTGGGAGCTACTTCTGACACAGTCGAAGAAACTGTTATGGCTATTTCATTGCAGGCGTTCCACGGAAATGATTCTTCTACTTTACTGCAACTCTCTGCTTCAGTTCAGGGCAAGGAAGTGCTAGTACTGGTTGATTCAGGCAGCTCTACGTCTTTTATCAATGCAAGACATGTACAAGGGTTCAAGGGGTTACAGCAATTGCAGAGACCAGCTCGGGTCAGGGTGGCAAATGGTGCTGAACTGCTGTGTTCATATGAAATACGGCACTGTCCATGGGAGTCACAAGGGCATATATTCACTACATCTTTTAAAGTTTTGCCACTGGGATGCTTTGATATCATAGTAGGAATGGACTGGCTCAAAACACACAATCCAGATATTGATTGGGTCCGAAAAATTCTGAGACTGCAAAATAAGGGGCAATCAATTGGTTTACAAGGGCAAAATCTGCTGGAGACGGACTGTACTATGATTTCAGCCATGCAACTGCAACAAATATGCAGCCAAGGAGAAGTGGATCAGTTGATATTTCTCACTGCTGCTGCTACATCTGCTGCACTTTCCTCTGTTCAGATTCAAACTCAAGCAAGTGCTCTGCCTGTAGAAATTCAGTCAATCCTGCAAGACTTTTCAGATGTGTTTGCTGATACCAAAGGGTTTCTTTCCCCTAGAGCATGTGACCCTCACATTCAGAAACTGATCCAGAAAATTGTTAAGGATCCCCAGTTACACCCTAATTTCTCTCTGAAGGAAGGCCTCTTGAGACTTAAAGGCAGAATTTGTCTCGGCAGAGATAAACAACTGCAGCAACAAGTTCTCAGTGTTAGATGTGTGTTAGATGTGTGTTTGGGCGGTACTACCGCCCGAGTGCGGTACTACCGCTCTGAGTGCGGTACTACCGCTTGTAATACCTCACATGTATATGTACTGGCCTTTGGCCCACAGTAAATGCAAGTTGCTCATTATCCAACATGGTATCAGATGCCAGGTTCCTCCTCCACCTCCACCGTCGCTGCCGCTAGAGCAACTCCGGCCGACGTCTCTGCCCCGCGCCGGCCTGGTCCGGCCGCGGCTGCTCCTCCCCGTCCTCTACCCCCGCACCGCGCCGGTCGCCGGCCGCCTCTGCCTCGCGCCAGCCTGGTCTCCGGCCGCCCCTGCTCGCGCCGGCCGGCCCCTGCTCGCGGACGACCCGCCGGCTCCGGCCGCCCCCGTCCGCCAGGCCCCCCCCCCCCTCGCCCGGGCTCACCTCCGCGCCGTCCCGCGCCCGCCCTCCCTGCTCCTCCTCGCTCGGCAGCGATTTGGTCGATCCCGATCCCGATTCAGCGGCTCTGCGCGGTACTACCGCTTAGCATAGCGGTACTACCGCCCTGTGCACAGCGGTACTACCGCCCGAAGCGGTACTACCGCCCGTTACTGCCGCTCTACTTCCGCTTGAAGGCCAGGCATACCAGAAGACTAAAATAAGCGGAAGTGCGCACGGCACTGGAGCGGTACTACCTCCCTAAGCGGTACTACCGCTGAGGAGTGTGGTACTACCGCGCACTCAGGCGTCATGTCTTCGTCGGGCTATGTGGCTGTTCCTCGGTGCTCGGTGATCTTCGATGGCACCAACTATGCTGAGTTTGTGGGTTTCATGCGCATCCACATGCGCGGTCTTCTCCTGTGGGGCGTTCTCTCTGGCGAGGTTCCCTGTCTGCCTTGCCCTGTTGCACCTGTGGCTCCTACCCCGCCGGTGCCGCCTGTTCTTGCTGCTGATGCTTCTCAGGCTGATCGGGATACAACCAAGGCCCTTGATGATGCAGCGGTTGATGCTTATGATCAGCAGGTATCTGCCTACTCAGATGCTCTTTCTGCTTACCGAGATGATCTGTCTGCTTACACTCAGTGGTGCAACGATGATGCTCGAGCTGCTGCTGTTCTTACTGCGAGTGTCTTACCTCAGTTTGCGTCTGAGTTCATGGGTCTCGGTCCTGTTGCTGCGATGTGGTCCTATCTTTGTCAGCGATATCAGCCATCTGGTGATGCTCTCTACTTATCTGTGGTGCGTCAGGAGCACGCTCTTCATCAGGGTGACTCTTCTGTTAATGAGTTCTACTCACAGAGCTCTGCCATCTGGCGCCAGCTTGACTCTCTCAGGACAGTTGTTTGTGGTACTTGCCGGTGTTGCCAGACTGTGCGGTCTGACTTGGAGTTTCATCGCCTCCATGAGTTCTTATCTCGCCTTCGTCCAGAGTTTGAGCCTCGGCGTGCTCACCTGCTTGCTCGTGGTCGTGTTCCTATTTCGGAGGTGCTTGCAGAGCTTCGTGCTGAGGAGACACGCCTCCGTTCTGCTGGTCTGCTTGTGGTTCCCACTGTTCTTGCTGCCCGAGCTCCTGTGTCGTCTGCTCGCCTCACCACTCCACCGCTCCTGCCTACACCTCCAGGGGGCGGGTCACCTTCCTTCTTCAGGAGAGGGTCGGCCGCGCTCGCACACCTTCTGTGGCTACTGCAACAGGCCAGGTCATCCAGAGTCTGATTGTCACAAGAAGCGGAAAGACCTGAAGCGCTCTTCTTCTAGTGGGACTCGTGCGTCCTCCTCGACTTTGTCGCTCACTGACCAGGATATTGTGCGGCTCAAGCGCATGTTGGCTTCCTCTGGTTCTTCCTCGACAGGTTCTGTTGCCGCTGTGACTGCCACAACCACTCCGCCCCCGCCGGAGCCTACTCAGTCAGGTACATCCTCGTGGGTTCTGGATTCTGGAGCTTCTTTCCATATGTCTTCTGATTCTTCTGCTTTATCTTCTCTTCGACCTCTTGATTTTCCTCTTAATGTTCTCACTGCCGATGGCACACCTCTTCCCGTTGCTAGTCGTGGCATCCTTTCCACTCCGTCTTTTTCGGTTCCTAGTGTTTCTCATGTTCCTCGTCTTACCATGAATCTCTTTTCCGCTGCCCAACTTACTGATTCTGGTTGTCGTGTCATTCTTGATGCCGACTCTTGCTCTATTCAGGATCGTCGCACTCAGGCTCCGGTTGGCGGTGGCCCTCGGCGCCGTGAGTCTGAGGGCCTTTGGGAGGTTGACTGGCTTCGTGTTCCTTCCGCTGCTACCACATACGCCAGTTCTCATGCTCTTGCTGCCTCCTCTTCTGCGTCCTTCCAGCAGTGGCATCATCGACTTGGTCACATCTGTGGCTCTCGCTTGTCCTCATTAGTACACCAAGGCGTCTTAGGGGCTGTCTCCGGTGATGTTTCGTTGCATTGTGAAGGTTGTAGGCTTGGCAAACAGACTCAGTTACCGTATCCTACCAGTGAGTCTGTATCTCAGCGTCCTTTTGACTTAGTTCATTCTGATGTATGGGGCCCTGCTCCTTTTGACTCGAAAGGGGGTCATCGCTACTATGTTCTGTTTATTGATGATTTCTCTCGCTACACTTGGCTTTATTGTATGAAATCTCGCAGCGAGGTTCTCCCCATATACAAACGTTTTGATGCCATGGTTCGCACTCAATTTTCCACGCCTGTCCGTATCTTCCGTGCTGACTCAGCTGGAGAGTATATCTCTCACATGTTGCGTGGTTTTCTTGCGGAGCAGGGCACTCTTGCCCAATTCTCTTGTCCTGGTGCCCATGCTCAGAATGGAGTTGCTGAACGCAAACATCGCCATTTGCTTGAGACGGCTCGGGCGATGATGATAGCCGCCTCTCTTCCACCCCATTTTTGGGCTGAGGCCGTTTCCGCATCCACCCACCTCATCAACATTCAGCCTTCGGCTGCCTTGAAGGGTGGTATTCCTATGGAGCGTCTCTCTGGTCGCTCTCCTGACTACTCCGCTCTTCGTATGTTTGGATGCGTGTGCTATGTTCTTCTTGCTCCACGAGAACGAACCAAGTTGACTGCTCAGTCAGTTGAGTGTGTTTTCCTTGGCTACAGTGATGAGCACAAGGGCTATCGCTGTTGGGATCCTGTTGGTCGCCGTCTGCGCATTTCTCGTGATGTGACGTTCGATGAGTCTCGTTCTTACTATCCGCGTCCCTCCTCCTCGAGCTTTTCCGTGGAAGATATTTCCTTTCTTCTCCTTCCTGACACATCTCCCACTGTGCCTCCTGTTCTTCCCTCTCCCCTGGTGCGTCCCCCTACACCACCGGTACCACCATCCCCTCCCTCCTCCTCCTCTCCCTCGTCTCCACCATCCCCTCCCACCCCACCCTCCTTCCCAGTCTTTCGACCTCACTCCCCGTTTCCTCTCCACTACACTCGTCGTCCTCGTGCTGTGGATGATCCTACTCATGTGCCCTCTACTTCCAGTGCACCTCCTCTCACGCCTCCGCCGGTCCATCACCTCCGTGTTAGGCCTTGTCCCCCACCTGATCGCTATTCTCCTGACCGGTATGGTCTTTCTGCCATTGCTGAGCCCACCACCTATCGGGCTGCCATGACTCAGCCTGAATGGCAGCTTGCGATGGCCGAGGAGCTTGCGGCGCTTGAGCGCAATGGCACGTGGGATCTGGTTTCTCTTCCCTCCGGTGTTCGTCCCATCACCTGCAAGTGGGTCTATAAGATTAAGACTTGCTCCGATGGTTCCCTTGAGCGATACAAAGCTCGTCTTGTGGCTCGTGGCTTTCAGCAGGAGCAGGGACGCGATTATGATGAGACATTCGCTCCTGTGGCCCACATGACCACTGTCCGCACTCTCCTTGCTGTGGCATCTGTTCGTCATTGGTCTGTATCTCAGCTTGATGTCTAGAACGCTTTTCTCAATGGTGAGTTGCGTGAGGAGGTTTATATGCAGCCACCACCGGGGTACTATGCTCCTGATGGTATGGTATGCCGACTTCGCCGCTCCCTCTATGGTCTTAAACAGGCCCCTCGCGCCTGGTTCTCGCGGTTCGCCTCTGTCGTTACTGCCGCTGGCTTCTTGCCTAGTGATCATGATCCAGCACTGTTTGTCCACACCTCTCCTCGTGGTCGGACTCTTCTCCTTCTATATGTGGATGACATGATCATCACTGGTGACGATTCTGAGTATATTGCCTTTGTTAAGGCCCGCCTCCGGGAACAGTTTCTGATGTCTGATCTTGGTCCTCTTCGCTACTTTCTTGGGATCGAGATTTCTGAGACCTCTGCAGGCTTCTTCATCTCCCAGGAAAAATATATTCAGGATCTTCTTACTCGTGCCGCTCTCGGTGATGAGCGCACTGTTGTGACTCCTATGGAGCTCAACGTTCAGCTTCGTGCTTCTGATGGTGACCCTCTTCCTAATCCCACTCGCTATCGCCACCTCGTTGGGAGCCTTGTCTATCTTGCTGTTACGCATCCTGACATCTCCTATCCTGTCCACATTCTCAGTCAGTTTGTTTCAGCCCCCACCTCTGTCCACTATAGTCACCTCCTCCGTGTTCTACGATATCTTCGTGGCACGATCTCTCATCGCCTTTTCTTTCCCCGCTCCAGTTCTCTCGAGCTCCAGGCCTACTCTGATGCTACGTGGGCTAGTGATCCCTCTGATCGACGCTCGCTGTCTGCTTACTGTGTCTTCCTTGGTGGCTCTCTTATTGCCTGGAAGACAAAGAAACAGACTGCGGTTTCTCGCTCGAGTACAGAGGCTGAGTTGCGAGCGATGGCTATGCTGACGGCTGAGGTGATCTGGTTACGATGGTTACTTGAGGACTTTGGTGTGTCTGCTACTACATCGACTCCCTTACTGTCAGACAGTACCGGTGCTATCAGTATTGCGCGTGACCCGGTGAAGCATGAGCTCACCAAGCACATCGGTGTGGATGCCCACTTTGTACGTGCTGCTGTGCAGGATCAGACACTGGCTCTTCACTATGTGCCCTCTGAGTTACAGTTGGCGGATTTCTTCACGAAGGCACAAACTCGAGCGCAGCATGGCTTCTTTCTCTCCAAACTCAGTGTTGTTGATCCACCATGAGTTTGAGGGGGGGTGTTAGATGTGTGTTAGATGTGTGTTTGGGCGGTACTACCGCCCGAGTGCGGTACTACCGCTCGAGGCGGTACTACCGCTCTGAGTGCGGTACTACCGCTTGTAATACCTCACATGTATATGTACTGGCCTTTGGCTCACAGTAAATGCAAGTTGCTCATTATCCAACACTTAGTTCCGGGCATCAGTCTGCGATTGGAACGCATTCAGGAGCGCCAGCCACGTATCAACGTCTGAAAGCTGTTTGTGCTTGGCCACGGATGAAGATTGATGTTCCTGATTATGTGCAATCATGCTTCCTTTCGCAACAGGCAAAAGCTGAACGGGTCAGCCAGTGTTTGGAGACCTCTCTGACTCACCCAGTGTTCCACGTCTCACAACTCCGCAAAGCGCAGCCAGGTGTGTCTGCTTTCTCAACTTTGCTTACGAATACTAATCAGTTTGATATCCCAATGCAAGTTCTGGACACACCAGTGAAGAACAAAGCGAACAGGGTCGTCAACCAAGTCCTGGTGCGTTGGTCTGAGGAGCAGCATGACCCGACGGGGGAGGACCGCGAGGAATTGCACGCACGGTTCCCGTGTGCAGCGGCTTGGGGACAAGCTGAATCGCAACGAGGAGGGGGTGTTAGCATCCCTACCACTACTGGACTGGGAGCCCAGGAAGAGCCCACGTCATATCAGAAGACGGCCCAAGTCCACACCGACGGCAGTATAAGTGCGGGTGATCCCAGGAACTAGGGATCGGAGGACGGATCACGAACCCGGACGGCGGCGGCTATCTCTCCCACCCCTGGCTCTAGCACCCTAATCCCATTCTTGCTGTTTCCTTTTGATGCACTTGCATCTGTATCCAGTTTGTAAGCCAGATCTTAGCTACTCTGTTCCTAGTTCAAGTAATTCCAGAGAGAGATATCTAGCAGCTAACAGATTCCATGTTCATATGAGGAGCACTCTATATGCCAGCCTCCATATTCATATGAAGCGCAACCGAAGGCAAAGCGCGAAGTCAGAATGACCATATTGACAGCCTCCATAATCGCGGGACCCACTCGTCCGTGAGATATGAATATGTTTCTTTTCTTTATTTATTAAACGGGAGGTGTGTGTGTGTGTGTGTATTTTCCTTTCCTTGCGACAGCCGTCAGTCTTATTCTAGGTTGGATCACATATATAGCGACACGTGTTGGACCAAGTACCATTCTGGAGCCTAATTTTGTTTCTTCTTATGTCGTACCATTGTTTTACGTTTTACAATGAAGAAAGCTAAAAACCGTACGCCAAGTGTACCATATATATACCATAATTTATATACTGCTGGCATGCACTCAAAACCATTTGCTTGCATACATACAAAATTAATTAATTATAAGGTGGAGAAAACTTGCATTGGTCTGCATGCCGTAGAGAAAGCTTGAAGTGTGTCCATCCTCGACGTTCACGTCACTCGCTGGCTGCTACTTGCATGCAACGCACTGGACTTGAACTGGATCCATCCATGGTCTTGTCCTCATCAACCCGGCCGGCGAGGCCTCCTAATCATCGTCGCAACCAGATCGAACCACTCACGGAACGATAAACCGAAGAAGAAAACCGCATGGATCATGGAAGCGGGCCCACTGGTCAGAGTTGTCGATCGATCCTTGCCCGGTTCTCCCTGCTTTAAAACGGTCGGGGCCAGCCTCCCAACGGTTGCAGGGGCGCCATTTTCTTCTCCAAGAGCTTCTTCTTCTCTTCCCCTCCGTCCACGCCAACGCAACGCAACACACCACAGCACGCCTGCTCCTCCTTCCTCTCCGTCGCCGGGCGGCCGAGGGCGTCGATCGCCGGCGCAATCGGTCTACAGCAGGTAAGCCAAGTTCGAACTGAATGCACTTTTCTCTGACAATCTTTTCTGGATTATAATTATTCAGTCAATTCAAATAAGACGTAATCTTGCTCCGTCGTTTTTGGTCGCGTGTGCAGTTGACTTGTACATCATTACCATGTTTGAATACGTATGGCAATAACAATCGTCCGAGACTAAGTTGAAAGTCGGCACAACTTGCTGCTAGCTTTGGCGAGAACTGACAAGTTTTCATGAATGAACGCTGGGAAGAATAAAAAGTGAGAAATTTAGTTGTGAGACGCAGCTGTGATCCATGCTCGTGATCCTTGCCGGCGGCCACTTTGGCTAGCTGTTGGACGTGGATGCGAGGCTCGTGAGCGACATAAATTGGGCTCCCTCAGTTTGTTAGTTGGCAACTTGGCGTCCAATTTGACCAAATATCACCGCACCTTAATTATTTAGCACCCAGGCTTCAGATTCTCCTCTTCTTTCCTACCTCTCCCTCATGCAACTTGCACCACCATTGTTGCTGCTGCAGCTTCAGCTCATACCGGTGGGCTCTGAGGTGGCACCTCTGTTCTGTTGTCTGTCCAGCAAAAACTTTCATCTCTCAATCAGTTCACGATCTTTCATCTGCAAATGTTTGTAGGAGATAGATTTTGACAGATGGGGTGCTTCAGCTCCAAGCCGGACGACGCCAGTGCGCTGATCAGGAGGCGGCCCGCGAGCATCGGCGAGGTTGCCGTATTCGTGCCAGGGCTGCGCGTCCCCGAGCCACTGGAGCTGCCCCCACTGCTTGCTGACAGCCTCCCAAGGAGGCTCACCGAGCGGCTGGCCGCGTCGAGGGACCGCATCGCCAACATGGCCGCCCGCAAGGCGCTCGCCGTCACCAAGCCCCGCAGGCGCGCTGCCACACAGCATGGTTTGTCTTCGTCCATGATTCATTTGTTAAACAGTTGTTGATAGTGCTAGTGTTTGTCTGAATTTGGTAACTGACAGTCTGAATCTTGTATATAACATTATGAACTTGGGAACAGTCTGAACCTTGCATTTGACAGCCTGAAAATATCTTGCATTTGACGGTCTGAATCTTGTGCTTGCAGGGGCGTCGACATCGGCTGATCTTGTGCAGGCCTTGGAAGAGTACCTGCCAGTTATTCTAGGGATGGCAAAAGATGGTAACTCATCATTTTAACCTGTAAACCTTGTGCTTGATCCATCTCTCTCTGAAGATTTTTTAGACTTTTTTTGTGTTGCCATCATTGTTACTCGACTCTTGGCAGGCAGCGAACTGGAGGACAAGATACAGTTTGCTTGGATGAACCAAGAAGATGATGCAGAGGTCTGCACTGCACAGATATAGCCAATCTTTGTCTTCTGCATGGATGAAACCTGAAGATTATTAACCTGTCTCCGTGTTGGCAGGAGACGGCACTGCCCAGCGCCTGGTACGAGGTGCTCTCGGTTCTGCACATGATGGCCATGCTCCATTTATCACAAGCAAATTCCCTGCTCCTGCCAAAGACGTCTCTTGAAGGATACCATGCCAAAGTATCTGAAGGTTAATTCCCACTGCGACTGAATCAAACAAGTAGTATATGTTTCAATCTTTCTGAATGTCTGTACTCTTGTACTTTCCACTTTCCAGAGAACAAACGGGCTTCTGTCGAGATATTCCTCAAGGCGGCCGGGCACCTGGAGTGCGCCATGCAGCATGTTCTTCCCAGGATGTCACCCGAAAAGAGGTGGTGATCTTGCCACTTGCCCTAGCCAGCCCGGCATGATGAGCAATGCTCCAAGCTTCCATTTTTCTTCAGTTATTGTTCAGCAAGGACTGAGTACTGACTGCCATTTCGTGTAGGAAAGGTCTTCCCGTGGACCTGTCTGAAGGGGTCCTGAAAGCTACCTGCATGCAAGCACTCGGTCAGGTAACAACAATGCTTTTGTTTTTCTTGTTATTATCTGATAGTAACTAGAGAGACATCACATGATTCATCATGCATGGTGCAAGTAAGATAGCATGCAGTTGAGATGTCGGCTTCTCGGTTAGTTCATCGATCATGCTATCTATGTGTGTGCTTGTTTGCCAGGCAATTGATGTTCAACTTGGGTTGGCAATTGACAGTCCAAAGGCTACCCTGGCTGTCAAAAGGAGGCTGGCATGTGAGATGGTCAAGTGCTGGCAGCAGGTAGGCATCATTATTGATTCATTTCCACCGATTTCTGGTTATTTTGTTCCATCTTCTATTCAGATAATGATATCTATATACTCCCTCCGTTCCTAAATATAAGACCTTTTAGAGATTCCACTATGGACTACATACGGAGCAAAATGAGTGAATCTACACTCTAAAATATGTCTATATACATCCGTATGTAGTTCATAATGAAATCTCTAAAAGGTCTTATATTTAGGAACAGAGGGAGTATATGTCAGAGTTCCGCTTATGTTTGCAAATGTCAGCTATATGTACTGTTCATCAACCATAATATAGTTTCATAACAAATAAAACATAGAAAAAAATATAATCTCTCCCAATTTTAAAATATGTATAATCCTGATGATTTCATCTGCAGGCACATGAAAGCATCGCGGACATACCTCTGCTCGACGGCTGGGGCGAAAAGCACAGGCTTTTTGTCAAGTGGAAGCACATGGAAGCAAAAGTACATATGCAGGCGTTGCTCATATCTCTGAACTCTGAAATGATAAAATGACTGAATTTTGGTCACTAAGCAAAAAAGTAATAATATTATGCAGGCTGCGGCGTATTACTACCACGGGCTTATCCTTGACGAAGGCAACACCGAGAAGTCTCACCGGGCGGCCGTGGCGGCGCTGCAGTCCGCAGAGGAGTCCCTGAAGGAGAGCAGAGCCGTCTGCGAGGCCTTCCACACTGCATCCCCCTTTTCAAGGCAATCTACACATATTATCAAAAACAAAAATAGCCATTAATATTACCTAGCAAGGTGACATCGATATTAGCTATCTGTATGTGTTTTTCATGTTCTTGAATTTTGCTGCAGGAGCCCGACCCTATGGGGATCGATGAAGTACCTCCACGACAAGATTCACAAGGACTCCAACTGCAAGGTTCGCATCAACAAGGACCTCTACAGCAATGTTGACAGGACGCATGAGACAGTGCCGGCGCTGCCGGATTTCGCGGTGGCTCTCCAGCCGGAGGAGTACCGGCTTCCTCGCACAGATGCTGCTTCTGCAAATGACTAGCTGCTAGCTATGTGTGCCCTTGATTTAGTAGATCCTAAGTAATCACATGTGTACCTTCCCATCGATGGATGGATGATTAATTTGTGACCGAATCAAATGACGAACTGTACCGCACACTCTGGAAATGCCAGTCACAGAAAGGAATAACATTCTTGAGCTAGTTTCATCAACCGAAATAGAATAATTGCCAAGTGTTCTTGTTCAAGGATGTGCCTGTCCATGTCCAGGAGTACATCTCCGTATCTCTAACTAGTATCACAAACACCAATCACTTGTAGAAAGGGCTACAAGACCCAACATTGCTGAAGATGCAGGACACAAGACCATCAAACGGGCAGTAGAAAAATGGCGCTGTGAATGTGACACCTACAATATGTATTCTCCACTGAAGCAGCATAGAAACACCAGTAATCAGATGTCCGGTGTACCGTGACAAATTAGTTTCAAGACTCCAGGATCCCACTGTGTCGCAGTTGCATCTTCTGTCCAGGAAATGCTGTAAGCCCCAACATTCTTTGCATCAGTGTTGGCTGAAACCATACTTCCAGATACCATTTTCTTGTAGCAAATTGTGGTCCTTGAGGTGCACCACTGAATCTTGGCAGAGATATGCCATCCAACGAGTGATCATTCTTTGTCGTATCTGCACAAAATTCTGAACTTAAAAGTGGCTGCAGATTCTCTCGGAACGTCTGTCGGTGCTTGCTGAACTACCGACTTGCTGCCGTCCCAAACAACTGAATCCATAAGCAGGTTGTGCATGGAAAAAATAAACCATGGTGTGCCCAGCAAATGGTTCTGCTCTCCTCTGTTTGTATTGTTCACCAGCATATCAAAGTTGTCAACCTAACAACGTATTCCATTACTGGTATTTGCACACTGCGCCTGCTCCGATTGGACTACCATTGTGCCAAAGAAACAGCTGGAACTCCAATGCCATTATTGTAGTAGGCTGGTAGCATCCACACATACATAGCTCTAGAAACAAGCAGGGAGAAACCTCCAACCGCTGGGCGCTGGTGAGCACCTCGGAGATCGATGTCCACCTTGTCGGCCGGCACGCCCGGCGTCCCATCGAGCACGGCAGTGGCCGAGGATTCGCTCGGCGTCGCTTCCCAGGCGAACCCGGGCAGCCGCACGGCGGCGTCGGCGTGGCGGCATTTCGTCAAACACTTGGCGCGTGCCGGCGCGGGAAGCTCGAGGACGTTCATGGAGCCTCCGGGAATGCTGGGATGGCCCGCGGAAGCAGGGACGTGGCCCCAGCATTCACAAGGTGGCAGCCGGCGTCGGAACTGATGCCGGGCGTCGCCGGCCGCGAGAACCGCGTCTGCTTGCAGAGCGCTAGCAACCACGGCACGGCTAGTGCCCTGCCTGGTGTGTGCCACGGCCGCCTGCATCCCATGTGCCTCGCCGCCAAGGAACCTCGGCCTGCCGTGCCATGGCCGCGCCTCCCTCCGGCGGCGGCGAGGCCGTCGTCGTGTGTTTCGCCGGAGGCGTAGGAGCTAGGCCGGGCTGACGCTGAGACGACCTGGGCCGGGCTGGCTTCGGGCCCACTCCACAACCCGACCGACCGAGACCATCCCACTCATCCCGGGTTCGTGGTTTCGTTTCGATCTCCGTCCAGTCCACCCTCCTCCCCCAAATCCCACACGCCGGGCCGCCGGAGTAGAGTCCTTCGCCGCCCCCTCCCAATCTTGCGCTGGATTCCAGCGCGCGGCGGGTAGCACTTCTGGTTCGAGGTCACCGGCGTAACGTTGGCGCGAGCGACCACCTGAGATGCATGAGACGAGGAGGATGGAGGTGAAGCGCCGGCACGTCCCCTACCATGACGGCGGGCGCGTCCAGCAGTGGCCACTCGGGTAAGGGCATCTGCAATCGCAACTCGCAAGCGTGACCTCCTATACGGCCACAAACACATTCAGACGCCTCCATGGACAGCGACCGGTCACCGCTTGTTCTTCGTTCGTGTTCGCAACCGTCCCCCCCATGCAACGTGATCAATATTTTACGTAGATACAACTTGAACATAGCACTAGCAAACACATATATTTGGGATAACAAGTTCCATACAACCGGACTCAAAATGCTCATCATCACATACAGTGGCGGAGCTAGGAGGAAAAAACTGGGCGGGCTATCCTAGAAGAGAACACACACAAAAAAATTATGAACCATACTAATTCATGTGCATCTGCAACGCTGGTTGCGAGCGTAATAATTCTTGATCTTCAGCTGATAATACAAGCCTGTAGCTGCATGTAGGGGTGAGCTGGTTCGGAGCTAGCTAGCAACTAGCCTACCTGACAGACCAGTGCACAGGAAGCGAAGAAAAATTCAGTGCTGCATGTGCCAGTGAGCCAGTGCTGTATATGAGTGGTGCAGTGTTGGACTGGAGTACTGGACATAGTATAAATTTTTCCTCATGGACTGGGCGGGCCACTGCCTGGTTTTGCCCTCA
Source organism: Elymus sibiricus (assembly GCA_039707655.1). Classification (NCBI taxonomy): domain Eukaryota; kingdom Viridiplantae; phylum Streptophyta; class Magnoliopsida; order Poales; family Poaceae; genus Elymus; species Elymus sibiricus. The sequence continues at coordinate 394,764,028 of CM077674.1, forward strand.
CGTAGCTCCGCCACTGATCACATAGAGATGATAACCCTAAACGATGGATAAACTAGATAGATAGATTCTTGTGGAAGAGAAGGGCGTCAGACTTCACCACTTCCTCATTGGCCATTTACCCTTGGAGTCTCCGTGTTGAACGTGACATATCTGTACTTATCTCCGATTGATCCTCTTATGATCTCTAGCCTTGTATAGATTAATTACTAGAGATATTGTAGGGTTAATTGGCTTGTCACGCAAGACATCTCATGTATATATTGTAACAGACTCCGATGAATACAATTGAGTTGCATCCTATAGTCTTCTACATGGTATCAGTTTCCTACCGATCTCCATCGCTTCCGCTCTAGGCCGCCGCCGCGCCCTCCATGCAGCCGCCGCCTCCCCTCTCCCTGCCGCCGCCGCCGCTTCCTTCCAAGCCGCCGCCGCCGCACCCTAACCCTACCACGCCGCCGCCGCTGCTTTCCTCCTAAGCCGCCGCCGCCGCACCTAAACCCTAACCCGCCGCCGCCGCTTCTGCCCCAAGCCGCCGCTGCTCCCATCCATCACCATGGTTGGATCTTCTTCCTCCCTCTCTCATGCCAGCTCCACCACTGTCCTCGCCTTCACCTCTGACTGCCTCAATGACCTTCCCATCAAGGATCAAGTTCCCATCGTTCTCGAGCTCGACTCCCCCTCCTACAACGCCTGGCGCACCTACTTCGCGTTGCTTTTTCCGCTCCTACCGCCTCATCGATCATGTTGATGGGAGCATCGACATCCACGACATGAAAGATGACGACGAGTGGCTGGCCGTCGACGCATGCATTGTCAAGTGGTCGTTCCTCACGGTCTCGCGAGGGATATTCGACATGGTGAACCTCCGTGACCCCTCCGCACACGTCGTATGGACGCGGATATGCGACCTCTTCCTCGACAATCAGCTCCAACGCCGTGTGCTTCTCCAAGGCGAGTTCTTCACCTTGCAGCAAAACGATCTCACGATCGATGAGTACTGCACGAAGCTGAAGGTGCTCTCCGACGAGCTTCGCGACGTCGGCATGGTGATCGACGACTCCGTCCTCCTCACCAACCTGCTCCGCGGCCTCCACCCCGACCTCGGCCAGTCCGCTGCCAACCTCTCCCTCATCACGCCCACCTTCGCCAAGGCAGTCACCTACCTGCGGATGGAGGAGAAACGCCTCCGCCACTCGGCCCGGCAGGCGACTCATGCGGCTCTCCACGTCGGCACCACCAGCGGCCTCGTCGCGCCCCCGCCGCCTCCCCGTGCGCCTGCTCCAACCCCGCCCGCCGCTCCTGATCGCGGGCGCCAGAAGAAGAATCGGGGGCGGGGGGGGGGGGGCGTGACGGGCGGGCCCACACCCCGAGTTCCATGCCGCGCCAGGCCACCGCCCCGGCCGCTGCCTCTGCCATGGCGCCAACGCCTCCCTGGCTTGCCGGTTATAACCCATGGACCCGCGTGGTCCACGCCTACTCCATGCCGGTTCCCCGGCCTCCTGCTCCGAGCCTCCTCGGCCCACGGCCGGCCACCCATCAGGCCCTCCTGACTGCGCCCGCCCCCGGTCCTCCGGCATATGGCGGTCCCGGTTATGGCGGCCCTCCGGCCTACAGCGGCCCCTCGGCGTACGGCGGCCCCACGGCCTCGCCATATGGTGCCGCCCCTGGTGGTTCCTCCTACGACCCGGCACTTCTCGCCGCTCTCCACGCCGCCCCTTCCCCGAGCAACTACAATGGCGGCGGGGACTGGTACATGGACACAGGAGCTAGCTCTCATATGGCATCGCACCCCGGTATCCTCTCTCGTGCCTCTCCGTATCCCTTCTTCTCTCGTATCGTTGTAGGTGATGGCACCACTCTTCCCATCACCCACCACGGCGCCTCCTCCCTTCCCCTTCCATCGTCATCATTACCTCTTAACAATGTGCTTGTTTCTCCGTCCTTAATCAAAAACTTATGTTCTGTTCGTGCTCTTACTCGTGAACACCCTGTTACAGTTGAGTTTGACAAACTTGGTTTTTCTGTTAAGGATGCTCACTCCCGGAAGGTTCTGCACCGATGTGATTCACCCGGCGATCTTTATCCATGCGGTCCAACGGCGAGTAGCGGTCCCGTTGCCCTCCACGCCGACATATCCATGTGGCATGCTCGTCTTGGTCATCCCGGCGCCGACGCTCTTCATAAAATTTTGCGCACTTTTCCCTTTTCATGTAATAAATCGGAGGCTCATACTTGTCATGCCCGTCGCATAGGAAAACATGTTCGTTTGCCGTTTTCATCTTCTTCATCAATTGCCACTTTTCCATTTGATGTTATTCACTGTGATGTTTGGACGTCTCCAGTGCCTAGCAATTCGGGTCTATCATATTACCTTGTGATTTTAGATGATTTTTCTCACTTCACTTGGACTTTTCCGTTACGCCGTAAATCCGACGTCGCTTCGACACTCCATGCTTTCTATGCTTATGTTGCCACCCACTTTCATCGCAACATTGCCCATCTCCAAACGGACAACGGAAAAGAATTTGACAATCTCGTTATTCGCAATCTTTTATCCACTCATGGCACCATTTTTCGTCTCACCTGTCCCTACACATCACAACAAAACGGCCGTGCCGAACGTGTTCTTCGCACGCTCAATGAGAGTGTTCGTGCTTTGCTTTTCCATGCACACATGCCCTCCCGGTTTTGGCCCGATGCTCTTGCCACCGCTACTCTCCTTCTCAACATTCGGCCTTGCAAACCGCGGTGGCACTACACACCTCATCACCTCTTATTTGGGTCTCCTCCGTCTTATGATGATCTTCATGTCTTTGGTTGCCTATGTTATCCTAACATCACAGCCACCGCACCACATAAACTTGCGCCCCGGTCTCTCGCTTGTGTCTTTCTTGGGTATCAACCTAACACCAAAGGTTTTCGTTGCTACGACCCGGTGTCCCATCGCGTGTTCGTCTCGCGGCATGTTTACTTTGATGAGGTTGTTTTTCCCTTTCAGCAGGCACCGCCGGTTTCAAACCCGTCTCCGGACGCTCCTTCTCGCCGGCCTCGTGGAGCCCTTGAGCTTCATCCGCCGCGTCGCTTGGTTGCACCTACAACCCCCTCGGCCTCCTCGTCCTCGGCTGGGACTACACCGGTCTCGGTGTCCCCCTCGCTGGCTTCGATGCCGGTCTCGCTGGCCCAGGAGGAGTCGGCCTCCCCCTCGCTGGCTCGGGAGGAGCCGGCCTCGCCTTCACTGGCTCGGGCTGAGCCGTCCTCCGGACCGTCGGCACCCTCGTCGCCGCCCATGGTCGGGTCCTTGGGCGCCTCTTCGGCCGCACCCTCGGGCCCCTCCTCGGCCGTGTCGTCGGTGCCTCCTTCCCCGCCACCCGAGGCCTCGCCCGCGGCCATGTCCTCTGAGCCACCGGTTGTGGCCCCTCGTCGCCGCGGCCCTCGCCCGCCCCCTCCGCCGCCTCATCATTCCATGGTGATGCGTGCCAAGGATGGGGTCCGTCAGCCGAACCCGCGCTACCACAACCTCAGCGTCACGACCATCTCTCCGGTACCGCGCTCGGTGCGTTCTGCGTTGAGTAATCCGCATTGGACCGCCGCCATGCGCGCCGAGTATGACGCTCTTGTCGCCAATAGAACTTGGACCTTGGTTCCTCGTCCGCCAGGCGCGAACGTCATCTCCGGCAAGTGGGTCTTTCATCATAAGCTCCTTCCGGATGGCTCCCTCGACAGGTACAAGGCCCGCTGGGTCGTACGAGGATTCTCACAGCGTGCCGGTGTTGACTTCTCCGAGACTTTCTCTCCTGTTGTCAAACCCGCTACGATCCGGGTTGTCCTCCAGTTCGCCACCTCTCGCCGCTGGCCCGTACATCAGCTAGACATCAACAATGCTTTCTTGTATGGTCATCTTCAGGAGCGCGTTCTCTGTCAGCAGCCGGCTGGTTTCGTTGATCCTCAACGACCGGATGACGTCTACCTGTTGTCACGGTCTTTATATGGCCTCAAAGAGGCCCCTCGTGCGTGGTACCAGCGCATTGCGGCGTTCCTCGCCGCTCTCGGATTTCGGAGCACCACGTCCGACACATCGTTATTCGTGCTCCATCGGTCTGATCATGTCGCCATGCTCCTGCTGTATGTTGATGACATTGTCATTACTGCTTCCAGAGAGGATCTTCTTCGCGACATCATCGATCGCCTTGGCTCCGAGTTTCGGTTGAAGGACCTAGGCGCGTTGCACTTCTTCCTCGGCATTAATGTGCGCCGCGATGCCTCTGGGTTCTTCCTCCATCAGGGGCAATATGCTCTTGATCTGCTGGACCGTGCTGGCATGACCGACTGCAAGCCGGCCGCCACACCTGCTGAGGCCAAGCCGAAGCTCTCTGCCACAGCTGGACAGCCTGCCACTGACGCCGCTCTCTACCGCAGCATTGTTGGTGCCCTTCAGTACCTAACGCTTACCAGACCAGACATTCAGTTTGCGGTGCAGCAAGTCTGTTTGCACATGCACTCGCCGCGTGACGCTCACTGGTCTCTGGTTAAGCGCATTCTTCGGTATATTCGCGGCACGCCGACTTATGGTCTTCGTCTCCGTGCCTCCGCCTCCACCGAGCTTCTTGCTTATACGGATGCGGATTGGGCTGGCTGTCCGGACACCCGACGTTCTACGTCTGGATACTGTGTCTTCTTCGGTGACTCTCTTGTCTCGTGGTCCTCCAAACGGCAGCCCACCGTCTCCCGTTCGAGTGCCGAGGCTGAGTACCGGGCTGTTGCCAACGTCGTTGCTGAGACGTGTTGGCTGCGTCACCTACTTGGTGAACTTCGGGTTTCACTCCCGAAGGCTACAGTGGTCTTTTGTGATAATGTGTCGGCCACCTATCTCGCGGCTAATCCGGTGCAACACAAGCGCACCAAACACATTGAGCTGGATGTTCACTTTGTGCGCGAGAAGGTTCAGTTGGGTCAGCTCCGTGTCCTTCATGTACCGACTACCCAACAGTTCGCCGACATCATGACCAAGGGGTTGCCAACTGCTGCATTCCAGGAGTTTCGTTCCAGTCTTTGCATCGCTGACGCCGACGCTTCGACTGCGGGGGGGTGTTGAACGTGACATATCTGTACTTATCTCCGATTGATCCTCTTATGATCTCTAGCCTTGTATAGATTAATTACTAGAGATATTGTAGGGTTAATTGGCTTGTCACGCAAGACATCTCCTGTATATATTGTAACAGACTCCGATGAATACAATTGAGTTGCATCCTATAGTCTTCTACACTCCGGAGTGACGGTTGTAGTCTTTGGCATAGGCGTCGGCGGCCGGAGGGGAGTCGTGGTTGTCGTCGTCGGTGGTTGTTTTGCTGTCGGAGGAGGATGAGCAGCAGATCCCGGCAAGACGCCAGGTGGTGCGGGCCCACTCCTTCGAGAGACGGGTGGCTTTCTCTGTGGCGTTCGCCTTCTACTTTGTGAGACGCTCAGACTCCTTTATGCCAACCCGGAGTGCCTTCGCATTTTTGGCCACGACAACGGGCATCCATCTCTACCGAGGTGAAGAGCATGACGTCTTCGGGGAGGTTGTTCTCGGCGGCGGCGGGCGAAAGTGGGTTCGACGCGGATCTGCATGATCCGCTGCCGGACCGGATGGAGGCGGCTTGCGCTGCCCTCTGCCTTGCACGGCGAGCGGCCCATGCCTCCGACTCGAGCAGCCGCGCCCATGGTCTTGGCGTTGTGGGCACGAGCTCCCAGCACCGCCCGAAAGAAGCAGGGGCTGGAGGTGTCAGGCACCACCGGTCGCCCCGTTGCCTGACCGAGGAGGGCGCGGACCGCGAAGTGCAGCGCGGAGCTGTAGCTGCCCCTTCGGGCCATGGAGCTCGATGTCCGTCCACGATCGTCGGAGAACAATACGGAGGACGAGCTCCTCATTTTCCGGGGCGGCCGGACAGGAAAAGGCTGGAATTAACCAGCTGCCCCTATCTCAGTTCCCGCTCAACCTGGCAGTCGGGTCGGGTCGATCTCTACCAGACCCATGCCCTATAAGTAAATGGGTCTACCCCTTCGCCCACGACCCTACCCATGGGCATAGGAGCAGACCCACGCCCATACCCATCGGGTAACCCGACCCAATGGGTTACCCATCAAGTTGCTGTACAGTGCACAACAGAGAATAGTGGCAGAAATGCATATATAAAAGATTGGGCCACACAGTGGCACAAATGCACAAATAGCTTCATTTTCTAACCATCAATGTGAATATATAGTGGAACAAATAGACAACACAATAGCATAAGCCACAAATACAAAAATAACTTCAGTTTCTAACCATCAAAGTGAATAATGACTAGACAAATTGTAACACGAATAACTTCAGTTTCTAACCACAAATAACTTCAGTTCCCCTGATGGCAACAAGCTAGTAGCAGCACAAATACACAAACATAAGGTTCAGGTACAAGCTAGCAGCAGCACAAATACACAAATCTCTACTACTATAAAATAAGCAAACGTTAACTCCCCTAAACGCACCCCGCTTACTGTACACAGAAGAAAACACATCAATTGGAGGGTCAAGATCAGCCTACTCAATGGGATCTAACCGTGAACACAGAAAAGTACCCCCTCACGTTGTACGCTACGCAATTTAGGTGGGCGGACGAAACTCTGCCGTCCTTCAGCCAACGCTAACAAAAAGAAAACAAAAAAACACACCGAAACACCCCGCTTACTGTACACAGAAGAAAACGTTAACTCCCCTAAACGCACCCCGCTTACTGTACACAGAAGAAAACACATCAATTGGAGGGTCAAGATCAGCCTACTCAATGGGATCTAACCGTGAACACAGAAAAGTACCCCCTCACGTTGTACGCTACGCAATTTAGGTGGGCGGACGAAACTCTGCCGTCCTTCAGCCAACGCTAACAAAAAGAAAACAAAAAAACACACCGAAACAGCCACATCCGCTCCACAATTTGCGGCGACCAATTTTCCTGTCGCTCTTCAGAGTTGCCCTCCACCGAAACGCCCGCGCCGAGGACGCCCGCACCGACGACGCCAGACGACGCCCGCGCCGAGGACGCCAGCACCGACGACGGCCGCGACATCCGCGACGACGACCTCCTCGCCAACACAGGTGCATGCTTTCTCTTCAATCTTTCAGACGGCGTTGCCCACACTGCCGCGACCGTCTCCGGACTGCGCATCGGCGGCGGCAAACTCCTCGGCAACGCTCGTGCAGGCTGATTTGCCAACATGTGAAGATGTTAACAATAACATCCGTTCATTGCTCCTGTTTCTGTTCTGCATAAATAGTGAAACCATGGTTAATTCACATTCTAAGATCTATGATTCTCCATGTAATCGATGCAAGAGATGAACCATATGCCGTGACTATATGTTATGAAAACCAAACATAAAGTGCATGAGCAAGTGAAATCATACCACGGATCCTCAGCAGATCCCCATGGTACTGAAAATTTGATACCACTGACCTAACCTACGACTGAAACAAAGCTTTGTAGTTTGCCACAATGCTCTGTCAAATTAATATGTACATATAAAAGTCACACTGACTGTGACCTCTTGGTTCCGAACATTAATCTATATGAATATTATTACAAACTACAGAGCTACATGTTTACCGCCAATGTCCCCTCAAAATCATATGACCATAAGAAAATACACCCTATGCATGAGGCCTCTTGAAAATATGTACATATAAAAGTCACACTGACGGTGACCTCTTGGTTCCGAACATTAATCTATATGAATATTATTACAAACTACAGAGCTACATGTTTACCGCCAATGTCCCCTCAAAATCATATGACCATAAGAAAATACACCCTATGCATGAGGCCTCTTGAAAACGACAATTGCGATTGAATCTATTACAAAGTACAGCATTACATTTCGAGGTTGTTGGTTCCATATTCTATATGATGGTCTTGCGCTCCATTAAATATAATGATCTCACATCTTTTTACAGGAGTTCGTATGGGCCCTACCACTCCCAACAGGACCCCCACTCCCAGCAGGACGCGCACCCCGTTCCAGGATATAAGCAACAACCAAACATCAGGTAATGATCATAACCAAGTCACTCAAGTTCGATACGGTATTACAACTGCTGAACTGTGTCATGATTTGCAGACCCAAAGGAACTAAACTGTGTCATGATTTGGTGGGGATTTCAGGCAGGTCCTCCCCGTTGTTACACGAGGGACAAGAGCACAGATCACGGATGCTACACTGTTGAGATCCTATCTGTGGGAGAAGATCCGCAAGATACGCCTCACGCGCAATATGCGGGCACAGGCGGACCCTTGGTTCTCCGAATACCTCCTAAGGATTGGCAATGGAACGGAAGAAACTATTGGTGACGACTATGTGCGTCTCCCTGAAGACATTGTGATTGGTTATACTGAGGACGAAGAACCTATTAACAAGCTCATCGAAGATGTCTTCCCATCCCTGCACACCAATGCTAGGTCGAGGGAGTACATGAGCAAACGTGCAATTCTCTCGACCAAAAACGAGCATGTGGATGACCTGAATGACAAGATGATCTCTAGGTTTCCGGGAGAAGAAAAGGTATACCATAGCTTTGACTCTATCGAGGATGACTTCCAGAATAATTACACGATTGATTTTTTGAACTCCATCACACCAAATGGCTTGCCCCCCCATGTCTTGAGAGTAAAAATCAACTGCCCGGTCATTTTGCTACGGAACCTCGACCCTCATAATGGCTTGTGTAATGGAACACGGCTTATGATCAGAGCCTTCCAGGATAATGCAATCGATGCGGAGATTGTTGGTGGCCAGCATGCTGGAAAGAGGGTGTTCATACCTAGGATCCCTGTGTCGCCATCGGAGGACACCTCACTTCCCTTCAAGCTTAAGAGAAAACAGTTCCCCATCCGCCTGAGTTTTGCGATGACCATTAACAAGGCACAGGGTCAAACCATCCCGAATGTCGGTATTTACCTTCCCGAACCTGTTTTCTCACATGGCCAGCTATATGTTGCATTGTCAAGGGGTGTGTCAAGAAAGACGACACGGATTTTAGCCAAGCCTAACAAGGAGGTTGATAAATCTGGGAAGAGCACCAAAAACATTGTCTACAGAGATGTTTTAGAGGGGTGAGGCAGGTACGATCTTTTGTGTATTCTTTGCATCTTTGCTTTTGTATCTATATAACTAATTCTGGACCTAACACTTTTCTTTCCTTTTATTTTCAGGTCTTGTTAGGGACAGAGTGTGAAGCTTCCTTTACTTTGCGGTGGAGATGAGTGATACAATAAACCAGGCGCCAGATTAGCCATATTAGGGAACAGTCTATGTTGTGTTCTGTGCTATCTAAATATACTGTAGCGTTCTGTTCTGTTGAAGATGTTCTCGAACACCAAAGTGTTCTGCGGTCTTTGAACCCCTTTCATTTTCTTTCATGTAAAGTTTTTTTGAAAATGTCTCCGGCTGTTGAGTAACTTAACTTATGTTAGCTATGTCATATATTTGTGATGAAAACTGCAAGAATCTATGAGATTTGCAGAATGTAGTGAAGTTGAGATGCATTATTACTACTGTATGAACATACGTCGTTCCCGAATCTGTAGTACATGAGCTCACATGCTTTCTTTTTTCAGAAAGACAATAGAATATTAGATGGCTTTAGGTTCGCTTCAGTGTTTACCTGAAAATTGGGGACATCAACAGGCGCAGAATCGATTATGGAACCCTTAATCTCCTGCACCGCTGAAGGATCTTGCCGCTGCAAATTGACATCAGGATAACCACACATTACTAAACACCGAGTCGAAAAAACAGACAGTAGAATAGGTACAAGAACGTTCCAAGCAAAGCAATCTTTACCCACAGGATCCCCTTGACTTGCCTTACAGACTTGACACTGTCTCACATTCTTGGAACGACTTAAAGCACTTCCCTGGCCCCTCCTATCCAGCACGGCGGCTGAGGGTACATTAACTAGCTGGCAAGACAAATGATACAAGAATTATATTTCTATACAGAGAGGTAAACTTTATGTATATAAAAAAAGGTAAGAGAAAGCACACAAAAGAATCGATGAAACGTTCCGATGAGCAGAACCCAATAATTCTGTATAAAAATGTATTACGAAAATAACTCCTTTAATTCTGTATGTGTGGGGTATAAAAAAACAAAAAAAAAGCATTGGGCCTGAGATAAACGAGGAAAGCGTGGGGCCTGAGATAACAATCACGATTCCCTTTCCTCCTCACGCTATGGAAGTCCTTCCCGTTATTTCTGCCTTACATATTGCCTACAACTAACAATCTCTCGATCAGGAGCCCAAAGAAGCAACGGGGTTTGCACCGTAGGGTTTCCTTCAACCTCTCCTTCATCCTCTCTCTCGATCTGGCATCCTCACACCCCTCCATCGCGCTGCATCCTCACACCCCTCCAACGCGCCGGCCTCCTCCACCGCAAGTTTCTCCAGCTTGCGGTACACGTCTGTCCGTGGTGAACTACCGTCGTCCTCCATGTCTGCGTCACAATCCCCGATGGCCTCTGCGGATCAATCTGCCATCATCGTGGTAATGACGTCTCTCTGAAATTACATCCTATTCACGATTTCACATCTGATTTATCATGAAATTTCCTGTTTCTACATGATTTCAGATTCCAAAAACTGGAACATGGAAAGACAAATAAAGTGTTTAAATTATGCCAAGTATGACACCATGGCCAGCATGGTCTAAGTAATGAACACTAACCACAGGCCCCCATAGTTGTGGGAGACTATTGAGTCCCACAGATTTGCAGGACTCCATTTATTCAGGGCTATCGACATTTAATCGTGCTTCTGCTGTTGCAGCAGCAGCAGCTCATGAAACATGCTTACAACGAAAAATGATGAGCAGGATTAGTATGTTTATGTAATTTTCCCTCAAAATCGCCCCAGTTATGTAGACTAGGTGATAAACGTCATTCACATTCGCAAGCCACATGATATAAACATCAGTACATCACTAACCATGCTACAAGGCAACATAGTCACTAGAGGGGATCCAACAAAGTGAATCAACATGCTCTGTTTGACCCCGCAAAATTACCAAAATGCTCTGTGTTACTAAGGAAATTCTTATTACAACATCCACATGATTACTTGAATTGGAAAAAAGCTTACTCTTTTTTACTGAATGATTAACAGCCGCCTCCAGTTGGCGAGCAGGGACCTCCAGTCTCGACCTTTCCGGCCCTGTTGGCCGCCGCGACGCACAAGACACAACTAGGCCGCAACAGCGACGGCGAAGGCAGCGCCCGCGCGGACCCTCTTGACTGAAATTCGAAAATGGGTTTGTTCGAGTTATTGGGTAAAACTAAATTACTAATTCACATGAAGAAAGGTCCATTCTTTTCTTACTGCCGCCAACTAACCAACGAAATTACCAATCTCTGTAAACTCTAGGAAATATGTAGTTGGCAGGAAGGCACGAACAGGAGATCCAACATTGTACCTACATGAAGACCAATCCTACTCACGTACATGATGGAACTGGATGCCGGCTGCACCCCCGTGGCGTCGTTGTCCTGCTGATGTGCGCTCCATCGGCGTGCTCGGGTCGCAGCCTTGACCTCTGCACTGCTGGTCTGCTGCGTGGTTGGGGAAGATGAGAGGTGAGAGAGGGAGCAGGGTAGAGCAAAGGAGAAGTAGAAGAGAATGGAGGAGGGATTCTTACCCATCAGGACGAGGGAGGGCCCCGGCGTCGCGGCGAGCATGCCGGGCTCGAGCGCCCTAGCGTTGCCAGGAGGAGGGAGTGGCGGGGCAGAGCGGGGGCCCGCGCGTCCGACGGCGCTGATGACGAAGGGGAGGGGCGGCCAGCAGAACGCCCGCTGTGGATGGCCCCGGCGTCGCAGGTGGAGGGAGTGGCCGGGCAGAGCGGGGTGGGGGGTGGGGGGGGGGGGGGGGGGGCGTCCGCCGGCGCTGGTGACGAAGGCGAGGGGCGGCCAACTGGCCCCGTCGGCGCAGGAGGAGGGAGGGGCGGCGCGGAGCAGGGGCCACCAGAGAGCGCCGCCGGTGGTGACGAGGGAGGGGCGGCCACCAGAGAGCGCGCGCCGGCTGTGGATAAGGGATTTCGTGGCCAGAGAGTGAGGGAAGAATGGGAAGAGAGGAGGGGAGAAGTGTTGGGGGCGGTGGAAGTGACTGAGTTTTTTTTGGCAGTGACCTGAGAGCATTTTTTATTAAAAAAACATTTACCAGAAAGTGATTGTGAGTGAGTGTGGCATTGTCCAAACCTACAAAAAATTACCTTCTAAAAAACATTGTATTTCATAGGGCATGTCCGGTTCATCTGCATGTGTGAGATTTTTGTTTTCATCACGGCTTGTTACAGTCATGGACATTTGATGATTTAAAAAAAATAAATTTCTATAAAATTGATAAGAAATATATTGAGTTTAAGTTTTGTAAACATGCAGGTCTTCTTGTGGTCTGTGGATGGTAAATTTTATGGAGTACTTCACAGGAGATATTTTGTCTGACACTCCTACACAGGTATTTTGCATTGTGTATCATTAACTTATCTATGTTGTATCACTATTTAACTCTTATTACTACTTTAATAGGATCATATGACAGATTTTAGAACAAAACTAGCCATCATTTTAGTGGACTCGGAACTGAATGATGACAATATAAGAAATCGAGACATTGAAGATGACGAAAACAACACAGATCCCACAGATTGTATGATTTTGGAAGGACCACCTGAGAACCTCAAACCATCAAATACATCGTCGGAAGTTGAGCTCTCACAATCATTTATCCTTTCATCGTCTCTCCATCCAACAAACAATGACTTGATAGATGAACTTTGCTTGTTCATCAGTATGATTGATGATGACGATCTACTAGAGTAAGCCATATTGTTTTAGTTCATTTGGTATTCTAATAAATTACTTTGATGTCATTATAATCGAGTGAAATTTGATTTTACAGGAGCGAATGGATGAAGAGATCTAATCCCTATCCCATTAGTTTAACTTTGAGGCAAATAAAAAACATATTAAGCAATGATGAAGGCATGGATGTTGATTGCTTCAACATGGCAGTACGTATACTAGCGCGCCACGAAGTCCAACTTTTCAGAGACATTCCCTGTCACTACATGGATCTAAATTTTTGTGTAAGTTACTATAATCACATAATACATTTATGCCTCAAAGCACTGATTTTTCTTATTTTTATTTTAGTCGATGTCCTACTATGCACGAGACTCAAGTTGTCGTGAAAGTATGAACTTTGCTACGTTGAAACGGTTGTTGGATAGCTGGCCAGACAGCAATGAGTATCATATCTCACAATGTGATACGGTAAGTTTTTTAATTTTTCATTCATAGCAGTGGTTTATTTGGTCCTAACTAATATTTCATGTATTGGGATGTTTATTGCAGATTTTATTGCCTTGGGATGTTTTTGGGATATTTCTATTGTTTGTCTTCGATCAAAATAAAAAAGTTGTCTCAATTTTTGATCCGATACCAATACCTAATTTGGGAAAGATTATACTTCAAAATGTGATCAACAACCTAAATCTTGCGCTCCAAGTTGCAAACCCTGCATTCAAAGACGATATCTCTAAATGGGAATGCATAGTTCCTGATGTTCCAACAAACTCACATGGGTATGAATCTTTCAATTCATTAAGATATTAATTGATTTATTCAACACACAATGTAATATTTTATACATGCAGTGCCTTGTCGGGTTATTTGGTGTTTAATTTCATGCACTCATTATGCGATGGAAAGCTATATTTTCCCATACCCCAGGTGAGTATTTACACAATGCTTATTTGTATACAGATATTGCACATTATTTTGTTATAACAATGTTGTGTAATGCATATGCAGGATGGTTTTGAACTCAGAAAGCAATTTTTGGTGCATATTTTAAAGTATGAAGAGAACGAAGCTGAAAATAATATCCCATCAATTGAACGAACCATCATAGATCGCATCAATAGATGGACCTTCATTGCTTCAAAAGATGGACCTTCAACAGATGCTTAGTTCTGGTTTCTAAAATATATTTTTGTAACAGATTATAATACAATTATTATGTAATCATTTTATGTGAAGACATGTTTCTGGATCATGTGTTACACGGGCGCTCATATTGTTGGGCATAAGACAGCATGACAGTTGGCTCGGTAAAAAAAACTCGCTAACATAAATATTAGATTCATAATAAATGTTTTTATTACAAATTATCGTACCTGCGTTGGATCACAGATATGTCACCCTTTTGAAAATATATTTGGAGTGACAACATTTTGTGGCCATCCGTTTCTTTTTTGTAAAAAATATTTTAGTATTACATCATGTAAACTCATTTTGTTTGAGACGTGCGTTGCACGTGCATGCTTACTAGTATAAGGTTCAGGACTTCAGGTACAAGCTAGCAGCAGCACAAATACACAAATATAAGGTCCATTTCATCTACTTCAGCACCACCTTGGGCAGAAACACTGCTACCTACCTCCGAGGTACCCACACCACCACCAGATGCTTCATACTCAAAGTACAATTCACAGTTGGGCTGAAACTATAGTCTGCAAGCCTGCAAACCAAATAAAGGCTCACCTTGGAGCTTGTCCGGACGGGGCCGAGGAAGAACGCGGATGGCGGTGGTGCTGCTCCGGTTGGACGGGGTCGGTGGAGAGGTGGCGGGGGTGCTGCTCCGGCGGCGGTGAAGCCTTGCTGCTCGGACGTGACGGGGTCGAGGGAGAACGAGGATGGAGACGGTCACGGGAGAAGGCGGCGGGGATGGAGGCGTCGGGGATCCTGCGGCCTGCGGCGGCAGGGATCCTGCGGGAGAAGGCGGCGGGGATGGAGGCCTTGGGGATCCTGCGGCCTGCGGCGGGGATCCTGCGGCCCGCGAGGATGGTGGCGGCGAGGATGGCTGCGGTGGCTTGGCTTGATACAGGAAGGGGAGGGAGAGATAGACCGAGAGAGTGAGCCTGCTAGGTTTGTGGCTTCTCTCTTCTCTGCCTCGTAAAGGAGTGGTTTGTGGGCTGACTAACTGGACTGGGCCGGGGATGGTGGGAAGGCTGGAGGCTAGTATTGTGGTATAAAGGGCCCACATGTCAGCTTATCGGGCGACCCATCGGGTGACCCACGGGCAGGACCTCATGCCCATACCCTACCCACGACTAATCGGGTTACCCATCGAGCTTACCCATGGGTGAAGATGCCGACCCATACCCTACCCATTCGGGTCGGGTGCCCATGGGCGCGGCTGCCCATGGGTCGGATTGCCGGGTTGAGTTCCCGCCCACGTCGCGACTTACTTTACCCGGATATATCTCGACAGCAAAAGCAAAAGCACCACACAATCGTGCACGTACCATCTGCCGGATGAGCGTGAAAGTGAGATCACTGACTGATGACTCTGACACACGCGCGTGTTGCGGTGAGATGCTGGACAAAGTACATGTGGGCGTGCATGGAATGGAGTACTGGCTACAGTAGCTAGCAGGCATACATGGGACGGACGGGACCCTGCTCGGCCATTCCATTTGTAGCCTTCCCCATGTTTCCATGTACCGACGGCTACCCATCACCGGATCACCCCCTCCTGCATCGCATCTGCAGTGCCTACCTTCTCTCTCTCGCTTCCTCTTCCTCCATTATTAATGCCCTCCTCATCCCCCACCCTCTCCGATAGATCAGCTACACGAGCCTCTCCAACATGACGGTCAGTACCTCCCTTGCTTGCTTCCTTCCTTCCTCAATCCCTCCCTCATGATCATATTTCCTTTGTATTTGCTTATATTACTGCCTCCTTTCTATTCACTTATTTATGAACGGAGGGCCGGTGGTATATCTTTTGCTACTGGTTTCCCTATAATTTGGATTTCTCTGCTTTGGCACCGGCTTGATGCTTTTGCTTTCACTGCTTCCCCTTTGTTTGGTTTCATGTTGGCTGGCTGAGCCGTTTTCATCTCAAGCATCGTAGCCGTTTTATTCGCAGGCATGCCGCGATCATGCCCCTCTTCTCACCTCGCAATTCTCTGTTTCGTTTTGTTTGCCGATGATAATGTGGCAGCAAGGTTTGTTGCTCCGTGATTTGCAGTCTACTTAATCATGAGAAAGACGGCATTTCCATTCATCTGTTCATCACCATCTTGTGTTCTTGTGTTCTTGGTGTCACAGCTCCTGGGTTGGATGCACCGGAAGCTGCGAAGCAATAACGACGTCTTCAAAGAGTTCAACACCACCGGAGGTATATACGCTCGCTTACTATCGGTCGGTCGATGCACTCATTTCTAGTCATAGAAAGGGCCGGCCTGCTTTTTATATACTCATCTTTTGATCATGCTTCTGGTACTAGTAGTACGACCATCTGATCCACGTAAATTGTTTCCATGTGGTTTTTAAGTTACACCCAAGTTTTACTTAGATAGCGGAAGAGCAGCACTTTTGGCCTCTGCACTGCATCCAAGGGTGCACATAACCAATTACTACGTACCAAGGATATACGGCTTGATATGAGGCCCAAGCGTCAGTGACATTTTTTAGCGGCTTCGTGATACGTGTGTGATTTGGAAAACTGGGCAATAGTCCAGTGGTAAGGTCGCAGTGGTGCATCCTTTCTGACCGGGATTCGTCTTCCGTCAGAAGCGAATCTTCGATATCATATCCAGGAAGGCTTTATCTTTAATATATTTTCCACGGGGTTCATTCCCCGTTGGATATCGATACATGCATAATTTGCTAGGATAACGGTACGTACGTGAAGGATGGATCATTTCCGTTAGTGTACAGTTGCATGCCGGGATTTAAACAGTAGTATATATTATGGACCACCCCGGGAAATCTATGCACGTTGATTTGCCATCTTGCCCTTGGTCGCATTGGACATGGCACACCGGACCTACACACATGCCACTCCTTTCCAGCTTGAGCATAGCAAGGCCAACTGTGGCACTCCTATCATTCTATAGATAGACAGTTAGTAGTTCTTTATACATATACTCCAACCAACGTTGTCCAATATGTTTTTATTCTCTTTCCAAATGCCCGTATGTATTCCTGGATCACAAGGGCATATTCCTTGGGAAGATGATAGGGCCTACGCTCGGCCAGTGTTGCTCTGTCTCATAGTTTGGCTAGCCAATTTTTCTTCTAGTTCTATCAAATACATCATAAATTTTGTTTAGCAAAATTAAAACAAGTTCAATGTGCTCTTAGGACCATTTCCCCGTCTAACAATCAAAGGCGTGAAGCCTCTATACATGCATGTCAATTGGCGTCTCTATTTTGTTTTGAACGCAGACTTACGAATGTCACATGATTAACAATTGAAATGGTCTATCTCGCCAAAAAGAAAAAGTTGAAATGATTTAGCAAATGCTTGGCTCTTAATATATTCACTGTAGGTGGGGCCTGCAACTGCATCGCTGGACTAGCCTCACCGGACGATGAGTACTACGGTGACGGTGCTTTCGTCGCCAACCATCCTTCACCGCCGGTCAACGCCGACGACCTCTTCACCTTCGGTGGCAGTGGCCTCCTCACCATTGGCACCCTAGGCTTCGCCGCCGTTAACGTTCCTGGAGAACACGAGGGCGATGGAGATTATGACGTCGATGATGAAGACTGCGTCGACATTGACCTTGACAGCATCGATGGCACCATCGGCGAAGTTGACAATGATGATGTAGATGATGGCGACGCCACACCTACCTTCACCTTCCCCCAGCTCGAGGCCACCGCCGCCGAGAAGGTGATGGTCACCGTCGAGGCAATCGCGGAGAAAGATGACGTCGCCACCACGGAGGACGACCTCATGCTGGTGAGCGCTGAGTTGGAGAAGGTCCTCGGGGGCAGCAACGTGCCGTCGGCGCGGGTAAGCTTCGCCATGGGCGTCGATTGCCCACTGCAGGGCTTCCTACTCGGTTCCCCAGTGTGCAGCGACACTGAATCGTGGCCAGAGAAGCCAAACGGTGGTGGACGTCGTGCCTCGCTCGGTGAGCTGTTCATGCGGACACACTTCGTGGAAGAGAAGGGGGCCCTAGTCGCCGTCCAGGAGAGCGAGGATGGTGGGGAGAGGGAGGAAGGGAAAGCAGGGAAAGGTGGAAACGGCGGTCACAAAAGGACGAAGAAGTGGAGGGCGAAGGATGAGAAAGGCGCCGACGGCGACGGAGTGCCAGCCAATGCAATGGCCAAGAGCAAGTTTCAAAAGGTACGCTTCTTGTTCCTCGTTTTCTTTAGCAATAGTTTTGTTAATTCTCAATCAATTGCGTTTCTGAGGTCTCAGTCAATTTCTGAAAAGTGCAACTTCAATTTCAATTATGTGAAAAGTAGAACTTAAACGTTTTGTTGAAAAGTGCAACTAGGTGAATAACTCAATGGTCATATCACAATAGCATCATCCATACTTACTATCCCGCTATATATTGCATTAAGTTTTCAAACTTTAGTAATATGTTTCGTTAGACACACAACACAAGTAGTTAAAGTTATAGCTTAATAGAACTTTTCAAGAGGTTACCTATATAACAAGATTGAAAATATCTACTGAGTTCATTACTTCTTTTGGAAATATTTAATGTATTTCTGAACCTAAAAAAATGTGACGAAATAAAATTTTAACACAAGTGGAATTTGCAGTGTTGAATCGATCAATAGAAATCAGGGACGAAAAGGAAGAAAAAAAGCATCCGACTTAATTATTTGATGGATCATTCGCTAGAAGTATCAGAAATGATTATGTTCTTCTGTCCAATCAATCACCTCTGAGCACTTTACAATTTCAAAAGGAAAAATATCTTCAGAAGCAAAATTTACGTTTTGCTGGTTGTTGGCTTTTCGCTGGCAGTTTCAGTCATTTGCTTATGGGCGAAGCATAGATGAGTTGGGAATTGGTTCAACAATACTTACTTAAATGTGCACTTATAGTTATTTTTTTTTTCGAAAAGGAGGATAACCCCCGGCCTCTGCATCAAGCGATGCACATAGCCATTCTTTATTAATTATTTAACAAAGCCTTACAAAGTAATACATCAATGAGTCTGAAGCCACCCTCCTAGCAACAGTTGTCGCTACTCCTACCAACATGATGAAAGAGGTGTACATGATCGGGCCGCCTGCCCAGACCTCGCAACAACGCCGAACATCTAAAACCGAGGCCTCAACCAATCCGCCCTACGGCGGGTCGGGGGCACAACCCGGTCCAGCGGACCCGCAACGGGCACCGCATGCGCACACTCCAGAGGCTGCTGCCACCATGTTCCGCCGATCCATCTTCAAAACTGGAATCAACGCATTGACCTTGCTAGGTCTGTCGTCGACGCCGCCATGATGACAGACAACGCCACCTCCCTATGCGCGTCCAACATCACGCGTCCGTCGCCGAGACCCTGCTGCACCACGCCGCCGAGACTCCACATCGTCAAATGCGTCACGTGAAACGCCGCTCCACCGCTGAAGCCGTCCACTGGTCCCTCGAGCCGATGAACACCTCCAAGAATGACGCCCCCAAGGGGGGAACGACACAAGAGTGCCGCCATCATCCGATCGACTGATCAAGGGTTTCCCGCGGAGGTAGCGGAAGGAGGTGGGGGCTTCACCTCGATGATGCCTTCAAGAAGGATACGGCACCTAAGGCGTCACCATCACCGGCTTCGACCACCGGCCGAAGACAAGGTTTTCACCCAGATCTGTCCCACGAGAATCCAACTGGCATCTTGTGCACCGGCCCGACCACCTTCAAAGCCCCAGATCTGGCCACCCAGATCCGGCGACCACCCACAGCAGCACTACCACCGCGGGAGCCTTTGCGCACCGGCCACTGCCGGCGTGCGCCACCATTGGAGCCTGGGAGGAGGGCCGCCACCCCACCTCGCCAAACCGCGAGAGCCGCCAGGAAGGATCCCGCTCCTTCTCGTCATCGTCGCTGATCCGATACAATCCAGAGCCAAAGCCACCAGATCACCGGTGTAGTTCCGCCTTGGACAAGGGCACCACCACGCCATGCCGCCGTGGGCTGCCTGAGCTTCACCCGCCGCCCCGGGATCCAGGCCGGACGTCGCCGCCGCCACCGGCCACAAGCGCCGCCGCCGTGGGCCGAGGAAAGGGCCACACCCCCGCGGATCCAGGCGCCCGCGCCGCCCTTCAATCTAGGAGAGGGAGGAGCAGCCCTCCGCCGCCACCGTCGCACGCACGGGCTTTGCCCGGCGCAGACCCCCGGCGGCGACGGAGGGAAGGGAGGGGAGGAGTCGGGCTGCTGGCGGTTAGGGTTGGCGCCTCCCGTGTCGGCCGCGAGGGGGGCGACGCGAGAGGAACGCGCTGAGGTGCGTCAGGTCGATTCAAAATTTGGGAGAGAATTTCACTTCCCGGCCTCTGCACCAACTAGAGATGCACACAGCCATTTTAGTATGATTACCAAGATAAGCATGGTCCTCAAAGAATTTTTTTAATGAGTACCAAGATATTATCTTAATGAGTGGTTCCACCACACACCAAGCTGCATAACCATATGTCCAACCACAGAGCCAAGGCTCTATCACACTTATAGTTGATGAATTACCAAGGCATAAGATCAAGCCAGCACTGAGAGTTCAATTACTGATCAGAAGAGACCTTCCAATTCGATGATCTAGTGCTCCTATATATCCCACTGCTTCAATAATATCATTGCATTTTAGCTATCATTATCATAATTAGTTTAGTCATGTTCCTATGGAACGTCCATTCCTATCTAGCTTGTAATCAACGCGTACCACTGGCAACTAGCTAGGTGTACGTCAACTTGTTGGTAAAAGTGGGGGCACTGAGTTGACATGGCAATTTGTTTGCAAACTCCTGTCTAATGCTATCCTTATGGATCCCAGCTTTCTTGATGGACCATTCCATTTGTCAGTTTATCCTTAGTCTCTTAACGAAGATGCTTGGCCTTATCCTTTGAGAGGATGCTTTAGATTATATATGTTTTTCTTTTTAATGCAGAATTGTGGAAGGAAGAAGCGTTAATTTGCTCATGTATTGCAGATCCTGAAAATCTTCCACAGGAAAATCTACCCTGAAAGCGCTGCCCTGACCAAGAAGAACCGCAAGCGTGGTGCCCCGGACAACGGCGGCGGCAGAGGTGCCACCGACGAGCCTGTGGCCTCACCGACTCCTAAGAAGACCGGGCCACGCAGGCTTAGCTTCGGCTGCTGCTGCACGAAGCGCTCCTTCAGCGCCTCCCCTGTTGACGACGGTGGTGAAGAGCTCAACGGCGACAAGAGCGGCCACTGGATCAAGACCGACGCAGACTGTGAGTGCAATTAATTAAGTGTTTTTTTGCTTTCTTCCTTTCGGGTCAGTCAGTGTGATTAGTAGTGCTGGTGCGTGCCCATCATTCATTCTTGAAACCACCATAGCATGTATGGTAATAGTCCTTTCTCATCACTGAAATGGACACTTGACAGCGAGACATTCCCTAGTATTTTTGGAGAATGTTCAAGAATTAGCCAGGTGTATCAACCTAGTGCCACCACTAAAATGGACACTTGACAGCGAGATATATGTTCCTTACTATCAATTGGAGAATCTCCAACCAGATACCACTGTATGATTGTGCACAGTGCAGCACTGTACTTACACTCGACCTGTACGTCTTTGTGGCTTTGATGATGCAGACTTGGTGCTGGAATTATAGACGGATGGAAGGAAGGAATGAAGAATAATCAACAACTGTTGGTGGTATGAATGTGATCGATCATGAATGAACGAAGCATATACTATATATATGTTATATGCGTTTTCTGTCCTTATCGCCTGAATGTGTCGTCGGAATTCATGTAAAGAGGAGGGAAAACGACTGTGAAATTATATCAATCAAGTAGTGTGTGGTGATGTGTACATGGCTGATGGCTCTGTGGACTTGTGACAGAGATCATCCATGCATCAGGACAATGTACTCAATGTACTAAGATTTGATTTGGTTGCTGATCGGATTGGTGTTTTGGGAACCTAGCTGATGGCTTGGTGTGGGTGCACAGTAGTAGGGCCTGGTCTTGAATGAATTGCTAATGGATTGCTTGCTTGCATGATTAGAGAGTGTTTCCAATCTGGTTGGTGCGAATCAAAACGATAGGAGCACGGTACTTGCCGTGTTTTCTGATTGATGTCGTGAGACGTGTGCTGCTGGCCATCTAGCTGATGGCAAGGTATATATATACTTATAGTGGAGGCAAACACCCTAGCCGACTCCGGGAAAGGGGATGAGGGCCTCAGTTCCACTCAAGAGTCATGTGGAGGTTCAAATAGGATTTTATTAGTTCCTTGAAAAACTAGGATTTTATTTTTTTTCAAAAGTTCGAAGGAAATGTTTTATGCAGTAGAAGTGTACAAGTAAACACGTCTCAAAGTGGTAGCTAGGGCTGGAGAACAAATCAAGGCTTATGAGCTGCTGGAACCAAAGTGAACTCAATTGCACTCCATCCATTCAACTAGAGTGCTGAATTTTATCTTTGAAAACATTCCTACTAATCAACTAGAGTTGGCAAAAAAGCAAGAGAAGTAGGTGTCTTTTATCTTTGATCACACTGGAAACAGACATGTCATGACACAATTGTTTTTTTTTTTTTTGAGAAAAGAGGGGCCACCCCCTCTGATTTCCATTATAAGAAACCATATGGTCTTTTACACAAACCAAACTACAACTACCAACTACCAGATACTACCAGCAGCCTGCCCGAAAGCAGGAAACAAGCAGAAACCATCATACCAAGTCAGGAGACATACAATCCAAATCCGAAACATTCTACAGCAAACATAAGCACTACCGGAATTAACCCCTATGCCGACGGCCTTTTGCCATCGGCATAGGCCGTTTACCGTCGGCATAGCTCTATGCCGACGGCTGCCGTCGGCATATCCCCGTCGGCGTCGATCTCGACGGCGTAGTCTTGTCAGACCGTCGGCACAGAAGTGCCGTCGGCATAGACGTATATGCCGACGGCATCCGTACGGCCGTCGGCATAAAATCCCCGTCGGCACAAAAAATCCGCCGGACGTCCACTGACGGCGCCGTGACCAGGCGGAACCAATAAAAAGATAACACATGGTATCTATGCCGACGGCCGGGCCGTCGGCATAGACGCGCCACGTGTCGCCTTACTCAAGCGTCTGGCAGTGTTCTATGCCGATGGCCGGCATAGAACACTGCCAGGCCGAGGCGGAGCACCCCGGGGCCGGGGCCGGGGAGGAGCTGGGCGGGGCCGGGGCCGAGGCGGGGGAGGAGCAGGGCGGCCCCGGGGCCGAGGCAGGGGAGGAGCAGGGCGACCGGGCGGCGTAGGGCGGCCGGGCGGCAGAGCAGAGCGCGGCGTGCGGGGCGAGATTGGATCGAGATTGAGGAAACGAGTGGAGGAGAACGACCGGTCGAACGGATAAGGCAGACCTATGCCTACGGCTTTGCCGTTGGCGTAGATGGGCCTGCCACGTGGCGACCTATGCCGAGGGCAAAACCGTCGGCATAAATACGTTTTCATTTTTTTAATTCTTCTACTGCTTTTTTTTATTACACATACATACATGCTATACATTGCAGTCGCACATGGTGTCTCAGTTGACCTTGCATTTTTCAATTTTTTTTTGTTAAACATCAACTTTTTTTTAAAAAAAAAATCTCCTACCAATTTGTTAAACATACACTCGTAGACACTCGAAGAACAACCCGTACGGGGGATTTTTGCGCATACTCCTGTATCTTTAAAAAATATAAGAAATTGCCACGCATCTTATATCATGTGTGCCCGCGCCGCGTAAAAAATTCATGAGTTGATCACGCTCCGGGTGTTCAGGAATATTCACACAACATCAAAACCGCAGAGGGATCACTTGAGTGACATCACCATCCGTGAGGGGGGACCACACCCCGGAGCCGCGCATTGCCTCCTCGGACATGCCACCACAACTTAAGACATGCGTGAGGACCCGGTGCGAAGCTCTGGTGGCGTAGCTACCTCCCCAAGGCCCCCGTCCCGCCTAACCCTGGCTTAGTTGACCCGCAGATCTACCCCTTTGACTTTCGCCGGACGGGCTTTGACCAATGGACCTTTTCACCTGGTTGTGATAGGTCAGCCCATAGGAGCACTTCAAAACAGGGTCCGGGCCCAACCCACCGCAAGATTACCTCCGCGTAGACCCGACGTGGCCGTTTCCCCTCTCCAAGTGCCGGCGGCGGCGCCGTCCGTGAAGGGGGTCACACTCCGGAGCCGCGTGCCGGGTGTTTGCAGCCGCCACCACACTTTCAGACATGTAAGAGGACCCAACGCAAGATTTGGTGGCATAGCTAGCCACCGAAGGCCCCCGGCCACACTCGTAGACACACGAAGAACAACCCGTACCGGGGGATTTTTGCGCATACTCCTGAATCTTTAAAAAATATAAGAAATTGCCACGCATCTTATATCACGTGTGCCCACGCCGTGTAAAAAAATTCATGAGTTGATCATGCTCCGGGTGTTCAGGAATATTCACGCAACATCAAAACCGCAGAGGGATCACTTCGGTGACATCGCCGTCCGTGAGGGGGGACCACACCCCGGAGCCGCGCATTGCTTCCTCGGACATGCCTCCACAACTTAAGACATACGAGAGGACCCGGTGCGAAGCTCTGGTGGCGTAGCTCCCCCCCAAGGCCCCCGTCCCGCCTAACCCTGGCTTAGTTGACCCGCAGATCTACCCCTTTGACTTTCGCCGGACGGGCTATGACCAATGGACCTTTTCACCTGGTTGTGATAGGTCAGCCCATAGGAACACTTCAAAACAGGGTCCGGGCCCAACCCACCGCAAAATTACCTCCGCGTAGACCCGACGTGGCCGTTTCCCCCTCCAAGTGCCGGCGGCGGCACCGTCCCTGAAGCGGGTCACACTCCGGAGCCGCGTGCTGGGTGTTTGCACCCGCCACCACACTTCCAGACGTGTAAGAGGACCCAACGAAAGATTTGGTGGCATAGCTAGCCACCGAAGGCCCCCGGCCACACTCGTAGACACGCGAAGAACAACCCGTACCGGGGGATTTTTGCGCATACTCCTGAATCTTTAAAAAATATAAGAAATTGCCACACATCTTATATCATGTGTGCCCGCGCCGTGTAAAAAATTCATGAGTTGATCACGCTCCGGGTGTTCAGGAATATTCACGCAACACCAAAACCTCAAAGGGATCACTTCGGTGTCATCACCGTCCGTGAGGGGGGAGCACACCCCGGAGCCGAGCATTGCCTCTTCCGACATGCCACCACAACTTAAGACATGCGTGAGGACCCGGTGCGAAGCTCTGGTGGCGTAGCTACCCCCCCCAAGGCCCCCGTCCCGCCTAACCCTGGCTCAGTTGACCCGCAGATCTACCCCTTTGACTTTCGCCGGACGGGCTTTGACCAATGGACCTTTTCACCTGGTTGTGATAGGTCAGCCCATAGGAACACTTCAGAACAGGGTCCGGGCCCAACCCACCGCAAGATTACCTCCGCGTAGACCCGACGTGGCCGTTTCCCCCCTCCAAGTGCCAGCGGCGGCGCCGTCCGTGAAGGGGGTCACACTCCGGAGCCGCGTGCCAGGTGTTTGCACCCGCCACCACACTTCCAAACGTGTAAGAGGACCCAGCGGCGGGTCCTTATACTTCGTATGGCCAAGGAATGAAAAATATACAAAAACTCAAAACAAAAGGGTGTTTTATGTAAATATGAAGCAAACATCATTGTTAGTTTATTTAAATTTGAAACATACTATAGCAACTGAATCATTTCAAGATTCTGATAAAAAACAATATAAAATTTGTCAAAATCAATGCAAGTATCAATTACTTGTGATTTTAACAAAGTATAAGGAACTTTATGCAAAAGTACATGATGTCACATTTCTAATATACTGAAAAACAAAAACATACTGGATATTCATATTATATGGAAAATTCTACCCCAAATCCATATATAATATGTTTATGTTAAGTATAGTTAAGTCAGATTCAAATTAATCAAATTTTAGCTTTAAAAAAATTATAATAAAACCTTAAAAAACAGATAACATATATGCCTACGGCAAGGCCGTCGGCATAGATCCTCCACGTGGCACCTTCTGGGAAAAAGAACATACAATATCTATGCCGACGGCCGCCGTCAGGGCCGTCGGCATACATTTGACGGCGTTAGCCTGCCGTCTGAGTCCAAGTCGGCGGACCCACATATGTGCCGACGGCGCATCTACGCCGACGGCCGCCGTCGGCATAGACGGATATATGCCGATGGCCTTTCTATGCCTACGGCTGCCGTCGGCATAGAAGGAGATATGCCGACGGCCTTTTTATGCCTACGGCCTAGACCAGGCCGTTGGCATACATACGTCTATGCCGACGGCACCGACAAAAGGCCGTCGGCATAGGCTGTCATTCTGGTAGTGAAGGCGATAACAGACAACGACCACTGGAGAACCAAAATAAAACTGGAAAGCTAAACATCTCGACTAAGAAGCAGCAGAAGAAGGAAGTCTTTTCCTCAGTCGCCGATCCTCAGCACACCATATCTCCATCCCTGAGAAGACTTGTAGACTTCATTTGCTACTCGCTCGAGAAGCCTTGCCCCCAACTCCAGCACCTCTTTGTTTGTGTCCTCTATCTGCAAAATAGCCCATCCAACAATCCAGTAGCAAATCAGCTTAACTAGAATCATTGGGTCATTGTAATATTTTTTTTTCAAAAATCACATTATTTCTACATTTCCATAGGGTCCAGAAAATAGCCGAAATCCCTACTAGAACCATCTTCTTATCATTTTTAGGGAAGTTTTTAAGCCAATTCCCAAAGCACTCTTCCACATTAGTAGGAACAGTCTTCAAACCAAAAGTACATTTGATCAGATTCCACACCAAAGAAGCAGCAGAGCAATTGAAAAAAAGATGATCAACAGTTTCATCTTTGCCACAAAACACACATTGTTTGCTACCTATCCAACCTCTCCTAAGCAGAGAGTATTTAGTAAGAATACTTTTCCTATTCACCAGCCATAAAAAAACTTTAATTTTTGCTGGAACCTTAACTTTCCACAAGAACTTTTGTGGGAATTTGCAATCATCAGCAATAAGAGCCCTATATAAAGACTTGACAGTAAATTGTTTGTCAGATGTCAAAGTCCACTCCACTCTATCTCTACCGATTCCCATTTCAACTATCTCACACCTAGCTTTCAAGCTATCCCATAACTCGTGTCCCCATACAAGGTCCTTCTGAACTTGAAACCCTTCCACCCTTTATGCAGAGCTTCATCTACAGTGATATTGTGATCAAAGCATAGAGAATATAGCCTGGGATAAGCATCTTTAAGTGGTTTATCATCCACCCAAATGTCTTCGCAAAATCTGGTGGTTTTCCCATCCCCCAGTTACTTTTTGGCAAACTTATAAAAGATATCTTTAACTTTTAGCAAACTAGCCCAGAACTGAGAATCCCTAGCTTTATGTTTGGTTCTGGAAATGCACCCATCAGGTACATATTTCCCCATCAAAACATTTTGCCATAGCCCATTTTCATTTTCCATTTTCCAGAACCATTTGGCCAGTAAAGCCTTGTTCATCAGTTCCAGGTTAAAAATTCCCAATCCCCCAAAATCCCTAGGCTTACAGTAGGTCTTCCAATTTACCAGATGATATTTTTTTTGTCTTCATCTTCCTGCCAAACTAGCCTAGCTCTATAAAAATCAGCTTTGTTAGTAATGCCAGCAGGAATGGGGTAAAAACACATCATGAAAAGAGGAATGTTAGTCAGGCAGGCCTGGGCTAAAGTAATCCTCCCAGCAATTGATCCTAGGAGTTTACCTTGCCAGCAGCCACACCTTTTTTCAATTTTGTCAACCACCCCCCTCCAATGTTTGTTTCTGATTCTGTTATCAGAAACAGGCTTACCCAAATATTTCATAGGCATTTCTCCCATGTTACAAGTGAAGATTTCCTAATAAGAATTCTGCCTATCCCTTGCTTCTCCAAACAGGAAAAGCTCACTCTTATGAAAATTTATTTTGAGACCAGACATCTGTTCAAACACACAAAGAATGGATTTTAAATTTCTAGCACTCTCTTCATCTTCGTGTAACAAAAAAAATAGTATCATCAGCATACTGTTACATGTTCACACTTTTATCAAGATTTTCCCTCAAAACCCCTTTCACTACATCATTATTATTAGCATTATCCATGATCAAAGCAAGAGCATCAGCAGCTAAGTCAAAAAGCAGGGGAGACAACGCATCACCTTGTCTAAGCCCTTTATAAGTTTTAAAATATGGACCAATCTCATCATTTACCCTAACCCCCACATGGCCTCCTCTCATGGTCATCATAACCCAATCACACCATTTATCAGGGAAACCCTTCATTTTTAGTATTTGGATCACAAATCGCCATTTAATTTTGTCATAGGCTTTTTCAAAATCCACTTTGAACAAAAGAGCACTTTGTTTTTAAAGTGAATAGAATTAAGTGCTTCATGCAGCACCACAACTCCTTCCATGATATACCTCCCTTTGACAAAACCAGTCTGGGTGGAGGATATAACTGGGGAGATAATTTTGCTCAATCTGTTCATTAGCACTTTAGTTATGATTTTGAAACTAACATTAAGCAGGCAAATAGGCCTGAATTTTTGTATCTGTTTAGCATCAACAGTTTTAGCAACCAAAGTGATAATTCCATAATTCAACGTGGAAATATCAAGTGTCCCATTAGCAAACCCATCAACTAAAGATTTTAAATCCCATTTTACCAGGTCCCAAAATTCTTGGTAAAAGTCTGCAGGAAACCCATCAGATCCTGGACTCTTATTTTTTTCCATCCCAAACACAACGTCATGTATTTCTTGCATTGTAAAAGGTTTAATCAACTCCTCGGCTGCATCTGATGGAATTTGTGGCATCTCTTGATGTGCCATGGAGATATTATAATTATCAAGGTGTCCAAAAAGGTTTTTATAAAAATCAGTAATGTATTTCATCAGCTGTTCTTCACCCTCAATCACACCCTCATCTTGTTCCAAAGATATTATCCTGTTTTTCCTTCTCCTGCCATTTACCTTAGCATGATAATACCTAGTATTACCATCCGCATCCTTAATCTCTTTATCTTTATATCTTTGTAACCACTTTAATTCTTCCTGTTTTAGCAGTCTATTTAATTGGTCTCTAAGTTCCTTCTGCTCTTTTCTATCACTACTGGGAAAAGCCTTATAGGTGAACTCAAATCAGTGGTGGGCGCGACGTGCTACCCGCCACAGTTATTTTTGAAAACAAGCAGTGGCGGGTAACAAAAACCGCCCGCCACAACTAGTAGCTTAATAGTGGCGGGCGGTAGTCCCTGCCCGCCACAGGTATAATCTGTCGGATTGGTCATATTTGCGTAACTTATCAGTGACGGGCGCTCACTAGCGCCCGCCACAGTTAGATGAACCAGCAGTGGCGGGCGGGACATAGCAACCGCAACTAGTTATCCTTGCCGGATGTCCAGTTTTGGCAGAACATAGCTGTGGCGGGTACTTCCTAATGCCCGCCAGTGGTCGTTTTAGCAGTAGTGGAGGGTCCTTGGAAGCGCCCGCCACACCTAAGTCAAACCCACTATCAAAGACGTGAGGGTGTCGTGTTTGTACACGATGTGCATCAAGTTTTGGTCCTAATGATCTCAAATGTTTACCTCACCCTACAGGTGTCCAATGAAGACAACATGCAAAGTATCAAACGTTTCCGAGCTCGTTTGCACGGCCAAAGATTTTTTGCCATTTTTAGTTGCCGGAAATTCAATTAATGCCGCGAAAATAGCAAACCAACTCCAAAAGTTTTAAAATTTTAGCACGGGGCTTCCAATAGCCTCTATTACTCATGGAAAAAGTTGTAAGTTCAAAATATTTTTAAAAAATGAGTTCTGTGTGTGAGGCGGTTGTTTACGTTCAAAACCTTTATACTTGGTGGAAGAGTGTCGTGTTTGTACACGATGTGCATCAAGTTTTGGTCGTAACGATCTCAAATTTTTACCTCACCCTACAGGTGTCCAATGAAGACAGCATGCAAAGTTTCAAATGTTTCTGAGCTCGTTTGCACGGCCAAAGATTTTTTGCCATTTTTAGTTGCCGGAAATTCAATTAATGCCGCGAAAATAGTAAACCAACTCCAAAAGTTTTAAAATTTTAGCACGGGGCTTCCAATAGAGTCTATTACTCATGGAAAAAGTTGTAAGTTTAAAATATTTTTTAAAAATGAGTTCTGTGTGTGAGGCGGTTGTTTACGTTTGAAACCCTTACACTTGGTGGAAGAGTGTCGTGTTTGTACACGATGTGCATAAAGTTTCGGTCATAACGATCTCAAATTTTTACCTCACCCTAGAGGTGTCCAATGAAGACAACATGCAAAGTTTCAAACGTTTCCGAGCTCGTTTGCACGGCCAAAGATTTTTTTGCCATTTTTAGTTGCCGAAAATTCAATTAATGCCGCAAAAATAGCAAACCAACTCCAAAAGTTTTAAAAATTTAGGACGGGGCTTCCAATAGCGTCTATTACTCATGGAAAAAGTTGTAAGTTCAAAATATTTTTAAAAAATGAGTTATGTGTGTGTGAGGTGGTTATTTACGTTCGAAACCCTTACACTTGGTGTAAGAGTGTCGTGTTTGTACACGATGTGATCAAGTTTTGGTCATAACGATCTCAAATTTTTACCTCACCCTACAGGTGTCCAATGAAGACAGCATGCAAAGTTTCAAACGTTTCCGAGCTCGTTTGCACGGCCAAAGATTTTTTTTCATTTTTAGTTGCCGGAAATTCAATTAATGCCGCAATAATAGCAAACCAACTCCAAAAATTTTAAATTTTTTGCACGGGGCTTCCAATAGCGTCTATTACTCATGAAAAAAGTTGTAAGTTCATAATATTTAAAAAAAATGAGTTCTGTGTGTGTGAGTCGGTTGTTTACGTCCGAAACCCTTACACTTGGTGAAAGAGTGACGTGTTTGTACACGATGTGCATCAAGTTTGGGTCGTAACGATCTCAAATTTTTACCTCACCCTACAGGTGTCCAATGAAGACAGCATGCAAAGTTTCAAACGTTTCCGAGCTCGTTTGCACGACCAAAGATTTTTGCCATTTTTAGTTGCCGAAAATTCAATTAATGCCACCAAAATAGCAAACCAAGTCCAAAAGTTTTAAAAATTTTGCACGGTGCTTCCAATAGCATCTATTACTCATGGAAAAAGTTGTAAGTTCAAAATATTTTTAAAAAATGAGTTCTGTGTGTGTGAGGCGGTTGTTTACGTTCGAAACCCTTTACCCTCGCAAAAAAAAGGTTAGCGTTGGCAGGCGGCTGGTCGTGCCCGCCAGAGCTAACATCTCCAGTGGCGGGCGACTTGGATTGCCCGCCACGTGCCAATACCGAAAACACGGCCCCGCGTCCTAATTTCGAATCTAACCACAATGTGTTCCCCTCCTTCTGTCTGCTCACGCGCGCTCGTCCACCGCAACCGCCGCCGCCGCGCACCTCTTTCTCCACTCACACGCTCCGGTCAGCCGCCGCCGCCGCGCACGTCTCTCTCCTCTCGCGCGCTCCGGTCCGCGGCCGCCGCCGCGTCCGTCGCCCGTCCTCGTACTCAGCTGCCACCGCCGCCGTAGTTTTTCCCAACGGGATCCCCGTGCGCCGGCACCTTTCCACCCTCACGGCCGTCGCAACAAACCCCGACCGTCTCATCAACACCGTCGCCGGCGTCGCAAGTTTCTTCTTCACATCTGTCTCAAGGTATAATTTCACTAGGTTCTCACATCCATATGTTGCACTATTGTAGATGATTGTAACGTGTTCGATGAAATGCCACACAAAGGAGTTAGATCTTAGATGTTCTTAGATGTACCTGTACAAACATGTGCATGGGCTGGTTTCATTCGATGTGCAACCAGATGGTTGTGTTTGATTTGCAGGACTTAATATGAGTGCCAATGTTTTGACGAAACGTCGATTCGTTTCCGTTTCGTCAAATTTCTGATACTCAATACGGCCTACTTTTAGCGAAGGTCATGCCAAAATTTTCAGTCGCCATTTTCTGTATATGTTCAATCATAACTCTTTGTTACAATACTGCAGTTCGACAAATGGATCCCGACGCTGGAACATCATCTCAAGAGGATCCTCACTACACCAATCCTGACATCGAGATGGGCGCCCCTAACGTGGATAGGGCCAACCCTAACATCGAGATGGGGAACGACCAACAGGATGAACCGACCACCGGGCCAGGGGAAATGAGCCACATGGACGGGACTTCATCCAGCATGGCCGCCACAAACAAGAGCAACCGAAAGGCAAGGGATCCAAACAAGCTTCACAAAGGTATCATTAGAATCACCGCAGTTGCCCCGAACGGCGAGCCCGTCACCCCAGATGACACAGCAAAAACGTATAGCAAAATGCTAGGTTGCATTTTGCGAAATACCATGCTGATCGGTAGCAAGGATTTGGTCGGACACAAGGAGACTCTACTCCAGGCGTTAAACCCTAGTTATGAATTTCCGTCTGACGTCAAAAAGTTAGCCGAAGATTATGCCATGTCAAAATGGCCAAAGATGTTCAGGGACTGGAAGAGCAGTGCCCGTTGCAATCTAGTGGTTAAGGACTTCGAGACCGTTAAGCGGCTCAATCCAACTATGGATCCCGAAGAATGGACGAAATTTTGTGAATCCTCTGGTAGCGAGTCAAGCAAGGAGATCAGCGATAATTTCCGTAATTTACGGAAAAAGGTGCCAGGTAACCACCGTCTGGGCCCTGGTGGTTACAAAGCTGCAGAACCCAAGTGGGAGAAGGAGGCCGCGGACTTTATAGCCGCGGGTAAACCGCCTCCGTTCTCAAAACATCGAGATCGTCCTCGTGACTTCCGTTTTCTCAGGGCCCGTGCAGTCCAAGACCCAGACAGTAAGGAGTTGGTCCTCCCGACGCATGAATTTCGCTCGACGGAGGAGAACCTGGTAACGTCAATCACCACTAACAATTTAGTCCCCACAGTTTATTTATTATGTACCTTACTAATCGTTTACCAAAACACATATTTTTTGTAGAGAAAAATAAAGCAGGAATTTGGAACGGGTCCTCATGAATCTCCCCACGGCTATAGGTATGATGACCCTCTTACCCGGGCAGTGAATGAGGGTTTTGGGGTTAACAGGAAGCCCAAGACTGGGCGTGCGTTGGGAGGGGGTAAGATGTTGTGGGACGACGCCTACCCCGAAACCAAAGAACTTAAAAAATACAGAAGGAAGTACATAAGCAAAACAAAGTTAGATGCAGTAGTAGATGCAGCAGTTGAGAAGAGGTTACCTGAAATGTTTCCGCACGACACGCCAAACCTACCCGGTAGCATACACCTAGCATCACCCAATAGCCACGAGTAGCCCACTTTATTACATGCTGGCTGCAAGCCACCATGGACGGGGTGAAGACAAGGGTTGCCAAGGGGCAAATCATCCCGTTTACCGATGGTAGCAGAATGATGCACGGGGTCGTCCTGCCACTTGACATGACGAGGGTGCTGGTGTAGGAGGTAGTGACGGGCTTCGAATCTTGGTCGTTGCCTCATCCCCCTGATGAGGGCGTCACTATGTTAGGACAAGTGACCCAGAGCCAGCTGCTTAAGTGGCCAATGAATGATATAGAGGAGATTCCCCACGGATATGCCGGCACCGAAGACGTAATGCCAGATAATCCGCATTCAGGGGAGGGGAATGTACGTGACAGTTGCGGACCATCCGTGGACAAACCACCTGTGCCTGTTGTCATCCCCGAAGGGCGGAAAATGAATATGTATAAGCCCGGGGATCCGTTTCTATCGGACTCTATGTTGAAGACCCTCTCGATTGATCTTCAAGTTCTACACGCCGATGTGGTACATAAATCAAAATAAGGTCAACGTGGATACACGGCCAAGGTCATAGAAGGTTATAGTTTCGTCCAGCAGTTTTCGGCCGACATAATTGATCTGGCCTTTAATGAGGTCATCCATGCAAATATCTTCTTTGTCAGCGCAGTCTCCCCAGAGTTAATGAGGCTTTGGGTACTTCATTGAGCTACAGATCCCCTACTCCCGCATGGTAAAGTGTCCTTACTTGATCCTTTTTACATGCACTGCCACAACCTGGAAACCACAGATAGCCAGGAGGTCATCTTGGACTACCTGTTCCCGTTCTTTATTGTCAATCATCCACATAAGGACACCTTTCTAGTGCCATATTGCGACAAGTAAGTCGTTAACGTTCACTCAGTTATTTTGAAACATATAAATGGCCTTGTGGTTAGATCTTGCATCAATGCTAATTTCTTCATTTTTTTTGCGCAGCGACCGACATTGGATCGTAATCGCACTATTGCCGATGCAGGGCTTGACTTATTTCTTCGATTCGAAGAGACACCCTGAAAAGCAATGGACCAGATTGAAGAAGGTTCTAAATGATGCTCTAGCCAAGTGTAAGAACTTCAGAGAGACGATAATAGAGCATTCAGAATTCAAGTTCTTCACTAGCGCTTGTTGCTATCAAGAACCAAATGTCAAAACCTCTCATAGGTCTGGCTACTGTGCCATGGCTATCATGGATGACTTTTTGAAGAAAAGGATATATTTGCGTAATCATAGCCAGATCGTCAAGTGGTCCGAAGAGATGGAGAGGGACATAGACATAGGGGAACTATTAACAGAGCATGGGCGCCTCCAAAAGGTGTTGGCCAAAATCATCAACAAAGAGGTTGTAAATGAGGATGGGAAGTTCCACTGCCAGCCAGAGCGAGATGAAGAACGACTTCACCGAGTCGAAGACATATTGCGGTAATTGATTGCGAGCGAAACACTGCTTCAAAACATCTTGATTCATTGTTCGTTATATGAGTTGAGACATGCATGTTTGTTTCTTGCCCTACACTTCTTATACTATATGTTTGGTTCAGTAATACTCTTAATTATTGTATCACCGTTGTAATAGGATTGTTTGAATGCTAAGACAATATTCTATATATATGTAATGCAATGGGATGATCGAGTGCAAAATACTGTTACAACGCCATTAAAATGCTGCCACGACAGCAAAATAACGCTGCCGCGGCAGCAATTTCTCTATATGCCGACATCACTACCAGTGGCGGGCGGCAAAGGTGCTTGCCACTGCTGCTACACACAACAGTGGCGGGCAGAGACAAAGCAGTGGCGGGCACAGACAAATGCATCACTCGGTAGCTATAATAGTTGTGGCGGGCGATAATGCGTGCCCGCCACTATTGTGCTGCCATCAATGACGGGCTCCCGCCCACCACTGATGCTACATTAGCAGTGGCGGGGGGTCAGTGGCGGGCGGCCCTGAGAGCCTGGCCCGCCACTACTAGGCTTTTTGTGCCCGCCACTGCTGGGCATTCCTGCAGTAGTGTATCTAGAGTAGACAAACCATAGATTTCAGCATTCTTATCAATATGATCCAATTTGTCTGCAATTTCCTTTTTTTACTTTCTGTACCAAGCATCCACATTTTTATTCCACCCCTTCATTTTTTCCCCTTAGGATTCTGAATCTCTGTTGCCATTGTTCAAGTATATCTCCCCTATATTTTTCATTCCATGTTTTGTAAACCAATTCTTTAAAACCATCTCTCAAAGCCCAAGAGTTTTCATATATGAAAATAGGTTCATTTCTATTATGTTCACCAGTGTCCAAAAATAAAGGAGTATGATCTGAAACCTCTCTAGTAAAAGCCTGTAAAATTGACAAGGGGTACTTTTCCTCCCATTCGGGGCAAAATAGTACCCTATCAAGCTTTTCATACGTGGGATCTGGCAAATTATTAGGCCAGGTGTATTTTCTACCATTGAGTGGTATTTCCCTCAACCCAACATTCTCAATGATAGCATTAAAGACAAAGCTCCAATGATTAGGAGCAGTGTGTTTATTTTTCTCATTCTCATTTCTAATTATATTAAAATCCCCTCCAATAAGGCAGGGCAGGGTGTTATCCTGATAAATTCTAGCTAGCTCAGCTAAAAAACTAGCTTTGCCTTCATTTTGAGCATCTCCATACACTGAGACTAAATTCCAACTGAATTTAGCACATTATCATAAACCAAAACCCTTAGAAAATACATCCCATGTTCCACCTGAACAACATCAAAACTGTCTTTGTTGAGGCCTACTAAAATCCCTCCGGATTTACCTCTAGGAGGATTCCAGTGCCATTCAAAATTCTTCCCACAACTCAGAGAATGTAATTCATGTTTGGTAAAAGTTTGTTTAATAGTTTCCATAAGACCAATAAAATCCAATCTATGATCAGTAATCATTTCTCTAACATATCTTTTTTTAGGATCTTGCCCCAAACCCCTCACATTCCAGAACACACCTTTCATTATTATGACAATAGGTATCCAAGAGAAAAAAAACCTGTCAGCAATAAAGGCTAGTCACACAAAAAAAAACACTTACAGAATTTATTTCAAAAAAGAAAACAAGATCAATTAATAAGAGAAGGTCAGAGGAAGGGCAGCTATATTCTTTTCCCTTTCCTCCTTTTTCTTTTCAACACACCTATAGACACAGAATGCTTCACACAGCTAATCAATGGTGAGCATTCCCTATCATTTTTTCCCCTAGAATAAATTCCCCTAAGTTTATCAAAACAATCTTCTTCCAATTCAGCATCAGAGTGTTCCATGTCTGAACATAATTCTTCTAAAATGGCATCACCAGTATCAATATGTACTGGTGTGCTAGGATCTTTTGCCCCAATCTCTTTTTGATTAACAATATTTTGCCAGTAAAACTGTATTCTGGCTTGTTCCATTTTCTGAATAATTTCAATGTTTCTATCAATCATCTCAATAGAACATCCCAAGTCCAGACCAACCAGTGAAGTCATATGAAGCAAAGAAACATTAGAGGAAGTGGGATCAGCAAGGTTACCATAATTATCTCTCTCTTCAGCTCTGATCTTGGCCAAATACTCCACCTTCTGATCTTCTTTTCCCTTGTATCTAAGGCTCCTTCTATGAGCTTCTTCCTTCTCTTCCTCAGTCTCCTCAATACTTGGCACTCCTTGAATTTCAGTGATTCTTTCTCCAAAGTTTTCCACAGACTCTTGACTGGCATTATAATCAGTAGGTTCATTGTATTTTCCAATGTCAGATTCTTTTTTCTGTCCATCAACCCCTTCATCAATCTCATATTCAACCATGTTAGCCAATTCCAGCTTATATTGTTCCCTGTTTGTAGCATCCTGTAAAAGTTGCTGGATAACTTCTTGTTGCTGTGCAAATTCAATCTGCAGTTTCTTCTTGTCAGCTTCCAGTTCAGCAATCTTTTTCTCTTGTTTAGCCCAAAGAGCAATCTGTCTAAGTTTTTCTTCTTCCAAAGATTGTATCCTTGCAAGCATAAAATCCCACTCTGACTGCATATTGCTTTTTTCCATCTTTAATTCTTGTATCATTGGTCCAAAAGAGTTTTCAATGCTGTTTTTAAGCAGATCATTCTTTCTGTTAATTTCCTCAATCCGAGCTAAAGACAAACTCCCCAAGGTGATGTTATCTTTACCACTATCATATTTTCTGCTTCTTTTTCTAAAATCTTCCTTCAGAGCTCTTTCTTCCAAGTCAGCACTAGCAGTCTCATTTCTCTTTGAGTCCTTATACCAGCCCATCTCCACTACAGTGTCTAATTTTGTTTCAATCCTGAACATGAGCAGTTCCTTAGAAGTAATTTCAATAAATGGGGGAATCTTCCCCACATCCCTTACTCCACATTTGGCTTTAACTTTCTCCTGGTTTATAGTATCCATGTCAATCTCCAAAAGAGGTCCAATAGCAGCAGCTACTTCACACATACCAAAAAAGTGTCTGAAGCAATCAGGTACATTCCCAAATCTGACCCAGGCAGTGTGTAATTTTCCAATGGCTTGGTGATCCAGGGTCCAGCTCTACACTTTGATAATCACCCCAGTATTCAGAAGGCTGAAGTAATTGAACTTTGCCAATTCAACAAGTTTAGCTTTATTGGGAAATCTCATCAGGTAACAATCAGGTCCATATTCTCTGGTTCTCCATTGCCACCCCCAATTGAACATATCACTGAAGGCCTGCAGAAAATCAGTCTCATTTATCTGTCCAGATTTGATAATCACCACAGCCAAAGGGTTAATATGTTCTGCAGCCAAACCATCTTTAGAACTTTGCACTAACAGCACACCTAATCCCTTGGTAGCATATCCCACATACTTGGGAACCGGCTTCATCTGCTTAAGCCAACTGTACTCGTTAATGATGTGATTATCTCTTCCACAAATCAGACAATGTCCCACTCGGCATTCTCTGGTAGAATGCCTAGGATCTTTGCATTTGCCACACACTATCTTGCTAAACCTATCACCTTACTTACTCTCAGCTGCATAATTCTGAGGCTTCCCCACTTTTCCAGCATCTTTTTTTCCCTCACCAGTCTTGTTCTGACCACCTCCCAGTCCTCCATTGTTCCCAGCAGCTCCAAAATTCCCAGACATCTTGCCCTCAGAGGTGCTTTTACTTATCTCACTACCTCCCATCTGGCTGGGTTGAGTAATCATTCCACCCCCTGCAGTCATAGTCTGTGCCAGTTGGGAAAGTAGAGCCCCTAGCAATTGTTGTTGCTGAGATGGATCAAAAGGTAGAATAGGTGCACCAGAAGATGTGCTTCCCTCTCCTCCCATCTTCTGTAGATCCCCAATCGCCAAATTGCCACCAGAAGATCCCCCAATTTCCATTTGCCCTACCTTCTCCTTTCACACTTGAGCCCCACTCTGCACATCCAGATTATTGCCACTAGTCACTCCATTTCCTCCAGAAAAATTGGTGTTCTGTTGACTTCCTCCTCTAACCAAATTATCTTGCGGAGGGATAGATAAATTGTTCCTAGATCTATCATTACTACCTCCCGAGCTATTGGTACTCTTTCTCTGGAAATGATTCCCAGCTCTTCCTCCACCTCTATTGAACCTCCCCCCTCCAAAATTTCCCCCAAAATTCCCAGACATCTCCTGATCAGCTGGCGGCGCAGGCAGAAACCCTAACTCCCCAGGGATCAGCAAGGTCTCCCCATCGCAGTGGTGGGTACCCTTATATATGCTGCCCCCAGTTGGACAGGTTGGTAGGCCGCCCGCATGGCCCAACAGGCCCACTCCATTAAGGCCCATGTCTAAATTAAGATCCAAAGATCTACCAACCAGACCTCCAAAACATCTCAAATTTTTGTCTGTACCAAATCCACTTCCCTCCCAAATGTCCTTTTCCTCAGCCTCCATCACCTCCAAATGTACAAGTGAGGATCCAAGAGCAATTTCCCCAAAATCAATCATATGTTCATCGAACTGATTTATAATCGGAGGGAAATAATTTTCTCTGAAATGATTTTTAACCACATTGCCACCAGCCACCTCCCCAGCCATAATCTCCCCATAATTTTTATACCACATTCCAATTCCCCACAATTTGCTCGATCCCCTCTCCTTGACAACATCACTAGCCCCCAAATCCTGGGACTGAATGTTCATATGTCTATCATTCTTATCAGAACACTTTTACCCTTTTCCTCTTTTTTTTGATTCATCCCCACCAATATGTGAAGTAGAAATCAAGTATTTAGAGGGATTGCCGAAATTACCTGAACCATCCGACGACGAATCCCCCTCCTCGTCATCAGAATCCGCTCCGGCTAATAGCCAAAATCGGCTGCCAGCCGGAGAGGTTCCTACTGACGGGAGAGGGCCAGGATCCTTGCTGACCGACGCGGGAAGCGCGGCAAACGGCGAGGAAGCGCCACCGTCACCTTCTTTTTCGCCTTTCGCGGCGCCACGCCTTCCTCGTCCGAGATCTCTATCGGCATCGCGCTGGTCCCTGG
Source organism: Elymus sibiricus (assembly GCA_039707655.1). NCBI lineage: Eukaryota > Viridiplantae > Streptophyta > Magnoliopsida > Poales > Poaceae > Elymus > Elymus sibiricus. Next base: position 394,803,951 of record CM077674.1, read on the forward strand.
CGCCGCCAGTCCCATCACCACCTCCTCTTCTGCAGCATGAGGAAGGTGGAGTCCGAAGTTCCTCGCTGTCCATTGCCGCCCTTGCCGCGAAGGCCTCGTCGTTGAGTTCCTTTGCAGTCGGGAACCATGAATCGATCTCCCGCAGTCGCCCCATCTTCTCCGCATCTCCTCCTGCTATCTCCACCATCTACTCCTCCCTCCTCGACATCTCGCTCTGGGTGGAAGGATGAACCTCTCCCAATCTGGCGCTCGCCTAGATCTGAGAAGCAGAGAGAGACAGACGAAAATGAAGGGACTTCACTAGACTCCCCACAACTCGAGTAGTTAATATCCAAACCCACCGCGCCGGGCAGCCCGCCATTACTGACCTCGGGAACCGCGGTGCACCGCGCAGCAGGGTCGCGACTCGTGCCAGATGGCAAGGGAACTGTACCAACGTACTGTTGGAAATATGCCCTAGAGGCAACTAATAAAGTGTTTATTATTATCATATTTCCCCATTCATGATAATGGTTTATTATTCATGCTAGAATTGTATTGACCGGAAACTTAATACATGTGTGAATAGATAAACAAATACTGAGTCCCTAGTAAGCCTCTACTAGACTAGCTCGTTGATCAAAAGATGGTCAAGGTTTCCTGACCATGGACATGAGTTGTCATTTGATAACGGGATCACATCATTAGGAGAATGATGTGATGGACATGACCCAACCGTTAGCATAGCAAATGATCGTTCAGTTTATTGCTATTGCTTTCACTATGTCAAATACACGTTCCTCTGACCATGAGATCATGCAACTCCCGGATACCGTAGGAATACTTTGGGTGTATCAAACGTCACAACGTTACTGGGTGATTATAAAGGTGCACTACAGGTATCTCCGAAAGTGTTTGTTGAGTTGCATGGATCGAGATTGGGATTTGTCACTCCGACTATCGGAGAGGTATCTCTGGGCCCTCTCGGTAATACAGCATCACAGAAGCCTTGCAAGCACCGTGACTAAAGAGTTAGTTGCAAAATGATGTATTACGGAACGAGTAAAGAGACTTGCCGGTAACGAGATTGAACTAGGTATTGGATACCGACGATCGAATCTCGGGCAAGTAACATACCACCGGACAAAGGGAACAACGTATTTTGACATATAAGGTTCACCGATAAAGATCTTCGTGGAATATGTAGGAACCAATATGAGCATCCAGGTTCCGCTGTTGGTTATTGACCAGAGAGTCGTCTCGGTCATGTCTACATCATTCCCGAACCCGTAGGGTCCGCACACTTAAGGTTCGATGACGATATAATATTATATGAGTTATGTGATTGGTGACCGAATGTTGTTCAGAGTCCCGGATGAGATCACGAACATGACGAGGAGTCTCGGAATGTCCGAGAGGTAAAGATTGATATATTGGAAGATAGTATTTGGCCTCCAAAAAAGTTCCGGAAGGTTCCGGATATTTATCGGAGTACCGGAGGGGTTACCGAAACCCCCCGGGGAGTAGCATGGGCCACATGGGCCTCATAGGGAAGGAACACCAGCCCACCAGGGGGCTGGCGCGCCACCCCATGAGGGATCCGAATTGGGCTGGGGATTTGGGGGCCGGCCCCCCCTTTCCTTCCCTCTCTCTCTCTCTCTCTCCCTACTCCTAGTAGGAGTAGGATTGGGGGGAGGGTGGCGCCACCACCAAGGGGAGTCCTAGTAGGACTCCTCCCCCCTTGGTGCGCAGCCCCTTGGCTGCCTCCTCCCCCCTCCCTCCTTTATATACGGAGGATGGGCACCGCTTGGAGACACACAATTGTCCCATAGCCGTGTGCGGTGCCCCGATCTCCGTTTTCCACCTCGGTCATATTTTCGGAGAGCTTAGGCGAAGCCCTGCCGGAATCACTTCACCGTCACCGTCGCCACGCCGTCGTGCTGATGGAACTCATCTACTTCCTTGACGTCTTGCTGGATCAAGAAGGCGAGGATCGTCACCGAGCTGCACGTGTGTAGAACTCGGAGGTGCCGTACGTTCGGTACTCGATCGGTGGAGCTCGAAGGATTATTCGACTACATCAACCGCGTTGTGAGACGCTTCCGCTAACGGTCTACGAGGGTACGTAGACACACTCTCCCCTCTCGTAGCGATGCATCTCCATGGATAGATCTTGCGTGAGCGTAGGAATTTTTTTGAAATTCATGCTCCGTTCCCCAACAGTGGCATCCGAGCCAGGTCTATGCGTAGATGTGATTTGCACGAGTAGAACACAAACGAGTTGTGGGCGTGGGTGTATACATATTGCTTGCCGTTACTAGTTGTTACTTGATTCGGCAGTATTGTGAGATGAAGCGGCCCGGACCGACATTACGCGTACGCTTACGTGAGACAGGTTTCACCGCTACGTGCACTCGTTGCATAAAGGTGACTGGCGGGTGTCTGTCTCTCTCACTTTAGTTGAATCGGTTTCAATGAAGAGGGTTCTTTTAGAAGATCAAAAAGCAATCACTACACCACGTTGTGGTTTTGCGTAGGTAAGAATGGTTCTTGCAAACCCGTAGCAGCCACGTAAAACTTGCAACAACAAAGTAGAGGACGTCTAACTTGTTTTTGCAGGGTATGCTGGTGATGTGATATGGCCAAGACATGATGTGATATAAGTTGTTGTATGAGATGATCATGTTTTATAAATTATCAGGCAATCGGCAGGAGCCTTATGGTTGTCTCTTTATTGTATGCAATGCCAACGCTATGTAATTGCTTTACTTTACCGCTATGAGTTAGCAGTAGTAGTAGTAATAGCAATAATTGGCGAGACGACCACGACGCTATGATGGAGATCAAGGTGCCACGACGCTATGATGGAGATCAAGGTGTCACGACGCTACGATGGAGATCAAGGTGTCACGACGCTACGATGGTGATCAAGGTGTCAACCCAGTGACGATGGAGATCATGACGGTGCTTTGCTGATGGAGATCAAAAGCACAAGACGATGATGGCCATATCATGTCACATATATATTGAATTGCATGTGATGTTAATCCTTTTATGCATCTTATTTTGCTTAGGACGACGGTAGCATTATAAGATGATCTCTTCACTAAATTTCAAGATAAGTGTTCTCCCCTAGTATGCACCGTTGCGAAGGTTCGACGCTTCTAAGCACCACGTGATGATCGGGTGTGATGGATTCTTTCGTTCGCATACAACGGGTGTAAGCCAGTTTTACACACGCAGAATACTTGGGTTAAACTTGACGAGCCTAGCATATACAGATATGGCCTCGGAACACAAGAGACTGAAAGGTCGAACATGAATCATATAGTAGATATGATCAACATGAAAGATGTTCACCATTGATAACTAATCCACCTCACGTGATGATCGGACGTGGTTTAGTTGATGTGGATCATGTTACACTTAAACAACTTGAGGGATGTTAATCTAAGTGGGAGTTCTTAAGTAATTTGATTAATTGAACTTCAATTATCATGAACATAGTCTAAATAATCTTTGCAATTGTATGTTGTAGATCAATGGCCCGCACTATAGTTCCACTGAATTTTAATGCGTTCCTAGAGAAAGCTAAGTTGAAAGATGATGGAAGCAACTATGCGGACTGGGTCCGTAATCTGAGGATCATCCTCATTGCTGCACAGAAGGCTTATGTCCTTGATGCACCGCTGGGTGCCACGCCCCCTGCAGGCTCGACAGCAGATGTTATGAACGTCTGGCAGTCGAGGAAAGATGACTACTCGATAGTTCAGTGTGCCATACTTTACGGCTTAGAACCGGGGCTCGAAAGACGTTTTGAGCACCACGGAGCATATGAGATGTTCCAAGAGCTGAAACTTGTTTTTCAAGCCAATGCCCGGATCGAGAGATATGATGTCTCCGATAAGTTCTTTAGCTGTAAGATGTAGGAGAATAGTTCTGTCAATGAGCATATACTCAAAATGTCTGGGTTGCATAACCGCTTGACTCAGTTGGGAGTTAATCTTCCAGATGATTCGGTTATTGACAGAATTCTCCAATCACTGCCACCAAGCTATAAGGGCTTCGTGATGAACTATAATATGCAAGGAATGAACAAGACGATTTCCGAGCTCTTCGCTATGCTTAAGGCCGCGGAGGTTGAAGTCAAGAAAGAACATCAAGTGTTGACGGTAAAGAAGGGCACCAGTTTCAAGAAGGGCAAGGGAAAGAAGGGGAACTTCAAGAAGAACGGCAAAACAGTTGCTGCTCCCAGGAAGAAACCCAAGTCTGGACCCAAACCCGAGACTGAGTGTTTCTACTGCAAGGGGACTGGTCACTGGAAGCGGAACTGCCCCAAGTATTTGGCAGATAAGAAGGCTGGCAACGTGAACAAAGGTATATTTGATATACATGTTATTGATGTGTACCTTACCAATGCTCGTAGTAGCACCTAGGTATTTGATACTGGTTCGGTTGCTCATATTTGTAACTCGAAACAGGAGCTATGGAATAAACGAAGATTGGCTAAAGACGAGGTGACGATGCGCGTCGGGAACGGTTCAAGAGTTGAAGTTATCGCCGTCGGCACGCTACCTCTACATCTACCCTCGGGATTAGTGATGAACCTAAATAAATGTTATTTGGTGCCTGCGTTGAGCATGAACATTATATCCGGATCTTGTTTATTGCGAGACGGTTATTCATTTAAATCAGAGAATAAAGGTTGTTCTATTTTGATGAATAATATCTTTTATGGTCATGCACCACTTGTGAATGGTTTATTCTTGTTGAATCTCGATCGTGGTGATACACACATCCATAATATTGATGCCAAAAGACGCAAAATTGATAATGATAGTACCACATATTTGTGGCACTGCCGCTTAGGTCATATTGGTGTAAAACGCATGAAGAAACTCCATGCAGATGGACTTTTGGAATCACTTGATTATGAATCATTTGAGACGTGCGAACCATGCCTCATGTGCAAGATGACTAAGACTCTGTTCTCCGGAACAATGGAGCGAGCAACAGACTTGATGAAAATAATACATACCGATGTATGCGGTCCGATGAGTGTTGAGGCGCGCGGTGGATATCGTTATGTTCTCACGTTCACAGATGATTTGAGTAGATATGGCTATGTCTACTTGATGAAGCATAAATCTGAAACATTTGAAAAGTTCAAAGAATTTCAGAATGAAGTAGAGAACCATCGTAACAAGAAAATAAAGTTCTTACGATCTGATCGTGGAGGAGAATATTTGAGTTACGAGTTTGGCAATCACTTAAAACAATGTGGAATTGTTTCACAGCTCACGCCACTTGGAACACCACAGCGTAATGGTGTGTCCGAACGTCGTAATCGTACTCTATTAGATATGGTGCGTTCTATGATGTCTCTTACCAATTTGCCACTATCATTTTGGGGTTATGCATCAGAGACAGCTGCATTCACTGTAAACAGGGCACCGTCTAAATCCGTTGAGACGACACCGTATGAACTATGGTTTGGTAAGAAACCTAAGCTGTCGTTTCTGAAAGTTTGGGGATGCAATGCTTATGTCAAAAGGCTTCAGCTAGATAAGCTCGAACCCAAAGCGGATAAGTGCGTCTTCATAGGATACCCAAAGGAGACCGTTGGGTACACCTTCTACCACAGATCCGAAGGCAAAGTATTCGTTGCTAAGAATGGATCCTTTCTAGAGAAGGAGTTTCTCTCGAAAGAAGTGAGTGGGAGGAAAGTAGAACTTGATGAGGTAATTGTACCTCCTCTGGATAGTAGTACGCCACAGAAAGAAATTTCTGTGACACCAACACAGACCAGAGAAGAAGTTGATGATGATGATCATGAGGCTTCGGATCAAGTTGTTACTGAACTTCGAAGGTCAACTAGGACACGTTCCGCACCAAAGTGGTACGGAAATTCAGTCTTGGAGGTTATGTTGTTAGACAACGGTGAACCTTCGAACTATGAAGAAGCGATGGCAGGCCCGGATTCCGACAAATGGCTTGAGGCCATGAAATCCGAGATTGGATCCATGTATGAGAACAAAGTGTGGACTTTGGTAGACTTGCCCGATGAACGGCGAGCTATTGAAAATAAATGGATCTTTAAGAAGAAGACGGACGCTGATGGTAATGTCACCGTCTATAAAGCTCGACTTGTTGCTAAAGGTTATCGACAAGTTCAAGGAGTTGACTACGATGAGACTTTCTCACCCGTAGCGATGCTAAAGTCTGTCAGAATTATGTTAGCAATTGCCGCGTTTTATGATTATGAAATCTGGCAAATGGACGTCAAAACGGCATTCCTTAATGGATTCCTTAAGGAAGAATTGTATATGATGCAGCCGGAAGGTTTTGTCGATCCTAAAGGCGCTAACAAAGTATGCAAGCTCCAGCGATCCATCTATGGACTGGTGCAAGCATCTCGGAGCTGGAATACTCGCTTTGATGAAGTGATCAAAGCGTTTGGGTTTATACAAACTTATGGAGAAGCTTGTATTTACAAGAAAGTGAGTGGGAGCTCTGTGGCATTTCTCATATTATATGTAGATGACATATTGTTGATGGGAAATGACATAGAATTTCTGGAAAGCATAAAGGGTTATTTGAACAAAAGTTTTTCGATGAAGGATCTCAGAGAAGCTGCTTACATATTAGGCATCAAGATCTATAGGGATAGATCAAGACGCCTCATTGGACTTTCACAAAGCACATACATTGACAAGATTTTGAAGAAGTTCAAAATGGATCAGTCAAAGAAAGGGTTCTTGCCTGTATTGCAAGGTGTGAGATTGAGTAAGACTCAATGCCCGATCACGGCAGCAGATAAAGAGAAGATGAGTGTCATCCCCTATGCTTCAGCCATAGGCTCTATTATGTATGCCATGCTGTGTACCAGACCTGATGTATGCCTCGCTAAAAGCTTGGTGGGGAGGTACCAAAGTGATCCAGGAGTTGATCACTGGACAGCGGTCAAGAATATCCTGAAGTACCTGAAAAGGACCAAGGACATGTTTCTCGTTTATGGAGGTGACAAAGAGCTCGTCGTAAAGGGTTACGTCGATGCTAGCTTTGACACAGATCCAGATGACTCTAAGTCACAATCTGGATACGTATTTATTCTTAATGGTGGAGCGGTCAGTTGGTGCAGTTCCAAGCAGAGCGTCGTGGCGGGATCTACATGTGAGGCGGAATACATAGCTGCTTCCGAAGCAGCACATGAAGGAGTCTGGATGAAGGAGTTCATATCCGATCTAGGTGTCATACCTAGCGCATCGGGTCCAATGACTATATTATGTGACAACACTAGAGCAATTGTTATAGCAAAGGAGCCCAGGTTTCACAAGAGAACCAAGCATATAAAGCGTCGCTTCAACTCCATTCGGAATTTGATTAAGGATGGAGACATAGAGATTTGCAAAGTACACACGGATCTGAATCTGGCAGACCCGTTGACTAAACCTCTTCCACGAGCAAAACATGATCAGCAACAGAATGCGATGGGTGTTAGATTCATTAAAATGTAATTGACTCTAGTGCAAGTGGGAGACTGTTGGAAATATGCCCTAGAGGCAATTAATAAAGTGTTTATTATTATCATATTTCCCCATTCATGATAATGGTTTATTATTCATGCTAGAATTGTATTGACCGGAAACTTAATACATGTGTGAATAGATAAACAAATACTGAGTCCCTAGTAAGCCTCTACTAAACTAGCTCGTTGATCAAAAGATGGTCAAGGTTTCCTGACCATGGACATGAGTTGTCATTTGATAACGGGATCACATCATTAGGAGAATGATGTGATGGACATGACCCAACCGTTAGCATAGCAAATGATCGTTCAGTTTATTGCTATTGCTTTCACTATGTCAAATACACGTTCCTCTGACCATGAGATCATGCAACTCCCGGATACCGTAGGAATACTTTGGGTGTATCAAACGTCACAACGTTACTGGGTGATTATAAAGGTGCACTACAGGTATCTCCGAAAGTGGTTGTTGAGTTGGCATGGATCGAGATTGGGATTTGTCACTCCGACTATCGGAGAGGTATCTCTGGGCCCTCTCGGTAATACAGCATCACAGAAGCCTTGCAAGCACCGTGACTAAAGAGTTAGTTGCAAAATGATGTATTACGGAACGAGTAAAGAGACTTGCCAGTAACGAGATTGAACTAGGTATTGGATACCGACGATCGAATCTCGGGCAAGTAACATACCGCCGGACAAAGGGAACAACGTATGTTGACATATGAGGTTCACCGATAAAGATCTTCGTGGAATATGTAGGAACCAATATGAGCATCCAGGTTCCGCTGTTGGTTATTGACCAGAGAGTCGTCTCGGTCATGTGTACATCATTCCCGAACCCGTAGGTTCCGCACACTTAAGGTTCGATGACGATATAGTATTATATGAGTTATGTGATTGGTGACCGAATGTTGTTCGGAGTCCCGGATGAGATCAGGAACATGACGAGGAGTCTCGGAATGTCCGAGAGGTAAAGATTGATATATTGGAAGATAGTATTTGGCCTCCGGAAAAGTTCCGGAAGGTTCCGAATATTTATCGGAGTACCGGAGGGGTTACCGGAACCCCCCGGGGAGTAGCATGGGCGACATGGGCCTCATAGGGGAGGAACACCAGCCCACCAGGGGGCTGGCGCCCCCCCCCCATGAGGGATCCGAATTGGGCTGGGGATTTGGGGGCCGGCCCCTCCTTTCCTTCCCCCCCTCTCTCTCTCTCCCTACTCCTAGTAGGAGTAGGATTGGGGGGAGGGTGGCGCCACCACCAAGGGGAGTCCTAGTAGGATTCCTCCCCCCTTGGTGCGCAGCCCCTTGGCTGCCTCCTCCCCCCTCCCTCCTTTATATACGGAGGAGGGGCACCCCTTGGAGACACACAATTGTCCCATAGCCGTGTGCGGTGCCCCGATCTCCGTTTTCCACCTCGGTCATATTTTCGGAGAGCTTAGGCGAAGCCCTGCCGGAATCACTTCACCGTCACCGTCGCCACGCCGTCGTGCTGACGGAACTCATCTACTTCCTCGACGTCTTGCTGGATCAAGAAGGCGAGGATCGTCACCGAGCTGCACGTGTGTAGAACTCGGAGGTGCCGTACGTTCGGTACTCGATCGGTGGAGCTCGAAGGATTATTCGACTACATCAACCGCGTTGTGAGATGCTTCCGCTAACGGTCTACGAGGGTACGTAGACACACTCTCCCCTCTCGTAGCGATGCATCTCCATGGATAGATCTTGCGTGAGCGTAGGAAATTTTTTGAAATTCATGCTCCGTTCCCCAACACGTACCAGCCGAAAAGTCACACCCATCATTGCGCCATCCACGGGAGTCGACCGTCCGGGCCTCGTCATTGAGCAGGATGAGCCGCTCTCCTCGCCGGAGCATAGCTCCTGGCCATAATTGGAGGAGATTCGCCGCCCAGAGGTCCGGGACAAAATCGTACGGCAAAGGCGTGTCAAGCGCGAGACATGTGTCGCAAGCCATCTCACCTCACATCATGACACAATTGTATGAAGATGTAACTTAGCCATTTCGGACAAACTTTGTTTTTAAACGGAGGCAAAAGACTTGCCTCATCCTAATTAAGCAGAAGAGAATTGCCTGGTTAATTCACGAAAAACCAAGCGAAAATCAACACAAACCGCTGAGCAGCACACATAGGTTACCCCGAACACACCTCTTCAAAGAGTGTCATAGTGCATAAACGTCGTCGTCATCACTTCTCCATGCAGGCGTCATCGCATAAAAATGCATGCTTCATAAAACATATACCCCACACATCAAAGGTTTGGTGTTTAAGCATAAAATATTTAGCCACAAAAAACACTTGCCTATACACCCCTAAAATATCATAATATTTAGATTGGAGAATCTTCACCGTTCTTTTTCTTTCTCTTTATTAATAATATATTTGATAGATATGAGCTTGAATTTAAATCATTTTCAAACGTGTGTGGCCAAGTGTGTAACAGTACTGAGCAGTGAGCTGATAGACATGGTATCTATTACTCCACGGACTTCTATGAAGTAGTAGGTCTTTGCTGCGGCGCTTGTTTCATTTCATTGGCCTTGTGAATCCATTCGATGAATGAGCTCTGCAGCTTTTGGGGTGCGTGTGCAACCCAGAGATTGAGGAAGGACCAGATCTTTTGGTGGCTTCTTGGCAGATTATTTTAGAAGCCCAACCAAAAATATTTTTTAGAAGCCTACTAGTTAAATCTTAATTAGCACACTTCTAAAAATATAAATTTAGTTGGGCTTCTAGAATAAGCTGGGTAAGGGGCAACTTATTCTAGCTTATTCTATAAGCCAGCAAAAGAACTAGCCCGAAGTCTATGACCACCTGTATCCACCTCTCTAGCTTCGGGTCTCTGCGTCGCTGGATCGCTAACCTTCTTGTCCCAGCCTCTCCAATTTTCGTCGGTGGTATCTTCACCAAGCTCGTCTTCTCAACCTGTAGGAATGCAGTGCCATGCTTGGACTTCCAGAACATCTGATACGCCGTGGCTTCGGGCCTCTTGTGAAGGCAATCTATCGCCTTGGGGAGCATCACCTCGTCCAGCTGTTCCAGGCTGATGTTTGTGTGCATGCCACTCTGCTCCTCGCCATCGATCACCTCGATCGCGGAGCTCTCGACCGCGGGCACCAGGTCCTCTGAAGATCCATGGGGGGAGAAGAGGAGCCCAAGTTTCAGATGTGGCACGTCCTTCAGACAGCCCCTTTCACCTTGGACAGTGCCCTTGCTTCTGTGCACGTTGTACTCGGACAGTGCTCACAGTGGGATGTAGCGCTGCAGGAACACTTCGATGACTGGCTCTAGAGAAACATCTGACGGTCTCGTTGTGCGTGTGGTGCCGCCGTGCCGCTGCTGCTGCAGGGCTGGAGCTCGTCGTGCTGCTTGCAGCACAGTGGGTTCGGACGAAACCATTGGGTCAGGCAGCTGTGGATGCTGTTCCAGTGATCCTTGTGGCTGGAGTCAAGGTATGGCACCCAGGAGTCAGGGTGGACGACACGAGCAAGCTTTTTGGCCCGCTCGTGGCCCGCTCGGTCCGGGCCGGCTCGGTCCTGGCCCGGTAAAGAAATCAGCCGGTCCGGGCCGTCAAATTAGGCCCGAGAAAACGCCGGTCCGGTCCGGGCTTTGACCGGTCCGCTCGGTCGGACCGAGAAAAGGCACAGCCCAACGCACGCAGTCGCACTCTGTTCGTTCGGTCGCTCAATCCCGACGCCGCCTCCTCATCCCATCCCGGCGCCGCCGCGCCGCCGCTGCCCACCATACAGCTGCAGGAGGGAGGGAGCGCCGCCTCCGCCGGCCGCTGACCCGCCGTTGCCGTCGTTGACCACCTGCACCTCCTCCACTTTCCGCCATCTTGTCTCTCCCCTTAGTCTCGTCGACCAACACCTCCTTGTCTGCACCTGCACGCGGGAAAGGAGTAGTGGAGGAGTAGAGGAGGGAGCGCTGCACCTGCCCGTCGTCGTCGACTGTCGCCATCTCCCCCTACCCTCCGTGGACGCTATGGAGATGAAGGAGCAGCTGCAGCAGGTCTCGCGTACAATACAGTTTCGTCAGATATAGCCGTAAGTTGTTAGAATTCAGTTTCGTCAGACAATAAAGTTTTCTTCAGTTTCGTCAGTTTCGTCAGTTTCGTCAGACAATACAGTTTCGTCAGTTGGAGCCGTAAACTGATCATATTGCATGACGATCTCCTCCTCTGTCCTCTGTTTGCTTCATTTGCTTTCCAGAATCAAAAGGTGCCTACACAGCAGCTAAACACAACAAAAACAGACTCCCAGGCAACATGACCAGCCGGTCCATTCGGTCCTCTCGGGCCTAACCGAGCTGACGCTCACACGGTCCGGTCCAGAAAAAACGGCTCGCTGGACATCTCGGTCCGGTCCGGTCCGGACCGGCCACGGCCGGTCCAAAGCAAGGCTCGGTCAGGGACCGGACCGGCCCGGACCGTGTCCACCCTGACCCAGGAGAAGTCCTGCGTGGGCAGCCCGGCGAGCTCCTTCCTCGCAGACTCGGCCGTGGACCTGAAATGAGGGGTGACCAGCTGCAAGCACTTGATGGTGATCCCGACGACGTCCGTGCTCTGTGAGAGCCACAGCAGGATGGGGCCCAGGCACAGGTTCTTCTCCGGCGCCTCGTCGTCTTCGTACACGAAGAGCATCTTGGCCTCCACCCCGCGGTCTTCGAAGCTGATGGGACGGACGCAGAACAGGTGGTACTGGCTTCCCCGGACGAGCCTGTACCGTAGCTCTTGGCCGGCGAGGAGGCGCCCGATGAGAGGATCGAAGAACATGTATCCGCGTGGCGTGCCGCCGGGCTCAACGAACCTGAGGAACTCGATGGCGCCGTCGGCGAACCACTCGAACCTCCGAACAGCCGCGCCGCCGTCGGTGTCACGGCGGAAGAAACCGGTGACGAACGACCTGGTGGCATGGGCCAGCCGCCTAGGGAAGGAGGAGCTCCTGACCTCCTCCTCCTCCTTCTCCTCGTCTTCCACGGCACGCTGCTTGCACTTGTGCAGTGCGACGTCGCACTCCTGAGCCGCACGCTTCAGCTTGTGGCGCCAACGTAGCAGCGACGCGTCGTTGATCTGCCACTTGCCGGATATCTCGAGCGCCGCCTCCAGCTTGATGTGCGCCATCTCCAGCCTCTCCATCTGCTCCGTCCGCTCTGGTCTCTCTTCATGCTTGTCAATCAGACGACCAGATAAGATCTGGTTTACTGTCTCCCCGACAACCGAAGAGCTGACCATCTCCGCCATTGATTAGAACCTGATGACACGTACGGTTCCTGCTCAAAGACAAGTGATGAATACGCAAAGATGAGTAAAAGTCTCATTGATCCGATGATATGACACTGTAGAAATGTAGTACTGTACCGTGTACGAGAATTATAATCTCAACGTTGAACACGAGCAAAACTTGAGTGAAGTGGTCGTAAGATTATATATACTCCGTGACTACCGGTGGTGGAAGTGCACCGGGGTAGTGTCTGCCAGAGAGTGGTTCTATATATAGATAGATAGAGGGAATCAGGGAAATACCCTGGAAATTAACAGGTGGAACTTGGAAGTGTTTCGTTTACCAAGACTACGTTTAACAATGAATAGTAAGAAATGGGAATCATCCAGGTCTCTGTGCTGCTCATCAACATTGAATAAGTTAGTTATGGTAAAATCCAAGAGAGAACACACCGCCATGGATACGCTTAGACAGAGTCAAACGTAAGTTTTGTGCTGAAGTGAGCTTAAAGATTTGACACACATATGCATAAAGTCAAGGTCCTGGAACGGGAAGAAACTTCTGGAATAAATGGACTTTACTTTACAATTGGTCAAGATTATTGGAACTATACAAGGGAATAGGAACATCGTTTTTCTATAATTCTGACTGGGATGTTGACTGGTCAAAATCGGACAAAAACAGTCAAAAACCACCACAAGGTTGTTTATTGTCCGGTTTGAAAGTTGAAGGTTGTAAATTAGACGGTTTCGTAGTTCAGGGTTGTGTTTTAGACTTTGGTGGTAGTTTGAGATTGTAATATCACTAGTAGGGAAACCCCTTATAGGATTTTAGTATTAGCAGCGTTCTGCTATATCTAAACGCTGCTGCTTACTTGCCTAACCACCAGCAGCGTCCGGTCCAAAACTAGAACGCTGCAATCGTGTGCCATTTAGCGGCATCCGGGAAAACTAAACGCTGCTAGTTAGGTACCTGAAGGCAGACGGTGTGCCATAAATAGCCGGCAGCGTGCGGATATGATGAACGCCGCCAGTGTCACCACCTTTAGCTGCGTGTCGAGTGCGCTCGCACGCTGCTACTGTGACGTCTGACATCCTGTGTACGGACGGGCATGTGGGACTTAAAAACTAGCGGCGTTTCGCACGTTGGGACGCTGCTAACTTGTACAATCTTGTAGCGTGTGGCCCTTGGCAAACACTGCTAACTGTTTCGCCCAATAATTGACCACCCCTTCTTCTCCTTCCACCCCTCTCTCTCTCTACTTTTTGTCCGCACATTTTCATTAATAAAATGCATGAATACTGCCAGCAGCGTTTCCTGTAGTAACACACGCCCCTGTTATGCAGACTAGCAGCATGTTGTCGTGTTTGAATGCTGCTAAATTATTTTCTATATTAAATCCCCTTGAAAATTCAAAACAACAGTCAATAAATCCATAAGTGTACATATAACTATAAAATGGTGCATATGAAATGCCAACAAACTTTTGAAGCGAAATATATGACAACACTACCATCTCTCTCTCAAAGCAGACACACTTTTCTGAACTCTTCGGATTACCCGTGGTGATACCTACTTTCAGTTTGGAAGGAATCTATATTAAACTTTGGTTTAACAATATGTAATTTTAATCACTAATTCAAGTGTTCATATAATGTCAGGACGCCAAGTTTCAAGAATTTCGGAATGCGTTTAAATTTAAAAAAAATTCAAACGTCAAACAGGTAGCAGCGTTCTATTGAGACCTGCACGCTGCTAGTACTACAGCCTTTGCCGCGTGTGCTGGAAGCACACGTGGCTGGTGTTTGGTATACAAACCATCACGTATGTTAGCAGCGTTCCGGAATCACAGACGCTGCTAGTTCGTATGCATACAAACCGTCCCGCCCGTGTTTTATTAACTTACCGCTCCCGCTCACTCTCTCTTCTTCCTCTCACCCATCCCTTTGCTATCTCTCTCTCCGCCGCGCCCGCCATTCTCATCGTGCAATCCATGGCCGCCGGACTTTCGACGCCGACGATTATTGGTGGTGTTCGTGCCGCCGGCCGGCATGCACGCGCCTAGCTAGTGTACTGCCCAAATTAGCACTAGCAGCGTGCCAAACAGCATACACGCTAGTAGTGGTATACCACTAGCAGCGTTCCTAGAGGCGCGCACGCTGCTAGTGCAATACCACTAGCAGCGGTCGAAAGAGGAAACGCTGCTAGATCTACCTATCTAGCAGCGTTTAACAGTGCACAAACGCTGCTAGCTTATTATCTTTATATAAGTATCGGGCGGGCTTGGGGAAATTTCCCTAATCTCGCCCCTTCTTTGCTCGAACCCTAAGCTCGCCCCAGCCGCCGCCGCGACACGCCTTCGCCCCAACGGCCGCCGCCGCGACGCGCCGGAGTCCCAGCGGCCATCGCGACGCTCCTTCGCCCCAGGTGCCGCATCGTCGCACCTCGCCGCAGGCGCCGCCGCGTTGCGCCTTCGCCCCAGCCCCGCATCCCGCCTTCACCCGAGCCACCGCATGGCTCGAGCCCCATACCTCGCAGTGCCGCCACTCGTCTTTGAGGTTAAAATTACTACATTAGTTCGGGTTGGGTGATTTAGATAGGTTTTGTGCTTAGATAGTTGTAAGTAGTTTAATTTTTGGCACAGTTAACTCTTGCACAATTGTTAGTTGTGGGTGATTTAGATAGGCTTCGTGCTTAGATAGATGTAAGCTCGTTTTTTTGGCAACATTTACTCTTCAACAATAGTTAGTTCTAGTGGGTGATTATAGATAGGCTTAGTGCTTAGATAGTTGTAAGTAGTTGTTTTTTTGGCACAATTCATATTTAGCACCTGCCGTATTTGATTTCTTGCTTAGATTTTCAATGTATATAAGACTGTAAAATTAAACCTAAAGTGTAATAAGAACTCAGCAACTTTTCATTAAGTGGTTTGATTTTTAAGTAAGAATTGTTTGATTTGCAATGTATATTAAGACCGTCCAATTAAACCCAAAGTGTAATAAAAACTTAGCACCTCTTATCTGACTTGTGTGTTGACTTTTAGTCCGATGGGGCTCACTTTGTGATAGTTTGATGTTCTTGGAGGAATGGTACCGACGGTTGTCGTAGGGGGTCGTTCTTTTCTTCTCCTTACTCTGCCGACCTTGGTAACAAGGAAGGAAAAGAAGGAACGACCATCACCGACTATCGAAATACCCGTGAGGTCATTGTTGAGAGCTGGTTGAAGGATACCGACTGTTGTCGTAGGGGGTCACTGTTGTACTTCTCCTCCTCTGAGACAATGGTAAATCAGGAGGGAAAGTACAATAGTGACCATCACCGACAGTCAAAATACCCGTGAGGGAGAGCTCAACATATATATACACCACCACATGAGAGATGAGATTTCTTGAAGGGAGCCTCGATGGACCAAAAATCAACTCACATGCCTAATGATTAATTGATTAATTACTGTCAATCCAGTGGCAATGTTAGGTGTCCTCTGTTCTACTATTTCTTTTGTACATGTTTGCATAATTTGTTGGCTCCTGAGTCCCATTGCGTGCTCCTTCTCTGTCTAGTATTGTTCTACGATTGTTAAGAATCCAATTAATTTAATTGCATCATGCTAGTACTACAATTACGGCCCTTTGCTGATTTTTCAGGACGTTCGCCATCGACTCCATGCCTCCTCATCGTCGTCAGGCCTCCCGTACCGCACCATCATCCTCCACTCCTCCGCGAGAGGAGCCGCGAGGGCCTTCTCAATGGGTGCCTCCTCAATGGGTCATGGCGTGAGCAGTAAGGATTTATGACACGGTAGATAAATGGTGGGAGTGCTAGAAGGAGCTAAAGAAGATGGAGGCTCTAGCACATGAGAGTACGGACATGGCAGAGGACTTGCAAGTTTGCAAAAATCGCATGCTTAGTGAATTGAGAAATGCAGCAGACATTGTCAGATTGGAGGCCAACGACGAAGAGCGTGCACGGATGCCAGTTCAGAGAAGACCAGAATTGGTCCTCAGATGGGCACAATACGAGATGAAATCTCCGATTCGGGTTCAGAGAGCCCGATGGGGATGTATGTTGGGGCTAATGCCGCCAAGAACGCCCCACCCACCACCATGGACGATGGATAGAATGCCCCAACCAGCACCGGTCGTCCGACGAGTAGGTGTTTGGAGAGTGCAGCTTTGAGAACATTGCTATTTAGTATGCATGTTAGTTAAGTGTCTTGAACTTATGTTAGATAATGTTCCATTATATTTTGCTAGCCCAAAAAGGTGTCATGGAAGCATAATTAATCTTTTGGCTCATAAAAGCTCCCATGGCACCATGTTGGGCTACAAAAGTGGCAGAAAAGTTAGTTAGAAAAATCCTCGTATGGTATGACTACTATGTGTAGTGGTTGTTAATTAAATCTGTTGTACATTTGCACTTTGTGGTAGAACTTGAATGAAAGCTACCAATTGCACCAACTGGGTTATATTATTTTGTTTGGCAGCAAAATAGGATCAAAATGCTGCCAAACAAAATAAATGATTTTATTTTTTTATTCGGAAAATTTAAATCAGCAGCGTGTAAACGAGTATCATCGCTGCTGCTTTGCCTCTAGATTAGCAGCGTTCCTCGAGAGAGAAACGCTACTAGTGCTTTACAAGTTAGCAGCGCTCGGAGGTAAAAGCACGTTGCTATTCCTACTCACCACCAGCCACGTTTTCGCAGCTGAAACGCTCCTAAAGTAACACAAACTAGCGGCGTCCGATGGGAACGCTGCTAGTTCACATGCACTTGCAGCGTTCGGCCCGCGCGCTGCTAGTCTGAACTCACTAGCGGCATTGTACTAGCGGCGCGCAACCCGAACGCTTCCAGTCATCAATATCGAACGCCGCTAATTAGGGGTTCCTGTACTAGTGTATGAACTTCTCTCGACGAAACATGCTGCCTTTTTTTTTAAGTTATAGGATCTAATGGTTTGTATGCGTGCACTTTTTGAACAATGATGAATGCCAGATACGCCATTATTAACTTTCCGAAAGCCACCATATAAAACAAAAATCCAGAAAGCCACTATGTTGCTATTAATAACTTTTCGAACTCTAATATTGAAGCACTACATGTTTGCAGCAAAAGTTTTTCTAGTTGATAGTGTATGTTAGAGCATCTCCAACGCCGACCCCCAAACCTCCCACATCCGTGTGGACCCAGCTGTCCGGACCCCGCAAGCCATCCAACGGCGTCCCCCATCGGTTCGCGGAGCAGTCCGGACCGCGCCGCTTTCCCGCAAACTGGAACCAAATCAGGGGGGCTTTGTGGGAGTTCGGACAGCAGCCACGTAGGACTCCGACACCCAAGGCCCACCCAAAACAAAGGCGGAGCCCCACTTTTATAGCTGGACACACTGTTTCCGAGGTGAAATCCCCCATTCTCAACACTCTCCTCTTCCATCCCGCCGCTCTCGACCCAATTTCCGCCCTTTTTTGCGCCACCGCCGCCGCATGGACCTGTACAAAAAGCTACCGGAGACGGCGGTGGTGGAGGATCTGGCGATAACGCTCGCCTGGAAGATCAACTCAGAGACATGTACTGTTGGGAAACGTAGTAGAAAACAAAAAATTCGGCCTACAAATCTAGTTCCCAGGATCACTATGAAGATTATGCATACAAGGTTAGATCTGATCTCACCAACAAACGAGTTGCAGTGGACGACGGGTTGGTGAAGATCATGTTCTTGACCTCCCTTGAACCGTCCCACGATCAGTTAAGAATCAAACGTACGATTCCTCTGACGGATTGCACACGTACGAATCCTTTGATCCAGCAGGGCTTCGCCGTCCAGAGCTATGCCATGCCGGAGTAGAAGTAGAGGGAGGAGCAGCCCTACGGGGAGGGTGATGGTGGAGAACTAGAGAGAGAGAGGGAGAGGTGCAGCCAAGGGCACGAATAACTTGTGTGTTTGGGGCTGCTCTCTCTCCCTCTATTTATAATTGGCCGGGGAGGGGCCAACTTGGAGAAGGGGGCAGCAGCCCCAAGGGGGGCGCCCCATCTAGGGCTTCCTCCAAGTGGTGCGCCCCCTCCCCAAACCCTAGGGCGCCACCAGGTGGCTTGCCCACCAAGGTTAAGTGGGGCGCCCCCACTATTGGGCCCCTAGGGCCCATGCGGCTGGCCCCACCTTGGGCCTTGCCATGGGACAAGCCCATGGCGCCCCTAGGACTGTTCTAGGAGGTTCCGGTAAATCCCGGACCCTCCCATATCCTCTAGTGGACTTTCTACGGTCTCCGAAACTTTTCCGGTTCACCGAAACCTCTCCAGTTTTCCTCCGAAACACTTCCGGTTCTCTCTCAAAACGATTTCTGTTGTCCCTGAAACTTTTCCAGTGACATTCTCCAAGACTCCTAACTCAGTTACTACTCAACAGATCAAATTCATCTTAAGTGTGTGACCCTGCAGGTTTGGTGAAATATAGACATGAACAAAACTTCCTTTTGTTCAATGATCAACAGCGGAACCATGGACATCCATGTTGACCCCTATACTCACACAAATGATATTCGAGTGAACCTATGGTTATCATATGCTATTCCTTTTGCTTCGCGATACTTTACAAAACCAGAGGTGAGATATGTCGGTATCCTCTTGAGTCATTCTCATGCTCACTATACCAGTCTCCTCGTTACCGGTTTTGTTCTTGTTTTCTCGTTATCATGTTCTGGCATCCCTGTGACTAAATCACCTATGTCTGGCCAGACAATGATGGATGCCATCACACCGAGAGGGCCCTAAGAATATCCATCGTCAGAGGAGCAAACCCCACTCTTGAGCTATCTTGCCCCTTGTCATACTTCCCAATGAACCTGTAAGTTGCCGTTATGATCACCCTGTTATGGATGACGTTGGAACAACCCCAAAGCGCATCGTCCGGTATGAAGTGACTCGATACTCTCATGGTCTAAGGAACTGAGCATAGTTAACTCTCCGTGTTACGAACTTTAGACTTGTGACGATGACATCTCAAAGTATAACATACAAGTTGGGTCAATTCAATATGATAGTTCCTCTAACATCATACACTCAAAGTTGCCGGCATCCTTGTTACTCTTAACGTATGCCCATGATCAGGAAAATATAACCATCATGCAACACTTGAGCTAGTCCTAGAGGCAAGACTAGGGATCAGGTTTTACCATTTATAACTCTACACATGCTTATGGGTTTTCCTTTGAATAACATATTCAAGAACCATAGCAGTTATAGCATAGAGTATAAACATTTAATTATAAACATGCAAATAAATAATACAATTATTATTGCCTCTAGGTCATATTTCCAACAGACTCCCACTTGCACTAGAGTCAATAATCTAGTTTGCATTACTTCTTTTACACCAATGGCAATCCGGTGTTGTTCATGCTTTGCTTGTGGTATAGACTTCGTCCTATCGGATCTGACACATTCAAGTCCGTGTGTATCTTTGTATTTCTATGCATCTTTCATGCTTCCACAAAAATTCAGAATTTGCGTGGAATTAGCTTTGTATATATTGAATCACTGGCACGACCTTTGATTACTTAGACTGAGCTATGGAACCACTGTATAGAATAGTGTTCCATTAGCATAATCTGTCTAGAAACCATACCAAGTTCATAAATGAACTATTTGATCCATTACCCTCCATTGTCGCTTCCAAACTGACAACATACTTAGCTTTCATCATAGAATTCGCCACAGTAACCTATTTGGACCAATTCCAACTTACTGTGCCACCATTTAATGTATTACGCACATCCTTTAATTGAAATCAAAAATCGCTTGGAGCGCTGATGAAGACTTCATCAATGTAACTACTTACAACGAGTCTGTATTGATGTAACTCCTTACAACAATCTCTTCATTTTCTCCGTATGCGAGAAACATGTCATCTTTCTTACTTTAATACTTAACGACATTTTCACTATTGTCCTAAGATCAATACCATGATCACTTTGGTAACTTACAACTTATTTTGAGTCAAGACATATCTGGTTGTTTACATACCATGGAATACATGATTAATTCACAACACAAGTGTGAGTGAAATCTCAATCATGTATTTTGCTCATCAGTATTTCAGGATACTGATTCTTGCTTAAAATTCTTTCCACGTGACCTCGGCAAGAAACTCTTCTTGACGTTCTTCATACTAAACCATTTTAGTATCTTGTCAAGATGTATTTTGGCTAAGCCCTATCAGGCACCACTATCTCCATAGATTATTATGCCTAACATCAAGGCTATCTTGCCTAAGTACTTCATCAAAAAAACTATTTTCAATGAAGTCCTAATTCGTGTCAAGAAATTTATATTATTTCCAATCAACAATGTGTCATGCACACATAGTGCTTAGAAATATTATCATGCTCCCACTTACTTTCTTGTAAACACAAGCATCTTCGCTTTCCTTTATGAAATCAAATACTTTTACCATTTCATTAGAACGAAGATTCCAACTCCATTATGTTTGCTTCAGTCCATTCTAGGATCTTTGAAGTTTGCACACTTACTAGCATCCTCTTGATCGGCAAAATTACCTTGGATCATATCATATATACAACCTTGGTTCTATTTCCATCTTATGGAAATCCTTTTGACGTCCATCTATTATATCTCATAATTGAAATATGTAGTAATTGCTAGTTTAACCCGAACTGACTTTTTGCTACGATCAGACAATCCCGTCGTAGTCAGCTCCTTGAACTTGTCATGAACTATTTATAACAAGTCAAGCTTTGTAAAACAATTTTTATCTTTGTCAATTTATAGATCCATTACTATATGTTAGACTCAAAGTCTTTTGGAGGGTTCATCAAGTTCTAAACTTGATTCATGTATATGGATACTATCTTGGGTTATTATGGCATATAGCCATTCCCTGAGTCATGGCCCATCAACGCTTCTTTGTGTATTGTAGGTTGTTGTTTGTCTATCAAACAATATCTCATCCGCAAACCATAGAGGTTTGCACGATTTTTGCTTATCCTACGTGGTTCAGCTACAAGTTCGGCCGAAGTCTCTATATCTCATGTAGAGACTTCCGTATCAGTGGCAGTAGGAAATCTTGGAACTATTTCTAGTGTTTCCTTCCACTGACCTGGTTAAGAAGATTCTATAATCTCATCGAGTTGCAGTGTCCTCCCACTCACTCTTTTGCAGAAAATATTTTCTTAAAAAATTTACCGCACTTTGAGACAAAACACTTTGCATTGGCGTAGTGATAGAGGATTACCCAACTTTTGGGATAATCTACAAAGTAGCACTTATCTGACTTGGGACATAAACTCGTAAACACTTTTACTTATGTCTCATATTCCCAAATGTTAAGAAAAGACCAAATGGTTTGGCATACCATACCATATCTTATATGGTGTCACTTCAAAAGATTTGATGGCGCTCTTTTCAGTGTAAAAGCCGCAGTCTCTAAAGCATCACATTAAAAAGTAAAATGGCAAATTGTTTAATGTCATCTTTGATCTCACCACGTCATACATGGTTTGATTACATCTACTCAGACACACTACTCACAGTAGTGTTCCGGGAGGTGCAAGTTATGAAATTCTTTTCACAACTCATCGACAATCGCTAAACTTTTCATAACTCACAGTAGTGTTCTGGGAGGTGCAAGTTATGGATGTTCAACCTTGTCATCAATATTCATAACATACATCCTATTCACAATAGGAGTATGGCCTTTTATTCATAACATCAAACAACTATTGTTCTCGTATGAACAACCTCCTTGAAACCTTTGTGCAATGGGTTAGAGTGTACAATACTCTAAAATGAATTATGAAAACAAATACAGAGGTAATATGGTGATGGAAAGTATCATAACTTTTTACAAAGTTTCCAGCACGTATGTTTACCTCATTGTCTGCTAGTCATTTTAGGCCATAGTAATTCTTGCATTGAGTTGCAACAATATACAATTGGATCGGTATCTTGTGATCAATTATTAACCACAATACCGAAGAATTAGCGATTAACGATTTAATCACAATTACAAAAACTACATCTACTTGACCAACTTTCTCTACATCTACAATTCGTATGACATTCATACCTGAGCTGGACATTTCAGTCTTCTTTCTTTCTGCCTTTTACTTATAGTTTTAATTCCAATATTTCTCCTACTCACAGAAGAAGCACCCAACTTCAAGAGTGGTGTGAGCCCCGAACTTCCTAGGCATGTAAGTCATATTACACCCTTCGGACTTGTCTCTTCTCTTTAAGTTGTCATTTTATTCACCATCATTACATGACTAGCGTTCTTCTGGATTCTACTCATTTTAGTCTTTAAGCATAGTGAACACTTCACTCGAACTTGCAAGCAAACACTTCTTTGGATATCACATATCTTTTATTCTCTGTTTGTTTCTAAAAACAATTTCCAGTTCCAAGAATATCACATAACTATCCCAAACATTTTGAAGTTCGGGTTTCTTGGAAGCAAGCATACTGCACTTGACCATGATAGAATTCTAGCCTTTTGGATCGAAGGACATGAGTCTCATCATCCACAGGATCAGCGGGAGAGTATTGCAAGCATGCAATAGGACAAAAGTCCTTCTCGACACTTTTGAGGACGATCCTCACATTACGTTACCAATCGTAAAGATTCAACCAGTTAATAAAAATAGCCTATCAATTTCAATAGGGAAGGTGGAACCGCGAGCCATAATTCTACAACTATAATGCAAATTACACTAAAACATTGTTTATCATTAATTGCACTAGTGATTAAACTTATTTAATTCTTAAGTGTGCTCCCACTCAAACCAATATCTCTCATAATTGATTTGAGTGATTCAAGACCCTGATCTTATTCACAGCCATTGATGTGTGCATCACTGATGACGTGAACTTCAATCGATAGGCCAACTTGCTGATCACATCTCCATGTGACTCTTGTTCATCTTTCGATGCTTGTGCTCTGAGCTCAGGACTGTCCTGCTAGAACTTCAAGACAACCTAGTGCTCCTGCTGCGAGGTCTGACCTTCACGTGCCTTACACCTCACCGTTCGTTCGTACTCATGTGTATATGTCGTACCCCGAAAAGCTACATGTTATAGACGGTGCTACACTAGGGAGAGCACTAACTGTCGGGCCCATGGAACCCGGGGTATCCAGGCCCGTCTGCCTTTGGCCCAGGGCGCAACGCCTGGCATGGGCCCAGCGAGCCGTCACCGCCGAGGATCTCACCAAGACCCCTCACGAGGCCCTGGCCTCCTGAGGCCCCCTCCTCAGGGAGTGGCAAGTAACACTCAGCACCACCATCAACGGCCTCGGGAGGCTCTCTCACGAGGCGGCTTCCCGAGGTGAGCCTCACGAGGCGGCTCCCCGAGGTGAGCCTCAAGAGGCGGCTTTCCGAGGTGGCCTCCTGAGGCCCCCTCCCGCAGGCGCTCGAGAAGAAGGCCGTTCGGCGTGCCGCGCGGTCTGGAGCCCATCACGTGGGTGACGCGCGCGGCGACGAGCAGTAGCAGAGGCCGCGCCAGCAGGCGCGGATGAAGATGGTTTCCTCTTTCGTGTTAAGGGAGCAGGGCCAGCTATCTACTGTCGAAAGCAACCCCAAAGGTTGCCCGATCGGCGAAGGAAGACCAAGACGACGGGCGCGCAGGGCGGAGGTCATCACCGAGCCCACCGGCGCGTCATGGATCATGCTTTGGCAGGCGAAGACCACCTTTAGTCAGGATAGCCTGAGCGCCTGTCCCCTTTCAAAACCGCCAAGTGTGGCAACCCTTCCCGCCTAAGTTTTCCAGGGGGAAGAGGACCAAGGCTGGTATAAAGGACAGTGCTGCCACCGTAGAGGGGGATCAATTCCCTTGTCTTCAACCTTGTACGCGAGAACCTTCTTGCCCACGATAATCCCAACCACCAAGCAGGAGTGGGGTCTTACACCGCAAGGTGGCCCGAACCTGGGTAAACCGCTGAGTCCTCGCTCCGTCCCTCGCTAGCGCGCTCTCGCCGTCGCCTCGCCGTCGCTTAACCGTGGTAGGAGACGAAGTAGGTAGAACAAGCTCACCCCAGTGTTCGAACCTTTGGGTCCCCGGAGCCCGACTTCCGACATTTGGCGCGCCAGCTAGGGGTGCGCTCCTGTTCTTCTGCTCCGCCATCAGCCCCACCAACCCCATGGCCGACGCATGTCGCGAGCGCGCCGAGCGCAGGGCTGGCCGCGTGGCTCAGAAAGAGCCGGTGGCCCGTGGCTACCGCCGCCGCCCCGACGCCAAGGCTGCTGCCGCCATCGACCCCGCTGCCCGCGAGCAGCAGGCCTCCTCCCTGCACCCCTCCGTGCAGGCAAACGACCACACCTCCACGGCCTCCTCCCTCGCCCGCCATGGGCCGCCGAACCCGTAGGCCGTGCTGCTCATGGCGCGTGAGCTGTTCCGCTACCGTCCGGCTGACGCCTGGCTTGGCCGCATCACCGAGCTCGTCAACGCCGCCGGGGACGCTCCGGCGCCTTCCCACTCATTTCGCCCTCCGCCGTCTCGCGCTGGGGACCTGGCGCACGATGCTCCCCCGCCGCCTCCTCTGCGCGACGAGCGCGACGGGCCCCAGCGCAGCGGGCGGGTTCGTGAGCCGTCCCGCGGCGCGTCCTCGCCAGGCCAGGATGAGCCCGGCTGCCAGATCATCCGCCGCGCGCCCCCCGACGCGCGGGTGCTCCTCGAGCGGCAGCGCCAGCGCCAGGACCAGGCCGTTCGGGACGTTGCAGCGGCCGGGCGTCAAAACCGCGCCGCCCTCGCTGGCGGCGTCCCATCGAGCGGCGTGGGTTGCCGTGCCTTCACCCGCGAGCTGCGTCGCATGGTCTGGCCCGCGAAGTTCAAGCCTGAGCTGCCCCCACGCTACGACGGCACCCCCAACCCCACGGAGTTCCTCCAGCTCTACACGCTGAGCGTCGAGGCGGCGAACGGCGACGACAAGGTCATGGCGAACTGGTTCCCCATGGCCCTCAAGGACGGCCCGCGCTCCTGGCTCATGAACCTCCCCGAGGCTTCCATCTCGTCGTGGGCCGAGCTCTGCAGCCAGTTCATTGCCAACTTCAAGGGCACGCAGGACCGCTCCCTCACCATCAATGACCTGCGGCGTGTTCGACAGCGCCCTGACGAGACCCTCCGCAAGTACATCCAGCGCTTCAGTCAGGTGCGCAACAAGATCCCGCGCGCCTCCGACGCGGCCGTCATCTCTGCGTTCTCCACTGGCGTCACGGACATCAAGATGCGCGAGAAGCTCGCCATCAACGGTGAGCTCGACTCCGTGCTCGAGCTGCTCGACCTCGCCGACAAGTGTGCCAAGGCTGAAGAAGGCCGCCTCTTCGTCCACAACGACCCCGACGCAGCGCTCGACGCCGCCAAGGACAAGAGCAAGGACGTCAAGCGCAAGGGCCCTGCGGTGCTTGCGGCGGAGCCCTAGCAGAAGCGTGGCCGTGACCTCGACGAGCCCAGAAAGGACAACCGGCCGCTCTGCGCCTTTCACAATGTCCGCGCCCACAACACCTTAGACTGTCAGGAGCTCAAGCTGCTCCGCGACGAGCGCCAGGGCCGCCGAGACGACCGCAATGGCCGCGGCGCCGGCCGCAGAGGTGGCCGCAGCGGCAACCGCTGGGACAGCCGCAACAGTAATGGCAACTACCGCCAGGGCTGGCGTGATCAGCCTCGTGAGGCCGCCTGGCACGATCAGCCTCGTGAGGCCGCCTGGCGCGACCAGCCTCGTGAGGCGAATCCTCAGGCCAATGCCGCTCTCCCGCCGCGGCCACCGCCACCCCGGAGGGACGACGCCAACCGGCCTGACGAGGGCGCTGGGGGCTACCAGGAGCCTCGCGCGGTCGCCTACATCCTTGGCGGGTCCCAAGCCCCCGCGTCCATCCGCCACTTCAAGCAACTCTCTCGCGAGGTGTACGCCGCCCTCCCGAGGCCTGAGGTCGCGCGGCCCCTCAAGTGGTCGCAGTACGCCATCACTTTCGACTCCAAGGACCACCCCAAGTCCACGGCCTCTGCAGGTGCGCTCCCCATGCTGTGCACTCCCACCATCAGCAACATTGCAGTCACCAAGACCCTCATCGACGGGGGTGCCGGCCTCAACGTGCTCTCCGTCGAGACCTTCGAGACGCTCCAGGTGCCCTACGACCAGCTGAGGCTGACCAGGCCCTTTTCTGGGGTGACCGATGGCTCCACCATTCCGCTGGGCCAAGTGCGCCTCCCCGTCACCTTCGGCACCCGCAAGAACTACCACACCGAGCTCATCGACTTTGACGTGGCGCACATCGGCCTGCCTTATAACGCCATCTTGGGCTACCCGGCTCTCACCAAGTTCATGGCGGCCACCCATCACACCTACAACGTCCTCAAGATGCCCGGCTGCAGCGGCATCATCACCGTCGCCTGCGACGAAAAGGACGCGGCCAGCACCCTCGAGCGCGCCTACAAGGCTGCCGCTGTCACGCACCCGGCCGACGAGGACGCGGCCGAGCCTTCCGAGGCCGCGCCCGCTAAGAAGAAGCAACTGTTCTCTCAGGACCGCGCCGAGACGAAGAAGGTGTCGGTGGACAGCAGCGGCTCCGGCCCCGCCTTCACAATCGGCACAGGCCTCCCTCCTGCATAGGAAAGCGCGCTCATCGCCTTCCTTCGGGCAAACTCGGATGTTTTCGCCTAGAAAGCGTCCGACTTGTCCGGTGTGCCGAGGGAGGTGATCGAGCACCACTTAGCGGTGTGCCCCAATGCACGCCCGGTCAAGCAAAAAGCACAGCGCCAGGCGCCAGAGAAGCAAGAGTTCATCGTCAAGGAAGTCCAGAAGCTCTAGGAAGCCGGAGTCGTTCGTGAGGTATGCCATCCCGAATGGCTCGCCAACCCAGTCGTCGTCCCCAAGAAGGGCGGCAAGAAGCGCATGTGCGTCGACTTCACCAGCCTCAACAAGTTCTGCCCTCAAGATCCGTTCCCACTGCCCCGCATTGATCAGATCGTGGATTCCACCGCCGGGTGCGACTTGCTATGCTTCCTGGATGCCTTCTCAGGCTATCATCAGATCAAGATAGCGGCCGAAGATGTGGAGAGGACGTCCTTCATCACCCACTGCGGCGTATATTGTTACGTCTGCATGCCCTTCGGTTTAAGGAGCGCGGGCGCCACCTTCCAGCGACTAATGCGCATCACTCTGGGGCCTCAGATGGGGAGGAACGCGGAGACCTACGTCGACGACATCATGGTCAAATCTCGCGAGGCTAGATCCCTCATCGCGGACCTCCAGGAAACATTTGCCAACCTGCGCAAGGTCAACCTCAAGCTCAACCCGGAGAAGTGAGTCTTCGGAGTCCCCTCCGGCAAGCTCCTCGGCTTCCTAGT
Source organism: Elymus sibiricus (assembly GCA_039707655.1). NCBI lineage: Eukaryota > Viridiplantae > Streptophyta > Magnoliopsida > Poales > Poaceae > Elymus > Elymus sibiricus. Next base: position 394,832,044 of record CM077674.1, read on the forward strand.
CTCGCACCGCAGCATCGAGGCCAACCCAGAGAAGATCAAGGCCATCGAGAAAATGCGCCCTCCCCGAACCCTCAAGGAAATGCAGTGCTTGGCAGGGTGTATGGCCTCCCTAGGGCGTTTCATCTCCAAGTTTGGCGAGCGAGCCATGCCCTTCTTCAAGCTCCTGAAGAGGTCCGGCTCCTTCAAGTAGACTCCTGAGGCAGACGCCGCCTTCGAAGCCCTCAAGAGGTTCCTCACGAGCCCACCCATCATGGTCGCGCCGCGCTCTTGCAAGCCCTTGCTCCTGTACTTGGCGGCCACCCCCCAGACGGCCAGCATGGCGCTGGTGGCAGTGCGGGAGGAGCGCGTCTGTGCCAAGGAAAAACCCTCGGCGCCCCTTCAGGCTCACGAGCCCGCTGAGCCTCGCGAGCCCCCCGGGCCTCGCGAGCCTCCTGAGCCTCGTGAGGTCCCCGAGCCTTCCGAGCCTCGCAAGGCGTCTGAAGAGCAAGCTATCGCAACAACTACGCGCCTCGTCGAACACCCCGTGTACTTCGTCAGCACCGTGCTAAGGGCCGCGCGCGAGCGCTACCCCATGCAGCAGAAGCTCCTCCTCGCGCTCCTCGTCGCCTCCAGGAAGCTGCGCCACTACTTTCAGGGTCATCCCATCAAGGTCATTTCCTCCTACCCCTTGGAGCAAGTTCTACGCATCCCCAACACCGCCGGCCGCGTCGCCGAGTGGAACATCGAGCTGCAAGCCTTCGAGCTGGAGTTCTCCACCACCAGAGTCATCAAAGGTGCGGCTCTGGCCGACTTTGTGGCAGAATGGACGGACACGTATGAGGACGAGCCTCGCGAGGCCCAGTCCCTCCTGCCAGGGGATGAGGCGCCTGGCGGATGGACCATGCACTTCGACGGCGCCTTCTCCCGACAGGGCGCGGGGGCTGGAGTCATGCTCACCTCGCCAACAGGAGACAGGCTCTACTACGCTGTACAGCTCTGCTTCAGGCACACCGACAAGGTCTCCAACAACATCGCAGAGTATGAGGGCCTCATCGCCGGCCTCAAGGCCGCGTTCGCCCTAGGCTCTGACTATCAAGGGCGATTCACAACTCCTCGTCAACTTCTCCAACAAAAGCTACAAGCCCAAGGACGAGCACATTGCCGCCTACCTGGAAGAGGTACGTAAGCTTGAGAAGCGCTTTCTTGGCCTGGAGCTGCAGCACATCCCCCGTGGCAGCAACAAAGAAGCCGACGACATCGCCAAACGAGCATCACGCCGCAAGCCCCAGAGCCCCGGTGTCTTTGAGGAAAGGCTCCTCAAGCCATCTGCCGCACCCCCAGCCGCGAGCACGGCGCTCCTTCGCGAGGAACTCCCGCCCGCACCACCCACGGGCGCACCAGACTGTGGCCCGGCCTCAGGAGCTCGCCTGCTGCTGGCGCTCGAGCCTCAGGCGGATAGCTGGGCCGCGGAGTTCAAGGCTTATTTGCTTCGCGGCACCCTCCCGGAGGAGGACGCAGAAGCAGAGCACGTGGCTCGGCAGGCCACCGCTTACTGCCTACAAGATGGCGAGCTGTACCACAGGCGCCCCAATGGCGTCTCGCTGCGGTGCATCTCTGAAGAGCAAGTGCGCGAGTTGCTAGCTGATATACATGGAGGAGACTGCTGCCACCACTCCTCATCACGCACCCTCGTCGGTAAGGTTTTCCGCAGCGGCTTCTATTGGCCCACTGCTCTGCGTGACGCTACCGCACTGTTCCAAGCCTGCGAGGCCTGCCAATTCCACGCCAAGCAGATCCACCAGCCGGCGCAGGGCCTCCAGACGATCCCCCTCTCATGGCTCTTCGCGGTCTGGGGGCTGGATATCCTGGGGCCTTTCCCTCGCGCGGCTGGTGGTTACCGCTACCTCTACGTCGCCATCGACAAGTTCATCAAGTGGGCAGAGGTCGAGCCGGTGCGCACCATCCCGGCAGGCTCTGCTGTCAAGTTCATCAAGGGCCTCGTGAGCCGCTTTGGAGTTCCCAATCGCATCATCACCGACAATGGCTCCCAGTTCACAAGCGGCCTCTTCAAGTCCTACTGCGCCAGCCTCGGCACGCAGATCTGCTACGCCTCGGTGGCGCACCCGCGAAGCAATGGTCAGGCCGAGCACGCCAATGCCGAGGTCCTCAAGGGCCTCAAGACAAGGAGCTTCAAGAAGAAACTTGAGGCTTGCGGCAAGGGATGGCTCGACGAGTTCCAGTCCGTGCTGTGGCCCATCCGCACGACGACAAGCAAGCCTACTGGTGAGAAGCCCTTCTTCCTCGTCTACGGCGCTGAGGCGGTCCTCCCACTGGAGCTTAAGCACAGCTCCCCGCGAGTCCTTGCCTTCGACGAGGCGCGCCAGGATGGCTCGCGGGAGACCGATCTGCTGCTCCTCGAGGAGGGCCGCCGTCAGGCCGCCCTTCGTGCTGCGAGGTACCAGCAGGCCTTGCGTCGCTACCACAGCTGCAGCATCCGCCCTCGCACTCTCGAGGTCGGCGACCTCGTCCTGCGCAGAATCCTCTCCAGAGAGGGACTTCACAAACTCTCCCCTATATGGGAAGGCCCTTTCAGGGTTACTCATGTCTCCAGGCCCGGCTCTGCCCGGCTGGAGACGGAGGACGGAGTTCCTGTGCCTAACGCCTGGAACATCCAACACCTCCGCAAGTTCTACGCGTGACCCTCACGCGTACGAACGAAACGGGGCTGTACACGCCCCGGAGCCTCTCATTGCGTTCGCCTGATGGGCCCGCGAGAGCTCCCGCCAACGCCCAAGTGGAAGCCCCATGCTCCGCGCTGGCGGAACGATCGACCCGCGATCATACCCACACCCTGTGGAAGCCCCATGCTCCGCGCTGGCGAAACAATCAACTGAGGGCGCCCCACGGGCTACACCAACCTCAAGCTGACCCGTGCCGGACACGGCAGCACTCTTTTTCTCATTTTGGTGTGTAATTGAGGGCGCCCCACGGGTTGCACCAACCTCAAGCTGACCCGTGCCGTACACGGCAGCCGCATCTTTATTTGGTTATGTAATGTGTTGCTCTCTTGCTTCAGTAAAGTTTCCATTTCCTTATATGGCGTTTCGTTTTCCCCTTGCCTCACGAGCCCCGTGCGCTCACGACGTCCCTCATGAGCCTCACGCGAGTGGGGGCTGGACACGGTGCCTGTGCTCGGGTCAGTCCTAGCAGCACTGAAAAACCCAAGCAACTGGGCTCTGGCTCGCGGGCCTGCTCCGTGCACGCCACCCCACCAAAGTCCTTGGTGTCCTGTCTCCTCGCGTAATACTCATGAGCTAATCAACGAGCGCGCACTGTCGTTAAGTGCTCTGCGTGCAGTTATCTCAGGAGCAGGTCCCTTGAAGGATCTCGCGAGGTAGCACCCTCAGGACCTCAGGAGGCCAGCAGACACCGCCTCAGGGACGAACCCTCGGCGGCCGTCCCAGCAGGAGATCTCGCGAGCGGAATCCTCACAAGACGCACCCTGCAAGAGCTAAGTCTCCCATCTCGCGAGCCACCCTCGCCGTCTCTCGAGCCTTCCTCTCCGACGGCCTCACGAGCGCCAGTGTTCCTCTTGGCTCAAGCCAGTTGTGCGTTAAAGGGGGGCTCCCTGAGCATCGCGCCTCAGGAACCCTCACTAGGTCCCGGTGCCCCTCGCCTCCTGGCCTTGTTCAGGCATCGCGACCTGGCATACCAGCGACGGCTATGGCAGCTCGGGGGCTGGGTCCTGACAACGTAGAGCATCATGGCAAGCAAAAAGACAAAAACATGCCTTAAGAGAGAGCCTCGCGAGGGCACGAGCGTTCGTTACAGCAAAACATAAAGTGTTTGAACACCGAGGCATCGTCTTCACGCCCCCACGGGCCTCATCGATCTAGCGCAGGGTGACGAAAGGAAAAGGCACCCTAGAAGCTCGCGCTGTCGTCATCTTCGCCGGCACCGTCGTCGCCGCCAGAGCTCTCGCCGCTGCCACAAGAGTACTTCCCGAGTAACGCGCTCACATGTCCTTCCACCGCCCTCGCGAGCCCATCGTGAAGCTCCTCGGGGACGGGCGCTATCACTTTTTCAAAGTCAAAGTTGGGATCGGTGTGAAGGAGGTGGCTGAAGATGCGAGTCGCTGCCAGGGAGAAGAGGCTGCGGCACTCCTCCTCCAAGATACCATCCACCTCCTTGGCTCCGTCCTCAAGCCGTTCCACGAGCTTGGTGGAGAAGCCGACGTAGTCGGCATCGCGGGACTCGCCGAGGGCCCCAAGCCTTCCCTGGAAGATGGAATTCAGGGCGTCGTGAGCGCGGATCTCGAGGGAGTGAAGCGCCTTGACGTGTTCGCGCTGCTCCTGTTCCTGTTCGGCGGCGCCAGAGCCGGCCTGCGGCACGGCTCCCCGGAGGGTCTCCGCCTCGGCGATTGCCGCCTTGAGATCAGTGACCTCCTGCTGGAGCCGCTCGTGTTCTGACTCAAAGGCGTCCCTCTGCTGCGATATCGCCTTATCGCGCTCCTCGGCAAGCACCAGGCGCGCTTCCGCTACCTTCGCGTCAGCGTCCTCTTGGACCTTCTTCTCCTTGGCCTCCAATTGGGTGTTGGCCTTGGCAACACACTTCGTGTGAGCCTCCTGGGCATCGGCCAGCTGGTGCCCCAGCGTCTCCAGACGCTCCTTCTCCATGGCCTGCTCGGTCGCCTTCTCCTCGAGGCCCTCCGTGCGAGTCTCAAAGTCCGCCTCGCTGGCCGCGGCCTCCTTCTCGCGAGTGGCAAGGGCGCCTTCCCGCGCGAGGAGCGACTGCGCCTGCTCGGCATGTTGGTCTTGGAACTCTTTCAGGAGGGTCTCTGCTTCTTCGCGGCGCGCGGTGGCCACTTCGGCCTCCTGGAGGGCTCTCGCGCGAGCCCCCTCCGCTTCGGCGGTGTCCCTCTCGCACTGTGCGCGAGCACATTCGTCATGGCGCTGGGCCATATCGACAGCGACGCTGAGCCGGCGCCACCCGTCGGCAAGCTTCAGGCGCTCCTCGGCGAGGCACGTCTCCGCGTCCTGGAAGTCCGTGCCGAGCCGAGCAAGCGCGGCGTTGGCTTCGCGCAAGGCTTAAGGCCTGAGCAAAGCTCGGTCACTCGCGAGGACCAGGGGCCAGCCCGGGTCGGGCCCTCTGCCCCCCTCGTTCGGCCGCGGCGGTGCGCTACGGGGGCTCTCAGTGCCGGTCATGGAATGCCCCGCGACTCCTTCCCCTGCGCCCAAGGAGGCCCCCGGCGGGGGGGGGGGGGGGGTGGGCGCTTCGTACGCCCCGCTTCGGCGTCGGGGCGGCGGGTAGCCTCTCCATGCCCCCCGGCACCGGCGGCGGGCATCGACACCCCCTGCGGGCTGGGGGTAACCCTCGCCTTCGTCGTCATCTTCTTCTTCTTCTTTTTCTCATCCGCGGCAGATCTCCTGCGCGAATGGCGGCTCAGCTCCGGGCCCGGGTAAAGGAACAAGAATTAAGGGCGCCGGGAGGAGGCAGAAGGCTTACTCGTCACTGATGTGCCACTTCCTCTTCTTCTCCCCCGCGGACGGCAGGCCGACGCTACCCCCGCCGAGCAATGCCTCGGCGCCGTCGCTCGGGCCGTCGGGGCATGCCGCGGTAGACCCGGACGCGTCGTCGCCCACCCCGGGGCCCTGGGGGGCTTTGGCCCCATGACGGGCCTCAGGTGCTGGGGGCTCGCCCGCCCCTGGGCCGGGAGCCCCCTCCGCCGCGGGCTGGTCGCTCTCGGCATCGTCATCCTCGAGCCCGCAGATGAGCCGGCGACGAATGCGCAGTGGCGCCTGGCTGGCATCCTCCTCCGTAGCCTCCTCCGAATCTCCGCTGCCGCTGCTGCCTCCCGAGTCCACCTCCACCATGAGGGGGTTGTCGCGGGGCCCGACGTGGCCCTCCGGAACGAGGCCCCACTGGTCGAAGAGGGGCATTTCCTTCACCAGATCCGCCTTCTCCGGATAGCGGAAAAGCGGGAGCGCCCCCTCCGGCGTTTCCGCGGCAGGGGCGCTGAGCAGAATCGCCAGGACCCCGTCCAGCACGTCTGACCCCAGGCTTCCCGGCTTCAGCCTCATGGCGTCGCCCGTGCCGGCGTACTCCCACATAGGGCGCGAGTGCCGCTGAAGTGGCGCGACGCGCCGCCTCAGGTATTCCCTGACAACCGCCGTCCCCGACAGATTGGAGGCCCGGTGCGCCGCCATCCGCTCCAAGACGGGCTCCATCCTCGGGTCGACGAGCTTCTCGTGCCCCCACATGGAGATCTTCTCGGCCGGGTCCGTCGGGATCATCAGGAGCCGGTTGGTCTGGCGCGCGTCCATATAGACCCAGCGCTGCCGGTAGCCTTCCACCTTCTTCGCGACCCTCAAGTTGATAATGCCGTCCTCCATCCCCTTGACGGCAAGGAACGATGCGCATCAGGAGCGCTGGTCCGCTGCGGTTAGCCGCAGGCAGAAGAAGTGGCGGAAGAGCGCCACAGAGGGCATCACGCCCACGAAAGCCTCGCAGTAACAGGCGAACGTGGCCAGGAGGAAAATGGAGTTGGGTTGGAGATGAAGAGCATGAACCTGATAGTGGGTGGGTATGGCATAAAAGAAGTCCAAAAATGGCGGCACCAACCCGGCATATACACTGTGGAGGAAGAAGGGGTAGGCCGTCGCCCCCAAGTCGCGCCGCGCGCGTGACCCCGACTAGATTTGGGTCGCCGGGTTCTCGTTTTGGCTGCCGGCCATGAACGGAAGCACCCTGTCCAAGCCCCCTTCGTCGTCGATGGTGGAGCGCTGCAGCGCCGTCCCAAGGACGGGCGCCCTTGAGGACGGGGCCGCCTCCTTCCCCCTCTTGCCGGCGGGCGCCATCTGCGCGCCGGAGGCACGGATCGGGAGCAAGAAGAGGCAGAGTTCGAAAGGGGGAGACGCGAGGAACCACGCGCGAGAAGGGAAGGCGCAGAGAGGTGGAGTGTGTGAAGGAAGGCAATGGTGGCCTCGCGCCGCCCGTGCCAGGATTTATGTCAGCACGGCCGTTTCCGAGGCGTCGTGGAGAAGTGGGGGCGTCGCCCGTCACATCGTGCGCCACGCGTCGCGCCTGGCCGCAGGCGGTTAGGGCCCACGCCGTTTGGCCCCTCGGTAGGCGGGAACGTGCATGCCGTGGGCCCGGGGGCTACTGTCGGGCCCATGGAACCCGGGGTATCCAGGCCCGTCTGCCTTTGGCCCAGGGCGCAACGCCTGGCATGGGCCCAGCGAGCCGTCACCGCCGAGGATCTCACCAAGACCCCTCACGAGGCCCTGGCCTCCTGAGGCCCCCTCCTCAGTGAGTGGCAAGTAACACTCAGCACCACCATCAACGGCCTCGGGAGGCTCTCTCACGAGGCGGCTTCCCGAGGTGAGCCTCACGAGGCGGCTCCCCGAGGTGAGCCTCAAGAGGCGGCTTTCCGAGGTGGCCTCCCGAGGCCCCCTCCCGCAGGCGCTCGAGAAGAAGGCCGTTCGGCGTGCCGCGCGGTCTGGAGCCCATCACGTGGGTGACGCGCGCGGCGACGAGCAGTAGCAAAGGCCGCGCCAGCAGGCGCAGATGAAGATGGTTTCCTCTTTCGTGTTAAGGGAGCAGGGCTAGCTATCTACTCTCCAAAGCAACCCCAAAGGTTTCCCGATCAGCGAAGGAAGACCAAGACGACGGGCGCGTAGGGAGGAGGTCATCACCGAGCCCACCGGTGCGTCATGGATTATGCTTTGGCAGGCGAAGACCACCTTTAGTCAGGATAGCCTGAGCGCCTGTCCCCTTTCAAAACCGCCAAGTGTGGCAACCCTTCCCGCCTAAGTTTTCCAGGGGGAAGAGGACCAAGGCTGGTATAAAGGATAGTGCTGCCACCGTAGAGGGGGATCGATTACCTTGTCTTCAACCTTGTACACAAGAACCTTCTTGCCCACGATAATCCCAACCACCAAGCAGGAGTGGGGTCTTACACCGCAAGGTGGCCCGAACCTGGGTAAACTGCTGAGTCCTCGCTCCGTCCCTCGCTAGCGCGCTCTCGGCGTCGCCTCGCCGTCGCTTAACTGTGGTAGGAGACTAAGTAGGTAGAACAAGCTCACCCCAGTGTTCGAACCTTTGGGTCCCCGGAGCCCGACTTCCGACACTAAGAACTTGATATTTTCGTGAGAGATCACCCTAATAAAAACGACTAGTGTGCAATCAAAAGGGTGCAAACAATAATGGGATAAACATCTCAGGCAGTTCATAAAAGCATGATATGGTATAACCCTTGTGCTGGAGAAGTCTTCATGGTCTTCACAAAATTCAGCTGAAAACGTCTCTTCTTCTCTGCGCCTTGTACAACCTCCTTGTGCCGGGGTCCTCCTTTGCAAGCTTGTCACCATCATATGTAATCTCTATTTCATCACCGCTATCTCTATAGCTACTATATGAAATCGTATTACAACAAAGTTGACTCGCAGGTCATTAAAGTGACAATCATATGGCTCCAGCCATCATGCCGTACCATGACACGCAGGTCACTTATAAAATTTACAACACATAACATGACGAAGGCTATACCACATCACATGCAACCTACAAAACCAAGTTAGACGTCCTCTTATCTGTTTAGCAAAATTTTAATTCACGTGGCTTCTAGGGTTTCGAACCAAACCAAAGCTACCTACATTCATCATTAAGGTATGATTATTCAAGTTGCTAGATTAACTTTGCAAGGTGTGTGAGGGAAGAGACTTAATTAAAAATCTCTAGTCCCACATTAAACTTCGTCATACGCATGACCCCCGTGTAGATCACAATCTACATGCCCTCTAGTTTACAACTGTTCAACTTTCTTGACTAAGGTGGAGCCCAAAGAACTGAGATAGAACATCGTTGCTCGCTAGAATCGACGATAGCCAGAACTTTGTAACAAAACTCCACCATGCCGTCAAGAACAGAAAAGATGCAAATTCGAGGGAAGCAAGCATGAACATCAAGCAAAGATTGCATCTACCAGAATAGATCTTATCTTTTACTCGCACAAAACTTCCGTTAAATAATAGATCATCCATCTACTACTGGAAAATTATTTGCAATACCCACACAATCTCATGTGTTCTAGATCGTAACCTACACATCTACTCATAGATCGCTCATGATGCCACTGTTGGGAAACATAGTAGAAAACAAAAAAATTTGTCCTACAAATCTAGTAACCCGGATCACTATGAAGATTATGCATACAAGGTTAGATCTGATCTCACCAACAAACGAGTTGTAGCGGAAGAAGAGTTGGTGAAGATCACGTTCTTGACGTCCCTCGAACCGTCCCATGATCAGTTCCCTCGAACAAGAATCGAACGTACGATTCCTCTATTGGATTGCACACGTACGAATACTTTGATCCAGTAGGGCTTCGCCGTCCAGAGCTATGCCATGTTGGAGTAGAAGTAGAGGGAGGAGTATCCCTACGGGGAGGGTGATGGTGGAGAACTAGAGAGAGAGGGAGAGGTGAGGCCACGTGCAGGAATAACTTGTGTGTTTGGGGCTGCTCTCTCTCCCTCTATTTATACTAGGCCGGGGAGGGGTCAACTTGGAGAAGGGGGCAGTGATACGTCTCCGTCGTATCTATAATTTTTGATTGTTTCATGCCAATATTCTACAACTTTCACATATTTTTGGCAACATTTTATATTATTTTTGGGACTAACTTATTGATCCAGTGCCCAGTGCCAGTTCCAGTTTTCTGCTTGGTTTTTTGTTTCACAGAAAATTCATATCAAACGAAGTCCAAATGCAATAAAATTTTATGGAGAATTATTTTGGAATATATGTGATTTTTGGGAGGTGGAATCAACGCAAACGGAGGCCGACAGCCTCCACAAGCCACCTGTGCTCGGGCCCCCCTAGCGCGCGGTGGTGCCTCGTGGGCACACCGTAAGTCGGTTGGGGCTCTTCTTCGGCCGCAAGGAAGCTAATATCCAGAAAAAAATCGTGTTAAAATTTCAGCGCAATCGGAGTTACGGATCTCCGGGAATTTAAGAAACGGTGAAAAGCCAGAAAACAGGAACCCGAAACAGAAGAGAACAGAGAGAGATATCCAATCTAGGCGGAGGCCATGTAAGAATAAGGAGGAGGGCTCTCCCCCCCTCTCTCCCGGTGGCGCCGGAACGCCGCCGCGAGAACCATCGTGACGGCGATCTACACCAACAACTTCGCCGCCGTCAACACCAACTCTCTCCCCCTCTATGAAGCGGTGTAATGATGTCTACTACACAACTTATTCTTGTAGACTCGTGTTGGGCCTCCAAGCGTAGAGTTTTGTAGGACAGTAGCAATTTTCCCTCAAGTGGATGACCTAAGGTTTATCAATCCGCGGGAGGCGTAGGTTGAAGATGGTATCTCTCAAACAACCTTGCAACCAAATACAAGAAATCTCTTGTGTCCCCAACACACCCAATACAATGGTAAATTGTATAGGTGCACTAGTTCGACGAAGAGATGGTGATACAAGTGTAGTATGGATAGTAGATATAGGTTTTTGTAATCTGAAAATATAAAAACAGCAAGGTAGCAAATAGTAAATGGACATAAAAATGGTATTGTAATAGTTAGAAACAAGGCCTAGGGTTCATACTTTCACTATTGCGATCTCCCAACATTGTTGACATAGTTGAATCATATGTAAATCCCTCACGTGCGACAAAGAGTTCACTCCAAAGTCACAAATAGCGGAGAACAAACGAAGAAATTGTTGTAGGGTACGAAACCACCTCAAAGTTATCCTTCCCGATCAATCTTATGAGCCATCCCCATTAATTGTCATGAACAGCCCTAGAGTTCGTACTAGAATAACACCTTAAGATACACATCAACCAAATCCTAATGTCACCTAGGCACTCCAATGTCACCAGAGTACCCGCGGGTTTGATTATACGATATGCATCACACAATCTCAGATTCATCTATTCAATCCAACACAAAGAACTTCAAAGAGTGCCCCAAAGTTTCTACCGGAAAGTCAAGACGAAAACGTGGGCCAACCCTTATGCATAAATCCCCAAGGTCACGGAACCCGCAAGTTGATCACCAAAACATACATCAAGTGACTCAAGTGAATATCCCATTGCCACCACAGATATCCATATGCAAGACATACATCAAGTATTCTCAAATCCTTAAAGACTCAATCCGATAAGAAAACTTCAAAGGGAAAACTCAATTCATCACAAGAAGATAGAGAGGGAAAAACTCCATATGATTCATCTATATCAACAAAGCTCGCGATACATCAAGATCGTGCCATCTCAAGAACACGAGAGAGAGAGATCATACACATAGCTACTGGTACAAACCCTCAGCCCCGAGGGTGAACTACTCCCTCCTCATCATGGAGACCGCCGGGATGATGAAGATGGCCTCCGGTGATGCCTTCCCCCCTCCGGCAGGGTGCCGGAAAAGGGCTGTAGATGAGATCGTGGAGGTACAGAGACTTGCGGCGGCGTAAAAACTCATCTAGGTTAACTTTTGGGGGTTTCTGAATATATATGATTTTTCAGCGTTGGAATCACGCGAAACGGAGCCACGTGGGCCCAAGAGGTACCAGGGCGCGCCTGCAGGGGGGGGGGGGTGGTGGCGCGCCCTGGTGCCTCGTGGGTACTGGGTGGCCCCCCTCCAGTGGGTCTTGGTGCCAATATTTTTTATTTGTCCAATAAAAAATCTCCAAAAAGTTTCAGCTCATTTGGAAAACTTTCATATCTGCACAAAAAACAACACCACGGTAGTTCTGCTGAAAACAGCGTCAGTCTGGGTTAGTTCTAATCAAATCATACCAAAACCATATAGAATTGTTATAAATATGGCATGAATACTTCATAAATTATAGATACGTTGGAGACGTATCAGCATCCCCAAGCTTAATTCCTACTCGTCCTCGAGTAGGTAAATGATAAAAGAAATAAGTTATGAAGTGTGAATGCTAGCATAGTGCATAAGTTTGATCAATGATAATTTCAATCACTTTTCCTAGCATCATAACATCAACTTTCTCTCATAAAAGTCATCATGATAAAGTAGCAATTAAAAACAGAAATTTGATGTGGAATGCTTCCTATCATAATCATCATATAATCTTTTCTTTTATAGCATGGACATTGGACTTGAATGATTCAAAGCAAGATCATTATTATAACCGCAATATTTATTATCATAAAACTTCTCATGAGCAAGTAACAATTCATCACAACAATGAAGTATAAGGGATAAACTTTCTTGGAACCTAACAAACTATTCTAGTCAACAATGCAATTGCAATTCATCATATTTTCAGGAAGGGTCTCATGTAGGAGCTTTTTAGCAAGTCCACATACTCAACCATCATTTAGTGTTCTATGATTGCTAACACTCACGACATATATATGGAGCAAAAGTTTCAGCCAGACACATAGAAAGATAGGGGCTTGTGATTTCGCCTCCCAACTTATTCACCTCAAGGGTGATGTCAACAATAATAACTCATGATCACTCATATCCAACTGGATATATGTGCCTAGATCTTTCCCCACCACATGATGCTTGCAAAAGAGAAAAATAAAAAGGAAGTAGAGGAGAACACTATTGACTATTGCATAAAAAATAAATACATAAAAGTAAAAGATAGGCCCTTCGCAGAGGGAAGCAGAGGTTGTCATGCGCTATTTATTTTTGGATGCACAAGCCCTTAATGCAAAGGAATGTCACGTTATATTGCCCCTTGTGATAGCAACCTTTATTATGCAGTCCGTCGCTTTTATTTCTTTACCATCACAAGTTCGTACAACGCTTAGTTCCCTTACAATAAAAGATCATACATATTTTAGGAGCAATTTTTATTGCTTTTTGCACGGATGACAACTTACTTGAAGGATCTTATTCAATCCATAGGTAGATATGGTGGACTCTCATGACATGAAACTGGGTTTAAGGGTTTTGGATGCACAAGTAGTATCTCTACTTGGTGCCGATTTTTGGCTAGCAAAGATATTGGGCAAGCACCACATGTTGGAGGATCTATAACAATATAACTTCTATGTGAATATGAACAAACATAATTCATTACGTGGTCTTCCTTGTGCAACGTCAACAATTTGACATAAAATACTTAATGGGGGCTCACAATCATAAAAGATGTCTAAGATAGTATATTTGCATGTGAATCTTCTCTTCCCTTATTAACTTTTTCATGAATTGCATTATTGACTAATGCTATGCTTGTTAACCTCCAATAAATTTTACCACTTATACTTTTCTTTATGTAATGTCATTACTTTCCATAAGATTAGCATATGAAGCATATAAAATTTCAACTTTATGATATTCAATTCTTTCACAATTTACTCATAGGATATAAGTGAAGCACAAGAGTAAATGACAAACTACTCCAAAAAGATATAAGTGAAGATCAAATGAGTAGTTAAGTAAATAGGTAGCTATGTGAGGATTCTCTCTCATTTAAAATTTTCAGATCTTATGTATTTTATTCAAACAGCAAAGAAAACAAAATAAAATGACATTCCAAGAATAGCACATATCATGTGAAGAAGCAAAAACTTGGGTTCAATCGAGACTAACCGATAGTTGATGAAGAAAAGTGATGGGATGCCTACCGGGGCATCCCCAAGCTTGGATGCTTGATACATCTTGGAATATTAACTTGGGGAGCCTTGGGAATCACCAAGCTTGAACTCTTGTGTCTCATTAATTCTTCTCATATAATAGTATCCCTAAGTTTCAAAAACTTCATCCACACAAAACTTGACAAGAACTTGTGAGATATGTTAGTATAAATCCACTCAAAACCTCGACATTATCTACTGTAGCAAATCACTAAAATTATAATTAAACATTGAATATTAAATGCCTCTGCATATTTAATACTCCTATCCACTAATAGAAACATTAAACATGCAAATATATGCAAACAATGCAAACATAATAGCAATCTGCCTAAACAGGACAGTCTGTAAAGGATAATGAAGAATCCATACTTAGATAAATCAAAAAATTCTGAAAATTTACCACACTGGAAATAATTTATCAAAGTTGGCTGTGTCAAAATTTGAAGATTTTATCACATTCTGACATTTCTGGGCAATTTAATCAATAGCAGCAAACTTTCTGTTTTGAAACAGCAACTCATGAACTTGCAAAATAAGCATGGTAAAGGCTATACTTGACATTTTTATTGAAATAAAAGATACAAAACATGATTATTGATAAAAAAAGCAAATCTCAACAAAAGAAAATGACGCTCCAAGCAAAACTCATATTATGTGACGAATAAAAATATAGCTCCAAGTGAGGTTACCGATAGTGTTGAAGACGAAAGAGGGGATGCCTTCCGGGGCATCCCCAAGCTTAGTTGCTTGGGTCTTCCTTGAATATTACCTTGGGGGTGCCTTGGGCATCTCCAACCTTAGGGTCTTGCCACTCCTTATTCTCCTCATATCGATATCTCTCCCCAAACTTAAACTTCAATCACACAAAACTTAACGGAACTTCGTGAGACGGAGCCACGTGGGCCCCACGAGGTACCAGGGCGCGCCTGGGGGGGGGGGTGGCGCGTCCTGGTGCCTCGTGGGCACTGAGTGGCCCCCTTCCAGTGGGTCTTGGTGCCAATATTTTTTATTTGTTCAATAAAAAATCTCCAAAAAGTTTCAGCTCATTTGGAAAACTTTCATTTCTGCACAAAAAACAACACCACGGTAGTTCTGCTGAAAACAGCGCCAGTCTGGGTTAGTTCTAATCAAATCATACCAAAACCATATAGAATTGTTGTAAATATGGCATGAATACTTCATAAATTATAGATACGTTGGAGACGTATCATGTAACACCTCTTCTCTCTGTTGTAATCTCTACTTAAACATGGTGCTTAATGCTATATATTATTATCCAATGATTTGTGGCCATCCTATGATGTTTGAGTAGATTCATTTTGTCCTATGGGTTGATTGATGATCGTGATTGGTTTGAGTTGTATGTTTTATTTTGGTTCTGTCCTATGGTGCCCTCCGTGTCACGCAAGCTTGAGGGATTCCCGCTGTAGGGTTTGGAATATGTTCATAATTCTCTTATAGTGGGCGGCTAGAGTGACAGAAGCTTACACCCGAGTAAGGGGGTTGTTGCGTGTGGGAGTAAAGAGGACTTGATACTTAATGCTATGGTTGGGTTTTACCTTAATGATCTTTGGTAGTTGCGGATGCTTGCTAGAGTTCCAATCATAAGTGCATATGATCCAAGTACGGAAAGTATGTTAGCTCATGCCTCTCCCTCATATAAAATTGCAATAATGATTACCGGTCTAGTTATCGATTGCCTAGGGACAAATCTTTCTCTTGTGTTACAAAAGCTCTCTACTAAAACAACTAACTTTTATTATCTCGCAAATTACTCCTAGTTTTATTCTCGTTAAGTACTTATAGTCTTATCCTTACACCCGCAAAATAGTCTTATACTTGTTCTAGGTAAAGCGAACGTTAAGTGCGCGTAGAGTTGTATTGGTGGTCTATAGAACTTGAAGGGAATATTAATTCTACCTTTAGCTCCTCGTTGGGTTCGACACTCTTATTTATCGAAAAAGCTACAATTGATCCCCTATACTTGTGGGTTATCAAGACCTTTTTCTGGCGCCGTTGCCGGGGAGCAATAGCGTGGGGTTGATATTCTCGTGTGTGCTTGTTTGCTTTATCACTGAGTAGATTTTATTTTGTGCTCTCGTTTTCTATCTTTACTTATGGGTAGGAAACGCAAAATACCAAAAAAATTAGTTGTACCTGCTAAACCAATGGTTGAAGAACCACCCAAAATCTATCATACTGCTGAAGCTTTCTACTTGGATCATCTTTGATCCCTTTGTGCTCATGCTGAAAACCCAATGATGTCTACTACACAACTTATTCCTCTAGACTCGTGTTGGGCCTCCAAGCGCAGAGTTTTGTAGGACAGTAGCAATTTTCCCTCAAGTGGATGACCTAAGGTTTATCAATCCATGGGAGGCCTAGGATGAAGATGGTATCTCTCAAACAACCCTGCAACCAAATACACTACACCACGACACTGATGCAAGGACAGAAAAACTGCCGGGAGAAGCAACTTAAAAAGGTAGGCAAACTGTCGGGAATGATTTTCTCCCGGCAGATAGAACTGCCACAAGAACGGCTGCCGGGGAGTATAATTCCCGGCAGATAGAGATCTTCCGGCCGTTTGTATGCCGCCATGCAAATTTCTCCCGGCAGTTATTAGCTTTCCCGACAGATGTTATGCCAGTGGTACCGTATACCCCAATCTATATGATTATTACACTAGTATTGCATTTATTCATTTATTTCACATTTAGATACACAGTGACGAGGCATCCATTGAAATAAACCAGAAGGAATCTGCACAAATACTTCACATTCATATTATAAATTCTGTTCATCAAACATTTACAAGGTTACAATGTATGCAATTCACTGATTATGTGTGAAGAATTGCATCATAATTTAGCATCTGCAGTTTCAAGACGTCCAAGTTGTACAGAATGGAACAAGCACAAAGAGCAAAGCTTGTAAGGTCTTCTAAGTGAGCTCAGAGCATATGGTTACGGCAAGGTATCTTAACCAGTCTTCAGGAACATATCCAACCTGTATAGTAAAAGAAGAATTGAAAAATACATGTATAATAAAACATTATCTGCATTACATAGATTTACAACACTCAAAAGAATCTATTGAGTGCACCATTCCCATTTTATAAGAAATACGTCTACAACATCAACAGAATTTCTAATCAAATTTCCTTTCAATGCATCAAGTGAATATTCAATTTAATAGGAAACTAAAATATGTCAGCAGTTCCATGGCTTGACACACAAATTAAGCACATCTAGTTGACCACAATTATATCGTGTGATTACCTCTGATATTAATTTTAGTTTCCTGTATGTGAAGATTCCATAGAACACCGTCCAGAAAACTGCACATAGGACAAAATAGGAAGTGATTATAGAAAGTGACATCCACAACTTGTATGAATTTTTGACATCATAGGATCTTGTGTTTCGGTATAAACACGCAAAGAATGTAGTTCAAGACATGAAATAGCTTCATCCCATGGAAAACAGCAAAATTCAAACATTTTTCCAGCACGAACATGACAGAAACTAAAATGTTTGGTGTTATGTTGAAGTAGTTTACTACATTCTTACTAGTCTTTTGGGCTCCCAATCACATGTGCCAATGTTCTTATCCATTGGACTAACAATTTCTGCAAAAGAATAGAACAAGTTAGATGTCACAAAGATGGTGTTGTTTCCAGTCTTACATGGTCAATCGGTTGGCAAACATATATGCAGAACACCTATTTAATCATAAATTGAGTGGTACGAGACAGATGCAACAAAATAGATGCGTAGCTGACAGAACATCTATTTCTACTAGCATGATTTTAGACTTCCAGTGTGTATCTATAGCAAGATTCCTGTTGTGTACAAAATACTGAACATTAATAACAGGTCAACCACATTTTACACATGAAAAGGTACATTTCTCCTAAACAATGCAAGCCGGGCATAACTTAATTGGATTTATGAAAGATGATGCAGGACCATATTGTGATGCCATTTTGCTTGCATCAAGGAAAAAAGAGTATTGGATCAAGGAAAAAGAAGTATTGGACTATGCATAGGAATACAAGAAAAGGTAGCACCTATGCTCTTCATAAATGGTTCTACGACTGGCAGACAAAGACACTGTTTCAAGTACTGGCCCAATAACAAAAGACTAAGCTTTAGAATACACTGGACATGCAAAAGCTTAGTTCCTGGACATACATACACTATACATGTAAAAGGTTCCACTAATTGTATGCATAAAAAGGTTAAGAACATTCAGGACATGCATACACAAACCAAGCAAAAGCATAGTTCGTATGTTCACTGCAGTTTCATTTGCATGAAGCATATAGGAAACCAAATGCTAAATAAAGTTTCAATGTTCTGAAATAGCAACAAGCATGTATCCGAAAGCAAAATACTAAATCAAAGACTTAACTACCAAGATTATTACCTCCTCTGCTTGCTTGTGGTCGCGTTGCTGCTTTTTCCATGAACTTAGAATCCACTTCCAGCTACATACTTAGAAGCAAAGACTTTTAAGCAATCAACCATAATAGTCAATGGTAAATGGAAGATCTCTTCAACATAAATAAACTTGGGCTATAGTACGGCAAAGATACTAACAGTACATTCTAGGGAATATGTTTGATAGCTAGTCATTATCTTCATAGCTGCAGTGTCATAAACTCAAAACTTGCTGAACTCATATTAGTTACTGCTCTGAAGAAAAAAGGACAGAAGTTGCAAAGAAATCTAACCTGTAAAATGTTCTTAGTTGGGGCAAGGAAGTAGAGGAGATGGCGCTGCCTAGGGAGCGAATGTAGTGGAGGCCTACAATAGGTGACACTAAGCCCAAACAAAGTGTTAAATATCACCTTGTGAGATTAATAAGAGTTAAGCTAGAGTCACCTAATAAACTAGAAGTTGGAATACAGCAGAAAATAAATCCACTCTAATATGAAATGGTATTATGTAAACAAGAGCAAACTGTTACTAACACACAGATTAACTGAAGTGAAATATTACATCGCAATGCAAGTAACAATCAGAATTCTGGGTAGAATAAGCATATCCACTTTGAATATCAATCATCGAGGTCAACTATCACAGAATGGATGTCAGTTCCATTATTTCTTTTGTGAAGCAAATCAAGCAGTCCTTTCTATATGAGAACAATCAACAATCTCATTCTGATACCCATGAATTCAGGAAAGCACCCAAAGATATGACTTACCATATTTTTCTCCTAATAGAAAAAATTCATCTCAAGCAATACCCCAACCTGCAATAGCTACAACAAAGAAGATGTTTTTTAGAAGCAAATCCTAGTGATAAGAAGGTTAAAAACGTGAGGTAAGCACATACCATCATCTTCCACCTTAATGTAACATGCTGTGACATTTACTGAAACATCGATCTGAAATAGGTATAGGCATATAAAAAATGTCAATACATGACGATGAGGATTCCATATGTAGATCAGTTTACCCTTTTTTGAATGTGAAAGTGATACCCAGTGTAGAAAATACAAACAGAAGTCTGGATTGTTTTGCATTTATTTTCATGTAAAAAGCAATGCCTATTCAGGTCAGAATAGCATATAAAGATTATTTTTCCTACATGTGAAAGGAATACCTTTTAAGAATTTGCATCGCTGCTATTATATACCAACTCATCAACAACCCTTAGGAGGTCAGACAAGATGATGCTTGAGCGCAAGGAGCTGTGGACGTGTGACGCCCTCGACTTAATCGTGCACTAATCATACACGCAATGCACACGATCAAGCCTAAGGACTCACGGGAAGATATCACAGCACAACTCTAAACACAAAATAAAATAATACAAGCTTTAATATTACAAGCCAGGGGCCTCGAGGGCTCGAATACATAAGCTCGATGACAAACAAGCATCAGTGGAAGCAACAGTATCTGAGTACAGACACAAGTTAATCAAAGATGCCTTAAGAAGGCGAAAACAAACAACGGCTCTGGTCGAAAAGGCGCAGGCCTCCTGCCTGGGAACCTCCGATCTACTCCTGTTCTACGGTCTCCACGTAGAAGTAGATACCTCCGGGAATCTCCTGCTCCTGGGCTCCAGCGTCTGATATACCATCAAATGGGTATGGGGAAAAGAATAGCAGAGCAACCGTGAGTACTCATCCAAAGTACTCGCAAGACTGACATCAGAACTATACTAATTATGCATTGGTTTCAAATGAAGAGGCTGTATCTGTGGACAAAATAGCAAAATGCCAGAATAGAGAGAAAGGCCTAGCCTATCGAAGACTAGCATCTTCAGCGGTCTTGCAGCATTAGAAGAGTGCAGATTAGCATATTATTAATTAACAAGCATGTGGGAGCAAAGCCCAGAGATCCTTCCTCGACTCCCTGCGAGAAAGCAATCCCGGAGCTTCAATTAATTAAAAGTATCCAGTTCAAGTAGTAATAGATCGGGATACAACACTGAGTGTCCTGTTACCGTGGACACGGCTATTTGAATAGATAATCTTCCCTGCAGGGGTGCACTACTGTTACCTAACACGCTCGATTAACTCTGGCCGTACACACTTTTCTCGGTCATGCCCGGCCTCGGCTGATCGACACACCGCAGCCCTACCTAGAGCTAAGCAGAGAGGTCCCCGCCGGTCTACATCCTAAGCGCGCAGGGTTCTTGGGCCCATCCCCCTTTGCACTCCGGGTCGTTATGCGACGAGCCGGGACGAGCACCACCTCATCCTGGATGGCACTGGCCCGACAGGCCCAGAAGGCTGAACTGGACATCTGACAGAGCTTTCGGCTGATACATACGGTGCAGAGGGCCCCATTAAACCATTATCCCACATGGTGATAGTGCGTATAGGGCACGACGACCCACTCAGATCAATACCCAAATCCGTTAGTGCATTTACAACTAAAGTGACGGCTGTCGGGACAAGTCCGGAGCTACCATACCACCTTGGTGGTACCGCTAAATAATTAGCCGCCACAGTATCTCTCGCGGGTGCTCTCTGGCACGCCCGACTTTCACGTGTATCTCTCGCGGGTACCCCTCGGGGTCGACCCGACTTTAATCGGTATCTGTAGTATAGTCAAAGTACCCGTGTGTCTTGTAGCATCAAGGAGGAATCTGAGGAATCATCCTCATTGGATTTCCCTCTTGACGAAAACGGCAAGGAGAACCCGGAGGAATCACCCTCGTTGGATTCACACTTGCGGGGTTGCACGACAGAAGCTCCATCGGAAGTGGTGAAAGAGGAATCACCCTCGTTAACCCATGACCGACTAGCTATTCTACAGAGGCATCATCTAAAGTGGGATAAGAGGTATCACCCTCGGCACTCGATGCCAGCTCTGCAGAGACGAGCAACTTAGGGGATGTGTGTAGTGCTGTGCCGGTCTCAGCCCGACGATCACAACGATCGGGGCACTGGTATCTAAGCGGGGCAGCTAAGACAAGGAAGAGGGGCACATATGGTTTTCATCCAACCTATACTAAACATTTAGGTTATCAGGTAAAGTATCAACAGAAGTTACAATAAACAGGCTATGCATCAGAATAGGATAAAACAATAGCAGCAGCAATTTTCTAATGCAAGCCGGGGGAAGAAAGAATAGGTGGTATAGGCATGCGTCAAGGGGGTTTGCTTGCCTGGTTGCTCTGCAGGCGAAAAGAAATCTTCAACGGTGTAGTCGATCTCCTAGGCAGCGTCGGGCTCGAAGACTATCGGAAAGAAGGGGGGGAGAAGAAACAATAAATTCACGACAAAATGCAATCACTATGCAATACATGCCTAAACGATATGCGGAGGTATTATTTTGCCTATCTAAGTGTTTTAGTTAAATTAGGAATTTATTTGGATTTATTTTATTAAAGTTGAACACTATTCATTTAACGAAAACGGGGAAATGTTCCATGTTCACCTAGCTAGGAGCGTTGGACAGACATTTTGATTACATATTCAGATTCTTCATATTTTTCTGATCATTTTTCATATATAAATTATTTTCATCTGACTTACGGTTTAAAAGATATGATTTTTCAAAGTTTTATTAATATTTTGGAATTACTTCAATTATTTAAATTAGAATTATCCAAAACAGTGCAGGCTGACGTCAGCATGACGTATTGCTGAAGTCAGTAGTCAACGGTCCGCTGACCAGAGTCAAACCTGACCAGTGGGTCCCACTGGTCAGTGACTCATCTAACTAAACAGGGATTAATTTAATCTAATTAACCTAATTAACGAGTGTGCCCGCACTGTTAGTGTTTAATTAGTGTTTTAATTAATTAATTTAATTAATTAACAGATTTTCTATTTAATTAAAAATTGTTTAATCGCGCGGGACCCACATGTCAGTGTCACTGGGCCAGCCCAGTCAGCGTTGACTGGGTCAACAGGTCAACGGGATGCACCTGTCAGCGACACAGGGGGTCCCACACGTCAGGCCAGGTCAGCGTCGCCGGCGTCGGCTCCGGAATCACGCCGGCGACCAAATCCGTGGCGGCGCGGCCTCGGACCTCGCCGGAAATCGCCGTCCGGAGACCATATCGCGTGCGCGAGGCGGCGTTCGAAAGAGGGGAGCGAGGCGAGTCGATCTGGGGCGGTTTCGCGAGCTAACTCAGCCGAAGTCGAGCGCTACAAGCTCGCCGGCGGCGAGGTGTTTCGGGCGAGCTCGGTGGAGTCGCCGCAGGGCACGGCAGGCCGTGGGGTTGGGCTCTACGGGTTCCTAGCGCGGCCTAGATCACGGTGGTGAGCTCGGGTGAGCATGACGTCGCCGGGAGCGACGGCGACGAGCACCGCGGCGGAGACGGCTACGGGCGGCGATGGCAACGGCGGCTACGGGCGGCTAGCGGCAGCGCAGAGAGAGGGGAAAGAAGCGGACGATCACCGGGAGGGCACACGGGGGCCCGGCATAAGCTTAGGAGCAGCAGATCGACGGCATTCGCCGGCGAAGCGCCGATGACCGAAATCGGGGAGGAGCTCGATCCCGACGTTGTGTTGGCGCAGAGCTCGGTCCAGCGGGCGGAGAGGAAGCAGAGGAGCAAGGCGGAGCGATTGAGCCCGGTCTCAGGCGGTGAGGACGACGGCAGCCACGGCAATGAGCTCGGCCATGGCGACGGGATCGGTCGCCTGCGCGGGAGGAAGGAAACGAGCGAGGGAGGGGGGTCTGTGGGGGTTAGGGTTTCGGGGAGAGAGGGGGCGACCAGGGGGAGGCCTTAATGGCGCCGAGGAGGCGGCGGATGGCCGACAGCGCGACGGGCGGCGCCGTGTCGGCGTGCGCGCGTGACAGCGAGCGGGGGGAGGACGATGGTGCGGTTGGGCTGGGCCGCGCTACACTGTGCACTCACGGCCCATAGGCACAGTAAATGCTAAGCCTTTTCCTTTTTATTTTTCCATTTTTTTTCTTTACTCTATTTTGTAAATTGTTAGGCTACTAAATGACTTTTATAAAATATGATTTCATTTGTAATTTTATTCAATAAAATGGTAATAAAATGCTGTTGTTTACTACTGTTTGAGGTTGTTAGGGTCACTTAGGCATTTTTAGTGATGTTGCTTTCCTGAACATATTTAGTTATGATTTATTTGTTATTTAATGAACATTTTTATTTCAAATTTGGAACAACTTTTATTTTCACTTTAAATTTGAATGGGAATTTGAAATGAGATATGATGCAATGATGATCAGGCATCGTTAATCATGCTGACTTGGCATTATCAAGAGATGATTCCTGTAGCTATTACATGGGGATGTTACAGGACGCTTTTCGGCAAGCGTTTAATGCTATGCATCGACGTGTTCTGGTAAAAAAGTGAGCTTATATCAGCGAATGGTAAAGAATGAAATGCATTGAAGCAGGCAGTGTCAAAAATTATTCCAGAAACTTCAGAAAATTAACTAACTTGTCGGTATGCTACTTCATCAAGTAAGGACTGATCATGATGTGAGATTATAGTGGCGGCTCGATTATCAAGGCATGGTTCATAGGAATTGTGTGCGTAGTCACCAACCAAAATGGGAAGAAACAGATTGGCTTTCTTTCCTTTTCTGGATCATAAGGTAAAAATTATTCAGGGTGCAACTCAGAAAATCAGCCCCTCCTCACAAGCAAACCATAGCCGTGTCGGCCCTTGCAGGGCTTCTGTCCAGAGGCCCTGTACGGTCCAACAAGCCTAATTTAGTGCAGAGTGTGATATTCGGTAGACGATAAATCAGGGAAGGAAAAGTAGTTAATTTTGTAGAGCAATTTTCAATATCAAATCAGCACTCATGTCTATAAATTTAGTTCTTGTAGATGCTAGCACAAAAAACTTTCTAGAGTTGTATACAGCCAGCCATTAGTGAGTAAACTTTCTCAAGTCGTGTAACACTTGCCTTCAGTTGTGCAATGTCTAAACTTGAATAAACAAAGACCCATCCATGTGGCTAAAATTGGGTGGATACAAGCACATTACATTTTACAAATCATAGGCACATATACATGCATATTAAGATTAAAAAAATGAAATACGAGACTACGCGTACACTAACCTGGCTGATAGCCTTTGCAAATCATGAGCATTATGAATTCCAAACAAACCTACAACTGCTAGAACCAGTCTCCAATCCTTTCCCTGATAGCACCTGCATCAATTTAGTAGCAAAAAAAAAAAGCAGCACTAAGAAAGACATGGAGCCAAGTAGTAACTCGATGGAAGGGAGGGAAAATCTGCAGCAAGGAGAAGATAAAGCGGCAACATCTCGTGAGTTCTCGTCGAGCAGAAAAGGAGAGTTTCACAACCTTTGTAAGGAAAAGCACACCTGCATCTCGTTTCCGCCATCAGATCTGAGCAGCATGTTGTACTAGCGTAGTGGGGACCAGGCACGGCGCTCGTCGTCAGGGTGGCGGGAGACGTGGTGGGAAGCAAGGCGACGTCGACCTCCACGAACCGGCGCCGTCAATCTCGACGCACCGGCGCCGTCGACTAGTCCTAGTGGCGGTGTCGAAGGGAGCGAAACCAGAGGCGTGTGGAGGGAGGCAAGGTCGACCTCCACACACCGGCACCATTGATATGGGTGGGGGTCGCACAGGTCAGCGGAGGGGGTCGACGGTAGAGGGCGCGGCCGAGGGCAAAGGTGGTCTCGGCGGCGGCGATGGTGGAGGAGGAGGGCTTTCAAGGGTTCGATTTGGGGAAGAACTGGTTGCGGCGGCGGCTAGGTCTTTTGAGCGAAAAATTTCAGTCTATCGCACGCTCTCCCGCGCCACCACGCGTTTGGGCCCAATTATTTTTGGTCTCGCGCCATGGACAACCCGGCAGATAACGGGCCAGGGTTTAATTGTGCCGGCAGATTTGATGACCTGAAACGTGGACATCATTTCCGGCAGTACACAAGCCCTTGGTACTCAACTTCTCCCGGCAGTTTTTCCACCCCTAAGTACTTCTGCTAGCAGTAACTAGATTCCCGGCAGATGTTTTGCTCTTGTTCTAGTATTTCTCCCGGCAGTTAATTGCCCCCAATCAAGTGTTGTGGTGTAGTGATACACGAAATCTCTTGTGTCCCCAACACACCCAATACAATGGCAAATTATATAGGTGCACTAGTTCGGCGAAGAGATGGTGATACAAGTGTAGTATGGATAGTAGATATAGGTTTTTGTAATCTGAAAATACAAAAACAGCAAGGTAGCAAGTGGTAAAACGGAGCACAAACGGTATTGCAATGCTTAGAAACAAGGCCTAGGGTTCATACTTTAACTAGTGCAATCTCTCAACAGTGCTAACATAATTGGATCATATAACAATCCCTCAACATGCGATAAATAATCACTTCAAAGTTCCTATTAGCGGAGTACATAAGATAGAAATTGTTGTAGGGTACGAAACTATCTCAAAGTTATTCTTTCCGATCAATCTATTGAGCTATTCCTATAAGTGTCACAAACAGACCTAGAGTTCGTACTAAAATAACACCATATATATGATACGCATCAACCAACTCTAATGTCACCTAGATACTCCAATGTCACCACAAGTATCCGTGAGTTGATTATTCGATATGCATCAAACAACTTCAGATTCATAATATTCAATCCACACAAAGAACTTCAAAAAGTGCCCCAAGATTTCTACCGGAGAAAGTAGGACGAAAACGTGCATCAACCCTTATGCATAGATTACCCAATGTCACCTCGGGAATCCGTGAGTTGAGTGCCAAAACATACATCAAGTGAATCAATATAATACCCTATTGTCACCACGGGTATTCATATGCAAGACATACATCAAGTGTTCTCAAATCCATAAAAGTATTCAATCCGATAATAGTGAAACCTCAAACGTAAAAAATCAATTCATCACAACAAGATAGAGAGGGAGAAACCCCATATGATCCAACTATATTAACAAAGCTCGCGGTACATCAAGATCGTGCCATATAAAGAACACTAGAGAGAGAGAGAGATAAAACACATAGCTACTTGTACATACCCCTAGCCTCGAGGGTGAACTACTCCCTCCTCGTCATGGAGACCGCCGGGATGATGAAGCTGGCCTCCGGTGATGATTTCCCCCTTTGGCAGGGTGCCGGAACAGGGCTCCAGATGGTATTTCGAAGGTACAGAAGCTTGCGGCGGCATAGTCCAAAATCTAGGGTTATTTCTGGGGGTTTCTCTATTTATAGGATTTTTCAGCATTGCAATCACGTCAAGATGGGCTAAGATGGGCCCACGAGGCACCACTAGGCAGTAGGTCATTATGTTAGTCCATGAAAATCATATAAAAGCCATATAAAAGTGCACCAAAATCATATAAAACCATAATAAACATGGCATGAATACTTCATAAATTATAGATACGTTGGAGACGTATCAGCTTCCCCAAGCTTAATTCCTGCTCCTCCTCGAGTAGGTAAATGATAAAAGAAATAATTTATGAAGTGTGATTGCTAGCATAGTGCATAAGTTTGATCAATGATAATTTCAATCACTTTTCATAGCATCATAACAGCAACTCTTTCTCATAAAACTCATCATGATAAAGTAGGAATCAATTCACATGTTATGGTTCAAATAATGCATTCTCTTGAAACTTAACAACCCATGTTCTTAGTAACCAAACAATTGCAATTCAAGTTAATTTCAGCAAAGTCTAAGTAAGAGCTCCACATACTCAATTATCATATAGTCTTCTATGATTGCTAGTACTCAAAGCATATTTTTAGAACAAATAGCATCCATCGAACACAGAGAAAGATAGGGGCTTAATGTTTCGCCTCCCAACTTATTTATCATAGAGATAATTGTCAACAATAATAATTCATGATCAAATATATTTGACTGGCCATACGTTCTTTCTGTTACTTCGAAAGTAGCTGCTTCAGCTTCAGCCACGCGAATTCTCGATATTCCTTTTTATTTCTCATCAAACGAATGGCATCTTCTTCTGGAAATCCTAGCTATTCTTAGCATGATTTTGGGGAATCTCCTTGCTATTACTCAAACAAGCATGAAACGTATGCTTGCATATTCGTCCATAGGGCAAATCGTGGATCTTTCCCCACCCCATGATGCTTGACAACAAAAGAATAATTGAGGTTGAAATGAGAAGGGATACTATTGACTCTTACATAAAAGTAAATACATAAAGTAAAAGATAGGCCCTTCGCAGAGGGAAGCAGAGGTTGTCATGCGCTTTTTATTTTTGGATGTGCAAGCTCTTAATGCAAAGGAACGTCACGTTATATTGTCCCTTGTGATAGCAACCTTTATTATGCAGTCCGTCGCTTTTATTTCTTTACCATCACAAGTTCGTACAATGCTTATTTTACCTTGCAATAAAAGATCATACATATTTTAGGAACAATTTTTATTGCTTTTTGCACCGATGACAACTTACTTGAAGGATCTTATTCAATCCATAGGTAGATATGGTGGACACTCATGGGAAGAAACTGGGTTTAAGGGTTTTTGGATGCACAAGTAGTATCTCTACTTAGTATGAATTTTTGGCTAGCAAAAGATCCTAAGCAAGCACCACATGTTGGAGGATCCATAACAATATAACTTCTATGCAAATATACCCAAACATAACTAATTACGTTGTCTTCCTTGTCCAACTTCAACTAATTTGCTCAAGTTTGAAAATAATTAATGGGTATTCACAATCATAAAAGATGTCCAAGATAATGTATTTATATGTGAAAGTTCTCTTCCTTATACTAATCATTCATGAATTGCTTGTATGACCAATATTGTGATTGTCCAGCTTCAATAGATTTCACTTTCTAACCCAAATGTGAAACTACTACTAGACATGATACAAGCATATGCAGCACATATAATTTCAACTTTATGATATTCAATTCATTCAACAATTTACTCATAGGATATAAGTGAAGAATAAGAGTAAATGACAAACTACTCCAAAAAGATATAAGTGAAGACCAAATGAGTAGTTAAGTAAATAGGTAGCTATGTGAGGACTCTCTCTCATTTAAAATTTCAGATCTGGACAATTTTATTCAAACAACAAACAAAATGAAAATAAAAGGACACTCCAAGAATAGCACATAACACGTGAATAAGTAAAAACTTGGGCTAACCGATAGGTGTTGATGAAGAAAGGTGGGATGCCAACCGGGGCATCCCCAAGCTTAGTTGCTTGAGACTTCTTGGAATGTTATCTTGGGGTGCCTTGGGCATCCCCAAGCTTGAGCTCTTGTGTTTCCTTAATTCCTCTCATATCATGGCTTCTCCTAAATCTTAAAAACTTCATCCACACAAAACTCAACAAGAACTCGTGAGATAAGTTAGTATAAATCAACTCAAAACCTCAACATTCTCTACTGTAGCAAATCACAAAAATTATAATTAAACATTGCATACTAAATGCCTCTGCATATTTAATACTCCTATCCTCAAATAGAATCATTAAACAAGCAAACAAATGCAAACAATGCAACCATAACCGAAATCTGCCAAAACAGAACAGTCTGTAAAGGGGGATTTAAAATTCTTACTTCCCTAACTCCAAAAATTCTGAAAAATTACCACGTGACAGAGAACTCATGCATGCTTACGTTGTAAAAATTTCAGATTTTTATCATGTTTTGACTATTCAGGAATATTCTGGACATAACAGAAAACTTCTGTTTTCAAACAGCAACACATGAACTTGCAAACTGAGAATGGTAAAGGCTATAATTGGAATTTTATTGAACTAAAAGATACAAAACATGATTATTGATAACAGCAATCAAATATCAACAAAATAAAATGATGTTCCAAGCAAAACACATATCATGTGACGAATAAAAATATAGCTCCAAGTAAGGTTACCGATAATGTTGAAGACGAAAGAGGGGATGCCTTCCGGGGCATCCCCAAGCTTAGACGCTTGGGTATTCCTTGAGTATTACCTTGGGGTGCCTTGGGCTTCCCCAAGCTTAGGATCTTGCCACTCCTTATTCTCCTCATATCGATATCTCACCCAAAACTTGAAAACTTCAATCACATAAAACTTAACGGATCTTGTGAGATAGGTTAGTATGATAGAAATAAATCATCCACTTAGGTACTGTCAAGACAAGTTTCATAATTGTTCTCACATAATGCTTACTGTATTCTATCATTTCCACAGTTTATATTACTCAATATAAGTTATGAAAACAATAAAACAAGCAAACTATGCACCGAAAATAGAATCTGTCAAAAACTTAATAGCATGTAGTGAGCGATTTAAAAACCATACTTCTGTACCTCCAAAAATTCTGAAAAATTAGGAGAACGTAAAAACTTTGTAACCCAATGCTCTGTAAGAATTTCAGAATTTTCTCATGCTCCAGTACAGAATAGAAATTCCATCACTGGACACAAAAGTTTCTGTTTTTGCACAGAATCGAATCAACAAGTATCCACACTATCCCAAAGGTTTTACTTGGCACATTATTGAAAGAAAACATATAAAATATGATTACCACAGTATCTTAATCATGTGAACACACAAAAACAGTAGGGGTAAATATCGGGTTGTCACCCAACAAGCGCTTTTCTTTAATGCCTTTTAGCTAGGCATGATGATTTTAATGATGCTCGCATAGAAGTAAAGAATTGAAACACAAAGAGAGCATCATGAATCACATGGCAAGCACATTTAAGCCTAACACACTTCCTATGCATAGGGATTTTGTGAGCAAACAATTTAATGGAACAAGAATCAACTAGCGTAGGAAGGCAAAACAAGCATAACTTCAAAACTTTCAACACATAGAGAGGAAACTTGATATTATTGCAACACCTACAAGCATATGATCCTCTCTCATAATAATTTTCAGTAGCATAATGAAGAAATTCAACAATATAACTTTCACATAAATCATTCCTTTTATGATCCACAAGCATAGAATTTTTATTACTCTCCATATAAGCAATTTTCTTCTCATTCATAATAGTGGGAGCAAATTCAATGAAATAACTATCATGTAATGCTTGATTGGCATAATCCAATTGAAAATTAAAATCATGATGACAAGTTTTATAGTTATCATTATTCTTTATAGCATACATGTCATCACAATAATCATCATAAATAGCAACTTTGTTGTCATAATCAATTGAAACCTCTTCCAAAATAGTGGATTCATCATTAAATAAAGTCATGACCTCTCCAAATCCACTTTCATAATTATTACAATAAGATTCAACACCCTCCAAAATAGTGACATCGTTAGTACCTAGAGTTGACACTCTTCCAAACCCACTTTCATCAATATAATCATCATAAATAGAAGGCATGCAATCATCATAATAAATTTGCTCACCAAAACTTGGGGGACTAAAAATATCATCTTCATCAAACATAGCATCCCCAAGCTTATGGCTTTGCATATCATTAGCATCATGGATATTTATAGAATTCATACTAACAACATTGCAATCATGCTCATCATTCAAGGAACTCACATTAAACATTCTATTAAATTCTTCCTCTAACAATTGAGCACAATTATCGGAATCCTTATTTTCAAGAAAGACATTATAAAGATGAATAATATGAGGCAACCTCAATTCCATATTTTTTTTTGTAGTTTTCTTTTATAAACCAAACTAGTGATAAAACAAGAAACTAAAAGATTCGATTGCAAGATCTAAAGATATACCTTCAAGCACTCACCTCCCCGGCAACGGCGCCAGAAAAGAGCTTGATCTCTACTACACAACTTATTCTTGTAGACTCGTGTTGGGCCTCCAAGCGCAGAGTTTTGTAGGACAGTAGCAATTTTCCCTCAAGTGGATGACCTAAGGTTTATCAATCCGTGGGAGGCGTAGGATGAAGATAGTATCTCTCAAACAACCCTGCTACCAAATACAAGAAATCTCTTGTGTCCCCAACACACCCAATACAATGGCAAATTGTATAGGTGCACTAGTTCGGCGAAGAGATGGTGATACAAGTGTAGTATGGATAGTAGATATAGGTTTTTGTAATCTAAAAATATAAAAACAGCAAGGTAGCAAGTGGTAAAACGGAGCACAAATGGTATTGCAATGCTTAGAAACAAGGCCTAGGGTTCATACTTTCACTAGTGCAATCTCTCAACAGTGCTAACATAATTGGATCATATAACAATCCCTCAACGTGCGATAAAGAATCACTCCAAAGTTCCTATTAGTGGAGAACATAAGATAGAAATTGTTGTAGGGTATGAAACCACCTCAAAGTTATTCTTTCTGATCAATCTATTGAGCTATTCCTCTAAGTGTCACAAACAGCCCTAGAGTTCGTACTAAAATAACACCATTTGATACGCATCAACCAACTCTAATGTCACCTAGATACTCCAATGTCACCACAAGTATCCGTGAGTTGATTATTCGATATGCATCAAACAACTTCAGATTCATAATATTCAATCCACACAAAGAACTTCAAAGAGTGCCCCAAGATTTCTACCGGAGAAAGTAGGACAAAAACATTCATCAACCCCTATGCATAGATTACCCCAATGTCACCTCGGGAATCCGCGAGTTGAGTGCCAAAACATACATCAAGTGAATCAATATAATACCCCATTGTCACCACGGGTATTCATATGCAAGACATACATCAAGTGTTCTCAAATCCATAAAAGTATTCAATCCGATAATAGTGAAACCTCAAAGGTAAAAACTCAATTCATCACAACAAGATAGAGAGGAAGAAACACCATATGATCCAACTATATTAACAAAGCTCGCGGTACATCAAGATCGTGACATATCAAGACCACGAGAGAGAGAGAGATCAAACACATAGCTACTTGTACATACCCCTAGCCTTGAGGGTGAACTACTCCCTCCTCGTCATGGAGACCGCCGGGATGATGAAGATGGCCTCCGGTGATGCTTTCCCCCTCCGGCAGGGTGCCGGAACAGGGCTCCAGATGGTATTTTGAAGGTACAGAAGCTTGCGGCGGCGTAGTCCAAAATCTAGGGTTATTTCTGGGGGTTTCTTTATTTATAAGATTTTTCAGCGTTGGAATCACGTCAAGATGGGCTAAGATGGGCCCACGAGGCACCACGGAACGCCACCCCCCTGGCGTGCCGTGGTGGCTTGTGAGTACCTCGTGAGGCTTCTGGTCCTTCCACGAAGCTTCGGGGGTCTCTTTTGGTCCAAAAAAATTGTCAAAAAGTTTCGCTGCATTTGGAGAACTTTTATTTCTGCACAAAAAACAACACCACGGTAGTTCTGCTGAAAACAGCGTCAGTCCGGGTTAGTTCTAATCAAATCATACCAAAACCATATAGAATTGTTATAAATATGGCATGAATACTTCATAAATTATAGATATGTTGGAGACGTGTCACCCAACTAGCATACTTGAGGAAAAATCATTAAATGAGCATGCTTATTTTGTGCGACACCGCTTGTCTCAAAAAGGGAAACTCTTATGGCATGATATTAATACTTGGAATTGCTATGCTTGGAATTTGTGCGAAATACATGATTTTACTTGTTGTTCTGAAGACCCTAAGAAACACCTTCCCTACCAATGTGAGTTTACTGATAATGGAATCGTATCTTCTT
This sequence comes from Elymus sibiricus, assembly GCA_039707655.1. NCBI lineage: Eukaryota > Viridiplantae > Streptophyta > Magnoliopsida > Poales > Poaceae > Elymus > Elymus sibiricus. Next base: position 394,864,677 of record CM077674.1, read on the forward strand.
ATGCTAAAGGTGTTTATAGTTACTATGATATTGAACAAATTGAAGAATTTGTTGCTTTTAAGGGTGCTTATGAAATTGCTTCTTTGATTGAAAAGTATGATGCTACTCTTTATAAATCTGAAAATTTTGCCATACTTAAATATTGCCATGAAAACTATGCTTCTAATGCTTATGTGAAAGAATATATTGAGGACACTTCCGCTGTCCAAGAAGAGACTAATATTTTGCAGGAACCTATGGAAGAAGAAATTGATGAAACTGTGAGCTCATTAGATGAAAAAGATGATGAGGAGAGCGAAGAACAAAAGGAGGAAGAGCGGATTGATCACCCGTGCCCACCTTCTGATGAGAGTAACTCTTTATCTCAGACATTGTTTAAATTCCCTTCATGCTTACCGAAGGATGAATGCTATGATGATTGCTATGATCCCTTGGATTCATTTGAAATATCCCTTTTTGATGAAATTGATGCTTGCTATGATTGTGGCCATGATGCCAATATGAATTATGCTTATGGAGATGAACTTGCTATAGTTCCTTATGTTAAGAAAAAAATTGTTGCTATTGCCACCACACATGATAGTCCTATTATCTTTTTGAATTCTCCCAACTACACTATATCGGAGAAGTTTGCTATTATTGAGGATTATATTGATGGGTTGCGTTTTACTACTACACATGATAATTTTGATGAATATAATATGCATGTGCTTGCTGCTCCTACTTGCAATTATTATGAGAGAGGAACTACATCTCTACCTCTCTATGTTTCCAATACGATAAAATTGCAAGAAACTACTTATGCTATGCATTGGCCTTTATTTGATGTGCATGAATTGTTATTTTATGACATGCCGATGCATAGGAAGAGAGTTAGACTTCGTAGTTACACGATTTATATTAATTTGTGCTCACTACTAAATTACAAATCATTGTTAATTAAAATTGGATTTGATATACCTTGGGATCCGGGTGGATCAATTAGTTGAGCACTTTATGCCTAGCTTAATGGCTTTAAAGAAAGCGCTGCCAGGGAGACAACCCGGATGTTTTAGAGAGTCATTTATTTCTGTTGAGTGCTTTTATAAAGTTTAAAAACAAAAAAATATAGAGGGGAACCTAAAACTTTTCAAAAAGGAAAGTGAAAGTAAGAAAGACGAGCACCGTTGAAGTGGGGGAGCTCCTTGAACTTTGTTCGTGCCCATGGAAACTTTGTGAATCTTGAATTACAGAAACTTTTCAACAAAAATAATTATCCCCTTGTACAAATCCATTGTATTATAAAAATAATGTGCCAAGATTTACCGTTAGGATGTTTAAATTGCTTGTTTGGTATGTGCAGTGCAAAAACAGAAACTTTTGCTGTAGTGCTTGAATTTTAGTAATTTACTGGAACATACAAAAATTCTGAAATTTTTACACAGTACTGCTATTCAATTTTTTTATTTTTTCCTAATTTTTCAGAATTTTTTGAGTTACATAAGTATATGTACCATCTGCATCTTTACAGACTGTCCTATTTTCACAGATTGCTGTTATAGTTTCGTTATTTGCTTATGTTTGAAATCTTGTTGAGCCCCATTGACTTGGGAGCCATAGAATTGTGATAGCATACTTTGGATAATGCTTGATTATAATTATACAATAATGTTAGAGCAGGACATGATGGGATTTGATGATATATGTACTAACCCCTCTAATAAAAGGTTCGGTTAAGTTTTGTGTGGATGAAGTGTTCGAAGATCGAGGAGGTATCGATATGAGGAGAATAAGGAGAGGCAAGAGTTAAAGATTGGAGATTACCAAGGCACCCCAAGTAAATATTCAAGGAGACTCAAGCGTCTAAGCTTGGGGATGCCCCGGAATGCATCCCATCTTTCTTCAACAAGTATCGGTATGTTTCGGTTTTTGTTTTGTTCACATGATATGCGTAAATTCTTAGAGCGTCTTTTGTGTTTATTTTTCACTTTTATTTTATGCACCATGCTGGTATGAGATAGTCCTTGGTTGATTTATAGAATGCTTCATGCACTTCACTTATATCTTTTGAGTATGGCTTTATAGAATGCTTCATGTGCTTCACTTATATCATTTGAAGTTTGGATGCCTGTTTGTCTTCATATAGAAAACCGTTTTTTGTAGAATGCTCTTTTGCTTCACTTATATTTATTAGAGCGTGGTATTTTGTAGAAAGAATTAAACTCTCATGCTTCACCTATATTTATTTAGAGAGTCAGCAGGAATTGGTCATTCACATGGTTAGTCAGAAAATCCTACATAAAACTTGTAGATCACTGAATATGATATGTTTGATTCCTTGCAATAGTTTTGCGATATAGAGATGGTAATATGTGGGAGGTACTAGTGAATGATTGTGGTTTAGTAAGAATATTGGTGTTAAGGTTTGTGATTCCTGAAGCATGCATGTATAGTCTTTTGTTATGCTAAGAAGTTGGAGCATGATTTATTATTGATTGTCTTCCTTTGCGTGGAGGTCGGGGGTGCGCGATGGTTAACTCCTACCAACCTCCCCCCTAGGGGCATGCGTAGTAGTACTTTGCTTCGAGGGCTAATAAACTTTCGCAATAAGTATGTGAGATCTTTATGACTAATGTGAGTCCATGGATTATACGCACTCTCACCTTTCCGCAATTTGCTAGCCTCTTCGTTACCGTGCATTGCCCTTTCTCACCTCGAGAGTCGGTGCAAAATTCGCCGGTGCATCCATACCCCATGATATGATACGCTCTATCACACATAAGCCTCATTATATCTTCCTCAAAACAGCGACCATACCTACCTATTATGGCATTTCCATAGCCATTCCGAGATATATTGCCATGCAACTTCCATCATCATCATATACATGACTTGAGCATTCATTGTTATATTGCTTTGCATGATCATAAGATTGCTAGCATGATATTTTCATGGCTTGTCCATTTTTTGATATCTTTGCCACGCTAGATCATTGCACATCCTGGTACACCGCCAGAGGTAGTCATATAGAGTCATACTTTGTTCTAGTATCGAGTTGTAATTGTTGAGTTGTAAGTAAATAGAAGTGTGATGATCATCATTATTCATTATTAGAGCATTGTCCCAGTGAGGAAAGGATGATGGAGACTATGATTCTCCCACAAGTCGGGATGAGACTCCGGACGAAAAAAAAAGAGACAAAAAAAGAGGCCAAAAAGAGCCCATGAAAAAAGAAAAAAAAAGGGAAAGAAAAAGAAAGAAAAAAAAAGGAAGAAAAAAAGAAAAAAGAGAAAATAAAAAAAATGAAATGAGAGAAAAAGAGAGAAGGGGCAATGTTACTATTCTTTCCACACTTGTGCTTCAAAGTAGCACCATGTTTTTCATATAGAGAGTCTCCTATGTTGTCACTTTCATATACTAGTGGGAATTGTTCATTATAGAACTTGGCTTGTATATTACGATGATGGGCTTCCTCAATTGCCCGAGGTCTTGAGCAAGCAAGTTGGATGCACACCCACTTAGTTTTCAATTTGAGCTTTCATACACTTATAGCTCTTAGTGCATCCGTTGCATGGCAATCCCTACTCCTTGCATTGACATCAATTGATTGGCATCTCCATAGCCCGTTGATTAGCCGCGTCGATGTGAGACTTTCTTCCTTTTTTGTCTTCTCCATATTATCTCTACCACCGTATTCAATTCCACCCATAGTGCTATATCCATGGCTTGCGCTCATGTATTGCGTGGGGGATGAAAAAGCTGAAGCATGTTAAAAAGTATGAACCAATTGCTTGGCTGACACCGGGGTAGTACATGATTTATATTTTGTGTTAAGAAGATGGAGCATGACAAGGCTATATGATTTTGTAGGGATAGCGTTATTTAGCATTTTTATTCTGAAAGACATGATTGTTTGTTGGGATGCCTGAGTATTGATGTCTTTATATCAAATTATAGACTATTGCTTTGAATCACCCGTGTCTTCATATTCATGCCATGATTAAACTATATGATCAAGATTATGCTATGTAGCATTCCACATCAAAAATTATCTTTTTAATCATTTACCTACTCGAGGACGAGCGGGAATTAAGCTTGGGGATGCTGATACGTCTCCGTCGTATCTATAATTTTTTATTGTTTCATGCCAATATTCTACAACTTTCGCATATTTTTGGCAACATTTTATATTATTTTTGGGACTAACTTATTGATCCAGTGCCCAGTGCCAGTTCCTGTTTTCTGCTTGTTTTTTTGTTTCACAGAAAATCCATATCAAACGAAGTCCAAATGTAATAAAATTTTACGGAGAATTATTTTTGAATATATGTGATTTTTGGGAGGTGGAATCAACGCAAACGGAGGCCCACAACCTCCACAAGCCACCTGGGCGCGGGCCCCCCCGGCGCGCGGTGGTGCCTCGTGGGCACACCGTAAGTCGGTTGGGGCTCTTCTTTGGCCGCAAGGAAGCTAATATCCAGAAAAAAATCGTGTTAAAATTGTTGGGGAACGTTGCATGGGAAACAAAAATTTTCCTACGCACACGCAAGATCTATCCATGGTGATGAGCATCTACGAGAGGGAGAGTGAATCTACATACCCTTGTAGATCGCTAAGCGGAAGCGTTAATAAACGCGGTTGATGTAGTCGAACGTCTTCGCGATCCAAATCGCCGAGCGTCCCGCGATCCAATCACGATCCTTCCGATCTAATGCCGAACGGACGGCACCTCCGCGTTCAACACACGTACGGCTTGATGACGCCTTCACCTCCTCGATCCAGCGAGCGATGGTGAAGTAGTGGTTGAGTTCCAGCAGCACGACGGCGTGGTGATGGTGGTGAGGAACAATCTCTGCAGGGCTTCGCCAAGCACTACGGAGATTATGACGGAGGAACTAGAGGGCTAGGGTTGCCGGCACACGGCTTGGGAAATCCTGATGTATCCCGTGTGCTAGCCCTGCCCCTCTATTTATATGTTGAGCCTTGGGGTCTAAACTTGGAGTAAAAGCCTCCTCCGGGTCGGTTTTGCCCGCACAAGGTCGGTTTGGCCCGCAGGAAAAGAGTCCAATTCGGACCCTGCCGAATCGTGCACAGCCGCGCACAAGCGGTAGTACCGCTTCACACAAGCGGTAGTACCGCTTGGGCGGTAGTACCGCTTCACACAAGCGGTAGTACCGCTCCGGCGGTAGTACCGCTTCACCAAGCGGTAGTACCGCTTACGCGGCAGCAAAACTACTTTTGCACTTTCCAATACCTTGTGGGCTTTATCCCTTTGGCTCATATAAAGTGTTGCTGCACCCGAACACTTCGGTAAACATCCGAAACCCCTTCCGGTGAACTTCGGAACTCTTCCAGAGATCAAAACACTATTATCACATATATCAATCTTTACCTCCGGACTATTCCGGAGATCCTCGTCATGTCCGGGATCTTATCCGGGACTCCGAACAACTTTCGGTCACCAACATAATAACTCAATTATACTAATCGTCACCAAACGTTAAGTGTGTAGACCCTGCGGGTTCGAGAACTATGTAGACATGACCGAGACACCTCTACGGCCAATAACCAATAGCGGGACCTGGATGCCCATATTGGCTCCTACATATTCTACGAAGATCTTTATCGGTCGAACCTCTATGTCAAGGATTCAGTTAATCCCGTATGCTGTTCCCTTTGTTCTTCGGTATGTTACTTGCCCGAGATTCGATCGTCGGTATCACTATACCTAGTTCAATCTCGTTACCGGCAAGTCTCTTTACTCGTTCCGTAATACAAGATCCTGTGGCTAACTCTTTAGTCACTTTGCTTGCAAGGCTCAATGTGATGTTGTATTACCGAGTGGGCCCTGAGATACCTCTCCGTCATACGGAGTAACAAATCCCAGTCTTGATCCATGCCAACCCAACAGACACCCTCGGAGATACCTGTAGAGCACCTTTATAGTCACCCAGTTACGTTGCGACGTTTGATACACACAAGGTATTCCTCCGGTGTCAGTGAGTTGCATGATCTCATGGTCAAAGGAACAGATACTTGACATGCAGAAAACAATAGCAATAAACTGACACGATCAAATGCTACGTTTACAGTTTGGGTCTTGTCCATCACATCATTCTCCTAATGATGTGATCCCGTTATCAAATGACATCTCATGTCAATGGCTAGGAAACCTTAACCATCTTTGATCAACGAGCTAGTCAACTAGAGACTTACTAGGGACACAGTGTTGTCTATGTACCCACACATGTATTTGAGTTTCCAATCAATACAATTATAGCATGGATAATAAACGATTATCATGAACAAGGAAATATAATAATAACCAATTTATTATTGCCTCTAGGGCATATTTCCAACAGTCTCCCACTTGCACTAGAGTCAATAATCTAGTTCACATCACTATGTGATTTACATTGTAATGAATCGAACACCCATGCAGTTCTGGTGTTGTTCATGTTTAGCCCTTGGAAGAGGTTTAGTCATCGGATCTGCAACATTTAGATCCGTGTGTACTTTGCAAATATTTATGTCGTCCTCCTTGATGTAATCGCGGATGGAATTGAAACGTCGCTTTATGTGTCTGGTCCTCTTGTGAAATCTTGGTTCCTTGGCTAGAGCAATGGCACCAGTATTATCACAAAACAGAGTCATTGGGTTAAGTGCACTAGGCACTACTCCAAGATCTGTCATGAACTCCTTCATCCAGACACCTTCCTTCGCCGCCTCCGAGGCAGCGATGTACTCCGCTTCGCATGTAGAATCTGCTACCACGCTTTGCTTGGAACTGCACCAGCTAACCGCACCCCCATTAAGAATAAATACGTATCCGGTTTGCGACTTAGAGTCATCCGGATCAGTGTCAAAGCTTGCATCGACGTAACCCTTTACGACGAGCTCTTGATCACCTCCATAAACGAGAAACATGTCCTTAGTCCTTTTCAGGTACTTCAGGATATTCTTGACCGCCGTCCAGTGTTCCATTCCTGGATCACCTTGAAACCTTCCGACCATACTTATGGCAAGGCTGACATCGGGTCTTGTGCACAGCATTGCATACATAATAGAGCCTATGGCTGAAGCATAGGGGATGACACTCATCTTTTCTCTATCTTCTGCAGTCACTGGGCATTGAGTCTTACTCAACTTCACACCTTGCAAAACAGGCAAGAACCCCTTCTTGGACTGATCCATTTTGAATTTCTTCAAAATCTTATCAAGGTATGTGCTTTGTGAAAGTCCTATTAAGCGTCTTGATCTATCTCTATAGATCTTGATGCCTAATATGAAAGCAGCTTCTCCTAGGTCCTTCATTGAAAAACTCTTGTTCAAATATTCCTTTACGCTTTCCAGCATTTCTATATTGTTTCCAATCAGCAATATGTCATCCACATATAAGATTAGAAACGCTATAGAGCTCCCACTCACTTTCTTGTAAATACAAGCTTCTCCGTAAACTTGTATAAACTCGAACGCTTTGATCACTTCATCAAAGCGAAGATTCCAACTCCGAGATGCTTGCACCAGTCCATAAATGGATCGCTGGAGTTTGCAAACTTTGTCAGCATTCTCTGGATCGACAAAACCTTCTGGTTGCATCATATACAACTCTTCCTTAAGGAAACCGTTAAGGAACGCTGTTTTGACATCCATCTGCCAAATTTCATAATCGAAAAAGGCAGCTATTGCTAACATGATTCTGACGGACTTAAGCATCGCTACGGGTGAGAAGGTCTCATCGTAGTCAACTCCTTGAACTTGTGAAAAACCCTTTGCCACAAGTCGAGCTTTATAGACGGTGACATTACCGTCCGCGTCCGTCTTCCTCTTAAAGATCCATTTGTTCTGAATGGCCTTACGCCCTTCAGGTAATACTTCCAAAGTCCATACTTTGTTTTCATACATGGATCCCATCTCGGATTTCATGGCCTCTAACCACTTCTCGGAATCCGGGCCCATCATCGCTTCTCCATAGCTCGTAGGTTCATCGTTGTTTAACAACATGACCTCTAAGACAGGGTTGCCGTACCACTCAGGAGCAGTACGCGTCCTTGTCGACCTACGAGGTTCGATAGCAACTTGATCCAAAGCTTCATGATCATCATCATTAACTTCCTCTTCAGCTAATGTAGGCTCCACAGAAACAACTTTCTGCACTGCGCTACTCTCAGGTTGAAGTAAAGGTTCAACAACCTCATCAAGTTCTATCTTCCTCCCACTCAATTCTTTCGAGAGAAACTCTTTCTCAAGAAATGTTCCGTTTTTAGCGACAAACACTTTGCCCTCGGATCTGAGGTAGAAGGTATACCCAATTGTCTCTTTTGGGTATCCTATGAAGACGCATTTCTCCGCTTTGGGTTCCAGCTTTTCAGGCTGAAGCTTTTTGACATAAGCATCACATCCCCAAACTTTAAGAAACGACAGCTTTGGCTTCTTGTCAAACCAAAGTTCATATGGCGTTGTCTCAACGGATTTCGATGGTGCCCTATTTAAAGTGAATGCAGCTGTCTCTAATGCATAACCCCAAAACGATAGTGGCAAATCGGCAAGAGACATCATAGATCGTACCATATCCAATAAAGTTCGATTACGACGTTCGGACACACCATTACGCTGTGGTGTTCCAGGCGGTGTCAATTGTGAAACAATTCCACACTGTCTTAAGTGACTGCCAAACTCATAACTCAGATATTCTCCTCCTCGATCAGATCGTAGGAATTTAATCTTCTTGTTACGATGATTCTCAACTTCACTCTGAAATTGTTTGAACTTTTCAAATGTTTCAGACTTGTGTTTCATTAAGTAAATATACCCATATCTACTTAAGTCATCAGTGAAGGTGAGAAAGTAACGATAACCACTGCGCGCTTCAATACTCATCGGACCGCACACATCAGTATGTATGATTTCCAATAAGTCACTTGCCCGTTCCATTGTTCCAGAGAACGGCGTTTTAGTCATCTTGCCCATGAGGCATGGCTCACATGTGTCAAGTGATTCAAAATCAAGTGACTCCAAAAGTCCATCAGCATGGAGCTTCCTCATGCGTTTTACGCCAATATGACCTAAACGGCAGTGCCACAAGAAAGTGGTATTATCATTATCAATTCTACATCTTTTGGCATCAATGTTATGAACATGTGTATCATTACTATCGAGATTCAATAAGAATAAACCCCTCACATCGGGTGCATGACCATAAAAGATATTACTCATATAAATAGAACAACCATTATTCTCTGATTTAAATGAGTAACCGTCTCGCAATAAACAAGATCCAGATATAATGTTCATGCTTAACGCAGGCACCAAATAACACTTATTTAGGTTCATCACTAATCCCGACGGTAATCGAAGAGCGAGCGTGCCGACGGCGATCACATCAACCTTGGAACCATTTCCCACGCGCATCGTCACTTCGTCCTTTGCCAGCCTCCGTCTATTCCGCAGTTCCTGTTTTGAGTTGCAAATATGAGCAACCGCACCGGTATCAAATACCCAGGCACTACAACGAGAGTTGGTAAGGTACACATCAATAACATGTATATCATATATACCTTGTTTGTTGTTGGCCGCCTTCTTGTCAGCCAAATACTTGGGGCAATTCCGCTTCCAGTGTCCAGTTCCCTTGCAATGAAAGCACTCAGTTTCTGGTTTGGGTCCAGCCTTGGGTTTCTTCACGAGAGGAGCAACTGCTTTGCCACTCTTCTTAGAGTTACCCTTCTTACCCTTGCCATTTTTCTTGAAACTAGTGGTTTTATTGACCATCAACACTTGATGCTCCTTCTGAATTTCAGACTCAGCGATTTTCAGCATCGCAAACAGCTCGGCGACTGACTTGTTCATCCCGTGCATGTTATAGTTCAACACGAAGCTCTTGTAGCTAGGCGGCAATGATTGAAGAACTCTGTCAGTGATAGCCTCTGGCGGAAGGGGCATCCCTAACTCAGCCAGACGGGTGGAGTACCCAGACATTCTGAGCACGTGATCACTGATAGACCCGTTCTCCTCCATCTTGCAAGCATAGAACTTATCGGAGATCTCATATCTCTCGATCCGGGCATTCTTCTGAAAGATAAACTTCAACTCCTGGAACATCTCATATGCTCCATGACGTTCAAAACGTCTTTGAAGTCCCGGTTCTAAGCCATACAACATTGCACATTGAACTATTGAGTAATCATCAGAACGAGCCTGCCAGGCGTTCACAACGTCTAGAGACTCAACTGGAGCGGGTGGATCACCAAGCGGTGCATCAAGGACATAAGCCTTCTGGGAAGCCGTAAGGATAATCCTTAGATTACGGGCCCAGTCCACAAAGTTACTTCCATCATCTTTCAACTTAGCTCTCTCTAGGAACGCATTAAAATTCAGGGGTGCTACTGCGCGAGCCATGATCTACAACATAAATATAGCAAAGACAACTTAGACTATTGTTCTTAGATAATGAGTTTAGTTAATCATATTACTTAAAAACTCCCACTCAAATTGACATCCCTCCGATCATTCGAGTGTAACATGATCCAAATCCACCAACTCAAGTCCGATCATCACGTGAGTTGAGGTGGTTTCAATGGTGAACATCTTCATGTTGATCATATCTACTATATGACTCATGTTCGACCTTTCGGTCTCTTGTGTTCCGAGGCCATGTCTGTACATGCTAGGCTCGTCAAGTTTAACCCGAGTGTTCCGCACGTGTAACATGGCTTACACCCGTTGTATGCGAACGTAGAGTCTATCACACCCGATCATCACGGCGTGTCTCGAAACGACGAACTTTCGCAACGGTGCACACTTGGGGAGAACACAATTTATCTTGAAATTTAAGTGAAGGATCACCTTATAATGCTACCGTCGTCCTAAGCAAAATAAGATGCATAAAAGGATTAACATCACATGCAAATCATAAGTGACATGATATGGCCATGAACTTGTGCTTTTGATCTCCATCTCCAAAGCACCGGCATGATCTCCATCGTCACCGGCATGACACCATGATCTCCATCATCTTGATCTCCATCAACGTGTCGCCATATGGTTGTCGCGCCGACTGATGCTTCCACGACTATAGCTAACGTTTAGCGATAAAGTAAAGCATTACATAGCGCTTAATGATTGACACGCAGGTCATACAATAATTAAAGACAACTCTATGGCTCCTGCCAGTTGCCGTACTCATCGACATGCAAGTCGTGATATTCTATACAACACATGATCATCTCATACATCACATATATCTCATCATGTAATTGGCCATATCATATCACATCATACCCTGCAAAAACAAGTTAGACGTCCTCTAATTGTTGTTGCAAATTTTTACGTGGCTGCTACGGGTATCTAGCAAGAACGATTCTTACCTACGCAAAACCACAACGTGGTGTAGTGATTGCTTTTTGATCTTCTAAAAGAACCCTCTTCATTGAACCGATTCAACTAAAGTGAGAGAGACAGACACCCGCCAGTCACCTTTATGCAACAAGTGCACGCAGCGGTAAAACCAGTCTCGCGTAAGCGTACGCGTAATGTCGGTCCGGGCCGCTTCATCTCACAATGCCGCTGAATCAAGTATCAACTAGTAACGGCAAGCAATATGTATACACCCACGCCCACAACTCGTTTGTGTTCTACTCGAGATCTCATCTACGCATAGACCTAGCTCATGATGCCACTGTTGGGGAACGTTGCATGGGAAACAAAAATTTTCCTACGCACACGCAAGATCTATCCATGGTGATGAGCATCTACGAGAGGGAGAGTGAATCTACATACCCTTGTAGATCGCTAAGCGGAAGCGTTAATAAACGCGGTTGATGTAGTCGAACGTCTTCGCGATCCAAATCGCCGAGCGTCCCGCGATCCAATCACGATCCTTCCGATCTAATGCCGAACGGACGGCACCTCCGCGTTCAACACACGTACGGCTTGATGACGCCTTCACCTCCTCGATCCAGCGAGCGATGGTGAAGTAGTGGTTGAGTTCCAGCAGCACGACGGCGTGGTGATGGTGGTGAGGAACAATCTCTGCAGGGCTTCGCCAAGCACTACGGAGATTATGACGGAGGAACTAGAGGGCTAGGGTTGCCGGCACACGGCTTGGGAAATCCTGATGTATCCCGTGTGCTAGCCCTGCCCCTCTATTTATATGTTGAGCCTTGGGGTCTAAACTTGGAGTAAAAGCCTCCTCCGGGTCGGTTTTGCCCGCACAAGGTCGGTTTGGCCCGCAGGAAAAGAGTCCAATTCGGACCCTGCCGAATCGTGCACAGCCGCGCACAAGCGGTAGTACCGCTTGGGCGGTAGTACCGCTTCACACAAGCGGTAGTACCGCTCCGGCGGTAGTACCGCTTCACCAAGCGGTAGTACCGCTTACGCGGCAGCAAAACTACTTTTGCACTTTCCAATACCTTGTGGGCTTTATCCCTTTGGCTCATATAAAGTGTTGCTGCACCCGAACACTTCGGTAAACATCCGGAACCCCTTCCGGTGAACTTCGGAACTCTTCCAGAGATCAAAACACTATTATCACATATATCAATCTTTACCTCCGGACTATTCCGGAGATCCTCGTCATGTCCGGGATCTTATCCGGGACTCCGAACAACTTTCGGTCACCAACATAATAACTCAATTATACTAATCGTCACCAAACGTTAAGTGTGTAGACCCTGCGGGTTCGAGAACTATGTAGACATGACCGAGACACCTCTACGGCCAATAACCAATAGCGGGACCTGGATGCCCATATTGGCTCCTACATATTCTACGAAGATCTTTATCGGTCGAACCTCTATGTCAAGGATTCAGTTAATCCCGTATGCTGTTCCCTTTGTTCTTCGGTATGTTACTTGCCCGAGATTCGATCGTCGGTATCACTATACCTAGTTCAATCTCGTTACCGGCAAGTCTCTTTACTCGTTCCGTAATACAAGATCCTGTGGCTAACTCTTTAGTCACTTTGCTTGCAAGGCTCAATGTGATGTTGTATTACCGAGTGGGCCCTGAGATACCTCTCCGTCATACGGAGTAACAAATCCCAGTCTTGATCCATGCCAACCCAACAGACACCCTCGGAGATACCTGTAGAGCACCTTTATAGTCACCCAGTTACGTTGCGACGTTTGATACACACAAGGTATTCCTCCGGTGTCAGTGAGTTGCATGATCTCATGGTCAAAGGAACAGATACTTGACATGCAGAAAACAATAGCAATAAACTGACACGATCAAATGCTACGTTTACAGTTTGGGTCTTGTCCATCACATCATTCTCCTAATGATGTGATCCTGTTATCAAATGACATCTCATGTCAATGGCTAGGAAACCTTAACCATCTTTGATCAACGAGCTAGTCAACTAGAGACTTACTAGGGACACAGTGTTGTCTATGTACCCACACATGTATTTGAGTTTCCAATCAATACAATTATAGCATGGATAATAAACGATTATCATGAACAAGGAAATATAATAATAACCAATTTATTATTGCCTCTAGGGCATATTTCCAACAAAAATTTCAGCGCAATCGGAGTTACGGATCTCCGGGAATTTAAGAAATGGTGAAAGGCCAGAAAACAGGAACGCGAAACAGAAGAGAATAGAGAGAGATATCCAATCTCGGAGGGGCTCCTGCCCCTCCACCACCATGGCAGCCATGGACTAGAGGGGAAATTCTCCTTCCATCTAGAGGGGAGGCCATGGAAGAAGAAGAAGAAGGAGGGTGGCTCTCTCCCCCTCTCTCCCGGTGGCGCCGGAACGCCGCCGGGGGAACCATCTTGACGGCGATCTACACCAACAACTTCACCGCCATCAACACCAACTCTCTCCCCCTCTATACAGCGGTGTAACACCTCTTCTCCCCGCTATAATCTCTACTTAAACATGGTGCTTAATGCTACATATTATTATCAAATGATTTGTGGCCATCCTATGATGTTTGAGTAGATTCATTTTGTCCTATGGGTTGATTGACGATTGTGATTGGTTTGAGTTGTATGTTTTATTTTGGTGCTGTCCTATGGTGCCCTCCGTGTCGTGCAAGCGTGAGGGATTCCCGCTGTAGGGTTTGCAATACGTTCATAATTCTCTTATAGTGGGCGGCTAGAGTGACAGAAGCTTACACCCGAGTAAGGGGGTGTTGTGTATGGGAGTAAAGAGGACTTGATACTTAATGCTATGGTTGGGTTTTACCTTAATGATCTTTGGTAGTTGCGGATGCTTGCTAGAGTTCCAATCATAAGTGCATATGATCCAAGTACGGAAAGTATGTTAGCTCATGCCTCTCCCTCATATAAAATTGCAATAATGATTACCGGTCTAGTTATCGATTGCCTAGGGACAAATCTTTCTCTTGTGTTACAAAAGCTCTCTACTAAACAACTAACTTTTATTATATCGCAAATTACTCCTAGTTTTATTCTCGTTAAGTACTTCTAGTCTTATCCTTACACCCGCAAAATAGTCTCATACTTGTTCTAGGTAAAGCAAACGTTAAGTGCGCATAGAGTTGTATCGGTGGTCGATAGAACTTGAAGGGAATATTAATTCTACCTTTAGCTCCTCGTTGGGTTCGACACTCTTATTTATCGAAAAAGCTACAATTGATCCCCTATACTTGTGGGTTATCAGGCAGCATCCCCAAGGGGGGCACACCATCTAGGGCTGCCTCCAAGTGGTGCGCTGTAACAGACCCATGTATTAGGCATAGTGATCATCTCTTAATCATGCCCAGTCATCATGGTTTACAGTGCTTGATCACCTCTAGTTTCATATCTCATTTGAAATTCCATTTCAGATCAAAATTCAATTAGCAAGTGAAATTTGAAAAGCTACAAACTTGTATGAAAAATAGTTCATGATTTAGTAAATAATCCATAGATAATTAATGTTAAGGGAAACAATATCACTTGTTTGCTCATTTGGGAGTTAGCATCCAAAAACAGTGACCAAAACAGCCCCATTAATCCATTTTCATTTTAACAAAAATCAAATGAATTCATATATTCCTCAAACTTTTTGTGGCAGTACAGAAAAATGCAATGCTAATTATCAGGCAAGGTCCACATTTTACAAAACTCCTCTAGTGCAAAAAGAAATGCAAAACAGGAGAAACTATAGAAACAGAAAATAAAAAGGAAAAGAAAACCTAAGCTACTATACCTAAGGGCTCTAGGTCAGCAGTTACTGGCCCAGCCCACCTACCCACGTCATCCCCAACCTCTCTCTCCCCCCGTGCATGTCGACCGCGCCGCGCCCGTGGCCGCCGATGGCCACGCGCCGTTCATCCCGCGCCCCCCTGGTGGATAAAGGCGCCCCCTCGACCCCCCTCGAACCCTAGGCCACCTCACTCTCTGCCTCACCTCGTCCCTTTCCTTTTTCTACGAAGCCCATCGCTCCCGTTGCCGCACTACCTCCGTCGGCGTGGCCACCGACTGCAGCTCGCCAAGCCGACGTGTCCAGGCGCTCCGCCACGTTCCTCCACGTCGTCTCCGCCCTCCACTTCGACCCAGGGAGCCGTCAAGCGTCGCCATCGCCCCGTCTTCACTGCCTCGGTCGCCAACGCCATTGACGCCGATTCGCCCTACCCTGAGCATCTCCGGCCTCCCCGAGCCCTCCCCGAGCTCCTCTGTGAGCTCCCGGTCCCCCGTGACCTTCTCCTTTTCTTCCCCGTGTACTCTAGCACCGTTTGCCACTAGCGCCGCCCGTAGCCGCCGCCGTCCGTCGTTCCCCGACGATATTCCGGCCACCTCCAACTCCAACCGATCGCGCTGATCGACCTGGCCCATCTAGTTCGATCTGTAGGTGCTCGCGGGTGACCTTTTGGTCACCTAGGCACCGATTCCGGCGCGTCGCCGCCGTTCATGCGCGTGTGTGTTTTAAACCTCGCCTGGGTCCATGACATGTGGGCCCAGGTCATTAGCTGTTAGATTAGGTATTCACTGATCTGCTAACAGTCACTGAAACTGGGGCCCACCCCTTTAATTAAACTATTTAGTTTAACTCTAATAAGACTGGGACACTGACAGCTGGGTCCCACAGGACCCAGTTAACCAGTCAACCGTGGACCAGTCAACTGCTGACTGGGCAGTTGACTGGCCCCACCTATCAGCCCCTGTGCCACACTGCTGGGTACACTGAAGTGTACCCATAGCAGTTTAGGTATTTAATTTTTCGAATTAAATAAATTCCAGTAAATCCAGAAAATGTTTAAAACTTCAAAAATTCATATAAAATAAACCGTAACTCAGATGAAAATAATTTATATATGAAAAATGATCAAAAAAATATGATGAATCTGAATATGTTATCAAAATGCTTGACCATCACTCCTATCATGGTGAACATGGAACCTTCCCCTCCGGTTCGATATACTGATAAACGTCTGGAGCTGGGAAAATATTTCCGAACATTTTCCCGCTCCCTCTAAAATACTTAGTGATGCATTAGAACACGTAATCAACCCCTACTGCCATGCCATGCATTGTGTTGCATTTGATTGCTCCGTTATTTATCTGTTTCTCCGCGTTTAATTCTTTTCCGGTAGGCCCCGATACCGCAGTAGGACCCGAGTACCACTATGGCCACTTCCGAGGATTCCTTTTCGTCTACAGAGCTACCAGGCAAGCAAACCCCTTTGATCATTCCGATATCGCCTATTATTTCTCTCTCATACTTGCATTAGATTTTGCTTCTGTTGTTATTCCGGTAGTCCCTATTCTGATGCATAGCCTGTTTTTGATAACCTGCTGTTGTTACCTTACCTGTTATCCTAAATGCTTAGTATAGGAATGTTAGTGTTCCATCAGTGGCCCTGCACCCTTGTCCGTGCTGCCATGCCTTGTTGTCAGGGTTGATTGAACCAGATGATCGAGGTATCGAGACCCGAGACCCCCTTAGGCCCATGCAATTGTACGACTCTGCAGAGTCGCACCAATCGTGATACTACCAAGGGTGATTCCTCGTATATCACTCTCGATGCTGGCCCTGTAGTATAGCACATCAAGTGTGACCTACCTGAGGGTGATTCCTCGTACTTCACCCTCGATGGTGACTTGTCGTGCAGTGTATCAAGTGTGGATTCATCGAGGGTGATTCCTTGGATTCCACCTTGCCGGTATGGACCTGAGTACTACATTCCCCCTTTATTAAAGACGGGTTGGCTCCAAGAGCGCCCGTCAGTTATTTGAATAGAAGTCAGGTCGGCCCCAAGGGTACCTGCGAGAGATACTGTGGCAGCTGGCTGTTTAGCGATACCACCCAGGATGTGGTTGTAGCTCTGGACTTGTCCCAACAGCCAACACGAAAGATGCACTCAGTCAGATTGACCGGGCCGACGGAGACCACCCAGGAGAGAGGTGGTCCTAGACCCTCATTGTGGACCGCATGTTACCAATTCGGAGCGACAGGAGCCCTGTTCGTTTCCGCGAGCTACTAATAATACACTAATGGATTTGGGTAATTGATCTGAGTTGGCCACTGGCCTATACGCACTAACCACCATGCGGGATTATGGTATGGGACCTCGGCGCCGTACATTCTATCGAAAGCTCTGTCAGACATCATAGTTGAGTGGCACGCGCTCGGGTGAGCTGGTTACGTCTGTTGGTGCTTCCACAGTCGCGCTTGGTCTTGGCCGCCCACGCAACGCGCAGGAGTGCTTAGGGCGATAGGTCCATGACCCCTTCACACTTAGGATTTAGACCGGCGTGCTTACCTCTTTGGAGAGCCTAGGTAGGACTACGTCGTGTCGATCATCCGAGGCCGGGCATTACCCAGTCTAGTGTGTCCGGCCAAAGGTAATCGAGTGTATTGGGTAACGTGGTGCACCCCTGCTGGGAAGTAATCTATTCGAATAGCCGTGTCCATGGTAACAGGACGCTCAGAGTTGTATCCCGATCTACTACAACTAGAACCGGATACTTAATGATTCTAAGTTGATATGTTGCTCCGGGATCGCTATCTCACATGGTAGCCGAGAAAGGATCTCTGGGCGTTGGTAATACATACTTGTTACTATATGTTATCATACGCTACTCTCTTCTGATGCTGCAAGATGCTAGTCTTTGTTAGGCTAGGCCTTTGCCCCTCTACTCTACCATTTCTGCAGTATAGTCCACAGACATACCTTTCCCTTGATACTAATGCATATTTAGCATAGTTCTGATGTAAGTCTTGTGAGTACGTTGGATGAGTACTCACGGTTCCTTTGCTACCTCTTTCCCCCTCTACTCGATTGTTGCGATCAGATGATGGAGCCTAGGAGCCGGAGATCCCCAGTGGAGTTTACTACTATGAGGAGATCGACGACCAGGAGTAGTTCAGAGGCCACAGGTAGGAGGCCTGTGCCTTTTCGATCAGTGTCGCTGTTATGCTAGCCTTCTTAAGGCAAAATTGTTTAACTATGTCTGTACTCAAATTATATTTGCTTCCGCTGAATCATGTATTCGGGTCCTTGTGACCCCTGGCTTGTAATATAAATATTTTTGTTTAAATTTTTGTGTCTAGAGTTGTGTTGTGATATCTTCCCATGAGTCTCTGATCTTGATCGTGCATGTTTGCGTGTATGATTAGTGCACGATCGAGGCAGGGGCGTCACAAGTTGGTATCAGAGCCGACTGCCTGTAGGAGCCCCCTTTCCAACTCCTTGGTCGAAGTTGAGTCTAGTCATTGAAAAACTATTTTTACTAATGGTGTTGTGTGGCTCACGGGCCCACATCGCAAATGGATGGGATTAGGATCTTTAATTTCGCATCCTTACTCTGGGTTCTGATCTCTCTTCTCTTCGGGTTAAAGATTTTGCTAACTCTGACCCTAGGTTCTCGTGACCATTTTCTTCCGAAGAGCCACTTGATATAGATGTTCCCGCTACTCTTGGTCTACCAGATGGTTCCGAAGACACTCTCTGACGCTCCAAGAATCCCTTGTGTCTACTACCTTGCAGCTCCTTTTCGCATGAATACACCTATGAATAATTCCTCACACTTACCGAGGATCCGTTCATCCCCAGTTGTTCATGTGTTTCACATAATACTTTGAAATACTATCCGATCTTCCGAGAATCCTCTGCAACCTATTGCTCTGGAAAGTCTTGCCTGCTTGCACCATGGTTAATTCCATATGTCTAGCAATATTCATTAGCATCCTTTGTCATTGTCATTTTGAGCCTTTGACCTGATATGTTTGCGAATGCTCGCAATCATCAATCCAATCCAGAATTCGTCCTTCCAGTTCAGACATCATTCCGGACATGAGCTGGTTCTCGGCCAATCAAACCTTGATTGATTGTCCATCTAATTCTATTCAACTTACTCATCTTTTGATCAGAGTGCCTGCTTCTGATCTACCGATTCGGAAATAATAATTCCTTTGTATCTTATACTTCAAATTATTCAGATGTTTCTATAATCCTATGCATTGGCATTTTTTTCCTCTTCTTGTTGAGTACCGATACTCACATCAGATTCCTGGTGGACCACCCCCTCTTTTGGTGGATTGCTACCCGATAGTTCCTTCGCGTTTTAATTCATTGACGAATTTCCCCTGGTACAGAATGGCTCTGGCAAATTGTATCATCTACTCTGTGTCGTCAGCCCTCTGCTTTCGAGCTTGTATCCGTTGCTTCTAGAACTGTGTTGTATAGATTCCAAAATGTCCCGATGGGTTGTATCCATGCTTTTGCCATCCGTGTGAACCCGGAAACTTTTACGGGACATACTCTACTGGTGCTTCACCAGATACTTTTCCAACACTACAACTTCATCGAAAACGAGAAGTGAATGAAAGGTTATGCATTGAAGAAGTGGGAGTCGACCTTGAACCTTGTGTTCATGCCCATGGGAACGATGTAGACCGTCACGGAAGCTTCTTGCAAAATATTTATTCATTTGTATAATCCTTCCAGTTTCCTTAACTGGATCCCATGCAATTATGGTTCCGACCATGTTGTTCTTCTTTGATTCCTTGTCTTCGGCGTGGTTAAAGTATTTGCGCTCCGCGGATCAATAAACCAGCCCGACCTCTGTTCTGGTCTACCTTCAAGTATTACCCTCTGGTATCTCAAGGATATCGTGCCATTGCACTACTTCTTGTGAAATTTGGCTGGAATAATGATTATCACCATTTTAGTCACTCCGCAGGTTGGAGTTGTTCGTCACTCGAGAACTTTGACAAGTGACTCAAATCCACACCGTGATTCAGTACCCCTAGTACTTTGTTGCTGGGAAGTTTAACTGTGGTACCTAGTCCTTCCGGGAGCACAATTTTTGACGATGAGCTAAGTTTACGTCGAGCTTCTTCGTCATATCGTTTTGCCTTGAACAGCAAGATTGAATCTGAGCTTGCGTAATATTCGTGGTTCCGTTGACCTTTAGCTTCACCATTCCATCTGCTTTGATCATCTTACTGATCGGTTACATCTTCATGTAACCTCTCGACAAAATGTGTTCTGATCATCATCAACATTTTGGCTTCTTCCAAGATGTGAAACGAATTCACGATGAGGATTTCCATCCTTGCCCCTATGTAATTTTGTTGTCATCGACCACATCCTTGCCATCCTTCTAACATAGACTTGGCCGTGTTCTGGTTATACCTCACGATCCTCACTATTCCTGAAATTGTTCCTCGTATATTTCTTGTGATCTTCAAACCCAACCTTTGCCTAAACACGATATTATTGCTACCCCGAAGCATGACCGTGGTACTTCGAATATCAACAAGAACATTGGAAGCGCAATGCTAAATGTTCTTGATCAATTATCCAAACACCGTTGCTTGGGTAAACATCCTGATTTTCCTTGCCTCTTTACCTAAATGGTTATCTACTTGCTATCCTGTCATGGATATCATATTCTGCTTGTCCTTGGGAAAGGATATACTTCTAATTCTTGTGTATAACCACATTTTCCTTTCCATTGGTCTGATTAATCTAATAATCACATTTTCCTTTCCATTGGTCTGTTTAACCTTTCAAATAATTTATATGATCTAAGCAGTAATAATTCCCTGCTTATGTAAACACCTCGGTGTACAACTCTGCAGTGAGACCCTGTTACTATTGTTGTTGACATTCCGGTAACCACCGATGGACGAGAACCTTACCTATTGGTCCGCCTCATATCAACGAGCAGGAAACTGGTTCTCTTCGTCCCCCGCCCTTGGTACCGACATTGTTGCCAACATAGCTGACAAGCTATCCTCTGACATGCCTTGCTATCGTGACCGTGCAAGATATCACCGCCCTTCCTACTCTTAATCCACACTAACCACAGTTCCACAGGACCGAAACCTGACTCTCCTGCACATCCTTGATTCCGAAGAATCCTTTGCACTTGGCTTCATTTGTATTTCATGAGCCACCTTCCCTCACAAGTTCTATTCCGGTATCAGACGCAATATTTATCCTCGTTGCTCTGAACCCCTTGCAACTTCTGAATAGGCATCGAACGATTGTCTACCCACTTGAAACTTCTCATACCTTCTTATAAATCTGTCTTGCTCTCGATGTGTTTCATGTGCTTCAACTCGAGAGATACTTTTATACCTTCTTCCCCTGAGATAATTACCGGATGCCAATCCTTCCAGACATCCGTCCCTATAAGAGTTTCCCCTCCTACCTTATCCGTAAGTACGGTGAAGACCCTGAAGGAAGAATGACAACCTCATCATGATGCACTGATGCAGAGAAAATGAAGACATCAATGCCATGGACCGACCTCTTAGAGAACAGCAACAAGATCCAGAAGATTCAATAGAATACGAAACCAAACCTTTTCCCCCTTACTCTACCTCTTAATTCTTGGGACGAGAATTTCTTTTAGAGGAGGAGAGTTGTAACACCCCCATGTATTAGGCACAGTGGTCATCTCTTAATCATGCCTAGTCATCATGGTTTACAGTGCTTGATCACCTCTAGTTTCATATCTCATTTGAAATTCCATTTCAGATCAAAATTCAATTAGCAAGTGAAATTTGAAAAGCTACAAACTTGTATGAAAAATAGTTCATGATTTAGTAAATAATCCATAGATAATTAATGTTAAGGGAAACAATATCACTTGTTTGCTCATTTGGGAGTTAGCATCCAAAAACAGTGACCAAAACAGCCCCATTAATCCATTTTCATTTTAACAAAAATCAAATGAATTCATATATTCCTCAAACTTTTTGTGGCAGTACAGAAAAGTGCAATGCTATTTATCAGGCAAGCTCCACATTTTACAAAACTCCTCTAGTGCAAAAAGAAATGCAAAACAGGAGAAACTATAGAAACAGAAAATAAAAAGGTAAAGAAAACCTAAGGTACTGTACCTAAGGGTTCTAGGTCAACAGTGACCGGCCCAGCCCACTTACCCTCGTCGTCCCCAAACTCTCTCTCTCCCCGTGCGTGTCGGCCGCGCCACGCCCGTGGCCGCCTATGGCTACGCGCCGTTCATCCCGCGGCCCCCTGGTTGATAAGGGCGCCCCCTCGAACCCTAGGCCACCTCACTCTCTCCCTCGCCTTGCCCCTTTCTTTTTTCTTCGAAGCCCATCGCTCCCTTTGCCACACCACCTCCGTCGGCGTGGCCACAGACCGCAGCTCGCCAAGCCGACGTGTCCAGGCGCTCCGCCGCGTTCCTCCACGTCGTCTCCACCCTCCACTTCGAGCCAGGGAGCTGTCAAGCGTCGCCATCGCCCCGTCTTCACCGCCTCGGTCGCCGATGCCATTAGCGCCGATTCGCTCTACCCCGAGCATCTCCGGCCTCCCCGAGCCCTCCCCGAGCTGTGTTGTAACACCCCCATG
The DNA here is from genome assembly GCA_039707655.1 of Elymus sibiricus. Lineage (NCBI taxonomy): Eukaryota > Viridiplantae > Streptophyta > Magnoliopsida > Poales > Poaceae > Elymus > Elymus sibiricus. Next base: position 394,887,440 of record CM077674.1, read on the forward strand.
TATTAGGCATAGTGATCATCTCTAAATCATGCCCAGTCATCATGGTTTACAGTGCTTCATCACCCCTAGTTTCATATCTCATTTGAAATTCCATTTCAGATCAAAATTCAATTAGCAAGTGAAATTTGAAAAGCTACAAACTTGTATGAAAAATAGTTCATGATTTAGTAAATAATCCATAGATAGTTAATGTTCAGGGAATGAGGTGAGGCCGCTATAGGCCGATCCTCATCGGGGGGGAAACCTTCCCCGCCCTTACCAAAAAAGAAATTAAGCGCTTTTGCACGTTAATTCTATCCCTCCTTCCCTCGAACTGAGCTAAACCACATAAAAATTCAGCGCAAACTGTACATTACGAGAAACTATACCATTTGTGTGTTACCACCCCGTATGGAGCCATCGTCGTTTTCGGCGTAGCGTGAAGACTTTCCTAGAGTCCCCGAGTTGTTCCGGTCCGACTAGCAACGCCGGCGGAACTTAACCCAAATCCATGCCTTCTCGTACTTTCCTGCTTCAAGTCCCGTTCACAATTCAGAGCGTATTTCGATCATAGAGGAAATGGGTACAGACTCTACTCCTTTATTTAGCAATATCACTTGTTTGCTCATTTGAGAGTTAGCATCCAAAAATAGTGACCAAAACAGCCCCATTAATCCATTTTCATTTTAACAAAAATCAAATGAATTTGTGGCATCCGGCTCAGAGCAACCGGTTTACCTTGCATTGCCAGCCCAGAGATCAAGTCTTCTGGCAATACACAACAACTTGGTACAGAAAATAACCACTTTATTGATCTCTAGCAGATACATAGGTTCAAATATTACAAGATAAGCGAGGCCATGCGACACGCACGGTGTGGCTGCACTTATGTACATTATTTAGTAGACATCTCGGGGCCTCGATGATAACGGGAAACTACTACGCGGCAGCGGAATGACGATGTAGCGGAACTCCACTCCACATGGACACTGCTGGGACACGGCCTGGATCGCGACAAACTGCTCGACATGGACGCCTTGCATGGCTTCTCCTGCTTCTGGGATGATAAGCCAGGTGCATACTTTGAATGTACTCGCAAGCTCACAGCAAACAAAGCAAATACGACAAACAATAACAAGGCATTTAGCAATCTTAATGCATGAACATGATCATGATACTACCAGTCATGAAGTGTACGAGAATTGCTGCCATGGTCCCTCGGACCAACTTACCATCTCGGGGTTACCTCGTAACCACTGTCAACATCTTACCATAGTGATCTTCACCCGATCACAACCTTCTGCCTGTGCCATCGTGTGGTTATTAGTGTGCAGGTTATTTATTTCTGTTGACCCACGGTGTGACCTACTATGAACTGTGTCCATATCCGAAGACGCGGCTATCGATAGATTATACACTCTACAGAGGTTAGTACACTGTACCCACACCACGGAACTCATGGCCTCGTGCTCCCATTCGAGTGGACCAACGACATTCCGACAAAACCAATCTATTGCGTGACACTCTCCTGGCCACTCCGACAAACTCCCCTTTGGGCTATGTCATGGGTGGCCCCGATGTCAACTCGTGACATCCGCCACCTTTGTGGCTACCACCGTCGTGGCCAAAACAAAACAAGTCGTCCCAAACGGGGACATCGGTACAGTAAAACTCAGGCACGCAAGGTTATGACTGCCTACCGGGCCAGGGTAGCACAAGTGTACAACCTTCCCTAGTAGGAGGCACCGGCGAGAGGCATGACAATAGACCGAATTAGGGCCTCCCCATCCAGGCAAGTGTGGTTGCACTGGTGAGCTCGATTCGGTGGTACCATGACTCGATCAACAATTTGTTCAAGTTGAATTATCATCAGGTTTAACTTGAAATAAAATGATTCGAGCCATAGTATGCGAATGGATGCACGGGTCATGATCATGAGTAACGAATGCATCATGTTACCATGAGAGTATATGACATGATCTCTACTGCACACTTTAGCAAGAAAACATATTCTCTACTCCATAACATCAAAATGACATGGAATAACTACAATGCAATGAGTTATATATAGCAAATCATTTTAATAGTGAAACATATGATGAATTTAATTCAAATAAACCACTGTCATTGCAATGCCAACCTTGCATATGAATATTGTGGCTTGCCTTGGTTCAGAGGAGTGTCACAATACTCCTGGTCTTCTCCAACACAACTAGGAGCTTATGAAAATATTTTAAATGCAAAAAGAAAATGTCACATAAAGCATTTTATTTCACCAGAAATTGCAAACAGCAAGGAAAATTCTGAAATTTGGCATACAAAAACTTTAGCTCAAGACAAAACTAATGCAAAAAGAATCAACTCATTTGGACTTATAGAATAGAAATTAGAGCTGGTCAAAGTTAGGGTCAAAATCTGGATTTAATTGAATTTAAACGAATTTCCAGAGAGGGCCACGTCGAAGGCGGATTTCCAGAATACGCTTCCACTTAGAAAATGGTTCGGGAGAGAGAGAGAGAGGCTGACAGGTGGGACCCCCTGTCAGTGTTAAAAGGGGAGAGGGAGGGAAATAGGGGAGGTGGCGCTGTCGCCGGTGGTTCTCCGGCAAGGAGGCCACGGCGGTCGCCGGCGATGGTCGGGATGGATTCAGCACGTCACGGCGAACACGTACGTACCCGAGGCGACGGCGGGGGTGGACGGACGGCGTCGGACCATTCTTCTCCAGAGACGGCGGCGGCGGAGCTCGTCGGATACGGCTATTCCGGCGATGATCCGACGAACTAACGGTATCGTCGGGTTCAGGAGATCACCACAACCTTGATGGGAGCAGAGGACGGAGCTGGGGACGACTGGAATGAGTGAACGATCAAGGTGGATCCGCGTCGGACTCTGGCGATGATCGGCGGCAGGAGGCCCTCCTGGCCTTGCCGTGCTTGCAGGGGAGCGATTTGTGGCCAGTGGAGGTGCGAGCGATGGCTAGAAGGGCTCGGGAGTGGCTCTATTTATAGATGGCGAGGTGGCCGTGCACTGGACTCCGCCGGCGATGAGCTGCAGAAGAAATGAGAGAGGGAGGAGCTCGGGCGTGACGTGGAGGAGAAGTATTGGTGCATAGCAAAGCGGTGCACGCACGCGGACACAGTGCGGCGCACTACGCGGGGCAGGCGGCGCACGCGCGCGCACTGTTTCGCCCACTAGTGCCTCGGCCACTTCCGGCGAGCTGCTTGCCTGCGTCGGGGAAGAACAGGGCAAGCCAGGTGGAGGCGCGGGAGGTTGATGAGGGGTGGGGGCATGCTGCGGTGGCGAGGGGTGGGCGAATGGGTGATACGTCTCCAACGTATCTATAATTTATCAAGTATTCATGCCATATTATAACAATTCTATATGGTTTTGGTATGATTTGATTAGAACTAATCCGGACTGATGTTGTTTTCAGCAGAACTACTGTGGTGTTGTTTTTTGTGCAGAAATAAAAGTTCTCCAAATGCAGCAAAACTTTTTGACGATTTTTTTTGGACCAAAAGAGACCCCCGAAGCTTCGTGAAAGGACCAGAAGCCTCACGAGGTGCTCACAAGCCACCACTGCGCGCCAGGGGGGTGGTGTGCCGTGGTGCCTCGTGGGCCCATCTTAGCCCATCTTGACGTGATTCCAATGCCAAAAAATCCTATAAATAGAGAAACTCCCAGAAATAACCCTAGATTTTGGACTACTCTGCCGCAAGCCTCTGTACCCTCGAAATACCATCTAGAGCCCCGTTCCGGCACCCTGCCGGAGGGGGAAATCATCATCGGAGGCCATCTTCATCATCTCGGTGGCCACCATGACGAGGAGGGAGTAGTTCACCCTCGAGGCTAGGGGTATGTACAAGTAGCTATGTGTTTGATCTCTCTCTCTCTCTCGTGTTCTTGATTTGGCACGATCTTGATGTACCGCGAGCTTTGTTAATATAGTTGGATCATATGGTGTTTTCCCCTCTCTATCTTGTTGTGATGAATTGAGTTTTTACCTTTGAGGTTTCACTATTATCGGATCGAATACTTTTATGGATTTGAGAACACTTGATGTATGTCTTGCATATGAATACCCGTGGTGACAATGGGGTATTATATTGATTCACTTGATGTATGTTTTGGCACTCAACTTGCGGATTCCCGAGGTGACATTGGGGTAATCAATGCATAGGGGTTGATGCACGTTTTCGTCCTTCTTTCTCCGGTAGAAATCTTGGGGCACTCTTTGAAGTTCTTTGTGTTGGATTGAATATTATGAATCTGAAATTGTTTGATGCATATCGAATAATCAACTCACGGATACTTGTGGTGACATTGGACTATATAGGTGACATTAGAGTTGGTTGATGCGTATCATATGGTGTTATTTTAGTACGAACTCTAGGGCCGTTTGTGACACTTACAGGGATGGCTCAATAGATTGATCGGAAAGAATAACTTTGAGGTGGTTTCGTACCCTACAACAATTTCTTTCTTATGTTCTCCGCTAATAGGAACTTTGGAGTGATTCTTTGTCGCACGTTGAGGGATTGTTATATGATCCAATTATGTTAGCATTGTTGAGAGATTGCACTAGTGAAAGTATGAACCCTAGGCCTTGTTTTCAAGCATTGCAATACCATTTGTGCTCACTTTTGTTACTTGCTACCTTGCTGTTTTTTATTTTTCAGATTATAAAAACCTATATCTACTATCCGTACTATACTTGTATCACCATCTCTTCGCCGAACTAGTGCACCTATACAATTTACCATTGTATTGGGTGTGTTGGGGACACAAGAGATTTCTTGTATTTGGTTGCAGGGTTGTTTGAGAGAGACCATCTTCATCCTACGCCTCCCATGGATTGATAAACCTTAGGTCATCCACTTGAGGGAAAATTGCTACTGTCCTACAAAACTCTGCGCTTGGAGGCCCAACACGAGTCTACAAGAATAAGTTGTGTAGTAGACATCAATGGGCGGCGGCAGAGGGGCCCGATGCACAGAGCGCGGTGACTGCCCGCCAAACCCCGTGCACCCACGTAGTCACCGCGTGCACTGGCACACGCGGTGCTTTAGGTGATGCCAGACCGTGTCAAATGTGAAGTCCCTTCAGCGCGGTGCCTGAATATGCACTTGGTTTGCCACCTAGCTCACTGGACAAGACTTGTGCATGCTGCAAAGTTTTTGGACAGAAACTTGGGACAATTTCTGGGGACAAACGGCTAGGATTTAAGGGCTAAAATTTTGGGGTTAAGCATCTCTTAGGATGGTAGTCATGTGGTAAAAATTTCAGCTCCAACAGATCATGGAAAAATATAATTGCTTCACAAAGTGCCATTTCTGACCAGAAGCAAAAATATTTTCCTTAGCTGAAAATTTCCAAATGACTATGGGATATTTTTGCATAGGGAGGTGAGGCATGATCCAGAGAATATTTGGGAATTATCTTGGAATTTTCTGAGCAATAAAAATGAGGGTTGCTTCATAGCTCAATGAGAAAACAATCATTTTCAGGAAGAAAATGAGTATAATGCCATTAAAGAAAATTATCCCATGGCATTATGGTGAGAGGGATGAGGTCTAGGGAGGGTTTAAGGATGATAGAACCCACTTGGAAGAAAATCAAAAATAATTCCAAGTGGTGTGTCCAAAAGAATTGACTGAAAAACCCAAATGCAAATTCAAATATTTTAATAAATCTCAATAAAATAAAGAGGGCAAAAACCAGGGTGTTACAAACCTCCCCCCCCCTTAGGATGAATCTCGTCCTCGAGATATGGTTGCTCAGGAAACAAATATGGGTATGCAGTCCTTAAGAAATCCTCTCTTTCCCAGGTGGCCTCATCCTCGGTGTGATGCTCCCATTGGACCTTGTAGAACTTTATAGCTTTGCTGCGGGTGACTCTGTCCATCTCATCCAAGATCCTCAAGGGTTTCTCTTCATATGTTAAATCTTTGGCGAGCTCTAGTTCTGGCATATCCGTCTGTTTTGCGGGTGGTGCGATACATTTCCGTAGTTGAGACACGTGAAAGACATCATGAACCTCGGATAGCTTGGGAGGTAATTCTAGCTGATAAGCCACTTTGCCCACTCTGGTCATGACTGGAAACGGACAGATGTATCTTGGTGTGAGCTTTCCCCGAGTATGAAACGTTTTAACTCCTTTCACGGGGGTAACTCGGAGATATGTATATTCACCTGGTTCGAAACTGATCTGCCTATGCTTTGAGTCATAGTAGCTCTTTTGACGAGATTTCGCTACTTGCAATCGGTCTCGAATTTCTTTAACTTGTTTTTCTGCTTCCATCATCATATTAGTCCCAAAGATTCGGCTGTCTCCTGTCTGAGACTAGTTCAGTGGTGTGCGACATTTACGTCCGTATAGAGCCTCAAAGGGTGACATCTTGAGACTAGTTTGATAGCCGTTGTTGTAGGAAAACTCAGCGTATGGTAGGCTGTCCTCCCATTTGGGTCCATGAGCAAGAGCGCATGCCCGAAGCGTGTATTCCAAGATTTGATTCACCCGTTCTATCTGTCCATCTGTCTGAGGGTGATAAGCGGTGCTATGTTTTAAAGCGGTCCCCAGGGCTTGGTGGAGACGAAGCCAGAACGCCGAGGTAAACTAAGATCCTCGGTCGGAAGTGATAGTCCTGGGTATTCCATGCAGACTGACAATCTTGGATATGTAAAGTTGAGCAAGTTGGTGTGCACGGTAGGTTGTCCTTATGGGAGTAAAGTGAGCCACCTTTGTAAGCATGTTGACCACAACCCATATAGCGTTATTCCCTCGTGGTGTCTGATATGTCTCCAACGTATCTATAATTTATGAAGTATTCATGCCATGTTTATTATGGTTTTGTATGATTTTGGTGCACTTTTATATGGCTTTAATATGATTTTCATGGACTAACATATTGACCTAGTGCCTAGTGCCAGTTGTTGTTTTCTGCTTGTTTTTGGTTTTCCAAAAAATCTATATCAAATGAAGTCCAAATGCAGCGAAACTTTTTGACGATTTTTTCTGGAACATAAGAGACACTAGAAGCTTCGGGAGGTGGCCAGAAGACCCACAGGGGCCCCACGAGCCACCAGGGCGCGCCAACCCCCCAGGCGCGCCCTGGTGCCTCGTGCGCCCCCTGTGACCCTTCTTCGCGTGATTCCAACGCCAAAAAATCATATATATTCAGAAACCCCCGAAAGTTAACCTAGATCTCATCTATACCTCCACGATCTCATCTACATCCCTTTTCCGGCACCCTGCTGGAGGGGGAAAGCATCACCGGAGGCCATCTTCATCATCCCGGCGGTCTCCATGACGAGGAGGGAGTAGTTCACCCTCGGGGCTGGGGGTATGTACTAGTAGCTATGTGTTTGATCTCTCTCTCTCGTGTTCTTGATATGGCACGATCTTGATGTATCGCGAGCTTTGTTAATATAGTTGGATCATATGGTGTTTCTTCCCTCTCTATCTTTGTTGTGATGAATCGAATCTTTTCCCTTTGAGGTTTCGTTATTATCGGATTGAATATTTCAGATTTGAGAACACTTGATGTATGTCTTGCATATGAATACCCATGGTGACAATGGGGTATTATATTGATTCACTTGATATATGTTTTGGCACTCAACTCGCGGATTCCCGAGGTGACATTGGGGTAATCTATGCATAGGGGTTGGTGCACGTTTTCATTATCTTTTCTCCGATAGAAACTTCGAGCTGCTCCTTGAAGTTCTTTGTGTGGATTGAATATTATGATTATGAAGTTGTTTGACGCATATCGTATAATCAACTCACGGATACTTGTGGTGACATTGGAGTATCTAGGTGACATTAGAGTTGGTTGATGTGTATCATATGGTGTTATTTTAGTACGAACTCTAGGGCTGTTTGTGACACTTATAGGAATAGCTCAATAGATCGATCGGAAAGGATAACTTTGAGGTGGTTTCGTACCCTACAAACAATTTCTATCTTATGTTCTCCGCCAATAGGAATTTGGGAGTGATTCTTTATCGCACGTTGAGGGATGGTTATATGATCCAATTATGTTAGCATTGTTGAGAGATTGCACTAGGGAAAGTATGAACCCTAGGCCTTGTTTTTAAGCATTGCAATACCGTTTGTGCTCACTTTTATCATTTGCTACCTTGCTGTTTTTATTTATTCAGATTATAAAAATATATTTCTATTATCTATACTACACTTTTATCACCATCTCCTCGCCGAACTAGTGCACCTATACAATTTACCATTGTATTGGGTGTGTTGGGGACACAAGAGATTTCTTGTATTTGGTTGCAGGGTTGTTTGAGAGATACCATCTTAAACCTACGCCTCCCACGGATTGATAAACCTTAGGTAATGCACTTGAGGGAAAATTGCTATTGTCCTACAAAACTCTGCGCTTGGAGGCGCAACACGAGTCTACAAGAATAAGTTGTGTAGTAGACATCAAGCTTTTTTCTGGCGCCGTTGCCGGGGAGGTGAGTGCTTGAAGGTATCTCTTTTGATCTTGCAATTGAATCTTTTAGTTTCTTGTTTTATCACTAGTTTGGTTTATAAAAAGAAAACTACAAAAAAAATGGAATTGAGGTTGCCTCATATTATTCATCTTTATAATGTCTTTCTTGAAAATGATGGAGCGGAAAATTGTGCTCAATTGATAGAAGAAGAATTCAATAAAATGTTTGGCATAAAATCTTTGAATGATGAGCATGATTGCAATGTTGTTAGTATGAATTATATGAGTATCCATGATGCTAATGATATGCAAAGCCACAAGCTTGGGGATGCTATGTTTGGTGAAGATGATATTTTTAGTACCCCAAGTTTTGATGAGAAAATTTATTATGATGATTGCATGCCTCCTATCTATGATGATTATTGTGATGACATGTATGCTATAACGAATAATGATAACTATGAAACTTTTCATCATGATTTTAATTTTCAATTGGATTATGCCAATCAAGTATCATAGGATAGTTATTTTGTTGAATTTGCTCCCACCATTATGAATGTGAATAATTTTGCTTGTGTGGAGAGTAATAAAAATTCTATTCTTATGTATCATGACAAGAATGCTTTGTGTGATGGATATATTGTTGAATTCATTCATGATGCAACTGAAAATTATGATGAGAGAGGATCATATGCTTGTAGGTGCTGCAATAATATCAAGTTTCCTCTCTATGTGTTGAAAGTTTTGAAGTTATACTTGTTTTGCCTTCCTATGCTAGTTGATTCTTGCTCCCATAAACTATTTGCTCACAAAATCCCTATGCATAGGAAGTGGGTTAGGCTTAAATGTGCTAGTCATATGCTTCATGATGCTCTCTTTGTGTGTCAATTCTTTACTTTTATGCGAGAATCATTGAAATCATCATGCCTAGCTAAAAAGGCATTAAAGAAAAGCGCTTGTTGGGAGACAACCCAACATTCATACCTACTGTTTTTGTGTATTCACATGATTAAGCTACTGTAGTAATCATGTTTCATATGCTTTCTTTTAATAATGTGCCAAGTAAAGCCTTTGGGATAGTGTGGATGCTTGTTGATTTGATTCTGTGCAAAAACAGAAACTTTTGCGTCCAGTGCTGGAATTTCTATTATGTACTGGAGTGTGAAAAATTCTTAAATTTTTACACATTATTGGTTTACAAATTGTTTACATTTTCCTAATTTTTCAGAATTTTTGGAGGTACAGAAGTATGGTTTTTAAATCACTCACTACATGTTGTTCTGTTTTTGACAGATTCTGTTTTCGATGCATAGTTTGCTTGTTTTAGTGTTTCCATAGCTTATATTCAGTAATATAAATTGTGGAAATGATTGAATACAGTAGGAATTATGTGAGAATAATTATGAATCTTGTCTTGACAGTACCTAAGTGGATGATTTATTTTTATCATACTAACCTATCTCACGAAATTCCGTTAAGTTTTGTGTAATTGAAGTTTTGAAGTTTTAGGTGAGATATTGACATGAGGAGAATAAGGAGTGGCAAGAACCTAAGCTTGGGGATTCCCAAGGCACCCCAAGGTAATATTCAAGGAAGACTCAAGCGTCTAAGCTTGGGGATGCCCCGGAAGGCATCCCCTCTTTCGTCTTCAACATTATCGGTAACCTCACTTGGAGCTATATTTTTATTCGTCACATAATATGAGTTTTGCTTGGAGCATCATTTTATTTTGTTTATATTTTCTTGCTGTTATCAATAATCATGTTTTGTATCTTTTAGTTCAATAAATTGCCAATTATAACCTTTACCATGCTCAGTTTGCAAGTTCATGTGTTGCTGTTTGAAAACAGAAAGTTTTCTGTTATGTCCAGAATATTCCTGAATAGTCAGAACATGATAAAAATCTGAAATTTTTACACAGTAAGCATGCATGAGTTCTCTGTCACGTGGTAATTTTTTAGAATTTTTGGAGTTAGGGAAGTATGGATTATTATTCCCCTTTTACAGACTGTTCTGTTTTGGCAGATTGCTGTTATAGTTGCATTGTTTGCATATCTTTGCGTGTTTAATGTTTCTATTTGTGAATAGGAGTATTAAATATGAAGAGGCATTTAGTATGCAATTTTTAATTATAATTTTTTTGATTTGCTACAGTAGATAATGTTAGGGTTTTGAGTTGATTTATACTAACTTATCTCACGAGTTCTTGTTAAGTTTTGTGTGGATGAAGTTTTTAAGATTTAGGAGAAGCCATGATATGAGAGGAATTAAGGAGACACAAGAGTTCAAGCTTGGGGATGCCCAAGGCATCCCAATATAATATTTCAAGAAGTCTCAGGCATCTAAGCTTGGGTGTGCCCCGGTAGGCATCCCACCTTTCTTCATCAGCAATTATCGGTCAGTTTTGGTTGAGCCTAAGTTTTTGCTTCTTCACATGATATGTGCTATTCTTGGAATGTCATTTTATTTTGTTTTATTTGCTGTTTGAATAAAATACTTAGGATCTGAAATTTTTAAATGAGAGAGAGTCCTCATATAGCTACCTATTTACTTAACTACTCATTGATCTTCACTTATATCTATTGGAGTAGTTTGTCATTTACTCTTGTTCTTCACCTATATCCTATGAGTAAATTGTTGAATGAATTGAATGTCATAAAGTTGAAATTTATATGCTTCATAGGCTTGTCCCATGGGGAGTAGTGACTTCACATACAAGAAGTATAAGTGGTAAAATTTATTGAAAGTTAACAAACATAGCATTGGTCACTTGAACAATTCATGAAAGAATTCTGAAGGAAGAGAAATTACACATGTAAATATACTATCTTGACATCTTCTATAATTGTGAGCCCCCATTAATTATTTTCAAGCTTGATCAAGTAGTTGACGTTGGACAAGGAAGACAACGTAATGAGTTATGTTTGTTTATATTCACATAGAAGTTATATTGTCATGGATCCTCTAACATGTGGTGCTTGCTTAGGATCTTTGCTTGCCAAAAATTCATACTAGGTAGAGATACTACTTGTGCATCCAAAAACCCTAAAACCCAGTTTCTTGCCATGAGTGTCCACCATATCTACCTATGGATCGAATAAGATCCTTCAAGTAAGTTGTCATCGGTGCAAAAAGCAATAAAAATTGCTCCTAAAATATGTATGATCTTTTATTGTAAGGGAAAATAAGCGTTGTACGAACTTGTGATGGTAAAGAAATAAAAGTGACGGACTGCATAATAAAGGTTGCTATCACAAGGGGCTATATAACGTGACGTTCCTTTGCATTAAGGGCTTGACATCCAAAAATAAAAAGCGCATGACAACCTCTGCTTCCCTCTGCGAAGGGCCTATCTTTTACTTTTATGCATTTACTTTTCTGTATTTACTTTTATGCAAGAGTCATTAATATTCATCCCTATTCCGCTCTATTTATTCTTTAGTTGGCAAGCATTATGTGGTAGGGAAAGATCCAAGCACATATATCTAGTTGAATATAGATGATCATGAGTTATTATTGTTGACATTACCCCTGAGATAAATAAGTTGGGAGGAAACATTAAGCCCCTATCTTCCTATGTGTTTGACTGAAACAGTTTGTTCTAAAAATATGCTTCGAGTGTCAGCAAGCATGGAAGACTAAAAGATGGTTGAGTATGTGGAATTTTCTAGATCAAAGCTCTTACATAGACCCTTCCTGAAAATAAGATGAATTGCAATTGTTTGATGACTGAGAACATAGTTTGTTAGTTTTCAAGAAAGTTTATGGCCTATACTTTAAACATGTGAATAGCTTGCTACTTGATCATGAGAAGTTTCATGAGATGAGCTACTGATTATGATATATATTGATGCTAGAAAAAGTGATTGAAATTATCATTGATCAAACTTATGCACTATGCTAGCATTCACACTTCATAAATTATTTCTTTTATCATTTACCTACTCGAGGATGAGCAGGAATTAAGCTTGGGGAAGCTGATACGTCTCCAACGTATCTATAATTTATGAAGTATTCATGCCATGTTTATTATGGTTTTATATGATTTTGGTGCACTTTTATATGGCTTTTATATGATTTTCATGGACTAACATAATGACCTACTGCCTAGTGCCAGTTGTTGTTTTCTGCTTGTTTTTGGTTTTCCAGAAAATCTATATCAAATGAAGTCCAAATGCAGCGAAACTTTTTGACGATTTTTTCTGGAATAGAAGAGACACTAGAAGCTTCGGGAGGTGGCCAGAAGACCCGCAGGGGCCCCACGAGCCACCAGGGCGCGCCACCCCCCCAGGCGCGCCCCGGTGCCTCGTGGGCCCCCTGTGACCCTTCTTCGCGTGATACCAACGCCAAAAAATCATATATATTCAGAAACCCCCGAAAGTTAACCTAGATGATTTTTTACGCCGCCGCAAGCCTCTGTACCTCCACGATCTCATCTACAGCCCTTTTCCGGCACCCTGTCGAAGGGGGGAAAGCATCACCGGAGGCCATCTTCATCATCCCGGTGGTCTCCATGACGAGGAGGGAGTAGTTCACCCTCGGGGCTGAGGGTATGTACTAGTAGCTATGTGTTTGATCTCTATCTCTCGTGTTCTTGATATGGCACGATCTTGATGTATCGCGAGCTTTGTTAATAGAGTTGGATCATATTGTGTTTCTTCCCTCTCTATCTTTGTTGTGATGAATCAAATCTTTTCCCTTTGAGGTTTCGTTATTGTCGGATTGAATATTTCAGATTTGAGAACACTTGATGTATGTCTTGCATATGAATACCCGTGTTGACAATGGGGGATTATATTGATTCACTTGATATATGTTTTGGCACTCAACTCGCGGATTCTCGAGGTGACATTGGGGTAATCTAGGCATAGGGGTTGATGCACGTTTTCATTATCTTTTCTCCGATAGAAACTTCGGGGTGCTCCTTGAAGTTCTTTGTGTGGATTGAATATTATGATTATGGAGTTGTTTGATGCATATCGTATAATCAACTCACGGATACTTGTGGTGACATTGGAGTATCTAGGTGACATTAGAGTTGGTTGATGTGTATCATATGGTGTTATTTTAGTACGAACTCTAGGGCTGTTTGTGACACTTATAGGAATAGCTCAATAGATCGATCGGAAAGGATAACTTTGAGGTGGTTTCGTACCCTACAAACAATTTCTATCTTATGTTCTCCGCTAATAGGAATTTGGGAGTGATTCTTTATCGCACGTTGAGGGATGGTTATATGATCCAATTATGTTAGCATTGTTGAGAGATTGCACTAGCGAAAGTGTGAACCATAGGCCTTGTTTTTAAGCATTGCAATACCGTTTGTGCTCACTTTTATCGTTTGCTACCTTGCTGTTTTTATTTATTCAGATTATACAAATATATTTCTATTATCCATACTACACTTTTATCACCATCTCTTCGCTGAACTAGTGCACCTATACAATTTACCATTGTATTGGGTATGTTGGGGACACAAGAGATTTCTTGTATTTGGTTGCAGGGTTGTTTGAGAGATACCATCTTCAACCTACGCCTCCCACGGATTGATAAACCTTAGGTCATCCACTTGAGGGAAAATTGCTACTGTCCTACAAAACTTTGCGCTTGGAGGCCCAACACGAGTCTACAAGAATAAGTTGTGTAGTAGACATCAGTGTCTTTGGTAACCCCACGATGAAGTGCGTGCAAATATCATCCCACTTCCTTTGCAGAACAGGTAAGGGTTGAAGTAGACCGGCGGGTTTCTGATGTTCAGCCTTCACCTTATTGCATATATCGCAACAAGCGACGTAATAGGCGATATCTTTCTTCATACCTTCGCACCAGAAGGTTTGCTTCAAGTCTTGATACATTTTAGTGCCTCCGGGATGAATGGAGTATGCAGACTCATGAGCTTCCTTCAGAATCTGCTGCTTTAATTCCCCAAGGTTCGGTACACAGATTCGATTCCGAAATCGGAGAGTACCTTTATCATCAATGTTTAAATCTTGTGTCTTCCCTTCTCATACTTGGGCCATTACCTTGAGTAAGATTGGGTCACCAGGTTGAGCCTTCCGGATTTCTTCTTCCAGAGTAGGGGTGACTTCCAAGGTAACCGAGCATGTTGCATCATAAATGATCATATTGAGCTAAGCTATTTCTTCTCGAAGTGCTGGGTGTAACAGCTCGATTAATGAATTCGCTCTGGCCGGTTTGCGACTAAGAGCATCGGCGACCACATTAGCTTTTCCTGGGTGGTAGTTGATACCAAGGTCATAGTCTTTGACCAATTCAAGCCATCTCCTTTGCCGGAGGTTCAAGTCCAGTTGCGTGAATATATACTTGAGACTCTTGTGGTCGGTGTAGATTTGGCATCATTTTCCAATGATGTAATGCCTCCAAATTTTTAAGGCATGGACCACAGCTGCCATCTCCAAGTCTTGTGTAGGATAATTCTCCTCATGCGGTCGTAGCTGTCTCGATGCATAGGCCACGACCTTACCATCTTGCATAAGCACACACCCAATGCCACGCCTGGATGCGTCGCAATAGATGTCGAAACTTCGGTAGATGTCTGATAAAGTCAATACTGGAGCGGTGGTCAGACGGGTCTTCAGCTCATTGAAACTATGCTTACATGCTTCTGTCCAGATGAACTTCTGATTCTTCTTGAGCAATTCTGTCATTGGCTTGGCAATCTTTGAGAAACCTTCAATGAAATGACGATAATATCCTGCCAAACCCAAGAAACTCCTGATTTCTGACACTGAAATGGGTGTCTTCCAATTTAATACCTCTCTGACCTTGCTTTGGTCCACGGCCACTCCTTGAGCGGAAAGAGTATGCCCAAGGAATCCCACTTCTCTAAGCCAAAATTCACATTTGCTGAACTTGGCGTAGAGTTGATGAGCTCGTAATCGCTCTAATACTGCTCGGAGATGCTGTTTGTGCTCTTCTTCACTTTTGGAATATATAAGGATATCATCAATGAATACTACCACAAACTTGTCAAAAAAGTCCATGAACACCTTGTTCATCATGCGCATGAAGAATGCAGGAGCGTTGGTCAGTCCAAATGACATGACCGTATACTTGTACAACCCATATCGTGTAGTGAACGCTGTCTTGGGGATATCTTCTTTTCTGATTTTCAGCTGGTGATACCCGGTTCGCAAGTCAATTGACACAAGCACTCAATTGACACGATCACAAAATCACACATGCACTAGATCCACATACACATACGATGAATCACGATACAAAGCCAACACGGGAGGATACACGGTCGCTAGTTCATCCCGATCCGGAGAGGAGTCGAGGTCTTGATATTCGGAGTGGATCTTCTCACATGAGTATCATGGAGGTGTTGATCTCCATGGGAGAGGTATGGATGAGCAAAGCTCTAATCTCAAGAGCCAACACTTTGCTAACCCTAAAACATAGAGGGGGAAGGGGTATTTATAGTCTAGTCGGCGAAGGAGTTACATGGGCCTCAGGCCCAAAGCAAACACACACAATCGGGGGGCCCGGATGGTCCGGGTGGCCGTCCGGATGATCCGCCCTTCGGGAGCCCGGATGATCCGGGCAGTCGCCCAGGCGTCCGGGCGGTGCAGCAGCGTACGCGGAAGGGCCAGACATCCGGGCCAGGGTCCGGACATCCGGGCTTAGTTCGGATGATCCGGGCCGGGGTCCGGATGATCCGGCTTCGTCGGGGCGGCTACTGTTGCCGTGGGCGCCGTTAGCCGGATCGTCCGAACGCTGGTCCGGATCGTCCGAACGCTGGTCCGGATCGTCCGAGCTGAGGCCGGATCGTCCGGACCAGGGTCCGGATCGTCTGGGCTGCTGCTGCCTGGCTGCCCTTCTTCTTCTCCTTCTTGTTTCTCTTCCTCCTTCGATCGTCCATGCTCCTTAGCTTCTCCAAGGTGATCCTCGTGGTACCTGAGTATGCATAAGATTTCCGTCTGAGGTAGCATCCAATTCTCATGTGCATCGAAGGGAAATTGTGAGAGGAGTGATGTCACCTCGTTCTCGATTGCCCTTGCTCGTGCTCGTGTCAAAGGCCCTCGTGGCACTTGATGTGACGTAGGTGAGTCCATGGGGATGACCTCGGGATGCTCCGCATCACCATGGGTCCAGAAAAGCCAGCCATGAGCAATCTCTTGTAGTTTGGCCTGTCCAGTTTTCTGCTGCAAGCTCCGCCACTGCCCGTATGCATATGAATTCTGTGATTCAAGGGCAAAGGGAGAATTGTGCACCTCAATGAATGTATATTATTTTGTTGCATATATTTAGCATCATGCAGTAGGTTGATTAGTAAATATTGACCTGCTAATTACTGTTAATGATTCTTGCCATACATTAAGTGAAAGGAATGACATATATCCCAAAATTTAACTCATGTTCTAGTTGCAAGCATGAGTAGTGGGTCCTGATGATGCTCGAGCTCGCTACTTTCCTTCCCCTCCTCCTACTGTCTACTATCTTAGTCCGGACTTTGTATTTCCGTTATGATAAATAATTGAAGGGGATTAGCCCAGTTTGAGACTTGATATAGACCACCCCTTCAGAAAACACATGAAGAGATTCATCGACCCCTCCTTCGCCCCCGCCTTGGGCCGACTCGGGCGGCTCCAAACCCTAGTCCGCCACCGGCCTTTCCCCTCCTCCCTCTTGACCTTGCCGCCACCGGACACAGCCGCCGCCAAGCCCACGCGGCGCCGAGGAAGGCGGTGGCGAGGCTTGCCGCTTCTGCCTCGTGCGAAGGGCTTGGCCTGCCGGGGTGGCGGCCCTAGTCAAGGTGGGCAGCGCTGTCCCTACGGCAGACGACGCCTGCGGGTGCTCGGTTGGGCTCCTCGGCTTGCTTGGGCGGCGAGGTCCCGGTGGATGGAGCTCGCGGTGGCCGGACTTCCTTCCGTCCATCGGCCGCCAGATCTGAATCGACCAGCACCAACTCCATCCTCCTCACCCTCTCTTGTTTGATCTGGGCTCCGGTGTGGCCCTGCTCGCCGGATCCGGTGGTTGGTGGCGTTTTCACAGTGGGGTTCCTGGGACCGGGGGAAACCCTTGGCCGGCGGCGGCAGCCACAACGACGACGACGCCGCGGCGTCGAACCACTTTTTGGAGGCTTCGTTGAGGTATCCCACCCCCACCCATCCTGTCCTGCATCTAGGTGAAAACCTTGGTCCTGCTTCGGGATGACGGCGGCGCTATGGCACCGTTCCCCTTCCTGAAGGCACCGTCCTTGGACCGCGGGGTGGATGTCGTGTTGGGATGTGTTGGTGACTGCTGTGGCAGCATTGCTCTTCGTCAACTTCTCGCCGTGTCGATTTGTTTCGTGTTCCTATCCTGCAGTGCGCGTCTCCTTCGTGGCTGTGCCATGGCAACGGCAGTTTCTTGTGGAGCTCAAGGTGGTCTATTGCAGCCCCTCCCATGGTACACCTGGTGCTGGTGGCCATATGTGAATTCGAGTTCTTGGGGAACCACTTCGCCTACCAACGGTGCGGTGTCCTTTCGATCTAGGACGAGAAGGTTGTCGCCTTCTACGGCGATGAAGACGGATCTCATTGTGCCCAGGTTGTTCATCATGCTGGAGTGGACTTGGGCCTTCTCCTTTAATATTGTTGTTTCCCACATGTTCGGTGTTTGTCTAGTGCTGGCTGCTTTGGTGGACGAAGACCTCGACGGATCAAGCTCAGTTCTTCAGTTTCTTCTTGGTAGTTTCTTGTGTAGTCTTAGGTTTGTGCACTGTCCTGTTTTGCACCCTGTTTCGGCCGCCTGAGGTTGTTCTGCCTTAGTGTATTGCTTTACTTCCTTTTTTCTGTTGCTTGTAAGTGGTTGATTGATGTAATTCTGGCCGGTTGATGACTTTGTTAATTCAAAGTCAGGCTAGGTTTGAGCCTCCTCTCGGGCTCGGCCGATGTCTTTTCTCTAAAAAAATAGCTCAGTTTGAAAATATACATTTCCTTGCATGAGTGTAAGTACGTGTGCCATGATCAAGAGCAACATTTTCGTTGGAGTACCAATGCGTCATGCATTATAGACATCTTTAATTCAGTTTTTGTACACTTGGATTGTTTGTTGCACATATGTAGACTGAATGAGTAGTCACATTCCTAACGAGCTTAACATAGTTCGGCCTTTTGAACGCCTCCCTAGGTCAATGTATTTTAAAAAGCAACTTTTGGCCTTTTATGTCATTGCTTACATTCCTAACGAGCTCTTTGCCGTCGTATTTCTTTCTGTGTGCGTTAGTGTTGGTTGTGTACATTTTATTTGTGCAGAGGTCAGATATTTATTTTTTTATCTCCTTGATGCTTTACTAAGAGTTAATAAGATGTGTCCTTGCGGAGTGTGTAGACATAGCTACTTCAATTGAGAAGGTCATCTTTAGACATCATTTTTGTTCTGCTAATCTAGCACATGTGCTAGCTATTTTCTATTATTGTAATAAGATTTCGTTTAGCTTGACAGACTAGCCACCAGACTGTGTGCTCACTAAGCTCGTGGACGATGTAATGTCGTTTTGATTCCAATAAAGCTAGCCATGATGGTCTATCCTCAGCAACAACAAAAATAGTGTCCTTTATAAAAAAAGTTGAGCTAGCCCACTATCGACCTCTAATCTACTACTGCTATATACCCATGAACAAAAGAAGGGTCTAAGGCCATCTTCAACGCGGACCCTCAAACAGCCCGCAAATGTTCGGACATTTATAATTGTCCACGGACCCTCAAACAGCCCGCAAATGTTCGGACATTTATAATTGTCCACGGACCCTCAAACAAGAAGCAAACATTGGGAAGCTTTGCGGGAGTCCAGATATCTGTCTAGCCAATCAAAAGCCACCACGTATCCTCCCTCTGTCCGGATGGCTGAAGGCCGCTGCTAATTTTTTTGTTGTTTGGCGGAAGGTGAAGGCGTTTGGATAGTTAGCATGGGGAAGGCTATTTGGCTCTTTTTTTTCAATTTTTTGTTAGTACACTAGGACAATGCCCGTGCGTTGCAACGAGATATAAATATTTTAGTCCGTTAGCTCATTATTTACTTGCCTATATTAACGCGATTGTGTAAATAAATGCTTACGAGGGAACCAGTGCCCGCTCCCGCTCCTGCTAGCCTCGCCGGCGGCCACACCGGCCCCAACGCCCACCCACGTGTGGCACCCCAATAGAGGGCCGATGCACGCCAGTCCCAGGATAAGACCTGACGCATGTCTGAGACATGATACAACAATTCCAAGCACAAAAATGGCTTTATTATATGAAATGGAGTATTACAACATTGTTGCTTACAACAATATTACATGGCTCCAAGGCTAACTAAATGGCAGCGGAGGTCTTGGTTCAGCGGCAACGACGTCTCTGGCTGGGCTCCACAACTCACAGGACTGGCTGGGTTGCGGTCTAGCATGACGGATCTTCTCCTGCAACTAGCCACGTGCAAGGCCAGGTGAGTACTTTGAATGTACTCGCAAGACGACCAAATACATAGCATCCAAACAAGCAGATGACCAAGCAAACCCTATGCTCATACAAGAACTTATTCTAAACATGGCATGGAATTAACAGGAAATCATGGATCAAGCATGGCATAACATAGCTCAGGCATATCAACTACATGTCATGGCATGGCTATTTTTACGAGACATAGTATCCAAGATTAAACTGGAACCAACATTACTCTTACCTCCCGTGAAGCTCTAAAGTGACATGTTGTGACATCATTCAGTTTTACTGCCCCTCTGGGCTAACTCATGACTCACCGAGATCCCCTCTCGTGATCATGTCAAAACAACATGGTGACTGCTCACAATTATCCCATAGTCCAAGTTACCACATTTACTTAGTAGCACATTCTTTAACAAGTTTATAATAACAGGTTCGTCCTCCAGATCGACCAAGACCAAATAGTGTGACCTAGTACGAATTGTGTCCAATACCGTGGACTCGGCTATTCGAATAGATTCATACACTTTGCAGAGGTTGCGCATGTTACCCACACTATGGAGCTCCTGGACTCGTACTCCCATTCGGGTGGACCGGTGCTGCTCCAACAAAACTTGTCTAACCCGTGACCCTTCTATCGTACCACCGACAATCATTCCCCGTCCGAGTCATGTCCTGGGTGGCCCCTGTGTCACTCCTGACACCTGCCACTGTCGTGGCCAACTAAACTGTCCCAAACGGGGACTCCCGGGTTAAACAAACAACTGGGCTCACAAGGTTATCGCCGCCTACATGATTAGGGCAGCACGCGCGCATAACCTTCCCTCTTTGGTGGTACCGATAAGAGAGCACAAAGTTAGACCAAGTCAGGGCCGTCCCATAACGGCAAATGTGGCTGCACGGGTAAGTTCGGTTCGGTGGCACTATGACTCGATCCCATCGATGACGGAGGAGGTTTAGTTTATAAGTTCAATTTAATATTTCCGTCATCACCATAACATCAACATTTATGAGCAGGAACAATTCCTTAACAACAACATAACAAAACCATGACAGTATTGACAATCATGGCATGAGATCAAATCATAGCACTAACACGATAATGGTATTAAAAGTATTGCTACTAGCATGGAAAAAATATGACATGAAAGCAACTCATGATATTATATGGTAACTAACACTAGCATCTGGTATAGATGAACTAACGGGACTATGCCGGTGCAGATGATCTAAAACCTACTGCAATTAACACACAGGGTGCAAGCAAAGTCATCACGCAAGTCCGGAGCTCATGATAAGAGGTTGGCTTGCCTTGGGGTGGAGGGATACACCGGGAAGCAGTGCGATGAGCTCGTGGAAAGATTTGCCGGAAAAGTTTCCCTCTCGAAGGGGCTGACTGAAGGGCAAGGGCAAAATGGTCATTTTCACAGTGTGAAAACATTATGAAAATGATGCCATTGGAATGGGCTCGACTAACTAAAAATGTGGTCGCGGAGAAACGGCCATTCGTTCGTTAAGCGATAAAACAGACACAAAACTGTCCACTTTAGCTCTTAACGGGTGAACGTTCTCTAAATAGCTAGTTCGGCCGGCGGCTGAGAAAACAAAAGCGTATTTCAGCTATTACACTTTCACTGTAGCAAAAGCGCACTATCGTCTGAAGCTGTGCCCGAATACGCTTTCGAAGTTGGAAAGCGTACTTTTAAAAGTACGTTTCCACTTAAACCGCGCGGGCCCAGGCTATAGCGACTGACGGGCGGGGCCTGCCTTATCCTTTCCTCTCTCTCCTCCCGGTCGTCCTCTTCCCCGAGCTGAAAGAGAGGAGGGCGCCGCGGCCGCTCGGCCGTGCTTGCCACCGGCGACTGGCAGCGAGAGAGGGCCCGCCGCGGGGCTCATCGGAACCGGCACTTCGAAACGCGTCCGAGAGTAGCCGTAGGGCTGCCCGAGCCGGCCGGTAGCGCTGCAGCCACTGACCGGGAAGTGGCGCCGGACGGGCACCAGAGGAGTTGCTCAGGCCACACTTCCCCGGAGGAATGGAGGGCGGTGGCGGCTCGCGGGCGCTTCGGAGAGGCCGAGGGCGAGGATGGAGAGGAGGGGGAAGGCCAGCGCTTGGTTGGCTCGAGGGGGATGGGCGGTGGCAGAGCTTCGGCCTGGGAGAGGAGAGGGAGCTCCTCGAGCTCGGGGAGGGGCTGGGGACTCGCTGGTGAGGAGGAGGGACTCGGAGGCACTATTTATAGCCGCGGGGAGGGCAACGTGACGCCGGCCGAAGCTCCGAGAGCTCGCCGCCGTGGCGGCGACCTAGCGGCGAATCGATGTCGGCAGAGACGGCCAGGAGCTACGGGACGAGGGGGAGAGGTTCTGGACGGCACACGCGTGCGGTGGGCAGCTCGCCTCGTGGACGAGTTGGAGCCCACCGGAAGCGTGCTCCCGAAGGATCTGGCACATGGTGCACTGCCTTGGCGTGCACTGCACGTGGTCACCGCGTGGCCACGGCGTTGCCACGCCGCACTCCATGCCAAACCTTGTCTGGGGTGTTCTCCGTCCTTCCCCAAGTTGACTAGTGCGGTTGAAATGCAATGGACTGCTCTGGTGTGACTACACCCTGGTCAAACAGTTTCCAGCAGCAAACTGTTGACATGTGGTGTGGTCAACACAGTGCTCCTCTTGGCATGATCTTGGGCTGAGGTCAATCATCTACTAAGGTGGTCAGCTTGGCAAAATTTCAACACAAATGGACAACTCTAGATGGTACTTCCTTTGAAACCTTCCAATCTGACTAGGAATGCAAATGATGATGGTGGGGTCAAATGGCTAGATAGATTTGGCTAATTTTTGGTGTAGTGTGATGATATGGTTATGAGAGCTAGCTGGAAAAATTTCAGCCCATTTTGATAATCTATGAGGGTACTTCCTTCATAGAGATGCAATCTGGACAGAAACATGGATAATTTACTGGGGAAGTTTGGCTAGATGAAATGGGCTGGTTTTTGGTATCCAGGGGTGATTTACCAATGCCAGTCATCCTGAAAAATTTCAGCCCAGAAAGATCAAGGGTTGAAGCACTTCCTTTGCAAACTGGAAATCTGGATAGAATTTGGAAATGGATTGTGTGCTCAAAATTTGAATTGTGGAACTTGAGATCTTGATGGAAATGGTGAATATATGGGTATGATAAGCTCCACAAATTATTTGGGATTTTTCCTAGCTACCAAAATGGTAATTCCTTGGGAAAGGCCCCAAATTGAAATATTGGCTTTAAATAGGAAAATGCAATTTCCCTTATTTAATTGTGGCCAATATTTTGTGAGAGCTCAATATGATCACAAAGAATATCTCCACAAGTTTTCATGAACTTTGGAGATGGATAGATATTTTCCTGGATTTAATTCCTCAAAAAGGCAAAACAAGGAATTAATTCTAGATGAAAAATATTTCATATGACTTGGCAATATTTTTGCACATCTAGGGTTTATGAGTGAAGAATGATCTCTAGAAGTTTTTGGAGGATCAACAGAGCAAGAAAAATGATAGCTCCTTTCTAAACACAAAGGCAGGATTTCCAGTTCCAATATTTTGGAACTAGGGTTTGAATGAGGTTCGGGGTTTACTGACGGGAGCTTGGCTGGCACAAGAGCATGGGAAAGGTATGGAGATGCTGTGGATTGTCTGGATTCACCTGGTCACTCACCAGATTCTAGAGGAAAAATTTGGGAGAGGGAAGCTAGGAAGGAATAACAGCACAAAAATAGATAAGCCGATTTTTGGGGTGTTACAAACCTTCCCCCCTTAAGAGAATCTCGTCCTCGAGATTCCTAGGGTTAGCTCAAAACAACAACTACTCCTCCTAAGAAAACCTTTGGGTTGGGTTTGATCCCTTTGGTTGGAAACAAACGAGCTGGGGTACCGATAATTGGTACACCTAGATCGAGATACGGATATCGGGGGATCTACTCCACAGGTGGTGGTCGCTGGGTGGCTCTCGTGGCCCTGACATTTTTAGAAAAGCAAAAATTTCCTTTCTCCAAAAATGATAGGGACACCCCAATGAACAGTGGCTTCTCTCGCTGACAGGTGGCCCCAGGGCCCACTAGCAGCCTCCTTCTTCTTTCTCCGGCCACGCCTCTCATTCGTTCCCGTGCTGTTCCGCATGGGGCCGGGCGCAGCTCGCACCTAGCTCCTAAGTCATAAAGCACCCTATGACGATAGTGCGCGGCGTGCACGAGGACGACGCAGAGGGCACTCCCATCGCGGGCCAGCGCCGGTCGGCACTGCTCACGGATTCGCCTCCTGGACGCCGGTGATCGAACGACGCGCGGTTCTCCTGGACCTCGCTCACCGTACACCGGACTTGGGCTATAAAAGACGACGGCAAGGCGGCTCTGTCCAACTTACACCATGCCTCTCTTCCATCTCTTTGGTTTGGACGAGCTCGAGACGAGATCCTTCGGCGATGCGGTGTTCCTGGTGTGGCTACGGTGGTTCCTCACTGCGCTGCTAGCTACTCTGATCGGTTCGTCGCTCTGCCTACTGCAGCTCATCCTGCTGGAGCGAGCTCGCAACGACGAGGGTCCTGACGCAGCAGGTCAAGGCGAGGAAGACGCTGGCGGGGTGGCTGGTGATCAGCCACGCTGGTTCCTCCGCCGTCTCAGGCCGGTGGAATAAGCATGGGCTACGGTGGGGTGAGGTGGCGGCCTGTCCAGCGTCACGCAAGACGGTGACAGAGGCGCCGCTGGGTCTGTGGTTAGTGCAGTGTGGTCAGTGGAGTTCTACCAATGTGGAGACCACGCTGCTGGTAGCTCATCGTTGAGCAACATCCACAATGAGTGGGTGTTGGGGTAAAATCGGGGTTTAGATCTGGGACGGGAGGGGTTGTAACGGTTTATGCTGCAATAAAATTTCTCAGAATTTCTCCGAGATTGCAGCTGGGCTCTGGGGAAAAAGGATTTTGGGGCCGGGGAACTATTGGGTGAAACTGGTTTTCCAGAATGCTGGGTTCGGAAAATGGGCAAACGGAATAAGCACAGATGGGTATGTGTATGCGGCTCACATTCTACCCGAGTACGGCTGTGACTGTACTCAGGAAGATGAACTTGGCGTGCAGACATTGCTCACACGATACACGGGCAGTCTATTCATACCAATATGCAAGCAAATCCAGAATGCATATAGAGCAAAATACATGCAAAGGAAAAAGAACACATCCAACAGATTACACTAAGGCGTTTTAATGCTAGTGGGTGTATGTACTCCTGGTATACATATACCTACACCAGCTCGCATTTCATTCGGGACTCTGGGCGAGTCCATTGTTATTAGGTGTAAGTGCTCTACTGATCAAAATCTTGTTAAGAAACCATTGCCAGCTCTGCTAAATATTTCTGCTTAACAGAGAGACAGATGAGAGACAGATGAATCAAACACACAGAGCAAATGGGCATACATAACGTTACAACAGCACACAAGCAATACAAGCATACAACAACACACAACCTTGCTGGATAGCAACTATTCACTCCGAACTACAGGGTTCTACTCTTGCTGGGGCTGTCCTGGGGGACGTAGGCTGAGCCAACTTCCGTCTTCATCGTCGGACACCTCTATAGGTTGGGGCTCAACTGCTGGAGCTGCGGTGGGAACTTGATGAAACACATCCCGACGGCGAAGACGCCGAATAGCTCGGGAGAAGGAACTTGGGGAAATGATGCCTGGTCGATATGGGTTCAGAGGTTGCGAGGGTGGCACTAGCTGCGAAGGTGGCACTGGGTTTGGCATCAAGGAACAGGTGGCCTGGGATGCAGTTTGACGGGCCTCACGGTATGCTTCCGTAACAACCCGAATAGTGTCACGGTCAATGGCTTTAAACTCTCCAAAAATGCTGGAGAGCAGCAGTCCCTGGGCAGCAGTGAACTGAACCAGGTGAGCCATTGCCGGATCGGCATCTTCGACTGTGCTGGAGAACTCGCAGCCTTCGTTGGACGCAGAGGGAAAGTAGCGGAACTCCTGCATCTTCGCTACTTGCGAAAACTGGAAGCGAAGACGTGCGATGGCTTCCGTAGCAGCTCTCTGGACAGCCAACGCGGGGGTGGCCATGGGTTTGCCCTGAAAAGTCAAGGGCTTCCCATCCTCTGCTGGACCTGGGCAGATATGCTCATTCGCATAGTATCGGCAAAGGTGAGGGACGGGTTCCGATTGGAACACCAGATACACCGGGCTAGCACAAACAGCCAAGGGCTTGGGTGAGCATATTCGAAAGGATGGGCGGAAAGCCAGGATAACCATTAGCCAAAGTTCGGCTATGGAAAGTGGGTGCTCTGGAAGAACTAGCCATGGCTACAGGTTTGAGGATACCGGCTTGGGTTCTCTTGCGGGGATCTGGCTTACTGAGAGGGCTGCGACTCGCAGGTGGGAGGGGTTATAAATAAGCAGCCAGGCTGGGACATACCAGCATGGCGTGGATCCTTCTCGTACCGGGTAGAGAATACGCCAGCACGGCCGACAAATGGGTAGGGTCGCGGTCCAATCTAGGGACGACTGGGTGGGCGGACAGCTGGGTAAGGGCTCATCAAGTCCGACTGCGCCGACTATTGATCAACAGTGGCCGTGTCGGATGCCAGGGAAGGGTCAACTCTATTGGGCTCACTACCGGTTGAAAATAGGGGTTGTTCGAGGCTAGGGTAACCTACAGCCAGCCTGGCTCTGATACCATGCTGTGTGGCACCCCGATAAAGGGCCGACGCACGCCAGTCCCAGGATAAGACCTGACGCATGTCTGAGACATGATACAGCAATTCCAGGCACAAAAATGACTTTATTATATGAAATGGAGTATTACAACATTGTTGCTTACAACAATATTACATGGCTCCAAGGCTAGCTAAATGGCAGCGGAGGTCTTGGTTCAGCGGCAACGACGTCTCTGGCTGGGCTCCACAACTCACAGGACTTGCTGGGTTAAGGTCTAGCATGACGGATCTTCTCCTGCAACTGGCCACGTGCAAGGCCAGGTGAGTACTTTGAATGTACTCGCAAGACAACCAAATACATAGCATCCAAACAAGCAGATGACCAAGCAAACCCTATGCTCATACAAGAACTTATTCTAAACATGGCATGGAATTAACAGGAAATCATGGGTCAAGCATGGCATAACAGAGCTC
Source organism: Elymus sibiricus (assembly GCA_039707655.1). Classification (NCBI taxonomy): domain Eukaryota; kingdom Viridiplantae; phylum Streptophyta; class Magnoliopsida; order Poales; family Poaceae; genus Elymus; species Elymus sibiricus. The sequence continues at coordinate 394,914,459 of CM077674.1, forward strand.
AGGCATATCAACTACATGTCATGGCATGGCTATTTTTACAAGACATAGTATCCAAGATTAAACTGGAACCTACATTACTCTTACCTCCCGTGAAGCTCTAAAGTGACATTTTGTGACATCATTTAGTTTTACTGCCCCTCTGGGCTAACTCATGACTCACCAAGATCCCATCTCATGACCATGTCAGAACAACATGGTGACTGCTCACAATTATCCCATAGTCCAAGTTACCACATTTACTTAGTAGCACATTCTTTAACAAGTTTATAATAACAGGTTCGTCCTCCAGATCGACCAAGACCAAATAGTGTGACCTAGTACGAACTGTGTCCAATACCGTGGACTCGGCTATTCGAATAGATTCATACACTCTGCAGAGGTTGCGCACGTTACCCACACTATGGAGCTCCTGGCCTCGTACTCCCATTAGGGTGGATCGGTGCTGCTCCAACAAAACTTGTCTAACCCGTGACCCTTCTACCGTACCACCGACAATCATTCCCCGTCCGAGTCATGTCCTGGGTGGCCCCTGTGTCACTCCTGACACTTGCCACCGTCGTGGCCAACTAAACTGTCCCAAAAAAATTAAAACAAGCAAAGATAAAGGGTTTGTGTGAAGGCACCTGATTTGTTAGATGATGACTCCCCAGCAATGGCGCCAGAAATTCTTCTGCTACTCACGATGGAGTTATTGGATTTCCTCAAAGAGGAAGTGTCATGTAGCACAACAGTAGAAAGTATTTCCCGCAGTTAAGAACCAAGGTTTATCGAACCAGTAGGAGTCACTAAGCTAACAATGTTAGCAGCACCTGCACACAAACAAATAATTTGCTTGCACCCAACAAAGGCAATGGCGTCGTCACTCCCCTTGTTCTTGCCAGCTACAAGATTAGATGCAAATAGTATTTGGGTCGTGCGACGTCTTTTTTATTCGCCGTGAGAATGCCACTGTTCAACCAAGATATCTCACATGTTAGCGTTGGTTTTTGGAACAGGAGCCCCTTGTGAGCCCAACGTGCTATCATTTGCACTTTGCATAGACTTGGCAGCGGTCTCTTGGTAGATTCTCAGTATATGTTAAGACTTTGTGTCACGATGCAAACGACGAGGTCGGCCGTTAGCCTTTGACCAATCATCCTATTGTGTGGACGACGTAGGTCGGTGTACCGTGAATGCAGCCCCCTGGTGTGTATCTGTAGGGTTACTGGATGCAGCCCCTAAACCGACTTCGCGGAGGTCCAAATAATGATGCAGCCCCCGAGTCTAGTAAATAGGGAGGTCTCTCGAACCAATCCACAGATATCCCCTAGGGAGGTTCAGTACTGGATGCTTTGTGTACTTATTAGCGATCATATGAATGGTATTGAAACAGAACTAAGTGATTATGTAACAAAGCACTTTTTATTCGATGTTTAATACATGATCGAGCTAATATGAGAATAACACAAAGTCTTATGATTTGAACTGCCTTTAAGTAAAAAAACGATAATTAAAATTACTAAGATAGTTGAGTCGTGGATGGCTCGTTGGTCTTGCGTGCTTCCCGACCTCCGGTGGCCTTGGGAGTGCAGTTGTTCTACCAAGGGGTGCATACTTCGTGCTGTACGGTACCGGTGAGGCCTCCCCCATTTGTGCCTCAGAAGCCTTATCTCTGGGGGCAGGGCGGCCTCCATTGCCGCTGTCTGTCATGCTCCATCGTTGGTGTGGGCGGTGTGTGCTTCGGCCTGTACCAGGTTGGCGGCCTCCCCCTCGAGGGTGCGGGGAGGGTTGTTGCTGATTGTGATGATGCCGTATGGTCCTGGCAATTTCAACTTCATATAGGCATAGCATGGGATCGCCATGAACTTGGCGAACGCTGTTCTTCCCAGGACTGCGTCATATCCTCCTGAGAAAGGGATGACCTCGAAGCAGAGGAGCTCGCATCAGTAGTTGTGCAGGACCCCAAAGGTGACCTCCAGCATCATCTACTCTATGGGTTCCACTTTGTTTCCTGGCACTATCCCATGGAATTCCGTTGATGAAGGTCGGAGTGCCTCAAGTGGTACCCCCATTCTCTACAGCGTGCTGACGTATAAGATGTTGATGTCGGAGCCCCCATCCATGATCACTTTGAAGAACCTGCAGCACCCTATTAGCGGGTCTGTCAGCAGTGGCATCCTGCCTGGGCTGGCGATGAGGTCTGGATGGTCCTCCTGCCCGAAGGAGATTGTTTGCTCCGACCATTCGGGGAATCGACTATGCCGTCTGGCGCGTGTATGGTGTCGTCGGCATGTGTGCCTCCTTGGCCTCAGCTCGGATGTTGACTCGGCGCACATCCTTAGGGAATGCCCGTTGGCCTGAGTTCCGCGGCTGTGAATCTTGGCGGGCTGCTGGAGCTGGAGGGGCTGCATCAATGTTGGTCTCCTCCAGGATTATTGTTCTTCTCCTTGATGAGCTGCTCGTTTAGCTGGCTCTCTATCGTGGAGTGTGCCGCCTTGGGCATTCCAAAGCTATGATACAGGCATGGTCCGCTCATTATCTCCTCATAGGTGCGGGGAGCTCGCCTAGACTTTCCGCCCACCTTTGTTTCTTAGCTCCGGCCCCTTCCACTTCGGCCGCTGCTGCGATCAGCTCGGAATCATGTTCTTCGTTCCTCTTGGGGTCCTCCTTGCCCTTGCTGCGGCCTTTGGAACTGTCACCGCCTGTGGGCTCTAGGGTCTTCAGGACTGGCATGGGGCACCGACCTGCCCGTGCGGTCTCCTCGCCAGTGGCATAGTCGTTTGCTACCTTCATGAGGGCAGCCATGGATGTAAGCTTGCCCTCACCCCTTTTCTTGCCAACCTTGTGGTGAAAGAAAGGATCTTACGCACCATTAACGAATGTCTCAATGGCAGTTTCGTCGAAGATGTTGGTCAGGGTGTTCCTCTTCTTCAGCCATCGTGCCACAAAATCACGGACGGATTCGTTGTCTCCTTGGATTATGCTGTGGACGTCGCACTGGTATGTGCCCTCAAAATTGTTAAGGAACGCATGCTCGAAGTCAGCCCAAGTGTGGATGGAGTTGGGCGGGAGGCCACTTAGCCAAGAGCGCGCATGCCCCGTGAGGCACATGGGTATGTGTCACAACAAATTGCCGATGTCTCTGTTGGCCATCTCGATCGCTGCCAGGTAGTCGTTGAGCCAGTGATCAGGCTTTGTGTCACCTAAGTACTTCTCGACGCCACGGATGATGAACGGCTAAGGGAATGGGTGTGTGATTACCGCATGGACGAAACATGCAGGAGCGATGCTAGACATGAGCGAGGTGAAGCGTGGCTGCGGGGCTCCTTGGTTCTGCCCATAGTACTCTGTCGCCCTTGTCCGGAGGTCGGGGTACCGACCTGGGTGGCCCGTCGTGATTGGTTCCCTCAGCAGTAGGGCTGCTCGCTGTTGCACCGCCACGGCCGAGATCGGCTGTCGGAGGTTTGCGGCCTCTGTTTTTGGGGCGGCCTCTGGCCATTGTACTGATTCCTGCTGTTGGTTGCGCGCTGGTTGGTTGGCTGTGGAAAGGATGCTGTCAGTCCCAGCGAACCTGTCCCTCGAGCACTTGACGTTGTCTTGGAGCTCGACCGTTCTGTGAAGAACCCGCGTCAGGTCGGCCAGGAGTTTTGGATCTCCTAGGGTAGCTTGTAATTTGTGCACTAGCGCCACAGCGACGTGAAACCCCCATGCTGGTGTTGGTGGCGACGTGGCGGCTGTTGGTTGATTGAAGCCTATGCTCGTCTCCCTCCTGCAGTCTACAAGGTCGTTGATGAGAGCTCGCAGGCGGCGGTGGGCTCGTCGCAGCTGCTCATGTGTCATTGTCTCCAGCCATTGTGCATCACGTGATGCGGCCTCCAAGGTGCACTGCTGTAGTTGCAGTTGTGTATTCAACTGTGATACGCGGAGGGCCTCCAGTACTCTGGACCCAGGGTCGCTGCCTAGTATGGGCGTGGTGAGGTAGTTCATCCCATAACCAGTGATAGGTGGCAGCGTCGTGGTGACGCTAGCAAAGTTCAAGTTGGAAGTAGCAGGAGCGGGGAAGCCTGGGGGTGCAAACCCTGTCGCGGCCATGCCGCCCAGCTGCTGCGTCGTGCTGATGGGTGTCGTAGACGCGTTCGTCGTAGCGGCTTGTGGCTCGGAGACTGGGAGGTGTAGGGCAACGAGCCCCGCACTTGTTGTTGTTGTGGTCGCTGCGGGCAGTACCACTAGTAGAAAACAGGCCTTTCATCCGGAGCATTAGTTCCGGTTGGGTTTTGGACCGGGACTAATGTTACCACTAGTCCCAGTTCCAACGGCTAGGCTTTAGTCCCGGTTCATTTGTGACCTCTAGTCGCGGTTGGTGTTACCAACCGGGACTAAAGGGGTGGTGGCAGGCTGGCGTCAGGCTGGGGCCCCTACGAGCCCCTTTAGTCCTGGTTGGTATCACCAACCGGGACTAGAGATTTTCCTTTAGTCCCGGTTGGTATCACCAATCGGGACTAAAGATATTACTATATATAGTGCTTCGTCCAGCCCGAGCCCAAGCTCTCCTTTCTCTGTTTTCTCCTTTCTCTCCTCTGTTCTCTTCCCCTTGCTCGAGCTCATCCTCCATTTTTGCCAAGATTTGTCAAGATTTGAGACACCCCATCTATCCAAGTGTTCACAAAGGTTAGCAACTTTGTCCTTTCATCTCTCATTGCTAGATTAGCTCGTGCAATGCTCTATAAGTATAGCGATTTGTGGGTTTTAGTTTGGGAGTAATTATGTGGGAGTTTATTTGATTTATATGCAATTTGAGCTCAAATTAACTTCTTAGTTTGCATATGTGTAGGTGTGGTTTACTTAGTTCCTTCCCATCCCCGTCCTAACCACCGTCGATCGCCCGCACCGTCCCGTCGCCGGCACCACCTTGGTGAGCCTCTTGTTATTATCCTTTTTATAAAAAAAAAATCTTATTTGTATGATTTAGATAGTTACTTGTATAATTTTCTTACTTGTATGATTGTTTCTTATACATAGTGCCATGGTTTTGATATCCGTCCCTGTCGGCCCTCGTCCGGTTTATGATTCGGATGTGGTATATTCTCTTTTATAACTATTTGTTGCATTTCGTGTTTATGACAATTATGCCCATCAAGTTGACATAGATATTTTTATCTAGGAGGTATGTGAACCGGAAATTGCAACCGACCCTCTTGTCGAGAAGTTAAATTTAGTTGAAAAATAAAACGAGTATTTGAAAGAAAAATTGAAAAGAATTGAAGAAGAGACGATGAAATTGGAGTTGTATGTTGCCGATGTCGTCGATGATCACAAGATCAAGATGGATGCAATGCGCTTGAAGATTAGAAAGATTAGAAAATATGCCGTTAATAAAGAGGCTTGGTATCATTATGCTGTTGGATCAATTATTACCTTAGTTGCGATTTTGATCACATTTGTTGTTGCATTTAAATGCTTTAGCTAGATAGTTTTATGTTGTTTTATGAGAATAAGTGTGTATGAACTTTATGTATGAACTTGTATTAATTTGGTCTTTTCGGTGTTGTGTAATGAAGATGAGTCGGCAATGGATGTACGATGACCGACGCTCTCCCCAGTTCATTAATGGCGTGCATAGTTTTCTGCGTGCGGCTGAGGCAAACAAGCGGAATGGTTTTATGTGTTGTCCATGTGGTGTCTGCAAGAATGATAGGAATTACTCTAGCTCAAAAGTCATTCACGTCCACCTGTTTACATCCGGTTTCATGTCCGGCTATAACTGTTGGAGCAAGCACGGAGAAAGAGGGGTTCTAATGGAAGAGAATGAAGAAGAAGAGGATGATGACAACTATCCTGGGTTCCCTGATACGATGGTACTACAATGGGGGTAGAGAATGAAGAAGAAGAAGCTGAAGAAGAGGCATCAGATGAGCCCGCTGATGATCTTGGTCAGGCCATTGCTGATGCAAAGAGAAACTGTGAAAGTGAAAAGGAGAAGTTGAAGTTGCAGCGCATGTTAGAGGATCACAAAAAATTGTTGTACCCAAATTGCGAAGATGGCAACACAAAGCTCGGTACCACACTGGAATTGCTGCAATGGAAGGCAGAGAATGGTATATCTGACAAGGGATTTGAGAAGTTGCTGAAAATAATGAAGAAGAAGCTTCCAAAGGATAACGAATTGCCTGACAGTACGTACAAAGCAAAGAAGGTTGTCTGCCTTATAGGATTAGAGGTGCATAAGATACATGCATGCCCTAATGACTGCATCCTCTACCGCGGTGAGGAGTATGAGAATTTGAATGCATGCCCGGTATGCGGTGTATTGCGCTATAAGATCAGCCGCAATGACCCTGGTGATGATGTTGAGGGCGAGCGCCCCAGGAAGAGGATTCCTGCCAATGTGATGTGGTATGCTCCTATAATACTACGGTTGAAACGTTTGTTCCAAAACAAAGAGCATGCCAAGTTGTTGCGATGGCACAAAGAAGACCGTAAGAAAGACGGGAAGTTGAGAGTACTCGCTGATGGGTCGCAGTGGAGAAAAATTGAGAGAAAGTGGCCGGAGTTTGCAGGTGACGCAAGGATCTTATGGTTTGGTATAAGTGCAGATGGCATTAATCCTTTTGGGGAGCAGAGCAGCAATCATAGCACCTGGCCTGTGACTCTATGTATCCATAACCTTCCTCCTTGGTTGTGCATGAAGTGGAAGTTCATTATGATGCCAGTGCTCATCCAAGACCCTAAGCAACCCGGCAACGACATTGATGTGTACCTAAGGCCATTAGTTGAAAAACTTTTACATCTGTGGGACATAAAAGGTGTACGTGTGTGGGATGAGCACAAACAGCAGGAATTTGACCTATGAGCGTTGCTGTTTGTAACCATCAATTATTGGCCTGCTTTTAGTAACCTTTCAGGACAGACAAACAAGGGATACCACGCATGCACGCACTGTTTAGATGAGACCAAAAGTATATATTTGGCTAAATGTAAGAAGAATGTGTACCTAGGACATCGTAGATTTCTTCCGATCAAGCATCTCTTAAGAAAGAAAGGCAAGCATTTCAAAGGTGAGGCAGATCACCGGAAGAAGCCTGACCACCGTACTGGTGATCATATACTTGATATGGTCAAGGATTTAAAAGTAATCTTTGGAAAGGGTCCTGGCGGACAATCTGTTCCGAATGACGCTGACGGACTCGCACCCATGTGGAAGAAGAAATATATATTTTGGGACCTACCCTATTGGAAAGTCCTAGAGGTCCGCTCTGCAATCGATGTGATGCACGTGATGAAGAATCTTTGCGTGAACCTGCTAGGCTTCTTGGGCATGTATGGGAAGACAAAAGATACACCGGAGGCACGGGAGGACCAGCAACGTATGCATGAAAATGACGGCATGCATCCAAAGCAGTATCAAGGTCCTGCCAGCTACGCTCTTACCAAAGAAGAGAAGGAAATCTTCTTTGAATGCCTGCTCAGTATGAAGGTCCCGTCTGGCTTCTCGTCGAATATAAAGGGAATAATAAATATGGCAGAGAAAAAATTCCAAAACCTAAAGTCACATGACTGCCACGTGATTATGACGCAATTACTTCCGGTTGCATTGAGGGGGCTTCTACCGGAAAATGTTCGATTAGCCATTGTGAAGCTATGTGCATTCCTCAATGCAATTTCCCAGAAGGTAATCGATCTAGAAATCCTACCAAGGTTACAGAATGATTTGATGCAATGTCTTGTCAGTTTCGAGTTGGTGTTCCCACCATCCTTCTTCAATATCATGACGCACGTCCTAGTTCACCTAGTCGAAGAGATTGCCATTCTGGGTCCTGTATTTCTACACAATATGTTCCCCTTTGAGAGGTTCATGGGAGTCTTAAAGAAATATGTGCTAGGCCAGAAGGAAGCATCTCCAAGGGCCATGAAACAGAGGAGGTTATTGAGTTTTGTATTGACTTTATTCCTAACCTTAAGCCGATTGGTGTTCCTGAATCGCGGCATGAGGGGAGACTGAGTGGAAAAGGCACGCTAGGAAAGGATTCAATAATATGTACGGACGGGCATTCTTGGGCCCAAGCACGCTACACAGTTCTACAAAATTCCACCTTGGTGGCTCCGTATATCGAGGAACACATGGATATTGTACGCTCCAAGAACCCGGAGCAGTCTGACCCCTGGATTAAACGTACACACATGGCGACTTTCGGCGGTTGGTTGCAAACACATCTCATGAATGACGATAGTGTTGGAGATGAGCTATACTTGTTGGCCAAGTCACCATCTTCGACTATATTTACTTTCAAAGGGTACGAGATTAATGGGAATACATTTTACACGATCGCCCAAGATAAAAAGAGCACCAACCAAAATAGTGGTGTCCGCTTTGATGCAACAAACACCAATAGGGAAAAGGACACATATTATGGTTACATAGAGGACATATGGGAACTTGACTATGGACGTGAGTTTAAGGTCCCTTTGTTTCTGTGCAAATGGGTCAATCTGACAGGAGGCGGGGAAAAGGTAGACCCGAAGTACGGAATGACTACAATGGATCTCAACAATCTTGGGTACACAGACGAACCATTCGTCCTAGCCAATGATGTGGCGCAGGTTTTCTATGTGAAGGACATGTCTACCAAACCGAGAAAAAGGAAAGATAAGGAAGCGAATACATCATACGGTGAGCCAAAGTGCCACATAGTTCTTTCAGGGAAAAGAAACATCATGGGAGTGGAGGACAAGACAGACATGTCAGAAGATTATGAAAAGTTTCATGAAATTCCTCCCTTCCCAGTGAAGACTGACCCAAGCATCCTGTTAAATGATGAAGATTGTCCAGGGTTACGGCGCAAAGGGACACACGCGAAGAAAAATATTTATACCCCAAGATCCCACTCTGGGATGTGATTGGCTTCACCGTCATCACTTTCTTCTCTAGTGAGTAGCTGAGATAGGCCTGTTTGTACACGAAGTGCATCCAATTTGGCCGTAACCCTCTCAACTTTTGAGCACATGCTATGTGGGTGAAATGATGATACCATGCCAAGTTTCAACCTTTTCAGAGTTCATTTGTAGTGCTTTTCAATTTCAGGGTCATTTAGCTCAAAAAAATCATTAAATGCATGAAAAATAGCAAATGAAGTTAGAAAGGGTTGAAATTTGAGGATGTGGCTTTGAATGGTACATATTGAATGCACAAAAAGTCTGGAGTTGAAATAAGTTTAAAAAAATGAAATGCCTTTGTAACAGATGAGTTTTCGTCCGAAACCTTGATACTTCGAAGGAGATGGTCCAGTTTGTACACGAAGTGCATCCAGTTTTTGCCATAACCCTCTCAACTTTTTAGCGCATGCTATGTGGGTGAAATGATGATACCATGCCAAGTTTCAAACTTTCAGAGTTCATTTGTAGTGCTTTTCAATTTCAGGGTCATTTAGCTCAAAAAAATCATTAAATGCATGAAAAATAGCAAATGAAGTTAGAAAGGGTTGAAATTTGGGGATGTGGCTTTGAATGGTACATATTGTATGCACAAAAAGTCTGGAGTTGAAATAAGTTTAAAAAAATGAAATGCCTTTGTAACAGATGAGTTTTCGTCCGAAACCTTGATACTTCGAAGGAGATGGTCCAGTTTGTACATGAAGTGCATCCAGTTTTTGCCATAACCCTCTCAACTTTTTAGCGCATGCTATGTGGGTGAAATGATGATACCATGCCAAGTTTCAACCTTTTCAGAGTTCATTTGTAGTGCTTTTCAATTTCATGGTCATTTAGCTCAAAAAATCATTAAATGCATGCAAAATAGCAAATGAAGTTAGAAAGGGTTGAAATTTGAGGATGTGGCTTTGAATGGTGCATATTGAATGCACAAAAAGTCTGGAGTTGAAATAAGTTTAAAAAAATGAAATGCCTTTGTAACAGATGAGTTTTCGTCTGAAACCTTGATACTTCGAAGAAGATGGTCCAGTTTGTACACGAAGTGCATCTAGTTTTTGCTGTAACCCTCTCAACTTTTTAGCACATGCTATGCGGGTGAAATGATGATACCATGCCAAGTTTCAACCTTTTCAGAGTTCATTTGTAGTGCTTTTCAATTTCAGGGTCATTTAGCTTAAAAAATCATTAAATGCATGAAAAATAACAAATGAAGTAAGTAAGGGTTGAAAATTAAAACTCCTCATGCTGACTAACATAAACATAATATAATTTGGCAAAGGAATAACAAGAAAACATATAAACTAAAATATTTAAAACAAATGAAGGTATAAAACTAATAGAGCTAAACAGAATCTGTTTTTGATTAAAACACCTATTTAAATAACCTAAAAATTACCAAATTGAACATACTGATAAAAGACACTAATATTAAACAGCAGGAAAAAGAATCACTCAAAAATCTATTTCTAAACTAAAGTTATTCACAAACGAGTGATTCACACAAATTTCAAAGAATTCAAATTTAAAGTATTCAAATTTGAAAACTACTGGCACTAACAGAAAGTTTATAATTTTTATGACCTAAAGCAAAAAGATTCACTCAAAAACTCTAAATATTTGGCTGTAAGTAGAAACAAAAGAAAAAAATAAAGCAAAAAGAGAAAAAAAATGAAAAAAAACCTTTAGTCCCGGTTGGCACAACCAGCCGGGACTAAAGGTCCTCCTCCCGCGCTTAATTTGGGCCCCGAAAACAGACCTTTAGTCCCGGCCCGTAGCTGTAACCGGGACTAAAGGCCAACCTTTTAGTCCCAGTTGCAGCCACGAACCGGGAGTAAAGGTCCTTTAGTCCCGGGGCTTGGATTCAACCGGGACTAAAGGTTGATCCTATATAACTGTCACTTAGCGTTTTCCACCGCCCAGGAGACAGATCGAACACCACACGCCGCCAGGCCGCTCGTCTTCAACCTCCGACGCCGGAGATCACCGACGCCGTCCCACTCGCTCCGGCCCCTCCCTGAGCCCATAGCCCACTGCATCTTCCTCGACCACGGGAGCGAGCGAAGAGCCCCACAGCGCCCACACCATCGTCTTCCTCCACGCCGGTCGCCGCCACTGCCTCGACCTCGCCCTCGAGCACTGACGCGTCCACGACCTCCCTGAGCCCTCCCCGAGCTCGCGATGACTGAGGGTGTCCCTGACTAAGGGGTACTCGGGCTGCCGGCCTATCTCTCAAGGGCCGGACTAGTGGGCCGCCCTCTACTCGTCGATGGAAGGCCGGATTGTGGGCGACCCCGTGTATCAGAAGGAAACCTTCGAAGACTTGGCGTCTCCTCCAAGGAATAGTTGGCGTGGCTGGCATGTTTATCCCCTGATGGTAACCGACTATGTGTAACCCTAGGGCCCTCTGGTGTCTGTATAAACCAGAGGGTTTAGTCCGTAGAGGATCATATCCATTACCCAGGGTTTAGCCCAGTCGATCTCGAGGTAGATCAACTCTGTAACCTTCATACAATCACATCAATACAATCTAGCAGGACGTAGGGTATTACCTCTTCGAGAGGGCCCGAACCTGGGTAAATCGCTGTCTCTACGTTCCCTGTTACCATTGATTCCTTGACCCATAGTTCGGATCCCCTACCCGAGATCTGCCGGTTTTGGTACCGACATTGGTGCTTTCATTGAGAGCTCCGCCGTGGGTCATCAAGGATCAATGGCTCGCCTAATCATCAGCAACAGCGCTAGCCGAAAGCGCATGAGGTGCAAGCTTCTGACCAGTAGGCTTCATCTTCCAGCTCGGCAGCCGAACTCCGCTCCGAAGAGGGTTCAGAGCCGAAGTGTGGTTCAATGCGTGATTCCGGATCCACGCACCCGCGCCCGGCCAACTATCCAGAGATTGGCGCATTGGATGCCATTGCAGTCTAGGACGCGGCTGCCAAAACTCTGGACTCACACTCCGCTGGGATCAATTTTTTTATCCCACCCACCCCCCATATTGAGTACTGTCCAGATAGCTTAGGCCGGCCCGACATATGGGACCTAATGTACGTAAAGCTGCCGCCCGGAGAGACAGTTCGGCACTTCTGGGCCAGATTCCTTATTGTCAAAAACAAGATGACGGACGGCTGCAACAAAGACATTCTGGAGATCTTCCGAAAGAACTGCCGAGACGAGGGCATTTTAAATGCCCTCGCCCGCCGCCACATCCAAAATTTCTTTGATTTATCGGACCTGGTGTCCAAATACTGCGCCATGGAGTAGGCTTGGCAGGCTCAGCTCGAGCAAACAGAGTCAATTCATACAGAGGAACTAAACCAAGCTCGGGCAAAACGCGCATACCCTCGCCGGACACCCCAATATGAGCCATCCAAGAAAATGATGAAACCCCTGACAAGATCCAGAACGGTCCTTGACGAACTGCTGGATAAACCATGCGCCATACACTCCAGCAACCCAACCCACAGCCTTCGAGCTTGCTGGGTGGTCAGGCAAGTCGCCAAAAGCGATGAAGTCATCCTTGGAGGCCCATACTCAAATAACAGTCCAGCAACAACCTTTGACGACGCCGAGATCTTAACAATCTACGAGACGTATTCCTCGAAGAATCAGAGGAAGAGAGCCCTTCGAGAGCTCGCTCAAATTCACCATGTGGCAGACACAGACTCGTGGACAGACACACCCATCACTTTCAGTGAACAAGACCAGCCAAGGTCCCGCCCTACTCGAGCTGCTACCGCCCTTGTCCTTGATCCCATAGTGGATGGATTCCGACTACAAAAGGTGTTAATGGACGGTGGTAGCGGGCTAAACCTCATTGACGAGGACACCTTGGACAAAATGCAGTTTGACAGATCCCGCATCGAGCAAAGTCACACCACCTTTTGAGGGATTATCCCCAGAAAGGAGGCGCGTTCTAGTGGCCGGGTGGCTCTTGATGTGGTCTTCGGAACACCCAAGAACTACCGATCCGAAGAACTGCTTTTCCACATCGTGCCCTTCCACAGTGGCTACCATGCCTTACTAGGGCGCGATGCCTTCGCACAATTCCATGTCGTACCACATTACGGGTACATGAAGCTCAAAATGCCAGGGCCAAACGGCGTGATTGTTGGAAATATGCCCTAGAGGCAATAATAAATTGGTTATTATTATATTTCCTTGTTCATGATAATCGTTTATTATCCATGCTATAATTGTATTGATTGGAAACTCAAATACATGTGTGGGTACATAGACAACACTGTGTCCCTAGTAAGCCTCTAGTTGACTAGCTCGTTGATCAAAGATGGTTAAGGTTTCCTAGCCATTGACATGAGATGTCATTTGATAACGGGATCACATCATTAGGAGAATGATGTGATGGACAAGACCCAAACTGTAAACGTAGCATTTGATCGTGTCAGTTTATTGCTATTGTTTTCTGCATGTCAAGTATCTGTTCCTATGACCATGAGATCATGCAACTCCCTGACACCGGAGGAATACCTTGTGTGTATCAAACGTCGCAACGTAACTGGGTGACTATAAAGGTGCTCTACAGGTATCTCCGAGGGTGTCTGTTGGGTTGGCATGGATCAAGACTGGGATTTGTTACTCCATATGACGGAGAGGTATCTCAGGGCCCACTCGGTAATACAACATCACAATGAGCCTTGCAAGCAATGTGACTAAAGTGTTAGCCACGAGATCTTGTATTACGGAACGAGTAAAGAGACTTGCCGGTAACGAGATTGAACTAGGTATAGTGATACCGACGATCGAATCTCGGGCAAGTAACATACCGAAGAACAAAGGGAACAGCATACGGGATTAACTGAATCCTTGACATAGAGGTTCGACCGATAAAGATCTTCGTAGAATATGTAGGAGCCAATATGGGCATCCAGGTCCCGCTATTGGTTATTGGCCGTAGAGGTGTCTCGGTCATGTCTACATAGTTCTCGAACCCGCAGGGTCTACACACTTAACGTTTGGTGACGATTAGTATAATTGAGTTATTATGTTGGTGACCGAAAGTTGTTCGGAGTCCCGGATAAGATCCCGGACATGACGAGGATCTCCGGAATAGTCCGGAGGTAAAGATTGATATATGTGATAATAGTGTTTTGATCTCCGGAAGAGTTCCGAAGTTCACCGGAAGAGGTTCCGGATGTTTACCGAAGTGTTCGGGTGCAGCAACACTTTATATGGGCCAAGGGATAAAAGCCCACAAGGTATTGGAAAGTGCAAAAAGTAGTTTTGCTGCCGCGTAAGCGGTACTACCGCTTGTGTGAAGCGGTACTACCGCCCGAGCGGTACTACCGCTTGTGTGAAGCGGTACTACCGCTTGTGCGCGGCTGTGCACGGTTCGGCAGGGATCCGAGTTGGACTCTTTCCCTGCGGGCCAAACCGACCTTGTGCGGGCAAAACCGACCCGTAGGAGGCTTTTACTCCAAGTTTAGACCCCAAGGCTCAACATATAAATAGAGGGGCAGGGCTAGCACACGGGACACATCAAGATTTCCCCAAGCCGTGTGCGGCAACCCTAACCCTCTAGTTCCTCCGTCATAATCTCCGTAGCGCTCGGCGAAGCCCTGCAGAGATTGTTCCTCACCACCATCACCACGCCGTCGTGCTGCTGGAACTCAACCACTACTTCACCATCGCTCGCTGGATCGAGGAGGTGAAGGCGTCATCAAGCCGTACGTGTGTTGAACGCGGAGGTGCCGTCCGTTCGGCACTAGATCGGAAGGATCGTGATTGGATCGCGGGACGCTCGGCGATTTGGATCGCGAAGACGTTCGACTACATCAACCGCGTTTATTAACGCTTCCGCTTAGCGATCTACAAGGGTATGTAGATTCACTCTCCCTCTCGTAGATGCTCATCACCTTGGATAGATCTTGTGTGTGCGTAGGAAAATTTTTGTTTCCCATGCAACGTTCCCCAACAGTGGCATCATGAGCCAGGTCTATGCGTAGATGAGATCTCGAGTAGAACACAAACGAGTTGTGGGCGTGGTTGTATACATATTGCTTGCCGTTACTAGTTGATATTTGATTCGGCGGTACTGTGAGATGAAGCGGCCCGGACCGACATTTCGCGTACACTTACGCGAGACAGGTTCCTTCAACTAACATGTAACTTCGTTGCATAAAGATGGCTAGCGGGTGTCTGTCTCTCTCACTTTAGTTGAATCGATTTCAATGAAGAGGGTTCTTTTAGAAGATCAAAAAGCAATCACTACACCACGTTGTGGTTTTGCGTAGGTAAGAACGGTTCTTGCAAACCCGTAGCAGCCATGTAAAATTTGCAACAACAATTAGAGGACGTCTAACTTGTTTTTGCAGGGTATGTTGTGATGTGATATGGCCAATTACATGATGAGATATATGTGATGTATGAGATGATCATGTGATGTATAGAATATCACGACTTGCATGTCGATGAGTACGGCAACTGGCAGGAGCCATAGAGTTGTCTTTAATTATTGTATGACCTGCGTGTCAATCATTAAGCGCTATGTAATGCTTTACTTTATCGCTAAACGTTAGCTATAGTCGTGGAAGCAACAGTCGGCGCGACAACCTTATGGCGACACGTTGATGAAGATCAAGATGATGGAGATCATGGTGTCATGCCGGTGACGATGGAGATCATGCCGGTGCTTTGGAGATGGAGATCAAAAGCACAAGTTCATGGCCATATCATGTCACTTATGATTTGCATGTGATGTTAATCCTTTTATGCATCTTATTTTGCTTAGGACGACGGTAGCATTATAAGGTGATCCTTCACTTAAATTTCAAGATAAATTGTGTTCTCCCCAAGTGTGCACCGTTGCGAAAGTTCGTCGTTTCGAGACACGCCGTGATGATCGGGTGTGATAGACTCTACGTTCGCATACAACGGGTGCAAGCCATGTTGCACGTGCGGAACACTCGGGTTAAACTTGACGAGCCTAGCATGTACAGACATGGCCTCGGAACACAAGAGACCGAAAGGTCGAACATGAGTCATATAGTAGATATGATCAACATGAAGATGTTCACCATTGAAACCACCTCAACTCACGTGATGATCGGACTTGAGTTGGTGGATTTGGATCATGTTACACTCGAATGATCGGAGGGATGTCAATTTGAGTGGGAGTTTTTTAAATATGATTAACTAAACTCATTATCTAAGAACAATAGTCTAAGTTGTCTTTGCTATATTTATGTTGTAGATCATGGCTCGCGCAGTAGCACCCCTGAATTTTAATGCGTTCCTAGAGAAAGCTAAGTTGAAAGATGATGGAAGTAACTTTGTGGACTGGGCCCGTAATCTAAGGATTATCCTTACGGCTTCCCAGAAGGCTTATGTCCTTGATGCACCGCTTGGTGATCCACCCGCTCCAGTTGAGTCTCTAGACGTTGTGAACGCCTGGCAGGCTCGTTCTGATGATTACTCAATAGTTCAATGTGCAATGTTGTATGGCTTAGAACCGGGACTTCAAAGACGTTTTGAACGTCATGGAGCATATGAGATGTTCCAGGAGTTGAAGTTTATCTTTCAGAAGAATGCCCGGATCGAGAGATATGAGATCTCCGATAAGTTCTATGCTTGCAAGATGGAGGAGAACGGGTCTATCAGTGATCACGTGCTCAGAATGTCTGGGTACTCCACCCGTCTGGCTGAGTTAGGGATGCCCCTTCCGCCAGAGGCTATCACTGACAGAGTTCTTCAATCATTGCCACCTAGCTACAAGAGCTTTGTGTTGAACTATAACATGCACGGGATAAACAAGTCAGTCGCCGAGCTGTTTGCGATGCTGAAAGCCGCTGAGTCTGAAATTCAGAAGGAGCATCAAGTGTTGATGGTCAATAAAACCACTAGTTTCAAGAAAAATGGCAAGGGTAAGAAGGGTAACTCCAAGCAGAGTGGCAAAGCAGTTGCTCCTCTCGTGAAGAAACCCAAGGCTGGACCCAAACCAGAAACTGTGTGTTTTCATTGCAAGGGAACTGGACACTGGAAGCGGAATTGCCCCAAGTATTTGGCTGACAAGAAGGCGGCCAACAACAAACAAGGTATATATGATATACATGTTATTGATGTGTACCTTACCAACTCTCGTTGTAGTGCCTGGGTATTTGATACCGGTGCGGTTGCTCATATTTGCAACTCAAAACAGGAACTGCGGAATAGACGGAGGCTGGCAAAGGACGAAGTGACGATGCGCGTGGGAAATGGTTCCAAGGTTGATGTGATCGCCGTCGGCACGCTCGCTCTTCGATTACCGTCGGGATTAGTGATGAACCTAAATAAGTGTTATTTGGTGCCTGCGTTAAGCATGAACATTATATCTGGATCTTGTTTATTGCGAGACGGTTACTCATTTAAATCAGAGAATAATGGTTGTTCTACTTATATGAGTAATATCTTTTATGGTCATGCACCCGATGTGAGGGGTTTATTCTTATTGAATCTCGATAGTAATGATACACATGTTCATAACATTGATGCCAAAAGATGTAGAATTGATAATGATAATACCACTTTCTTGTGGCACTGCCGTTTAGGTCATATTGGCGTAAAACGCATGAGGAAGCTCCATGCTGATGGACTTTTGGAGTCACTTGATTTTGAATCACTTGACACATGTGAAGTTGAGAATCATCGTAACAAGAAGATTAAATTCCTACGATCTGATCGAGGAGGAGAATATCTGAGTTATGAGTTTGGCAGTCACTTAAGACAATGTGGAATTGTTTCACAACTAACACCGCCTGGAACACCACAGCGTAATGGTGTGTCCGAACGTCGTAATCGAACTTTATTGGATATGGTGCGATCTATGATGTCTCTTGCCGATTTGCCACTATCATTTTGGGGTTATGCATTAGAGACAGCTGCATTCACTTTAAATAGGGCACCATCGAAATCCGTTGAGACAACGCCATATGAACTTTGGTTTGACAAGAAGCCAAAGCTGTCGTTTCTTAAAGTTTGGGGATGTGATGCTTATGTCAAAAAGCTTCAGCCTGAAAAGCTGGAACCCAAAGCGGAGAAATGCGTCTTCATAGGATACCCAAAAGAGACAATTGGGTATACCTTCTACCTCAGATCCGAGGGCAAAGTGTTTGTCGCTAAAAACGGAACATTTCTTGAGAAAGAGTTTCTCTCGAAAGAATTGAGTGGGAGGAAGATAGAACTTGATGAGGTTGTTGAACCTTTACTTCAACCTGAGAGTAGCGCAGCGCAGAAAATTGTTTCTGTGGAGCCTACATTAGCTGAAGAGGAAGTTAATGATGATGATCATGAAGCTTTGGATCAAGTTGCTATCGAACCTCGTAGGTCGACAAGGACGCGTACTGCTCCTGAGTGGTACGGCAACCCTGTCTTAGAGGTCATGTTGTTAAACAACGATGAACCTACGAGCTATGGAGAAGCGATGATGGGCCCGGATTCCGAGAAGTGGTTAGAGGCCATGAAATCCGAGATGGGATCCATGTATGAAAACAAAGTATGGACTTTGGAAGTATTACCTGAAGGGCGTAAGGCCATTCAGAACAAATGGATCTTTAAGAGGAAGACGGACGCGGACGGTAATGTCACCGTCTATAAAGCTCGACTTGTGGCAAAGGGTTTTTCACAAGTTCAAGGAGTTGACTACGATGAGACCTTCTCACCCGTAGCGATGCTTAAGTCCGTCAGAATCATGTTAGCAATAGCTGCCTTTTTTGATTATGAAATTTGGCAGATGGATGTCAAAACAGCGTTCCTTAACGGTTTCCTTAAGGAAGAGTTGTATATGATGCAACCAGAAGGTTTTGTCGATCCAGAGAATGCTGACAAAGTTTGCAAACTCCAGCGATCCATTTATGGACTGGTGCAAGCATCTCGGAGTTGGAATCTTCGTTTTGATAAAGTGATCAAAGCGTTCGAGTTTATACAAGTTTACGGAGAAGCTTGTATTTACAAGAAAGTGAGTGGGAACTCTATAGCATTTCTAATATTATATGTGGATGACATATTGCTGATTGGAAACAATATAGAAATGCTGGAAAGCGTAAAGGAATATTTGAACAAGAGTTTTTCAATGAAGGACCTAGGAGAAGCTGCTTTCATATTAGGCATCAAGATCTATAGAGATAGATCAAGACGCTTGATAGGACTTTCACAAAGCACATACCTTGATAAGATTTTGAAGAAGTTCAAAATGGATCAGTCCAAGAAGGGGTTCTTGCCTGTTTTGCAAGGTGTGAAGTTGAGTAAGACTCAATGCCCAGTGACTGCAGAAGATAGAGAAAAGATGAGTGTCATCCCCTATGCTTCGGCCATAGGCTCTATCATGTATGCAATGCTGTGCACAAGACCCGATGTCAGCCTTGCCATAAGTATGGTCGGAAGGTTTCAAAGTGATCCAGGAATGGAACACTGGACGGCGGTCAAGAATATCCTGAAGTACCTGAAAAGGACTAAGGACATGTTTCTCGTTTATGGAGGTGATCAAGAGCTCGTCGTAAAGGGTTACGTCGATGCAAGCTTTGACACTGATCCGGATGACTCTAAGTCGCAAACCGGATACGTATTTATTCTTAATGGGGGTGCGGTTAGCTGGTGCAGTTCCAAGCAAAGCGTGGTAGCTGATTCTACATGCGAAGCGGAGTACATCGCTGCCTCGGAGGCGGCGAAGGAAGGTGTCTGGATGAAGGAGTTCATGACAGATCTTGGAGTAGCGCCTAGTGCGCTTAACCCAATGACTCTGTTTTGTGATAATACTGGTGCCATTGCTCTAGCCAAGGAACCAAGATTTCACAAGAGGACCAGACACATAAAGCGACGTTTCAATTCCATCCGCGATTACATCAAGGAGGACGACATAAATATTTGCAAAGTACACACGGATCTAAATGTTGCAGATCCGATGACTAAACCTCTTTCAAGGGCTAAACATGAACAACACCAGAACTGCATGGGTGTTCGATTCATTACAATGTAAATCACATAGTGATGTGAACTAGATTATTGACTCTAGTGCAAGTGGGAGACTGTTGGAAATATGCCCTAGAGGCAATAATAAATTGGTTATTATTATATTTCCTTGTTCATGATAATCGTTTATTATCCATGCTATAATTGTATTGATTGGAAACTCAAATACATGTGTGGGTACATAGACAACACTGTGTCCCTAGTAAGCCTCTAGTTGACTAGCTCGTTGATCAAAGATGGTTAAGGTTTCCTAGCCATTGACATGAGATGTCATTTGATAACGGGATCACATCATTAGGAGAATGATGTGATGGACAAGACCCAAACTGTAAACGTAGCATTTGATCGTGTCAGTTTATTGCTATTGTTTTCTGCATGTCAAGTATCTGTTCCTATGACCATGAGATCATGCAACTCCCTGACACCGGAGGAATACCTTGTGTGTATCAAACGTCGCAACGTAACTAGGTGACTATAAAGGTGCTCTACAGGTATCTCCGAGGGTGTCTGTTGGGTTGGCATGGATCAAGACTGGGATTTGTTACTCCATATGACGGAGAGGTATCTCAGGGCCCACTCGGTAATACAACATCACAATGAGCCTTGCAAGCAATGTGACTAAAGTGTTAGCCACGAGATCTTGTATTACGGAACGAGTAAAGAGACTTGCCGGTAACGAGATTGAACTAGGTATAGTGATACCGACGATCGAATCTCGGGCAAGTAACATACCGAAGAACAAAGGGAACAGCATACGGGATTAACTGAATCCTTGACATAGAGGTTCGACCGATAAAGATCTTCGTAGAATATGTAGGAGCCAATATGGGCATCCAGGTCCCGCTATTGGTTATTGGCCGTAGAGGTGTCTCGGTCATGTCTACATAGTTCTCGAACCCGCAGGGTCTACACACTTAACGTTTGGTGACGATTAGTATAATTGAGTTATTATGTTGGTGACCGAAAGTTGTTCGGAGTCCCGGATAAGATCCCGGACATGACGAGGATCTCCGGAATAGTCCGGAGGTAAAGATTGATATATGTGATAATAGTGTTTTGATCTCCGGAAGAGTTCCGAAGTTCACCGGAAGAGGTTCCGGATGTTTACCGAAGTGTTCGGGTGCAGCAACACTTTATATGGGCCAAGGGATAAAAGCCCACAAGGTATTGGAAAGTGCAAAAAGTAGTTTTGCTGCCGCGTAAGCGGTACTACCGCTTGTGTGAAGCGGTACTACCGCCCGAGCGGTACTACCGCTTGTGTGAAGCGGTACTACCGCTTGTGCGCGGCTGTGCACGGTTCGGCAGGGATCCGAGTTGGACTCTTTCCCTGCGGGCCAAACCGACCTTGTGCGGGCAAAACCGACCCGTAGGAGGCTTTTACTCCAAGTTTAGACCCCAAGGCTCAACATATAAATAGAGGGGCAGGGCTAGCACACGGGACACATCAAGATTTCCCCAAGCCGTGTGCGGCAACCCTAACCCTCTAGTTCCTCCGTCATAATCTCCGTAGCGCTCGGCGAAGCCCTGCAGAGATTGTTCCTCACCACCATCACCACGCCGTCGTGCTGCTGGAACTCAACCACTACTTCACCATCGCTCGCTGGATCGAGGAGGTGAAGGCGTCATCAAGCCGTACGTGTGTTGAACGCGGAGGTGCCGTCCGTTCGGCACTAGATCGGAAGGATCGTGATTGGATCGCGGGACGCTCGGCGATTTGGATCGCGAAGACGTTCGACTACATCAACCGCGTTTATTAACGCTTCCGCTTAGCGATCTACAAGGGTATGTAGATTCACTCTCCCTCTCGTAGATGCTCATCACCTTGGATAGATCTTGTGTGTGCGTAGGAAAATTTTTGTTTCCCATGCAACGTTCCCCAACAGTGATCACCATAATAAGTGATCCGGACAGAGCTCTTCGGGCCGAGAACAAAACAGCATCCCTCGCCCTCGAAGCGTTGTCCGAAGCCCTCGCAGTTGAAGAACTGACCGCGCTCCGCTCAACGGTGGATAAGGACGGCGTAATCCTCGACAAAAGGCCCAAATCCATGTCCTTCAAACCAGCGGATGAAATCGTCAAATTCCAAGTACACCCAACAGATCCCAACAAGACGGCGTCCATTGGAGCTCAGCTGGACCCCGCGGTCGATGAAGAGCTGCGCAAATTTTTGCGTGAGAACTGGGATATCTTCGCCTGGCACCCGTCCGACATGCCAGGGATCCCACGTAGACAAGCCGAGCACAGCTTGAACATCATTAAGGGTTTCAAGCCAGTCAAACAGACTCTGCGTCGGTTTTCCGAACCCAAGCGTCAGGCTATGGGCGAGGAACTGGCAAAGTTGCTCGAAGCCGGATTCATCCGGGACATCAAACATCCTGAGTGGTTGGCCAACCTGGTCATGGTACCGAAGAAGGATAAGTCCTGGCGGTTGTGTGTTGATTTCAAGGATTTAAACAAGGCCTGCCTCAAGGATCCTTTCCCCTTGCCCCGCATAGACCAGATCATAGACGCCACTGCCGAGCATGACTCGCTGTGTTTCCTCGACGCTTACTCCGGATACCATCAAATTAAAATGAAGGAGTCTGACCAGGCGGCCATTGCATTCATCACTCCTTATGGACCATTCTGCTTCAACACAATGCCCTTCGGATTAAAGAATGCAGGGGCTACATACCAGCGCATGATTCAAACATGTCTGGAAAAACAAATCGGCAAAACAGTCCAAGCATATGTGGACGACGTGGTTATCAAAACCAAACATGTCAGCCAGCTGGTGGACGATCTCCGGCAAACCTTTGACAGTCTTCGGACTTTCGATATACGGCTCAATCCGGAAAAGTGCGTCTTCGGAGTGCCGGCCAGTAAGCTGCTCGGCTTCATCGTTTCCCATAGAGGAATAGAAGCCAACCCAGCGAAAATACGAGCACTGTCCGAGCTGGCTATCCCCACTACGCTCAAACACGTCCAGAAACTTGCCGGCACAGTTGCAGCCCTAAGCCGCTTTATCTCACGCCTCGGCGAAAATGCCTTAACGCTATATAAATTGCTCAAATAGACAAAGAACTTCGAATGGACCAGCGAAGCGGCAGCGGCACTCGAAGAAATAAAAACACTACTGGCCACCAACCCGATCTTGACAGCACCCAGCTCGGGCGAGCCAATGCTGCTATATATCTCGGCGACGAATCAGGTGGTCAGCGTGGTTCTCGTCGTCGAACGAGAGGCAGAGGGTCACAAGCTCCAGGTGCAGAAACATGTGTACTACGTATCCGAAGTGCTCACCCCATGTAAAATGAGGTACCCGCATTACCAGAAGATCGCCTACACAGTTTTTATGGCAACCCGAAAGCTCCGCCATTACTTCCAGGAGTGCTCGGTTACGTTAGCATCCGAAGTACCGTTGAATGACATAATCAACAATCGAGATGCCACCGGCCGCATAGCCAAATGGGCTATAGAACTCCTCCCCTACGAAATCATATATCGACCCCGCCGAGCTATTAAATCTCAGGTTTTGGCTGATTTCGTTGTGGAATGGATGGAAGACGAACTCCCTAGGGAGTACAGTATATACTCACATTGGACAATGTACTTCGGTGACTCCAAAATGCTCGCAGGACTGGGGGCTGGAGTCGTCCTCACATCCCCCACTGGCGACAATATTCGGTACATACTCCAGATCATGTACACCGACTCCAACAACGCAGCAGAATACGAGGCTCTGTTACATGGACTTCAGATTGTGGTGTCAATGGGCATATAGCGGCTCGTGGTACGGGGAGATTCTAATCTCGCTATCTCTCAAGTTAACGGCGAATTCGACGCAAAAGACCCAAAAATGACAGCATACCGCAACGCCGTCCTGAAAATCTCCGCTCGTTTTGAAGGACCGGAGTTTCACCATATACCTAGAGACAGCAATCAAGCTGCCGATATTCTCGCTCGAATGTGCGCCAAGCGCGACCGTGTCCTTGAGAACACCTTTTTAGAACGACTCTTCAAGCCGTCCGTGGTGTGGCAGGAGGAAGCCCAGGGCTCGGCATCCAATACATCGGGAGAGCTCGCCCCTCCGCCTATCGAACTAGACGAAGGAGTTATCGGGGGCTCGGCAATCGAAATGACATCTTCGGCTCATGAAGTCATGGCGGTAATCGCGCCATGGACCGAGCCCTTCCTCGCCTACCTCCTCCGCCAAGAACTACCGGCCGACCAGACCGAGGCAAGGCGTATCATTCGATGCTCTAAAGCCTATAAAGTCCACGAGGGAGAGCTATATAAGAAAAGCACTACTGGCGTCCTCCAAAGATGTATATCCGAAGAGGAGGGAAGGCAGCTCCTGGCCGAGATTCATGCTGGCATGGGCGGTTACCACGCGGCAGCTCGGGCCTTGGTCAGCAAGGCTTTCCGAGCAGGGTTCTTCTGGCCCACTGCCCGAACAGACGCCCAAACATTGGTCCAACATTGCGTTGGATGCCAGCTCTTCGCGAATCAGAGCCATATGCCCCACACGGCCCTTCGGACGATACCGATTACTTGGCCTTTCGCGGTCTGGGGGCTGGACATGGTCGGACCTCTTAAAGGGGGGACCAAGAAAAAGAAGTATCTACTCGTCATGGTAGACAAATTTACTAAATGGATTGAGGCAAAGCTGGTCACTTCAGCCAAGTCTAAGCCGGTCATCGACTTTATCTCCATCGTCGTACACCGTTACGGTGTTCCCCATAGCATAATAACGGACAACGGATCCAATTTTACCGCCCAGGAAGTCAAAGACTGGTGCGCTATTTTAGGCACTAAGCTCGACTATGCCTCGGTGTATCACCCACAGTCTAATGGACAGGTCGAGAGAGCTAATGGCCTAATCTTGAGCGGAATCAAGCCCTGTTTGGTCCGATCTCTAAAAGAATCCGACTGCCATTGGGTCGAGGAGTTTGACTCCGTACTGTGGGGCCTACGCACCACCCCTAATCGATCCACGGGCTACACTCCGTTCTTCATGGTGTATGGGGCAGAGGCTGTCCTCCCCTGCGACCTTATTCACGATGCCCCTCAGGTGCGTATGTATGAAGAAAAGAAGGCCGAGCTGGATCGGCAGGATGACCTGGACGCCCTGGAGGGTGAGCGCGACATAGCTTGGGCTCGTTCTCCTTTTTATCAGCAGCAGGCCAGACGTTGTCAGAGCAGGGAAGTACGGGCGAAGGCCTACAACGTCGGCGATCTCGTCCTGCGCCTCCCGGAGAAGCAAAAGAATAAGCTGTCGCCCAAATGGGAGGGGCCTTTCATAATCGACCAAGTACTCGCGGGTGGAGCATATCGTCTCCGCGACTCAAAGGACGACCCCCTCGAACCAAACCCATGGAACGCATCTCGGCTGCAACGTTTCTACGGCTAACTCCGCTACCTTACCTTATTCGGTTCATCCTTCCAGGATTTATATTTTTCTAGTCAATAGTCTCTCCCGGGTCGTGTTCGGATATGCCGAACTACGTTCAGTTTTTTCCTCGGCACACATCTTTGAATGTACCACCCGCTGTTACCTGGGGGCTTCTTTTGCAGAGCCACTCATATTTTATTCATGCAGCTATTCGTCTTTTATGAGTTTACAACCTTCCTGCATCGTTTTAAAGCCACTATATGCATCAATTTGACTTAAGATTTGGCCAAGCTGGGTTGCCTCGCTCCTGTGTTTACCCCCTACGTTCCCGATTGTTCGGCTAGGGAGTAAAGGGAGCACCTATGTGATTGTTACGTCCGGATTTCCCGGGTACGTACCGCAGACGGGTGAAGCCAAAAGCTAGCGTTCTTAAGAACATAGTTGGTCGGCCACGGGGGAAGTGAAAATATTTGGTAACCATCACCAAGTGTCCGGGGTATTTTCCCGAAGTAACCATCCCCGTCTAATTCGGATATTCGGTTATCCATCCAAGGTTAACGTGGTAACCCAACGAAAGGAACCCATAGAGGAACTATTTTTGTCGGAAGATGTTTCTTACGTTAAACAGTAATATAACATAACTCCCCGAGCATGTTTTTGTCTGTTTCCACCAAATGGCCGGATTGCCTAGTTCTCCGAAGTGTTTGCCGCTATTTTAGGATCACACGGTAGGAAACACTCCTCGGCTCCCGGTCGAGGAGGCGGAAGCCGATGGCCGGTTAAGACAACGTTTTATGCACGGTTGGGAGACTACTTGATGTAAAGTACATAGATACATAGAATCAACCTGTTAATCTTGATCAAGACCATCTATTATGGTCTCCAGAGCACAATCTGCTTGGTATAGCCGAGCTGCGGGCATAACCTAGTCATATACCAGATGCACGGGCACTTCCTGCCCATCTGGCCCTACCGGCCCAACCCTAGCTAAATGCTCCGGCTCCAGCTTGGTGAAACGGGTCTTGATCATCGCCCAAGCCTCCCGTGCTCCCTCATGACAAGATGATGTCTTCCATAGCTCCAGGCTGCGCCGAGCTCCTTTGAATCGACTTGCGAGTTCGGCCATCCCTTCCGGAGCCGCTTCGCCAGGCCACAACGCTTTGAACATGCTCTTCATGGCCTTTCAGGCCCGCTCGTGCACGGTGGATAGCTCCTTCAGCAGATGGCGCCCAACAGAGCCGGCCTCCACGTCGGGGCGCCCGGTCAGTAGAACTACAATGAGACGCGGCGTTGTTCATATTGTTGTCTAACCCGTACAGTTTATGAACTGAAAAAACTGGGTCGCACTCACCGAACATGCCCGCTTTCAGTCTCTAGTTCTCCTCTTGGGATTGGGCTAGTTGAGCCTTTAGGCTTTTGATTTCGTGGGCCTGTTGTTCGCCTTCCGCCTTCAGCTTATCCCTCTCCTCATGACTTCGGGAAAGCACCCGGTAGCCAGCCTCTTGCTGCGACTCCGCATACCTTTGAGCTTCCCTGGCGATTTCTAGATCCCTCCGCAGCTGATTTATCGACTCGGCTACTATGGAATCATCTTTCATTAAAAGAGGTGTTCCCTCAAATTTTTCTTCAATAACTTTGAACCCAGCACTTACCATGTGCCTCTCTGGTGAATTTCTTCACACCCTCTAGCTCGGCCTTCACAGACTCTAACTCTGTTCGCGCCTGTTTGAGGTCCTCGGATAGCTTTTTGTTTTGCTCCCGAACAGTCTGCACAATAGCAGGGCATTATTAATGTCAGACCCTTAACTCGGCCGTCCCGCCCAAATTAAGGCTCGGGGGCTACTGGGTTAAATACTAGTTGTCAAAACTAATACCTTACCTGCATATTGGTAGACATGAGCTTCACGGCCCCTTCAAGCCCCGTTCGGGCAGCGCCGAGGTACGCGTCTACCGAGCTAAGAGCATTGAACTCCTGATCAGACAGCGCGGAGTGCCGAAGTGACGCCTTATGCCGCCGATGATTCATCACACTTTCAACCTCGGAGTTAGTGATCGAGACGCCACCTGAGTCCTCGGGATGTTGGTCCTCGGCATGGACCCCCGGAGTAACTCCGGCTACAGCTGGCGACCTCGGGTTTGAGTCACCCCTCGGTGCTTCTTCAACATTCCCAGCCGAGGGCAGTGCCACATATCGTCTACAGAACACCGTGGAGAAAATTATTGGCATATTCGGTGGATGTCGAAGATAGAGGCTATGATGGTACGGTGAATGCGTTACCTCTTCGGGCAGGGCGCAGATGATGTAGCTCCCGTTGGGGCCACGCGTCTGGTCACCCCACGACTACTCGTCGCTGGGGTCGCTGGTGCCGCTCTTGTGGCAGTTCGGCGAGTCATGCGGCGGCCCTTAGGAGTAGGTGTCAGTGTATTCGGGGCAGCAGTGGCTGAGTGTATCTTTCGAGAGGAAGCCCGTTGGCCACTTACAGCAGAGGAGGGAAGCGCCCCGAGATGATCGGCCAAAAGGGCCACCATAGAACCATCAAGGCTCTCCTGGTAGAAGACCCCCTCCTTGAAGTCAATCGATGTTTCAGGGTCATCATGGAACCCGGGATCATCATCACGAGAGTAATTCTCCGGTTGAGGAGCAGGACAGCTCACTGTCTCGATCCAGTGCCCTCCAATTCTGTTCGGACAGGATAGGAATCTGGTTAGGAAAAATTTGAGGTGCCTTCCGAACTATAATACGTGGTCGGACTCACCATTTCAATGGGTTTGTACCTCGACAAGCCTTCCTTGGGCCTTAACCGAGCAAATTCCTGCTCTTCTCCCTTGAAGAGATCAGCCAATATGGCTACCATAGCTGCCTGGTCGGCAGGTCCCATCTGTTTGTACCGGGTGGCATTATCTTCCCAGTTGTAACACCAAAGCGGGTGCATTCTCTGTTGGAGAGGTTGGACGCACCGAGCAATGGCTGCGGCCATCACGTCAATGATGGTTAGCCCGTCGTGGGCTAGCCACCTCACTTGAGCGGCCAGCCGAGTTACTTCGGCGCTCTCCTCTTGAGAAGGACTCTTCGGGCGCCAGTTGAATCGCTTCTTCGGAGGGACCAATGAGAACTTGGGCAGCCCCCTCTGGACTGGATCAAATAGGGGGACGTCTTCGATATAAAACCATTCCGAAGTCCACTCTTCGGCATTTTTCTTCGGAGTCCCTACGGGGTATCCGGTTCCGGCGATCCGCCATACTTTAGCCCCGCCAACCTCATAGATTGTCCCTCCTCGGGTACGGGGGACGAGGCAGAAGAAATTCCTCCACAACTCGAAGTGGGCCTCGCAGCCCAGGAACATCTCGCAGAGAGCGACGAAGCCCGATATATGAAGAATCGATCCTGGGGTAATCTGGTGGAGTTGAATCCCATAAAACTCTAATAGACCCCTTAATAAAGGATGAATGGGGAAATCCATCCCTCGCAAGAGGAAGGGCATGAAGCACACCCTTTACTCCCCGTGGGGGGAATGAAAGTTCTCTGCGAGGGCCTCCCCGCCTGCAGAAGTTAATCCGGGATGGGTGGATGCGAGATCTAAAGCAGGGAGATATCCCTGCGTCTCGAGCCTGCGTAAATGCATGAGGGATACAGAACAGCTCGCCCAATCACCTTGACGGGGGCCGTGAGGGCGTGAGGAAGAGCTTGGGATGCTCGCCATTGTTTGCTGGTCGCGACCTCGCGAGGACGTGAGGAAGAATGGCAGGGGGTGGGGTGCGTCAACCTCCGCGCCCTTGGCCTATTAAAGGGGCATTGACTCCCCCCGAAAGAGGGGCATTTTTGTAAAAACCCATCGGGCCACTCGCATTCCGTGGGTGTGTAGAAATCGAGGGTCGTCATTTGACTCTGGGCAAAGAAAAGCGATATGACGGGCCCCACGGGGCCTCGCCAATTGGAGGATTCTTCGGCGACCGAGCTATTGATGGCCGAACTACTGTTAGACCAAATACAGGTAAAAGGAGGAACTCGCCACCCAAGCCGAAGACCATTGAAGCATGAAGCTGCCGAGGACCGCCAAACTCGGCATTGGAGGCTAGTTCGGGGGCTACTGAGGGTGTCCCGGACTAAGGGGTACTCGGGCTGCCGGCCTATCTCTCAAGGGCCGGACTAGTGGGCAGCCCTCTACTCGTCGATGGAAGGCCGGATTGTGGGCGACCCCATGTATAAGAAGGAAACCTTCGAAGACTTGGCGTCTCCTCCAAGGAATAGTTGGCGTGGCTGGCATGTTTATCCCCTGATGGTAACCGACTATGGGTAACCCTAGGGGCCTCTGGTGTGTATATAAACCAGAGGGTTTAGTCCGTAGAGGATCATATCCATTACCTAGGGTTTAGCCCAGTCGATCTAGAGGTAGATCAACTCTGTAACCTTCATACAATCACATCAATACAATCTAGCAGGACGTAGGGTATTACCTCTTCGAGAGGGCCCGAACCTGGGTAAATCGCTATCTCTATGTTCCCTGTTACCATTGATTCCTTGACCCATAGTTCGGATCCCCTACCCGAGATCTGCCGGTTTTGGTACTGACAACGACCTCGCTGTGAGCCCCCCTTGTCTACCCCCGCTCTCCCCTGGCCCGCGCACGGCCTCTAACTACCGCCCCCCCCCCCCCCCCCGCACACCCCGAGCTCGGCCGCCGCCATGGACAACCAATGATCGATGAGATTGAAAATGTCCTTGTATTTTTCAAGTCATGTTAATGTTAATTATTAGTGTGAGCATATGGTTAATTTTGATAACGACATTGTGGATGAGACATGAGATTTTGGGAGTATGTAATTTTTGTGTGTAGATGAATGTTAATTAAATGGATTTATTATGTATTTTTGTGTGTAGATGAATGTTAGATGGATATGTAGATGGATAGATGTTATATTGATGTATGTTAGAATGATGGATGAATAGAAATGTTAGATAGATGGATGTTAAATGGATGAATAGAAATGTTGTTCAAGTGTGGGTTCTCTATAAAAAGAATGGTGGGATCAATGATATAAAATGTTGCTCAAATTTGCTCATCTACTATAGTTGTAAAAGTTTATTAAATATGAGTAGTATAATAAAATGATAATTATTGCATAGGAATTTTTTTTCATAAGAATTTGTTCTCGACGTCGACGATACCCGGCTCGCATCCTCGTCGTCGACTCGGCGGCGAAAACCTGCTTGAGAGGCGCCATGTCCGGGACTGGGCTCCGCCGGGCTGGCACTGGGTGGTGCTACCTTTCGGGGTGCGTAGCTTGGTGAGGAATCGGGCTCCCGTCGTCGACCCGGAGCTTCTTTGGTGGCGGTCGCGTGGGCCACTATCGGTGCGGAGGCAGCCGGCCCCGTGGAGGTGGTACGTCACCGTGTCAGGGAGGAGGACGAGCACGTCCGTCACTACAAGGTTGCGTTGGACGTCTGGTTCTCCAATACCAGGCAGGTTCTTCAGGGATCTCACCTGAGCAATGATCCTGTGATGGTTCCTTCTCTTTGGGTGTCCACCGCCCGCGCCTCAGGAACCGCGAGTCAACTGGATTATTCGATAATATTCGAGTTGTATTAGTGTTGTTATATGATAATATTCGAGATGTATTAGTGATAATATTCGATGACGCATTAACTGGAATATTCGAAATGTATTAGTTCTTGCTTATTGAATGCATTCTAATTTGAATACTAAAATGTTTTATCTTTCTTCTGGATTAGTTAAGCTATGGACTATAGCGGCAGAGACGACCATGATCAAGAGGATATCATGTGTGACATGATATGCTCCCAAAACCCAGAGATTGAACCAGATGACGGCTCACAATATCTGAACGAGTCCGGTGAGGGAATTGAGGAAGAACCAATAGACAAAGGGCACACAAACAATGATGGCGAAGGAAATGTTCTTTAATTAACAAAGTCCGGCGAGGTATATATATATATATATATATATATATATATATATATATATATAAGGCCTCTGGTGATCATTACATGTATTAATTGATTTGTATATATATATATATATATATTAACGAATCTTTCTTATTTTAGCCCTCCGGATCGAGCAAATCTTCTACATGGGTAGTATGAGGCCCGGCCAAAAAGTTGCCCGATGGCATAAAGTACAACATCAATGAAATCAAAGAAGATGGCGAACCGATTGCTCCTAAAAAGAATGCGGACACATTTATATGTCAATGCGGAGTTATTGGTAGGGACCAAATCCCGATCACCAATCAAGAATGGAATAAGCCAAAGGAAGATCGAGGAGTTAGTTTTGTCGACGAAAGAGCAAAAAATCTGCTTTGTGATACGCTCATGTCACATTTCACCCTATCAGAGGGTTTCACAGATCTCCAACGGGAGAAAGTCAAGAAGTGTGCTCTTAAGAAGATGGCCACACAATTCCAGACTTGGCAGAAAAGATTATGGGCCAACTACGTCAACGCAGAAAAGACGACTCCAGAATTCACTGGACCACTAGAGAAGGTAAAAGGTCACTCGGACTTATTTGTGGAGTTCAAGGAATCGGAAACAGCTAAGGAATGGTCGAGGAAAAACAAGATAAATGCTGAGAAACAAAAGTTTCACCATGTTCTGGGCCAAGTGGCTACAAGACTGGGTTGCCTAAGTGGGATGAATCTGAGGAAAAGATGATTGCTGCAGGGGTCACTCCACAAACAGTGGGTTGGCCCGACAGGTGCAGGACTTGGTTTTATGCGCATGGGGGAAAGTTGGACCCAAAGACAGGGGAGATTATTGAATAGGCAAGTCTTAAAGAAGCCTCGGACACTTTCCTTGAAGCAATAGAAGAGGCTCGAACGGGGGTGTTCCAGCCCGAGAGAGAGAACGACGAGCTTACACGCGCCCTCAAGAATCCTGAACACCCGGGACGAACACGAGGCAAAGGCGTTGTTCCGTGGGTTGAGGGGTTTGCGGAGTGGAACGACACTTACAGAAGCCGTGCGAGAAAGAAGAAGCAGGATGCAGACCAGAGGAAGCAGGATGCAGACCGGCTTCAAAAGGTAGAATCAAAGAACGTGGAGTTGGAACGCGCTTTCATGCGGCAGCAGGAGCAGATCGACACAATTAGCCAGCAAAGGGTGTCTCAGCGGCAGGTGCAACTAGATCCAGCATTGGATAGTACCATCCCATCTATGCCGAAAAGCAGCGTGGGTTCCACGGGGGTCCCGGCCGATGATGCACTGCTGGCTCGCTACCCCATGGATGATATCCAAGAGACAACAACTTGTGAGCTACACATGAAAATGAAGAACATATCCATGAAGGTGGCGGACGGCTTTGCTTTACCGAATGCACCTGAAGCAACCATCCATGGCAATCTGATTCCACCTGGCTATGCTCGTGTCGGGGTGGATGAAGTTCTGTCAGGATATGACTCGCTAGAGCTTGACTTTCCTGGAGGTCAAGGGGAGCAGACACTGGGAGAAGCCATACGTGGTCTCATTGTATGGAGAAAGGAATGCGTCATGTTTACAAACTCGGTGCCAAGGCCA
Source organism: Elymus sibiricus (assembly GCA_039707655.1). Lineage (NCBI taxonomy): Eukaryota > Viridiplantae > Streptophyta > Magnoliopsida > Poales > Poaceae > Elymus > Elymus sibiricus. The sequence goes on from CM077674.1 coordinate 394,947,223, forward strand.
CCGACTCCTCCTCCAAGTCCGCCGCGTCAGCCGAATCCAACCCACCTCGAGACGGAGCGCAGCGCGAGTCCGCCATGTCGATCTCTGCCGCGTCAGCCGAATCCACCCCACCTTGAGACGGAGCCCAGCGCGAGTACGTGATATCGATCTCCGCCGCGTGAGCCGACTACAAAGCGGAAGAGTGCACCAAAGAAGAAACCCGAGCCTCCCGCCAAAAAGAAGTTAGCTTACGAGATGACTGAGGAGGAAAACAAAGGGGTCGTGGATGCCCAAGTGAAGGCCCATTTTGCACTGAAACCGCCCCCGCCACCGAAGGAGAAAATACCTGAGAAAGTCATACAACACTTTGTGGATCTTGCTAAACCGGCTGTGGAGAAAAGGCGATCAGACTATGAATGCTCTATTAGCAAGTCATATTATCAACAAAAAAATCAGCAGTCGAGCCTTACAGGTAGTAATAAAAGAAGGAAAACTGTTCCCCAGCTCGGAGAACAGGTAGTGCAATCGACCCCCCCGCTCAAGGTGAGTACCGATAAGGCGGTAACCGACACTGATAGAGAGATGGCTAGAGAGATGGGTATCACTGTTGAACAACTCCTAGGCACTGAGGAAGTCCCCACGATGGATCCGAAGGAACTAGCTTGGAAATATGTCCCTGGGAACCATCTGGTCAGGCCTGACGAGGTGGAGCTTCTATCAACGCAAATGCGCAGATTGCATGACTGGTACCTGAGAGAAATAAAGGCCGGGCGAGAGAGCCTCATGGTGAAAGTCAAGCCAGAGCATTACTTCCATGGAAAAGATGTGTGGATTGAATTTCCAGAAATTTTTCAGTTATTCAATCAAGACGCACTCGACAAATCTCTCGTCAGTTGCTATTGTCTGTAAGTGATTTCTTTCTGTAATTTAAGTCTCTAGCTCAGCTCGTTCATTACCTGTAATTATCCTCACTATATGCTTTTGTGTGGTATTATATATGCAGAATGGAGATTTTGGAATTGAAACGAGATAGAGTCTATGGCATTGGGTTCATTGACCCAAATACCGTTAATGAAAATGTGTTAAATAACCACAAACAAGACATAGAGAATAGCTTGCTAATGTTTTTGAAGGAACTAAATACCAGACCAGAAATACTTTTTCCTTACAACTTCAGGTGAGTGTTACTGTCTTGTACTACAAATTCTATTTTTGCTTACTCGATGTTAAGTGTAGTTGATGAGTTATGCATGCCCGCTTATACAAACGTGTGCGCAGATTCCACTGGATCCTGCTAATCATTAGAGTTGACGAGGGAACTGTTGAAGTACTGGACTCACTAGGTAAAGACCCGGAAGAATACAGGAGCCTGTTTTTGATGCTCGACAGGAAATTTCAATCATTATCGCACTATGTCGGCCTCTTTAGTTCATTTCTTGATATCAAGTAATTAATAACTCCTTTATTCATTTTCTTTGCCGGGCAGGGTTTGGAAAAAGGTCATCAAAGAGGTTGTCGGTGAATGGGAACCACAGCTGAAATGGCGACGGTCCAAGGTAATTAAGTAGTACTAGCTCCGTTCGCGCATCTCTTTAATTCTTGTTTCAATACCATTATCATGCTTGATTATTATCTGATTGAATTCTATTCTCGTAAAGTGTATGAGGCAGGAAAAGGGAACTAATTTATGTGCATACTACGTTTGCGAGAACATTCGCTTTATTACCGAAAGGAGCACAGATGCAAGACATCTTTGGGTACGTAAACACTATTCACAATTTTTTTTATCATGATCTAATATATATACACACAACTAATATATTCATATTGATCTCCTTCTGTAAAGATGGTGGAGATGCGGGGTAGGATCCTACCCAAGGACCGCATACGAGCACTTCAAGAGGAAATGGCGGGATTTTTGCTTCAGCAGGTCATATCTCCCGACGGAGAATACCATTTCACCTAATTCCTGCATGTAATGATCTGCAAATTGTAGGAGAAATTGTATATATATACCAAATTGTATATATATATGTGTATGCATGGTCGTACGAGAAAAACTATGATATATGATTGGTTCTACGAGAAATTCTATTATATATGCATAACGTGTACAGTATGTAGTAGCGTAAAATATGTTTGAAATGAAAAAGAATTAAATGGAAAACACAAAATGAAAAGGAAAAATAAACAATAAACCCTAAACCCCTAAACCCCTAATCCTTTAGTCCCGGTTGGTACCAACCGGGACTAAAGTGGCAGGGATTTAGTCCCGGTTGGTGTCACCAACCGGGACTAAAGTCCCCCAGCCCCCGGCGCGCGCTGCCGGCCACGTGGCAGGGATTTAGTCCCGGGTCGTGGCCAACCGGGACTAAAGGGTGGGGGCCTTTAGTCCCGATTTATTAGTCCCCGTTAGTGAACCGGGACTAAAGGTCCTTCCCAACCGGGACTAAAGGCCGTTTCTCCACTAGTGTACCTGGGCCGTCAAGCCCATGGCCGTGCCCACTAGCTCAGTCATCATTACTTATTGTAGCGATACTTCCTGCGGGACCTCAGACTGGGAGGCCTCCCCGAAGGTTGGCTGGCTGTCTCCAGTTCCTTCAGACGTTTCAGACTAGCTCCAAGAGCCTGAGCCTGTGGCTTCTAGAACGGTAGGCAGCCCAGCGTTTTCGTCATCGTTGGTGAGGGAGATCAGCTCATAGTCGCTGCTCTCGTTGTCCGAGATTGTGTGATGCCCCGATCATAATCGTGCACTAATCATACACGCAGTATGCACAATCACGAATGGTGACTCCACTGTAGTACCACAACACAACTCTATGACACAAATTTAACATAAATCTTTATATTACAAACAGGGGTCGAAGACCAAGCAATACATCAGTTAGAAAGCAAATTATGTCTGGATACTAACAAGTTTAACAAGTTGCCTTAACAAGGCTAAAATATAACAACGACACTACCCAAAAGGCGCAGGCCTCCTGCCTGGGACCTCCGAACTACTCGTCGGCGTCGAGGTCCACGTAGTAACTGGCATCGGGATCACCTGCATCCACGGTGCTACCATCTGAATGCAGCAACCGGGTTGAAGGAAAAAGAATAGCAAAGCAATGTTGAGTACTCATCCAAAGTACTCGCAAGACTTACATCAGATCTATTCTACATATGCATCGAAATCAAAGGAATGGGGCTATATCTTTGGACTATACTGCAGAAATGCCAGAATAGGGGGAGAAATTCAATGTAACAAGGACTACCACCATCTTGCAGCAATAAACGAGTGAGAGTACTCACGATACCAAGTAGCATCTCATCAATACAATACCCTGAGATCCTTCCTCGACTCCCTGCGAGAAAGCGATACGCGTGCCTTTTATATAATATCTTGGTGATTTTATCAAATATCCAGTTTAAGTTGTAAAGATTGGGATACATCTCCAAGCGTCCTGTTACCGTGGACACGGCTATTCGAATAGTTTGTCTTCCCTGCAGGGGTGCACCACATTGCCCGACACTCTCGATTACCCTAGGGCCGGAGACACTTTTCTACGGGTAATGCCCGGCCTCAGATTATCGACACACCGAAGTCCTACATCGGCTCTCCAGAGAGGTCACCCGCCGGTCTACATCCGAAGCATGAAGGGTTGTTCGGCCGCTCACCCTAAGCGCTCCTGGCATGTTGCGAGGACGGCCGGGACCAAGCCCACCTCTGCCTCGGCAGCAGGTAATATCCGCTCACCCGGGCGCATGCCACATCTCTGAACTGTGACATCTGGGTAGCTTTCGGGAGGAACTGACGATGCCGAGGGCCCCATAACCATTATCCCATGTGGCGGTTAGTGCGTATATGCAAGTGGCAATCTCAATTCAAATACCTAGAACTCGTTAGGAGTGTTATTCTTATTTACTCGCAGACAACGACCAGGGCCCTGGCCCACCTCATCCAGGATGGTCTCCGCCTGCCCTGTCGTTCTGCCATAGTGGATCACTCAGGACTGTTGGGAACCCATGCCCATCTCTTCCTGGATGGTACCACCTGTCCTTTCAGCCCTCCATCTGAATTCCATCATATATAGTATAGCAATATAAAGTATATCCATGATCATCGCCCAGAGGGATCACGTCCCGGTATTATAGCATGGCAGACGGACAAGGGTGTAGGGCCAACTGATGGAACACAAGCACAGCTACAATAGGCATGCTAGGATAACAGGTAAGGTAACAACAATAGGCGACAAAATTAGACTATGCATCAGAATAGCAGCTACAGAAATAACATATCTGAACCAATACCTAATGCATGAAGTAGAGAGAAGGAATAGGCGATATCGGAATGATCAAGGGGTTTTTGCTTGCCTGGAAGCTCTACTGAAGGGATCTGATCCTTGAGATCGTAGTCGTACTTAGGGTCTACAGCGGTCTCAGGGTCTACCGATAAGAAGCAAATGCGGGCATAACATAAATAACAGGCATTCAAATGCAACAAAAAATGCATGTCATGGAAAAATGTGATGATGTGCTATAATGCATTACTAAGCATTTTAATTGCAGAGGGAAAATATTTAGGAATATTTTTCCAGCTCCAAATACTATTTATGTAATTGATCCTGATGCAAAATATCAATGTTCATTATGATAGAGGGGTTTGTCATGCTTGCAAATGGCATATTCAGATTCGTTATATTTTTTTGATCATTTTTCATATATAAATTATTTTCATCTGAGTTACGGATTATTTTATATGATTTTTTAAAGTTTTAATAATTTTCTTGAAGTTTTTGGATTTATTTTAATTCGAATTAAAACAGTAAAGTGCTATGTGCACCCGCTGGTGGGCCACTGAGCTGAGTCAGCAGTCAACAGTTGACTGTTGACTGGTCCAACCTGGCCAGTGGGACCCACTAGTCAGTGAATGATATTTTAACAGTAGTTTAATTAATCTAATTAATCCTAATTAACAAGTGGGCCCCAGCAGTCAGTGATACAGTTAATTATCAGAGTTTAATTAGTGTTAATCTAATTGCTATAGTGCGGGACCCACATGTCAGTGGCGTTTAGTGTCTGGATTAGTACTAATTAATGGCCTCACGCGGGGGACCCACATGTCATTGGCCCATCGGCATTTAAACGCCGGCACGCGCTCCGGCGACCACAGAACACCGCGGAGGGCTTCGGGATTTGCCGTCCAGCGACGGTTTGACGCGCGGAAGGGTGCATTCGAACGCTGGCGACGAGGCGCGTCCAACGGTAGCACGGGCTGGTGCTGGGGAGGCCAGATATGGCGTCAACGATGATGAGCAGCGGCGGCCGGAGCACGAGCTCGATGGACTCGAGCGTACGCAAGGAGATTGGCTGATCTACGGGCTCAGGCAGCACCTACGTGAGGCCACGAGCACGATGGCGTGCTCGAATGAGCCAGAGCGGTGCTAGGGCGAAGGCACGATGCGTAGCGGCGGCAGCGGAGCTACAACAATGGCGGCAGCAGCTGCAGGCACGGGATCGAGGCGCTAGCAGAGGGGAAATAGGCGGATGCTCACCATGGAGCTCAAGGAAGGCTCGGCATAAGCTTTGGAGCAGCAGGGGCGATGGATTTGACGATGATGGCCGGCGGTGACCGAGGAAGAAGACGACGCAGGCGACGTCGACGTGGATCTCCTGCCTCGATTTGCTGGTGAAACGACGAAGATGACCACGGTGGTTCTCCTGGACAGCCTCTCAGGCGCCGGGGAGCTCGGTGGGCGCGGGGACGAAAAGGGCCATGGTGACGACGGCTCGGTTGCACGCGAGGAGGAAGAAAGTGGCGCGGGGAAGGGGAGAATGAGCTGGGGTTCGTCGAGGGGGTCGAGGGCGATCCTCCTATCCTCTCCCCGAGCTCCTGTAGCGCTGCGGTGTTGGCCTTAGCGTGGCTGGGACGCGCTCTGGCGCGCCCGGCGTCTACACTGGGAGGAGGAAGGTGGAAGAAGACGGTGACGGGCTGGGCCGGGTTCCTGTGCACTAAAGACCCAGCGGTACAGTAGGCCGTTTCTGTTTTTCTTTTTCTTTTTCTGTTTCTGCTTTTCTTTTCCATTTTCTATTTAATTTAACTATCAAATGATTTTTGTTATGGATGAAACTTGGCTCACAAATACAATGCAATATTACAAGACCACCCAACAAGTTTCACATTATTTGGAAATGTCAATATATTTGTTTATTTTAAAATGGCCAATTTAAATGCTGTTGATCCACGTTAAATGTTGCTAGGGGTATTTTGGGAATTCAAATGATGTTTGTTCCATCATGACAATTACTTGGGGATTATTTGGAATATTGCCAACATTTTTGTTTCATTGTTTGAAGAAATGATTTTTAACTTGGTATTTTGAATTTGAATTTGGAGTTGATTTGGACCCAAGTGGCACTTAGCATTGCAAAACATGATGACTTGGCATTAATTAGGGGAAGCAACTTTAGCTTAATTACATGGGGGTGTTACAATTCTCCTCCTCTAAAAGAAAATCTCATCCCGAGATTTAAGAGGTAGACGGAAAGAGAGAGGGGTATTCATCACGAAGACGATCTTCATGTTCCCAAGTGGCTTCATCTTCAGAGTGATTCGACCATTGAACTTTGAGGAACTTGATTTCCTTCTGACGGGTGCGATGTTCCGCTTGATCAAAAATGCGGACCGGATATTCTCGATAAGAGAGATCTTCTTGCAAATCAAGCAATTCATGATCCACTGCTCGGATAGGATCCTTGAAGCAGCGGCGGAGTTGTGACACATGGAAGACATTGTGAACCTAAGAAAGATTCGATGGATGTTCCAACTGATATGCCACTTCTCCACATCTTGCGAGAATGCGGAAAGGACCAATGTAGAGAGGAGCTAGCTTGCCCTTGATTCCGAAGCGGTGAGTACCCTTCATCGGTGCGACACGAAGGTAAGCTTGTTCGCCTGGCTGATAAACCACCTCTTTGTGATGACGGTCATACAGGCTCTTCTGGCAAGACTGAGCAGTTTTGAGATGTTCACGAATAATGCGGACTTGCTCTTTGGCGTGTCGAATAATGTCTGGACCAAAGAAAGGCCGTTCCCCAGTTTCTGACCAATTTAGAGGAGTTTCGCACTTACGTCCATACAATACTTCAAACGGTGCCATCTTCAAACTAGCTTGATAGCTGTTGTTGTATGAAAATTCAGCATACGGAAGAGATTCCTCCCATTTCTTGCCAAATGAGATGACACAAGCATGGAGCATATCTTCAAGAACTTGGTTGACTCGTTCAACTTGACCACTGGACTGGGGATGAAAAGCTGTGCTAAAGGACAGATGAGTTCCCATAGCTTCTTGAAAGCTTTCCCAGAACCTTGAGGTCAAGAGGCTGCCACGATCTGAGTTGATTTCCAACGGAACACCGTGGAGTGAAACAATTCTGGAAACATACAAGTCTGCCAACTAACTAGCAGTGATGGTTTCCTTGACGGGCAGAAAGTGAGCAACCATGGAGAATCGGTCAATGACGACAAGAATAGCGTCGTGATCTGGGAAATTTAGTGATGAAGTGTATTTCGACCTTGTCCCATTTCCATTCGGGAATAGCAAGTGGCTGCAGAGTTCCAGCAGGTCTCTGATGTTCTGCTTTGATTCGACGGCAAACGTCACACTCGGCAACATAGCGAGCAATGTCTTGCTTCATGTTACTCCACCTAAATCTCTAGCGAAGGTCTTGGTACATCTTGGTGCTACCAGGATGAATCGAGAGAGGCATATCATGTGCTTCTTTCATAACATCCTCGCTCATATTCTAGAACTTAGGTACCACATGGCGACCTCGAAAGAATAAGGTGCCCTGATCATCAACAGAGAAGCATGAAGGATTGCCTTCAGCAATATAACGCTTGATGCGCTGCGCTGTGGAGTCATACAACTACAGGGTTCTGATGGTGTGCTCGAGATCTGGTTCAACAACCAAGGTATTCAAATATCCCTGGGAAACAATCTCAAGGTTCAACTTGCGGAGATCTTCACAAAGAAGTGGTTGTTCTTGCTGCACCATGAGGTTGTTGCAGTAGGACTTGCGACTCAAGGCATCTGCTATCACTTTAGCCTTGCTAGGGGTATAGGAAATACCTACATCGTAATCTGAAATTGCCTCCATCCATCTTTGCTGACGAAGGTTCAGATCTGGTTGAGTAAAGAAGTACTTCAGGTTTTGATGGTCCGTGCAGATCTCGCAACGATTACCAAGGAGGTAATGTCGCCATAACTTCAGAGCATAGATAACTGTTGCAAGCTCGAGATCATGGGTTGGATAGTTCTCTTCATGCGGACGCAACTGGCGAGAACCATAAGCGATCACTTTACGCTCTTGCATCAGGACATAGCCTAATCCTTGACGAGACGCGTCGCAATAGATCACAAAGTCCTTGTGAGTGTCTGGGGGAGTAAGCACTGGGCAGAAGTTAACTTGTCCTTCAGAGTCTGGAAACTTTCCTGACATTGAGGTGTCCACTCGAACCACTTGTCTTTGTGGAGCACGTCAGTCAATGGCTTCACAATCTTGGAAATGTTCTCGACAAAAAGACGGCAATAGCTGGCGAGTCCAAGAAAACTTCTAACTTGCTTGACAGTCTATGGAGGAGCCAGTTAAGAATAGACTAAACCCATTCTGGATTGACAGAAATACCTTCTGCAGAGATCACATGGCCTAGATAGATAACCTCAGATAACCAGAACTCGCACTTGGAATACTTGGCATACAACTGATGTTCACGAAGCTTCTCTAACACAACTCGAATATGTTTGGCATGTTCTTCTTTGTTCTTGGAATAAACCAGAATGTCATCAAGGTAAACCACGATGAATTTGTCGATGTATTCCATGAAGATGTAATACATCAACCGGTAGAAGGTGGCTGGAGCATTGCTTAAGCCAAAGGACACGACTGTGTACTCGTGTGAACCATAGCGAGTAACGAAGGCTGTTTTCAGATTGTCCTCTTCGAGAACTCGGATATGATGGTATCCTAACCTCAAATCAAGTTTAGAGAAGATGGATGAACTAGCAAGCTGATCATATAGGTCATTGATTCTAGGAAGTGGATACTATTTCTTGTTCGTCGCCTGACTAACAGGACAATAATCAACAACTAAGCGATTTGTTCCATCCTTCTTCTTAACAAAGAGCGAAGGGGAACCCATGCAGAAGAGCTAGAACGAATGAATCCTTTGCAAAGTGACTCTTCGAGTTCCTGCTTCACCTTGAGAAGTTAATGGGGCGGCATCTTATATGGGCGCTTGGCGATAGGAGCGGTGTCGGGTTTCAAGTCGATCACAAACTCAACAGCTCTCACAGGGGGTACTCCTGGAAGTTCTTTGAGAAAGACATCCTGGAAGTCACGGACCACCAGAATGTTTTCGATGTTATCCAGCGGTGATGCATTGAAAGCATTCAGAGCATATATCTGGTTTTCAGCATTCTGGACGCTGCGGGCTGAGTAGCTGATTATCTGGCCGGAAGGGTGTGTAAGCTGGACTGTTTTAGCGGCACAGTCGATCAAAGCTTACTGAGATTCTAACCAATCCATGCCTAGAATGACATCAATGTTGGAGACTTGAGGGCAATGAGGGAGGCATGGAATACTAGACCTCCAATTACGATGGGGGTATTATGGCTCACCATGGTGGCATGACATTGGGATCCAGGGGTGTTGACAACTAATAGGGAATACTTTTCTTCACAAGATATGCCATGCATGAATGCAAATTTTTTGGAGATGAATGAATGCGATACTCCTGAATCAAATAAAACAGAAGCTGCAACTAAATTAACAGGAAGGGTACCCATCACGATGTTTGGTTCCTCCTGAGCTTCTTCAATGTTGACATGGTTGACATGACCATGATCGAATGCAGGTGGCCTGGCATTAAATTTCTGTGCTGAGAGTTGCCATGGCCATTTCCATGACCAATGGAAGGAAGTGCACGCTGATTCTGACGGCAGTCTCTGGCATGATGACCTGGTCGACCACACTTGAAGCACAAGCCATTATTAGGATGAAGAGCCATAGTATTGGGCTGCGCATCTTGAACTCTGAGTTGTCTCGGCGGTGGAGGTAGACGAGGTGCAACATAAGAAGGTCTCGGTGCTGTGGAAGCTTGACGATAGACGTTGTGAGCAATCCACACTCGGCGCTTCTGAGCAAACCGGCCCGAAGATGAGCTAACGTCTCGAGTGCGCTTGAGCGACTCCTGGAGCTCAGCCTGACTAGTCTTAGCCTGGATAGCCCTATTGACGAGCGTTGGAAAATCTGTGAATTTGTGAAGGCTAAGTGCATGCTTCACATCAGGAGCCAGTCCTTCACGGAACTTCTCCTGCTTGCTTGCGTCAGTGGGGACGTCATCTTCAGCATAGCGAGATAGGTTGAGAAATTCCCTCTGATATGCATCCACTGTCATCTTGCCCTGAGTGAGGTTGCGGAATTCCTTCTTCTTGTCCATCAGTCCTTGAGGAATGTGACGTGCACGAAAAGCAGTCTGGAATTCAAGCCAGGTAGTGATTGTTCCAATAGGCAGCATACGCCTGTGGCCTTCCCACCATTAAGCAGCTGGACCCTTCAGATGGTATGCCACAAAGGTGACGTAGTTGGCAGGGGCAACATTGGCTGACTCCATCTCGAAAGTGATGTCACGAAGCCAATCATCAGCATCCAATGGCTTAGATGATTTGCGGAAAGTGGCTGGGTTGAGGCGTATGAAATCTTGAAGTGAGATCAGGCCAGGCTCCTGGCGAGCATTGTTGTTTCCCATACAGTCCACTAAACATCCGATAAACTGATAGTTCAACTCGAACTGCAGCATCATAGCGGTGACATAGGGTGGAGGTGGTGGATCTCCGACACCACGGCCACGACCACCACGAGTACCACCTCTAGCCATCCTGAGCAAAACAACAGGGGCAAATTAGCAAATGCAACGCTATGCAAATATGGGCGGCAGGTGTATGGAATTATTCATAAGTGTATACGGCAACAAGGGATTGAGGTGCGGTAGATACATAGTAGTAACCATGCCTTGCATACGGATTCATACATAGAGTTTAGTTCCAGCTCAAAAGTAGGAATCCAGAATGCAGGAGATAGGGGTTACAATCTGTTAGAGGCATTTTGAGACCTATACAGCAAACTACGCCTCGAGAACTTACTACTAGGATTAGTCATATCGCAGGCGGCACGCAGGCATGTGACGAATACAACCACTACATATAGCAAAGCTACAGCAGGCTTAGTAGAATCCACGGAATCCAGACGGCTACATGTGATAGGTCAGAAAGTCCTCCACGAAAGGAACCTACGGTCCATGAATACTCTCATGTGGAACCTCAAGCTCCAGCGGCAGATGAGGACCACGTGTGGGAGTGTAGCCTCCAACTACAGGCCAACAGACACCCGGAGGCATCACAGTCCTGGCAGGGTAGATCACAGATAGGGGAAGTTACCGAGACATGACGAAAGGGAGCAATTGCTTCAGAGCATCGTAAAGGCGCACACGAATGGCAAACAACTCGTAGCGAAGAGCTTGTGTAGCACCATCCAGACCATCAGCATGCTGGACCAAAATCTGAGGGTCAAACGGATCCCGTGAGAGAGGGGTATATATACCAGTGTAGTAACCTCCCTCACCCTCACTGGAGGCAATCACAATGTGTCTGAAAGGGGAATCATCCAACTTGCGGTACTCTCTGCGAAGACGTGTTAGACAAGCAAAAGCAGCATCATGGACTGCCATATCAATATTCACTTCGACACCATAAGTGGTGTGCAACACAGAGGTGGAGTTCTCCTTGGAAAAAAAGATACGAACATCGGCATGGTACTGCTGCTGGTTAAAGTCGTGGTACTGCACGTACACGGCGTGGCTTGAAAAGTTAGTTATGAAAGAGTTTTTATGCGGTCTTTGGCTCGAGGGCGTCAGGGAGGGCTCTCTGGGCAGGGTTTCACAATGGGATGTCATATATGGAGACCTATTTTGAGGAAACTTTGTGAACGCAATTTGTTACTGATGGTTTGGGTACAAAAAAAGTCTACTGCACGGTGGCTTGAAAAGGTAGTTATGAAAGAGTTTTTATGCGGTCTTTGGCTCGAGGGCGTCAGGGAGGGCTTTCTGGGCAGGCTTTCACAATGGGAGGTCATATATGGAGACCTATTTTGAGGAAACTTTTTGAACGCAATTTGTTACTGATGGTTTGGGTACAAAAAAAGTCTACTGCACGGTGGCTTGAAAAGGTAGTTAGGAAAGAGTTTTTATGCGGTCTTTGGCTCGAGGGCGTTAGGAATGGCTTTCTGGACAGGGTTTCACAATGGGAGGTCATATATGGAGACCTATTTTGAGTAAACTTTGTGAACGCAATTTGTTACTGATGGTTTGGGTACAAAAAAAGTCTACTGCACGCTGGCTTGAAAAGGTAGTTATGAAAGAGTTTTTATGCGGTCTTTGGCTCGAGGGCGCCAGGGAGGGCTTTCTGGGCAAGGTTTCACAATGGGAGGTCATACATGGAGACCTATTTTGAGGAAACTTTGTGAACGCAATTTGTTACTGATGGTTTGGGTACAAAAAAAGTCTAGTGCGCGGTGACTTGAAAAGGTAGTTATGAAAGAGTTCTTATGCGGTCTTTGGCTCGACGGCGTCAGGGACACTACTGGAATCTGGTAATTTGCCATCTATCGCCTCTTTGCCGTCTGCCAGCTGACGGCAAAGACCGTCTTTGCCGTCAGCCTAGGGGTAGCAGACGGCAAAGAGGGGACAGATGGCAAATATACCCTTTGCCATCCGTCCCCTCTTTGCCATCTGCTAGCTGACGGCAAAGAACAGGAAAGCGGACGGCAAATAGCAAGGTGGGCCCCACCGGAGCTGGACAAGGGCTAGGGCCCCTCTATGCCGTATGCTATTTCTTTGCCGTCTGCTAGCAGACGGCAAAGATAATAAAAGCAGATGGTAAAGAGAGATAGGGGCCCCACCTCAGCACGGCGTGGCTAGCCCTAACGGTTACCCTCTTTGCCGTCTGCTAGCACACGGCAAAGAGTTTAACCCTTAACGGCCCGCGTGCCCCACCCTCCCTCTCTCCCCCACTCTCCCCCACCCCGCGCGGCTCTCTCCTCTCTCTCTCTCTCTCCGTTCCGCCGCCGCCGCCGCCTCGCCGCACCCCGCCCCGCCGCCCCCCTGCGCAGCCTCCCCGCCGCGCCGCCCCCCTCCCGAGCCTCCCCGCCGCCCCCCTCCCGAGCCTCCCCGCCACCTCCTCCCCAGCCTCCCCGCCGCAGCCGCAGCCGCCGGCAGGCCGCCCTGCCGCCCCCCGAGGAGCGCCGCCCCGCCGCCCCGTCGCCGCCCCTGCCACCCCCGACTCCGCCCCGTCGCCGCCCCTGCAACCCACGGTGAGCCCCCTGCCCCCACTGCCACCCCCTTTTTTCTTTTTTTTGTTTTCTGTTTTAGATATTAGATATAGATTTAGATATTTGATAGTTTACCTATTAGATAGTTTAGATATTAGATAGTTTTAGATATTAGATATTTAGATATCAGATAGTTTTAGATAATAGTTTTAGATATTAGATAGTTTAGATAAATATTTTTTCTTTTTTTTTCTGTCTAATTATATCTAATAGTTTAGATATTAGATAGATAGATAGATATATGGATAGATAGGATGGATAGATAGATATTAGGTTTTTTTAATCGATGACGACCGGGTGATCTCCACGTCGCTGTACGGGTGCTGGGGCGTGCCCCTGCCGGCGCCCTCGAACTCGGTGGCCGACGATCGCCTGTCTCCCGTAGCAGTGGTCATGATCATTACCAGTGCCCGTGCGTGGGTGGCGCCGGCTTTCGAAAGCGGTTCGTCTATTTAGGTTAGGGGGTTCCTCGGCATCGATGGAACCCTAAATGACGGTTGTTTAGGTTAGGGGGTTGTGGCAGATGACATTGTAGAGAAGAGCAAGCAATAACATTGTCACTAGACTAAAATGTCATCTAGTTTTGTTTACAGAGGCAGTAGCTTATATAATTAATGTTAGAAATGTATTTTGTAAGCTAATGTGGATAAGAGATCAATGTAATTATCTATAATTCTCAATATTCTACAAAACTTACTGTGTTGGCTGGTGAGCTCCTCCTACTCTGGTGCTGCTGGTGCTTGAGGCTACTGCTTGTTGTTATTGCATATATACTGTTATTGCTTTGCTGTTGTTGCTAGTTCACTGAATAGTTGGTGCTAGTGCTTGACTGTTGTTGCATGTTTGCTGCTGGTGCTAGTACTGCTGCTTGCTGCTGGTGCTATAGCTAGTGCTTACTTTAATTGCTTGTTGTTGTTGCTGTTGTGGTGTTGCTGCTTGCTGATGCTACTGATTTGCTGTTGCTGCATGCTATGGTAAAATATTGTCTTCTAGAGTAGGGTTTAGGGCCCATAAGTATGCATCGCTATTTGGTATGTAGTGTGTTGACTTTCATTCTGATGGTGCTTCCTTTTGAAAGAGATGAGAGTGAGAGATGAGATGCTCTTGAAGGAAGGATACCGGCTGTTCGTAGGTGGTCGGTCTGTCTCGTCCTCCCCCTCTGAGACCTTGGTAAAGCAGGGGGAGGACGAAAAGACCAACCGTCACCGACGGTCGAAATAACATTGAGAGATGAGAGAATTTATAAGAGGAAAGACACCGGCTGTTGTCGTTGGTGGTCGTTGCTCCTCATCTCTTGCTGTGAGACCTTGGTAACGCAGCAAGGGATGGGAGTAACGACCGTCACCGACGGTCGAAATAAACAGGCAAGGAGTGCCCCACCATACATATATACCACCACTTGAGAGGTGAGAGTTGTTCAAGGGAGCATCGACGGAATGAAAGTCAAACCGACACCCCGACACCCCGACCCGACACCCCATCATATATTTGTGAAATTATGAGTTAGGTCATATATTTTCTGATTTTGTTATGAAAAACATCATATATATTTGTGTTGATCGGGTGGATTTAAATGTGCAGTTGTTTCGTCGCTGCGAGGGTCTGGTGTTCTACGACCTCCCCGTGCATTCGACGAGCTCCGCCCCTGCGTTCGTGGGTGAGCACAAATGACATCTCCTCCTCCCCCCTTCATTTGCTCTGTTCCGGTCTTCGTGCCGATGAAACATGCTAGCTGTAGGTAGATTGAATCATCAGTATGCGTGACCACTATGCGTCTCCCGTTCAAAAGGGTTACATCTATAAATATGCATGCATTTGCATATTTATAACCGTGATTCTTTCGAATTGTCCAACGTTATCCATGGACAGCCCGAGTATGTGTAGATTGGGTTCGTTTTCAAATATGCTCTGCTCCGGATCCGATGCAGAATTTCGTCAGTGCCTCCCTGTTGTTCTCCGGGTACACAACCTCTCTGCTTAGTGCCGAGACGTGTATCAGGAGAACAACGGGGAGGTGCTGCCGAAATTTTGCGTCGGATCCGGAGCAGAGCATGGGAAAACGAACCCAATCTACACATACTCGGGTGGGATTAGGACCTATCTTTACCTATTAGCGTCTAGGTTGCATGGACGTAATAAAACTGACAAACTCCATTAACTGATGAATATGGTTTGCTGAATTATGTATATATTTCTTGTGTGTCCAGTAGCTAGGCAAGATGAGTGATCGTGCGTGGATGTACACCGGTCACACTAGTCAGAAAGACAGGACCGATGAATGGTTAACAAAAACCAAGGGGTTTGTGAGAGCCGCATTTGCAAATGGCCAGAGAAAAACCTGGTGCCCCTGTGTCCGGTGCGACAACTATTATAAGAGGACAGAGCTTGAAATGAGTAAACACCTGCAGAAGTGGGGTTTTACGCCTGCTTATACGGTCTGGACATTTCATGGTGAGTCTGCCCAACGTGCCAGAGCTGAGGTGGGCCGTCGTCGCACCGACGAGCATGGTACCGGGATCGAAGACATGGTGGAAGACTTTGATGATGCTCGGGATTCGGACGATGAGATGGAGGAATCTGCAAAGGCCTTCAATGATATGTTGGAGTCTTCAAAACGTCCTCTCCACGAGCACACTGAGCTTTGTCAGCTGGATGCCATCGCACAAGTAATGGCTCTGAAGGCTCAATTCAACTTGGGCAGAGAATGCTACGACGCGATGATGACACTATTTGGACGCTTTCTACCCAAAGGCCATGTAATGCCTGCAAACCTGTACCAGTCGGACAAAATCCTCCGTGTACTTAAGATGCCCTATGAGAAGATAGATGCCTGTGAGAATGGATGTGCCTTATTTAGGCTTGAGTATGCGGACTTGAACTATTGTCCCATTTGCAAGTCTTCCAGGTATGTTGTGGTAGACAACGGTATGGGTGAGAAGAGTCAGACAAAAATCCCAGTTAATGTTCTTCGGTATATGCCAATCATACCAAGACTTCAACGTCTTTTCATGGTCGAAGAGACGGCCAGACAGATAACACGGCACAAATTGGGCAAAAGAACCGAGGTAGATGCAGATGGGAATCAGATGTTGGTACACACATCGGACGCTTTTGCGTGGAAGCACTTCGATGCAATACATCATGATAAAGCGGCAGATCCAAGGCATCCTCGAGTCGCCATCAGTACGGATGGGTTCAATGTGTTTCGTATGATGGCATCCAAATACAGTTGTTGGCCTGTATTTGTCATTCCATTCAATCTCCCCCCCGGACAGATTATGCAATGTGTACATGCAGCCGCTTAAGGATGAATTGCAAGAAGCTTGGGATAATGGGATCAAGACATACGACGCCGCTACAAAAAAAACTTCCTAATGCATGTGTGGTACATATACTCGATGCATGACTTGCCGGCATATGCGCTATTCGTTGGCTGGTGTGTGCATGGAAGGTTCCCGTGCCCCACATGCAAGGCAGCTCTTGAGTTTCGTTGGCTGGATGCGGGTCGCAAGTATTCTTGCTTCGACTAGCATAGACAGTTCCTGGATCCTCGCCACAAGTTCAGAAAAGACAAGAAGAAATTCATCAAAGGTAGAGTTGTCAAAAACTCTGCACCACCTGCGTTGACAGGCCAACAGACCCTCGATCAGTTAAACGCTCTCGAGCCAGATCCAGAGCGTCCAGGGTATTTCAAGGGGTATAATTCGGAACATGCCTGGACTCACAAGACATGCTTGTGGGATCTGCATTACTTCACATACCTCCTTTGCCCACACAACATCGACGTGATGCACACTGAAAAGAATGTCGCCGAGGCCCTCTTTGGTACATTGTTCGGCATAGAGGGGAAGTCAAAGGATAATCCTAAGGCTAGAGTCGATCAGGAGGCTCTATGTGATAGACCGTTACAAAACATGCGACAACCAAAAGGAAAGCAGAACTGGACGAAGCCAAAGGCATGGTTCAATCTTGGAAGGCCAGATATGAGGGAAATTATCCTGTGGGTGAAAAAGGAGTTGATGTTCCCCGATGGGTATGCAGCGAATCTAAAGAGGGGAGAGAGTCTTGAAAAATTGAAAATATTTGGTCTCAAGAGTCATGATTGGCACATATGGCTTGAGCGGGTAATGCCGGTGATGTTTCGTGGCTTTATCCCTAAGGATGAATGGCTAGTACTGGCAGAGCTGAGCTATTTCTTCCGTGTTCTTTGTGCGAAAGAACTATCGCCTGGCTTGCTAGATGAAATGGAAGAGTTGGCGCCGGAGTGGATCTGCAAGTTAGAGAAGATCTTCCCACCGGGCTTCTTTAATCCAATGCAGCATTTGATTTTGCATCTCCCGACCGAGGCACGATTGGGGGGGCCCGTGCAGAATCGTTGGTGCTACGCAACCGAGAGGATGCAGAAGACGCTTCGAGCAAAATGTAAAAATAAACGTAGAATTGAAGCATCGATGGCCGAGGCATTCATTACTGAGGAGGCGGCAAACTTCGTGACAGCACACTACGAAGCAGAAAATCGTCATTTGCATAATCCGAAGCCTCGGTACAATGCTGGCGACCCTAAAAAGGGTGGATCCAACCTCAGCCTATTCAAAGGGAAGCTCGCACCAGCCGGTGCTTCTAATTCCTTACCGTTGGATGTCTAAGAATGCCGGACCATTTCGTTGTATATCTTCAACAACCTAACAGAAGTGC
This sequence comes from Elymus sibiricus, assembly GCA_039707655.1. NCBI lineage: Eukaryota > Viridiplantae > Streptophyta > Magnoliopsida > Poales > Poaceae > Elymus > Elymus sibiricus. Next base: position 394,965,325 of record CM077674.1, read on the forward strand.
GGCCGTACATCTAGTAAGTTCTCGGTACATTGTTTCGCAACTTCTAATTCCTTTGAACTGCTCTTATTCCTGGATATTTGATACAGTCGATACGTTGCCAAATTCTCGTATGGAGCAGTGATCCAAAAGGATTCCGTCGAAGAGTATGACCTTCTAGCAAAGCATGGAGGCGGCTATCCCGGTTTCATCTCTTGGTTCAAACAAACGGTACTTTCCATTAGACCATTTCATTTCTTCGTCTAAATTGCGGCTAATGCAACAATCCTTTCGTATTAAACTTGTAGGCTAATTCAGAGTCTATGGACGCCGAATTGAGACAAGTCGCTAATGGTTTTGACTATAAGGTCCGTTCATTTGACAAATACGACATCAACGGGTATCGCTTTCGTACCTATGGAAAAGAGCTATCTATGGCCGACCGAAAGTCTACAAATTGTTGTGTCTCTGCTATCGGCGCAGGAGATACCGAGTATTATGGAAGAGTTGAAGCAATTTATGAACTTCTATTCTATGGTGCAAACCCAACGAACGTCGTAGTCTTCAAATGTTTTTGGTTCCAGCCGAAGGAGACTAGAAGGACTCATGAACATATAGGGCTAGTCGAAATCAAACAAAGCACCCATTTGGATGTTCCCGATGTCTATATTACGGCTCAACAGGCAACCCAAGTTTTCTATCTACCGTGGGCCTTTCAAAGTGATCCAAATCTCAATGGTTGGGATGTCGTTTATGAAGTGCCGCCACATGTTAGACCACCTCCCCCCAATGAAGAGGATTATGAACCTCACATTAACCCAGACACATATGAAGGAGAATTCTTCCAAGAAACACATATTTCCAAAAAACGTTTCAAGAACCGCTCTACTTCACCCCAGAACATTGAAGTAGACAGCGACAGTGAATCCGACTTCACCCCTGAGCCGGAACAAGAAGAGCCGGAACAAGAAGATGTTACTGCTGCGGATGACCTGTCAATGCTTGACCGATTACGTAAAGGAGGCCTTCCACATGTTGATGCATTTATTGATGATGATGATGAGCACGTCATTACTGATAGTGATGATGATGATGCATTTATTGACCCCGGAGCATATATAGATGATGAAGATTAATATTAGTTCATGTCAGGTATTCAATTATTACTATGTACATATATATTATTAATTAGTTCATGTTAGGTATTCCATTTTTTATTATGTTCATGATGATGATACACTTAAGTTATATACATATTATTATTCATGTCGGTATTAAATTTTTTTATGTTGTACTAATTTCATTTACTCTTTGTCATGGCAGGTGTTGAAAGATGGTGGGCACGGGTCCGGAGCGCTCCGAGGCTCCTTCTTCGTCGGCGCGTGGTGGGAGGGGTTCCATTCCACCCGTACCTCTCCGCCGAGCGTTGTTGGACAGTATGGGTACACCGCTGGGCCCTTCTTCGTCGGCGTCGGTGCCCACCGGGGGACGAGGTTGGCAAGGGAAGAAGAGAGGAGGTAGATCAGGACGTGGCCGCGGGAGAGGAGGTAGGCAGGCTCGTACGCCTTCCTTGCCGCCACCACCAGCTGATTCACCCAAGCACGTGACTGCTAGGGTGGACCCGTCCGAGGAGGACGCTACGCGGACTCCGGTCTACGAGCCTCGGGTCAACGGGCCTTCGGCCGACGAGACTTCGGCCCACGAGACTCCGGACCAGGCTACATCCCAGGAGACGTCCGGATGTGGTACCTGGCCGGATCCGCCTGCGGGGCCGAGTGGCCATGCTGATGGTGGCGGGGATTCGGCTGATAGCGAGGGCGAGGTGGTTGAGGGGGCCACCGTCTACCAGCGTGGTTGTACACGGCTCCCGACCGTGCCGGCGACCCACGAGCAGAGGTGGTTGATTTTCCCTGATGGGGAGAGGTAAGTGCATTTACTCTTTTTGTACCTTTTGCCTTCACGTTTCTTCAAATATCTAATGCGTTGGCCTTGTCGTACTGCAGGGATTGGGACCACGCTCCGGATGTCCGCAGGCCCAACACCGTCCTTGGTGTGCTTTGTCGGCAAAACTTCCCGTGGTTTGTCACGTTGCCCGGTGAGGGTCAGGTTCCACAACTAGGATTGAGCTGGGAGCACTACTTGGCTGCCCCGGCCCCGCCGGAGGAGATGATCGACGGTGTCTTGTGCTACACGAGGGCAGAGATGGTGATCAGAAAGTTTTGGGTAATTTCTCCTTTACACAATTAAAAATCTTCAAATAGCTAGTTATTGTACTAATCAATGTTGTCTCGTTTGATTGCACACCTTCTACAGGTGTGAGGAGGGATACGAGGAGGCCGCGGCACAGGGTATCGATGCCGCGTGCAAGCGCCTACTACAAAACTTACGGCACGAGGCTCGAGTGCAGGCTGTTCTAGACTACTACGCCTCGCGTAGTATTAAGAAGACCAAGCAGGCGTGCCGTGAAAAGTTTCTGAAGAAGGAGCAGTACATGAAGGTAATTACCTATTCTTAAGGCCTTGTACTTAGTTTCCTTGATTTTATTCGTAGGCGTAGCGCTCAAGTTTCTCTTTACTAACTTAGGTGCCCCCGAGATGGTGTGCGGATCAGATGGATTGTTGGGAGGTGTTGGTGGATGAGTGGTGCTCAGACCAATGCCTAGCCCTCCACAACAATGCCAAGGACTGGCGTGCCCAAATGGAAGGTGTGCCACAACATCAAGGCAGCGCCAACTTATATCAGTTCGGGCAGAACTAGGTATGTGGTTTGCTTCATGATTCATGCAATTCATTCTTCATGCTAGCTTGAGCACTTTAATTACTAATTTACTCTGTTCCTCTCTGTTAGGGGCGATACAATAAGGCGGAGGTGCCAGAGGTGTACGACCTCTATGCCATGGCCCATACTGCCTCGTACAAGAAGGTCAAGGCATTCTCTGCGTTTGACCTCGATCATCCAGAGAGCTTCACCGACATCTCCTCGCACAACAAGCTCGTGAGGTACAGAGATGAGGGGAAGGCGAGGAAAGGGGAGGACTTTAACCCGAGCCAGGGTCCCATTGATCCAGAGCTGGTGATGATATCTGGTGGCGGGAGGTCCCATGGCTCGATAGCCATTGGAGATGGACTTATACGTTGTCCTAGCACTCTCCCGCAGATCAAGGCGCGCCAAACGAGCTCCGCCCCTGAGATAAGGCCTCGTCCACGGCCAATGGAGCTCGCCATCGAGGTTAGTTATACGGACTCAGATTTCTTTCCTCTCCATTACATTGTGTGCGGCCATCGATGATTACAATGCTAATGAGGAGTAGTGTTGCAGGCTGCTATTCAGAAAGAGAGAGACAAAACCCAGGCGCTTCTGCAGGAGAGGGACCGGCAGGCGGCGGAGAAGGAGCGGGATTTGGAGGAGAGGACGGCTAGGATGTTGGAGGAGGAGAGGTCACGGAATGAAATGGCGAACCGGGCCATGTACGAGCTCCTCGTGGTAAGTTTCTTCTGCATATTAGCCAAATCATGCACTTAATGTTCGTTTCATTACTAACTAATATGACTGACTCGTCAAAACCAAATGTGCAGTCTGTGTGCGAGAAGGCCGGTCAGACCCCTCCGGCGATGCCAGTCATTGCTCCGGGGACCACGGTGAGTTTCATTTGAATGGTCATTAGTTACTAGTCTTAACATTTGAGTGGCATCATGCTAACGAGACATTCCAAATGATCTTTGGTGCAGCGTAACTCCAGACAAGCATCGCACGATCCTTCTGCAGGTGGTACCAGCACGAGCAACCCCAGTGCTTCACCTCCGTGATGACGGTAAGTTTTCTCTAGTGTTTTGCTTAACAAATGGCATAACTACGTACGATAGCTCAATAATGACCTATACTTAGCTTAATTAGTTCATTTATGACATAATTAGCTTACTTAGGTCAAAAATGGCATAATAACCTTCGCTTAGCTCCAAAATGTCATATACTTAGCTTATTTTGCTCGAAAATGACATAATAACCTTACTTAGCTCCAAAATGACCTATTTTACCTAGGATAGCTCTAAATTTACCTATACTTAGCATTTTTTTCTCCAAAATGACTTAATATGCTTAGTTAGCTCAAAAATGGCATAACTACCTACGATAGCTCAATAATGACCTATACTTAGCTTTAGTAGTTCATTTATGACATAATTAGCTTACTTAGGTCAAAAATGGCATAATAACCTTGGTTTAGCTCCAAAATGTCATATACTTAGCTTATTTGGCTCGAAAATGACATAATAACCTTACTTAGCTCCAAAAATACCTATTTTACCTAGGATAGCTCTAAAATGACACAAAAAGCTTAGTTAGGTCAAAAATGGCATAATTACCTAGGTTGAAACTAAAATGACACAATTAAGCAATAAGAGGAAGAAAAACAAGAGGAGAAAAAGAAAGAGAAGAAAAACACTTCTTCTTCTTCTTCTTCTTCTTCTTTTTCTTCTTCTTCTAGTCTTCTTCTAGTCTTCTTCTTCTAACTTTCTTCTTTCTCATTTTGCAGATTTGCTTCAGATCACGGAAGCTTGCGTTGATGGAGTGCTTGTCTTTAGTTTTTGTTTTAACTTTGTGAAACTTGCTACCTATGGATGAAACTTTGTAATATTGATGAAACTATGTATATGTATGGATGAAACTTTGTAATATGTTGAAACTTGGACATATGTGATGATTTGGTATACATCTATTGGATGATCATATCCATATGGCAGGGATATGCATGTTGGATGAAAGTATTTTGAAATATATATATATATATATATATATATATATATATCATATATTTGCTGTGAAATTGCTTGAATATAAGAAAAAACAGAATTAAATGGGGCAATACAGGCCCTTTGCCGTCTGCCAGCAGACGGCAAAGGTGCCGCGTGGCAGCTACCTGTGCAACCTGGGAGCACCTGGGCTGGCCTATTTGGCCACTTTGCCGTCCGCTGGCAGACGGCAAAGACTGATGTGCTTTGCCATCAGCTGGCAGACGGCAAAGAGCCTGCATTGGCCCCAACTGACGCCTGACGACAGCTGACGTCAGCTGGCAGACGGCAAAGACCTTTGCCCCTTCGCCGTCTGCTGGCAGATGGCAAAGCACGCCGTTAGCCACCTAACGGGGCTAACCCAGCTCTATGCCATCCACAGACTTTGCCGTCTGCTTGCTAGGAATGGCTGACGGCAAACGTCTTTGCCGTCCGCTTTAGTTAAGCAGACGGCAAAGTAGCTCTTTACCGTAGACTGCGCTGCCGGACGTGGTGCCGTCTGCTGGCGGACGGCAAAGAGGTTTGGCGTCCGCCAACCTTGCCTTTGCCATCTGCCATGGCAGACAGCAAATTAGCTGATTCCAGTAGTGGGAGGGCTTTCTGGGCAGGGTTTCACAATGGGAAGTCATACATGGAGACCTATTTTGAGTAAACTTTGTGAACGCAATTTGTTACTGATGGTTTGGGTAGAAAAAAAGTCTACTGCACTGTGGCTTGAAAAAGTATTTATGAAAGAGTTTTTATGCGGTCTTTGGCTCGAGGGCGTCAGGGAGGGCTTTCCGGGCAGGGTTTCACAATGGCAGGTCATATATGGAGACATATTTTGAGGAAACTTTGTGAACGCAATTTGTTACTGATGGTTTGGGTACAAAAAAAGTCTACTGCACGGTGGCTTGAAAAGGTAGTTATGAAAGAGTTTTTATGCGGACTTTGGCTCGAGGGCATCAGAGAGGGCTTTCTGTGCAGGGTTTCACAATGGGAGGTCATACATGGAGACCTATTTTGAGGAAACTTTCTGAACGCAATTTGTTACTGATGGTTTGGGTACAAAAAAAGTCTACTGCACGATGGCTTGAAAAGGTAGTTATGAAAGAGTTTTTATGCGGTCTTTGGCTCGAGGGCGTCAGGGAGGGCTTTCTGGGCAGGGTTTCACAATGGGAGGTCATACATGGAGACCTATTTTAAGGAAACTTTATGAACGCAATTTGTTACTCATGGTTTGGGTACAAAAAAAGTCTACTGCACGGTGGCTTGAAAAGGTAGTTATGAAAGAGTTTTTATGCGGTCTTTGGTTCGAGGGCGTCAGGGAGGGCTTTCTGGGCAGGGTTTGAGAATGGGAGGTCATACATAGAGAACTATTTTGAGGAAACTTTGTGAACGCAATTTGTTACTGATGGTTTGTTCACAAAAAAAGTCTACTGCACGGTGGCTTGAAAAGGTAGTTATGAAAGAGTTTTTATGCGGTCTTTGGCTCGACGCCGTCAGGGAGGGCTTTCTGGGCAGGGTTTTACAAAAGGAGGTCATACATGGAGACCTATTTTGAGGAAACTTTGTGAACGCAATTTGTTACTGATGGTTTGGGTACAAAAAAAAGTCTACTGCACGGTGGCTTAAAAAGGTAGGTATGAAAGAGTTTTTATGCGGTCTTTGGCTCGAGGGCGTTAGGAAGGGCTTTCTGGGCAGGGTTTCACAATGGGTGGTCATATATGGAGACCTATTTTGAGGAATCTTTCTGAACGCAATTTGTTACTGATGGTTTGGTTATAAAAAAAGTCTACTGCACTGTGGCTTGAAAAGGTAGTTATGAAAGAGTTTTTATACAGTCTTTGGCTCGAGGGCGTCAGGAAGGACTTTCTGGGCAGGGTTTCACAATGGGAGGTCATACGTGGAGACCTATTTTGAGGAAACTTTGTGAACGCAATTTGTTACTGATAGTTTGGGTACAAAAAAAGTCTACTGCACGGTGGCTTGAAAAGGTAGTTATGAAAGAGTTTTTATATAGTCTTTGGCTCGAGGGCGTCAGGGAGGGCTTTCTGGGCAGGGTTTCACAATGGGAGGTCATACCACTACTAGAAAAAAGGCTATTAGTGGCGCACCACATATTGCTATTAGTGGCGCACTATGGGTGCGCCACTATTAACACGCCATTAGTAATGGTTAGTAATGGCGCACCTCTGGTGCGCCACTGGTAAGGCACATACCAGTGGCGCACCATATGGTGCGCCACTACTAGCTTATGGTGCGCCACTGGTATTTCCTGGATGTGCGCCACTGGTATTTAGGATGGTGCGCCACTGCTATTAAAAGTCGGTGCGCCACTGGTAATTAATATGGTGCGCCACTGCTATTTTTATTAGGTGCGCCACTGGTAGAAAATATAGTGCGCCACTAGTATTTTTCTCTGGTGCGCCACTGGTAGTTAATTTCGTGCGCCACTAGTAGAATTTCGAAAAATTATTTTTTTATGCGCTGTCCATGTATTTATACATGTATACATTTTGAATATAGTACAGTACAGTATATACAGTTTGCAAAATTCAAATGCTCATAATTAAATAAATAAGAATCATAAAAATACAAATTTAGTATCCAAATTCTCAGAATGAAACCATTTATCAAGATAAAATAGTTACATAATCATTTAAATGCTAGACTATTCTAGAATTACAAAAGTAGTAAACTGACCTAGTTACAAACTAAGAAATAAATAGAAAACCTAAGCTAAAACCTATCTACCTATCTATCCTACACTACCACTTCACCACACAGCCAACGACCTCCACTACTAGGAAAACGGCTATAGCTAATATGGACATTAATGGCGCACCATGTATGTGGTGCGCCACTGAGAATCAGGTGCGCCATTAATGTCCATATTACTAATGGCGCACCTGTTGTCTGGTGCGCCACTGCTAAGTTTGTCCTGTGCACACCCCTGTCCCCAGACTTATCCGTGGCGCACCGTGGTGTGGTGCGCCATTACTAGTTTTAACTAGTAATGGCGCACCACACAACGGTGCGCCACTACTAAATTTATTTATTTCAATTTTTTTTCCAAAACTAGTAATGGCGCACCTGGGTGTGGTGCGCCATTACTAGTTCTAACTAGTAATGGCGCACCACTCCATGGTGCGCCACTACTAAAAAAAAATTCAATTTTTTTTTTCAAAACTACTAATGGCGCACCCACACCAGGTGCGCCATTAGTAACCCTGGTTACTAATGGCGCATTCTTAGGAGGTGCGCCATTACTAGCCTGAGATCATCTAGATATTTTTGACAGCCACCTATACCACACTCACTTTCCCCACTTCATTCTCTCCACCTCTACCAAGCTTGGTCTCGGCTGCCTCCTCCTCCTCACCTCATTTGCACCATAAATTCACCCAAATTAAGTGGTTAAATTTCCTTTTTTTGATAGGTAAGTAAGGGGAAAGCTTTCTTTATGTTGTAGATCTACTTTTTTCTCCCTCCAACGTACACACTTTTTATGGCCTAGATCTACACTTTTCTCATTGAGCTAGATCTACGTATGTTTGTGGTGTTGCATATGTTTGTGTTTGCAGGTACCGATATTTGAAATGCGATAGTTGCCAATTTTTTGCCGGAATGTTGATTCATTTCCGTTTCGGCGAGAATCGGGCACTATGCATTCTTTTTGGTCCTATTTTTAGGCAAAGTCATGCCAAATTTTTTTTTGGTTCTAAAATATTGTTTTGCTCTACCCCGCAGGCGACCATGGTCCGCACGATGACCGAAGGCATCGTGAATAGGTTTTTGAGCTCCGCGAAGGCCGAGATGCTTAAAAAGAACGAGACGGAGATAAGATGTCCGTGTCGAAGATGCAAGCTGAAGAGCCTTATGGACCCGGATTCCAGACAGGTGCGGGACCACCTGCTCGTGCGTGGTTTCATGGATGGCTATCGGTGGCAAGGTGATGAAGATGATTATGAAGTCGTCCATGGGGGCCGGGCAAGAAATAAGGAAGGGCAGCAAGACAACAGCGGCGAGGGCGGGCGAGAAGACGAAGAATCTCCAGGACATGATCACGAAGTAGATGCAGGACACAGTCATCATGTAGAAGATGCCGGACATGATGATGAGGAAGATGAAGACGAAGGGCATGATCATGAAGATGAAGATGCTGGAGCAGACGACGATGGACCATCGATGGGCTGGGTGCAGGACCCTCATATTCAAGAGCTGCTTCTCAAGCAGACGGGTAACGCAAGAGCTGCCGCCCGAGAGAAAGCCAAGCTGGATCAACTGGAGGTAGACGCGGTTACTCCATTGTATGAAGGATGCAGGCCCGAGGATACCCGCCTGAAAGTAACGCTCATGGCTCTGGAGATGAAGGTAAAACACAAAATGACCGACGCATGCTTCGACGAGAACATGTCATTCTGGCACGAACGTCTTCCCAAGGGGAACAAGTGCCCGACCAGTTTCGAGGAGGCGAAGAAAATCGTGTGTCCTCTGGATTTACCGCACGTGAAATACCATGTGTGCATGAACGATTGCATCATTTATCGGGACGAGCACGCGGAGTCTACCATATGTCCGGTGTGCGGCGTCACTCGATACAAGAAGAGGAAGAAAGCTCCTCGAAAAGTGGTGTGGTACTTTCCGATCACTCCTCGTCTGCAGCGGTATTTCGCGGACCCTAAGCTAGCAGAGCTCCTGCGTTGGCACGCGGATAGGAAGGAGAAGAAGCGAGAAGATGACGGAAATGATCCGGAGATAAATAAAAAAGACAAGATGCTGAGTCACCCTAAGGATGCGAGCCAGTGGCAAGGGTTGAACTGCGAACACCCAGAATTTGGGGACGATCCAAGGAACATCATGCTGGGTGCGAGCACCGATGGAGTCAATCCGTTTGGCAGCCAGAGAAGCACACATAGCACCTGGCCTATGTTTGTGTGGATGTACAACCTTCCCCCCTGGATGTGCATGAAGAGGAAGTATATTCACATGAGTATGCTAATTGAAGGGCCGAAACAACCAGGGAACGACATCAATCTGTATCTGGGGCTGCTGAAAGAGGAGCTAGACACGCTGTGGAAAACGCCAGCCAATACGTGGGACGCCGCAGCGAAAGAATATTTCCCTATGAGAGCCGCACTGCTCACGACGGTGCACAACTATCTCGGTTACGGATATGTCGCGGGGCAGGTGGTCCACGGATTTTGTGCATGCGTCAGGTGCATGGATGACACAACGTATCGCCAGCTAGATAGAGATCCCGGGTCTTCGAAAACCGTGTTCATGGGACATCGAAGGTGGCTTCGCGACGATGAAGCATGGAGAAAACGCAAGGATCTGTTTGATGGTGAAACCGAACCCCGAAGACCCCCACGTACGAGGAGCGGCGAGGAAATAGACGAGCTGTTGAAAAATTGGAAAGAGTGCCCACCGCCGGGAAAGAAGCGAAAGGCGCCAGAGCCGCTGCTGAAGGTATGGAAAACGAGGTCTGTTTTCTGGGACTTGCCGTACTGGAAGATCCTCCGTGTGCCTCACAGCCTTGATGTCATGCATATCACGAAGAACGTGTGCGAGAGTCTGCTTGGTACCCTGCTCAACATGCCAGAGAGGACCAAAGATGGGCCGAAAGCAAGGGCAGACTTGCAATCAATGGGCATCAGGGAGGAGCTTCACGCAAAACGCCCTAATGATGATGATGATGATGATGATGAGGCGAAGGACACGGAAAGTCGTCGCAAAGGCAAAAAGGCCAAGAAGATCGAATATGACTGCCCTCCCGCATGCTTCACTCTAAGTCAGAAGGAGATCGAGCAGTTTTTCGCCTGCCTCGTAGGAGTAAAACTTCCTTACGGTTATGCGGGGAAGATAAGCAGATACCTAGACTCAGCGAAGCAGAAGTTCAGCGGGATGAAGTCTCACGACTGTCACATGCTGATGACGCAGATACTTCCAGTTGCAATCCGTGGGATCATGGACGCGCACGTCCGTGAAACGCTATTTGGCCTATGCAACTTTTTCGACGTCATCTCTCGGAAGTCGGTTGGCATGAGGCAACTCAGAAGGCTACAGGAAGAGATCGTGGTGATACTATGCGAGCTTGAGATGTACTTCCCGCCCGCATTCTTCGACGTTATGGTGCATCTGCTGGTCCATATCGTGGAGGATATCATCCAACTCGGGCCGACGTTCCTGCACAGCATGATGCCGTTCGAAAGGATGAATGGTGTCATCAAAGGATACGTTCGTAACAGGGCACATCCAGATGGAAGCATAGCCAATGGCTTTCTGACCGAAGAGTGCATCTCCTTCTGCACGAATTATCTAGGCATCGAGAACCCCGTTGGTCTGCCCGTCAACAGGCACCTCGGCAGGCTCGCTGGATGTGGTCACCGCGAGGGTCGCCGCGAAATGCATGTAGACTTCAAGGGTCGACTCGCCGACTTTGAAAGAGCAAACCTAGTCGCGCTGCAACACATTGACTTGGTCGATCCTTGGGTGGTAGAGCACAAAACCTCTATTGAGAAGACATACAATGACCGAGGTCAACAGTGGACGGACGGAGATGTACTCAAAGAGCACAACTCATGTTTCACGCGTTGGTTCAAGGACAAACTTCTGTCGTACCCTTTACATGAGGATTCTTCCGCGGAAGAAAAACTCATATTCGCCTTGTCACAGGGCGCCGAGCACAACCTGATGACCTATGAGGCGTACGATATCAACGGCTACACATTCTACACCGAGGAAAAGGACATGAAGAGCGATTATCAGAACTCCGGGGTAACGATGGATTCCTACACCGGTAACGACAAGGACAGATACTACGGAAGGATCGAGGAGATCTGGGAGCTGAGCTACGCTGGAGAGAAGGTCCCGATGTTCCGTGTCAGATGGGCCAAGAGCGTCCTAAAAGAAGACCGGTATTTCACCACCATGGTTATACCCAAAGCCAAATCCAAGACCGCGGGCGCAAACGTCACCGCGAAAAATGAGCCATGGGTACCGCGGGCACAAACGTCACCGCGAAAAATGAGCCATGGTTATACCCAAAGCCAAATCCAAGACCGCGGGCGCAAATTTATATATATGTCGATCGTCCCTTTTTTTTGCGGGGGGGTAGATGGTCATGTTAAGTCGTTAACATGGAAGGATACAGTAGATAAGTCAATTTAATAGATCCAACTGCACAACCTTTTTTTAGAGTATTTATTTTAGACTATTTGGATATTCAAAAAAAAAATAACAGTGGCGCACCAGACTGAGGTGCGCCATTGTTATATGGTTATTTATGGTGCACCAGACTGAGGTGCGCCATTGTTATATGGTAATTTATGGCGCACCAGACTGAGGTGCGCCATTGTTATACCTGTGTATCTATAGGCCTGGGCTCACCCGACCGCCGTTACCCTCACTCTCTCATCTCCTCCCCGGCCCTGACCCTCCCCCGACCGCCGCTCTCCCCTCCACCGCCAGGATCGTCTTCCCGCCGTCCACCTGAGAGCCGCCGCCACCGGTTCGTCGACGTCCCCTCCCCACGGTGAGCAGCCGCCTCCCATCCTCCCGTCCCGTGTTCCTGTTCGCCGCCGTAGTCTGCCCCATCCCCACCCGTGACCCCGACCTCCGCCGCCGTTGAAGAAATCCCGGCCCCGCCCACCAACCCCCGCCCCGTCGTGGATGCCATAGGTGTGGTCATCCACGAGCAGGCCGCCGCCGCCCGCCCTTCCTCCTCGATGCGCAGGTCACCTCGTTCCTCCACCTCTCCGTTCCCACCGCCAAGGTTGCGGGGCCGCCTTTCCCCGGGAGCTCCAAGAGCTCAAGGCTGGCCGACCTCTCCCCTCCCCTCCCCTCCCCTCCCCGTGAGCCACACCACTAATCTTTACCTATCACTGTTTCTCTTTTCCTCTGTTTTCACTCTGTCATGTGCATGCCATATGTTCGACAGAACGCCTACGAGTAATTCCATCGCTCTGTGTCAACTGATTGTTGTGTTTTAGTTTATTTAGCACGAGCCACCATCTCTCTCTCTCTCTCTCTCTCTCTCTCTGACCTCTCATTTTGTTCGAGCGGGCTACAAAGTGGAAGCCGTGGCGGAGTTTGCAGAGGTGGAAGAGGAAACAGAAGAGGTGGTTGTTCACCGAGGTGCCCACGGCAAGCTGTTCACCGAGGTGCCCAAGAACAAGCAGATCACCCTCTCCGTCCTCTCCCAGGTAACAATCTTCTGCATCTCCTTCTTTGTGCTACCTGTCAAGATTTAGAGCATGCTGCTGTTATGGGGGAATCAAGAGCAGTTTGTACAAGAACACACCCGTGTGCTCTAAGCCTCTGCATATGTGAGAACATTCCAATTATTGGCTAATGAATTAATCGTGTGCTCTATTGGGCGCCGGTTATGGGGGAGGCTGATTGCCACAATGTGTTGATTTCGATGATGCAGTTTTGATTTAGTTTGTTGGTTCCTTGCTCTAGTTCTTGTAAGCTGAAAATCTTCATACTTTCTGCAGTATCTTTGTTTGAAGATACCAACTGCTGTGAAAGTAATTCATGATTTACTAGTTTGTATCAGTTTTTTCATTTATTTTTCTCCTATATTTCTGATTAGCCTAATGGCTGATGCTTTCAGTTTGAGGCACAACTTGACTCAAAACTGAATAATGCAGTAGTATATTATCTTTGTATGTCCTGTTATATCCTCCAGTAATCTTGACTCAAAACATATAGTGCCAGTAATCTTAGGTATCTCCATGCAAATATCCAATGATTCACTGTAATTATCTCCCTCCAAGTATTTTTCTTCTTTTCATGTAATTCACTGTTACTAGGCAATGTGATACGTATCTCCTTGCAAATGCCCACCCAATATATTTGTCCAGAAGTGTGATGTTTTTCCTGTTTTTTGAATTTTCTGTGCAGAGAGCTGCTGCGATCATTCTTCAGGAAGAGTGTTGGCCTTGGCTTCAAGACCCCAAGGGTGCCACTGAACATAGTTCATCCGCTGATCTTGGTCTACAGTAGCATTCTTTGTGGTAATTTTGGAGCAGCACATCTATCTTGCACTACTAATGCATTATGGTGTTATCTGGATGTATAAACAATATTCCAGTGGTTATAGAGCAATTACTCTTGGCACTTGTGTAGTGCTGGTGTTGTTGTTGTTCATGTTCTTTATCTAATGATAAGAACAGATGATGCTGCCGTTGCTCTTTTATTATCCTATGATGTTGGTCTAAGGCCTCCTGTTCATGGCACAAAACATGCATGCTTGTCTTGTACTCCTACATTTTGTGCAGGGATTTGTGCCCGTTATCGCCGAAATGTTGATTCATTTCCATTTCGGCGAAAAACGGGCACTTCTAGATCAAGAAAATAGCAAAGGTCATGCCGAATTTTTCCTAGAAGTAGCTTATTAGATTTTGTCGTGACCACATGATTATTGCTCTTGGCTCCATATGCTTTTTGTTAAACTTCCTCATAAAGCACATAACTTTGAACAATACAATGAAATCAGTAGAAGCATCACATGATATGATTGTTCATGGTGGAAGCACAAAGCATATTGAAGGAATAACCTAGCTGCAGCTATACAATACTATCATTGTAGTAGCATTCCCAATTTTTTATATTCCTATATTCCGAACACTCGTTAAAATTATGTCAAAAATGACAGAATTTTGTGAACTAGAGGGAGTAACCGGCCACTCCAACAAGGTTAAACACCACACACACACTTAACCAGCAAATGCTCCCTCCGCTACAATAAATAAACTACTACAAGCAACTAACCAGCAAATGCTCCCTCCGCTACAATAAATAAATATCATCCCTCTCAATTCTTCTTTCAGTACAGAATTTCCATCCCTGCTCTTGTCTCAACAAAACTAACGCACACATAACTAAGCAACTTCCTCCTACAAGCCTTCTTCTTCCTTCCTGTGCATGCAGACTTTAAAAAACAAACACTATACATATGTGCAAGAGGCTCCAGGCCGTCTGTCTAATGGGAGAAAGCAAGCAAAATATACTGTACATATATAACCCCTAGGACGCATAATGGGAGATAGCAAGCAAACTATGGAAATTATGAATAATCAGATTCTTCACATGTATCTTGGTAGAACTGCCTCATCACGCTGACAAAGATTATTAGCTACTAATATTAATTGTAGATCACCATGGCACTAATTATTAGCCATTTTTTCCTATTTAGAGCGAACATGGCCGACAACGATGAGGCCGGCGGTTCGGGCAAGCCATTCTGGAGGCTGTCCCAGGAGATGGAGGAAGAACCTCACCGCTACGAGGACGCCGCGGAAGACACCGATCCCGACTACACAACCCCTAGTGGCGTCGGGGATGACACCACTGATGGTGCCGCCGGGGATGCCACCACTGATGATGGCAGCCAACCGAAGAGGCAACGGAAGGACCGGTGCCCGAACGTGCTCGGCACCGTCAAGGAGGAATTTACTGAAGTGTCCTCCACTGGGCATCCAACGGCGCCCAAAGAATTAGTCGGTGGGTACGCGGGACAACTCGGGTGCATTCTCCGGAGCACCGTCTCGATCAACACCGAGAACCTAAGGCATCGTGACCGAGGGAATTTGCGCAACCTCCTCTTCACGAAGCTGCACGAACGATACAAGTTCCCCGGTGAGTACGCAAACACACGCCTCTCAGGGAATAAAGTGAATAGTGCCGCCCTCACGAAGATGAGCACGGCCCTGGCTACTTGGAGAGCCGCGGTGAAGAGAATGATTCTAAGAGGTGATAGTTATGAGAAGATCAAGGAGAAAAATCCTTCGATCAGCGAAGCTGACTACTTGGAGTTCAAGATCAAGTGCGAGAGCACCGCATCCGCGGAATCAAGTCAGTGGGGGAAAGATATGCGGGACTTGAACTTAGGGGTCCACAAACTCGGTCCCGGCGGTTACAGAGTGGCGGAACCTAAATGGGACAAGGAGGACGCGAAGCGTGCCGCGCAAGGCCTACCGCCCCTCTTCGATAAATACCATGAAAAGCAGACCAGGAACTATGCCAGGGCCCGGTACAAGGTGGACCCGGTAACAAAGGAGCTTACCACGGATCCGAAGGTGATGGATCTTGAGCGTGTTCTGGTAAGGAATACACCCCCGCGTAATTAGCTCCATATGGTTGCATTCTAATTAATGAAGCCAAATTTCTAAATGGTTCACGTTCCTTCCGCAGGAAACTGAAAGCAGTAGCGCGGGGTCTCAGAGCTCCCCGTCTGCCCCTTGGGACACCACTTTAAATAGGGCGTTGAACGTAATGAAACACAAGGATAAGTTCAGTAAGCCGTCGTCAGCTAGTCGTGTGGCCGGCGAAGGCTTGTCCATGAAATGGTCGGAAAACTATAAGGCTGGGCGAAAGGAGAAAAAGACCAGCTCGGAAAGCCAGGAGCGCGAGGTTAAAGAACTCAAGGCACAAGTGGCGCGGATTCCGGAGATAGTCCAAGAGCAAGTGCGAGACCAACTGGGAGCGACGATCACCGCCATTATGCCTACCTTGCTTGAGGGGTTGCGGGGGTGGATTGCGGGCGGCCAACAGGGGCCGCCCCCGATTCCCAGCTTCACGGGCAGCAACTCGCACAACGCGCCGGCATTGGTGTCTCCGGCGGAGGCGGCGTTGGTGACTCCGGGGCCGGCGCCAGTATTGGAGCTTAATGCACCCGGGAGTGGGAAGAATACGCCGGCCGGCACCTCGGCAGCAAGCGGCCCCTCCATCACTTGCACGCCCGCCGTTGGCGGTGCCTCGACATTAGCCGAGCTCGACGCCATCACGGTAACTAAGCCTCGGCCGATGACTTCATCTCCTTGCCTTTGACTGGGCATCCCTGACGCCCTACATGTTTTCGCAGGGCGCCGCCAACGTTCCATGCACTCTCCTGCACTTCGTGAACGGCGAGTTGATCGATGTCGCCAAGGCCAAAATCGTTGAACCGGGCAACCGCTTGTTCCACGGTAATCCGATGCCACCCACTGTGTATAGGGTTCAACTGGTTCGGGTGCTGCGGGGCTGCGACGACTTGTTACCTCCGCATCGACCCCATGGGGCCGACGAAGATGATGTGATGACCCTCAGCGCCTGCTTAAACTGGTCCTTGCTTTGGCCGAAGAGCGAGATTCGTTTGGGGGCGGGGGACACCACCCCATAGACAACACCGCCAGTCGTGCCGTCGCCAAGCCATGGCAAGACCGCCGCAACGCTACCGCCGTCAGCTGATCCGGACATGCATATGGCACAGGATCCGTACGACGATGTCGATAAGTACTTCAACGAACATGGGTACGGTGACGACTTCTTGGCGGGGCCTCCTTCTCAAGAACCCAACCCTGCAAAAGACGATCGCGATCTAGCTGGTACCGCGGAGAAACCCAATTGCAACAGGCGTCGTCTGTTCAGTTCTCAGGAGACGCCTCCAGCTGACGCCTTCACCGAGACTCAAACAGCCGAGGTGCGAAATATTATCAGCCCAAACACACTCAAGAAGGTGGTCTCTGAGCAGAACTCGAGCCCATTACAGGAGAAGAAGAAGGAGAAGGGACGGAAAAGAAAAAATGGCAAGGGTGCGAGCCAGCCAGCACCGAGTACAATCCGTGCTCAGGACGGGCCACCAATACCTAAGGATATCTCGAGGAGGGTGCATGTGGCGGGTAGGCCGATGCTACCGACTAATCTGCTCAATGTTGCAACCGCTGCTATGCGGAGTCTGCATGACGGTGTTCTTACTATGGAGAAGCGGCGTCTCTCCGAGAATGATGTGGCATACCCGGTTTTCGTGGCCAAGGTGCCAGAGGGCAAGGGCTTTGTCGATAGCACCGCCGGGCGTATGATCGTCCTGCGGTTTGATGACATCTTCGCTATGTTTAACCTTTATCCGCTGCACTACACCTTCATTCGGCTATTTTCGCTTAGTATGGAGATGCGGATCATTAGAGACAAGACCCCGGACATCGTGATAGTCGACCCTTTCTACATGCGTGCCAAGATCTTGGGCAGCGCTGGGGACCGGCAAGTCGCGAGTTCATACCTCGAAGGTGTCATCCTGGCGAACCAGGATAAGGATAACTTCCTCGTGCCTTACTTTTCCGAGTAAGTCATCCCCTCACCGCCCTGTAACATATGATTTCTTAGATTTCGATCGTTTTTTTTTTCTAACATTCCGTGTTTTGTGCAGTGACACACATTGCACACTCATCCTCTTAAGCCCGAAATATTCCACGGCCACGTATTTCGACTCGGACCGTCAGTCGAAGAAAGACTACACAAATATCAAGAAAGTTCTTGATGACGCTCTCCCCGGCTACGCCAAATCTGGAGGCACCTTTAGGAGGCCACTTTGTAGGTACGGCAAGCACGTGTTCACCCACGTAACGACGTTCCCCTGCGTCAAGCAGCCGCCTGGCAGTCAGAAGGATGCCTACTACGCCCTCCATCACATGCGGGCGATCGTACGGAACCATCATCAGCGTATGCTACCAAATGAGCTCAAAGAATGGGCCGCACGCTTGTCGGCAATCCAGGACGAGGACATCCGACAAGAATTCTTTCGCATCCAGTCGGAGTTAGTGGAAATCATCTATGAAGATGTCCTTCGTACCTCGGGGCAGTTCTACCTCAACTATCAACCGTCCAACAGTGAAATAGAAACAACGCTACAAATGCAGGCTGACAACGACCGCACATTCATGACCATCACGAAAGACGGCGGCTTCATCCACGCTCCGGTCCCTGAGTCGAGTCGAAAGTATTGATGCTATGTAGTTCTGAAATATCGATTAGCTCATGTTGTAATTAAACTTTAATGAACTTGTATGTCTCTTCAGTTTGGACAGTCGTTCAACTTATATGTAATCGATGCTATTTATTAGTAGGACCATGAACCGTGTTATTAATGTGTTGCTTTTCTCTTCCGATCCTTTTGTTGCATACTCATATATTGCTTATATATTATCTGTGAATTGCTACTAACGTTTTGTTTGTCTAGTGCATAGAGATGCCGTCGTATGTCGTGTACAAGGGTAAGGTTCCCGGAGTCTACGACGATTGGGAGGAGTGTCGGAAACAGGTTCACCGTTTCAGCGGGAACAGTTACAAAGGATACACCACTAGGGTGGAGGCGGAAGCTAGATACGCGCGCTATCTAGCGGGAGAGAGGAGGGAGCGGAGGAGGAACCGGATGAAGACCAGTTTCATCGCGATGATGCTCATCGTGACCGCAGCTCTCTTCTATGTGATGGTAGTTTAGATGATATCGACTTTGTAATGTGACGACAAACTCGCTACTCGGTCTCGAGACCTAAACTTGTCTAATATTTGAACTTTGTTCGCTATTTCGAATTCGGAGACTAATGTGATGAATTGTATTATGTCGTGTTTATACTTGACTAACTGTGGTGCTGTATTGTATTGTATATTCTGTGCTGTATAATTAATATATTCTGTGCTGTGCAAATATCAGAAAAGCAAAAAATAAAAAAATCCTATAATTCATAGTAGTGGCGCACCTGCCAGCACATTAGTGGCGCACCGTGCAAAATATCAGTGGCGCACCTATAGATACATCAGTGGCGCACCTGTTGGTTACCAGGGCCACCTCATCTGCATTAGTAGTGGCGCACCAGTAGCCATAGTAATGGCGCACTACAGGTGCGCCACTGTTATACTGAATACTAATGGCGCACCAGGGGTGCGCCATTAGTATTTCTTATTAGTGGCGTGGTAATAGTGGCGCACCTATGGTGCGCCATTAATACCCAAAAGTGGTGCGCCACTAATGTGCTTTTTTCTAGTAGTGCTCGTCTGTCTTCATTTCCATGACCACCACTTGGTCATTGTCCAACACCTGCAGACAAAAACAATAGATAACCCTTGTGTTAAGATTAAAATGTAGGATCCACCAAATGGTTGGAAGTGGCAAGAAGTCTTCAGCAACAATGCGGGGATATTGGCTGTGAGAACAAATTTCTGTTAGCAGCTGTGTCATCAATGCGGGGAATAAATTTTTACCTTAAGTGTGCACATCGGACAGTAACTCTTGTTGTAAGCAAAACAAGCATGCCACGGATAGCAGGTCAGCAGTTGTGTCATCCAAGCCTTGCCTTCCTGAAATAGAAACACATGATTACCGGCACTAAGATGGGTTCAATCTGGGTTATGAGTTCAGAAATCTATAGAGGCTATCTAAATGCAAAGAAAAGAGTTATCGGGCTGTTCGGCTGATGGTTTCTGCGGCTGTTAAGCCGGCTGATGCTATTTTGTTGTGAGAGAAAAACACTGTACCATGGCTGATAAGCCGGGCTGATAAGTTCAAGCGAACAGGGCCGTATTACACAAAATTGCCCACACTTATCAAAGACATATGCATTCCTTATCAACATGGACAATTAAATTACAGAAAAATGAGAGCCTGCTAGTGACCAAAACTGATATGGTTACATGATGGCCATGTAAGTTTACCTCTGTTTTCATTTCTGCAGAAACTGTTGCAGCAATTTCTCTTTTTATTTCTGCAGAAACTGCTGCATCGATTTGTTCCTTGCGAGTGGCATGTCTGCATAGAAGGAACAAATTAGAGAGGAATAGATAATTAACTAGAGCAATAAGCAACACTACCATTGCTACTGCACGTAATAATAACGATGCGTGCTGAGATGGATGCAATATATATGCAAAGATGAATCACTAGAATATGCAAGCATGTAAATTTAGCAGATCGCCATAGTGTCACATCAACACTACAGCTCAAAGTTCGCACTCGGATATCACAAATATGCTGATCTTGTCTAATATGGATAACCACAGTACAATATTTGCATTGAGAAGCATTCTTACAAATTACCATATATATGGGTGATAGATTAATCTTTCCTATTAAATTATCTTACACATAACAGGAATCAAATCTTATTTTCCCAAACAGTAAATCAATTGAACAGCGTGAGAAAAATAAGGACTAAATTATTTGAACCTTCTAACTATTTTTAAGGCACCAAATTAAATTTGACACCACAGGAACCAGTGAAGTGCCACAAGTGAATACAGATCAACAAATTAACCACTGCTTGCTTGCTGGTCATTTCAGTACATATTGCTTGCAATTTAATTTCATGGAGAAAATAAATTGCTCTATTAAATCACCAGCAAGGCAGCTAGGCAGTGCTAGTAACGATTAAAGTACTAGCCAAATTTCTACTAAATAATCAAGCAGCAGTAGTACTTATAGGTACTAAAGAATCTAAGTATAAGAGCACTACTTCTACTAATAGATCTCTGGTACGTATTTAATTTCTACTAACTAATCAAGTAGCAGACTAGCAATAGTACTTGTACTAATAAATAGGAGTACTACTTCTACTAACAGATCTCTGGTATCCAGTCTACTAACGAGTCCCAGTAGTAGTGCTACTTCTAGTAAAAAGGATTTGGGATTTGAGAAGAAGAATGAGTGGATCACCGTAGCACGTTGCACGTGGAGAGAGTGGATGGTGCTCGGTGCAGTCTGCAGTCACGAAGATGCGCCCACAACTTGAACTCCGGCGCCCTGCTCTTGGCGCGGCAACCCCGGCGCCCCAGCTTCGCCTGTGCATATTACTTGTATGCACAGTTAAGATATTACAAATGGATCTTCAGTTAAGATATGTAACCCCGGCGCCCCAGCTTCGCCTGTGCAACCCCGGCGCCGGCCCCAGCTTCGCTTGTTTTAGAATTAGTATGGTTTAGCTACAAAATTGCATATTACAAATGGACTTCAGTTAAGATATGTAAGCAAGACATATATACCAAGTAATAAAGTAATCACCACATAAAGTCTGAGCCACCAGGAATGGATGCTCAAACATACTACTTGGAGTATTTATTTTGTGACATCGATGGAAAAAATATTGAAAGGCTTTACTGAACATATGTAATGCGTTTGCTGATTTCTAGTTGTCATGATCAAGGGCTCTGAACCAAATATTTATTGGCGTGGTAAGAATGTATGGTTACAAATACAGTACAATTACTGCTGTAACTGAGAAATTAAACTCATAACTGTATGCTCTCTGATGTCAATAGTTTGGTTCAGTTTATTTCTAACCATGCATTTTATTCGGAGACATTGTGCAATAAGATACTTACTCACAAAGCAAGCATCATATCAATTTTGTACTGTCCGAAATTGGTGCCTGAGTGTATTTTCAGTTCAGGGATGTGCATGTATAGAGGTTGACCTTAGCGCATCACTCAACTAAAAGTTAATTTCAGTAAATTAAAAGAACTTTTATCTTACCTCGTTATTAGACTGCAGAACAAATGTTCCATTGATCTATTGCTTAAATCTGAATTTTAACTGTGTCATTCTCTTTCTTGCTGAAACCACAGAGATGCAATTGTTCTTAACTAACAGTCCCTTACCCCTTCCTCTTATATAACAAACTAAATAAGAGTGGATCGGATATACAGAGGGAGTGGAGGGAGCGACCACACGAGAGGGAAAGAGACCTTACCGATGTTGTTGCTGCCATGGATGGCTACCTCCTGGTCACCGAAGGTTGGTTGGCAGAGATGGAGGCTCCTGTCGCCGGAAGCGGAGGGAGCGGCGGCCGCCTACCTCGCTCTGGACCACCGGGAGGGGATCGGGAGAAAGGGGATCCAGATGATCAACTGCACCCGGGAAACAGGTATTTATTTCTTCCAAATGATCAGGTGCTACCGTTGCAATATTAACTCGATATACAACCTAAATGGGTCGGACTAAGGTTATCACAACCACAAGCTTTGCAAGAAAACTAACACAGAGAGTCTCACTTCCCATGAAAACTGACATAAACAGACAGGTACAGAACAAACAAAAATGCTCTACAAGGATTAAAGGATACTAACAACTTAAACAGGTTGCCAATTCCAGATCCCAAACCAAGTTTTATGCATCAGTATTATTACCATGCGGAATTACACATTGAGGCCTAACTTAGGGTCGAGTTTGTACATCACCAAACAGGATGCAGGTTTCTATATCTTTGCATAATATTACAAAAAATGTGCTTAAACAACAATCGTAATAGCAAAATAATGAAACCTTTGGTAAGCATAATATTACAAGTTCTGTTTTTACCTCAAGTCAAATTATGTGTATCTTGCTTATTCCTGGAAAGGGGCTATTTTTTCTGTTGCTAAATTTGTCTTCGGATAAAGCCAGCTTCGAGTTTCAGAGCAGACCCACAAATCAGCACCTACTAGAAATCAATGGTCACTCATCAGTTAGACAAACCAAACAAAATATATGTTCGATTCACAACCAAATAAGCTAGGATCGATCAAATGCAGCTGTGAGTACATGACACATGCCATTCTTCCTGTATACCACTCCATTTTTCAACTAAACAGAACACAATGAAATGACTCTATTACTGTACATGGTAAGCTAATATTCCTTTAGCAATTCAGGTGGTGAACCATAAATTGGAGCATGCTGTTTCAGTTTGCAGCCAACATACATATGCACTAACGCACCAGGATGGTTGGATTAATATATGATCTGTGATGATAAGATAATACTCCAAGGTTTTGCCTGACAGATTAACAAACCAAATGGTTGCTCTTTTACATGCACTTTCAAGACCCTAGAATGTTTGGAATATAAGATACGACAAGATAAATAGAGTATCTCTTGAAAGGACATTTTGCATCAATCCTACGTCCTTGAATTAACCCACCCACAAACAAATTTGCCCTCTTCACAATATACTAGAACATTGTGCACTTTTCATTACGGTCAGCAGCCCAGAATGCATTACCAGATAAGTTCAAACAATCACAAATCGCAACAAAATTTAAAATGCATCATTGGTACCACCCAAATTCAGAAATCGAGCCAGGCTTCCATCCATTTAATTTCCATGGAATATCAACATACTGGAACAATTCAGACATAGATATGACACATGACTTCCTACACATTGAATCTGAATTAAAGAGGAGTACAAAGATTCAGTTCTGCAGAAGTTCAACACACTCACTAGCTGACAGATTGGGGAACTCGATGGGCGGCGGACGGACGTACCAGGTCGCGGCGGTGGGACTGGATCACGGAGTTGAGGACGGGGACGGCGAGCCTCCTCCTCCTCCTGGCGGTCGAGGACGGGGACGGGGACGGGGACGTCGTGGTGCTCCTGGGGACGAGCTCGGCCTCCTTCTCCTGGTGGTCTCCGGCGGGCCTCCTCCTCCTGGTGGTCGCGGGTGGGCGCTGCCGGACGGGAGAGATGTCAGAGACAGGGGAGAAGGCGGAGGGGAGAGAAAGGAGGGGAGGGGGGAGGGAGGGGGAGGAGGAGGGGGAGAGGGGGAGCTCACCCTCGACGTGTGGTGGCGGCGGACTCGACGGCGACAGGCGATGGCGCGGCGCGGGGGAGAGGGGGGGTCTGGGTGTGCGGGAGTGAGGAGGGAGGCGCGGGGAGGAGAAGCAGCTTAGGGCCGGCTAACAATGGCGCACCTGTGAGGGGTGCGCCATAAACGCCGCATATCAATGGCGCACCAGGAGAGGTGCGCCATTACTGCTAGTACTAATAGGTTAAAATAGTCTGCATGTGGTTATGGACAGAACTACTAACATAGCCTAGTGGTTGGTCCCTTGATACATTAGCCAGCCAGCCAGGGTTCGAATCCTGGCGGCCCCATTTTTTGCACCTTTTTAAAAAAAAAATTAACCTTATGATAAACATCCAAACACTTTAAAATAAACACATGGCAATTTTAATACTCCCTTCATTCCTAAAAATAGGGCGTATAATTTTTTTACAATGCATCTCCTTTACTCAATCACAATATAGAATCATTGTGATAATTTAAGATTTGAGATAAAAGAAAAGGAAAATGCAAATGGAGTGATAAAACCATTGTGCAAAGATTTAGAATTAGATGACATGGTTGAAATCAAGTGATACATGTAATAATTTAGTTGCATGTAATAATTGAGTTGCATGTAAAAAAATTGGCATGACTTTGCCTAAAAATAAGACCAAAAAGAATGCATAGTGCCAAATTCTCGCCGAAACGGAAATGAATCAACATTCCGGCAAAATATTGGCAACTATCGCATTTCAAATACCGGTACCTGCAAACACAAACATATGCAACACCACAAACATACGTAGATCTCTAGGCCATAAAAAGTGTGTACGTTGTTGGAGAGGGAGAAAAAAGTAGATCTAGAACATAAAGAAAGCTTTCCCCTTACTTACCTATCAAAAAAAGGAAATTTAACCACTTAATTTGGGTGAATCTATGGTGCAAATGAGGTGAGGAGGAGGAGCAAGACGACCAGATCTGTTTTGGTGGAGGGGGGAAAGTGAGTGTGTGGTAGGTGTGGCTGCCCAATTATAGCTACTGCTCCCAGGTTACCAGTGGCGCACCCCTTCACTGGTGCGCCACTAGTAGCCAGGCATACTAGTGGCGCACCAGTGAAGAGGTGCGCCACTGCTATTTTTTTTTTGGACCACCCTGCCCAGGCTTACCAGTGGCGCACCAGGTCCAGGTGCGCCACTACTATGTGCGCCACTGGTAAGCCTGGGCAGGGCTGGTTACTGCCAAAAAAAATAGTAGTGGCGCACCCCACCCCTGGTGCGCCACTAGTAATGTCACTATTAGTGGAGCACCTGTTTATGGTGTGCCACTGCTATATAGTAGTGGCGCACCACATCTATGGTGCGCCACTAATAGTGATATTAGGGATAGCCCTTTTTCTAGTAGTGTACATGGAGACCTATTTTGAGGTAACTTTGTGAACACAATTTATTACTGATGGTTTGAGTACAAAAAAAGTCTACTGCACGGTGGCTTGAAAAGGTAGTTATAAAATAGTTTTTATGCGGTCTTTGGCTCGAGGGCGTCAGGGAGGGCTTTCTGGGCAGGGTTTCACAATGGGAGGTCATATATGGAGAACTATTTTAAGAAAACTTTGTGAACGCAATTTGTTACTGATGGTTTGGGTACAAAAAAAGTCTACTGCACGGTGGCTTGAAAAGGTAGTTATGAAAGAGTTTTTATGCGGTCTTTGGCTCAAAGGCGTCAGGGAGGGCTTTCTGGGCAGGGTTTCAATCTGTCTCAATTTCTTGCATTAATCTAATCCACTTATTTAGGGGAAAGCGGAACATGTTGCATTGTAGCATTTGTTTCACTTTGCTGCTGAGGTTCCACTCTGACCATGTCTCATTTCATCTCTGCTTGTGTGCAGGAAGGCCATGGAGAAGCTGCTCCTTATGTTCAGCGCGTGCATGGACGAGCTGTCTCTCCTCACGCGGCCAGGCCAGAGGAGCATCTCCAGCGCCACCCTCTTACTCCCCTCCTTTTGTGCAAGTGAGCTACCCCCTGCCCCCAGATCTGAGTTGGATTAAACATGCAACTGTACATGCATATGAACTGCAAGTAAAACTGAATGGTTAAACTTAATTTGACTAAAACTGCAGCATCAATCCATCCCTTTTGGATGTTTGGTTTACTGTACGAATGAGTATGCACTTTTTTTGTTCAACCATTCTTACTTCACTTGTTCATGGTGCAGCACCACCACTAGCAGCCACTAGAATTCAGATTCAGGTAGTTTGGAGCTAGACTGAACCTAGTTACCTAGTAGATACGAGACTAGTGCTAATCACTTGGTTCTAGTCAGAGAAGTAACTAGCTGACTGCACTGTACATACTAGTATATACTAAGGTCATGCGAATTTGTATTGCCAATATTTTAGTGCTGCAATGACAAAATTCATCTACTAACACTCTTTCAACATAAATCTCGACTTCTTTTTTTGTAATGTTTTTTAGCCACGGTATGATATAGTGTTGTTATTCGGTTTCAACTTTGCTTTCTAGCCGTGTCTTTCTATGGCTGTCGTTTTTAGCTCTTGCAAATTGACTTACATGACGCTAAACAGTAGGCTAATTGAAAAAATATATATCTTATGAGAGATCATTTGTTAGTGGAATCTGTGTTTTCTAACAACACTGATGATAGAATTATAGGGACTGTTCTATTTGAATTTGTGACGTAATGATGCTTCAAGTAGTGCCTGAATTTCGGATCCAGTACAATGCTTGATATGGTTAAATTTGGATGCCTGATGAGTACTTTCTTTGTAATATTTAGCCAACGCATATGTTTGTTTACTCGGATGGAACATTGAAAAAAATTCCCGCCCTCGGTCTTGTCACATAGTAATTAGTTTGTTAGGTTTGAGTTTTACAAATCATTGAGAAGAACACTATTATTTCCGTTTCTGCCATATTTATAACACTTATAACGTGCATGCACACAGCAGCCCAAGCACCATGAAGACCCCTCTTGGCGCGCACCAGAAGCGCCATGGGCAGTGAAGACCAGCAGCCATACGACCACGCCCAGCCATCTCGGGCCATGGTGACGGACTGCAGCACAGGTATGAATCCCTCCTCCCCTTCACCTTCTGTTCTACTTCTGCATAGTTATTGGCAGTGAAGAATAAGATGTTTTTGTTCTTTCTCTCTTTCCGATCTAAGCATGAGCATGAGCAGATTCTACTATCTATGTGGCTCACTAGTTGGAGGCTTTTGTGGCTGTGATTAGGGAGGATCTAAGAATAAGATGGTTTTAATTGCCTGTTATGTTAATCAAATTAGGTGCCTGCAAATCTGGTTCCATGTGTCAAATCCTCCCTCCAAATTTGCTGGCTACACAGACATCCTTTTCTTAAAAAGAAAAAGAAGTTATGCACTGTCTTGTCCTGTTTAGGGTAGGGACCATAGGAAGAGAAAGATGTCTGTGTAGAAAGCAAGGCCTCGCCCAACGAGTGGCGGATTTGGTTTGGATGGGGTCTCACTTGGACGCTGGGGAGATCCATAGATCTGGATAGTCTTTCTCGCTCAGTAAAGAAGAGTACGCACGCTACGGCTTACGTAGTGGATTTCGGGCAACCAACCCGGCACATCCAATTCCGATCAACAACTTGGAGGTATGGTTGCGTGGCTTAAGGCATTGGTTTGCTAAATCGACATACAAGAAGATTGTATCATGGGTTCGAATCCCATTTCCTCCGACACGGAAGTAGAACGGGCGGACGAAATTACGTGAGAGAAAGAACCTCAGATTGATGGAGTCCGCCGTCGGACAGAATAGCTGCTTAGTGACTAGGAGCGGAGCACCCCTTTCTTGCTCTTGGTGGCGTCTATAGCGAAGAAGATCTTCCCGAACGAGGGCCGTCCAGTCCCTGGCCGGCTCTCGGTTCTTGAGCAAGCTCCTCCACTGCAGGTAGGATGCTCATAGATGAAGAAAAGAGACTTTAGGCAAGTGGTTCTGGTAGCTCAACTGGTTAGAGCAAAACAAGCAATGGATTGAGCAACTAGCGCGAAAGCCGTTGCGCGTTAGCGCATCCGTTTTCTTGCTGGACTGCAAATCCTTTTTTTCTTGTTTCAGTGGGAAGAGCAAGGGGCATTGCCCTTGAAATCCTTCAGTGGTTCGAATCCACATCTAAGCGTCTTTTTTTAGGTATGCCGCTCCACGAGCAAGGAGCGCCGCGAGGAGAGCGAGAGAACGAAGTGGGCTTTGGTGATGTCGGAATTTGCACCTATTTGTATCTATTTAGTGATCAGTCCGCTGGTTTCTTTGATTCCAATCGGTGTTCCTTTTCCATTTGCTTCCAATAGTTTGACCTATCTAGAAAAATTATCGGCCTACGAATGTGGTTCCGATCCCTCCGGTGATGCCAGAAGTCGTTTCGATATACGATTTTATCCGGTTCCTATTTTATTTATGTATAATCAAGCAGGACGTAGGTTTTACTTCTTAGCGAGGGCCCGAACCTGGGTAAACATTGTCCCTGTGTTTCCTGTTCCCCATTGATCGTTTCTCAGTCTTTCCGAATAGAGGTGTAACTGGATTAGTGACTAGATTTGAGTAGAGGTTTGAATATTGCCTGTATGAGTAGAGGTTTGGATGAAAACGGCGGTGGGATCTCGATATGGCGCGGAGGCGAGCACGACGACGGCAGCCTGACAGTGGTGGCGACGGAGGCATCTGGTGCGGAGCTTCTCATGGACGGCGGCGGGCAGCGGTGGGCGCTGTAGTGGCTGGGCCTTGCAACCCAAATCTAGGCCCGTACGGGCCCCATCTGTCTTGGGCAGGGCCTCATCTTCTGCACGCGGTTCCCGCCATCCTCATCTCCGGCGAGGCTGAGGGCACACTCCCTGGGGCAACAAATCCGGGCCCCAATTTGGTGGTTCAGTAGTTGCCGGGCAGATGCGGGGGCGACTTGTTGGCGACACGAAGGGTTGTGTCTGCTGAGCTTGTGGCACCGCCGCCTCCGAGGGCTGCCTTCCGGCGGCCTCCCTACTCCGCGCCGTTAGAGCCGTTGTGGCAGTGTTGGTCGTTTCGCGGCCTCCCTACTCCACTCAGTTGAATGGCTTTAGCTGAATACCCAGCGTTCTAGAGGTGTTTGCCCTGCAATCTGCTAATCCACCAAATTCAGTTTGATTTTTACCCCACTGTGCTGCTTTTAGCAGACTGTAACAAGCAAGCAATGCATGACATGTTTCTGATATTTGATTCGGAAGCTGACTTGTTCGCCGCAGTAAAGCATGTATCAAAGATCTAGCAGATTAGCGTTGTGGGACTGAACATATGATGTCGCTACTTCAAGATGGGCGGAACTCCAATCCTGAAGACTCTTGTGAATACCATCCTTTTCATTGCTATCCGAAGGCATGCCGGGTGCATTGTTCAACTTGGCACAAATTCGACATCCAGCTTTGTCATTCTTGTCTTAAGATCTTCTACAACAGTGTCCTTCACAGGTATGGAATCTAGTGTTTCTTTCAGTTTTTCTTTCATCAAGCGATTAGACTGCGCTGCCTGAACAAGTAAAAAATATTACATGTTGGAAACTATGCGATGAATATTACTAGTATTTATGTCTTATAATTCTTTTCATATTTGTCTTACTTGGTCACTCAGGAGAGCCTCTTTGTCATCCACTTCACTAGTGTCACCATCATCCATTTCATCATCATCATCATCATCAAAAATAACATGCTCTTCACCACCATCACCCTCTGTTTCTTTTTCCATGTTGAAAGGAGCATCCTCGCTGTACACACTTTCAGAGAGATCCTTGATCTGCAAAAATCAAGCATTTTAACATATGCACGTATGAAGGGCCATTTTAACAAGCTGCATGTACTAAGTATATGCTTGAGTATGCATAGTAAACACTCACATTTAGACTGTCAAAATCTTGCTTCATTAGCCAGTCCAAATGCTTATCTGTCAGCTGTTGCACCCGCGGGAAACCTTCACGTATGCCGAGTTTGTCAAGTTCCTCATCGCTTATCATATCAAGAAATATAACCTGTACGGAAACATGTAAAAATGTATGTAAGTTGAACAAATTTTTCAAGTACAAACCACGTAAACATGAATGACTTCAAGATTACTTACCACTAGCAGAAGTGGGCAACCAACCAACCAGCTTGATTCCCCCGAAAGAACCTCTGAGATGCTTTTCACCAAATAATCGACAATAAAGTCTGACCAGTTCCAGTCCTCAGCCTTTCTCAGCATATTTTTTAACCTTCGTTCTACATTTAATGAAGAGTTGTGGGCCAAGAGGCTAGAAAATATCACATAATTATAGATTCTGTAGGTGGTCTTCCTCGAGTTTGTACATGTTTTCATCTTCCTTAGGTAGTCCTGCAGCACCATTTTAGACTTTTTACCATTCTTTCCCGGACTCTCCAAGCCTATATCCTGGCTCTTGCCACCTTTTCTTCCACCAGCGAAAGGATCTACTGGAACTGTTTTCCCTTTGTTTCGTAGCAAAAATACCTTTGGTGCAGCCTTCTTCAAGTCAATTACTACCTTCTTATCATCCTTACCCAGTGTTAGTGTTTTTGCATTACGGTCTACTTTTCTCATCAACCACAAAACCAGACGACCGTGTAGAGTTGACTTCATCCCTACTTTGAGGGTGCCGCGAAATTGTTTGTACAGTTCATGTACAACTCTGGGCTGGCCTATGAATCTGACGGTGGTTAGTGTAGCAGAAATATCATCTGCATCTTGCTCACTTTGTGTGGTCATCTCTTGGTCTTCGCGGGAGGTGCTCGATCGCGTATTACCTTCTGTTGACGCCATGATTCCACCCCAACTGGTACAGGATCTGAGGAAATTAAATTACCCAAGTGTAAGAAAAGTGGACAACCATAGTTTTGCATAAGCTTACAACATCCAGTGGCCTATGTTAGGACGTACTGATGAACAACATTATTTGCTCTAACAACTATATCTTCTTTTTCTTTAGGAAAGTGGACAATCATAGTTTTGTAAAAACTTACAATATCCAGTGGCCTATGTTACGGGCGTAATGACGAACAACATTATTTGACACTGAGCATGCAGAAACCGGTTCAAACATACACGTAGACTAGCACGCGTAGCAAGGTGGTGGAGCCGAAAATTTTAGTATGTCATGTAGCATTTGCGGTGTAGAATACTCGTTGGCACGAAGGCAAAAACACTTTGAACCACTTTTTTCTTTTGAATTTGAACCACTTTTGATACGTATGGGTGTGGCTGAGAAAAGTAAAAAGAACAAGAAAATTCCCCAATATTTTCTAATTCCTGAAATACGTGTATGGAACTGACTTGTCAGACCAGCTCTTGGCTTTCCTAAAGGCACAACTTCTAGCCTCAGACGTTCCATTCATACACCCTCATGGTGGGCATTTCCCATAATAAGTATATGTTCAACAATTATTTATAGTTGGTTGGTTTGAGCTAGCTTATATTTGATTAGGGAGTGTGGTTCTTTGTCCACTGACTTCTCGGCATCGCAGTTTGCACCAATAGCCACGCAAATGTCTACACCGGCATCCGCATATACCATGAGAACCAACAAGAGCGTGAGCCTTTGGACCACCCTCCTTATCATTGACATCTCCTTCCTAGCTTTTTTCTACCTTTGATAAATAGATGAGCTACATGATCAAACGAGGGCATCTCTCTGTTGAGCAGCTAAGGCCCAATGGTAATCACAGGACCTATCAATTAATCTTCGGAAAGAACTTGCTATGGTGCAAGAGTGAAGTCTCCAAATAAAATAAAGGGGAGAAGGCAATGCTGATATAAAATTTTCCAACTTATCAATTTAAATCTTACGGAACATGGACATAAATCTAGCACCAAATTTATAAGAAAATGTGTATGATCATGGAGAACCATAGTTTGATGGTGGAGTTAACTACATATTTGAAGCGTGAAATTATTTGGTGCCCTCCATACTAATAGAATTACATAAACTGGGTCTCAGCAATATAGGATGAGACCTTTCAATGTGTTGACGGTGGAGTTAACTTAGCCACTTGCCTCACCTAGAGTGAATCGTGAAAAATTCCATATTGGCAGCGCAAAATTTGCCAATGAGGTCAGGCTTAGTTAGCTCACCTGGTTCCTGGGCCGGCGATGGGAGTGGAAGCAGCTCGTCGGTAGCGGAGCACGAGGGGCGCGGAGGCCGGGTCCGGGGCGGTGGGAATGGAAGGAGGTACGTCGGCGGTCGAAATGCCCACCTGTCTAAGCTTAACATTGAGAAGGGGATCGTTTTCACACATTCAAATCAGTCGACCCATTTAGCACTCCACAAATTCCGATTTTGGGAACCTTGTTGCCATATATCTCACCGCCGACATACCTCCTTCCACTCCCACCGCCCCGGACCCGGTCTCCGCGCCCCTCGTGCTCCGCTACCGACGAGCTGCTTCAACTCCCATCGCCGACTCAGGAACCAGGTGAGCTAACTAGGCCTGAACTCATTGACAAATTTTGCGCTGCCAATATAGAATTTTTCACAATTCACTCTAGGTGAGGCAAGTGGCTAAGTTAACTCCACCATTAACACATTGAAAGGTCTCATGCTTTATTGCTGAGACCCAGTTTATGTAATTCTATTAGTATGGAGGGCACCAAATAATTTCACTTTTCAAATATGTAGTTAACTCCACCATCAAACTATGGTTCTCCATGATCATACACATTTTCTTATAAATTTGGTGCTAGATTTATGTTCATGTTCCGTAAGATTTAAATTGATAAGTTGGAAAAATATATATCAGCATTGCCTTCTCCCCTTTATTTTATTTGGAGACTTCACTCTTGCACCATAGCCAGCTCTTTCCGAAGATTAATTGATAGGTCCTGTGATTACCATTGGGCCTTAGCTGCTCAACAGGGAGATGCCCTCGTTTGATCATGTAGCTCATCTATTTATCAAAGGTAGAAAAAAGTTAGGAAGGAGATGTCAATGATAAGGAGGCTGGTCCAAAGGCTCACGCTCTTGTTGGTTCTCATGGTATATGCGGAGGCCGGTGTAGACATTTGCGTGGCTAGTGGTGCAAACTACGATGCCGAGAAGTCGGTGGACAAAGAACCACACTCCCTAATCAGATATAAGCTAGCTCAAACCAACCAACTATAAATAATTGTTGAACATATACTTATTATGGGAAATGTCCACCATGAGGGTGTATGAATGGAACGTCTGAGGCTAGAAGTTGTGCCTTCAGGAAAGCCAAGAGCTGGTCTGAGAAGTCAGTTCCATACACGTATTTCAAGAATTAGAAAATATTGGGGAATTTTCTTTTGTCTTTTTACTTTTCTCAGCCACACCCATACGTATCAAAAGTGGTTCAAGCTCAAAAGAAAAAAGTGGTTCAAAGTGTTTTTGCCTTCGTGCCAACGAGTATTCTACACTGCAAATGCTACATGACATACTAAATTTTTTGGCTCCACCACCTTGCTACGCGTGCTAGTCTACGTGGATGTTTGAACCGGTTTCTGCATGCTCAATGTCAAATAATGTTGTTCGTCATTACGCCCGTAACATAGGCCACTAGATATTGTAAGTTTTTACAAAACTATGATTGTCCACTTTCCTAAAGAATAAGAAGATATAGTTGATAGAGCAAATAATGTTGTTTGTCGGTACGTCCTAACATAGGTCACTGGATGTTGTAAGCTTATGCAAAACTATGGTTGTCTACTTTTCTTACACTTGGGTAATTTCATTTCCTCAGATCCTGTACCAGTTGGGGTGGAATCATGGCGTCAACAGAAGGTAATACGCGATCGAGCACCTCCCGCGAAGACCAAGAGATGACCACACAAAGTGAGCAAGATGCAGAAGATATTTCTGCTACACTATCCACCGTCAGATTCAGAGGCCAACCCAGAGTTGTACATGAACTGTACAAACAAATGACTCCTGAACAGATAAGTGCTATGATGCAAACCGAATTTCGCGGCACCCTCAAAGTAGGGAAGAATTCAACTCTACCCGGTCGTCTGGTTTTGTGGTTGATGAGAAAAGTAGACCCTGATGCAAAAACACTAACACTGGGTAAGGATGATAAGAAGGTAGTAATTGACTTGAAGAAGGTTGCACCAAAGGTATTTTTGCTACGGAACAAAGGGAAAACAGTTCTAGTAGATCCTTTCGCTGGAGGAAGAAAAGGTGGCTAGAGCCAAGATATAGGCTCGGAGAGTCCGGGAAAGAATGGTAAAAAGTCTAAAATGGTGCTGCAGGACTACCTAAGGAAGATGAAAACATGTACAAACTCGAGGAAGGCCACCTACAGAATCTATAAGTATGCGATATTTTCTAGCCTCTTGGCCCCAACTCTTCATTAAATGTAGAACGAAGGTTAAAAAATATGCTGAGAAAGGCTGAGGACTGGAACTGGTCAGACTTTATTGTCGATTATTTGGTGAAAAGCATCTCAGAGGTTCTTTCGGGGGAATCAAGCTAGTTGGTTGGCTGCCCACTTCTCCTAGTGGTAAGTAATCTTGAAGTCATTCATGTTTACGTGGTTTTTACTTGAAAAATTTGTTCAACTTACATACATTTTTACATGTTTCCGTACAGGTTATATTTCTTGATATGATAAGCGATGAGGAACTTGACAAACTTGGCATACGTGAAGGTTTCCCGCGGGTGCAACAGCTGACAGATAAGCATTTGGACTGGCTAATGAAGCAAGATTTTGACAGTCTAAATGTAAGTGTTTACTATGCATACTCAAGCATATACTTAGTACATGCAGCTTGTTAAAATGGCCCTTCATACGTGATGGTTTCCCGCGGGTGCAGCATCTGACAGATAAGCATTTGGACTGGCTAATGAAGCAAGATTTTGACAGTCTAAATGTGAGTGTTTACTAAGCATACTCAAGCATATACTTAATACATGCAGCTTGTTAAAATGGCCCTTCATACGTGCATATGTTAAAATGCTCGATTTTTGCAGATCAAGGATCTCTCTA
Source organism: Elymus sibiricus (assembly GCA_039707655.1). NCBI lineage: Eukaryota > Viridiplantae > Streptophyta > Magnoliopsida > Poales > Poaceae > Elymus > Elymus sibiricus. The sequence continues at coordinate 395,000,400 of CM077674.1, forward strand.
AAAGGGTGTACAGCAAGGATGCTCCTTTCAACATGGAAAAAGAAACAGAGGGTGATGGTGGTGAAGAGCATGTTATTTTTTATGATGATGATGATGATGAAATGGATGATGGTGACTCTAGCGAAGAGGATGACAAAGAGGCTCTCTTGAGTGACCTAGTAAGACAAATATGAAAAGAATTATAACACATAAATACTAGTAATATTCATCGCTTAGTTTCCAACATGTAATATTTTTTACTTGTTCAGGCAGCGCAGTCTAATCGCTTGATGATAGAAAAACTGAAAGAAACACTAGATTCCATACCTGTGAAGGACACTGTTGTAGAAGATCTTAAGACAAGAATAACGAAGCTGGATGTCGAATTTTGTGCCAAGTTGAACAATGCACCCGGCATGCCTTCGGATAGCAATGAAAAGGATGGTATTCACAAGATTCTACAGGATTGGAGTTCCGCCCATCTTGAAGTAGCGACATCATATGTTCAGTCCCACAACGCTAATCTGCTAGGTCTTTGTTACATGCTTTACTGCGGCGAACAAGTCAGCTTCCGAATCAAATATCAGAAACATGTCATGCATTGCTTGCTTGTTACAGTCTGTTAAAAGCAGCACAGTGGGGTAAAAATCAAACTGAATTTGGTGGATTAGCAGATTGCAGGGCAAACACCTCCAGAACGCTTGGTATTCAGCTAAAGCCAATTCAACTGAGTGGAGTAGGGAGGCCGCGAAACGACCAACACTGCCACAATGGCGCTAACGGCGCGGGGTAGGGTGGCCGCCGGAAGCCAGCCCTCGGAGGCGGCGGTGCCACAAGCTCAGCAGACACGGCCCTCCGTGTCGCCAACAAGTCGCCCCCGCATCTGCCCGGCAACTACTGAACCACCAAATCTGGGCCCGGATTTGTTGCCCCAGGGAGTGTGCCCTCAGCCTCGCCGGAGATGATGATGGCGGGCACCGCGTGCAGAAGATGAGGCCCTGCCCAAGCCAGATGGGGCCCGTACGGGCCTAGATTTGGGTTGCAAGGCCCAGCCACTGCAGCGCCCACCGCTGCCCGCCGCCGTCCATAAGAATCTCCGCACCAGATGCCTCCGTCGCCACCACTGTCAGGCTGCCGTCGCCGTGCTCGCCTCCGCGCCAGATCGAGATCCCACCGCCGTTTTCATCCAAACCTCTACTCATACGGGCAATATCCAAACCTCTACTCAATTCTAGTCACTAATCCAGTTACACCTCTATTCGGAAAGACTGAGAAACGATCAATGGGGAACAGGAAACACAGGGACAATGTTTACCCAGGTTCGGGCCCTCGCTAAGAGGTAAAACCCTACGTCTTGCATGATTATACATAAATAAAATAGGAACCAGATAAAATCGTATATCGAAACGACTTATGGCATCACCGGAGGGATCGGAACCACATTCGTAGGCCGACAATTTTTCTGGATAGGTCGAACTATTGGAAGCAAATGGAAAAGAACACCGAGTGGAATCAAAGAAACCAGCGGACTGATCACTAAATAGATAAAAATAGGTGCAAATTCCGACATCACCAAAGTCCACTTCGTTCTCTCGCTCTCCTCGCGGAGCGGGGTACCGAAAAAAAGACGCTCAGATGTGGATTCAAACTACTGAAGGATTTCAAGGGCAATGCCCCTTGCTCTTCCCACTGAAACAAGAAAAAAAAGATTTGCAGTCCAGCAAGAAAATGGATGCGCTAACGCGCAACGGCTTTCGCGCTAGTTGGTCAATCTGTTGCTTGTTTTGCTCTAACCAGCTAAGCTACCAGAACCACTTGCCTAAAGTCTCTTTTCTTCATCTATGAGCATCCTACCTGCAGTGGAGGAGCTTGCTCAAGAACCGAGAGCCGGCCAGGGACTGGACGGCCCTCGTTCGGGAAGGTCTTCTTCGCTATAGATGCCACCAAGAACAAGAAAGGGGCGCTCCGCTCCTAGTCACTAAGCAGCTATTCTGTCCGACGGCGGACTCCATCAATCTGAGGTTCGCCCGCCCGTTCTACTTCCGTGCCGGAGGAAATGGGATTCGAACCCATGATACAATCTTCTTTTATGTTTGTTTAGCAAACCAATGCCTTAAGCCACTCAGCCATACCTCCATGTTGTTGATCGAAATTGGATGTGCCGGGTTGGTTGCCCGAAGATCCACTGCGTAAGCCGTAGCGCGCGTACTCTTCTTTACTGAGCGAGAAAGACTCTATCCAGATCTATGGATCTCCCCAGCGTCCAAGCGAGACCCCATCCAAACCAAATCCGCCACTCGTTGGGCGAGGCCTTGCTTTCTACACAGACATCTTTCTCTTCCTATGGTCCCTACCCTAAACAGGACAAGACAGTGCATAACTTCTTTTTCTTTTTAAGAAAAAGATGTCTGTGTAGCCAGCAAATTTGGAGGGAGGATTTGACACATGGAACCAGATTTGCAGGCACCTAATTTGATTAACATAACAGGCAATTAAAACCATCTTATTCTTAGATCCTCCCTAATCACAGCCACAAAAGCCTCCAACGAGTGAGCCACATAGATAGTAGAATCTGCTCATGCTCATGCTTAGATCGGAAAGAGAGAAAGAACAAAAACATCTTATTCTTCACTGCCAATAACTATGCAGAAGTAGAAGAGAAGATGAAGGGGAGGAGGGATTCATACCTGTGCTGCAGTCCGTCACCATGGCCCGAGATGGCTGGGCGTGGTCGTATGGCTGCTGGTCTTCACTGCACATGGCGCTTCTGGTGCTGGCCAAGAGGGGTCTTCATGGTGCTTGGGCTGCTGTGTGCGTGCACGTTATAAGTGTTATAAATATGGTAGAAACGGAAATAATAGTGTTCTTCTCAATAAACTTAAAGAATGATTTGTAAAACTCAAACCTAACAAACTAATTACTATGTGACAAGACCGAGGGCGGGAATTTTTTTCAATGTTCAAACCGAGTAAACAAACATATGCATTGGCTAAATATTACAAAGAAAGTACTCATCAGGCATCCAAGTTTAACCATATCAAGCATAGTACTGGATCCGAAATTCAGGCACTACTTGAAGCATCATTACGTCACAAATTCAAATAGAACAGTCCCTATAATTCTATCATCAGTGTTGTTAGAAAACACAGATTCCACAAACAAATGATCTCTCATAAGATATATTTTTTTTCAATTAGCCTACTGTTTAGCGTCATGTAAGTCAATTTGCAAGAGCTAAAAACGACAGCCATAGAAAGACATCGCTAGAAAGCAAAGTTCAAACCGAATAACAACGCTATATCATACCGTGGCTAAAAAACATTACAAAAAAAGAAGTCGAGATTTATGTTGAAAGAGTGTTAGTAGATGAATTTTGTCATTGCAGCACTAAAATATTGGCAATACAAATTCGCATGACCTTAGTATATACTAGTATGTACAGTGCAGCACAGCTAGCTACTTCTCTGACTAGAACCAAGTGATTAGCACTAGTCTCGTATCTACTAGGTAACTAGGTTCAGTCTAGCTCCAAACTACCTGAATCTGAATTCTAGTGGCTGCTAGTGGTGGTGCTGCACCATGAACAAGTGAAGTAAGAATGGTTGAACAAAAAAAGTGCATACTCATTCGTACAGTAAACCAAACATCCAAAAGGGATGGATTGATGCTGCAGTTTTAGTCAAATTAAGTTTAACCATTCAGTTTTACTTGCAGTTCATATGCATGTACAGTTGCAAGTTTAATCCAACTCAGATCTGGGGGCAGGGGGTAGCTCACTTGAACAAAAGGAGGGGAGTAGGAGGGTGGCGCTGGAGATGCTCCTCTGGCCTGGCCGCGTGAGGAGAGTCAGCTCGTCCATGCACGCGCTGAACATATGGAGCAGCTTCTCCATGGCCTTCCTGCACACAAGCAGAGATGAAATGAGACATGGTCAGAGTGGAACCTCAGCAGCAAAGTGAAACAAATGCTACAATGCAACATGGTCCGCTTTCCCCGAAATAAGTGGATTAGATTAATGCAAGAAATTGAGACAGATTGCACAAATTTTTGCGTCACAGCTCCTGTCAGGTTTATTTATACAAATGGATATAATTATTTTCTTATTTACACAAATGGAGTTGTTTATCTGACATGTTACCTGAAGTGCATGATAATTGCAGATGTATGCTTTGGACAAATATACGAGATAGGTTTTTTACTTTACTGGTATATATATGACAGATGATGTCCCCATGTCGGAGTAACAAATTTTGTGTTGTAACTGATGACGTAAAACAACAAGAAGAGCAGATGGATTAAGGCCCGCAACATGAAATTCAAGCATGATACTGTCAAGTCACTCAAACTATTACCATGTCATAGTAATGGAGCCCTTTCTACACTAGACGTACGTCTGCAATTAGGACAATGAACCTAGGGCAGTATAAATGCCTAGCTCACTCACTGGTTAATACAAGCATGCATGTCTTGAGTTGACTGATGGGATACACACATACACAGTTTCCGTCATGGCATCCAAAAGGAAGATACAAACTGTAGAAACCAAAACGTAGATACAAAGTGCAGGTGAATACAGTAGTATATTCCATGAGTCACGCCCAGGCGCATCAGATCTGGGGGTGGGAGGTGAAGAGTGATGGATGTCGGCCTGCTCGTCTGGCCGGTCTACCTGCACCGCACCGCACCTACAGAGACAAGCAAAGCAGATGAGATGAGATGAGATTCGCTCAAGCTCTTCCACTAACCTACACGAACACACCACCACAGAAAGAAAAACACAGATGGGCACACATCACACCAGCAGTTGTAGCAGGAACACAAACAAACAAACCCTAAGCAGAAGTCGAGTGGCTGGTTCCTGCGGAGCGGAGAAAATACAGCACAAAATCAGCGAGCGAGGCGGACCGAAATCGACGAGGCTCACTGGTGGGGAAGGAGTCGGCCTTGGATTTGGCCGCCTTGCTGCCTTGCCTTGATGGCTGGTTCCTGCGGAGCGGAGAAAACAAAACACACATAAAAATCAGCGAGAGGAAAAGCATGGGCCGGATCAGCGCGAGGCGGACCAGAATCGGGCGAAACGGCGGCGAATCGAGGCGAATCTGCTCCTCCGTCGTGGATCCATGGAGAAGAAGCGCGGATCCGTGGAGCATGCACGCACGCACTCACTCTGCTCCTCCGTCTAGGCGCGGATCCGTGGAGAAGAAGCACGGGGTGTGGGGGATCCATCAGTGGGTGGCCCTTCTTCTCCTCCTCCGTGAGGATCCATCAGGGAGTGCATGGGCGGGCGCGAACCCTAGCCCTAACAGAGAAGGAGGGAGGAGGGATCTGGGGCCATGGCGGGTGGGAGAGGGAGAGGAGAGGAGTGGTCGCGTCGCGTCGCGTCCAGTGCAGGAGCGCCGGTCGGAGTAAAGTGAGCGAGGGGGCGGTCGCGTCCAGTCCAAGAGCGCCGGTTGGGAGTGGGTCGCGTTGTCGAGTTAGGAGTTGGAGGAGCGCCTCTTGTTTATTTATTTTTTTAGCATTAGCAAAAGCAAAAGCAAAACTGACCAGCATTTTTGTTGGTGATTTTTATATATCTTTACTATTAAAGGAGAATCTTCCGTCATCGTCGTTGTGATGGTTCGACCTCCTCCCCACGCACGACAACCATCGACAAAAAAAACTCGCTGCGCGTCTGGAGAGGGCCACGATCGCATGCACCATCCTCCCGTCCCTCCTCCATTCACCACGCAAAGAAAAAAAAGAGCAGCGCTAAAATAGCCTCCACGAGCTATCTTTGTAAACGAACCCACCCACGCACGCACGATCCCCTCCAACTGACTGTCATGGTCGCCGTGACCCCCTTCCTCCGCCCTCTCTCCCCTTTCATGTGGTTGGTCCCCCACCCCCACCCATGATGCGTCCGGAGGAGATGGTGGAGAAAGAGAGGGAGGAAGAGTAGGTACAGGGCGGCGGCGGCGGGAATCCGACCTTCTCAAGCTGGGCATCCACGAGCGCCTCAACACGCTCCAATCCGTGTAGGTCGGCAACGTCGAGCGCCTCATGGCTGTCGCGCCCGCCGCGCCCTAGGGCGTGAGCAAGCACGATCCCGATCTCGGCGTGGCACCGGTCGTCTTTGGGCATCACGGACATCGTGCCAATGACGACGACGCCGAGGAAGACGCCGCCCACGAAGACAGGCCGTAGGTGTTACCTGACCTAGCTTCTCATATGAATTCATCTCTTTTCTTTCTGTTTCCAGGTTGTGTTTATCCGTGAAAGTAGAGGGTTGATTTTATGACCTTGGTAGTGGTGCCTGTTTCAGATTCTTATAACATCCTAAAAGCAGCATCAACCTGGACTGGATGTGCATCTCTCTAATTTACGAGGTATACAAAATTGGCATCTCGATGGTTCGTGATTCCATGGAGTAGTATATAACTGGTCGTTTTATAAATTTATTTATTCACTCCACCCTTACAGATCATAACCTACTCCGTATGGATGCCACATATCATCCTGGACAACTGTTGTCGGGAAGCAGCTGCATACCGCCACGCCGTCCTAGCTTTACATGCATGCTGGTTATGCAAATCCCCATCTGCTTCCTATGTTACGAGTCATTGTTTTGGCGCCCTGAAGTATATAATAAGCTTCCTCTCTAATTAGTACAAGAAGTCAGTTCGATCAGTTCATAGTGGGGCTATGGTATGTCAAGATCTTTCCAGGAACAACAAAGATGTTGCAGCGATCGGGGGCTACCGGTGAATGATATAACTACAGGGAGTAGAGATGGTGTCAATGGTTTCATCTACGATCTATAAGTTGTCAGGGCATTATAAGTAATCTAATATTTTAGACTCTAAAATGTATTTTTGTTTTTCATGCTAATTTCAACTTCTCTGTTAAATATGGATCGATAGATGCCTAGCTGAACTAGCTTATGTTAGGCTACACGTGCATTACATATGTTTGATACTAATGAAACCAGAGTTCAGTTGATTTGATAATCCTTGGCTGCCAATCCCTGACAAATTTTTTGTTGTTGTTGAGAAAATGAACTTAATACTACTTGCCTTACAACTACACTTTGGTTTGTACACTTCATGTACAACTCAAAGTGACTAAACTCTTCTTTGCTTCTTTTTCCTTGTTCATCTTTCATTCACAGCGAGTCTGAGATTAAGTGACTCTTTCCGGGGCAGTCGCTACCACAATTCATCTAAAAGAAGCTAACATTACCTGATCAAACTTCCGAGCTTGCTTGTCCAGAATTAGATTATATAAGTATGCTAGGGACATAATTTTCCTTCTGAAAGGGACATGCTCATCATGAAAGCAACAAATTATATAGGCATAGGCGCCTGGTAAATATTATTCTCTATGTACGACTTCTTTCTTTTTAGAAGCAGTTGAGATGTTGTAGTCAGACTAATGCATTGCATGTTTTGTGGGTTTTAACCAGAGGCAAAGGCACTTTACTGAAACTACCATACTTGTAAATAATGTTTGTTTCTCTCCTTTGAATACTTCCCTTTCTTCTGGCTATTGTTTTTTGTTCTTCTGCAACCAGCTTTGGGAGTGAAATGAGATAATACAGAGTATGTGCTCTATCGATTCATGTAATTTTTGTTCTTTATCTGTTGCCTAATTCATGTAATTTGTTACTGATGGTTTGGGTACAAAAAAAGTCTACTGCACGGTGTCTTGAAAAGGTAGTTATGAAATAGTTTTTATGCGGTTTTTGGCTCGAGGGCGTCAGGGAGGGCTTTCTGGGTAGGGTTTCACAATGGGAGGTCATATATGGAGACCTATTTTGAGGAAACTTTGTGAACGCAATTTGTTACTGATGGTTTGGTTACAAAAAAAGTCTACTGCACGGTGTCTTCAAAAGGTAGTTATGAAAGAGTTTTTCTGCGGTCTTTGGCTCGAGGGCGTCAGGGAGGGCTTTCTGGGCAGGGTTTCACAATGGGAGGTCATATATGGAGACCTATTTTGAGGAAACTTTGTGAACGCAATTTGTTACTGATGGTTTGGGTACAAAAAAAGTCTACTGCACGGTGGCTTGAAAAGGAAGTTATGAAAGAGTTTTTATGCGGTCTTTGGCTCGAGGGCGTTAGGGAGGGCTTTCTGGGCAAGGTTTCACAATGGGAGGTCATATATGGAGACCTATTTTGAGGAAACTTTGTGAATGCAATTTGTTACTGATGGTTTGGGTACAAAAAAAGTCTACTGCACGGTGGCTTGAAAAGGTAGTTATGAAAGAGTTTTTATGCGGTCCTTAGCTCGAGGGCATCAGGAAGGGCTTTCTGGGCAGGGTTTCACAATGGGAGGTCATATATGGAGACCTATTTTGAGAAAACTTTGTGAACGCAATTTGTTACTGATGGTTTGGGTACAAAAAAAGTCTACTGCACGGTGGCTTGAAAAGATAGTTATGAAAGAATTTTTATGCGGTCTTTGGCTCGAGGGCGTCAGGGAGGGCTTTCTGGGCAGGGTTTCACAATGGGAGGTCATACATGGAGACCTATTTTGAGGAAACTTTGTGAACGCAATTTGTTACTGATGGTTTGGGTACAAAAAAAGTCTACTGCACGGTGGCTTGAAAAGGTATTTATGAAAGAGTTTTTATGCGGTCTTTGGCTCGAGGGCGTCAGGGAGGGCTTTCTGAGCAGGGTTTCACAATGGGAGGTCATACATGGAAACCTATTTTGAGGAAACTTTGTGAACGCAATTTGTTACTGATGGTTTGGGTACAAAAAAAAGTCTACTGCACGGTGGCTTGAAAAGGTAGTTATGAAAGAGTTTTTATGCGGTCTTTGGCTCGAGGGCGTCATGGAGGGCTTTTCGGGCAGGGTTTCACAATGGGAGGTCATATATGGAGACCTATTTTGAGGAAACTTTGTGAACGCAATTTGTTACTGATAGTTTGGGTACAAAAAAAGTTTACTGCACGGTGGCTTGAAAAGGTAGTTATGAAAGAGTTTTTATGCGGTTTTTGGCTCGAAGGCGTCAGGGAGGGCTTTCTGGGCAGGGTTTCAGAATGGGAGGTCATATATGGAGACCTATTTTGAGGAAACTTTGTGAACACAATTTGTTACTGATGGTTTGGGTACAAAAAAGGTCTACTGCACGATGGCTTGAAAAGGTAGTTATGAAAGAGTTTTTATGCGGTCTTTGGCTCGAGGGCGTCAGGGAGGGCTTTCTGGGCAGGGTTTCACAATGGGAGGTCATATATGGAGACCTATTTTGAGGAAACTTAATGTGCCAAGATTTACCGTTAGGATGTTTAAATTGCTTGTTTGGTGTGTGCGGTGCAAAAACAGAAATTTTTGCTGTAGTGCAGGAATTTACAGTTTTTTACTGGAATGTGGAAAAATTCTGTAACTTTTACAAAGTACTGCTATGCAATTTTTTATTTTTTCCTAATTTTTCAGAATTTTTGGAATTACAGAAGTATGGTCAATGTTCAGATTACTACAGACTGTTCTGTTTTTGATGCATTGTTTTGCTTGTTTTGATGAAACTATGGATTGTATCGGAAGGTATAAGCCATGGAGAGGTTAGAATACAGTAGGTATAATGCAAAAATAAAATATTAATGGGTTTGCAACAGTACTTAAAGTAGTGATTTGCTTTATTATACTAACGGATCTCACGAAGGTTTTGTTAAGTTTTGTGTGGATGAAGTGTTCGAAGATCGAGGAGGTATTGATATGAGAAGAATGAGGAGAGGCAAGAGCTCAAGCTTGGGGATGCCCATGGCACCCCAAGTAAATATTCAAGGAGACTCAAGCGTCTAAGCATGGGGATGCCCCGGAAGGCATCCCATCTTTATTCAACAATTATCGCTATGTTTCGGTTTTTGTTTTGTTCACATGATATGTGTAAATTATTGGAGCGTCTTTTGTGTTTATTTTTTCCTTTTCTTTTATGCACCATGCTGGTATGAGATAGTCCTTGGTTGATTTATAGAATGCTCTTTGCACTTCACTTATATCTTTTGAGTATGGCTTTATAGAATGCTTCATGTGCTTCACTTATATCATTTGAAGTTTGGATGCCTGTTTCTCTTCATATAGAAAACCATTATTTGTAGAATGCTCTTTTGCTTCACTTATATTTGTTAGAGCATGGTATTTTTAGAAAGAATTAAACTCTCTTGCTTCACTTATATCTATTTAGAGAGTCAACAGGAATTGGTCATTCACATGGTTAGTCAGAAAATCCTACATAAAACTTGTAGATCATTGAATATGATATGTTTGATTCCTAGCAATAGTTTTGTGATATGGAGATGATAATATGTGAGTTATGCTAGTGAGTAATTGTGATTTAGTAAGAATATTGGTGTTAAGGTTTCTGATTCCCTATGCATGCACATAAAGTCAATAGTTATGCAACGAAGTTATATCCCACTTATGGTGCATTATTCATTGTTAGTTATTCTCAATGCATGCTTATGACCGTTTTCGTTTTCTGGTTGGTTGCTTCTCAATCTATTTGCTAGCCTTCATTTGTACTAAGCGGGAATACTGCTTGTGCATCCAAACTCCTTAAACCCAAGTTGTGCCAAATGAGTCTACTATATCTACCTATATGCGGTATTTCAATGCCGTTCCAAGTAAATTTGCATGTGCCAACTCTAAAATTTTCAAAATAATTTTCCATTTTGTGTGCCCATACCGCTCATGAAGCGGCAGGGAGTGACCATTATTTTCCATGCTAGGTGTGTTATTCTCACGATGAGTGTTTATTCACTTGTCATTGCACGAGAGAGTGGCTGGTAATAGGGATGCCCAGTCCCACAATGAAATCAAAAATTAATAACAACAAAATTGCTTGGAAAGTGTTTGTATGGAGGGCACCCGTGGATACGGCTAGCCATGGATTGTGAAAGAATGGTGGAAAGGAAATAAACTTTACTTTCTGTTTGGTAACCGCCTATAATGTGTCTAGCATGGAAGATATTGGGAACTCTCGGTCGTTTTCGTTGACAGGAAAAGCATGCCTCTCAAAATAATTTTATCTCTCTAATTTAAGTTTTGAGCTCTGGCACCTCTGCAAATCTCTGCTACCCTCTGCGAAGAGCCTATCTATTTTACTTTTATGCATTTTTTATTTTATTGAGTCTCCATCTTCTCTTATAAAGCACCAACTGGACAACACTATTGTCATACTTGTGCATTGGTTGTAGTTAATGCTGAGTGTGTTTCATGAATGGATCAATGACTGAGCATAATGGGCTAGGGATAACTTTCTTTAGCGTTGATATTTTGAAAGACATGGTTGTTTGTTAGTATGCTTGAGTATTGATGTCTTTATATCAAATTATATACTATTGCTTTGAATCACTCGTGTCTTAATATTCATGCCATGATTAAACTATATTGTCAAGATTATGCTAGGTGGCATTCCACATCAAAAATTATCTTTTTTATCATTTACCTACTCGAGGACGAGCAGGAATTAAGCTTGGGGATGCTGATATGTCTCCGTCGTATCTATAATTTTTGATTGTTTCATGCCAATATTCTACCACTTTCACATATTTTTGGCAACATTTTATATTATTTTTGGGACTAACATATTGATCCAGTGCCCAGTGCCAGTTCCTGTTTGTTGCATGTTTTTTGTTTTGCAGAATATCCATATCAAATGAAGTCCAAATGCAATAAAATTTTATGGAGAATTATTTTGGAATATATGTGATTTTTGGGAGGTGGAATCAATGCAAGGCGGTGCTCGTGGGCCCCACGAGGCACCAGGGCGCGCCAGGGGGGCCCAGCGCGCCGTGGTGCCTCGTGAGGCCCTTGTAGGTCGGTTGGTGCCCTTCTTCGGCCGCAAGGAAGCTAATATCTGGATAAAAATGTGTTAAAATTTCAGCACAGTCGGAGCTACGGATCTCCGGGAATTTAAGAAACGGTGAAAGGCCAGAAAACAGGAATGCGAAACAGAAGAGAACAGAGAGAGAGAGAGATCCAATCTCGGAGGGGCTCCTGCCCCTCTGCCGCCATGGCAGCCATGGACTAGAGGGGAAACTCTCCTCCCATCTAGGGGGGAGGCCAAGGAAGAAGAAGGAGGGGGGCTCTCTCCCCTTCTCTTCCGGTGGTGCTGGAGCGCCGCCGGGGGCAATCATCATGACGACGATCTACACCAACAACTTCGCCGCCATCAACACCAACTCTCTCCCCCTCTATGCAGTGGTGTAACTTCTCTTTTCCCGCGGTAATTCTCTACTTAAACATGGTGCTTAATGCTACATATTATTATCCAATGATTTGTGGCCATCCTATGATGTTTGAGTAGATTTCTTTTGTCCTATGGATTGATTGATGATCGTGATTGGTTTGAGTTGTATGTTTTATTTTGGTGCTGTCCTATGGTGCCCTCCGTGTCGCGCAAGTGTGAGGGATTCCCACTGTAGGGTTTGCAATATGTTCATAATTCTCTTATAGTGGGCGGCTAGAGTAACAGAAGCTTACACCCGAGTAAGGGGGTTGTTGCGTATGGGAGTGACGGTGTCCTGGATTAGGGGGTGCTAACCTGGCCGGCCTGTGTCCTCGGTTGGGCCGATGTGCCCTCGTGCAGGATCAAGATGGACTCCGGAGGCCGCACACGGGACACGTGATCGAGGCTGTCTCTAGCGAAGACTTGTAGTAAACTTCAAGATTTGTCCAGCCGCCTTACTCCTAGATACCGACCTTGTAGCCCTAGATACCCTCCCAGGCGTGTATATAAGCCATAGGGTTTAGCCCGTAGGGGGGATCAACGCAATATCACTCACCTAGCCCCAGAAGTTAGACACATATTACGATCTCGAGGTAGATGAACTCTGTACTTGATACATCTCCACTAATATAAACAGAAGCAGGACGTAGGGTTTTACCTCCATCAAGAGGGCCCGAACCTGGGTAAACATCGTCTCCCTCGTCTCTGTTACCACCAATCGAAGATCCACAGCTCGGGACCCCCTACCCCGAGGTCTGCCTGTTTTTACACCGACACTGGTGCTTTCATTGAGAGTTCCGCTGCGTGATCACCAGAAGGATTGATGGCTCACCTACAGATCAACTGCGCCAACGGCCACGGGGACGTTTATGACGCCGGCTAGCTTTTCGTCTTCCGCAGCATTGTATTTTGCGCTGACTCGACTGGTCATCTGACCTTTGTCGAGAACTATGCCCCAGGTCGGATCGTGACCTTCGGTGGCCTTGAGTACACTGCGGATTCCCGTGGCGAACTCATCCTATCGGGATGTACTCCCGGCCGGATCGAGAGCTCGGCCGGTTCTGGAGGCTCTACTCCGGAACCAAACTCTGTCATGGCGCCTCTTGAGACCCCTGACGCCGCCGCTCCGGCCAGTCTCTCCCCGATCGCCAGTCCGGAGATAGATCCGGCTCTCACTCTTGAAATTGCGCCGGTACCAGAATTGATTTCGGCGCAGAACTCGGAATTATGTTTTGATTCCCTTCGCTCTGAAAACGCATCCGGTTACATGCCGGGTGTACTTCGAATTATCCCTGCCTATGGCACATCCATGAATCCCGAAGAGCTATCTCACCTAGATGAGATGCTTGACCGCATCCGGAGCATGTCCATCTCGGACAGCAAGACTTCAGTTTACAATCAGATCGGACTTAAAGCTGACGATAGGGAAATTTACATCCCACCCACCACCCACCTTGTCACCATGATCGATGATTTAACCGAGGTGCTGGACTACGGCGAACCCTCAGACATGGAGGAAGATGCTGATGGCCCCATCGAGAACACCTTGCCCCCGGTAAACGCGGGCAGGTGGACCGCCATGTCCACCTACGATGTTTACATGGTGGACACCCCCAAATCCCCTCCAAGACGTTGGCGAAGGCGCCGAAGGGGCAATAACGGGGAACCCAGTGGCAACGACGCGACAGCCAATAATGGTGACGCAGAGGGCAGCGATGCCGATAACCACGAGGAGGACGTTCAAGCCTCCCTAGTAAGGAACGGCACACCAGACCGACCTCTTAGGGACTCAGATCCCGATGACCTCTTCGAAGGGGCCGACGACAACTACATGCCAGAATCCGAGGAGGACGAGAGCCTCGGCACCGAGGACTACATCGTCCCTGAAGACCCTTTTGAACAAGAGCGCTTCCGGCGACGCCTCGTTGCGGCAGCCCAGAGTTTAAAGCGCAAACAGCAGCAGCTGCAGGCCAACACCGATGCGCTAAATGAAAAGTGGATAGAAGTACTCTCTGCCGAGCAAGACATGGAGAACCCATGCCATAGTGCACCGAAATCATACCCACATAGGCGTCTGTTACCGAAGTTCGACGAGGAGCTCGCTGACGACCTCGATCGGCCCCCTAGAGGCCGGGACAGGCCAAGATGAGAAAACCCCGGTGAACGGCCACCTCCACGCTGTCATGGCAAAGACCCCGTAGACTACCTAGACCGTCATGACGCTAGACGTCGTATTGAGGAAAAAAGGGCTCTCCCTCGGTCCATCTACGGATCAAGGGGACGTGCGCCCGTTGGGCCTGACGGCTACGATGCCTGGGTGGACAGGAATGGCCGTGCCCGAGATCAAGCCTACTCACGGCTTTCCCCCGACCTTCGACGAGATGCTCCTCGATCCCGAGGTCTGGCTCACCCAATCTGCTTTACAGACAGGGTGATGGAACATCAATTCCCGGAAGGGTTTAAACCCATCAACATAGAATCATACGATGGTACCACGGACCTAGCAGTTTGGATCGAAGATTTCCTCCTGCATATACACATGGGCAATGGAGATGATCTCCACGCCATCAAATATCTGTCGCTCAAACTAAAGGGGCCAGCGAGGGACTGGCTTGACAGTCTCCCTCCTCACTCTATCGGCAGCTGGGAGGCCCTAGAAGACGCTTTTCGCGCAAACCTCCAGGGCACATATGTCCAACCTCCGGACGCTGATGACCTCAGCCGTGTCACCCAGCAGCCAGGCGAATCAGCCCGGAAATTCTGGAACAGGTTCCTCACCAAGAAGAACCAGATCATAGACTACTTCGAAGCCGAGGCCATCGTCGCATTTAAAAACAATATCCGAGATGAATGGTTGGCTCGACAACTCAGCCAGGATAAGCCGAGGACTATGGCAGCCCTGACCTCACTGATGACTCGCTTTTGCGCGGGAGAAGATAGCTGGCTTGCCCGAAGTAGTCATAACGGCAAGGCAAGCACCTCGGAAACTCGCGACGCCAATGAAAAAACAAAGCGCAACAAAAATAAGCGCAGGTATAAAAATGGCAGAAGCGAAACTGAAGACGCCGCGGTCAACGCAGGATTCACCGGACCTAAATCCGGGCAGAAAAGAAAACACTTTAAAGGGAACAAAGACGGACCTAGCCAATTTGATAGGCTCCTGGACCGCCCATGTGGGATTCATGGTACTCAGGAAAAACCAGCAACCCACACCAATAGGAATTGCTGGGTCTTTAAACAAGCCGGCAAGATAGCGGCAGAGGGTCAGAATAAAACCCAACACCGCAGGGACGACGAGGATGAACCTCGGCAGCCCAATAATGGAGGCCAAAAGAACTTTACTAACGAGGTAACAGAGGTCAACATGATCTATGTCACCCACATCCCTAAAAGGGAGAGGAAGCGAGTGCTTTGGGACGTATACGCGCTGGAGCCAGTCACCCCGAAGTATAACCCATGGTCGGCTTACCCGATCACGTTTGACAAGCACAATCATCCGACCAGCATCAGGCACGGCGGATCGGCGGCACTCGTCCTGGACCCTATGAAAGGACCACGATGTCGCCTAGAGGGGGGGTGAATAGGCGTTTTAAAATCTTTTACGGATTTGGTTATATCCTAATGCGGAAATAAACTAAGCGGATACTTTTCAAGCACAAATCCTAAATATACTAGGCTCACTAAGTGCACCAATAACTTAGGATAAACAATATGAGAACAACGAGGATATGAGTAAGCACAAGTAAGTCACACAAACTTACTCAATGTATATCATGAGATATGGGAATGAATAATACACACAACCACAAGTAAGCAATACAAGCTTACACAAATTGTATCACAATATATGGAATTGAATGATACAAGCAAACTCAAGTAAGCACTACAAGCTTACACAAGTTATGTCAAAAGATATGGAAATGAATATTACAAGCTAGCAATTCACACTAAGCACAAGATAGGACAATAGTAGGAAGTATGAATTGCAGACTATAAAGTGTTGGCCTAAATAATCTCTATGATATGGTAACCAACACAATATAATGAGGACAACAAGGATACTAACAAGCACAAGTAAGTTACACAAACTTACTTGAGCAATATCACAATATATGGGAGTGTATGACACAAGTTAGCAATTCACACTAATCACAAGATATATCAATAGTAGCAAGTATGAATTGCGAATATAAAGTGTAGGCCTAAATAATCTCTTCAAGGGAATGGCCAACACAATATAATGAGGACAACAAGATATAGTGAATGCATGGTCAAGTGACCAAAGTAAACCACAAGTAAGGAGTTAGGGTTAGGGATAACCAAAGTCACGGAGACGAGGATGTATCCCGATGTTCACTTCCTTGGAGGGAAGCTAGTCACCGTTAGAGAGGTGGATGTTACCACGAAGGCACACCAACGCCACGAAGGCTCACCCTATTCTCCTTGAGATATCACCACGAAGGCGATTCCCAACCACTAGTGGTAGACCTTGAGGTGGCCTCCAAACCTTCACAAACTTTCCGGGGGACAAATCACAAGTTGATTCCTCACCGGAGCACTCCTACCGCCTAGGAGTCTCCAAGCTCCAAGAGTAACAAGAACAAAGGGGAAATGCCCAAGACTTGCTCAAATCACGAATTCCTTTGGTCAAGAGGGGGGAGAGGGAGTGGATCTATCCTTGGGTGAAATCTCTCTCAAGAACTCTCACAAATCTCTTCGGGATCTAAGATTTGAGTTAGGAGAAAGGAGAGGGAGCTTTTCTTTATGTGTGCGACGGGATATTTGTGTTGCTCAACCCCTCCACGAAGTGGTGAAGGGGTATTTATAGTATGGGCACAAATGTGGCCGTTGGGGCAGAATTCTGCCTAGGTAAGTGTCGGACGTCCGGTGGATTACCGGACGTCCGGTGGAAAAACAAGCACCGGACGTCCGGTGGATCATCGGACGTCCGATGGCTGTAGCACGCCAATGGACGAACGCAGTATGAAATCTGCGAAACAGGTTTGTCGGACGTCTGACAATTGCCGGACATCCGGTGTCCTGGGAGGCACCGGACGTCCGGTAAGTATCGGAAATCCGACCGTTTGCTTCTGGATATAGCGCACCGGATTTCCGGACACTGTCGGACGTCCGACCATAAAGAAAACAGCAGGAACCCCAAAACTAAAACATGCACAACTTTTTCATACGGACTCCGATTTTGATGATCTTGGGCTCGTTTTGAAGCTATGGAAAAGCTCCAGGTCTTCACATAGAGAACCACCCAAGATAAACCATAATGGAGGGTGCAAAGTATGCAAATGTTAGATCATATATTTTGGGGAACCTAGTTGGCTATGGATTTTCTTTGGTATATAGGATAGGAGTGAATTGTGTATAGAAGATGTTGACTTGAGCAAATCCATCACGAACCCCTTTGATCCCCTCTTAATAGTGCGGGATCCCTATAACTCAAGAATCATAAAAGAGCTACACTACAGAGCTATCAAGAATCCATTCTTGAGTGTATATGTTTCTTCGGTGGTCATCAATCCACAACACTAACGCCAAAGGAACTAATACCTTTGACTCGAGCCTTTCACTTGAGCTTTATGTTGATGTTTCTTCTTGGCTCAAGTTGAAGGTAGGACATTGGAGAAGTCTTCATGTAGCTCCCCCATACACAATGTGGAAGCTTTGCTTTGTATTCATCTTCACTTGTCCATCATCATTACTTGATGACAACCTTTGATGAGCACCAAGCTTTATCATAAGCACCAAGCTCATGAGAATTACCTAACCCACATAACATAGACAAGACATAGTATGGGTTAGTACACAAAGTGCAATTGACACTTTCTTACCGTACCACAAGATCCTGTGTGGCACATTATTTGCACTTGTGTGTTGACCATTTGGATTTCAATCTTCGAGCTTCATCTTGGTCAACCGATATCTCTACTCCATGCTTAATCTTGACATCTTGAAGGGTATATTGAATTCTTCACTTGAATAGCTTGCTTGAGTACTTGATCAATCATGACTCAACACATGAGTCCATTATGATCATATCTTCGAGCCACTCCCTTTTAAGATCTTGATCCATTATGGCTCAAACCATATCTCTAAGCATGGCAACCCTTGAGATACTCCAATGAACTCCATTTTGATCATCTCGATGTAATTGTTGCTTCGAAGGAGTTGTCTTCCATTATTCTTCAATCATTTTCCAATGGGACTAACCTTCAAATGTATAACTCAATGCAAACATTAGTCCATAAAGATTGTCATAAATTACCAAAACCACACATGGGGACAACATGTACTTTCACCCTATCGTTGATGGTTATCATCTAACACGCGTCCTCATGGACGGAGGAAGCAGCCTTAACCTCATCTATGAGGAAACGGTTCGGAAGATGGGCATCGACTCATCTCGGATCAAGCCGAGCTCTACCACCTTTAAAGGTGTCATTCCAGGCGTCGAAGCCCGCTGTACCGGAGCGGTCACCCTCGAGGTAGTCTTCGGCTTGCCAGAGAACTTCAGAAGCGAGGAGTTAATCTTCGATATTGTCCCATTCCGAAGTGGATACCACGCGCTCCTAGGGCGCACGGCCTTTGCACGCTTTAACGCTGTCCCGCATTATGCCTACCTCAAGCTTAAGATGCCGGGACCTCACGGTGTGATCACAGTTAATGGTAACACCGAACGTTCACTTTGGACAGGGGAACAGACCATGGCTTTCGCAGCCGAGGCACAGGCGTCCGAGGAGGCAGCCTGCAGCGATAAACGCGCCGCCCGCGCTTTAAAGCGCACCCGGGCTGCACAGATCGACCTCGGCTAGGTACCCCTGCACCCGAAATAGGGATACGGGCTCCTCGCGTGCCCTCTCTGGAGTGGGCACTACGTCCCAGGGGTGCATAATTTCGCATTAAAGATTCCCTGGGCCGTCGAGGAGCCGAAAATATACTCAAACGTCGGCGCGGATCAACCAAGCAAAGACGTGGCTTAGAGCCCCTACACAGGCAAGTATCTGTAAAAGAAACAGCCAAACATGACTACGTCTATGTGGTTTTAACCACAGAGTGACTTCGACAACACCTCCCTTAGGAGAACTCGGTCAATCAAACACCTAAAGTGTATAAAAGGCCGGAAGGGCATCAAACCTTCACAAGTTCCTCACCATCAATGGTGAAGATCTGATCAACAGTTCAGAAACGCAGACGTGCGGCAGGTAGCGGCCCGGATCCTTTAAAATCCGTTAGCAATTACCCGACCTGTTTCTTTTCTTCCCTCTTTACCATTTACGTTGTACTCTTTCAGTTACTCTCGTCACAGCTGAGCATGTACACGATTGATATTATGAAATAAAGAAACTATGCCCTTTCAAGGTCTCTATTGTATTTCTTTATCAGCATAGCTCCTCTAGGACGATGAAGTTCTCCAGAAAGATGCAATTGTATAACAAAGTGCAAGGTATTCGTCGTCTCAGATTTTGGCCTTACATGCATCAGTTTGGAGCCTAGATTTTGGTCAATAGTTGGGTTGCCCGGCTCCTACGTGTACCCCTTACGTTTCCGATGAATTCGGCTAAGGGTGTAACGGGAGAACCACTGCGATTGCGCTGCCAGGTCAATTGGCATGGCGCCTCAGTGGAGAAAGCCGAAAACTGACTATCTAGGCAGGCGTAAACTGGTCTGCCATCCGGAGACCGCGTCAAGCGGTGTGACGATAGAGATCACCCGTGTCAAACAAAGGGCTTTCATTCCTAGCCGAAGTGTGCTAAGGCCTAGACCTCGGCCGATTTGGCCGAACACTTCCCACACCGAGGGCTGGTCATCAGCCCCCACAGTCAAACTCCTATGACTAAGTGAAAGATATCAAGCCATTGTAGTCCGATTGCCTAGTTCCTATAAGTCCTCGACCGCCTCCGGGCACCGAGACGTCGGCTAAGGGTCCAATGTGCCTTAAGGAACACCCTTTGTATGACCTACACTGGGACTGAAGCCGACGACTGGCCAGTATCATTTTAAACAGTCATATCGGAGGAATAATTAAAATATAAAACAACACACATGGAATTTCAAGCCATTCTCATTCAACAAAAGATAGAGTTTTTACATCGCACACTCCGGCCTTCCGAAGTATCATCTAGAAATACAGAGTGTCTTTGGGACACAGGGCTTCTGTGGTCCAAGCTCCCGCCTCTACCTCGGTGAAGAACTGCTCGGCGGTGCGCGGCTTGTCGGCAGGAGGGCCCATGGCGCATGTCTCCGCATCAACCTTGTGGAAGTGAGTCTTCACGCAAGCTATAAGGCCAAAGAGGCTCCTCGGCATGGCTTCAGCAGGCCACAGAGCAATTGACACTTTCTTACCATACCACAAGATCCTGTGTGGTACATTATTTGCACTTGTGTGTTGACAATTTGGATTTCAATCTTCGAGCTTCATCTTGGTCAACCGATATCTCTACTCCATGCTTAATCTTGACATCTTGAAGGGTATATTGAATTCTTCACTTGAATAGCTTGCTTGAGTACTTGATCAATCATGACTCAACACATGAGTCCATTATGATCATATCTTCGAGCCACTCCCTTTTAAGATCTTGATCCATTATGGCTCAAACCATATCTCTAAGCATGGCAACCCTTGAGATACTCCAATGAACTCCATTTTGATCATCTCGATGTAATTGTTGCTTCGAAGGAGTTGTCTTCCATTATTCTTCAATCATTTTCCAATGGGACTAACCTTCAAATGTATATCTCAATGCAAACATTAGTCCATAAAGATTGTCATAAATTACCAAAACCACACATGGGGACTACATGTACTTTCAATCTCCCCCATTTTGGTAGTTGATGACAATCTCAACAAGAGGGTTTATATATTAAATTTTAAAACAAGTATACAATTCATCCGAGGTTAAATTGTATACTTGAGGTGGTTTTGACAGCATCAAGTGTCACAAAGATAGTTGAGATTATCAAAACCTGTTGTACTAGCATCAAACACTACACAAGCATTTGATGATATCACACACATAATATATAGAGCAAACTCCCCCACAATATATGCATGTGTGAATGAATTTTGAATGCCATTGCATATATTGGTTGACATAAACTAGGTGAAGTTTTCTCTATATATACATTCATGCAACAAACATATATAATCAGGGTAGATAAGCATGAATGAAAACACTTAAAATACTTAAAATCTTATCTTAAACCATCTAAACTTCTCCCCCATTGGCAACAAATGCCAAAATGGGAAAAATCTAGAGGCCAATATAGTGTGAGATCCTCCTTATTGTGTGCAAATCACGAAAATGTGAGTGAAATCAAATGCACATATTAAATGATAAACAATTGGAGGAGCTCAGAATCTATAGAATGCAACCAGATACAAAGATATGAAAACAAGCGTTAGACATGTGAGGACAACATTCAAAAGATCCGAAGAACATATTTTGGACAAGATATAATGGGAATATCCAATGTGATCATCATGTCACGCATGGGTCCAAAAATACATTCAAAACACATGAGTGCGCAAGATTATATGCAAAACATACAAGCACTCACGTCACAACCTCTTACCGAAGCCACTATAAGAGTAAAAGGAAACAAACAAAGTGGTCGGCAAGGAATAAATGATATCAAGGAAAGATATGAACTTTCTCATGAATAAAAATTTCTAAGTGGCCAATAATAATCATGATATGTATCCACAGAGAGACTCGTATACACAATTTTTTTTGCAATTGATAAGAACATGATATCCACAAGTGAATCCACTATTATACAACTTGAGCCTAGTCATAATAGCAAGGCACATGGCACAAAGCACATGGCACAAATAGATCTCATTTGCACAACACAAAGTGAAGCAAGCAATCAAAAGATCCGACGAGCCAAAAGGATAAAAGAATATTATGATTTGGGCAAAGGAGTGTTCTAAGGAAAATAGAGAAGCTCCCCATGATTTGTGCACTATTTAGAATATATTTTTTGTATTTGGATACAAGTGTACAAAATAGGATCATCACTCCCCCAAAATCAATAGGAACACAAAACAATTGCAAGCAAGCATAGATAAGAAAAGAAGCCTAGCATTTGCAACAAACATATGGTTGAGCAACATGTAAATGAGGCAACCTAAGAATAGGCACAACCAAAATGATGTGTATGAGTCACGTCAAAGCACTTGAGAAGACTAATATAAGGATGAGAATTAAGCATCAACATAGTCTTGAGTAAATGAGATACAAGGTGCAAGACATATCCTTCCCACACACACGAAGTTAAGCAGGTCACACACACATCAAGCAAATGGGTTCACAAGCTCACTAATATGCAAATTTAAAAATCAAAGCTTGTGACAACCCATGGTGAAGATAGAAAATAATAGGCTTGTCAAGACAAGCATGAGGACAACAATCTTCACCAAACATGAGTGCACTAAGATGCAAAGAGGTAAGACACGCACTCATACGACAAATTTTTCCACGGAACCACTAAAGATATAACAAGAGGATGAAACGGTGGACATGAAAGAATAAGGATATCAACTAGAGATGTAACTACTCTTACGTGTATAAGATTCTAGGTAGACGACAATCATGATGATATATATCCACAAAAAAGGATGTACACATGAAATAGTTACAAAAGGAAAGAATAAGGTATCCAAACGGGAGACATAAAATATATCAATGAGATCTTTGCTTGAAAATATAGAACATGGCTTAATATTATCTTATTGTATATTAATGAACTCCAAACACACAACCATCAAAGACATCACAACTAGCAACAAGAGATCATTATTGGGATGATTTGAGAATGGAAACAAGTATCACAAGAACGAGTCAAGAAATTCATGCCATGATGCAACCTACACAAGGTTGAATGCAAGAAATGTATGCATGAAGTCAATACTTGTTACCGAGAAAGCATTGGCATGAAGTAGCAGATCAATGAGTCACCCAACTTGGCTCTAATCCCCTCATGGTGACACCACCTTCTTCATGCATAAGCCAAGCACACAATGCTTCTTCAATGTACCTAAATCACTTTTAAGTACAATATGGTCCCCAAACTTATTGGGTCCAAAGTAGTTAGCACAACTACAATACAAAGTGCAAACTCCACTTAACTATGTGCATATATATATGACTTTGAATGTCGTGCACATATTAACAATTAAGGACATGATGGAGTTGCCCTTATATATTGGATCATTTAAGCAAGGCATAAAGATATACATATATGAACATGCATGCACAAGCCAATCAAGATCCAAGGAGATACAACTTGGACAAAAGACCACATACATCATGAATACTTCCAATATCATCACAAATCATTGAAATCTACCAAATTGCATCAATGAGACAAATAAACACATGATAGCACACAAAGTTCAACATATGAACTTAAGCAAAAACCAACGAGCATAAAAGATATGCATTGCACGCATTCTCATAGGAAAATCTCACTCAAACGGGTATAATATATTGCAAGAAATGAGATAACAAACTCCCATAACTCCATACAAACCAATAAGATGAATTAGAACAAAATAGTACTTTGGGTTATCATTCGGTGTAGAAATCAAATAAGTACATGACCATCTATACTACCACAAGCATAACATGAGAGTTTAGAAATAAACACAATGCTTGGATAGCATATTATTAACATTCCAATTAGATAGATCATCATGCAAACCAACAATTGGAATAGCTTTAATCAAACGATTTTCCAAATACGATTTTGAAGATAACCATGGGCAAAACCGCACAAGAATGCCATATGTAAACAAGTCATTGCATGCCACAGAGATATAAGATAATCTCAAATATATATATTCTAAGTGGCATCCCGCAATAGTTCACATTAACAAGGATTGTGATATGCACAAAGCATATCACTCCCCCATAGTGTGATAATCCGAGTATTATCCACAAGAGGCAAATGAAATCCAACTAAAACTAATCAATGGAAGAGAATTTGAATTTCAAATGAACTTGACATACCACATAGTAACTGGATAATCTCATAGTAATCATACTAGGTGGTATCAAGCATATTTACACATTCTAGGTTTGTGATGTGCACATAGCATATCACTCCCCCATAATGTGATGATTCATTAATATCTTAAAAGAGCCAAATAAGATTCACTGAGAATCAATAAAGGCTCGAACCAAAGCACACAAGTATATGAAGTGTACTGCAACCTAATCATGCTAGATAGCACATATCAAGCATACTCTAGGAAGCACAACATATACAATCACATGTAAGATACAAAACCTAAACATGCAAGGGGCTAGTAACTTTCAATGTGGACAGAATAAGTATAAGTTATCACCACGAGGAGCATTGGAATGACAAATATGATGATAATCCTTTTGACTTGGCTTGAACCTCAATGGATGATGAATATCACTTTTCCCATGAACTAGCCAAGTCTCCAATGCCCTCCACACACACCTATTGATCAAGTTAGAGCTTGATGGTCCCCAATCAAGTTGGGTCCTAAGAAATTAGTCACAATAGGCTTGGCAACCCAAATGTTCTTTTCTTTACTCAAACCACTGTGGGTCCCAACATACTTGGCAAACAAATTGCCAACATTATCCTTCCTAAGTGAATAATGATCATTGATAATTGGAGGCTTAGAGATGTTACCATTGGGACATGATGAAGCTATGTGTCCCTTCTTACGACAAATATAGCAACATGTACTCCCCCTTCTATTCTTCTTTACTTTCTCAACTTGGGGAGCAATAACATGGTTCATCATGGATAGTGGTCGTTCTTCAACTTGAGGTTGAACTTGAGATTGAGCTTGAGGCCGCTTCCCATGTAGCTTCTCTTTATAAGCCCTTTTCTTCAATGGACAAGATCTCACATGATGTCCAATATTTTTGCACTTCAAGCAAGAAATGTTGGACTCATTCTTGGCCTTGTCTTGTCCCCTTTTCTTGTTCTTGGACTTCTCCTTGTTGGAGTGAAAACTATGTCCATCATCGCACTTTTCCATGTCTTTCTTCAAACTAGTGACTTGGGCCTTGAGCTCATTAATTTCCTCTACATGGTTAGTTTCAACACTAGAAACAAGGGAACTAGTGGAAGTAGAAACTTCATGGTTAGAGCAACAAGACAAGGTGAGCAATTCATCATGAGATGTACCAATATCATGTAGAGAGGAATTGTAAGGACTAGCACATGGCAATAAGGCATTTCGAGTAGAAGATGTGCTAATATCCACATGAGACTCACACGATTTTACCTTGGTGACCATAGCCTCATGAGCTAACTTTAGCTCATCATGAGAGATTAGAAGATCCTCATGAGTGCCCGAGAGCTTTTCATGACTTTCTTCCAATTTCGCATAATTGCTAGTTAGCAAATCGAGTTGAGTCCTAAGCTCAACATTTTCTTTCAATATCAATGCTTCACACAAGATAGAGTTAGGAGCACAAGTATCATTATCAATATGAGAGGAGCATGTAGAAACTAGAGACTCCGCATGAGTAGCTTGAAGTTCCTCATGAGACTTAGAGAGTTTGGTGAGCTCTCCTTTGACATTGTTGTAGCCAAGGTCAAGGTGCTCAAAATCCTCTTTAAGTTTACAATGAGTAACTTCAATCTCTTCTTTTAAAGACCTCAAGTCACTAAGACATTGATGAGCCTTAGCAAGTTCATGTTCAAGTTGTTCACTTTTCGCTTGCTCGTTAAGAAATAAGTCATTACGTTTTTGAAAGCAAGCAAGAACATCTTGGAACCTTTTATAGGTGTTATTTTTAGCTCTATGAAGAGTTTTCCCAATCTCATAGAGATTTTGAGTCAAGTCATCATCATCATCCTCATTGCAACTATCATCATTATCACTAAGAGAAGATGATACCTCATCATTACCTCTTGCCATGAGGCACATGTGAACAAAGGGGGTTGATGATGATTCTTTTGGAGAAGAGGGTTCTTCATCAATCAAGCATGCCTCATCTTTCTTGATTTCCTCTACATGGTTAGTCATAGAACAACTAGAGGAAACCAAAGCATTTCTATCATGGTAACACGGGAGATCAAGCATATCATCACAAATGAGCTTAACACCATCATCACAAGATATTTCTTCACTCACCATGTCATTACCTTGTGGCACGCCACATGTTGGTGAAGTGGAAGATATTGAAGTGTCCAACTAATTGGAGGTGGAAGCAATAGAGAACTCTTCATGATTTAAAAATGTGTAGAACTCCTCCATTGACTCCTTCCAAAGAATATTATCTTCATCAAGATTGGACCCACCATATATATCTTCAAGTTTGGTCCAAGTCTCATGAGCCGACTTGCAAGTCGTGACTACCTTAAACACTTCAAAGGATATAGCTTGATGAATGATAAGAGAAGCATCACAATCAACATACATATCCTCAATAGATGGAGAAGGACCATCCTTTGCAATAGAAATTCCTACAAGAACAATTCGCAAAGCATTTTGACCCATGGCCCGAAAGTGACAGAGCAAGCGAATTCTCCATAAGTGATAATTTGTGCCATCAAAATCAAAAGTGTCATTGTGCACTAAATCACTAGTCGACATCGATACTCTCTAGGCAGTGAAGCCTAATAAAGAGAGACCTTGCTCTGATACCAATTGAAAGGACCACGATGTCGCCTAGAGGATGGGTGAATAGGCATTTTAAAATCTTTTACGGATTTGGTTATATCCTAATGCGGAAATAAACTAAGCGGATACTTTTCAAGCACAAATCCTAAATATACTAGGCTCACTAAGTGCAACAACAACTTAGGATAAACAAGATGAGAACAACGAGGATATGAGTAAGCACAAGTAAGTCACACAAACTTACTCAATGTATATCATGAGATATGGGAATGAATAATACACACAACCACAAGTAAGCAATACAAGCTTACACAAATTGTATCACAATATATGGAATTGAATGATACAAGCAAACTCAAGTAAGCACTACAAGCTTACACAAGTTATGTCACAAGATATGGAAATGAATGTTACAAGCTAGCGATTCACACTAAGCACAAGATAGGACAATAGTAGGAAGTATGAATTGCGGACTATAAAGTGTTGGCCTAAATAATCTCTATGATATGGTAACCAACACAATATAATGAGGACAACAAGGATACTAACAAGCATAAGTAAGTTACACAAACTTACTTGAGCAATATCACAATATATGGGAGTGTATGACACAAGTTAGCAATTCACACTAATCACAAGATATATCAATAGTAGCAAGTATGAATTGCGAATATAAAGTCTAGGCCTAAATAATCTCTTCAAGGGAATGCCCAACACAATATAATGAGGACAACAAGATATAGTGAATGCTCGGTCAAGTGACCAAAGTAAACCACAAGTAAGGAGTTAGGGTTAGGGATAACCAAAGTCACGGAGACGAGGATGTATCCCGATGTTTACTTCCTTGGAGGGAAGCTAGTCACCGTTAGAGAGGTGGATGTTACCACGAAGGCACACCAATGCCACGAAGGCTCACCCTATTCTCCTTGAGATATCACCACGAAGGCGATTCCCAACCACTAGTGGTAGACCTTGAGGCGGCCTCCAAACCTTCACAAACTTTCTGGGGGACAAATAACAAGTTGATTCCTCACCAGAGCACTCCTACCGCCTAGGAGTCTCCAACCTCCAAGAGTAACAAGAACAAAGGGGAAATGCTCAAGACTTGCTCAAATCACGAATTCCTTTGGTCAAGAGGGGGAGAGGGAGTGGATCTATCCTTGGGTGAAATCTCTCTCAAGAACTCTCAAAATCTCTCCGGGATCTAAGATTTGAGGTAGGAGAAAGGAGAGGGACCTTTTCTTTATGTGTGGGACGGGATATTTGTGTTGCTCAACCCCTCCACGAAGTGGTGAAGGGGTATTTATAGTATGGGCACAAATGTGGCCGTTGGGGCGGAATTCTGCCCTGGTAAGTGTCGGACGTCCGGTGGATTACCGGACGTCCGGTGGCAAAACAAGCACCGGACGTCCGGTGGATCACCGGACGTCCGACAACTGTAGCATGCCAACGGACGAATGCAGTATGAAATCTGCGAAACAGGTTTGTCGGACGTCTGACAATTGCCGGACATCCAGTGTCCTGGGAGGCACCGGACGTCCGGTAAGTATCGGAAATCCGACCGTTTCCTTCTGGATATGGCGCACCGGATTTCCGGATACTGTCGGACGTCCGACCATAAAGAAAACAGCAGGAACCCCAAAACTAAAACATGCACAACTTTTTCATACGGACTCCGATTTTGATGATCTTGGGCTCGTTTTGAAGCTATGGAAAAACTCCAGGTCCTCACATAGAGAACCACCCAAGATGACCAAAATGGAGGGTGCAAAGTATGCAAATGTTAGATCATATATTTTGGGGAACCTAGTTGGCTATGGATTTTCTTTGGTATATAGGATAGGAGTGAATTGTGTATAGAAGATGTTGACTTGAGCAAATCCATCACGAACCCCTTTGATCCCCTCTTAATAGTGCGGGATCCCTATAACTCAAGAATCATAAAAGAGCTACACTACATAGCTATCAAGAATCCATTCTTGAGTGTATATGTTTCTTCGGTGATCATCAATCCACAACACTAACGCCAAAGGAACTAATACCTTTGACTCGAGCCTTTCACTTGAGCTTTATGTTGATGTTTCTTCTTGGCTCAAGTTGAAGGTAGGACATTGGAGAAGTCTTCACGTATCTCCCCCATACACAATGTGGGAGCTTTGCTTTGTATTCATCTTCACTTGTCCATCATCATTACTTGATGACATCCTTTGATGAGCACCAAGCTTTATCATAAGCACCAAGCTCATGAGAATTACCTAACCCACATAACATAGACAAGACATTGTATGGGTTAGTACACAAAGTGCAATTGACACTTTCTTACCATACCACAAGATCCTGTGTGGTACATTATTTGCACTTGTGTGTTGACCATTTGGATTTCAATCTTTGAGCTTCATCTTGGTCAACCGATATCTCTACTCCATGCTTAATCTTGACATCTTGAAGGGTATATTGAATTCTTCACTTGAATAGCTTGCTTGAGTACTTGATCAATCATGACTCAACACATGAGTCCATTATGATCATATCTTCGAGCCACTCCCTTTTAAGATCTTGATCCATTATGGCTCAAACCATATCTCTAAGCATGGCAACCCTTGAGATACTCCAATGAACTCCATTTTGATCATCTCGATGTAATTGTTGCTTCGAAGGAGTTGTCTTCCATTATTCTTCAATCATTTTCCAATGGGACTAACCTTCAAATATAAATCTCAATGCAAACATTAGTCCATAAAGATTTTTATAAATTACCAAAACCACACATGGGGACAACATGTACTTTCACCCTATCGTTGATGGTTATCATCTAACACGCGTCCTCATGGACGGAGGAAGCAGCCTTAACCTCATCTATGAGGAAACGGTTCGGAAGATGGGCATCGACTCATCTCGGATCAAGCCGAGCTCTACCACCTTTAAAGGTGTCATTCCAGGCGTCGAAGCCCGCTGTACCGGAGCGGTCACCCTCGAGGTAGTCTTCGGCTTGCCAGAGAACTTCAGAAGCGAGGAGTTAATCTTCGATATTGTCCCATTCCGAAGTGGATACCACGCGCTCCTAGGGCGCACGGCCTTTGCACGCTTTAACGCTGTCCCGCATTATGCCTACCTCAAGCTTAAGATGCCGGGACCTCACGGTGTGATCACAGTTAATGGTAATACCGAACGTTCACTTTGGACTGGGGAACAGACCATGGCTTTCGTAGCCAAGGCACAGGCGTCCGAGGAGGCAGCCTGCAGCGATAAACGTGCCGCCCGCGCTTTAAAGTGCGCCCGGGCTGCACAGATCGACCTCAGCTAGGTACCCCTGCACCCGAAATAGGGATACGGGATCCTCGCGTGCCCTCTCTGGAGTGGGCACTACGTCCCAGGGGTGCATAATTTTGCATTAAAGATTCCCTGGGCCGTCGAGGAGCCGAAAATATACTCAAACGTCGGCGCGGATCAACCAAGCAAAGACGTGGCTTAGAGCCCCTGCACAGGCAAGTATCTGTAAAAGAAACAGCCAAACATGACTACGTCCATGTGGTTTTAACCACAGAGTGACTTCGACAACACCTCCCTTAAGAGAACTCGGTCAATCAAACACCTAAAGTGTATAAAAGGCCGGAAGGGCATCAAACCTTCACAAGTTCCTCACCATCAATGGTGAAGATCTGGTCAATAGTTCAGAAACGCAGACGTGCGGCAGGTAGCGGCCCGGATCCTTTAAAATCCGTTAGCAATTACCAGACCTGTTTCTTTTCTTCCCTCTTTACCATTTACGTTGTACTCTTTCAATTACTCTCGTCACAGCTGAGCATGTACACGATTGATATTATGAAATAAAGAAACTATGCCCTTTCAAGGTCTCTATTGTATTTCTTTATCAGCATAGCTCCTCTAGGACGATGAAGTTCTCCAGAAAGATGCAATTGTATAACAAAGTCCAAGGTATTCGTCGTCTCAGATTTTGGCCTTACATGCATAAGTTTGGAGCCTAGATTTTGGTCAATAGTTGGGTTGCCCGGCTCCTACGTGTACCCCTTACGTTTCCGATGAATTCGGCTAAGGGTGTAACGGGAGAACCACTGCGATTGCGCTGCCAGGTCAATTGGCATGGCGCCTCAGTGGAGAAAGCCGAAAATTGACTATCTAGGCAGGCGTAAACTGGTCTGCCATCCGGAGACTGCGTCAAGCGGTGTGACGAAAGAGATCACCCGTGTCAAACGAAGGGCTTTCATTCCTAGCCGAAGTGTGCTAAGGCCTAGACCTCGGCCGATTTGGCCGAACACTTCCCACACCGAGGGCTGGTCATCAGCCCCCACAGTCAAACTCCTATGACTAAGTGAAAGATATCAAGCCATTGTAGTCCGATTGCCTAGTTCCTATAAGTCCTCGACCGCCTCCGGGTACCGAGACGTCGGCTAAGGGTCCAATGTGCCTTAAGGAACACCCTTTGTATGACCTACACTGGGACTGAAGCCGACGACTGGCCAGTCTCATTTTAAACAGTCATATCGGAGGAATAATTAAAATATAAAACAACACACATGGAATTTCAAGCCATTCTCATTCAACAAAAGATAGAGTTTTTACATCGCACACTCCGGCCTTCCGAAGTATCATCTAGAAATACAGAGTGTCTTTGGGACACAGGGCTTCTGTGGTCCAAGCTCCCGCATCTACCTCTGTGAAGAACTGCTCGGCGGTGCGCGGCTTGTCGGCAGGAGGGCCCGTGGCGCATGTCTCCGCATCAACCTTGTGGAAGTGAGTCTTCACGCAAGCGTACGCCCTCCGTGCCCCTTCGAAGCACGCGGACCTTTTCTAGCGATCCACGCAGGGCATGGCATCTCGGAGACGGGCCGTAAGGCCGAAGAGGCTCCTCGGCATGGCTTCAGCAGGCCACAGAGCGATGCAGAGGTCCTGGAGCGCCGGTCTCGTCATGCGAAATAGCTCCACCAGCTGCTTCACTCGATGATTCAGCAGCTGCGCGGACGGCGACCCTGAAAATTGCCCCTAGAAGGCCTTCTCCGCCTCGTCGCCTGCCAGCTGGCCGAAGTATGCCACCGCATCCGCCGCGCTCGCCGGGAGATCCGCAAAGACCTCTGCGAAATGCCATAATAGGGTGAGCTCGACACACCCTTTGCTGCCAAATGAACACTGCAGCAAAAATATCTTACCCGAGGAGATTTGCTCCACTTGCTGGAGCACCTCGTGGTCAGCTCGGGCCGAGGTCTTGAGCTCGGAGTGGGCACGTTGCAGCTTCTCGAGCTCCTCCTTCGTTCGTTGCCCCTCCTCCTAAAGCTTGTCGCATGCTTCGAACACACCCTTCAGCGTCTCCTCGACCTCTAGCACCCGCGCTTGCTGCTTCTCCCCGGCTGCCTTCTCGGCGGCGCGGGTCTTCTCGGCCGCGACGGCAGCAACCTCCTGCTGCCGCACCTCCTTCCGAGCCCTTTCGAGCTCGGCCTTGAGCGTCTCCAACTCCGCTGTTAAAACAGTTCGACCTTAGTCGTTTTCTTTAAACACATTATACCTATTTCATCCAAAATACAAGGCAAGTTTCAACTTGCTTACCTTGAGACTGCTCAAGTTTCTGGTTCATCTCGGCCATCTCTTCAGAGACGGAGTCCGGTACCGAGGTCGAAACCTGACACAAAAACAAAGATACTCATTGTAAAGAGAAAATTTCAACTCCAGGACGACTGCATCAAGCAGCACCCTGGCGGCTACTTAACGGGCTCTTAATTTATCAAACGACCCCAATGCCGGTTTCCTGAAACCAACTTTGGGCTCGGGGGCTACTCACTCACTAAGCCGGTTGGCAGGTTGTGCTATTATGTCCTCAGACCAAAACAAATAGCTTAAATAAACAAAATTGAATGCGCAGAGAGCGTACCTCGAACCCTGCTACGAGGTTCTTGAAAACCTCATGCAGGCCGGCCCCTGTGGACCGGTAGCCTTGCAGCGCCGCGCCTATCAAGACACGGTGCTCCTCCTTGAAGGAGGAGCCCCTCAGGGCATCCTCCACCTCCTCGGCCCACCCCGCGCTAGCCCATCCTTGGGCAGTTGGCTGGGGTGGAGGGATGACCTCGGATTTTTCGACCCGAGCAGCCTCCGCCTGGGGTGGCGGAGCCGAGGTAGACGCCGGCTGGGCCAAGGGCTGGCCCAGCCCTTCTTCGATGACCTCGGGGTGCTCCGTCCCCGGGTCTTGTTGGGCCGAGATATCGACCTCGGCCATGATCACCACCTCGGTGGTCCCCGCCGTATAGACGTCGGGGGCCAGGGTGGATGTTGCCTCCCCTAGCCCGTCATGCATCGGGGTAGGAGCGGCGGGCTCTGGAGTCCCGCTGGCGGAGGGCAACCCGCTTGAGGAACCGTTGGGGATTACCCTCGGCGGACTGCATGAGAAAAAGTCACTTCGGTAAAGATTTCCCTCGCTAAAAGAATAGCTTGTCAGATTGAAAAACGGGAGACAGAGACAATGGCTTACCCTCGGGGTGCCGGCTTCTTTCTTCCCACAGCAAGGAGGTCTTCTTCTGAGTCACCAGAGAGTTCGGCTCTCTCAGGTGACTTGTTGGCAGCCCCGGGCGAGGCTCGCCTCGGCTTCTTTGGAACCTTCGGCGGCATGCCTACGTCGGCGTCTTCCAACGCCGACCTCTTCCCCTTCGGAGGCGGGGGGGACCCCCTCCTCCTCACCCT
The DNA here is from genome assembly GCA_039707655.1 of Elymus sibiricus. Lineage (NCBI taxonomy): Eukaryota > Viridiplantae > Streptophyta > Magnoliopsida > Poales > Poaceae > Elymus > Elymus sibiricus. The sequence goes on from CM077674.1 coordinate 395,033,902, forward strand.
CCTCTATGTCGCCATCTTGGGCGGCGGAGGTATGGGTCTCCTCGGACCGGGTGACCAAAGTCCCGCGAGTCCGAGCACTTGATCTCCCCCTCTGGGACTTCGTCCCTTTGGGGACCACCACGTGCGGCTCCTCGGTCAGGAGTGCTGAGAGTAGGGGAGTCTGGGGCTGCTCTGGCAGTGGGGCTAGGCATCATACCCCTTGTACCCAGGCCAACCACTTCTGCAAAATATCAAAACACGCTGATTCAAGCAAAATACTACTCCTCGGCACGATGGACTAAAGAATAAACGATTAAGGGACCACTCACCAGGGGGGCTTCGTAGCCGTGCTCGAGGCCGCGGTCCTCCCCCTCCTTGGGGATTTTGTCCTTGGCCAACTTCATGAGCTTCGTCCACATGGCGGCCAAGGTGGAGCGGAAAAAGGGGGTGATGGTGTCCATGTCCTCGGGCTTCTGTGCCCACATCGGGGTAGCCCGAAGTTGGAGGGGGAGTATGCGGCGGTTGAGCATGACGTTTATAACGTCGGCGAGCTCAACCTTCCCTGTGGTGGACCACCACAAGATCCTGTCGATCAGGGTCTCCACCTCTTCCGGGTTCCCCCAGGCGACGCCCTTCTCCTTCCAAGATTTGAGCTTCTTAGGAGGCCCGTCTGAGAAAGCCGGGACCTCGGTCTGACCAGGAGTGAGAGGTTCAGTGATGTAAAACCACTCCCTCTGCCACTCATTCACCGTCTCGATGAAGGTTCCTTTGAACCAGATAGCCCCCTGGTTCTTGCTGATCATGGCTCCCCCGCACTCCGCGAGATCCGATCCGCTGGACTTTGGCTTGATCCCGAAGAGCTTCAGCCACAAGCCAAAGTGTGGCTCGCAGCGGAGGAAAGCCTCACAGACTATGATGAAAGCGGCGAGGTGGAGAACGGAGTTGGGGGCCATGTGGTGGAAGTCCAGCCCGTAGTAGAACATTACCCCGCGCACGAAGGGGTGCAGCGGGAACCCCAGGCCTCGGATGAGGTGGGGGACGAAGACTACCTGCTCCACGGCATTGGGAGCGGGCACCAGCTGGCCAGCCGCCGGAGCGTGGGCGACGGTGCCGGGGCTCAGGTACCCCGCGTCGCGCAGCTCCGAGATGGTCGGGGCCGTCACTACGGAGCCGCCCTAGTGCCCCTTGAGGGTATCGGCCATGGCTGGTGGTGGGGGTTGGATTCGCTAAAGGGAAAAATGAGGAGGATGGATCTGGGCGCTGGAGCTAGACAAAGCAGTAGTGGGGGAAGAATGGGAGTGTGGGCTATTGCGCTGTTCTCCCCTTTGCTCTTATAAGCCTATGAAAGGCCAAGAGTCCCCCTCGCTGCGCCGATAAATTCACGGTTGCCATCAAAAATGCCGTTGAGCATATGGGTGGAAAAAAATCTTGATGATATCCCGAAGAAAATGGGCACGATCTCTGCCGCGAGGGGACGTGCCAGTAAAAAGGATGCCTTGAACCACGATTTGAGGGGCAGGCAGTAACTGCTCGACCTGTTATGGGACGAACCTCTTTGATAAAGTTGTCAGGCCGGATTAGACCATTCATACCTGAACAACGAGCCTTCGAGGCTAAGATATCTACCCACTTCAGGCAGGGTACAAGCTCGGTTGAACCACGGATGTTAATACTCCTTTAAGAGAATCCGAAATATAAAGTGGAACTCGTCTGTCAAGCCAAAGACTCCAGATCCGAAGTGACGTTTGTCGACCGTCGTCCTCGGCATAGATGACCAATTCGGGGGATATTAACGGTGTACTGGATTAGGGGGTGCTAACCTGGCCGGCCCGTCTCCTCGGTTGGGCCGATGTGCCCTCGTGCGTGATCAAGATGGACTCCGGAGGCCGCACACGGGAGACGTGATCGAGGCTGTCTGTACCGAAGACTTGTAGTACACTTCAAGATTTTTCCAGCCGCCTTACTCCTAGATACCAACCTTGTAACCCTAGATACCCTCCCTGGCTTGTATATAAGCCATAGGGTTTAGCCCGTAGGGGGGATCAACGCAATATCGCTCACCTAGCCCTAGAACTTAGACACATATTACGATCTCGTGGTAGATCAACTCTGTACTTGATACATCTCCACTAATATAAACAGAAGCAGGACGTATGGTTTTACCTCCATCAAGAGGGCCTGAACCTGGGTAAACATCGTCTCCCTCATCTTTATTACCACCGATCCGAGATCCACAGCTCGGAACCCCCTACCCCGAGGTCTGCCGGTTTTTACACCGACAGGGAGTAAAGAGGACTTGATACTTAATGCTATGGTTGGGTTTTACCTTAATGATCTTTGGTAGTTGCAGATGCTTGCTAGAGTTCCAATCATAAGTGCATATGATCCAAGTACGGAAAGTATGTTAGCTCATGCCTCTCCCTCGTATAAAATTGCAACAATGATTACCGGTCTAGTTATCGATTGCCTAGGGACAAATCATTCTCTTGTGTTACAAAAGCTTTCTACTAAACAACTAACTTTTATTATCTTGCAATTACTCATAGTTTTATTCTCGCAAAGTACTTCTAGTTTTATTCTTGCAAACCTATCCTATCACCTACAAAATAGTTTCATACTTGTTCTAGGAAAAGCGAACGTTAAGAGCGCGTAGAGTTGTATCGGTGGTTGATAGAACTTGAAGGGAATATTAATTCCACCTTTAGCTCCTCGTTGGGTTCGACACTGTTATCTATCGAAAAAGCTACAATTGATCCCCTATACTTGTGGGTTATCAGTCGCCGCCGCCCTTTTCTTGGGAGGCAAAAATGGTCACAAGGCGGTTGTCTTCTTCTTAGGGCTCCCTCCTATCGTTGGGCCTTGTGGGCCCCTTGGCAGGCCTTTTGCCGGGCTCCCCTCGGTGAGCCACCCCCGGTGTATGACACCAACAGAGAGAGAGAGAGAGAGAGAGAGAGAGAGAGAAGGACAACCTTCAGACCTCTCGATGGGAAATTGTGGCTGCACGCCTTCACTATATATCTGATGGAAATATGCCCTAGAGGCAATAATATAGTTGTTATTATTTTATATTTCCTTGTTCATGATAAAGGTTTATTATTCATGCTAGAATTGTATTGACCGGAAACTTAAATACATGTGTGAATACATAAACAAATACCGTGTCCCTAGTGAGCCTCTACTAGACTAGCTCGTTGATCAAAGATGGTTAAGGTTTCCTAACCATAGACATGAGTTGTCATTTGATAACAGGATCACGTCATTAGGAGAATGATGTGATGGAGAAGACCCATCCGTTAGCTTAGCATATGATCGTTCTGTTTATTGCTACTGCTTTCTTGAATGTCAAATACATGTTCCTCAGACCATGAGATCATGCAACTCCCGGATACCAGAGGAATACCTTGTGTGCTATCAAACGTCATAACGTAACTGGGTGATCATAAAGATGCTCTACAGGTATCTCCGAAGGTGTCTATTGAGTTGGCATGGATCGAGACTGGGATTTGTCACTCCGTGTTTCGGAGAGGTATCTCTGGGCCCTTTGGGTAATGCACATCATAAGAAGCTTGCAAGCAAAGTGACTAAGGAGTTAGTTATGGGATGATGTATTACGGAACGAGTAAAGAGACTTGCCGGTAACGAGATTGAACTAGGTATGGAGATACCAACGATCGAATCTCGGGCAAGTAACATACCGATGGACAAAGAGAATTACGTATGTTGTCATTGCGGTTCGACCGATAAGATCTTCGTGGAATATGTAGGAACCAATATGGGCATCCAGGTTCCGCTATTGGTTATTGACCGGAGAGGTGTCTCGGTCATGTCAACATCATTCCTGAACCCGTAGGGTCCGCACGCTTAACGTTCGTTGACGATATAGTGTTATATGAGTTATGTGAATTGGTAACCGAATATTGTTCGGAGTCTCGGATGAGATCCCGGACATCACGAGGAGTCTCGGAATGGTCGAGAGGTAAATATTTATATATGGGAAGTCAAATTTTGGGTTCCGGAAAAAGGTGCAGTTTTTTTCCGGTATTGTACCGGGAAGCTTCCAGAAGGTTCCGGAGGATTCCGGAGGGGTCCGGAAGTCCACAAGTGGGTCCACCACGTCCCAAGGGCTGGCAAGGGCTAAGGGGAGGCGCCCTGGCCTTATTGGGCCAGGCACACCAAGTCCTCAAAAGCCCACGCAGCTAGGGAAGGAAAAGGGAGAGTCCTAGTAGGAATAGGATTGGACTTTGGAGTCCAAGTCCACGTGTGTACTATTCTCGGTTACTGTTCACATGGCACTATTCCTTCTACTCCAAGCCCCTACACATATATAAATAGAGGAGAGGGGGTGCCCCAAAAGAGACACAACATTGTCTTAGCCGTGTGCGGCGCCCCCCTCCACAGTTCCGTCCCTCGGTCATATTTTCGCAGTACTTGGGCGAAGCCCTGCGGAGATAGCATCACCATCATTGTCACCACGCCGTCGTGCTGCCGAAACTCATCCACTACCTCGCCGTCTTGCTAAATCAAGAAGTCGAGGACGTCACCGAGCTGAACATGTGCTGAACGCGGAGGTGCCGTACGTTCGGTGCTCGGTCGGTTGGATCGTGAAGTTGTTCGACGACATCAACCGCGTTGTTCTAACGCTTCCGCTTACGGTCTACGAGGGTACGTAGACACACTCCCCCTCTTATAGCTATGCATCTCCATGGATAGATCTTGCGTGTGCGTAGAAATTTTTTGTTTTCCATGCAACGTACCCCAACAGTGCCATCATGAGCCAGGTCTATGCGTAGATGATATGCACGAGTAGAACACAAAGAGGTGTGGGCGATGATCGTCATACTGCTTACCACCAACGTCTTATTTTTATTCGGCGGTATTGTTAGATGAAGCGGCCCGGACCAACCTTACATGTCCACGTACGTGAGACCGGTTCCACCGACACACATGCAACTTGTTTTGCATAAAGGTATCTGGCGGGTGTATGTTTCTCCTACTTTAGTTGAATCGAATTTGACTGTGGCCGGTCCTTGTTGAAGGTTAAAACAACAAACTTGATAAATCACCGTTTTGGTTTTGTGCCATAGGTAAGAACGGTTCTTGCTAGAAGCCCGTAGCAGCCACGTAAAACTTGCAACAACAAAGTAGAGGACGTCTAACTTGTTTTTGCAGGGTATGCTGTGATGTGATATGGTCAAGCCATGATGTGATATACGTTATTGTATGAGATGATCATGTTTTGTAATTTATCGGCAACCGGCAGGAGCCTTATGGTTGTCTCTTTATTGTATGAAATGCAAGCGCCATGTAATTGCTTTACTTTATCGCTATGCGTTAGCAATACTTGTAGAAGCAATAGTTGGCGAGACGACCACGACGCAACAATGGAGATCAAGGAGTCGAGCCGGTGACGATGGAGATCATGACGATGCTTTGGAGATGGAGATCAAAAGCACAAGATGATGGCCATATCATGTCACATATTTTGATTGCATGTGATGTTTATCCTTTATGCATCTCATTTTGCTTAGAACGACGGTAGCATTATAAGATGATCCCTTCACTAAATTTCAAGATAAAAGTGTTCTCCCCGAGTATGCACCGTTGCTAAATTTCGTCGTTTCAAAGCACCTCGTGATGATCGGGTGTGATAGATTCTACGTTCACATACAACGGGTGCAAGCCAGTTTTACACAAGCAGAATACTTGGGTTAAACTTGACGAGCCTAGCATGTACAGACATGGTCTCGGAACACTGGAGACCGAAAGGTCGAACATGAGTCATATAGTAGATATGATCAACATGGAGATGTTCACCATTGATGACTATCCCATCTCACGTGATGATCGGACATGGGCTAGTTGATTTGGATCATGTATCACTTAGTTAACTTGAGGGATGTTAATTTAAGTGGGAGTTCATTAGTAATTTGATTAATTGAACTTAATTTATCATGAACTTAGTCTTGATAGTTTTTGCATATCTATGTTGTAGATAAATGGCCCGTGTTACTGTTCCGTTGAATTTTAATGCGTTCCTAGAGAAAGCTAAGTTGAAAGATGATGGTAGCAACTACACGGACTGGGTCCGTAACTTGAGGATTATCCTCATTGCTGCACAGAAGAATTATGTCCTTGATGCACCGCTAGGTGATGGACCTACTGCAGGAGCTGCTGCAGACGTTGTGAACGCCTGGCAGGCTCGATCTGATGACTACTCGATAGTTCAGTGTGCCATGCTCTACGGCTTAGAACCGGGACTACAAAAGCATTTTGAATGCCACGGAGCATATGAGATGTTCCAAGAGCTGAAATTGATATTTCAAGCTAATGCCCGGGTTGAGAGATATGAAGTTTCCAACAAGTTCTTTAGCTGTAAGATGGAGGAGAACAGTTCTGTCAGTGAACACATACTCAGAATGTCTGGGTACCACAACCACTTGACTCAGCTGGGAATTGATCTTCCGGTTGAGAGTGTTATTGACAGAGTTCTTCAGTCACTGCCACCAAGCTATAAAGGCTTCGTGATGAACTATAATATGCAAGGGATGGAGAAGACAATTCCCGAGCTCTTCGCGATGCTGAAATCAGCGGAGGTAGAAATCAAGAAGGAGCCTCAAGTGTTGATGGTTAACAAGACCACTAGTTTCAAGAAAAAGGGCAAGGGAAAGAAGGGGAACTTCAAGAAGAACGGCAAGCAAGTTGCCGCTCCCACGAAGAAACCCAAAACTGGACCTAGGCCTGAAACAAAGTGCTTCTACTACAAAGGGACTGGTCACTGGATGCGGAACTGCCCCAAGTATTTGGCGGATAAGAAGGATGGCAAAGTGAGCAAAGGTATATTTGATATACATGTAATTGATGTGTTCCTCACTAATGCTCGCAATAGCGCCTGGGTATTTGATACTGGTTCGGTTGCTCATATTTGTAACTCGAAATAGGAGCTACGGAATAAGCGAAGATTGGCTAAGGACGAGGTGACGATGCGCGTCGGGAATGGTTCCAAGGTTGATGTGATCGCCGTCGGCACGCTACCTCTACATCTACCTCCGGGATTAGTTTTAGACCTCAATAATTGTTATTTGGTGCCAGCATTGAGCATGAACATTATATCTGGATCTTGTTTATTGCGAGACGGTTATTCATTTAAGTCAGAGAATAATGGTTGTTCTATTTATATGAGTAACATCTTTTATGGTCACACACCTTTTGTGAATGGTCTGTTCTTGTTGAATCTCGATCGTAGTAATACACATATTCATAATATTGATGCCAAAAGATGCAATGTTGATAATGATAGTGCAACATACTTGTGGCACTGCCGTTTAGGTCATATTGGTGTAAAGCGCATGAAGAAACTCTATGCGGATGGACTTTTGGAATCTCTTGATTATGAATCATTTGATACTTGCGAACCATGCGTCATGGGCAAGATGACTAAAACTCCGTTCTCCGGAACAATGGAGCGAGCTACTGATTTGTTGGAAATAATACATACCGATGTATGCGGTCCGATGAATGTTGAAGCACGCGGCGGGTATCGTTATTTTCTAACCTTCACAGATGATTTGAGTAGATATGGGTATATCTACTTGATGAAACACAAGTCTGAAACATTTGAAAAGTTCAAAGAATTTTAGAGTGAAGTAGAGAATCATCGTAACAAGAAAATAAAGTTTCTACGATCTGATCGCGGAGGCGAATATTTGAGTTACGAGTTTGGCCTTCATTTAAGAAAATATGGAATTGTTTCACAACTCACGCCACCTGGAACACCACAGCGTAATGGTGTGTCCGAACGTCGTAACCATACTTTATTGGATATGGTGCGTTCTATGATGTCTCTTACCGATTTGCCACTATCGTTTTGGGGTTATGCATTAGAGACAGCTGCATTCACGTTAAATAGGGCACCGTCTAAATCCGTTGAGACGACACCGTATGAACTATGGTTTGGCAAGAAACCTAAGCTGTCGTTTCTTAAAGTTTGGGGATGCAATGCTTATGTGAAAAAGCTTCAACCTGATAAGCTCGAACCCAAAGCGGAGAAGTGCGTCTTCATAGGAAACCCTAAAGAAACAATTGGGTACACCTTCTACCACAGATCCGAAGGCAAGGTCTTTGTTGCCAAGAATGGATCCTTTCTAGAGAAGGAGTTTCTCTCGAAAGAAGTGAGTGGGAGGAAAGTAGAACTTGATGAGGTAATTGTACCTTCTCTCGAATTGGAAAGTAGCTCATCAGAGAAAACCATTCCCGTGATGCCTACACCAATAAGAGAGGAAGATAGTGATAAAGATCATGAAACTTCAGATCAAGTTACTACTGAACTTCGTAGGTCGACCAGAGTACGTTCCGCACCAGAGTGGTACGGTAATCCTGTTCTGGAAGTTATGTTGTTAGACAACGGCGAACCTACGAACTATGAAGAAGCTATGATAGGCCTGGATTCCGACAAATGGCTTGAGGCCATGAAATCTGAGATAGGATCCATGTATGAGAACAAAGTGTGGACTTTGGTGGACTTGCCCGATGATCGGCAAGCCATTGAGAATAAATGGATTTTTAAGAGGAAGACAGATGCTGATGGTAATATCACTGTCTACAAAGCTCGACTTGTCGCGAAAGGTTTTCGACAAGTTCAAGGGGTTGACTACGATGAGACTTTCTCACCTGTAGCGATGCTTAAATCTGTCCGAATCATGTTAGCAATTGCTGCATTTTATGATTATGAAATCTAGCAAATGGATGTCAAAACTGCATTCCTTAATGGTTTTCTCAAAGAAGCGTTGTATATGATGCAACCAGAAGGTTTTGTCGATCCTAAGGGTGCTAACAAAGTGTGCAAGCTCCAGCGATCCATCTATGGACTGGTGCAAGCATCTCGGAGTTGGAATATACGCTTTGATGAGGTGATCAAAGCATATGGTTTTGTACAGACTTACGGTGAAGCCTGTATTTAGAAGAAAGTGAGTGGGAGCTCTGTAGCATTTCTAATATTATATGTGGATGACATATTGTTGATTGGAAATGATATAGAATTTCTGGATGGCATAAAGGGATACTTGAATAAGAATTTTTCAATGAAAGACCTCGGTGAAGCTGCTTATATATTGGGCATCAAGATCTATAGGGATAGATCAAGACGCTTGATAGGACTTTCACAAAGCACATACCTTGACAAAGTTTTGAAGAAGTTCAAAATGGATCAGTCAAAGAAAGGGTTCTTGCCTGTCTTGCAAGGTGTGAAGTTGAGTCAGACTCAATGCCCGACCACGGTAGTAGATATAGAGAAAATGAAAGTCATTCCGTATGCCTCAGCCATAGGTTCTATTATGTATGCCATGCTGTGTACCAGACCTGATGTGTGCCTTGCCATAAGTTTGGCAGGGAGGTACCAGAGTAATCCAGGAGTGGATCGCTGGACAGCGGTCAAGAATATCCTGAAGTACCTGAAAAGGACCAAGGACATGTTTCTCGTTTATGGAGGTGACGAAGAGCTCGTCGTAAAGGGTTACGTCGATGCAAGCTTCGACACTGATCCGGATGACTCTAAGTCACAAACCGGATACGTATTTATATTAAATGGTGGAGCTGTCAGTTGGTGCAGTTCCAAGCAGAGCATCGTGGCGGGATCTATGTGTGAAGCGGAATACATAGCTGCTTCGGAAGCAGCACATGAAGGAGTCTAGATGAAAGAGTTCATATCCGATCTAGGTGTAATACCTAGTGCATCGGATCCAATGACAATCTTTTGTGACAACACTAGAGCAATTACCATAGCCAAGGAGCCCAGGTTTCACAAAAAGACCAAACACATCAAGAGACGCTTCAACTCCATTCGTGAATATATCAAGGATGGAGACATAGAAATTTGCAAAGTACACACGGATCTGAATGTGGCAGACCCGTTGACTAAACCTCATCCACGAGCAAAACAAGATCAGTACCAAGACTCCATGGGTGTTAGATTCATTACTATGTAATCTAGATTATTGACTCTAGTGCAAGTGGGAGACTGATGGAAATATGCCCTAGAGGCAGTAATAAAGTTGTTATTATTTTATATTTCCTTGTTCAAGATAAAGGTTTATTATTCATGCTAGAATTGTATTGACCGGAAACTTAAATACATGTGTGAATACATAAAAAAATACCGTGTCCCTAGTGAGCCTCTACTAGACTAGCTCGTTGATCAAAGATGGTTAAGGATTCCTAACCATAGACATGAGTTGTCATTTGATAACGGGATCACGTCATTAGGAGAATGATGTGATGGACAAGACCCATCCGTTAGCTTAGCATATGATCATTCTGTTTATTGCTACTGCTTTCTTGAAAGTCAAATACATTTTCCTCAGACCATGAGATCATGCAACTCCCGGATACCGGAGGAATACCTTGTGTGCTATCAAACGTCACAACGTAACTGGGTCATCATAAAGATGCTCTACAGGTATCTCCGAAGGTGTCCGTTGAGTTGGCATGGATCGAGACTGGGATTTGTCACTCCGTGTTTCGGAGAGGTATCTCTGGGCCCTTTCGGTAATGCACATCATAAGAAGGTTGCAAGCAAAGTGACTAAGGAGTTAGTTACGGGATGATGTATTACGGAACGAGTAAAGAGACTTGCCGGTAACAAGCTAGGTATGGAGATACCGACGATCGAATCTCGGGCAAGTAACATACCGACGGACAAAGGGAATTACGTATGTTGTCATTGCGGTTCGACCGATAATATCTTCGTGGAATATGTAGGAACCAATATGGGCATCCAGGTTCCGCTATTGGTTATTGACCGGAGAGGCGTCTCGGTCATGTCTACATCATTCCCGAACCCGTAGGGTCCGCACGCTTAACGTTCGTTGACGATATAGTCTTATATGAGTTATGTGAATTGGTAACCGAATATTGTTCGGAGTCCCGGATGAGATCCCGAACGTCACGAGGAGTCTCGGAATGGTCGAGAGGTAAAGATTTATATATGGGAAGTCATATTTTGGGTTCCGGAAAAAGGTGCAGTTTTTTTCCGGTATTGTACCGGGAAGCTTCCAGAAGGTTCCGGAGGATTCCAAAGGGGTCCGGAAGTCCACAAGTGGGTCCACCACGTCCCAAGGGCTGGCATGGGCTAAGGGGAGGCGCCCTGGCCTTATTGGGCCAGGCGCACCAAGTCCTCAAAAGCCCACGCAGCTAGGGAAGGAAAAGGGAGAGTCCTAGTAGGAATAGGATTGGACTTTGGAGTCCAAGTCCACGTGTGTACTATTCATGGTTACTGTTCATGTGGCACTATTCCTTCTACTCCAAGCCCCTACACATATATAAATAGAGGAGAGGGGGCGCCCCAAAAGAGACACAACATTGTCTTAGCCGTGTGCGGCGCCCCCCTCCACAGTTCCGTCCCTCGGTCATATTTTCGCAGTACTTGGGCAAAGCCCTGCGGAGATAGCATCACCATCACCGTCACCACGCCGTCGTGCTGCCGGAACTCATCCACTACCTCGCCGTCTTGCTGGATCAAGAAGTCGAGGACATCACCGAGCTGAACGTGTGCTGAACGCGGAGGTGCCATACGTTCGGTGCTCGGTCGGTTGGATCGTGAAGTTGTTTGACGACATCAACCGCGTTGTTCTAACGCTTCCGCTTACGGTCTACGAGGGTACGTAGACACACTCCCCCTCTCGTAGCTATGCATCTCCATGGATAGATCTTGCGTGTGCATAGAAATTTTTTGTTTTCCATGCAACGTTCCCCTACAATATAGGCTTGGGGAGGAGGGCTGGGGTGCTCCCCCTCCGAATACCCTAGCCTCCCCTAATGGCTTGGCCTCAAAGGAAAAGTGGGCCCGCCCGCTTTTGGGCCATATAGGCCCATGCCGCTGGCCCACTTGGGCCTAGCCAAGAGAGCAGCCCATGATGCCTTTTAGAATTTGCTGGAATGTTCTAGAATATTTAAGAACCTTCCCGGACCTTCTGGTGCCTATATGGGTTCTCCGGGACTTTCTTGGTTTTTCAAAACTCTTTCAGTTTTCTTTGAAATGCTTTTCTGATATATTTCTCTCATGCTCCTATACTTCCTAGTACTAAAAAAATCTATGAACCTTAAGCGTGTGACCCCGCAGGTTCGATAATGTGCAGACATGACCTGGAACACCTTCTGGTCAATAATCAAGAGTGGGATCTGGGCATCGATATTGACTCCTACACATACACGAATAAATTATCGGAGCGGACCTTTTTGTTCTTGTACACAATTCCCTTTGCTTCATGATACATAACAAAACCCGAGGCGAGACTTTAGGTATCCACATGAAGCAACAACTTGATCACAATACCAAGTTATCCTCGTTACCGGTTTTGTTCTCCTTTCTCGTTTCCATATTCCGGCATCCATGTCATCATACCACGCTGTGTTTGGCTGGGAGATGATGGATACCTTAATACCGAGAGGACCCTAAGAATATCTCTCCATCGTCTGAGGAGCAAATCTCAGTTTTGAGCTATCAAGTCCCTTGACATACTTTTCTGATGTACCCAAAAGTTGCCTTTATAATCAACCTGGGTAATGTTTAACGAACCCCAAAGTACACCATCCAACATTAAGGTACTCGATACTCCCATGGTCTAAGGAAGTGAGTATACATTAACACTTGTATGATTATACTAATACAATGTGATGGTGTGTTCTCATAGTATATCATTTGGTTGGGTCTGTCCAGCACCATTGTTCTGTCAACAATGTCCTCACATTGTTGCCGGCATCCTTGTTACTTTAACAATGCCCTATGATCAGGAAAATGGGATCATCATGCAACACATGAGCTAGTCTTAGAGGCAAGACTAGGGAACTTCTTAGTGTTTATGTTTTAACACCTGCTACTGGGTATTCCTCGAAATCTCATATTCAAGGACCATCACAGTTATAGCATAGAAATATGAACTTAATTATAAATTGTGATGACCTGGTCCCGCTAGGGGCCCCGAATCTCTATGCTTTACTATGTCAGTCCCTAGATCAATAGCTGACACGCACAATTCATGATGAAATAGCATATTACATCACATGTCATAGTATTACATCGCAGATGCAGTCTCTTTTACATTACATACCCGCTTAGCTCAAGGCAAGCTTAAAATATTACGCAGCCGAAATATAATATTCATGATCAGGAAAACATGATCATCATCAAGACATGAGCTAGTCCTTAGAGGCATGACTAGGGATCATCTTGGTGTTTATGTTTCCACACAAGCAATTGGATTTTCCTCTGAATCTCATATTCAGGAACCAATGCAATTATAGCATAGAAATATAAACTTAATTATGAGCACGGGAATATAATAATAACATTTATTATTGCCTCTAAGGCATATTTCCAACACCCACATGCACCCCTAACACATCTAGGCCTTGGGCCGTGTGGCCTGAATGCATGGTGGATGTAGGCCCCCCTGGCTAGCCCTCGTGGCTCCATGGCTCATTTCTTCTAAAACTTCGGGAAAATATTTTTGAGGAATTTTCTATGGACTTTTTCTGCACAAAAAATAACACCATGGGAAATTCTGTTGTAAACAACGCCAGTCCTGTTAGTTTTTATTCAAATTATGCAAATTATAGAACAAGAACATAGCAGAAGTGTTCATAAAAGTATATACGTTTGAGACGTATCACAGAGCTTAGGGTTAGTTTAGCAATAATTGCTTCCACAGAGTGATACCTTAGTTTTCTCACCGAGGGTAAATTGCTGCAACCAACAAACCCTTGCACTTGGGGGCCCAACAATTGCTGCCAAGAAAAACTACCTAGTGCAAGAAGCAAGAAACCATAGACGGTGATGATCAGGGTGGATGTCGACCTAAGAGCCATTTTTTGCGTGGGGGGAGGGGAGGGTGAGTCGATGAAGAGATCGGTCCTGGCCGCAAGGTGGCCAGCAATGTTGATGGTTAATGCATTTACAATCTTACAGACTACTAGAGGTTGTGGAAGACAATAAAAAAGGGTGGTGCCTGATCAGATCTCGACTACGGTGATGGTGGCATGGTGGTTTTAGCTAGTTCAGGGCCCCGAATGGGTAAACCCTTATGTTATGTGTACTAGGATTTATTGATCAAAGAGAGGTTTAGTGGCCTAGATCTAATCTATAGAGAGCTAAGTAACAATCTTGTTTCCCTCGAACTCAGATGATCAATGATTAATGGTCGCATGCCCCTTATATAGGTTGAGGGGTGTCAGTAATTAGGTCGCTATTTTTGGGGGATATGAAATGACCGAGTGATCTCACTATTACAAGGAACTTAACTCCCATAACAGTTCAATCCTTGACTTAGCACACATGGCCTATCCTTCTGATTACCTACTCGGACACAGTGGAGTGCATGACTGGATGTTCATCTCGACCCCTAATGTTGTGTTTGGTATTGATGACACACAATTATAAGGGCTAATATTTTCGTTTGCGAAGTGCATACTAAGGTTTTATGTCTCTTATGCAATCTGTTGTCGAGGATCGTCGACTCCCGAAATGGAAAGACTCAAGACATATGCTTTAGATAAGAGTAAAGCATGGATTTGTTTTTCATTCTTGAGTTATAGGGACCCTGCACTATTAAGAGGGGGTCAAGGGTAGTGAAGTATTTTCTCAAGACAACCATCACATAAAATTCCACATATACACAAAATAGTCCAAAGCCAAAAAGCTACAAGAACACCTAATTAAAAGGTAGTAAACTCAAAAACCTTAATCGGTCGCACTATGTGGACCAAATTTGTATGGACAGTCCAGACAAGTGTCGGACAGACCGGGACTTCTCCGGGTGCACCCGGCCTCTAGTGGTCACTGAGTTGGACTATCTGAACCTATTCTAGGCGGACCTAATGCTTTTCCTCATGGTTGCCTGCTAGCTCGACTGCCATTTGGGATCAGGCTTTACCAGTTGGATTGTCCGTCTGTGTAATTCTATCCAAGAATGGCTATTTCTCCTCCCCACTATATAAGCCACCTACCCTTCTAGAGCAGGAGGCACTCATTCGAAGGAGACCAAATTTGGGCAAGAAAACTCCCCACTTTCTCCCAACCCTAAATTTTTGATTTGATGATAGATTCGAGAGGTATTTGAGAAGGGAGCTAATCTAGCCAAGATCAATATTTCCTCTCTTCTTTTATTACCTTCCTCGCGTATGTATAGGACCGAATCCATTC
Organism: Elymus sibiricus; assembly: GCA_039707655.1. Lineage (NCBI taxonomy): Eukaryota > Viridiplantae > Streptophyta > Magnoliopsida > Poales > Poaceae > Elymus > Elymus sibiricus. The sequence continues at coordinate 395,049,071 of CM077674.1, forward strand.
TTTTCTGAAATTTGAAAAAGAACTAGTCCTTTGACAAACCTGATTTCATCATTTGAGCAAGATCCAAGCTTCCTCCTTCGATCTTCTTACCCTTCGCTATTGGAGACTCCTGGCGGTAGGAGTCACCGGCGAGGAATCAATTTGTGATTTACCCCGTCGTTTGTAAAGATTTAGAGAATGACTCAAGGTCTACCACAAGAGGTTTGGAATCACCTTTCTGTTGATATCCCAAGGAGAATAAGGTGAGCCTTTGGGGTGCATGAATCCTTTGGGGTTTCCCACCTTTCCAACGGTGACTAGCTCCCTCCAAGGAAGTGAACATTGGGACACATCTTCGTCTCCGCGTTTCTTTGGTTACCCCAAACCCTAGATCATTTATTTGTGTACTACTTTGGTCCTTTGGCCTTGCAAGCATCATGCAAATTGTTTCTCACCGTAGCTACATTAGGCACACCTTTATAACCCGCGAAGCCTAAACTTGTTACAGAAAATCAGCTAAAATTTGTAGATACCTATTCACCTACTCTCTCTGTCTCTCCCTCTCTCTCTCTCTCTAGGCCCATCTAAGATTCTTTCAAGGACTCGAGAACACTTAGGCACTATTCAGATGACTCTGTTCGGGTACGAACATAGGGTATCCGCCCCTGATTAGGTACTTGTACTTCTAGGAGGGAAGTTAGGGGCATCACTAGGAGGCATAGCTTCCCACCATTTTCCATCAAATTCTGATTGCTCACCACATATGCCACGTGGTAGGCATAGATTCAAACCACTCCAGCTCTGACAAGAGAAACAATTTCCACCATTGGAGCAATAGATCCAAGAGTAAAACTTGTGGATCGAGCAGAAACAATGGAAGACATAGATGAACAAACGAAACAAAATTACAAGGTTTTTTTTTCATTTGCCTCATTTTACTCATCACTTTGATTATTTGCACCCCGGTGAAACTTCCATGTGGGTCCTGGCTCCACCTTACATTGACATAACCGAGGACAAATCATCAAACATCAAAGTAAAACAGGGAAAATAATCCAAACCCCCACAAGGGGGTTAATCATGAAGAGGGGAGGGATGGGAAAAGGGGTTATACGCGAATGAATGCAAGCCTAGCCATGGATTGAGCAGAGAGAAGCTGACATAGGAATCACCACCAACCCTCCTTGGTCCATCCTTGTCACCATCACGGTCTAGAGGAAGAGGAGCGAGAGGAATTGGGGGCAGATGATAGACAAGTTCATAAAAAGAGGTTATTGGAAGGAGAAGCATGGAAGCCTACCGCAACTTGACTGGCGACGAGGATGACAGTGCCCACCAAGGAGAGAAAGATATCAATGTCAAGTCGCTAGCGCATCCACACCAGCGAGTTGTTTCGGAGACAAGATGGAATCACGCTAAATCCCACAAGGTACGAAACTATGCAAAGCATGGCCGAGAGGCAGTGAGCCCCTCTCCCTCTCCTCTCTGACCTCAAAAACAGAGAGAAGGAACCCTTTCCACCTCGACCGCAAAGACGGGGGAGAAGAAACCCTCTCTGGCCCTCTATGGTCGGGGACAAGAAAGTGAAAGGGAGCGACGGAGGAGCATAAGGAAGAAGAGAGAGCACTGAGAAAAGGACAGATTGCTACTACTGTGCATTTTTTTCCTTGCAAAGCACAACAAAAATTCATGAAAACTCTTTGTTACCATTTACAAGTTATGCCAACTTGGTCGGGGTCCCCAAAACGCAATAGGTTACAAGGGGTTTTGTTTGTGAAGACAGGGGAAATGGAGCATAGGCGAACGAAGCCAAGCATGACCATGGTTCAAGTAGAAAGGAACCGACATAGGAATCACCACAATTCTCATCGGTCCATCCCTCTCACGCCCACCATCATGGTCTAGATGAAGAGGGGCAAGAGAGGAACTGGGGAAGGATCTAGGTCCAAACTCCAAACAATTGAAAAGAAATCCCGAAATATGGAAGCCTACCACAACTTGACTGGCGATGAAGATGATGACGCCCACCAAGGAGAGGAAGACGTCGACCTGAGTGCCTCCATGCCGACCCACAACTCACAAAACAGTGCGGGGGGATATAAACAGGAAGGAAGGGGAATCGGGCCCCTCTCCCTCTTTGATTCGGCCACAAAGAAGGGGGAGAAGAAAACATAAGGAAGAAGAGAGCACAAAGCAAAGGACAGATTGCTACTACTGTACTTTTTTTAGTACTTGCAAAGCAAAACATATCCATGATAACTCTTTATTACCATTTACTAGTTATACCAACTTGGCCGAGATCCAGAACGCAATAGTTTCCGAATACATGAAAGAGGATGGTGTTGGAGTTGATACGCGTTTAGAATAAGCGAGAACTGAATAGGGCAAAATTGACTTCTCCTAAATCTTACACATTTACAGTTACTGTGTCAAATCCAGTCGAACGTTTCCTGCACGACAGTGAAATCCAGCCACACACGCATGTGAGTTAAAGGGCAACAACCGCTCGATTCCATGGTCGTGCGAAAATCGGCTAGCAATTATCGTGTGTAGAGAAGCTTCGTATATAAAGCATGGAGGAGCGGTGAGCCCCTCTCCCTCTCTGCTCCGACCTCAAAGATAGGGAGAAGGAACCCTTTCTGCCTCGACCGCAAAGACAGGAGAGAAGAAAATAAGTCATTGAAAAGAGATATGTGCAGGCCTACCACAACTTGACTAGCGATGAAGATTGCGATGCCCACCAAGGAGAGCAAGACGTCGACGTGAAACTACTAGTGCCTCCACACCGACGAGACAAGATGGTATCACGCCAACTGACACAAAATAGTGCAGGGTGATATATACAGGATGGAGGGGGAATCGGGCCCCTCTCCCTCTTTGCTTCGGCCGCAAAGGCAGGGCAGAAGAAAGGGAGAGCGAGCGACGGCGGAGCATAAGGAAGAGGAGAGCACATAGCAAAGGATAGATTGCTACTACTGTACACTTTTGTTCCTTGCAAAGCACAATATATTCATGAAAACTCTACATTTTTGTTCCTTGCAAAGCTGTAACACCCCAAAAATTTAACCACATTTTTATTAAGTAAAATTTGGCCAGAAATAAAATCTTGAATTATATTAGGTCTTTTATTAATTTCAGAGTATTTTCTGTTTTCTGTTTTCTAAAATCCTTCCCTCCATATAGAATTTTTTGTAGAATATTATGGGCTTTGGTAGTTTTCTTAAATCATTTCAATTATACTTTAAAGAACAGTAGGAAATATTTTCATAATAAAATTTGCCCCCAAATAATTCTTTTAATAGCATTTTCAATCTTTGAAATGCTTCTGTTTTTTTTTGACAGAAAGACTGTAAAGGAGGCCCCTACAGTATAATTGATGCAACAAGTCCAAATTGCAAGTACCATGCCTTGAACCTGGGTGGGTGGGAAGGCATCAGCCCCTTTCCACCACTAGGTTATGCCTTAGTCTGCTTGAAATGCTTCTGTTGCACTACAACTATTTTAAATAATTCTTTTAAAATTCGACAAAAATTATGAGGGGTCATGTGATGCCTATAGATCACTTTCATGCAAAAAACCAACTTGGTCTTTTGAAAATTTTGAGCAAAACTTCCTCTTTTCAATTCTGTCCCATTCTTGAGTTACAACTGCAACCCCAATTTATCTTGCTCCAAAAATTCTGAAATTGTTCCACCTTATAGTCCTTCCAACCAAACCCTTAAGTCCAGTGGATCAGCTCCAATTACCTCTTTTTAGCCCACCAAATAAATCCTCCAAGTTTGGGTCCAAAACTGAAATTCACCAAAACTTGCATTTGCAAGTTTTTCATTTTTTCCATCCAACCACACCATCATCTCTACCATCTAAGGGGACACCATCCTGGCAAGTTTCACACCCAACAAAGTTCCCTAGATTGCCTTAGCATTTTATCAAGCACATTATATGCATGACATAATTTTGCAACCACTCAAACCTGCATTGCACACTTGAGCATCTGACCAAAATAACATGTCCAACAACCTTACCACGCCCATCAGCATCACCATACCAAGATTCACAGCCAAAAGAGTTACCTAGCGTGCCCTGGCATTTGGCCGAGCACCCTGCACATGTGCACTGGGCGCGAGCGGAGCGCCCGAGCTGCAGCTGCTGGCACTGAGCCCTACCGCGTCCTTGCTGCCACCCCCTTGCGCATGACCCGACCAGATAGCTTCGTGGAGGAGCCACATCAAGCGCCGACACCTTCCCTTGGCCCTAGCGCCGGCCAGCCGCTGTCCCAAGTCGCCGCCGCCGTGTTTCACTCGCGTACAGCACCCGCCCAGGACGCGTGCTCGCCTCCTCGCCAGCCAGCGCGTCCCTGGCGTAATTACGGACGGCCACCGCCCTCACCTACCATGCCGACCACCACCGCCCCCTCACTGGCCTCAACGGCGCCATCAATGGCGACTGCCGCCCTGACCGATCTCTGGAACCCACGGCACCGCCTTCTCCTCCCTATATAAGCCACCTCGGGCTCTCTCCTCTCGGCACACATCCCCTTATCCCCTCTGCAAGCCACTGATACGTCCATTTTGCATCATGTTTTCCTACTATTATTTATAGTGTTTTAAATCAATATAACACTTTGTGGAGGAATTCTAATGCCTTATATCTCTTAATATGCAAGATTTACATAAGGAGGGAGATTGCCGGCAGCTGGAATTCTGGACCTAAAAAAGCTATGTCAGAGATACCTATTCTGCACATCTCCAAATGAGCTGAAATTTCACAAAGATTTATTTTGGAATAAATAAAAAATAATGGAGAAAATAAGTACCAGAGGGGGCCACCCAGGTGCCCACGAGGCACCAGGGCGCGCCACCCCCCCCCCCCAAGGCGCGCCCTGGTGGCTCGTGGGGCCCCTGGCCAGCCTCCGGTGCCCATTTTCTGGTATATAAGCCCATTTGCCCTAAAAATAAGGGGAAGGCTTTTGGGACGGAGCGCCGCTGTCTCGAGGCGGAAGTTGGGCAGGAGCACTTTTGTTCTCCGACGGAGCGATTCCGCCGGGGATCCTTCCCTCAGGGAGGGGGAAATCGGAGCCATCGTCATAACCAACGATCCTCTCATCATGGGAGGACCAATCTTCATCAACATCTTCACCAGCCCCATCTCATCTCAAACCCTAGTTCATCTCTTTTATTCAATCTTTGTCTCAAAACCTCAGATTGGTACCTGTGGGTTGCTAGTAGTGTTGATTACATCTTGTAGTTGATGCTAGTTGGTTTATTTGGTGGAAGATTATATGTTCAGATCCATTATGTTATTCAATACCCCTCTGATCTTGAACATGAATATGATTTGTGAGTAGTTGCTTTTGTTCTTGAGGACTTGGGAGAAGTCTTGTCATAAGTAATCATGTGAATTTGGTATTCGTTCGATATTTTGATGATATGTATGTTGTTGATTCTCTTAGTGGTGTCATGTGAACATCGACTACATGGCACTTCACCATCCTTGGGCCTAAGGGAATGCATTGTGGAGTAGTAATTAGATGATGGGTTGCTAGAGTGACAGAAGTTTAAACCCTAGTTTATGCGCTATTCCGTAAGGGGCTGATTTGGATCCATATGTTTAATGCTATGGTTAGATTTATCTTAATTCTTCTTTCGTAGCTGCGGATGCTTGCGAGAGGGGTTAATCATAAGTGGGAGGCTTGTTCAAGTAAGAACAGCACCAAAGCACTGATGTCTACAACACAACTTATTCTTGTAGGCTCGTGTTGGGCCTCCAAGCGCAGAGTTTTGTAGGACAGTAACAATTTTCCCTCAAGTGGATGACGTAAGGTTTATCAATCCGTGGGAGGCGTAGGTTGAAGATGGTCTCTCTGAAACAACCCTGCAACCAAATAACAAAGAGTCTCTTGTGTCCCCAACACACCCAATACAATGGTAAATTGTATAGGTGCACTAGTTCGGCGAAGAGATGGTGATACAAGTGTAGTACGGATAATAGATATAGGTTTTTGTAGTGCGAACAATAAAAACAGCAAGGTAGCAAGTAACAAAAGTGAGCATAAACAGTATTGCAATGCTTAGAAATAAGGCCTACGGTTCATACTTTCACTTGTGCAATCTCTCAACAATGCTAATATAATTGGATCATATAACAATCCCTCCACGTGCGACAAAGAATCACTCCCAAGTTCCTAGTAGCGGAGAACATAAGATAGAAATTGTTTGTAGGGTACGAAACCACCTCAAAGTTATCCTTTCCGATCGATCTATTGAGCCATTCCTATAATTGTCACAAACAGCCCTAGAGTTCGTACTAAAATAACACCATATGATACACATCAACCAACTCTAATGTCACCTAGACACTCCAATGTCACCACAAGTATCCGTGAGTTGATTATACGATATGCATCAAACAACTTCATAATCATAATATTCAATCCACACAAAGAACTCCAAGGAGCACCCCAAAGTTTCTATCGGAGAAAAGATAATGAAAACGTGCATCAACCCCTATGCATAGATTACACCAATGTCACCTCGGGAATCCGCGAGTTGAGTGCCAAAACATATATCAACTGAATCAATATAATACCCCATTGTCACCACAGGTATTCATATGCAAGACATACATCAAGTGTTCTCAAATCTGAAATATTCAATCCGACAATAACGAAACCTCAAAGGGAAAAGATTCGATTCATCACAACAAGGATAGAGAGGGAAGAAACACCATATGATCCAACTATATTAACAAAGCTCGCGATACATCAAGATCGTGCCATATCAAGAACACGAGAGAGAGAGAGAGATGAAACACATAGGTACTAGTACATACCCTCAGCCCCGAGGGTGAACTACTCCCTCCTCGTCATGGAGACCACCGGGATGATGAAGATGGCCTCCGGTGATGATTCCCTCCCCCCGGAAGGGTGCCGGAAAAGGGCTGTAGATGAGATCGTGGAGGTACAAAGGCTTGCGGCGGCGTAAAAACTCATCTAGGTTAACTACCGGGGGTTTCTGAATATATATGATTTTTCAGCGTTGGAATCACGCGAAGAAGGGCCACAGGGGGCCCACGAGGCACCAGGGCGCGTGTGGGCCCACGAGGCACCAGGGCGCGCGTGGGGGGGTGGCGCGCCCTGGTGGCTCGTGGGGCCCCTGTGGGTCTTCTGGCCTCCTCCCGAAGCTTCTAGTGTCTCTTATGTTCCAGAAAAAATCGTCAAAAAGTTTCGCTGCATTTGGACTTCATTTGATATAGATTTTCTGGAAAACCAAAAACAAGCAGAAAACAACAACTAGCACTGGGCACTAGGTCAATATGTTAGTCCATACAAATCATATAAAAATGCACCAAAATCATACAAAACTATAATAAACATGGCATGAATACTTCATAAATTATAGATACGTTGGAGACGTATCAGCATCCCCAAGCTTAGTTCCTTCTCGTCCTCGAGTAGATAAATGATAAAAGAAATAATTTATGAAGTGTGAATGCTAGCATAGTGCATAAGTTTGATTAATGATAATTTCAATCACTTTTCCTAGCATCATAACAGCAACTTTTTCTCATAAAAGTCATCATGATAAAGTAGCAATTAAAAACAGAAATTTTGATGTGGAATTCTACCTATCATAATCATCATATAATCTTTTCTTTTGTTGCATGGACACTTGGACTTGAATGGGTCAAAGCAATAGTCTATAATTTGACATGAAGATATAAATACTCAAGCATGCTAACAAGCAACCATGTCTTTCAAAATATCAATGCTAAAGAAAGTTATCCCTAGCCCATTATGATCAATCATTGATCCATTCATGAAACACACTCAAATATTAGCTACATCCAATGCACAAGTATGACAATAGTGCTCTCTAGTTGGTGCTTTTGTAAGAGAAGATGGAGACTCAAATAAAAATAAAAATTGCATAAAAGTAAATTGATAGGCCCTTCACAGAGGGAAGCAGAGATTTGTCAAATGTGCCAGAGCTCAAAGCTGAAATTAAAGAGATATAAATATTTTGAGAGGCATGCTTTTCCTGTCAACGAAAACGACCGCGAATTTCCAATATCTTCCATGCTAGACACATCATAGGCGGTTCCCAAACAGAAAGTAAAGTTTATTTCCTTTCCACCATTTCTTTCACAATCCATGGCTAGCCATATGCACGGGTGCCCTCCAAACCATCACTTTCCAAGGAATTTTGTTGTTATTATTTTTGATTTCATTGTGGGACTGGGCATCCCTATTACCAGCCACTCTCTCGTGCAATGACAAGTGAATAAACACTCATCGTGAGAATAACACACCTACCATGGAAAATGTTGGCCACCCCCTACCGCTTCATGAGCGGTACGGGCACACAAAACAAACAAATTATTTTGAAAATTAGAGTTGGCACACGCAAATTTACTTGGAACAGTATTGAAATACCGCATATAGGTAGATATAGTGGACTCATTTGGCACAACTTTGGTTTATGGAGTTTGGATGCACAAGCAGTATTTCTGCTTAGTACAAATGAAAGCTAGCAAATAGATTGGGAAGCAACCAACCAAAAAGCGAAAACGGTCATAAACATGCATTGAACATAACTAACACCGAATAATTCACCGAAAGTAGGATATAATTTCGTTGCATAACTATTGACTTCATGTGCATGCATAGGGAATCACAAACCTTAACACTAATATTCTTACTAAATCATAATTACTCACTAACATGACTCACATATCATCATCTCCATATCGCAAAACTATTGGAAGGAATCACACTTATCATATTCAGTGGTCTACATAAAAGTTTTTTTTATATCCTTCTTAAATATTTATCACATTAGGACCAAATTCATATCTTGTGCAAATTACCATTACTATTGTCAACTCTCAAAATAATATAAGTGAAGCATGAGAGTGTATGACAAACTACTCCAAAAGATATAAGTGAAGATCGATGAGTAGTTAAACAATTAAGTAGCTATGTGAAGACTCCCTCCAAATAAAGATTTCAGATCTTGATAATTTTATAAAAACAGAAAATAAAACAAAATAAAATGACATTCCAAGAATAGCACATATCATGTGAAGAAGCAAAAACTTAGGCTCAACCAAAACTGACCGATAATTGTTGATGAAGAAAGGTGGGATGCCTACCGGGGCATCCCCAAGCTTAGATGCTTGAGACATCTTGAAATATTAATTTGGGATGCCTTGGGCATCCCCAATCTTGAGCTCTTGTGTCTCCTTAATTCCTCTCATAACATGGCTTCACCTAAATCTTAAAAACTTCATCCACACAAAACTCAACAAGAACTCGTGAGATAAGTTAGTATAAATCAACTCAAAACCTTAACATTCTCTACTGTAACAAATCACAAAAATTATAATTAAACATTGCATACTAAATGCCTCTTCATATTTAATACTCCTATCCACAAATAGAAACATTAAACACGCAAACATATGCAAACAATGCAACTATAATAGCAATCTGCCAAAACAGAACAGATTGTAAAAGCGGAATAAGAATCCATAGTTCCCTAACTCCAAAAATTCTGAAAATATACCACGTGACAGAGAACTAATGCATTCTTACTGTGTAAAAATTTCAGATTTTTATCATGGTCTGACTATGCAGGAATATTCTGGACATAACAGAAAACTTTCTGTTTTCAAACAGCAACACATGAACTTGCAAACTGAGCATGGTAAAGGCTATAACTGGCATTTTATTGAACTAAAAGATACAAAACATGATTATTGATAACATCAAGCAAATATCAACAGAAGAAAATGACGCTCCAAGCAAAACTCATATTATGTGACGAATAAAAATATAGCTCCAAGTGAGGTTACCGATAGTGTTGAAGATGAAAGAGGGGATGCCTTCCGGGGCATCCCGAAGCTTAGTTGCTTGGGTCTTCCTTGAATATTACCTTGGGGTGCCTTGGGCATCCCCAAGATTAGGGTCTTGCCACTCCTTATTCTCCTCATATCGATATCTCACCCAAAACTTGAAAACTTCAATCACACAAAACTTAACGGAACTTGTGAGATAGGTTAGTATGATAAAAATAAATCATCCACTTAGGTACTGTCAAGACAAGATTCATAATTGTTCTCACATAATGCCTACTGTATTATATCATTTCCACAATTTATATTACTCAATATAAGCTATGGAAACACTAAAACAAGCAAACTATGCATCGAAAACATAATCTGTCAAAAACAGAACAGCATGTAGTGGGCGATTTAAAAACCATACTTATCTACCTCCAAAAATTCAGAAAAATTAGGACAACGTAAAGAATTTGTAACCCAATACTGTGTAAAAATTTCAGAATTTTTTCACGCTCCAGTATAGAATAGAAATTCCAGCACTAGACGCAAAAGTTTCTGTTTTTGCACAGAATCAAATCAACAAGCATCCACACTATCCCAAAGGCTTTACTTGGCACATTATTGAAAGAAAACATACAAAACATGATTACTACAGTAGCTTAATCATGTGAGCACACAAAAACAGAAGGTATAAATATTGGGTTGTCTCCCAACAAGCGCTTTTCTTTAATGCCTTTTTAGCTAGGCATGATGATTTCAATGATGCTCGCATAAAAGTAAAGAATTGAAACACAAAGAGAGCATCATGAAGCATCTGACTAGCACATTTAAGCCTAACCCACTTCCTATGCATAGGGATTTTGTGAGCAAATAATTTATGGGAGCAAGAATCAACTAGCATAGGAAGGCAAAACAAGAATAACTTCAAAACTTTCAACACATAGAGAGGAAACTTGATATTATTGCAACACCTACAAGCATATGATCCTCTCTCATAATAATTTTCAGTAGCATCATGAAGAAATTCAACAATATATCCATCACACAAAGCATTCTTTTCATGATCCACAAGCATAGAAATTTTATTACTCTCCACATAAGCAAATTTCTTCTCATTCATAATAGTGGGAGCAAACTCAACAAAATAACTATCATGTGATACTTGATTGGCATAATCCAATTGAAAATTAAAATCACGATGACAAGTTTCATGGTTATCATTATTCTTTATAGCATACATGTCATTACAATAATCATCATAGATAGCAACTTTGTTGTCATAATCAATTGAAACCTCTTCCAAAATAGTGTAATCGTCATTAAATAAAGTCATGACCTCTCTAAATCCACTTTTATCAATATAATAATCATAAATAGGAGGCATACTTTCATCATAATAAATTTGCTCATCAAAACTTGGGGGACTAAAAATAACATCTTCATCAAACATAGCATCCCCAAGCTTATGGCTTTGCATATTATTAGCATCATGGATATTCAAAGAATTCATACTAGCAACATTGCAATCATGCTCATCATTCAAAGATTTTATGCCAAACATTTTATTGAATTCCTCTTCTATCAATTGAGCACAATTTTCCGATCCATCGTGATGTCTACTACACAACTTATTCTTGCAGACTAGTGTTGGGCCTCGAAGCGCAGAGTTTTGTAGGACAGTAGCAATTGTCCCTCAAGTGGACGACCTAAGGTTTATCAATCCATGGGAGGCATAGGTTGAAGATGGTATCTCTCAAACAACCCTGCAACCAAATATAAGAAATCTCTTGTGTCCCCAACACACCCAATACAATGGTAAATTGTATAGGTGCACTAGTTCGGCGAAGATATGATGATAAAAGTGTAGTATGGATAGTATATATGAGTTTTTATAATCTGAAAATATAAAAACAGCAAGGTAGCAAGTAACAAAAGTGATCACAAATAGTATTGCAATGCTTAAAAACAAGGCCTAGGGTTCATATTTTCACCAGTGCAATCTCTCAACAATGCTAATATAATTGGATCATATAACCATACCTCAACGTGCAATAAAGAATCACTCCCAAGTTCCTATTAGCGGAGAACATAAGATAGAAATTGTTTGTAGGGTACTAAACCACCTCAAAGTTATCCTTTCCGATCGATCTATTCAGCTATTCCTATAAGTGTCACAAATAACCCTAGAGTTCGTACTAAAATAACTCCATATGATACACATCAACCAACTTAATGTCACCTAGATACTCCAATGTCACCACAAGTATCCATGAGTTGATTATACGATATGCATCAAACAAGTTCATAATCATAATATTCAATCCACACAAAGACCTCCAAGGAGCACCCCAAAGTTTCTATCGGAGAAAAGATAATGAAAACGTGCATCAACCCCTATGCATAGATTACCCCAATGTCACCTCAGGAATCCGCGAGTTGAGTGCCAAAACATACATCAAGTGAATCAATATAATACCCCATTGTCACCACGGGTATTCATATGCAAGACATACATCAAGTGTTCTCAAATCTGAATATTCAATCTGACAATAACGAAACCTCAAAGGGAAAAGATTCAATTCATCACAACAAAGATAGAGAGGGAAGAAACACCATATGATCCAACTATATTAACAAAGCTCGCGATACATCAAGATCGTGCCAAATCAAGAACACGAGAGAGAGAGAGAGATAAAACACATAGCTACTGGTAGAAACCCTCAGCCCTGAGGGTGAACTACTCCCCCCTCGTCATGGAGACCGCCGGGATGATGAAGATGGGCTCCGGTGATGATTCCCCCCTCCGGCAGGGTGCCGGAAAAGGGCTGTAGATGAGATCGTGGAGGTACAGAGGCTTGCGGCGGCGGAGTCGGAGTTCTAGGGTTATTTCTGGGGGTTTCTCTATTTATAGGATTTTTCAGCGTTGGAATCAGGTCAGACGGAGCCACGTGGGCCCCACGAGGTACCAGGGCGCGCCTAGGGGTGTGGCGCGCCCTGGTGCCTCGTGGGCACTGGGTGGCCCCCTCTAGTGGGTCTTGGTTCCAGTATTTTTTATTTATTCCATAAAAAATCTCCCAAAAGTTTCATCCAATTCCAAGAACTTCTATTTCTGCACAAAAAACAACACCATGGCAATTCTGCTGAAAACAACGTCAGTCCGGGTTAGTTCTAATCAAATCATACCAAAACCATATAGAATTGTTATAAACATGTCATGAATACTTCATAAGTTATAGATAAGTTGGAGACGTATCACATCGTTTTCAAGAAAGACATTATAAAGACGAATAATATGAGGCAACCTCAATTCCATTTTTCTTGTAGTTTTCTTTTATAAACCAAACTAGTGATAAAACAAGAAACTAAAAGTTTTGATTGCAAGATCTAAAGATATACCTTCCAGCACTCGCCTCCCCGGCAACGGCGCCAGAAAAGAGCTTGATGTCTACTACATAACTTATTCTTGTAGACTCGTGTTGGGTCTCCAAGCGCAGCGTTTTGTAGGACAGTAGCAATTTTCCCTCAAGTGGATGACCTAAGGTTTATCAATCCGTGGGAGGCGTAGATTGAAGATGGTCTCTCTCAAACAACCCTGCAACCAAATAACAAAGAGTCTCCTGTGTCCCCAACACACCCAATACAATGGTAAATTGTATAGGTGCACTAGTTCGGCGAAGAGATGGTGATACAAGTGTAGTATGGATAGTAGATATAGGTTTTTGTAGTGCGAACAATAAAAAATAGCAAGGTAGCAAGTAACAAAAGTGAGCAGAAATGGTATTGCAATGCTTAGAAATAAGGCCTAGGGTTCATACTTTCACTAGTGCAATCTCTCAATAATGCTAATATAATTGGATCATATAACAATCCCTCCACGTGCGACAAAGAATCACTCCCAAGTTCCTATTAGCGGATAACATAAGATAGAAATTGTTTGTAGGGTACGAAACCACCTCAAAGTTATCCTTTCCGATCGATCTATTGAGCCATTCCTATAATTGTCACAAACAGCCCTAGAGTTCGTACTAAAATAACACCATATGATGCACATCAACCAACTCTAATGTCACCTAGATACTCCAATGTCACCACAAGTATCCGTGAGTTGATTATACGATATGCATCAAACAACTTCATAATCATAATATTCAATCCACACAAAGAACTCCAAGGAGCACCCCAAAGTTTCTATCGGAGAAAAGATAATGAAAACATGCATCAACCCCTATGCATAGATTACCCCAATGTCACCTCGGGAATCCGCGAGTTGAGTGCCAAAACGTATATCAAGTGTTCTCAAATATGAAATATTCAATCCGACAATAACGAAACGTCAAAGGGAAAAGATCCGATTCATCACAACAAGGATAGAGAGGGAAGAAACACCATATGATCCAACTATATTAACAAAGCTCGTGATACATCAAGATCGTGCCATATCAAGAACACGAGAGAGAGAGATAGATCAAACACATAGCTACTAGTACATACCCTCAGCCCCGAGGGTGAACTACTACCTCCTCGTCATGGAGACCGCCGTGATGATGAACATGGCCTCCGGTGATGATTCCCCCCCTCTGGCAGGGTGCCGGAAAAGGGCTGTAGATGAGATCATGGAGGTACAGAGGCTTGCAGCGGCGTAAAAACTCATCAAGGTTAACTTTCGGGGGTTTCTGAATATATATGATTTTTCAGCGTTGGAATCACGCGAAGAAGGGCCACAAGGGGCCCACGAGGCACCAGGGCGCGCGTGGCGTGGTGGCACGCCCTGGTGGCTCGTGGGGGCCCTGTGGGTCTTCTGGTCTCCTCCCGAAGCTTCTAGTGTCTCTTATGTTCCAGAAAAAATCATCAAAAAGTTTCGCTGCATTTGGACTTCATTTGGTATAGATTTTCTGGAAAACCAAAAACAAGCAGAAAACATCAATTGGCACTGGGCACTAGGTCAATATGGTAGTCCATAAAAATCATATAGAAGCCATATAAAAATGCACCAAAATCATACAAAACTATAATAAACATGGCATGAATACTTCCTAAATTATAGATACGTTGGAGACGTATCAAGCACCGGTCCACCCACATATCAAATTATCAAAGTAGCGAACGCGAATCAAGCCAACATGATGAAAGTGACTAGATGAAATTCCCATGTGTCCTCGAGAACGTTTTGCTTATTATAAGAGATTGTTCCGGCCTGTCCTTTGCAACAAAAGGATTGGGCTACCTTGCTGCACTTTAGTTACTATTGCTACTTGTCACTTGTTACAAATTATCTTGCTATCAAACTACTCGTTACCGATAATTTCAGTGCTTGCAGAAAATACCTTGCTGAAAACCGCTTGGCATTTCCTTCTGCTCCTCGTTGGGTTCGACACTCTTACTTATCGAAAGGACTACGATTGATCCCCTATACTTGTGGGTCATCAAGACTCTTTTCTGGTGCCGTTGCCGGGGAGTGAAGCTATAACATCCCCATGTAATAGCTACAGTGATCACCCTTTTGATAATGCCAAGTCATCATGATTAACAGTGCTTGATCATCATTTACATCATACATTTCAAATTCCAATTCAAATCATAATTCAAATTTAAAGTGAAAATAAAAGTTGTTCCAATTTGGAAATAAAAATGTTCATTAAATAACAAATAATTCATAACTAATTATGTTAAGAAAAACAACATCACTAAAATTTGCTAAATAACTCTAACAACCTCAAAACAGTACCACACAACACCATTTAATCCCATTTCATTTTGTTAAAATTCAAATGAAATCATATGGACTCCAAACCTTTTTATAACAGTGCTAAATATTTCACAGTAAATATTGAGCTAAGTCACCTATTTTACAAAAGTCAAATGGGAGCCACACATTTTGCAAAACAGAAAAGAAAAGAGAAAACAGAGAAGAAAAGAAAGAAAAAGAAAAAGGCCCACGCGCCTGGGCCTAAGTCAGGCAACCGGCCCAGCCCGCGCCTGTCGCCTCCCACCTCCCACACTGCTCCTCCCGCGCTGCTGTCGCCATGCCCGCACGCCGCGCCCCGGCCCCCCTTCTCCTCTGTCGACAACGCGCCCGCGCGCCGCTTCTGTTGGATAAAGAGCACCCCCACGGACCCCCTGGACGAACCGTAGCATCTCTCCCCTTCCTCCCTCACTCTCTCCCAGCTGACCCGAGCGCCGCCATGGACGGCCTCCGCTGAAACTCGCGGCCACCGTGCCCCGATCGTCGCTTAGCCGTGTCCCTCTTCGTCCCCGACCTCGACTACGCCTTCCGCACCGACTAGCCGAAGACGGGATCCACCGCAGCGTCCTCCCCGAGCTCTCCTTCCTCCTACGGCCGCCGTCGATCGCCGCCCCGATTCGCCGCCTCGAGCCTCCCCCGAGCTCACCGTTGCACGTTTGCAGGCTCACCATGAGCTGCTCGACCTCTCCCCTCTCCTCTCCCCCTCTCGGATGCCCCGTAGCCGCCGTCACCGCATTGGCCAAACCCGCCGCCGCCTAGCTCGTCACCGGCGCCGTTCCGGCGACTGTTTGGTCGCGCGCTGCTGCCCATCTTGCTTGCCGCGCCGCGTAGAGCCTCCCCAGCCGCTTTACTTGCTCGCTAGCATGCCGTAGCGCCGAACCCGAGCACCGCCCGAGAACCCCGCCGCCCGACGTCGTCGCCGGCGACCATTCCGGCCACCCCAGCCGCCGTGACCCCCACCATCGGACGCGGCCTCGAGTACTCCTTCCAGAGAGCCATAGCGCGCGCGAAATGGTGCACCACAGAAGAAATCCGAGCTCGCCGGAGTTGCCGCCGCGCTCGGGCTCGCCGGAGCACTCCGGTGGCCGGCGCTGAATCAGCGTCCGACGTGGCCGACCGGGCCCCACCGCTGTGCCGCTGACTGCTGGGCCCCGCGGGCCCAGTTGACCCGGTCAGCCGCTGACTGGGCGCCCGTGGCCCACTGACATGCGGGCCCCACCGCTTAAAACATTTTAAAAATAAATAAAAATGTTAATTAAAACATTAATTAATCGGTTAATTAAATTAATTAGTAATTAGACACTGACATTAGGCCCCACACCCCTAATTAATCTGTAATTAGTTTAATTAAACCTAATTTGCCACTGTCTCACTGACCAGTGGGACCCACTGGTCAGGTTTGACCTGGCTCAGCCGGTTTGACCGCTGACGTCACATTGACGTCACCATTTACTGTTTCGGATAATTCTAATTAAATAATTTCAGAAATTCTAGAAAATGATAAAAACTTTGAAAAATCATATAAATTAAACCGTAACTCGGATGAAAATAATTTTTATATGAAAAATGATCAGAAAAATATGAAGAATCTGAATATGTGGTCAAAATGCTTGACCATCACTCCTGTTTATATGAACATGGGACTTATTGCCCGTATTCGATAGATGAATAGTGCATAACTTTAATAAAATAAATCCAAATAAATTCCTAACTTAACTAAAGCAGTTAGTTAGGCAATATATCACCTCTGCATATCATTTAGGCATGTCATGCATCGCTGTTGCATTATTGCCGTGTATTTATTGTTTCTTCCCCCTCCTTCTCTCCCGATAGCCCCCGAGACTACCGACGACACTGTAGTGTACGACGACGTCGCCGACGACCAGACCCCTTCAGCAGAGCTTCCAGGCAAGCAAAACCCCCATGATCATAAGATATCACCCATTCCTTTCTCTCTTATGCTTGCATTAGAATTGCCCCTGCTACTATTCCGATAGCTCCTATTCTGATGCATAGCCTGCTTTTGTCGTCTGCTATTGCTACCAACTGTTGTCCCAAGATGCTTAGTTAGCTTTGCTATTGATTCATCTGTGGCCCTTCACCCTTGTCCGTATGCCATGCTTGTTATCAGGCCGTGATCCATCTGGGTGATGATCACGGAAATGTTTACTTACTGCAATACTCAAACTGTTAAAGTCGGGCTGGCCCCAAGGGTGCCCGCGAAAGAATACTACTAAAGACGGGTCGGCTCCAAGAGCACCCGCGCGATATGTATTACCTAGTCGGAGCGACAGGAACCCTGTTCGTCTCTGCGAGTTACTAAACATGCTTAACGGATTTGGGTATTTGATCTGAGTGGGTCGTTGGCCCTATAGGCACTACCACCACGTGGGATAATGGTTATGGGACCCTCTACGTCGTAGTTTCAGCCGAAAGCTCTTCAGACGTCACATCTCAGAGATGCAAGCTGATTGTTGGGGTGGGCTGGTTACGTCACTGGTGTATTCAGTGTCGCGCCTGGGCCCCGACCACCCTCGCAACGTGCAGGAGTGCAAAGGGCGATGGCCCAAGACCTCTTTGGACTTAGGATTTAGACCGGCGTGTTGACCTCTCTGCTGAGCCTAGATAGGACTGCGTCGTGTTGATCACCCGAGGCCGGGCATTACCCAGCAAGTGTGTCCGGCCAGATGTGATCGAGCGTGTTGGGTAACAGTAGTGCACCCCTGCAGGGAAGTTATCTATTCGAATAGCCGTGTCCACGGTAACAGGACGCTCGGAGTTGAATCTTGATCTGCTACAACTACAAATGGATACTGATACAATGATAAACTGATACTACTGCTCACGGGATCACTTTCTCGTAGGGAAGTCGAGGAAGGATCTCAGGGCTTTACTAAACTACGATTGATATATATTATATTGCTCTACTCTCTTCTGATGCTACAAGATTGCTTCAAGATGCTAGTCTTCGATAGGCTAGGCTTCTCCCCCTCTGTTCCAGCATTTTCTGCAGTATTGTCCAAAGATATAGCCCCATTCCTTTGATACCGATGCATATTTATAATAGTTCTGATGTCAGTCTTGCGAGTACTTTGGATGAGTACTCACTGTTGCTTTGCTATCTTTTTCCCCATACCCGCTTGATAAAATCAGTCGATCGAGCCCAGGAGCCAGACGCCACGACAGGAGACTAGTACCAGGAGAGCTCCGGAGGCACGTACTACTAGGTTGAGCCAGCCATCCAGGAGTAGTTCGGAGGCCCTAGGCAGGAGGCCTTCGCCTTTTCGATCAGTGTCGCTGTTTGTGCTAGCCTTCTTAAGGCAAAACTTGACTAACTATGTCTGTACCCAGATATTATTTGTGTGTTTGACTTATGTATTCGGGGCCTCGTGACCCCTGGTTTGTAATATGAAGATTTATGTTTAAATTTGAGTTTAGAGTTGTGTTGTGATATCTTCCCGTGAGTCTCTGATCTCGAGCGTGCACGTTTGCGTGTATGATTAGTGCACGGTCGAGCAGGGACGTCACAAGTTGGTATCAGAGCCGACTGCTTGTAGGAAGCCCCTTCCAATTCCTTGGTCGAAGATGAGTCTAGTCTTTGAAAAACTATATTTTACTAACATGGCTATGTGGCTTACGGGCCCACGTCGCCAATGGGTGGTATTAGGATCTTTTATTCCTCTTCTATACTCTGGGATTCTGAACATCTCTTCCTTTCGGGTTAAATAATTTTACTAACTCTGACTTTAGGTTCTCGTGATCACGTCCACCCGGAGAGCTGGATTATCTGCAGTTATTCCTTCCCTGGATTTTTGCCCTTTTTCTTTTATTTGGATTTATTATTTGCATTTGAGGTTTTCTGTCATTTCTTTTGGACTTACCACCTGGATTTATTTTTGACTTTCTTCCAAGTGGGTTCTACCATCCATGAACCCTCCCTAGACCTCATCCCCCTCCTAATAATGCCATTGGGTATTTTTATTTAATGGCATTATACCCCTTTTCTCTCTGAAAATGCCTCTTTGCTGACTAAGCTCTAAAGCAACCCCTATTTTTATTGCTCAGAAAATTCCAAGAAAATTCCCAAATATTCTTTGGGTCATGCGTCACCTTCCTATGCAAAAATATCCCATGGTCATTTGGAAAATTTCAGCCAGGGAAAATGTGTTTGCTTCTGGTCAGAAAGAGAACATTGTGAAGCAACTATATTTTTCCTTGATCCTCTTTAGCTGAAATTTTTACCACTTGATCACCCTCCTAAGTGATGCTTAAACGCCTAAAATCAGCCCTAGAATCCCAGCCATTTGTCCCCAGCTCTTGGAGCAAGTTTTCATCCAGAAACTTTAGCTCTAGCTCTTGTCACCTCCAATGCACCATTTGGCAAGCCCAGCGCGTTTCTTGGCAAAGTGTTGAAGGGACAACACCCAGGACATGGTGTGGCAGCGCCAAAAGTCCTCTGCATGCCAATGCACGTGGTGACCACGTGCAGGCAGGGTGCAACGCACGCGCTCTCCGCGCTCTGCCCGTCGGGTTCGATCGGCCGCCGTCCAACCTCTCCTCTCGCGCCACCTCAACCTGTCTAGTCCACTCAGCCCACACCCCCTCTTCCACCTAGACCCTCCCTGACCGTCCCCGTCGCCGGCAGGAGGCACGCCGGAAGCGGCCACGGCGCTAGCCGACGGCACAGTGGCTTGCACGCGCGCCTCTGTTCATCTTAGTGCGCCTGCGCTCGAGCCCGCATGCGAGCACTATGCTTGGCCTCTCCTACGTCGTCTCCTTGCTCACCCGAGTCCTCACCGCCCCCAGGTCGCCCTGCCGCTCAACTCCGGCGGAGCCCGAACCCTGCCCTGCCTCCTCCTATAAATAGGACCCCTCCCCGACCGTTCTAGCCATCCCAAACCCCCTCTCCTCTCTCAAATCGAGCTTCTAAAGCTGTTGGCAACGCCGGGAAGGCCTCTGGCCTTCAAACCTCGCCGGCGACAGCCGCGGATCCCTCTCCTCCGAGCACTCATTCTAGTCCACCTCAGCTCCAGCCACTGCCACCCCTGAGACCGTAGAAACCCCCTTAGCACGACAGTACCAAGAGCTCGCCGGATTGTCGCCGGAAACGCCAACTTCGATCAGCTCCGCCGCCGCCGTCTCTGGAGAGGATCGCCGCGACGCCGTCTGACCTCCTCAGCTCGAGCTTCGGGTACGTGCGTGACCGTCTCGCCGAGCTGGTCCCATTCCCCCTCTCTCCGGTGATCGCCGACGTCTCCTCGCCAGAGAAACGCCGGCGACAGAGCCGCCAGGCACTGTTCCCTCTCTCCGTCTTGTTTAAATCAGAACCAGGGCCCCACCTGTCATACTCTCTCTCTCTGGCCCGAAGGGGTACCTAAGTGGAGGCACATTCTCTGAATACGTCTTCGACGTGGCCGCCGCTGGATTTTCTTTTAAATTCAAATTTTGACCAGATCCAATCCCACATTGACTAGCCATAACTTTTTATCTATAAGTCCAAATGAGATGATTCTTTTTGCTACTGGTTTATAAACTTCCAAAGTTTCTGTATGCCATGTTTCAGAATTTTTCTTGCTGTTGAGAATTTCTGGTGCAATAAACAGTGTTATGTGACATTTTCTGTTTGCATTTAATTTAATTTCAGAAGAGCCTAGTTGTGTTGGAGAAGGCCAGGAGTTTTGTGACACTTCTCTGAACCAAGGCAAGCCACAACATTCATATACAAGGATGACATTGCAATGACTTTGGTTTAATTGGATTAAATCATCATATATCCACTATATAAAATAATGTGCTATATAAATTTTATTGCATAAACTTTGTTCTGTCATGTTGAAATCTATGCAGTAGGATACATGATTTCTTGCTAGTGTGCAGTAGGTATCATGACATATACTCATATGGTAGGATGATGCATTCATCATTCATGATCGTGACCCATGCATCCATTAATACACTATGGCTCGAATCATTTTCATTTCAAGTTAAACTTGACCTTAATCCAACTTGAATATGTTGTTGATCGAGTCATGGTGCCACCGAATCGAGCTCACCAGTGCAACCACACTTGCCTGGATGGGGAGGCCCTAATGTGGTCTATTGTCATGCCTCTCGCCGGTGCCTCCTACGAGGGAAGGTTGTGCTCTGGCGCTACCCTGGCCCGGTAGGCAGTCATAACCTTGAGGACCCAAGTTTGATGGTACCGAGGTCCCCGTTTGGGACTATGTTTATGTTTGGCCACGACGGTGGCAGCCACAGAGGTGGCGGATGTCACATGTTGACATCAGGGTCACCAAGGACATAGCCCAAAGGGGAGTTTGTCGAAGTGGCCGGGAGAGTGTCATGCAATAGATTGGTTTTGTCGGAATGTCGTTGGTCCACCCGAATGGGAGCACGAGGCCATGAGTTCCGTAGTGTGGGTACAGTGTACTAACCTCTGCAGAGTGTATAATCTATCAATAGCTGCGTCCTCGGATATGGACACAGTTCGTAGTAGGTCACACCGTGGGTCAACAGTTAAAGTTAACTTGCACACTAAGATTCACAAGATGGCACATGCAGAAATGGTGATCAAGGATCAGTATGAAAGGTATGAATGTGATCAAGTGAGGATCACGTTGGTAAGTTATGAACGGTGGTTACGTGGTAACCCCGAGATGGTAAGTTGGTCCTGAGGACCATGGCAATGTTTCACGCACATCTCATGTTGAGTAGTATCATGCTCATGCATTATATCTGTTAAATGCCTTGTTGTTGTTGTTGTTTGTCGCACTTGTTTTGTTTGCTGTGAGCTTGCGAGTACATTCAAAGTACTCACCTGGCTTATCATGCCAGATGCAGGAGAAGCCGTGCAAGGAGTTGATGTCGAGCAGTATGTCGCGATCTAGGCCGTGTCCCAGCTGTGTCCCTGTGGAATGGAGTTCCGCTACCTCGTCGTTCCGCTGTCGCATAGTAGTTCCCCTATCATCGAGGCCCCTGCCATGTCTACTAAATAATGTACATAAGTGCAGCCGCACCGTGTGTGCCGCTTGGCCTCGCTCATCATGTAAGATGTAAACCTATGTTTCCGCTAAGAGATCAATAAAGCGGTTGTTTTCTGTACCAAGTTGTTATGTATTGCCAGAAGACTTGATCTCTGGGCTGGCAATGCAAGGTAAACCGGTTGCTCTGAGCCGGGGTGCCACAACGCTTGGTATCAGAGCCGCGCTGACTGTAGGACGCCCTAGACAACCGACGCGTTAGAAGACGGTAGTTTTAACCCCTGTAGGGATTTAAGGTTTGATTGTGCACTTGGGTGTTGCATTGCATGCATATAGCTTATTGTTAATGCTGACCAGCTAATGTTGTGAGTGTAGATGGCACCAGTCCCTTATCCGTATCAGCCTGAGCCGGCACCTTCCACCTTCCCGCATCTGCTTACCAACGTGTGGCGCCGACTCTACCCCGATGGCGATGACCCCATATACCAGGTGTACCGAGAGCAGCTTGCCGATGGTGTTTACGAGTATCACGCGGAGGTCATCATGCACAACAGTATTGTGGTGGACACTTACACTCGCTCCACCAAGGGCGGGACTGCTTCTACACCCGACTAGGCGGTGCAGTTTGCAGCATTCGAGGCTCTAACTGACTTGCGCTATAATGAGATTCAGATGCAGACTCACCCAGGTTTCTACTTCTATCCGTCCCTGTATGAGTCAGGACAGATCCACTTCCCTTACATTAATCCGGAGTGTGACCGGTCAGCCAGTCACCTGTCTCGCTACATAACGGCGGGATACTTCCTGTTCACCAGTCTAGCCCAGGAGCTGGGCCGCGTTCGAGGTGAGCTAGCTGCCGCTCGATCTGCCTTCGCTCCACCTTTGCTTGTCCCACACATCACTTGTTCCTCCAGCTACATTACCTCCACCCACACCCGTGATCCCCACACCCTCCCAGAGTAGCTCAGGCACTTCAGTAGTGACTCCTCATGAGTCCCCAGCCCAGTGGGCTATGCTTCTCGCTACCCCAGCCACTCCGATGCTGCGGAGTCACCCTGCTCCAGACCCTGAGGGAGAGTCATCCCGTCAGCGTCGTCGTGTTTCCTTTGCTCCGGATGTATCCGTTATCAGTTCCGATTCAGAGTCCGACACCGAAGAAACACCAGCAGGACAGTCAGTGTGCCAGTGCGATCCCGGTCATCGCATGTAGACGAGGACGATGAGGTGTTTGGTTGTATGCATGTAGTAGTACTATCCATGCTGTTGCCATGCTATGTATGACGGATGACGTATTGTATAATTATGTTGCTTTCTGTTATTCGCTTCGGCTTTTCTCGTTTTCTCTTCCGGGTTTGTTGCTTCACCTCCCTATTTTTTTCTATTTTTCCCCTAATGGATGTTGCTCATCTCGATGCTTCGTATTGGGAAACATATATAGGATGACAAGGTGTGGCAGTAACTGTTATGGTGGCGACGATACTCCAGTTCGTCGATCCGCCAGGCAAGCAGGACATTCTCCGGAACCATATCAGCCACCACCTCCTCCACCTCAAGCACCCACGACAGAGCAGATTATGCGGATGTTTGAGGAAAAGAGAAACCAAGACCTGATGGAATTCCTGAGGAGCATGCAGACCGTGGTTGGGCAGAATAATCACAATGGTAATCACTCCCAGCTGTCAGACTTTCAGAGGACCAAACCACCAAGTTTCAGTCAAGCAGTGGACCCGATGGAAGCCGATGATTGGTTCAGGACCATTGAGAAGAAGCTGGAAATCGTTCGCACTGAAGATGCTGACAAGGTGCCCTTCGCCACTCATTATCTAGAAGGACCAGCTGCTATATGGTGGGACAATGCCAAAGTTATGTGGCCCGCTGAAGACGAGATTACTTGGGATAAATTCAAAGATAAATTCCGCAAGTACCATATTCCTGCCGGCATCATGAAGGTCAAGCAGCGAGAATTTCTCACTCTTACACAAGGAACATCGACTGTAAGTGAATATTTAAACAAGTTCAATCACTTGGCTCGTTACTCCACTCATGATGTGGCCACCGAAGAACGAAAGAGAGATCGGTTCCTCGGAGGACTCAACCTTACCCTCCGATGTGCACTCAGCATGCTGGATTTCCCCGACTTCCAAACTTTGGTGAACAAGGCACTCATTGCCGAAAGGGAACACAAACTGGTTAATGATCATAAGACTACCTATGAGGACCGCAAACGCATGTTCGAACCCAAGAAGGAAGGGCAAGTTTTTCAGAAGGTTCGTACCTGGCAGCAACCTCAGTTTGAGTTCAAGCCAACTTGGCAGCAGGGGAACATCAAGAATGAAAGTCAGATCAATTATGTGGTCGCCAAGCCAAACAAGGAAGACTGTCAGCGTAACAATGCCTGTTACACATGTGGACAGACAGGGCATTACGCTAGGCAGTGCCCCAAGAACGGCAAGCCAACATCCAACCTGAAGCCTCAAGTCAATTATGTGGGACAATTCCCCAAGCAAAGGTATATTCAAGGGCAAGTTCATCACATCTCCTCCGAGGAAGCCTCCGAAGTGCCCGATGTGGTCATTGGTATGTTTCCTGTTAATGACATACCTGCAACAATTTTATTCGATTCCGGGGTTTCCCATTCTTTTATTTCACGGAGTTTTATTGCCCAACATCGCCTTTCCTACACTCTTTTGGACAAAGCTATGGTGGTACAATTCCCCGGATCCATGCTCAAGACAAATATTGTATGCCGAGGATTGAAAATATCAATCTATGGAGTCATCTTCCCCGCATCACTGGTATCCATTGAGTCTCCCACATTGGATATTATTTTGGGAATGGATTGGTTGACAAGACACCAGGTTTGTATCAACTGTGCAACAAGAGAAGTCACGCTTGTAAATCCCTCCAGTCAGTCCGCTCGATTCTATGCCGGTCGAGCCATGCCAAAGAAAGGGATGGTTTATGCTGCCGTTGCTACAGAGATGAATCTAGTCCCAGTGGTCTGTGAATTCCCAGATGTGTTTCCAGATGAATTGCCAGGCATGCCACCTGACCGGGAGTTGGAATTTTCTATTGAGCTTGTGCCCGGAACAACACCAATTTACAAGAAATATTATTGAATGCCTTCGTCAGAACTAGTGGAGTTGAAAAAGCAATTGGATGAGATGCTCCAAAAAGGATATATCCGCCCCAGTTCATCTCCTTGGGGTGCACCTGCGATATTCGTGGGTAAGAAAGACGGCACTCTTCGGATGTGTGTTGACTACCGTGCTCTCAATGATGTCACAATCAAGAATAAATACCCGCTGCCCAGGATTGATGATTTGTTCGATCAACTCAGCGGAGCTCAAGTGTTCTCCAAGATTGATTTGCGCACCGGGTATCACCAGCTGAAAATCAAAAAAGAAGATATTCCTAAGACAGCATTCACTACACGGTATGGGCTGTACGAGTATACGGTCATGTCATTTGGACTGACCAACCCTCCTGCATTCTTCATGCACATGATGAACAAGGTATTCATGGACTTCTTGGACAAGTTTGTAGTGGTGTTCATTGATGACATCCTCATATATTCCAAAAGTGAAGGGGAGCACAAGCAACATCTCCGAGCAGTGTTGGAACGATTACGCGCTCATCAACTCTACGCGAAGTTTAGCAAGTGCGAATTTTGGCTAAAAGAAGTGGGATTCCTTGGGCATACTCTGTCCGCTCAAGGAGTGGCCGTGGACCAAAGCAAAGTCACAGAAGTCCTAAAATGGAAGACACCGGTTTCAGTCACCGAAATCAGGAGTTTCTTGGGTCTGGCAGGATATTACCGTCGTGTCATTGAAGGCTTCTCAAAGATTGCCAAGCCAATGACTGAATTACTCAAGAAGAATCAGAAGTTTATATGGACGGAAGCATGCGAGAACAGTTTCAATGAGCTCAAGACCCGGTTGACCACCGCTCCAGTATTGACTCTACCAGATATCTATCGGAGCTTCGACATCTATTGCGACACATCCAGGCGTGGCATTGGATGTGTGCTTATGCAAGATGGAAAGGTCGTGGCCTATGCATCAAGACAGCTCCAACCCCATGAGGAGAATTATCCTACCCATGACTTACAAATGGCAGCTGTGGTTCACGCCTTAAAGATTTGGAGGCATTACATCATCGGAAAGCGATGCCAAATCTACACCGACCACAAAAGCCTCAAGTATATATTCACGCAACCGGACTTGAATCTCCGACAAAGAAGATGGCTTGAGTTGGTCAAAGACTATGACCTAGGTATCAACTACCACCCAGGAAAAGCAAATGTGGTCGCCGATGCCCTCAGTCGCAAACCGGCTACCGCGAACTCATTAATCGAGCGTCTGCACCCAGCACTTCAAGAAGAAATAGCTCAGCTTAATATGATCTTGTGTGATGCAATATGTTCGGTTACCTTGGAAGTAACCCCTACCCTGGAAGACGAAATTAGAAAAGCTCAA
This sequence comes from Elymus sibiricus, assembly GCA_039707655.1. Classification (NCBI taxonomy): domain Eukaryota; kingdom Viridiplantae; phylum Streptophyta; class Magnoliopsida; order Poales; family Poaceae; genus Elymus; species Elymus sibiricus. The sequence continues at coordinate 395,076,094 of CM077674.1, forward strand.
CCTGGTGACCCTATGTTACTAAAGATAATGGCCCAAGTACGAGAAGGGAAGACGCCAGATTTCAACATTGATGACAAAGGTACACTCCGATTCCGGGATCGAGTCTGTGTACCGAACCTCGCAGACTTAAAGCAGCAGATTCTGAAGGAAGCTCATGAGTCTGCATACTCTATTCATCCTGGAGGCACTAAAATGTACCAAGACTTAAAGCAAACATTTTGGTGGGAAGGCATGAAGAAATATATAGCCTATTACATCGCCTGTTGTGATATATGCAACAAGGTGAAGGCTGAACACCAGAAACCAGCCGGTCTACTTCAACCCTTACCCGTTCCACAATGGAAATGGGATGATATCTGCATGGACTTTATCGTGGGATTACCAAGGACACCAAGAGGTAATAACGCCATATGGGTCGTGGTCGACATGCTCACCAAGGTAGCCCACTTTATTCCAATAAGGACAACCTACCGTGCAGACCAACTCGCTCAACTCTACGTATCCCGGATTGTCAGTCTACTTGGAGTACCCAGAACTATCACTTCAGACCGAGGATCTCTGTTTACCTCGGCATTCTGGCTACGTCTACACCAAGCCTTGGGAACCGCTTTGAAGCATAGCACTGCTTATCACCCTCAGACAGATGGGCAGACAGAGCGGGTAAATCAAATCTTGGAAGACATGCTTCGGGCATGCGCTCTTGCTCATGGACCTAAATGGGAAGACAGTCTGCCATACGCTGAGTTTTCCTACAACAACGGCTACCAGACTAGCCTCAAGATGTCACCTTTTGAGGCCCTATATGGACGGAAGTGTCGTACCCCACTAAACTTGTCTCAGACAGGAGACAGCCGAATCTTCAGGACAGATCTGATGATGGAAGTAAAAAAGCAAGTCAAAGAAATTCGAGACAGGCTGCAAGTGGCAAAATCTCGTCAGAAAAGTTACTATGACTCAAAGCATAGGCAGATCAGTTTTGAACCAGGTGAATATGCATATCTCCGAGTTACCCCCATGAAAGGAGTTAAACGGTTTCATACTCAGGGAAAGATCGCACCAAGATACATCGGTCCGTTTCCAGGTATGACTCGAGTTGGTAAAGTGGCTTATCAGTTAGAATTACCTCCCTTACTATCCGAGGTTCATGATGTGTTCCACGTGTCTTAGCTACGGAAATGCACCGCACCACCCGCAAAGCAGGCGGATATGACAGAACTAGAGCTTGCCAAAGATTTAACATACGAGGAGAAACCTTTGAGAATCCAGGAAGAAATGGACAGAGTCACCCGCAGCAAAACACTAGTAGAAAAAGGGCCATTTGTCCCGGTTCGTAAGGGCCTTTAGTCCCGGTTCTGGAACCGGGACTAAAGGGTCGGGACTAAAGCCCAAAACCTTTAGTCCCGGTTCGCTTACGAACCGGGACCAAAGGGGCTCCACGTGGCCGTTGCGGGAAGCCCAGGCAGGAGGACCTTTAGTCCCGGTTGGTAACACCAACCGGGACCAAAAGGCATCCACGTGGCGCTGCCTGGGGCGGGGGAGGGAGGACCTTTAGTCCCGGTTGGTGTTACCAACCGGGACTAAAGGCTCCACCTTTGGTCCCGGTTGGTAACACCAACCGGGACCAAAAGGCGGCCACGCGTCAGCAGCTCGCAGTCGCTGGGTTTTGTTTTTTTTTTGGAAGGGGGGGTTTTGGGGTTTTGGAGGGTTAATTTAGGGGTTTCATATTGTGTTAGCGAGCTAATAGAGAGAAGTGACCTCTCTTTTTCCGTGCTTGGTCGACGCTAGCTACTACACATATAGAGAGAACTCGACGCTAGCTAGTAAGCAAATAAAGGAAACCATTAATTACACAAGATCGTCATGAACATATATAGAGAGAAGTGACATCTCTTTCTTCGTGCTTGGTCGAACAACAAGTTTTCGTATATCTATCCGACGCTGCTACATATGTACAATATATAACATCCCTTACAACAATTTCAATTTCACATGGTATTCTCCTTGTTCAGGTATGACGTGGTCAAGAAAGAATCCCGCCAATTCCTCTTGAATTGCTCGTATGCGATCATGTGGTAGGAGTTCATCCCGCATCTGCCAGATCTAATTTAAAGAAGGGGTCAATACATATATATGAATGAAACTCAACACAATTGATGGTAATATATAAAATAAAATTGTGAATATTGTTTACGTACTTCAAATTGTTTCTCAGAGGAGGCCCGTTCAGAGGTATAGTAGCGAATGAACTCGCATACGTAGTATCCACATAAATGAGTGTTGGGTGCCTGCAACAAGCACTTTACGAGAATAGAGTTCAATCAAACTGATAAGCAAGCATGATAATGGTATTGATGAAACTAGAATCAATGAGAGATGCGCGGAACTAGGTATAGTACTACTTACTTTGGGGTGTGTAAATCGCAGCTCCTTCTTCAGACCCGGAACCTTAGCGGTGAACGTTTTCCAAACCCTGGCAGGCAAAGAAAATGATTACTTGATATCAGGAAATGAACGAAAGTTGCCGATATGGTCCCGGTATTGATTGAACTTACTTCTGGAGCATTGCAGTCATGTCCGCATAATACTTGGGATCTTTACGGAGCGAGTCTAAGACAGTTACTAATGCCCCGTCAAGGTTAATGGATAGCAGAATATAGTGGAAGCTGCGCACGCATAACTCATCAATTACATTACTTAACCACGAGTAAGCGGAACCGAATATGCAGAAGACAGTAACACTCACTTGAAGTTGTAAGGAAAGAGTATTTCCCTTTTGTTTTGATGTTTAAGGAACGTTTGTAGTAAGTTGTTCTCGGTATCTTCAGCCGCCTTTCGTACCGACCATTCATTTACGGTATTTGGGCTAATGAACCCAACGTCGAAGATTCCTATTTTTTGGCATTCGACCATCTTCAATCTGCATAATATAGTGAGGATAATTATATATACATGCAATGAACGAGCTGAGCTAGAGACTTAATTATAGAAGTAATACTTACAGACAGTAGCAAGTCATGAGTAGTTTGTCGAGGGCCTTTTGATTGTATAATTGAAATAACTCCACAAATTCAACAGGCAGCAGGTCGACTCCAGGGAAGTCATGCTCTTTTTTAATTCCGACTAACAAACTGTCTTTCCCAGACTTCCTGCAGGTTTCCATGTACCAGTCATGCAATTTTTGCATCATCGTTGTTAGATGAGGATGATCAGGTTTGACGAGAGGCTTCCCGTGCTCGTATCTAAAGACGTCTACTACCTCAGCCGTTTCAAACTGTACATCATCGGGCAGGTAATCATCAAGAGTGGTACCGGGCAGTAGCACCGGATGATTAGCGATATCGCTAGACACCTTGAGTGGGGGGCACGATTGCTTCTCCTGTTCGCCGAGCTGGGGAATTGTTTTCCCACTTCTTCGTTTTTTCGCTCTTGCAGCACTGGAAGTACTTCCCGACTGCTGCGCTTTAGCATGTGTCTTAGTAATTATGCGGTCATAGTTGGAATCCGGCGGAGGCGGTGGTGGTCGCTTCAGGGCATCGATAGTGTGCTTCACTTTCACCGGATCTAGCTTCTCCTTCGGAGGTGGAGTTTTCTTTGCAAAATGGTCCCTCACTTCGGCACGACATATGTCCTCGTTTTCCTGCTCGGTCCTCTCATATGGTAACTTTTCCACAGGCTTGAGACATGGACCGTATCTGAATTGCCTCCCGCCTCTGCTTGTACTGCTAGCCGCCGGAGCGGCGGCGTCTCTCTTCCGTCGTTGCTGAGGAGGCGGAGAAGGAGGCGGAGTGCTCCGACGCGCCGGAGTAGGCGAAGGAGGAGGCGGAGTGCCCTCACGCGTCGGAGGAGCCGGAGAAGGAGGCGGAGTGCCCTGATCACTCGCCGGAGGAGGAGGAGGAGGAGGCGGAGTGCCCTGACTCGCTGGAGGAGGAGGAGGAGGCGGAGGCGTCCAGTTTGGAAGCTTGATGTACTCCTTCTGCCATAGACATGTACTCCTCAGAGCACGAACCAGCTGATTCTCCCCTTCACCTGTAGAGGTGTAAAGCTCGAGCTCCTCAAATCCCTCCATTACTTCATCCACCATCACAACAGCATAGCCATGTGGAATCGTAAGGCAGTGAAAAGTTTCGTTGGGTTGAGGAGGTGCAACAGAGCCGAGAGCCGCCTTGAAAGTGAGGTTATGGCATTTCGTCATAAGCTCGCAATTTTGAGCCTCCGTGATAGTATCCACGGGGTAGATAGGCTCCGTGAAGTCAGTCTGAACGGCTCCGTGGAAGCCACGCTGCTTCTCCGGTGAGATGGCGGGGTAGCTTCTGGGGTAGCTTCGTGCCGCTGAGATAGTTGGCCGGCAGCTTCCTGGCTCTCAGCTTCCTCTAGCTTTTGTAGTCTTGCACACATCTTCTGCATGTCGCTCAGCTCCGCTTTCCTCTTTCTCTCCCGGCTTCTGTAACCGCCTGCGTCGGGAAAGCCAAACTTCCACGGAACGGAGCCTGGTGTGCCTCGTGTTCGTCCAGGGTGCTCAGCATTCCCTAGGGCCTCAGTCAGCTCGTCCTTCTCTCTGTCCGGAATGAACGTCCCTTCCTGCGCTGCGGTGATATACTTCTGAAGCTTCGTGACGGGTATTGCAAGTTGCTCGTCCGTCCAACGGCACTTCCCTATTTCAGGGTCCAAAGTTCCCCCAACCCCGAAGAACCAAGTCCTTGAACGGTCTGGCCATTTCAATGTCTCTGGTTCGACCCCTTTAGCAATCAGGTCATTCTCAGCTTTGTCCCACAAAGGCCGGGCTTTGAGGTAGCCACCTGACCCCGTGTGATGGTGATACTGCTTCTTTGCAGCGTTGTTCTTGTTTGTCTCTGACATTTTCTTACTCTTGTCTGATGTCTTGTAGGCCACAAATGCGGGCCAGTGATCTCTTATCTTCTCAAATCGGCCGATGAATTCTGGAGTCTCACCTTTGTCGACAAACTTTGATTTCAACTCCTTCTTCCACCTCCTGAATAGATCTGCCATCTTCTTAAGAGCACACGCCTTGACCAGTGGCTCTATAACGGGCTTATTCGGATCCTCCTCTGGCGGTAGGGTGAAATTTGCCTTCAGCAAGGTCCAAAGATCATCTTTCTTTCTATCGGTGACATAATCACCTTCAGGGGCGTCGTCCTTAGGCTTATTCCATTGCTTGATGCTGATCGGGATGTTGTCCCTAACAATAGCTCCGCACTGAGCAGAAAATGCGTCCTTGGTCCGCTTGGGTTCAATCGGTAGGCCATCGTCCGCGAGTGCTGTGATCGTGAACCTTTCATCCTTGCGCAACCTCTTCTTCGGGCCTCGTCTCGTTACCGAAGTTTGGCTCGATCCGAGGGCTATAAAAGAAGAAAGAAGAGTTAATATATGTACATACCAAAACAATTAATGCATCAATTAGCTAGTTAGCACCTCCGGAGCCATCATGATCATGTCACCGGAGCCATCATGATCATGTCCTTCCTCCTCCATTGTTCCATCGGTGTCATTGAGAAACGACAAGACAGCATCACCTCCGGCGAGGATTATCTCCCCCAACAACTGTTCTTGTTCCAAGTCTCTTTGATCCATAGTTTCTGCAAATATAGAAGAATATATATATAGATGAGATCAGAAAAAAATTGGATCAACTTGTGCACATCCATAATGGGGGTATTCTTGATAAATCTATGTTACCGGAGTTATCTCTGTTACCAGAGGGGGTAGACGACAACGACGCTCACCCCTCATGTCATGTCCGACGTCCCTCCTCATGTCGAAGTTATCGGGGAGGGGGTAGACGACAACGACGCTCACCCCTCATGTCCGACGTCCCCCCTCATGTCGAAGTTATCGGGGAGGGGGTACAGGTGGCCTCGAGAGTTGGTCGGGCGAGCGGACCGGGAGTAAGTAACTTTTAACTCATTTTAACTCATTTTGAATATATGAACATTTTAACTTTTACGGGTAGGGGCGGGAGGGGATTGATCGACGTCTCCCCCCCTCATGTCGAAGTTACCGGAGTTTTCTATATGAACAAAAAAAATCCACATGACATGTCCGACGAGCAGACCGCCTCTCTCTCATGCATGTCCGACGTCCTCCCTCATGACAAAAATAAAATTGTATCAATGCATATATAAAAACTTTCTATGGATCATCCATCCATACATACATACTGCATATACATACATACATACAACATCCATACATACATACATACATACTGCATATACATACAAAAAAAAAGGCAGATCCGGCCGGGGCGGCGGTGGCGGCGGCGGCGCAGCAAGCAGAGCAGGGGCACGGCGCGGCAAGCAGAGCAGTGGCGGCGGCGCGGGGGAAGGGGAGGGCTCACTGGGGGCGGCGTCGGGGCAGGGGCAGGGGGGCACGGCGGGCGGCGGCGGGGTTTTACCTTAGTAACTTAGAAAAAAAATGTTATCGGGGAGGGGGTATATCGACAACGCTTTTTTTCTAGGGTTTGGGTGGCCTCGAGAGTTGGTCGCCCGGTATATCGAGACGGGGTGAACATTTTACCTTAGTAACTTAGAAAAAAATGTTATCGGGGAGGGGGTATATCAACCCCCCCCCTCATGTCGAAGTTATCGGGGAGGGGGTATATCAACAACGACATACATTCCGGATCCGTTGGAAAGCTCTCGGGGAGCCGATGCCAACGTGATGATAGGGGGCCGGGGTGCTCCCGTGGCCTTGTTGATAGATAGAGCCGATGCCAACGTGATGATAGAGCCGATGCCAACATTTTCATTTAACAAAAAAACTACCTTCAAAAAAAGACTTGCTTCGCCGCGGGTGCTCGGTGCGACATGGACTCGGTGGAAAAACTTTATGAAAATGCGGTGGTGGCCGGGCCGGGCGGTTTTCTTTTCCTTCTTCATTTTTTCCTTTGTTTTTTATTATATGTTTGTTTTCGTTTTCACTCTACATTTTCGTACATACGAAAAACAACGAAGACTTTTTACATGAACATATACACACATATACATGAACATATATACATATACATGAAAAAAAACATATACATGAACATATACACACATATACATGAACATATACACACATATACATGAACATATATACATATACATGAAAAAAACATATACATGAACATATACATGAACATCTACACACATATACATGAACATCTACACACATATACATGAACATATATACATAAATGAAAAAAAACATATACATGAACATATACACATATACATGCCCAAAAAAAAACATATACATGAACATATACACACATATACGCGGTGACGGGGAGTAGGAGGGGCTCACTGGGGGGGGGGCGGCGAAGGCTGGAGGCCGGCGACGGAGACGAGGACGGCGGCGACGGGGACGAGGACGGCGGCTCGGGGAGGTGACGGGGACGGGGACGAGGACGGCGGAACGGGGAGGCGACGGGGACGAGGACGGCGGCGACGGGGACGAGGACGGCGGCTCGGGGAGGCGACGAGGACGGCGGCGACGGGGAGGCGACGGGGACGAGGACGGCGGCGACGGGGAGGCGACAAGGACGGCGGCGATGGGGACGAGGACGGTGGCGATGGGGACGAGGACGGCGGCTCGGGGAGGCGACGGGGCCGGCGACGAAGACGGCGGCTCGGGGAGGCGACGGGGACGAGGACGGCAGCTCGGGGCAACTGGTAGATGAAAACTGAAATTTTCTAAGGGTTTTCTTATATACAAGAAGCATTGGTCCCGGTTGGTGGCACCAACCGGGACCAATGCCCACCTTTAGTCCCGGTTGGTACCACCAATCGGGACCAAAGGTCTCTTTTCGTCAGCCCAAAGAGCGGGAAGCAGAGACCTTTGGTCCCGGTTGGTGGCACCAACCAGGACTAAAGGGTGGCAGTGGTCCCGGTTGGTGCCACCAACCGGGACCAAAGGTGGGCATTGGTCCCGGTTGGTGCCACCAACCGGGACTAAAGGGTGGTGCTGCCCGGGGCCAAAAGTTTAGTCCCACCTCGCTAGCTGAGAGGGCTCGAGAGTGGTTTATAAGCGCTGCTGCGCCAGCCCTCTCGAGCTCCTCTCAACTGCAGGCTTACGGGCGTAATCGCACACACCTCTGCCTGTGGACCTTCTGGGCCTTCTGCGGGCCTGAATCCTGGCCCAACTAGATGGTTGGGTTTCTAGTCGTATTCAGGCCGTGGTGGCCTACTAGGCGGCATTTTTTTAATTTTTTTCTACTTTTTTTGTTTTCTTTTTTGCTTTATTTATTTTCTTTTGTTTCTACTTACAGTTTTTCAGTGATTATTTTTGCTTTTAGGTCACAAAAATTATAAACTTTCTGTTAGTGCCATTAGTTTCCAAATTTGAATAGTTTAAATTTGAATTCTTTTAAATTGGTGTGAATCACTAGTTTGTGAATAACTTTACTATAAAAATAGATTTGTGAGTGATTCTTTTTCCTGCTATTTAATATTACTGTGTTTTATCATTATATTCAATTTGGTAATTTTTAGGTAATTTGAAATGTCTGTTTTAACCAAAAACAGATTTTGTTATTTTAGTTTGCTATTAAAGTTTCTAAAAAAATTCTTTATGAAAATTCTTTTTGCTATTAATGTTTTGAACAAAAAATACTTTGATAACTTTAGTTGCATAAATTTTATATAATTTTAGTTTCATAAATACTAGAGGTTTATAAAATATTTTTAGTTGATTCCTTTTGCTATTAGAGTTTTATAAAAGTTTTTTAGTTGATTCTTTTTGCTATTGAAGAATATTATAGTTTTATTTTAGTTGATCATAACAGAATTTTTTAATTAATTATTTTTAGTTCATTATTTTTGCTATTAGAGTTTCATAAAGGTTTTCTAGTTCATTCTTTTTGCTATTAGTTCATTCTTTGAGCTAAATGACCCTGAAATTGAAAAGCACTTCAAATGAACTCTGAAAAGGTTGAAAGTTGGCATGGTATCATCATTACACCCACATAGCATGTTCTAAAAAGTTGAGAGGGTTACGGCAAAAACTGGATGCACTTCATGTACAAAATGGACAATCTCTTTCGAAGTATCAGGGTTTCAGACGAAAACTCATCTGTTACAAAGGGATTTCATTTTTTTGAACTTATTTGAACTCCATACTTTTTGTGTGTTCAAAATGCACCATTCAAAGCCACATCATCAATTTTCAACCCTTTCTGACTTCATTTCCTATTTTTCATGCATTTACTGATTTTTTTAAGCTAAATGACCCTGAAATTGAAAAGCACTACAAATGAACTCTGAACAGGTTGAAAGTTTGCATGGTATCATCATTTCACCCACATAGCATGTGCTAAAAAGTTGAGGGGGTTACGGCAAAAACTGGATGCACTTCGTGTACCAAACGGACAATCTCTTTCGAAGTATCAGGGTTTCGGACGAAAACTCATCTGTTACAAAAGGCATTTAATTTCTTCACATGTAACTGCAATGATATAGTTGTGGAGAGAAAGTCTTCACTTTTTCTTCGCTTGTGTCCTTTGCTTATTGCGCCGTAACCATGGATAATCTTCATCGTTTAACAGGGTGCTTGGGTCAGCCTTGACTTTGAAGGGAGGAATTTCATGAAACTTTTCATAATCTTCAGACATGTCTGTCTTGCCCTCCAATCCCACGATGTCTCTTTTTCCTGAAAGAACTATGTGGCGCTTTGGCTCATCGTATGATGTATTCGCTTCCTTATCTTTTCTTTTTCTCGGTTTGGTAGACATGTCCTTCACATAGAAAACCTGCGCCACATCATTGGCTAGGACGAATGGTTCGTCTGTGTACCCAAGATTGTTGAGATCCAGTATTGTCATTCCGTACTGTGGGTCTACCTGTACCCCGCCTCCTGACAGATTGACCCATTTGCACTGAAACAAAGGGACCTTGAAATCATGTCCATAGTCAAGTTCCCATATGTCCACTATGTAACCATAATATGTGTCCTTTCCCCTCTTGGTTGCTGCATCAAAGCGGACACCGCTGTTTTGGTTGGTGCTCTTTTGATCTTGGGCGATCGTGTAAAATGTATTCCCATTTATCTCGTACCCTTTGTAAGTCAATACAGTCGAAGATGGTCCCCTGGCCAACGAGTACAGCTCATCAGAAACAGTGTTGTCACCCATGAGACGTGTTTGCAACCAACTGCCGAAAGTCCTGATGTGTTCATATGTAATCCAGTCGTCACACTGCTCCGGGTGTTCGGAGCGCAGAATATTCTTGTGTTCATCGACATACGGGGTCACCAAGGTAGAATTCTGTAGAACTGTGTAGTGTGCTTGAGACCAAGAATGCCCGTCCCTACATATTATTGAGTCCGCTCCTAGCGTGCCTTTTCCAGTCAGTCTCCCCTCATACCGCGATTGAGGGAGACCAATCTTCTTAAGGTCAGGAATGAAGTCAACACAAAACCCAATGACATCCTCTGTTTGATGGCCCATGGAGATGCTTGCTTCTGGCCTAGCGCGGTTACGAACATATTTCTTTAAGACTCCCATGAACCTCTCAAAGGGGAACATATTGTGTAGAAATACAGGGCCCAGAACAACAATCTCGTCGACTAGATGAACTAGGACGTGCGTCATGATATTTAAGAAAGATGGTGGGAACACCAGCTCGAAACTAACAAGACATTGCACCAAATCACTCCTTAACCTTGACAAGATTTCTGGATCGATCACCTTCTGAGAGATTGCATTGAGGAATGCACATAGCTTCACAATGGCTAATCGAACGTTTTCCGGTAGAAGCCCCCTCAATGCAACCGGAAGCAGTTGCGTCATAATCACGTGGCAGTCATGAGACTTTAGGTTCTGGAACTTTTTCTCTGCCATATTTATTATTCCCTTTATATTCGACGAGAAGCCAGACGGGACCTTCATACTGAGCAGGCATTCAAAGAAGATTTCCTTCTCTTCTTTGGTAAGAGCGTAGCTGGCAGGACCTTCATACTGCTTTGGATGCATGCCGTCTATTTCATGCACACGTTGCTGTTCCTCCCGTGCCTCCGGTGTATCTTTTGTCTTCAAATACACTCCCAAGAAGCCTAGCAGGTTCACGCAAAGATTCTTCGTCACGTGCATCACGTCGATTGTAGAGCGGACCTCTAGGTCTTTCCAATAGGGTAGGTCCCAAAATATAGATTTCTTCTTCCACATGGGTGCGCGTCCCTCATCGTCAGTCGGAACAGATAGTCCGCCAGGACCCTTTCCAAAGATTACATGTAAATCATTGACCATATCAAGTATGTGATCACCAGTACGGAGGGCGGGCTTCTTCCGGTGATCTGCCTCACCTTTGAAATGCTTTCCTTTCTTTCGACATTGATGGTTGGTCGGAAGAAATCGACGATGCCCCAGCTACACATTCTTCCTGCATTTGTCCAAATATATACTGTCGGTGTCATCTAAACAGTGTGTGCATGTGTGGTATCCCTTGTTTGTCTGTCCTGAAAGGTTACTGAGAGCAGGCCAATCGTTGATGGTTACAAACAGCAACGCATGTAGGTCAAATTCCTCCTGTTTGTGCTCATCCCACACACGTACACCTTCTCCATTCCACAGCTGTAAAAGTTCTTCAACTAATGGCCTTAGGTACACATCAATGTTGTTGCCGGGTTGCTTAGGGCCTTGGATGAGCACTGGCATCATAATGAACTTCCGCTTCATGCACAACCAAGGAGGAAGGTTATAGATACATAGAGTCACGGGCCAGGTGCTATGATTGCTGCTCTGCTTCCCAAAAGGATTAATGTCATCTGCACTTAAACCAAACCATACGTTCCTTGCGTCACCTGCAAAGTCCCCCCACCTTCTCTCGATTTTTCTCCACTGTGACCCGTCAGCGGGTGCTCTCAACTTCCCGTCTTTCTTACGGTCTTCTTTGTGCCATCGCATCAACTTGGCATGCTCTTTGTTTCTGAACAGACGTTCAGCCGTGGTATTATAGGAGCATACCACATCACCTTGGCAGGAACCCTCTTCCTGGGGCGCTCGCCCTCAACATCACCAGGGTCATCTCGTCTGATCTTATACCGCAATGCACCGCATACCGGGCATGCGTTCAAATCCTCGTACTCACCGCGGTAGAGGATGCAGTCATTAGGGCATGCATGTATCTTCTGCACCTCCAATCCTAGAGGGCATAGAACCTTCTTTGCTTCGTACGTACTGCCGGGCAATTCGTTATCCTTTGGAAGCTTCTTCTTCATTATTTTCAGCAGCGAACTAAATCCCTTGTCAGATACACCATTGTCTGCCTTCCATTGCAGCAATTCCAGTGTGGTACCGAGCTTTCTGTTGTCATCTTCACAATTTGGGTACAACCCTTTTTTGTGATCCTCTAACATGCGATCGAACTTCAACTTCTCCCTTTCACTTTCGCATTCTCTCTGTGCATCAACAATGACCCGGCGAAGATCATCATCGGGCACATCGTCTGGTTCCTCTTGATCTTCAGCTTCCCCCATTGCAGCATCACCGTATTCAGGGGGCGGGTAGTTGTCATCATCCTCTTCTTCTTCGTTGTCTTCCATCATAACCCATCTTTCTCCGTGCTTGGTCCAAACATTATAGTGTGGCATAAAACCCTTCTCAAGCAGGTGGAAGTGAAGGGTTTTAGAGTTGGAGAAAGCCTTCGTATTCTCACAGACAGTACATGGACAATGCATAAAACCATTTTGCTTGTTTGCCTCAGCCGCTTTGAGAAAATTATGCAGGCCCTTAATATACTCGGAGGTGCGTCGGTCACCGTACATCCATTGCCGGTTCATCTGCGTGCGTTATATAGTTCTTATTATTGAACAACATATAACTCTCTAGAGCATCTAATTAAAACACACAATTAAGAACTTTTTTCTTTTAGAAAGAAGATAAGAAGAAGAGGCTAACCACGGTGTTGCCGGCGCCGAGATGGGCGCGGGCGATCGACGGCGGTGAGGACGGGGACGGGACAGGACGGACCGCCAAACCTAGACAAATCTTGAGGAAAATGGAGCTTGGACAAGGAGCTTCGAGAGGAGAAAGCTTAAGTGTGGCTCGGGCATTTCATCGAACACCTCATGTGCATAGGAGGTGAGCTAGAGCACCACAAAAGCTCTCCCACGGCCGGGCAAAAAAACAGAGCAATGCATTGCTCTGCTCGTGGGCGGGGGCTATATATAGGCCAACCATTGGTCCCGGTTCCAGCCACAAACCGGGACCAATGGTTGTGGGCCAGGAGCGAGGTGCATTGGTCCCGGTTCGTGGCTGGAACCGGGACAAAAGGGGTCACCTTTAGTCCCGGTTCCAGCCACAAACCGGGACCAATGGTTGTGGGCCAGGAGCGAGGCGTATTGATCCCGGTTCGTGTCTAGAACCGGGACAAAAGGGGTCCGACGAACCGGGACCAATGGCCCACGAGGCCTGGCCGGTGCCCTGGCCTCACGAACCGGGACCGATGCCCCCATGGGTCCCGGTTCGTGAGTGAACCGGGACTAATGGGCTTCTCAGGGGTGGACCGATGCCCTGTTTTGTACTAGTGAAACTATAAAGTTTTACAAGGTCCAATGGGAGCACCACGCCGAGGACGAGGCCACCTGGGAAAGAGCGGATTATTTAAGGACTGCATACCCATATTTGTTTCCTGAGCAACCGAATCTTGAGGACGAGATTCATCCTAAGGGGGGGAGGTTTGTAACACCCTGGATTTTTGCCCTTCTTCTTTTGTTTGGATTTATTTGGATTTATTATTTGCATTTGAGGTTTTCTGTCATTTCTTTTAGACTTACCACTTCGATTTATTTTTGACTTTCTTCCAAGTGGGTTCTACCATCCATGAACCCTCCCTAGACCTCATCCCCCTCCCAATAATGCCATTGGGTATTTTTATTTAATGGCATTATACCCTTTTTCTCTCTGAAAATGCCTCTTTGCTCACTAAGCTCTAAAGCAACCCCTATTTTTATTGCCTAGAAAATTCCTAGAAAATTCTTAAATATTCTTTGGGTCATGCCTCACCTTCCTATGCAAAAATATCCCATGGTCATTTGGAAAATTTCAGCCAGGGAAAATGTTTTTGCTTCTGGTCAGAAAGAGCACATTGTGAAGCAACTATATTTTTCCTTGATCCTCTTTAGATGAAACTTTTACCACTTGATCACCCTCCTAAGTGATGCTTAAACGCCTAAAATCAGCCCTAGAATCCCAGCCATTTGTCCCCAGCTCTTGGAGCAAGTTTCTGTCCAGAAACTTTAGCTCTAGCTCTTGTCACCTCCAATGCACCATTTGGCAAGCCCAGCGCGTTTCTTGGCAAAGTGTTGAAGGGACAACACCCAGGACATGGTGTGGCAGCGCCGAAAGTCCTCTGCATGTCAATGAATGCGGTGACCGCGTGCAGGCAGGGTGCAACGCACGCGCTCTGCGTGCTCTGCCTGTCGGGTTCGATCAGCCGCCGTCCAACCTCTCCTCTCGCGCCACCTCAACCTGTCTAGTCCACTCAGCCCACACCCCCTCTTCCACCCAGCCCCTCCCTGACCGTCCCCGTCGCCGGCAGGAGGCACGCCGGAAGCGGCCACGGTGCTAGCCGACAACACAGTGGCTTGCACGCGCGCCTCTATTCATCTTAGTGCGCCTGCGCTCGAGCCCGCGTGCGAGCACTATGCTTGGCCTCGCCTACGTCGTCTCCTTACTCACCCGAGTCCTCACCGCCCCCAGGTCGCCCTGCCGCTCAACTCCGGCGGAGCCCGAACCCTACCCCACCTCCTCCTATAAATAGGACCCCTCCCCGACCGTTCTAGCCATCCCAAACCCCCTCTCCTCTCTCAAATCGAGCTTCTAAAGCTGTTGGCAACGCCGGGAAGGCCTCTGGCCTTCAAACCACGCCGGCGACCGCCGCGGATCCCTCTCCTCCGAGCACTCGTTCTAGTCCACCTCAGCTCCAGCCACTGCCACCCCTGAGACCGTAGAAACCCCCTGAGCACGACAGTACCAAGAGCTCGCCGGATTGTGGCCGGAAACGCCGACCCCGATCAGCTCCGCCGCCGCCGTCTCTGGAGAGGATCGCCGCGACGCCGTCCGACCTCCTCAGCTCGAGCTTCGGGTATGTGCGTGACCGTCTCACCGAGCTAGTCCCATTCCCCCTCTATCCGGTGATCACCGACGTCTCCTCGCCGGAGAAACACTGGTGACAGAGCCGCCAGGCACTGTTCCCTCTCTCCCACTCGTTTAAATCAGAACCAGGGCCCCACCTGTCATACTCTCTCTCTTTGGCCCGAAGGGGTACCTAAGTGGAGGCGCATTCTCTGAATACGTCTTCGACGTGGCCACCTCTGGATTTTCTTTTAAATTCAAATTTTGACCAGATCCAATCCCACATTGACCGGCCATAACTTTTTATCTATAAGTCCAAATGAGATGATTCTTTTTGCTACTGGTTTATAAAATTCCAAAGTTTCTGTATGCCAAGTTTCAAAAAAATTCTTGCTGTTGAGTATTTCTGGTGTAATAAACAGTGTTATGTGACATTTTCTGTTTGCATTTAATTTAATTTCAGAAGAGCCTAGTTGTGTTGGAGAAGGCCAGGAGTTTTGTGACACTTCTCTGAACCAAGGCAAGCCACAACATTCATATACAAGGATGACATTGCAATGACTTTGGTTTAATTGGATTAAATCATCATATATTCACTATTTAAAATAATGTGCTATATAAATTTTATTGCATAAACTTTGTTCTGTCATGGTGAAATCTATGCAGTAGGATACATGATTTCTTGCTAGTGTGCAGTAGGTATCATGACATATACTCATATGGTAGGATGATGCATTCATCATTAATGATCGTGACCCGTGCATCCATTCATACACTATGGCTCGAATCATTTTCATTTCAAGTTAAACTTGACCTTAATCCAACTTGAAAATGCTGTTGATCGAGTCATGGTGCCACCAAATCGAGCTCACCAGTGCAACCACACTTGCCTGGATGGGGAGGCCCTAATGCGGTCTATTGTCATGCCTCTCGCCGGTGCCTCCTACGAGGGAAGGTTGTGCTCTGGCGCTACCCTAGCCCGGTAGGCAGTCATAACCTTGAGGACCCAAGTTTGATGGTACCGAGGTCCCCGTTTGGGACAATGTTTATGTTTGGCCACGACGATGGCAGCCACAGAGGTGGCGGATGTCACATGTTGACATCAGGGTCACCCAGGACATAGCCCAAAGGGGAGTTTGTCGGAGTGGCCGGGAGAGTGTCATGCAATAGATTGGTTTTGTCGGAATGTCATTGGTGCACCCGAATGGGAGCACGAGGCCATGAGTTCCGTAGTGTGGGTACAGTGTACTAACCTCTGCAGAGTGTATAATCTATCGATAGCCGCGTCCTCGGATATGGACACAGTTCGTAGTAGGTCACACCATGGGTCAACAGTTAAAGTTAACTTGCACACTAAGATTCACAAGATGGCACATGCAGAAATGGTGATCAAGGATCACTATGAAAGGTATGAATGTGATCAAGTGAGGATCACGTTGGTATGTTATGAACGGTGGTTACGCGGTAACCCCGAGATGGTAAGTTGGTCCCGAGGACCATGGCAATGTTTCACACACATCTCATGTTGAGTAGTATCATGCTCATGCATTAAATCTATTAAATGCCTTGTTGTTGTTTGTCGCTCTTGTTTTGTTTGCTGTGAGCTTGCGAGTACATTCAAAGTACTCACCTGGCTTATCATGCTAGATGCAGGAGAAGCCGTGCAAGGAGTTGATGTCGAGTAGTATGTCGCGATCTAGGCTGTTTCCCAGCAGTGTCCATGTGGAATGGAGTTCCGCTACCTCGTCGTTCCGCTGTCACGTAGTAGTTCCCCTATCATCGAGGCCCCTGCCATGTCTACTAAATAATGTACATAAGTGCAGCCGCACCGTGTGTGCCGCTTGGCCGCGCTCATCATGTAAGATGTAAACCTATGTTTCTACTAAGAGATCAATAAAGCGATTGTTTTCTGTACCAAGTTGTTGTGTATTGCCAGAAGACTTGATCTCTGGGCTGGCAATGCAAGGTAAACCGGTTGCTCTGAGCTGGGGTGCCACATGGAGTGACTGTTGACATGGCAGTCCATGATGCTGCCTATACTTCTATTGCCCGTCTCCGTGGAGAGCACAGCAGTCGCTTGGAGCACACTGCCTTCAGATACATCCCGTATGCTCCTGTTGGGGATGAGACTGGATACTACACTGATGTGTGTGCGCCTTATGTGTCGCGTCGTTATGACTCGCAGGTTTTGGTACAGTACACTCAGGCTCTGGACCGCACTGCTCGAACTCTTGCTGTCGAGTTGCGTGCCACACATGCTCGTCTTTACGACGCCCTGACACAGTTGCTACCAGTAGTCAGTGCACGGATGCACCCAGAGTACATTCTTTACCCGCGCAGGATGGAGATGCCACCAGGTCTTGACTGGACTGCTATTGGAGGTTTTACCCCTCCGCGTGGTCCTCTTCTTCCAGTTCGGGACCTGGTTCAGCATCAGAGTGTCCACGGAGCACAGGATCCTCACGCTGTTGTATCCCTCCACCGCGTGCCTGCACGCCGCCTAGTATGTCTAGCTGTTTAATTCTGCTAACTTATGCTGTCCACGTGTAATCGACTCTGTGTATGGATCTGTATGTCTTAATTGACTACTGTTATGTTTCTATTGCACTACTTGTTCATTATCATGTTACATCATGTTTGTCTCTAAATACTTGCAGTTGCTTTTACTAAACTACCCCCTATTAAATTTTAGCAGGATGGTTAGACCAGGTGGTCGTGGTCGTGGCTGTGCTCCCGAGCAGCCACCACTACTAGACTATATGGCAGCTATGATGCAGCAATTTGAGTTGAACCGCCAGTTCATGGTTGGGATCATGGCTCAGTTCCCCCACCAGAATCAGAATGCTCAGAACCAGCCACCTGCCCCAATAACTCTGCAGGAGTTTGTACGTCTCAACCCAACTGTTTACCGCAACTCTGAACAGCCACTGGATGCTGATGACTGGCTTCGTGACATCGCCTACGAGATGGAATCTGCCAGTGTCGCCCCTGAAAACCTTGTCACCTTCGCGTCCTACTTCTTGAAGGGCCTTGCTGCTCAACGGTGGTCCACCCACAGGCGTTCACTACCTGAGGGGACAGTCATCACTTGGCTCGAGTTCCAGACTGCCTTCCGTGCTCGTTACATTCCTCAGGGAATTATGGACCGAAAGAAAAGAGAGTTCCGCAACCTCACTCAGGGCAGTAAGACTGTCGAAGCTTATCAGCGGGAGTTCCTTAACCTGTCCCGCTATGCTGAAGAAGACATTGCCACAGATGCACGCAGACAGGAGAAATTCCGCGATGGACTCCACCCAGACCTCAAGCTTGCACTTGTTGTTCATGACTTCGCCGACTTCGCCACTCTGGTGAACAAGGCTATCCAGGTCGAAACCGCTCAGATGGAACATAGGGATTCAATCAAGCGCAATCGTGACATTGGCTCATCTTCGAGCTCAGGACAGAGGCGTAAGATCTGGATCCCCAACAGCATGTATCGTCCAACTGCCCCTGCGCTGAGGCCTTCCTATGATGCACCCCGTCTGCCTCCTCCACCACCGAGGCAACCAAGAGCTCAAGCTGCTATACCGCGTGCTCCTCCTCTTCGTCCTGAAGAGCGTCTGTGCTTCAAGTGTCGCTGCCCAGGTCACCTTGCCAAGGACTTCCGCCAGAATCAAAATCAGTTGGCACTTCCTCATGCTGGCCGTGGAAATGGCCGTGGCAACAACCAGACCCGCAACTATAATACCGGGCCTTCTGCTTATGGACGTGGACAGGCTTACCACGTCGATATTGAAGAAGTTCAGGATCAACCTGACACTGTGATGGGTACCCTTCTCGTTAACTCAATACCCACTTCTGTTTTATTTGATTCTGGAGCATCACATTCATTCGTCTCTAGAGCATTTGCATTCATGCATGGCATACAATATGAGGAGATGCATACTCCAATAGTCCTTAAAACCCCTGGAGATCGTTGTCAAACCTCCATGATAGCACACAATGTCCCTGTTGAAATCGAAGGATTGGAATTCCTTGTTTCACCCATCATTTTAAATTCTTCCAACATAGACCTCATTCTGGGAATAGATTGGTTGAAAGCTCACATTGCTTCAATCAATTGTGCCACCAAAGTCGTCCAACTTCTTCACCCCTCCGACGAGATAGTGAACTACACCGCCCGCATTAGTCGGAATGCCAAAGCTCAGATATATGCTCTGAATGCTTTGAATGCTTCACCTCTTGAAGGAATTGAGAACGTTCCAGTCGTTCGCGATTTTCTGGACGTCTTTCCAGAAGAACTTCCATGGATACCACCGGTTAGAGCTGTTGAGTTCGTCATCGACTTAAAACCAGGCACCACTCCTATTGCCAAGCGCCCATACAAGATGCCGCCGCATGAACTCCTTGAACTTAAGGAGGAAATCGACAAGTCACTTAAAAAGGGTTTTATTCGTCCAAGTTCCTCTGCCTGGGGAGCACCTTCTCTCTTTGTTAAGAAGAAGGATGGAACAAACCGATTGGTCCAGGACTATCGGCCTATTAACCAAGCAACAATCCAGAACAAATACCCACTACCCCGGATCAACGATCTTTATGATCAGCTTGCTGGATCCTCTGTGTTCTCTAAACTCGACTAAAGGTTGGGTTATCATCAGATTCGAGTTCGCAAAGAGGATATTCCGAAGACCGCCTTCGTTACTCGTTATGGATCATACGAGTACACCGTTATGTCCTTCGGATTAACTAATGCTCCAGCAACCTTCTCCCGATTGATGAACTATATCTTCATGGACTACCTCGACAAATTCATCGTGGTTTATTTGGATGATATCCTTATATTTTCCAAGAATGAAGAAGAACACGCCGAACATCTTCGGCTTGTATTGGAGAAACTTCAAGAACACCAGCTTTATGCCAAGTTTTCCAAGTGTGAATTCTGGTTATCTGAGGTGACTTATCTTGGTCATGTGATTTCCAAAGATGGCATTGCAGTTAACCCAGAACGAGTTCAGGCTATTCTTGACTGGACTCCCCCGAAGAATGTCAAGCAAGTCTGAAGTTTTCTCGGTCTTGCTAGCTATTGCCGCCGTTTCGTCGAGAACTTCTCCAAGATTGTTAAGCCACTAACTGATTTGCTTCACAAAGGCAAGAAGTTTGAGTGGACGGACAAGTGCCAAGAAAGTTTTCAGACACTTAAAGATAAGTTGACATCTGCCCCAGTGCTAGCTCCCCCTGATTCTCGCAAGGACTTTGTGATATATTGCGACGCATCCCGTCAAGGATTAGGCTGTGTCCTAATGCAAGAGTGCAAAGTGATTGCTTATGGCTCTCGTCAGTTGCGTCCTCATGAAGATAAGTATCCAACACATGATCTTGAGTTAGCAGCAGTTATCTACGCTCTGAAGCTGTGGCGACATTACCTTCTTGGTAATCGTTGCGAGATATACACGGACCACGAAAGTCTGAAGTATCTGTATACTCAACCAGATTTGAACCTCCGCCAACAAAGGTGGCTCGAGACAATAGCCGATTAGGACATGGATATCTGATTTTTTTTCAAAAGTACTACCTATTTTGTACCAAATTCGAAAAGCATATGTCGAAATTGAAAAAAAAATCAAAAATAGCACCCCGTCGGCCTCTGGCGGGCCGAAGAGGGGCCCGTCGGCCTCCAGGCGGCCGAAGAGGGGCCCGTCGGCCTCCAGGAGGCCGAAGAGGGCCCGTCGGCCTCCAGGCGGCCGAAGAGGGGCCTGTCAGCCTCCCGTTGGCCGACGGGTGTCAGGGGCACAAAACGTAATTAAGATGGCCTCAAATGAAAAAGTTGTCAACATGAAAAATCTTCATCTCGTCGAAACGGTTGATTTTTATATAAAAATCGTCTTAATCCGAGGTCGTATGCAACCTGTAGAGCCAAAACAAAGTCAGGGGCAGAAGCTGCAGAGTTACTTCGGACAGACCGAATGGATGTCAGAAAATTTGTCACGGGACATCTATACGATGTGGTGTGCAACATTTTTGTGTGTGCAAGAATTGTTGCTTTGCTGTTTGAAGCTTCCTCTATACGTGTATATTATTGCCATTGTCATCCCACAATATTGCTTTTAATTTTGTAGTGCATTTCTGAAGACTCAAATTTTGCATATGTACAAATACATTTTCGAACCTTCTTAGATTGCAATTTATGCATGTGCAATGCTCCTATGTACATAAGCATGCATGGATTTGGAGCTATAAATTTATGTCGCTGTTCTTCTCTTTTCTGTGATAAGTTGTACAAGGAGATTCGAGACCTCAACTTGCATGTTGTAGTTCAGGTTCACTCCACTGGCTTTACCTCTAGTTTATCTTGTGTGAATGAGTTTTGCACTAATGTTGTTGTTCTGGTTGTTATGCAAGCAGCCATAAATAATATCGTGTTCTGGTCATTGCAAATTGTTTTGGCTGTAGGTCGTCCGCCAAAAGGCAACGTCTATTCAGCAAGACTACGCAGAAGTAAAATCAACGAATGTGATTGCAAGAACTAAAGAGTTTTGCATCATGTTGTGTATTCTTAGTATGTATTATCTTTTAATATTTGTCATGAATGTCGACTAGGTCCACCTAGCAGTAGGCTAGGTCCATGTGGTCCGTGTCTCTTGTATAAAATTAACTATGCTTAATACAATACAATGCGTATAGCGATAACTTCTCGTCCCCGAAAACTAGCATGATATTAAGAGCGAAGCAACCTCTTCACGTGCGGTCTGCCATCACCATCGAGATCACGCATGCCAGTTTGCATCTATTTCCGACGCTCGATGCATTTCCTAGGATTTTTCCGGTGAAAAAAAGCCAAAAACACTGGTCGGACGTGACGCAACGTTCGTTCGGTGTCCGGTTTCGTTCCAACCTTGCGTGGGGAGCTAGCTTGGCCGTGCCCACACGCTGCATGGTTTGGTGCAGTTGCATGCATGCGGTCACGTAGACCATGTGCAACCAGCATCGTTTCGGTCTGCCGGAGGGGGTTTCCGAAGGAGTTTTTTTTTACGACTCTGCCAAATGGCCCAAAACTTTTTCCACACGTTGGCATCACCATCGAGAGCACGCATGCCAGTTTGCATCTATTTTCGACGCTCGATGCATTTCCTAAGATTTTCCCGGTGAAAAAAACCCTAAAACACTGGTGGGAAGTGACGCAACGTTCGTTCGGTGTTCGGTTTCGTTCCAACCTTGCGTGGGGGCCTAGCTTGGCCGTGCCCACATGTCTGCATGGTTTGGTGCAGTTGCATGCATGCGGTCACGTAGACCATGTGCAACCAATACCGTTTCGGTCTGCCAGAGGGGGTTTTCGAAGGAGTTTATTTTTTGGATCCATTCGGAGCCTCCGAGTGGTTTGGTTCGGTCTCACCGAGTGAACGTGACCAAACTTGTGTACTCTTCTGTATTCCACACGGTCTCACCGAGTGCACCGGGTGTCCCGTGACAAATTTTCTGACATCCATTCGGTCTGTCCGAAGTAACTCTGCAGCTTCTGCCCCTGACTTTGTTTTGGCTCTACAGGTTGCATACGACCTCGGATTAAGACGATTTTTATATCAAAATCAACCGTTTAGACGAGACGAAGATTTTTCATGTTGACAACTTTTTCATTTGAGGCCATCTTAATTACGTTTTGTGCCCCTGACACCCGTCGGCCAACGGGAGGCCGACAGGCCCCTCTTCGGCCGCCTGGAGGCCGACGGGCCCTCTTCGGCCGCCTGGAGGCCGACGGGCCCCTCTTCGGCCGCCCGGAGGCCGACGGGCCCCTCTTCGGCCCACCAGAGGCCGACGGGGTGCTATTTTTGATTTTTTTTCAATTTCGACATATGCTTTTCGAATTTGGTACAAAATAGGTAGTACTTTTGAAAAAAAATCTCCGAAGTAACTCTGCAGCTTCTGCGCCTGACTTTGTTTTGGCTCTACAGGTTGCATACGACCTTGGATTAAGACGATTTTTATATCAAAATCAACCGTTTAGACGAGACGAAGATTTTTCATGTTGACAACTTTTTCATTTGAGGCCATCTTAATTACGTTTTGTGCCCCTGACACCCGTCGGGCAACGGGAGGCCGACAGGCCCCTCTTCGGCCGCCTGGAGGCCGATGGGCCCTCTTCGGCCGCCTGGAGGCCGACGGGCCCCTCTTCGGCCGCCCGAAGGCCGACGGGCCCCTCTTCGGCCCACCAGAGGCCGACGGGGTGCTATTTTTGATTTTTTTCAATTTCGACATATGCTTTTCGAATTTGGAACAAAATAGGTAGTACTTTTGAAAAAAAATCTGGATATCTCTTATACCCCTGGCAAGGCTAATGTAATGGCCGATGCCTTGAGTCGCAAGTCTTATTGCAACAACCTCATGGTTCAGCAAGCACAACCCCTTCTTTATGAGGAACTTCGCAAGTTGAACCTTCACATTGTCCCACAGGGTCATCTCAATACCCTGGTTGTTGAACCAGACCTCGAGGACCTCATCAAGTTTCTACAGAAAGCCGACTCTGAGGTCGAGAAAATTAAATGCGATCTCAAAAGGGAAAGCCCTCATTCTTCACTGTTGATGCTGATGGCACCTTGTTCTTCAAGAATCGCTTAGTGGTTCCTAGAAAGGGCAATCTGAATCTGACCCCGCATGTCATGAAAGAAGCTCATGATACGCCTCTTTCAATTCACCCCGGTAGCACCAAGATGTACCAAGACATTCGTCAACGGTACTGGTGGCCTGATATGAAGCGCGATATTGCTCGCTATGTGGCTGAGTGTGACGTTTGCCGTCGCATCAAGGCAGAACATCAAAGGCCTGCTGGACTTCTATAACCACTTACTATTCCTGAATGGAAATGTGACAAGGTCGAAATGGATTTCATTACTGGTTTTCCCAGATCGCAGAAGGGTCATGATGCTATTTTTGTCGTCATTGACCGATTCTCAAAGGTTGCTCACTTTCTGCCAGTCAAGGAGACAATCACTGCTAGTCAGGTAGCAGACTTATATGTTTCCAGAATTGTGTCACTCCACGGTATTCCGTTGGAGATCAGCTCAGACCGTGGCAGCCTCTTTACCTCCAGATTTTGGAACAGTTTCCAAGAAGCTATGGGAACTCATCTGTCCTTCAGCACCGCTTTTCACCCCCAGTCTCAGGGACAAGTTGAATGAGTCAATCAAGTGCTTGAGGATATGCTTCGAGCTTGTGTCATCTCATTCGGTAAGAAATGGGAGGAATCTCTCCCATATGTTGAATTCTCATACAACAATAGCTATCAAGCTAGTCTGAAGATGGCACCATTCGAAGTTCTTTATGGACGTAAGTGTCGGACCCCTCTGAATTGGTCAGAAACTGGGGAACGGTCACTCGTTGGTCCGGACGTCATACAGCAAGCTGAAGAACAAGTCCGCATTGTCCGTGAACATTTGAAAGTTGCTCAGTCTCGTCAGAAGAGCAACTATGATCGAAAACACCAGGTATTATATTGGTCTATCAACCTGGCGAACAAGCTTACCTTCGTGTCACTCCGATGAAGGGCACTCACCGTTTTGGGATCAAAGGCAATTTAGCTCCTCGCTACATTGGCCCGTTCCGTATTCTCGCTCGACGAGGAGAAGTGGCATATCAATTGGAATTGCTGCCAAACCTTTCTCATGTTCATGATGTCTTGCATGTGTCGCAACTCCGTCGCTGCTTCAAGGATCCTATCCGAGCAGTGGATCATGAAATGCTTGAATTGCAAGAAGATCTATCTTATCAAGAGTATCCGTTCCGCATTCTTGATCAAGATGAACGGCGAACCCTTCAGAAAGCAATCAAGTTCCTTAAAGTTCAGTGGTCAAATCATTCTGAAGATGAACCCACTTGGGAACGCGAAGATCGTCTTAGTGAAGAATATCCCGCTCTCTTTCAGCCTACCTCTTAATTCTCGGGACGAGAATTTCTCTTAGAGGGGGAGAATTGTAACATCCCCATGTAATAGCTACAGTGATCACCCTTTTGATAATGCCAAGTCATCATGATTAACAGTGCTTGATCATCATTTGCATCATATCACATTTCAAATTCCAATTCAAATAATAATTCAAATTTAAAGTGAAAATAAAAGTTGTTCCAATTTAGAAATAAAAATGTTCATTAAATAACAAATAATTCATAACTAATTATGTTAAGAAAAACAACATCACTAAAATTCACTAAATAACTCTAACAACCTCAAAACAGTACCAAACAACACCATTTAATCCCATTTCATTTTGTTAAAATTCAAATGAAATCATATGGACTCCAAACCTTTTTATAACACTGCTAAATATTTCACAGTAAATATTGAGCTAAGTCACCTATTTTACAAAATGGGAGCCACACATTTTGCAAAACAGAAAAGAAAAGAGAAAACAGAGAAGAAAAGAAAGAAAAAGAAAAAGGCCCACGCGCCTGGGCCTAAGACAGGCAACCGGCCCAGCCCGCGCCTGTCGCCTCCCACCTCCCGCACTACTCCTCCCACGCTGCTATCGCCATGCCCGCACGCCGCTCCCTGGCCCCCCTTCTCCTTTGTTGACAATGCGCCCGCGCACCACTTCTGTTGGATAAAGAGCACCCCCACGGACCCCCTGGACGAACCCTAGCATGACTCCCCTTCCTCCCTCGCTCTATCCCAACTGACCTGAGCGCCGCCATGGACGGCCTCCGCTGAAACGCGCGGCCACCGTGCCCCGATCGCCACTCCGCCGTGTCCCTCTTCGTCCCCAACCTCGACTACGCCTTCCGCACCGACTAGCCGAAGACGGGAGCCATCGCAGCGTCCTCCCCGAGCTCTCCTTCCTCCTACGGCCGCCGTCGATCGCCGCCCCAATTCGCCGCCTCGAGCCTCCCCCGAGCTCACCGTTGCACGTCTGCAGGCTCACCGTGAGCTGCTCGACCTCTCCCATCTCCTCTCCCCCTCTCGGATACCCCGTAGCCGTCGTCACCGCATTGGCCGAACCCGCCGCCGCCTAGCTCGTCGCCGGCGCCGTTCCGGCGACCGTTTGGTCGCGCGCTGCTGCCCATCTTGCTCGCCACGCCGCGTAGAGCCTCCCCATCCGCTTTACTTGCTCGCTAGCATGTTGTAGCGCCGAACCCGAGCACCGCCCGAGAACCCCGCCGCCCGACGTCGTCGCCGGCGACCATTCCGGCCACCCCAGCCGCCGTGACCCCCACCATCAGACGTGGTCTCGAGTACTCGTTCCAGAGAGCCATAGCGCGCGCGAAATGGTGCACCACAGAAGAAATCCGAGCTTGCCGGAGTTGCCGCCGCGCTCGGGCTCGCCCGAGCACTCCGGTGGCCGGCGCTGACTCTGCGTCCGACGTGGCCGACCAGGCCCCACCACGGTGCCGCTGACTACTGGGCCCCGCGGGCCCAGTTGACCCGGTCAGCCGCTGACTGGGCGCCCATGGCCCACTGACATGCGGGCCCCACCGCTTAAAACATTTTAAAAATAAATAAAATGTTAATTAAAATGTTAATTAATCGATTAATTACATTAATTAGTAATTAGACACTGACAGTAGGCCCCACACCCCTAATTAATCTGAAATTAGTTTAATTAAACCTAATTTGCCACTGTCTCACTGACCAGTGGGACCCACTGGTCAGATTTGACCTGGCTCAGCCGGTTTGACCGCTGACGTCACATTGACGTCACCATTTACTGTTTCGGGTAATTCTAATTAAATAATTTCAGAAATTCCAGAAAATGATTAAAACTTTGAAAAATCATATAAATTAAACCGTAACTCGGATGAAAATAATTTATATATGAAAAATGATCAGAAAAATATGAAGAATCTAAATATGTGGTCAAAATGCTTGACCATCACTCCTATCTATATGAACATGGGACTTTTTGCCCGTATTCGATAGATGAATAGTGCATAACTTTAATAAAATAAATCCAAATGAATTCCTAAATTAACTAAAGCAGTTAGTTAGGTAATATATCACCTCTGCATATCATTTAGGCATGTCATGCATCACTGTTGCATTATTGCCGTGTATTTATTGTTTCTTCCCCCCCTCCTTCTCTCCCGATAGCCCCCGAGACTGCCGACGACACTGCAGTGTACGAGGACGTCGCCGACGACCAGACCCCTTCAGCAGAGCTTCCAGGCAAGCAAAACCACCTTGATCATAAGATATCGCCCATTCCTTTCTCTCTTAAGCTTGCATTAGAATTGCCCCTGTTACTATTCCGATAGCTCCTATTCTGATGCATAGCCTGCTTTTGTCGTCTGCTATTGCTACCTACCTGTTGTCCCAAGATGCTTAGTTCGCTTTGCTATTGATTCATCTGTGGCCCTTCACCCTTGTCCGTATGCCATGCTTGTTATCGGGCCGTGATCCATCTGGGTGATGATCACGGAAATCTTTACTTACTACAATACTCAAACTGTTAAAGTCGGGCTGGCCCCAAGTGTGCCTGCGAGAGAATACTACTAAAGACGGGTCGGCTCCAAGAGCACCCGCGCGATATGTATTACCAAGTCGGAGCGATGGAACCCTGTTCGTCTCTGCGAGTTACTAAACATGCTTAACGAAGTTGGGTATTTGATCTGACTGGGTCGTTGGCCCTATACGCACTACCATCATGTGGGATAATGATTATGGGACCCTCTACTTCGTAGTATCAGCCGAAAGCTCTTCAAACGTTATAGCTCAGAGATTCGGGCTGATTGTTGGGGTGGGCTGGTTACGTCACTGGTGTATTCAGTGTCGCGCCTGGGCCCCGACCACCCTCGCAACGTGCAGGAGTGCAAAGGGCGATGGCCCAAGACCCCTTCGCACTTAGGATTTAGACCGGCGTGTTGACCTCTCTGCTGAGCCTAGGTAGGACTGCGTCGTGTTGATCACCCGAGGCCGGGCATTATCCAGCAAGTGTGTCCGGCCAGATGTGATCGAGCGTGTTGGGTAACAGTAGTGCACCCCTGCAGGGAAGTTATCTATTCGAATAGCCGTGTCCACGGTAACAGGACGCTCGGAGTTGTTTCCTGATCTGCTACAACTACAAATGGATACGGATACAATGGTAAACTAATACTACTGCTCTCAGGATCACTTTCTCATAGGGAAGTCGAGGAAGGATCTCAGTCCTTTACTAAACTATGATTGATATATATTATCTTGCTCTACTCTCTTCTGATGCTGCAAGATTGCTTCAAGATGCTAGTCTTCGATAGGCTAGGCTTCTCCCCATCTGTTCCAGCATTTTCTGCAGTATAGTCCAAAGATATAGCCCCATTCCTTTGATACCGATGCATATTTAGAATAGTTCTGATGTCAGTCTTGCGAGTACTTTGGATGAGTACTCACGGTTGCTTTGCTATCTTTTTCCCCATACCCGCTTGATAAAATCAGTCGATGGAGCCCAGGAGCCAGACGCCACCATAGGAGACTAGTACCAGGAGAGCCCCAGAGGCACGTACTACTGGGTTGAGCCAGCCGACCAAGAGTAGTTCGGAGGCCCTAGGCAAGAGGCCTTCGCCTTTTCGATCAGTGTCGCTGTTTGTGCTAGCCTTCTTAAGGCAAAACTTGACTAACTATGTCTGTACCCAGATATTATTTGTGTGTTTGACTTATGTATTCGGGTCCTCGTGACCCCTGGTTTGTAATACGAAGATTTATGTTTAAATTTGAGTTTAGAGTTGTGTTGTGATATCTTCCCGTGAGTCTCTGATCTCGAGCGTGCACGTTTGCGTGTATGATTAGTGCACGGTCGAGCAGGGGCGTCACAGAAGCGCCTTTGGTGAGTGGAATTTGGTAAGGAAACATTTACATTATGTGCTGAAATTTACTGTCACTTGTCACTTTGGAAAGTAATCCTTTGAGGGGTTTGTTCGGGGTATATTCACCTCGACCGGAAGCACAAAGAGTTGCTCCTCAACCTACTGCACCTACTGAAAATATTTTTTATGAGATTCCTTCGGGTATGATAGAGAAACTGCTAGCAAATACTTATGCAGGAGATGGAACAATACATCCTGATATGCATTTAATCTATGTGGATGAAGTTTGTGGATTATTTAAGCTTGCAGGTTTACCCGGAGATAAAGTTAAGAAGAAGGTTTTGCCTTGATCTTTGAAGGGAAAGGCATTGACATGGTATAGTCTATGTGATGATATCGGAATGTGGGATTGGAATCGATTGAAATTGGAATTTCATCAAAAGTTGTATCCTATGCATCTGGTTCATCGTGATCGGAATTGTATATACAATTTCTGGCCTCGTGAAGGAGAAAGCATCGCTCAAGCTTGGGGGAGTCTTAAGTACGTGATGTACACATGCCCCAATCATGAGCTCTCAAGAGAAATTATCTTACAGAATTTTTATGCTCGGCTTTCTCATGATGATCAAACCATGCTCGATTCTTCTTCGACTGGCTCCTTTATGAAGAAAACTATTGAATTCAGATGGGATCTTCTGGAAAGAATTAAATGCAACTCTGAAGATTGGGAACTCGACAAAGGTAATGAGTCAGGTATAATACTTGAGTTCGATTGTGTTAAATCTTTTATGGATACCGATGCTTTTCATAAGTTTAGCACTAAATATGGACTTGACTCTGAGATAGTAGCCTCCTTTTGCGAATCATTTTATACTCATGTTGATCTCCCTAAGGAGAAGTGGTTTAAATATCATCCCCCTATTAAAGAAAAGATTGAGGAACCCATTAGTGCTAAAGAAGAAACAATTGTTTACCAAGTTGATCCAGTTGTGCCTACTGCTTATATTGAGAAACCACCTTTTCCTATTAGGATTAAGGAACACGCTAAAGTTTCAACTATGATTAACAAAAGTAATATTAGAACACCTAGACCCTTGGAACAAATTAAAGTTGAACCTATTGTTGCTATGGTTAAGGATCTCTTGGTCGATAATATAGATGGGCATGTTACTTACTTCTGTGATGAAGCAGCTAGAATTGCTAAACCAGATCCTAAAGATAAAAACAGACTGGTAGTAGGCATGCCTGTTGTCTCTGTTAAAATAGGAGATCATTTTTATCATGGCTTATGTGATTTGGGTGCTAGTGTGAGTGCTATTCCTTTTACCTTATATCAAGAAATTATGAATGATATTGCACCTATTGAAATAGAGGACATTGATGTTACCATTAAGCTTGCAAACAGAGATACCATTACGCCGCTTGGGATCGTTAGAGATGTTGAAGTCTTGTGTGGAAAAATAAAATACCCTACTGATTTTCTAGTCCTCGGTTCTCCACAAGATAATTTTTGTCCCATTATATTTAGTAGACCTTTCTTGAACACTGTTAATGCTAAGATTGATTGCGCTAAAGAAACTGTTAGTGTTAATTTTGATGGTATATCTCATGAGTTTAATTTCTCTAAGTTTCGTAGACAACCTCATGATAAAGAATTGCCTAGTAAAGATGAAATTATTGGTCTTGCTTCTATTGCCGTACCTCCTACTGATCCGTTCGAACAATATTTGCTAGACCATGAAAATGATATGCACATGAATGAAAGAAATGAAATAGATAAGATTTTCTTTGATCAACCACCCATCCTTAAACACAATTTGCCTGTTGAAACACTTGGAGGCCCTCCTCCACCTAAGGGTGACCCCGTATTTGAAATGAAACAATTGCCTGACACATTCAAATATGCTTATCTAGATGAAAATAAGATATATCATGTTATTATTAGTGCTAACCTTTCAGAGCATGAAGAAAAGAGATTACTAAAAATTCTGAGGAAGCACCGTGCTGCTATTGGATATACTCTTGATGATCTTAAGGGCATTAGTCCCACTCTATGTCAGCACAAAATTAATATGGAGCCTGATGCTAAACCAGTTGTCGACCACCAACGACGATTAAATCCTAAGATGAAGGAGGTGGTAAGAACTGAAATATTAAAGCTTCTGGAAGCAGGTATAATCTATCCCATAGCTGATAGTAGATGGGTAAGTCCCGTTCATTGTGTCCCTAAGAAAGGAGACATTACTGTTGTTCCTAACGATAAAAATGAACTCATTCCACAAAGAATTGTAACTGGTTATAGGATGGTAATTGATTTTAGAAAATTAAACAAAGCCACTAGAAAAGATCATTACCCCTTACCTTTTATTGATCAAAAGTTAGAAAGATTGTCCAAGCATACACATTTTTGTTTTTTGATGTATATTCTGGTTTCTCTCAAATACCTGTATCACAAGCCGACCAAGAGAAAACCACCTTTACTTGTCCTTTTGGAACTTATGCTTATAGACGTATGCCTTTTGGTTTATGCAATGCACCTGCTACCTTTCAAAGATGTATGACTGCTATATTCTCTGACTTTTGTGAAAAGATTGTTGAGGTTTTCATGGATGATTTTTCCGTTTACGGAACTTCTTTTGATGATTGCTTAAGCAACCTTGATCGAGTTTTGCAGAGATGTGAACAAACTAATCTTGTCCTGAATTGGGAGAAGTGCCACTTTATGGTGAATGAAGGTATTGTCTTGGGGCATAAAATTTCTGAAAGAGGTATTGAGGTAGATAAAGCTAAAGTTGATGCAATTGATAAAATGCCATGTCCTAAAGATATTAGAGGTATAAGAAGTTTCCTTGGTCATGCTGGTTTCTATAGGAGGTTTATTAAAGACTTCTCTAAAATTTCTAAGCCTCTTACCAATCTTTTGCAAAAAGATGTTCCATTTGTTTTCGATGATGATTGTGTAGAAGCCTTTGAAACACTAAAGAAAGCCTTAACCTCTGCACCTATTGTTTAACCACCTGATTGGAACTTGCCTTTCGAAATTATGTGTGATGCTAGTGATTATGATGTTGGTGCTGTTCTAGGATAGAGAGTTGATAGGAAATTAAATGTTATCCATTATGCTAGTAAAACTATAGACAGTGCTCAAAGAAATTATGCTACTACTGAGAAAGAATTTCTAGCAGTTGTGTTTGCATGCGATAAATTCAGATCTTACATAGTTGATTCTAAAGTAATTGTTCACACCGATCATGCTGCTATTAAGTACCTTATGGAAAAGAAAGATGCTAAACCTAGACTTATTAGATGGGTTCTTCCGCTACAAGAATTTGACTTGCATATTATTGTTAGGAAGGGAGCTAAAAATCCGGTAGTTGATAATCTGTCTAGAATGGAAAATGTTCTTGTTGACCCACTTCCTATTAATGATGTTTTCCTGATGAACAATTAGCTGTCATAAATGCTTCTCGTGATACTCCTTGATATGCAGACTATGCTAATTATATTGTTGCTAAATTTATACCACCTAGTTTCACATACCAACAAAAGAAAAAGTTCTTCTTTGATTTAAGACATTACTTCTGGGATGACCCACATCTTTATAAAGAAGGAGTACATGGTATTATTAGACGTTGTATACCTGAGCATGAATAGGAACAAATCCTATGGAAGTGTCATTCCGAGGCTTACGGAGGACACCATGCGGGAGACAGAATTGCACATAAGGTACTACAATCTGGTTTTTATTGGCCTACTCTTTTCAAGGATGCTCGTAAGTTTGTCTTATCCTGTGATGAATGTCAAAGAATTGTTAATATTAGTAGACGTCAGGAAATGCCTATGAATTATTCACTTGTTATTGAACCATTTGATGTTTGGGGATTTGATTATATGGGACCCTTTCCTTCCTCTAATGGGTATACACATATTTTAGTTGCTATTGATTATGTTACAAAGTGGGTACAAGCTATTCCAACTAGTAGTTCTGATCATAACACTTCTATTAAAATGCTTAAAGAAGTTATTTTCCCGAGGTTCGGAGTCCCTAGATATTTAATGACTGATGGTGGTTCGCATTTTATTCACGGTGCATTCCGTAAACTTCTTGCTAAATATGATGTCAACCATAGAATGGCATCTCCCTATCACCCTCAATCTAGTGGTCAAGTTGAATTGAGCAATAGAGAAATAAAGTTAATTTTGCAAAAAACCGTCAATAGGTCTAGAAAGAATTGGTCTAAGAAACTTAACGATGCATTATGGGCTTATAGAACTGCTTATAAATCCTATGGGTATGTCTCCTTATAAAATGGTTTATGGAAAAGCATGTCATTTACCTCTTGAATTAGAACATAAAGCATATTGGGCAATTAAAGAACTCAATTATGATTTTAAACTTGCCGGTGAAAAGAGGTTATTTGATATTAGCTCGCTAGATGAATGGAGAACCCAAGCTTATGAGAATGGCAAATTGTTTAAAGAGAAAGTTAAAAGATGGCATGATAAAAGAATTCAAAAACGGGAATTCAAAGTGGGTGAGTATGTCCTATTGTACAATTCTCGTTTTAATTTTTTTGTAGGAAAACTTCTCTCTAAATGGGAAGGACCGTATATCATTGAGGAAGTTTATCGCTCTGGAGCCATTAAGATCAATAACGCCGAAGGCACTAGTCCGAAGGTGGTCAATGGACAAAGACTTAAACATTACATCTCAGGTACACCTATTAATGTTGAGACTAACATTATTCAAACGATGACACCGGAGGTATACATAAGAGAGACCTTCCAGAACACTCCAGAACACTGAAAAGGAAGAGGTACGTGATACGGTAAGTAAACCGACTCCAAAAATTCCATAAAAATACTTTCTGTTAGTTTTGGAATATTAGAAAAAAATAAAAAAAATAAGAAACAGCCGGGGGGACCCACCAGGTGCCCACGAGGCACCAGGGCGCGCCACCCCCCCAGGCGCGCCCTGGTGGCTCGTGGGGCCCTCGTGAGCCTTCCCGACTCTGTTTTCTTCTGGAATACTTGTTTTCCAAGATAAAAATTCTTTATATATACTCCCGGACGTTTTGACCACCGTATCGCAGAAATCTCCTCTGTTCTTGTTTCATGCTGTTTTCTGCCAGATTTCGAGGTCAGGCACCATGTCTTCCATTTCCTCCAACAACATGGGAGACGACGCTTGGTTGCTGCAGATGGAGCTCAGGAGGTAGGAGGAAGGAGAGGTTACCATGGAAGAGGGTGATGGAGATCCGCTTGAGCTCCACTCTCCGGTTTCCGAGAGGGAAACCCTTA
Source organism: Elymus sibiricus (assembly GCA_039707655.1). Taxonomy (NCBI): domain Eukaryota; kingdom Viridiplantae; phylum Streptophyta; class Magnoliopsida; order Poales; family Poaceae; genus Elymus; species Elymus sibiricus. The sequence goes on from CM077674.1 coordinate 395,110,205, forward strand.
CCGGCATCTCCGCAATTCCAAATCCTCGTCAAGCCACCAGAAGCACTACAAACCATGGGAGTCTAGAGGTACAAGAAGGGCTTCCCCCTAGGAGGCCCTTACACAGGTTACATCGGAACAACTTTCATAATTTGGTTCACAATTAAGGGGTCGAAAATACTCCTCATATGCACATACCCTCCAATTGGGACATCTCTCGTCCAAGTGAAAGTGGTGCAGGAAAGAATGCTTGGGGGCCAGAGAATAAGCATATTATGGCCGAAGTCCAAAAGAATACAGAGATGATACAGCATGTAATTCGGGAAATTCAGAGCCTAAAGGAGATACTAATTAATGCCATGGAGGACAAGCCCACCACTTCATCATCACCACCATCACCAAAGGAAGAAGCTTGAGTACATGGGTATGGGCACTCCCCTTGGCTTGTGCCAAGTTTGGGGGAGGTGCCCCTGTATCGTATCACCATCACTTTTACTATCTTTACCTATTTTAGTTCGATCCTTAGTTATTTCGTGATTGAGTTGAATAAAAGTTTAGTATGATCTATTTTTGAGTGCTAGTTACGTGATCTATCTATCTATGTAATTGAGTTGAGAGTTATATAATAAAGAGTAGTTTGAGTTTTTGCTTCTTTACTTTTATGTTTCAATCCTAGCAATGAAAATAATGAAAAAGATCATATGCTAATCTTATGGAAAGTAATGACATTAAATAAAGAAAAGTATAAGTGGTAAAATTTATTGAAAGTTAACAAGCATAGCATTGGTCAATTATGCAATTCATGAAAAAATTAATAAGTATTTTGGACATCTTTTATGATTGTGAGCCCCCATTGAGTATTTTATGTCAAATTGTTGACGTTGGACAAGGAAGACAACGTAATGAATTATGTTTGCTTGTATTCACATAGAAGCTATATTGTCATAGATCCTCCAACGTGTGGTGCTTGCTCAATATCTTTGCTAGCCAAAAATCGGCACCAAGTAGAGATACTACTTGTGCATCCAAAAACCCTTAAACCCAGTTTCATGTCATGAGAGTCCACTATATCTACCTATGGATTGAATATGATCCTTCAAGTAAGTTGTCATCAGTGCAAAAAGCAATGAAAATTGCCTCTAAATATGTATGAACTTTTATTGTAAGGGAAAATAAGTTTTTTACGAACTTGTGATGGTAAAGAAATAAAAGCGATGGACTGCATAATAAAGGTTGCTATCACAAGGGGCAATATAAAGTGACATTCCTTTGCATTAAGAGCTTGTGCATCCAACAACAAAAAGCGCATGACAACCTCTGCTTCCCTCTACGAAGGGCCTATCCTTTACTTTTATGTATGTACTTTTTTTGCAAGAGTCAATAGTGTTCTCCTCTATTCCTTTTTATTTTTCTCTTTTGCAAGCATCATGTGGTGGGGAAAGATCTAGGCACATATATCCAATTGGATCTGAGTGATCATGAGTTATTATTGTTGACATTACCCTTGAGGTGAATAAGTTGGGAGGCGAAATTATAAGCCCCTATCTTTCTATGTGTCTGGCTGAAACTTTTTGCTCCATATATATGTTGTGAGTGTTAGCAATCATAGAAGACTAAATGATGGTTGAGTATGTGGACTTGCTAAAAAGCTCCTACATGAGACCCTTCCTGAAAATATGATGAATTGCAATTGCATTGTTGGCTAAGAACATAGTTTGTTAGTTTTCAACAAAGTTTATGTCTTATACTTCATTGTTGTGATGAATTGTTACTTGCTCATGAGAAGTTCTATGATAATGAATATTGATGTTATAATAATGATCATGATGCTACTATGTCCGTATTTTGTTTTTATCGACACCTCTCTCTCTAAACATGTGGACATGATTATCGATATCGGCTTTCGCTTGAGGACAAGCAAGGTCTAAGCTTGGGGGAGTTGATACGTCCATTTTGCATCATGTTTTCCTACTGTTATTTATAGTGTTTTTAATCAATATAACACTTTGTGGAGCAATTATAATGCCTTTTCTCTCTTAATATGCAAGATTTACATAAGGAGGGAGATTGCCGGCAGCTGGAATTCTGGACCTGAAAAAGCTATGTCAGAGATCCCTATTCTGCACATCTCCAGATGAGCTGAAATTTCACGGAGATTTATTTTGGAATAAATAAAAAATACTGGAGAAAAGAAGTACCAGAAGGGGCCACCCAGGTGCCCACGAGGCACCTGGGCGCGCCACCCCCCCCCCCCCCCCCCAGGCGCGCCCTGGTGGCTCGTGGGGCCCCTGGCCAGCCTCCAGTGCCCATTTTCTGGTATATAAGCCCATTTGCCCTAAAAAAAGTGGAAGGCTTTTGGGATGGAGCGCCGCTGTCTCGAGGCGGAACTTGGGCAGGAGCACTTTTGCTCTCTGGCGAAGCGATTCTGCCGGGGATACTTCCCTCCGGGAGGGGGAAATCGGAGCCATCGACACCACCAGCGACCCTGTCATCGCGGGAGGGCTAATCTTCATCAACATCTTCACCAGCACCATCTCATCTCAAACCCTAGTTCATCTCTTGTATTCAATCTTTGTCTCAAAACCTCAGATTGGTACCTGTGGGTTGCTAGTAGTGTTGATTACATCTTGTAGTTGATGCTTGTTGGTTTACTTGGTGGAAGACGATATGTTCAGATCTATTATGCAATTCAATACCCTACTGGTCATGAACATGTTGATGATGTGTGAGTAGTTACTTTTGTTCTTGAGGACATGGGAGAAGTCTTGTCATAAGTAATCATGTGAATTTGGTATTCGTTCGATATTTTGATGATATGTATGTTGTTGATTCTCTTAGTGGTGTCATGTGAACGTCGACTACATGGCACTTCACCATCCTTGGGCCTAAGGGAATGCATTGTGGAGTAGTAATTAGATGATGGGTTGCTAGAGTGACAGAAGCTTAAACCCTAGTTTATGCGCTATTACGTAAGGGGCTGATTTGGATCCATATGTTTATTCTATGGTTAGATTTATCTTAATTCTTCTTTCGCAGTTGCGGATGCTTGCGAGAGGGGTTAATCATAAGTGGGAGGCTTGGTCAAGTAATAACAGCACCCAAGCACCAGTCCACCCACATATCAAATTATCAAAGTAGCGAACGCGAATCAAACCAACATGATGAAAGTGACTAGATGAAATTCCCATGTGTCCTCAAGAATGCTTTGCCTATTATAAGAGATTGTTCCGGTCTGTCCTTTGCAACAAAAGGATTGGGCTACCTTGCTGCACTTTAGTTACTATTGCTACTTGTCACTTGTTACAAATTACCTTGCTATCAAACTACTCATTACCGATAATTTTAGTGCTTGCAGAAAATACCTTGCTGAAAACCGCTTGTCATTTCCTTCTGCTCCTCGTTGGGTTCGACACTCTTACTTATTGAAAGGACTACGATTGATCCCCTATACTTGTGGGTCATCGGCCACCCAGGCAGCCAAACGGCCTGGAGAGGCTGTCTTCTTCCTCTCCGGCAACCATGGCCGCCGTTCGGTCTCGGATGATTCCGACGCCACCTGAGCCTCCCCCTCTCCACTCTCTGCACCAGAAGCCTCCTCGTGGTCTCGCGGATCCTTCCGTATCGTCAATTCCACCGGAGATGGCCCATGGGCGAAACGCCCAATTTGCTTCCACCGGAGCTATTCGGGTGAGCTCGCCGCCGGCGACTCCGCCCACCCCAGAGGCCAAGGCGGGTACCCACAGGACCGCCTCGACCTCCTGAGCCCGTGGGTGGCCTCCGTTTTCCGAACGGCGCCGCCATTCGCCGGCGAGCCACACTGGAGCCCCGCCTCTGTCCGACCGCGAGAGGGAGGAGGGCACGCAGACCACAGTCAAACCTGACAGTGACTAAAGCCGCATCGACTCGGCGGTAAGTGGAGACGGCTTTCCCCGAAGCCGTCTTCACGCGGGGAAAGCATATTCTCCTGAGTACGCCTTCGACGTCGGCCGATTTTCCACGCGGCCGAGCGATTGGGCCCGGCCCAGTGGCGCCATGCGGCTAAATCGTGCTCAGGACGCATTTCTGCGTGCCAAGTTGCTGCCATTTCTTCCTTTTCTTTTTCCAGCAGATTTCAAATAATCCTTCAGCAGTCATTTCAAAACCAAAAATGATGATTCAAATTTCTGCATACTCCTAAAATCTTGCTCTATTAATCCAGCTAGGGTGAATATTTTTCCTAAGCTTAGTTTTTGTTGGATCTATTAAATAGTCCATTTTGTCATTTTTTCAGCTTAGAAATCCCCTAGGAAAATCATATGAACTCCAAATGAATTAATTCTTTTTCTAAAATTCTTTATTTTTACCCTAGTTTATTTTAGTATTTATTTCAAAATTTTGCAAACAACTTTTTAGCACTGTTTTGGCTTTATGTGGTAATTGCAATATTTTGAAAATAGGAAAAATGGAGGGAAGAGAATTTTCAAAACTTTTGGAGTGCACCCAATGAGGTTGTCCCGGACTAGGGGGTACTCGGGCTGCCGGCCTATCTCTCATAGGCCAGACTAGTGGGCCGCTCTTACTCATCAAAGGAAGGCCGGATTGTGGGCGACCCCGTGCACCAGAAGGAAACCTCCAAAGTCTTGGCGTCTCCTCCAAGAAATAATTATCGGCATGTTTATCCCCTGACGGCAACCGACCATATGTAACCCTAGGTCCCTCTGGTGTCTATATAAACTAGGGGGTTTAGTCCGTAGGGAGAATCATCATAACCACCTAGGGTTTAGCCCATCCGATCTCGAGGTAGATCAACTCTGTAACAGTCATACAATCACATCAATACAATCTAGCAGGACGTAGGGTTTTACCTCTTCGAGAGGGCCCGAACCTGGGTAAATCCCTGTCTCTATGTTCCCTGTTACTCATTGATCCCAAGATCCATAGTTTGGACCCCCCCCCCTACCCGAGGTCTGCCGGTTTTGGTACCGACATTGGTGCTTTCATTGAGAGTTCCTCCCTTGGGTCACCAAGGATCAATGGCTCGCCTCGTCATCAGCGATAGCATCCGCGGCGGGGACGTCTTTGTCCCCGGCCAGCTTTTCGCGTTCGGCAGCATCGTGCTGCACACCGACCCGACCGGTCACCTAGACCAGGTCGACAGCTTTGCCCCTGAGCAACAGATCAGGTTCGGTAGCCTAGAGTACGTCGCTGACTCTCGGGGCGATCTAGTCTTTGCTAGGTTCTCAGCTTTACCTGAGGAGCCTAATAATCCCGGGGCCTTAACCTCGGACTCTCTCCTCGGCCCTGCCTCCGGGCCGATCCTTAGTTCGGATCTGGCCTCGAGTTCGGATCTGATCCCGGCGCCGAAGAGCCAGGGGCCGCCCTTGACCGAATACACTCCCAGCGCAGGCACGCCGCAATTCGACTCCAAAGTATGCCCAAAGACGGATCCGGTAGACCTCTCGCTTTTAAGCGAGATGCTAGATCGGATCCAGAAGATAAGTATCGCGGATGGCTCGTCCTCGGCCCATGAGCAGATCGGACTTGAGGCCGACCGCGGGGAATTTTGTGTCCCACCCACCACCCACTTAGTAGCCACTGTCGAAGATTTAACCGACATGCTGGACTACGCCTCCGAGAAGGCTGACGACATGGACGAGGATATCGACGTCCCCCCGTATATGGCTCCCTCCCTCGCCACTTCCAACACCGGAAAGTGGACCGCCACCTCCACCTACGACGTTTACATGGTCGACACCCCCAAGAAGGATGGCGACGCGACCAAGAAGAACGGCGACGGCCCCACCGAGGAACCGCCCAAATGCCGACGAAGGCGATCCAGGGGCGAGGAAAGGGCAAGGAAAACAACACAGACACGAACGGTACCGGAGACAATGAGACTCCGGACAACATGGGGGAGATCGGCGATAACACCCGCGAACAGCACCACAACGGCCCTGAAGGGCACGAGGACCAGGGCGACCCTGAGGACCTCGAGGATTCCAAGGACAGTAATTACCTCCCTCCGTCCGAAGAAGAGGATAGCCTCGGACCCGAGGATTTTGTCGTCCCAGAGGACCCCATGGACCAGGAGAGATTCAAGCAGCAACTCATAGCCACCGCCCGTAGCTTGAAGAAGAAGTAGCAGTAGCTAAAGGCCGAACAAGACACACTCAACGATATGTGGACAATGGTCTTAGCAGCCGAAGAGGGCTTCGAAAATCAGCGCCAGGATCAATACAAAAGCTATCCACGACGGCGTTTGCTACCGTCATTCGAGGACGAGGCGCTTGAGCCCATGCCTCCCAGACGAACTTACACAAGCCAGCCCGACCGCCCCCCTCGAGGACGGGATAGGACGGCTGGGGAAACCGAACACCCACCCGCGCCCCCTCGAGGATGGGATAGGACGGCTGGAGAAACCGAACACCTACCCGCGCCCCCTCGCCGGGCGGGCAAAGACCCGGTTCAACCGGATGCCCCATGCGATCGGCGGCACGACCTAAATGCCAGAGGGACACAGTCAAGATCCATCTATGGATCCAGGGGTTATGCACCCGCTGGACGGGACGGATACCAAGCCTGGCGCAACAGGAACGATAGAGCTCGGGAGCAGCACCGTGCCCGGATGACAACCGATGTCCGACACGACGTAGCCCGGGTCAGGGGCGCTGCACACCCAATGTGTTTCACAGATGAGGTGATGCAGCATCAGTTCCCCGAAGGGTTTAAACCCGTGAATATAGGACAATACAACGGGACAACTGACCCAGCCGTGTGGATCGAAGATTTTCTTCTCCACATTCATATGGCCCGAGGGGATGACCTCCACGCCATTAAAAACCTGCCGTTGAAACTCAAAGGACCAACAAGGCATTGGTTAAACAGCCTACCCGAAAACTCCATCGGGAGCTGGGAGGAGCTCGAGGACGCATTCCGAGCCAACTTTCAAGGCACCTATGTCCGGTCGCCGGACGCCGACGACCTGAGCCACGTCGTTCAGCAGCCCGGGGAGTCAGCTCCGCAATTCTGGAACTAGTTTTTGACAAAGAAGAACCAGATCGTCGATTGTCCGGATGCCGAAGCAATCGCCGCATTCAAGCATAGTATTCGGGACAAATGGCTCGCGCGCCAGCTTGGCCAAGATAAGCCGAGAACAATGTCGGCCCTCACCTCCCTAATGACCCGCTTTTGCGCGGGTGAGAATAGTTGGTTAGCTCGTAGAAGCAACCACCCTGAAGACCCCGGCACTTCAGAGGCCCGGGATGGGAACGGGAAGCCCTGGCGCATCGAGAATAATAAGTGCCGACACACAAACAACAGCAGTGAAGCCGATGACACGACGGTAAACGCTGGGTTCGGCGGCTCAAAATCGGGACCGCGGAAAAAACCTTCTAAAGGGAACACGGACGGGCCGTCTGCACTGGATAGAATCTTGGATAGGCCCTGCCAGATTCATGACACCTCGGATAAGCCCGCCAATCACACCAACCGTAACTGTTGGGTAATCAAACAGGCCGGCAAAATCACAGCCGAAGAACAGGGCAAGGGTCCCCGCAGCGAGGACGATGACGAACCTCGCGGGCCGAACAATGGAGGCCAAAAACAATTCCCTCCCGAGGTAAAGACCGTTAACATGATTTATATCATGCATATACCGAAGAGGGAGCGGAAACGCGCACTCCGGGATGTCTACGCCTTAGAGCCGGTGGCCCCAAAGTTCAACCCATGGTCGGCTTGCCCGATCACTTTCGACCATCAAGACCACCCGACCAGTATCCGTCATGGAGGAATAGCGGCTCTGGTACTCGATCCCATCGTGGATGGATTTCACCTCACCAGAGTCCTTATGGACGGAGGTAGCAGCCTCAACCTGATTTATTCAGATACAGTGAGGAAAATGGGGATCGACCCGTCAAGGATCAAACCCAGCAACACCACCTTTAAAGGTGTAATCCCAGGCGTCAAGGCACGCTGCTCGGGATCCATGACATTGGAGGTAGTCTTCGGTTCGCCCGACAACTTCCGTAGCGAAGACTTAATCTTTGACATTGTTCCCTTCCACAGCGGTTACCACGCACTGCTCGGCCGGACAGCGTTCACCCGCTTTAACGCCGTGCCGCATTATGCATATCTAAAGCTCAAGATGCCAGGACCGAAGGGTGTTATTACCGTCAATGGTAACACCGAGCGCTCGCTCCAAACAGAGGATCACACTGCGGCTTTAGCTGCCGAAGAAGCATCGTAGGCCCAGTCTACCGCCAAGGCACTAGACGCAAGCAAACGCGCCCGAGCTACGGCCTCGGCCCCGGAGCATTCCCGTGCTCACCCTAAATAGGGATACGTGCCCCACAGCACGGCCCACCCAACCGTGAAATACATGCCTGGAGTGCCAAACTTCGCGCTCAAGATCCCATGGGCAGCTGTGGGGGCACATGACACAAAGGCCGAAGAGCTCGGTTCGACCGAGCCATGGCCAAAAGATGTTCTCGGATTAACATCAACCACAGGCACCACCTAGGGCCTGATCAGCGTTAAGCTGGTACAGCGGCGGCTTCTCAAAAACCCTTCCCCAAGGGCTCGTCTGCCGAACATTACTACTTCCGCCGAGCATACAGTCGACGACCACACTCATCCGGAAGCTTCATATAGAACAAAGGCGCAGACGTGCAACAGGGCGTAGTAGGGACGTCAAACCACTCATGAAGGCCCTGTGTAAACCTTTCCTCTAATGTATTTATTTCTTAAAGTATCTGTAAAAGTTACTTCAGCAGTTCGGATTGTACGGATAGACGTCACGAATCTAAAGGACATAACGACCATTTTTTCCGGTCATACTACGGTTAATTATGTTGTACCCTCCTTTCTGCTATTCGGCCAAAGTAAACTATTATGATACGTTTCCTTTTTAAATGTGAACGGCTCATAGACCGGGGGCTTGAACCTCACTCTAGCCCCAAGCATCATTCCGGCACCAATTTTTATATGTGCTCGGCGTCATGGATATTGCATTATATGAATCAGTTCCGAATTGTGTCTTTGGTTTATAGTTGTGTTGCCCGCCTCCTGTGTTTGCCCTCTTACGTTCCGCATTGTTCCCCTAGGAGGGTAAAGGGAGAACCACTGCGATTGTACTTCTAGCTAGCCTGGTTAAGTACCTCAGTGGAGAAAACCGAAAACTGACCGTCATAATAAGCGAGAACTGGTCAGCGATCCGATGACTAGTGTTAAACTAAAAATCGTTGGAGGTTAACCCATGTCAAACGAAGGGTTCTCTGTTACAGGAACCACGTGATAACGGTGTCAACCGCGGTACGTCCGGATATCACATATACTGGGGGCTAGTCACCAACCCCCGCAGTTAAGCTCCTATGGCTAAGTGAAAGCAATAAAGCCGCATAGTCTGATTGCCTCGTTTTCCTTACACATACCGCCTCCGGGCACCGAGACGTCGGCTAAGGGTCAAAGTGTTCGGGAGAAACACCCCATGCAGTATCTGCAAGGGGGTTGAAGCCGACGACTGGTAACTTTCAGTTTTAAAATGGCCGCACAGGAGTCAAAATATAACACATGAGGCATTATATTTACAGCCAACCAGTTGCATTTCCACAGCACAAAAGTTTCAACTCCTAGGTGTGGCACCCCGGCTCAGAGCAACTGGTTTACCTTGCATTGCTAGCCCAGAGATCCAGTCCTCTGGCAATACACAACAACTTGGTACAGAAAACAACCGCTTTATTGATCTCTTAGCGGAAACTTAGGTTCACATATTACATGATAAGCGAGGCCAAGCGGCACACATGGTGTGGCTGCACTTATGTACATTATTTAGTGGACATCTCAGGGGCCTCGATGATAAGGGAACTACTACGCGATAGTGGAACGGCGAGGTAGCGGAACTCCACTCCATAGGGATACTGCTGGGACACGGCCTAGAGCACGACATACTGCTCGACATCCACACCATGCACGTCTTCTCCTGCATCTGGCATGATAAGCCAGGTGAGTACTTTGAATGTACTCGCAAGCTCACAGCAAAAAAAACAAGTGCGACAAACAACAACAAGGCATTTAACAATATTAATGCATGAGCATGAAACTATCCAACATGAGGTGTGTGTGAAACATTGCCATGGTCCCTGGGACCAACTTACCATTTCGGGGTTACCACGTAACCACCGTTCATAACTTACCAATGTGATCCTTACTTGATCACATCCATACCTTTCATAGTGATCCTCACCCGATCACCACTTCTGTATGTGCCATCTTGTGAACCTTAGTGTGCAAGTTAATTATATCTGTTGACCCACGGTGTGACCTACTACGAACTGTGTCCATATCCGAGGACGCGGCAATCGATAGATTATACACTCTGCAGAGGTTAGTATACTGTACCCACACTACGGAACTCATGACCTCGTGCTCCCATTCGGGTGGACCAACGACATTCCGACAAAACCAATCTATTGCATGACACTCTCCCGGCCACTAAGACAAACTCCCCTTTGGGCTATGTCCTGGGTTGCCCCGATGTCAACTCGTGACACCCGCCACCTTTGTGGCCGCCACCGTCGTGGCCAAGCATAAACATCGTCCCAAGCGGGGACCTTGGTACCATAAAACTCGGGCACTCAAGGTTATGACTGCCTACCGGGCCAGGGTAGCGCCAGAGCACAACCTTCCCTCGTAGGAGGCACCGGCGAGAGGCATGACAATAGACCGCATTAGGGCCTCCCCATCCAGGCAAGTGTGGTTGCACTGGTGGGGTCGATTAGGTGGCACCATGACTCGATCAATAGCATGTTTAAGTTGAATTAGCATCAAGTTTAACTTGAAATAAAATGATTCGAGTCATAGTGTGAATGGATGCACGGGTCACGATCATGAATACCGAATGCATCATGTTACCATAAGAGTATATGCCATGATACCTACTACACACTTAGCAATAAAACATGTACCCTACTGCATACTATCAAAATGTCATGGACAAATTCTATGCAATAAGTTCTATATAGCAATTCATTTTAAATAGTGATTTAAATGATGAATTAAATTCAAATAACCAATGTCATTGCAATGCCATCCTTGCATATGAATGTTCTGGCTTGCCTTGGTTCAGACGAGTGTCACAATACTCCTGGTCTTCTCCAGCACAATTAGGAGCTTCTGAAAATATTTTAAATGCAAAAAGAAAATGTCACATAACACATTTTATTTGAGCAGAACTTCTCGACAGCAAGAAAAATCTGAAATTTGGCATGCATAAACTTTGGCTCAATACAAACCAGTAGCAAAAAGAATCAACTCAATTGGACTTGTAGAATAAAAGTTATAGTTGGTCAAAGTTGAGGTCAGAAGCTGGTCAAACTATTTATTTAAATGATTTAAACAAAATTCCAGAAATGGCCACATCGAAGGCGTATTCGGCGAATACGCCTCCACTCAGACCACTTCGGGAGAGAGAGTGAGAGGCTGACAGGGGGGTCCCACTGTCAAGGTTAAATGAGAGAGAGGGAGGGAACAGTGGAGGCGGCGCTGTCGCCGGTGATACTCCGGTGAGGAGGCCACGGCGGTCGCCGGGGTGGGGCAGGATGTGTCGGTACCAAAACCGGCAGATCTCGGGTAGGGGATCCGAACTGTGGGTCTAGGAATCAATGGGTAACAGAGAACGTAGAGACGGCGATTTACCCAGGTTCGGGCCCTCTCAAAGAGGTAATACCCTATGTCCTGCTAGATTGTATTGATGTGATTGTATGAAGGTTACAGAGTTGATCTACCTCGAGATCGGATGGGCTAAACCCTAGGCAATGGATATGATGATCCTCTACGGACTAAGCCTTCTAGTTTATATAGACACCAGAAGGTCCTAGGGTTACATATGGTCGGTTACCATCAGGGGATAAACATGCCGGTCACGCCAATTATTCCTTGGAGGAGACGCCAAGTCTTCGGAGGTTTCCTTCTGATACACGGGGTCGCCCACAATCTGGCCTTCCATCGACGAGTAGAGAGCGGCCCACCAGCCCGGCCTACGAGAGATAGGCCGGCAGCCCGAGTACCCCCTAGTCCGGGACACCCTCAGTAGCCCCCGAACTAGTCTTCGAAGCCGAGGTAGACGCCGAACGCCATCGGCTTTGTGGACCAGTTCCCTTCCTTCTGTGATATCAATGACCGACATGTATCTCCTCTGAGTCGAGTCTTTAAGTGTTGCATGGCCGCACACGCCCCGAAATACACTTCGGTCGCCAAGGTGTATCGATAACTTAGCCTCGAAGGCTAGTTACCTCGGTATGAACAGTACCCCCATCTGACAACTTTTTACCGAAGGGTCACAATGCACCACGACCACGAGTTGTTTTATGAAAAACTCGATCCACGGTTCGAGGCGGTTTTTTCATTGGCACGTCCCATCGATATGGAGATCGTGCCCTGGTTTTAAGGGATATGATCAATAATCTGCCCCGCCCCACGTGCGCATGATGGCATGGTTACATGGGGAAATGGCGAGGACTGCGGCGCAGTAAAGGGGTCGTGGGTTTTACAACCCATAAAAGGGGAACGGTCTCCATTTCCTTCACATGCTCCCATGTCTACCTTTGCCATTGCCTTCCCCATTCTTTGAGCTCCAGCGCCCAGATCCACTTTCCTATCCAAGAACCTTTTCGGCAGCCAGTTTCAATCCAGCAATGGCGGGCTCCGGGTCCAAAGGCAAGTGGGAGGCGTCCATCGTCACTGAGAGCGCCATCTTGGAGCTGAAGGACGCGGGCTATCTCCCCGCCAACGTCGCCCACCATGCCGCAGAGGCCGGCCAGGTCGTCCCCGTGCCGCGGCAGGGCGAGAGGGTGGTATTCTTGCCCCACTTCATTTGAGGTATGGGCTTTCCCCTCCATCCCTTCGTCGGGGGCCTTATGTTCTTCTACGGGCTTGATTTCCACGATCTCGCACTGAACTCCTTCCTCCACATCTCGGCCTTCATCATCATCTGCGAGGCCTTTCTTCAGATCCGGCCACACTTCGGCCTGTGGCTGAAGATCTTCAATATCAAGCCGAAGATCGTCGATGGCCAGCAGGCGGACTGTGGGGGTGCGATGGTCAGCAAGCTCCCCCGAGTGGAGTGGCCAGAGGGCACCTTTATCGAGACCGTCAAGGTCTGGCAGAAGGAATGGTTCTACATCACCGAGCCAAGGAGCGCGGATTGGGGGTCGATTCCGGCGTTCCGATCCGGACCCCCTACGAGGCTGGTCTCATGGACCAAGAAAGGCCTCGACTGGGGGGTGAACAAGGAAGTGGCGCAGCTGCAGAGCTGGATCGCCAAGATGATAGAGCAGGGCGTCGAGCTGCCCAACGTGATCCAGATCATGCTCGACCGCCGAATCCTCCCATGCCAGGACAGGGCCTCCCCCATGTGGGCCTATAAGCCCGAAGACCCGGCCACCGTGTGCAACTTCTTCCGCACCTCCCACGCTCAGCTGTGGATGGCGCTGTTCAAGCCGCAGAAGGACTGGCCGGCCGAGGAGGAAGACATCGGATTCGACGCCGCAAATCCCCCACGGGAGGTATGACTAATTTTGTTCTTATACCCAAACTGTTCCCTTTTGATAAGGTACTTAGCTTTTTTACTTCCCATCCGCAGAACTGGTTGAAGAAGGCCGAGCGGATCAATAGTCCGGCGCCACTGCCAGAGGGGCACAGGACACCCCTTCTGACGGCCATGTTGGCCGTGGAGCCATACGAGGCGCCGGAGAGGAAGGAGAAGAAGAAGGACCAGAAGAGGGAGGCCAGAGAGGGCCTCCGCTCCCGAGGGCCCCCGGACACTGGATCCGGGGACACCCACGCTCCCTCCGCACAAGAGAAGGAAAAGGAGTAGGGAGGAGAAGGGGAGGAAGACAATTCCTCCCGAACAGGAAAAAGGGCGGCGTCTGAAGACGTCGAGGAGGAGCCGCTTCGCCCCTCCCTCAAGAGAGCATGCAGGGGCAAGGTGGCCCTGTCCGACAATAGCTCGGCTTCTGCCGAGGACTCCGAGGCCTCCGAAGAGGTTCCTCGGAGGATCCCCAGGGCCAAACCGCAGGCCCAAAGGTACGCATTCCAGTATCCGCTTAAGTGTTTTCGGCCGAACTAAGCTCAATATCGATCAATTTTTGCTTTTGACATCGCAGCCTGCTGCGCGACCTCCTCACCGACCGAGTCTCGGAGGGGGACTCTCCACTGGCCGCGCTGGTGGAGAGCGGGACCGAATCGCACACCTCACCTCCCCCAATCGTCGAGGAGGCCGAGGAGGTCCTGTCGAGGAGGACCCCTCCCGTGCCGCACGCAGGGGGAGGGGGCGACGTCATCATGGCCGAGGCGAACACCTCGGTCGCCGAAGACCAGGAGGGGAGGGCCCCTCTGTTTAACGAAGAGGAGGAGCCCGGACAATCCGAGCTCTCTCCGAGAGCGGCTCCGGAGTCGTCAAGGCGTCCGGAGTCGGGAACTCCGGTCCTCGAGAGGGAAGAAACCGAAGTGCCCCCGCCACCCCCGCCCGCCCCAGAGCGGGCGTCGACTGGGTGGCCGGATGAGATGGAGGATGCTCTAACCAACTCCTCTATCGCCGAAGAGCACCGTGCCCTTATGGGTGCGGTGTTGCAAAGTCTTCGGTCTGTGGATAGCGGACTGAAGAAGGCTTTCAATGGCCTTCTCACAGGCTTCAAGGTGAGCCAAGTAATGTTTTCCCTTAAAGAATTTCTTTTCTACAAATGTATAGCCTCATACACAGTAGCCCATGAGACTCTGACTGGCTTGATCAAAGCCGGTCAGAGGATCAAAAATCAATATCTCGGATACTAATGTGCGTAGAGTGATGCACATACGTCGTCTTCGGCAGCAGCCGTCAACGCCGAGGAGTTGGCCGAGCTGAATCGGAAGCTCAAAAGCTCCGAGGACAACCTCAGCCTGGTGAACAAGAGGTTCGACGAGGCGCAAGGTAAGTCCGAACTGCAGTATTTACTACAGCCGTTGCATTTTTGTTAAGTAAGGTTTAAAATAGCCTAAACGGAATCAGTGGATATGACTACAGCTACTACCGCGGAGGTCGAGAACCTCAAGGCCACGCTAAGGACGGCTCAGCTAGAAGCGGCGGAGCAGAGGTCGGCAGCTGAACAATCAGCTGCCAAACTGACAACGGTGAAAACCGCTAGTTAGAAGCACGAAGCCAGAGTGGCGGAAGTGCAACAAGAGCTCGCGGATGCCGTCACAAAGTGTGAGGCTCTCGAGCAGAAGAATAAAGAGCAGGCCGCCGAGCTAACCTCACTGGGGTCGGTGACCAAGGAAGTGCGGACAGAGGTGCGCGGCTACCAGGAGGAACTCTGCCCAGTGAAGCTTATTGCGGATGGTAAGCCGTATTTGCTGCAAAGTGTCTTTGGAGGTAACAGGTTCACTTTCCTCATGCGGGTGTGGCGTTCTGCAGGCGCCTTTGCGGACCTCCCGAGGAGTGCGGCTGATGCGGCGAGGTTCTTCGCCGCCCAGGAGGGTCGGGACAAACAAAGGCTGTTTTGGGCGCAATTTCAAGCGCCCGAACACCCTCCCCTCCTTAACAACCAGATGAAGCAACTCATGGAGCTGCATCGGATGGCGGAGCCCGTGATGAAGGACCTCTGCATCAAGCTGTGGCCTTCAGAGCCGCTGCCGAGCAGCTATTTTGGGTTGGTGTAGAGGCTGTACAACGTCGTGCCCCGAATTGATGCTTGGAAGCGCTCCGCGTGCATTGAAGGAGCTCGGATGGCCTTCGGCAAGACCATGGTGCACTGGCCGAAGATCAAGCCAGCCGAGATGGCCACCGGACCTCCACCCCCTGGGAAGGAGCATAGGCGCCCCGAGAAATATTTTCCCATCGTGATGGATGGTGCTCGGGCAATAGAGGCCCAGTGCTCGAAAGATGTAGTTTATGAGTAGATTTAGTTTCCTTGTATCCAAGGAGTTGAAACTTTTGTTTTATTCTTATGCAAGTTGTTGGCTGTGAATATAGTGCCTGCTTATGTTAATTTTGACTCCTGTGCGGCCGTTTTTAAACTGAAAGTTACCGGTCGTCAGCTTCAGCCCCCTCGCAGATACTGCATGGGGTGTTTTCTCGTAATACTTGAACCCTTATCCGACGTCTCGGTGCCCGGAGGCGGTCGTATGTATGGAAAACCAGGCAATCAGACTATGCGGTTTTAGTGCTTTCACTTAGCCATAGGAGCTTGATTGCGGGGGCTAGTGACTAGCCCCCAGTGTTTGTGATATTCGGACGAGCCGCGGTTGATACCATCATCACATGGTTTCTGTAACAGAGAACCCTTCGTTTAACATGGACTAACCTCCAATGATTTTTGGTTTGACACGAGTCATCGGATCGCCGACCATTTCTCGCTTTATTGTGACAGTCAGTTTTCGGCTTTCTCCACTGAGGTACTTAACCAGGCTAGCTAGAAGTACAATCGTAGTGGTTCTCCCTTTACCCTCTTAGCCGAACAGTGCGGAACGTAAGAGGGTAAACACAGGAGCCGGGCAACCCAACTATTGACCAAAGACGCAATTCGGAACTGATTCATATAGTGCAATATCCATGACGCCGAGCACATAAAATAAAAGTAGGTGCCGGGATAAAGTTTGAGGCAAGATTTATGTTTGAGCCCCCGGTCTATTAGCCGGTTACTAAAAAAGGGACGTATCGTAATAGTTTACTTCGGCTTAAAAAAGCGGAATGGAATATGCAACGCGAATGACTGCACAATTACCAGAGAAAAATTGGTCTTTATTTCCTTTGAATATGTGACGTCCAACCGTACAATCCGGATTGCCAAAGTAACTTTGATATATACTTTTTAAGAAATAAATACGTTAGAGTAAAGGTTTACACAGGACCTTCATGAGTGGTTTGACGTCCCTACTACGCCCTGCTGCATGTCTGCGCCTTTGCTCTTTAAGAAGCTTCCGTGTGAGCAAAGCTGTCGACTGTATGTTCGGCGGAAGTAGTAATGTTCGGGAGACGAGCCCTTGGGAAAGGGTTTTGAGAAGTCGCCGTGGTATATCAGTTTGACGCTGATCACGCCCTAGATGGTGCCCGTTGTCGATGTTGATTCGAAGACATCTGTTGGCCATTGCTCGGTCGAACCGAGCTCTTGGCCTTTGTTTCATGTGTCCCCACAACTGCCCATGGAATTTTGAGCGCGAAATTGTGCACTCGAGGTACGTATTTCGTGACTAGGTGGGCCGTGCTGTGGGGCGCATAACCCTATTTGGGGTGAGCATGGGGGTGCTCTGGGACGGAGGCTGCAGCTCGGGAGCGGTTGCGTGCGTCCAGTGTCTTGGCAGTAGACTGGGCTTGCGACGCCTCTTCGGCGGCTTGGACTTCGGCGGCTAGAGCCGCCGTGTGTTCCTCTGTTCGGAGCGAGCGCTTGGTATTACCGGTGATGGTAATAACGCCCTTTGGTGCTGGCATCTTGAGCATCAGGTATGCATAGTGCGGGATAGCGTTGAAGCGGGCGAATGCAGTCCGGCCGAGGAGTGCGTGGTAACCGCTGCGGAAGGGGATAATATCGAAGATCAAGTCCTCGCTGCGGAAGTTATCGGGCGAGCCGAAGACAACTTCCAATGTCACGGATCCCGAGCAGCGTGCCTCGACACCTGGGATTACACCTTTAAAGGTGGTGTTGATGGGTTTGATCCTTGACGGGTCGATCCCCATTTTCCTCACTGTATCTGAGTAAATCAGGTTGAGGCTGCTACCTCCATCCATAAGGACTCTGGTGAGGTGAAATCCGACCATGATGTGGTCGAGCACCAGAGCTGCCGTTCCTCCATGGCGTATACTGGTCGGATGGTCTCGACAGTCGAAAGTGATCGGGCAAGCCGACCACGGGTTGAATTTCGGGGCTACCGGCTCTAAGGCGTAGACATTCCGAAGAGCGCATTTCCGCTCCTTCTTCGGTATATGCGTGACGTAGATCATGTTCATGGTTTTGACCTCTGAAGGGAACTGCTTTTGGCCTCCGTTGTTCATTCTACGAGGTTCGTCGTCATCCTCGCTGCGGGGGCCCTTGCCCTGTTCTTCGGCTGTGACCTTGCCGGCCTGCTTGATTACCCAACAATTATGGTTGGTATGGTTGGCGGGCTTATCTGGGGTGCCGTGAATCTGATAGGGCCTATATAATATTCTATCCAGCGCAGATGGGCCGTCCCGGTTCCCTTCAGAAGGTTTTTTCCGTGGTCCCGATTTTGAGCCGCTGAAGCTGGCGTTTACTGCTACGTCATCGGCTTCACCGCCGTTGTTTGAGTGCCGGCGCTTATTGTTCTTATTGCGCCGGGGTTTCCCGTTTCCGTCCCGGGCCTCTGAAGTGCCGGGGTATTCGGGGTCGTTGCTTCGACGAGCTAACCAGCTATCCTCACCCGCGCAAAAGCGGGTCATTAGGGAGGTAAGGGCCGACATTGTTCTTGGCTTGTCCTGGCCGAGCTGGCGGGCGAGCCACTCGTCCCGGATACTGTGTTTGAATGCCGCAATCGCTTCGGCATCCGGACAGTCGACGATCTGGTTCTTCTTGGTCAAGAACCGGTTCCAGAATTGCCGGGCAGACTACCCGGGCTGCTGAATGACATGGCTTAGGTCATCGGCGTCTGGTGGCCGAACATAGGTGCCTTGAAAGTTAGCTCGGAATGCATCCTCGAGCTCCTCCCAGCTCCTGATGGAGTTTTCGGGTAGGCTGTTCAGCCAATGCCTTGCTGGTCCCATGAGTTTCAACGGTAAGTACTTAATGGCATGGAGATCATCTCCTCGGGCCATATGAATGTGGAGAAGGAAACCTTCAATCCACACGGCTGGGTCAGTTGTCCCATCGTAGGATTCTATATTGACGGGTTTGAACCCCTCGGGGAACTGATGCTGCATCACCTCATCGGTGAAACACATTGGGTGTGTGGCGCCCCTGGCCCGGGCCACATCGCGCCGAAGATCGGTTGTCATCCGGGCACGGTGCTGCTCCCGAGCTCTGTCGTTCCTATCGCGCCAGGCTTGGTATTCGTCCCGTCCAGCGAGCGCGTATCCTGTGGATCCATAGATGGATCTGGACTGGATCCCTCGGGCGTTCAGGTCGTGGCGCAGATCGTATCGGTCGTCCAGTTGAACCGGGTCTTTGCCTGCTCGGCGAGGAGGCGCGGGTGGGTATTCGGCTTCCCCTGGCGCCCTATCCCATCCTCGAGGGGGGACGGGTGGGAGTTCGGTTTCCACAGCCGGCCTATCCCGTCCTTGAGGGCGGCGGTCGGGCTGGCTTGCGTAAGTTCGTCTGGGAGCCATGGGCTCAAGGGCCTCATCCTCAAATTCTGGGAGTAGGCGCCGCCGTGGGTAACTCTTGTATTGACCCTGACGTTGATCGTCAAGGCCCTCTTCAGCAGCTAAGACCATCGTCCATCTGTCATTGAGCGTATTTAGTTCCGCTTTTAACTGTTGTTGCTTCCTCTTCAAACTTCGGGCGGTGGCGATGAGTTGCCGTTTGAATTTCTCTTGCTCCAGGGGGTCCTCTGGGATGATGAAGTCTTCGGGTCCGAGGCTATCCTCCTCTTCGGATGGAGGGAGGTAATTGCTGTCCTCGGAATCCTCGAGGTCCTCGGGGTCACCCTGGTCTTCATGCCCTTCAGGGGCATCGTGGTGCTGCTCAGGGGTGTTGTCGCCGAGCTCCCCCATGTAATCCGGAGTGTCGTTCTCTCCTGTGCCGTTTGTGTCTGTGTTGTTTTCCTTGCCATTTCCTCGCCCTCTACCTCGCCGTCGTCGGCGTTTGGGCGGTTCCTCGGCGGGGCCGTCGCCGTCCTTCTTAGTCGTGTCGCCGTCCTTCTTGGGCGTATCGACCATGTAAATGTCGTAGGTGGAGGTGGCGGTCCACTTTCCGGTGTTGGAAGTGGCAAGGGAAGGAGCCGTATAGGGCGGGACGTCGATATCTTCATCCATGTCATCAGCCTCCTCGGAGGCGTAGTCCATCATGTCGGTTAAGTCCAGCATATCTAACATCTCTCTTAAAAACGAGAGGTCAACCGGATTCACGTTCGGGCGTCCGTCGGAGTTGAGCTCCAACGCGCCAATACTGTGAATGTGTTCGGCCAAGGGAGACCCTTGGTTTTCTGGCGCTGGGGTTGGATCTAAACTCAAGGCCAGATACTAACTGAGGCCCGGCCCGGGGACAGGGACGGGGAGGGAATCTGAGGTCGAGGCCTCGGGATTGTTGGGCTCCTCGGGTAAAGCCGAGAACCCAGTAAAGACCAGATCGCCTCGAGCATCGGCGACGTAGTCAAGGTTGCCGAACTTGATTTCCTGCTCAGGGGCGAAGCTGCCGACCCGGTCAAGGTGACCGGTTGGATCGGCGTGCAGCACAATGCTGCCGAACGGGAAGAGTTGTCCGGGGATCGGTTGGATCGGCGTGCAGCACAAAGATGTCCCCGCTACGGATTCCATCGCTGATGAGAGGGTGAGCCATTGATCCTTGGTGACCCACGGCGGAACTCTCAATGAAAGCACCAATGTCGGTACCAAAACCGGCAGATCTCGGGTAGGGGATCCGAACTGTGGGTCTAGGAATCAATGGGTAACAAAGAACGTAGAGACGGCGATTTACCCAGGTTCGGGCCCTCTCAAAGAGGTAATACCCTACGTCCTGCTAGATTGTATTGATGTGATTGTATGAAGGTTACAGAGTTTATCAACCTCGAGATCGGATGGGCTAAACCCTAGGCAATGGATATGATGATCCTCTACGGACTAAGCCTTCTGGTTTATATAGACACCAGAAGGTCCTAGGGTTACATATGGTCGGTTACCATCAGGGGATAAACATGCCGGTCACGCCAATTATTCCTTTGAGGAGACGCCAAGTCTTCAGAGGTTTCCTTCTGATACACGGGGTCGCCCACAATCCGGCCTTCCATCGACGAGTAGAGAGCGGCCCACCAGCCCGGCCTACGAGAGATAGGCCGGCAGCCTGAGTACCCCCTAGTCCGGGACACCCTCAGGATGGACTCAGGGCGTCACGGCGAGCACGCACGTACCCGAAGTGATGGCGGGGGTGGGCGGGCACTGTCGGAAGCTTCTTCTCCAGAGACGGCGGCGGTGGAGCTTCTCGGACTTGGCGATTCCGGCGACAATCCGGCGAGCTAGCGGCACCGTCGAGCTCAGGAGGTCACCACGGTCTCGGGGGAAGCAGTGGATGGAGCTGGGAGTGGCTAGGATGAGTGCACGTTCGTGAGGGATCCGCGGCGGGTTCCGGCGATCAACGGCGGCAGGAGGCCCTCCCGGCCTTGCCGCGCTCGTGGAGGAGTGATTTGTGGCCAGAGAAGGTGAGGGGGATGGCTAGAACGACTTGGGGGTGCTTCTATTTATAGATGGAGCTCGCCCGTGTTCGGGTGTCCGCCGGCGATGAGCTGCAGAAGAGGAGAGGAGGAGATAAGCTCGGGCGCGGTGTGGGGAGGAGCAGTGGTGCACATGCTACGCGGTGCACGCGTGCGGGCATAGTGGCGCGTACTACGCGGAGAACCCGGAGCATGCGCGCTCACTATTCCGCCATGTAGCGCTCGGCCGCTTCCGGCGAGCGGCTTGCCGGCATAGGGGAGGAACAGGGAGAGGCTTAGGTGGCGCGCTGGAGTTTGCTGCGGGGCTGGGACACGATGCAGTATCGAGGGGAGGGTGAATGGACGGCGGCCGAGGGCCCCGATGCACAGAGCGCGGCGAGCGCATGGAATGCACCACGCTCTCACGCGGTCACCGCGTGCACTGGCATGCGGGGTGCTTTCGGCACTGCCACACCATGTCACCCGTGTAGTCCCTTCAACGCGGTGCCTAGAAATGCTCTTGGCTTGCCATCTGGCGCAGAGGAGGTGACTAGAGCAAGCTGCAAAGTTTCTGGGCAGAAACTTGTGCCAAAAACTAGGGACAAACGGCTACGAGTTTAGAGCTGAAATATTGGGGTTAAGCATTACTTAGGAGGGTAGTCATGTGGTAAATATTTTAGCCCCAACAGATCAAGGAAAAATATAGTTGCTTCACAAAGTGACCATTTTGTCCAGAAGCAAAAACATTTTCCTGAGCTGAAAATTTCCAAATGACTATGGGATATTTTTGCATAGGGAGGTGAGGCATGATCCAAAGAATATTTGGGAATTTTCTTGGAATTTTTGGAGCAATAAAAATAAGGGTTGCTTCATAGCTAAGTGAGAAAATAGGCATTTTCAGGGAGAAAATGAGTATAATGCCATTAAATAAAAATATCCAATGGCATTATGGTGAGAGGGATGAGGTCTAGGGAGGGTTTATGGGTGATAGAACCCACTTGGAAGAAAATTAAAAATAAATCAAAGTGGTAAGTCCAAAAGAATTGACTGAAAAGCTCAAATGCAAAATGAAATATTCAATAAATCCAAATAAAAGAAAAAGGCAAAATCCAGGGTCTTACAAACCTCCCCCCCTTAGGATGAATCTCGTCCTCGAGATTCGGTTGCTCAGGAAACAAATATGGGTATGCAGTCCTTAAGAAATCTCCTTTTTCCCAGGTGGCCTCATCCTCGGTGTGGTGCTCCCATTGGACATTGTAAAACTTTATAGTTTTGCTGCGGGTGACTCTGTCCATCTCTTCCAAGATTCTCAAGGGTTTCTCCTCATATGTTAAATATTTGTCAAGCTCTAGTTCTGTCATATCCGTCTGTTTTGCGGGTGGTGCGATGCATTTCCGTAGCTGAGACACGTTAAACACATCATGAACCTCGGATAGCTCGGGAGGCAATTCTAACTGATAAGACACCTTGCCCACTCTGGTCATAACTGGAAACGGACCGATGTACCTTGGTGCAAGCTTTCCCCGAGTATGAAGCCTTTTGACTCCTTTCATGGGGGTAACTCAGAGATATGCATATTCACCTGGTTCGAAGCTGATCTGCCTATGCTTTGAGTCATAGTAACTCTTCCAACGAGATTTTGCCACTTGCAGTCTGTCTCGAATTTCTTTAACTTGCTTTTCTGCTTCCATCATCAAGTCAGTCCCAAAGATTTTGCGGTCTCCTGTTTGAGACCAGTTCAGCGGGGTATGACACTTACGTCCATATAGAGCCTCAAAGGGTGACATCTTGAGGCTAGTTTGATAGCCGTTATTGTAAGAAAACTCAGTGTACGGCAGGCTGTCTTCCCATTTGGGTCCATGAGCAAGAGTGCATGCCCGAAGCATGTCTTCCGAGATTTGATTTACCCGCTTTGTCTGCCCATCTGTCTAAGGGTGATAAGCAGTGCTATGTTTCAAAGCGGTTCCCAAGGCTTGGTGTAGACGTAGCCAGAACGCCGAGGTAAACAAAGATCCTCGGTCTGAAGTGATAGTCCTCGGTATCCCATGCAGACTGGCAATCCTGGATATGTAAAGTTGAGCGAGTTGATCTGCATGGTAGGTGGTCCTTATTGGAATAAAGTGGGCCACCTTGGTGAGCATGTCTACCATGACCCATATTGCGTTATTACCTCGTGGTGTCCTTGGTAACCCCACGATGAAGTCCATGCAAATATCATCCCATTTCCATTGCAGAACGGGTAAGGGTTGAAGTAGACCGGCGGGTTTCTGGTGTTCAGCCTTCACCTTGTTGCATATATCATAACAGGCGACGTAATAGGCGATATCTTTCTTCATACCTTCCCACCAGAATGTCTGCTTCAAGTCTTGATACATTTTAGTGCCTCCGGGATGAATAGAGTATGCGGACTCGTGAGCTTCCTTCAAAATTTGCTGCTTTAATTCCCCGAGGTCCGGTACACAGACTCGATCCCGAAATCGTAGTGTACCCTTATCATCAATGTTGAAATCTGGCGTCTTCCCTTCTCATACTTGGGCCATTACCTTGAGTAACATTGGGTCCCCAGGTTGAGCCTTGCGGATTTCGTCTTCCAGAGTAGGGGTTGCTTCCAAGGTAACCGAGCAAGTTGCATCACACAGGATCATATTGAGCTGAGCTATTTCTTCTTGAAGTGCTGGGTGCGGACGTTCGATTAAAGAGTTCGTTGTAGCTGGTTTGCGACTGAGAGCATCGGCGACCACATTTGCTTTTTCTGGGTGGTAGTTGATACCCAGGTCATAGTCTTTGACCAACTCAAGCCATCTTCTTTGTCGAAGGTTCAGGTCCGGTTGCGTGAATATATACTTGAGAGTCTTGTGTTCGGTGTAGATTTGGCATCGTTTTCCAATGATGTAATGCCTCCAAATTTTTAAGGCATGGACAACCGCTGCCATCTCCGGTTCATGGGTAGGGTAATTCTCCTCATGCGGTCGGAGCTGTCTTGATGCATAGGCCACAACCTTTCCATCTTGCATAAGTACACACCCAATGCCATGCCTGGATGTGTCGCAATAGATGTCGAAACTCCGGTAGATATCTGGTAGAGTCAATACGGGAGCGGTGGTCAAACGGGTCTTCAACTCATTGAAACTGTTCTCACATGCCTCCGTCCTTATAAACTTCTGATTTTTCTTGAGTAGTTCAGTCATTGGCTTGGCAATCTTTGAGAAGCCTTCAATGAAGCGTCGGTAATAACCTGCCAGACCCAAGAAACTCCTGATTTCTGTTACTGAAACTGGTGTCTTCCACTTCAGGACTTCTGTGACTTTGCTTTGGTCCACGGCTACTCCTTGAGCGGAAAGGGTATGCCCAAAGAATCCCACTTCTTTAAGCCAGAATTCACATTTGCTGAACTTGGCGTAGAGTTGATGAGCGCGTAATCGCTCCAACACTACTCGGAGATGCTGCTTGTGCTCTTCTTCACTTTTGGAATATATGAGGATGTCATCAATGAACACCACTACAAACTTGTCCAAGAAGTCCATGAACACCTTGTTCATCATGTGCATGAAGAATGCAGGAGCGTTGGTCAGTCCAAATGACATGACCGTATACTCGTACAGCCCATATCGTGTAGTGAATGATGTCTTGGGGATATCTTCTTTTCTGATTTTCAGCTGGTGATACCCGGTGCGCATATCAATCTTGGAGAACACTTGAGCTCCACTGAGTTGATCGAACAAATCATCGATCCTGGACAGCGGGTATTTATTCTTGATGGTGACATCATTGAGAGCGCGGTAGTCCACACACATCCAGAGACTGCCATCCTTCTTGCCCACAAATATTGCCGGTGCACCCCAAGGAGTTGAACTGGGGCGAATATATCCTTTTTGGAGCATCTCATCTAATTGCTTCTTCAACTCCACTAGTTCGGATGAAGCCATTCGATAATATTTCTTGTAAATTGGGGCTGTCCCGGGCACAAGCTCGATCGAAAATTCAAGCTCACGATCAGGTGGCATGCCTGGCAATTCATCTGGAAACACATCTGGGAATTCACAGACCACTGGGACTAGATTCATATCTGTTGTAATTGTTGCATAAACCATTCCTTTCTTTGACATGGCTCGACCAGCAAAGAATCGAGCAGACTGGCCCGAGGGATTTATTAGCGTGACTTCTCTTGTTGCCCAGTTGATGCAGACCTGGTGTCTTGTTAACCAATCCATCCCCAAAATAATATCCAATGTTGGAGATTCAATGGATACTAGTGATGCGGGGAAGATAACTCCATTGATTGATATTTTCAATTCTCGGCACACAATATTTGTCCTTAGCCTGGATCCGGGGGATTGTACCAGCATAACTTTGTCCAAAAGAGTATAGGAAAGTAGATGTTCGGCAACAAAACTCCGCGAAATAAAAGAATAGGAAGCCCCGGAATCGAATAAAATTGTTGCGGGTATGTCATTAATAGGAAACATACCAATGACCACATCGGGAACTTCAGAGGCTTCTTCGGCGGAGATATGATGAACTTGCCCTTGAATATACTTCCGTTTGGGGAATTGCCCCACATAGTTGACTTGAGGCTTCAGGTTGGTTGGCGACTTTCCATTCTTGGGGCACTGCCTAGCGTAATGCCCAGTTTGTCCACATGAGTAACATGCATTGTTACGCTAACAGTCTTCTTTGTTTGTCTTGGCGACCACAGTCCTAATCTGACCTTCGTTCTTGATGTTCCCCTGCTGCCAGGTTGGCTTGAACTCGAACTGGGATTGCTGCCAAGTACGAACCTTCTAGAAAACTTGCCCTTCCTTCTTGGGTTCAAACTTGCGTTTGTGGTCTTCATAGGCAGTCTTATGATCATTAACCAGTTTGTGTTCCCTTTTGGCAATGAATGCCTTGTTCACCAAAGTTTGGAAGTCGGGGAAATCCAGCATGCTGAGTGCACATCGGAGGGTAAGGTTGAGTCCTCCGAGGAACCGATCTATCTTCCATTCTTCGGTGGCCACACCATGTGTGGAATAACGGGCCAAGTGATTGAACTTGTTTAAATACACACTTACAGTCGAGGTCCCTTGTGTAAGGGTGAGGAATTCTCGCTGCTTGACCTTCAAGATACCGACAGGATTGTGATACTTGCGGAATTTATCTTTGAATTTATTCCATGTAATCTCGTCTTCAGCAGGCCACATAACTTTGGCATTGTCCCACCATATAGCAGCTGGTCCTTCCAGATAATGAGTGGCGAAGGGTACCTTATTAGCATCTTCAGTGCGAGCAATTTCTAGCTTTTTCTCAATGGTCCTCAACCAGTCATCGGCTTCCATCGGATCAACTGCTTGACTGAAACTTGGCGGTTTGGTCCTCTAAAAATCTGACAGCTTGGAGTGATTACCATTGTGATTATTCTGCCCAACCATAGTCTGCATGCTCCTCAGGAATTCCATCAGATCTTGGTTCCTCTTTTCTTCAAACATTCGCATAATCTGCTCTGTTGTGGGTGCTTGAGGTGGAGGAGGTGGTAGCTGATATGGTTCTGGAGAATGTCCTGCTTGCCTGGCGGATCGACGAACTGGAGTGTCGTCGCCCCCATAACAGTTACTGCCACACCTTGTCATCCTATATATGGTTCCCAATACGAAGCATCGAGATGAGCAACATCCATTAGGGGGAAAAAATAGGAAGGTGAAGCAACAAACCCGGAAGAGAAATCGAGAAAAACCAAAGTGACTAACAGAAAGCAACATAATTATACAATACATCATCCAGCATACATAACAGGACAACAGCATGGATAGTACTACTACATGCATACAACCAAACACCCCATCATCCTCGTCTACTAGCGACGACAGCGATCGCACCGGCACTCTGACGGTCCAGTTGGTGTCTCCTCGGTGTCGGACTCCGAATCGGAACTGATAAGGGACACCTCCGGAGCAAAGGAAACACGACGACGCTGACGGGATGACTCTCCCTCAAGGTCTGGAGCAGGGTGGCTCTGTAGCATCGGAGTGGCTGGGGTAGCGAGAAGCATAGCCCACTGGGCTGGGGACTCATGAGGAGTCACTACCGAAGTACCTGAGTTACTCTAAGAAGGTGTGGGAATCACTGGTGTAGGTGGAGGTAAGGTAACTGGAGGAACAAGCGATGTATGGATAAGTAAAGGTGGAGCGAAGGCAGATCAAGCGGCAGCTAGCTCGTCTCGAACGCGGTTCAGCTCCTGGGCTAGGCTGACGATCAGAAAGTATCCAACCGTTATGTAACGAGACAGGTGGCTGGCTGGCCGGTCACACTCCGGATCAATGTAAGGGAAGCGGATCTGTCCTGACTCAAACAGGGATGGATAGAAGTAGAAACCTGGGTGAGTCTGCATCTGAATCTCGTTATAGCGCAAGTCAGTGAGAGCCTCGAATGCTGCAAACTGGTCCGCCTGGTCGGGTGTAGAAGCAGTCCCGCCCTTGGTGGAGCAAGTGTAAGTGCCCACCACGGTACTGTTGTGCGTGACGACCTCCGCGTGGTACTCGTAAACACCATCAGCAAGCTGCTCTCGATACACCTGGTACACGGGGTCATCGCCATCGGGGTAGAGTTGGCGCCACACGTTGCTAAGCAGATGCGGAAAGGTGGAAGGTGTCGGCTCAGGCTGGTACGGATAAGGGACTGGTGCCATCTACACTCACAATATTAGCGATCAGTATTAATAATAAGCTATATGCATCCAATGCAACACCCAAGTGCAGAGTCAATCCTCATATCGCTACAGAGGCTAAAACTACCGTTTTCTAACGCGTCGGCTGTCTAGGGCGTCCTACAGTCAGCGCGGCTCTGATACCAAGCGTTGTGGCACCCCGGCTCAGAGCAACCGGTTTACCTTGCATTCACAGCCCAGAGATCAAATACTCTGGCAATACACAACAACTTGGTACAGAAAACAACCGCTTTATTGATCTCTTAGCGGAAACATAGGTTCACATATTACATGATAAGCGAGGCCAAGCGGCACACACGGTGTGGCTGCACTTATGTACATTATTTAGTGGACATCTCAGGGGCCTCGATGATAAGGGAACTACTACGCGACAGCGGAACGGCAAGGTAGCGGAACTCCACTCCACAGGGACACTACTGGGACACGGCCTAGAGCGCGACATACTGCTCAACATCCACACCATGCACGGCTTCTCCTGCATCTGGCATGATAAGCCAGGTGAGCACTTTGAATGTACTCGCAAGCTCACAGCAAACAAAAGAAGTGCGACAAACAACAACAAGGCATTTAACAAGATTA
This sequence comes from Elymus sibiricus, assembly GCA_039707655.1. Classification (NCBI taxonomy): domain Eukaryota; kingdom Viridiplantae; phylum Streptophyta; class Magnoliopsida; order Poales; family Poaceae; genus Elymus; species Elymus sibiricus. The sequence continues at coordinate 395,138,766 of CM077674.1, forward strand.
ATGCATGAGCATGATACTATCCAACATGAGGTGTGTGTGAAATATTGCCATGGTCCCTGGGACCAACTTACCATTTCGGGGTTACCACGTAACCACCGTTCATAACTTACCAACGTGATCCTTACTTGATCACATCCATACCTTTCATAGTGATCCTCACTCGATCACCACTTCTGTATGTGCCATCTTGTGAACCTTAGTGTGCAAGTTAATTATATCTATTGACCCACGGTGTGACCTACTATGAGCTATGTCCATATCCGAGGACGCGGCTATCGATAGATTATACACTCTGCAGAGGTTAGTACACTGTACCCACACTACGGAACGCATGGCCTCGTGCTCCCATTCAGGAGGACCAACGACATTCCGACAAAACCAATCTATTGCATGACACTCTCCCGGCCACTCCGACAAACTCCCCTTTGGGCTATGTCCTGGGTTGCCCCGATGTCAACTTGTGACACCCGCCACCTTTGTGGCCGCCACCGTCATGGCCAAACATAAACATCGTCCCAAATGGGGACCTTGGTACCATAAAACTCGGGCACTCAAGGTTATGACTGCCTACCGGGCCAGGGTAGCGCCAGAGCACAACCTTCCCTCGTAGGAGGCACCGGCGAGAGGCATGACAATAGACCGCATTAGGGCCTCCCCATCCAGGCAAGTGTGGTTGCACTGGTGAGCTCGATTCGGTGGCACCATGACTCGATCAACAGCATGTTCAAGTTGAATTAGCATCAAGTTTAACTTGAAATAAAATGATTCGAGTCATAGTGTGAATGGATGCATGGGTCACGATCATGAATACCGAATGCATCATGTTACCATAAGAGTATATGCCATGATACCTACTGCACACTTAGCAAGAAATCATGTACCCTACTGCATACTATCAAAATGTCATGGACAAATTCTATGCAATAAGTTCTATATAGCAATTCATTTTAAATAGTGATTTAAATGATGAATTAAATTCAAATAACCAATGTCATTGCAATGCCATCCTTGCATATGAATGTGGTGGCTTGCCTTGGTTCAGAGGAGTGTCACAATACTCCTGGTCTTCTCCAACACAATTAGGAGCTTCTGAAAATATTTTAAATGCAAAAAGAAAATGTCACATAACACATTTTATGTCACCATAAATTTTCAACAGCAAGAAAAATTCTGGAATTTGGCATGCGTAAACTTTGGCTCAATACAAACCAGTAGCAAAAAGAATCAACTCAATTGGACTTGTAGAATAAAAGTTATAGCTGGTCAAAGTTGAGGTCAGAAGCTGGTCAAACTATTTATTTAAATGATTTAAACGAAATTCTAGAAACGGCCACGTCGAAGGCGTATTCGGCGAATATGCCTCCACTCATACCGCTTCGGGAGAGAGAGTGAGAGGCTGATAGGGGGGGTCCCACTGTCAGGGTTAAATGAGAGAGGGGGAGGGAACAGTGGAGGCGGCGCTGTCGCTGGTGATACTCCGGCGAGGAGGCCACGGCGGTCGCCGGGGTTGGGCGGGATGGACTCAGGGCGTCACGGCGAGTACGCACGTACCCAAAGTTATGGCGGGGGTGGGCGGACGGCGTCGGAAGCTTCTTCTCCAGAGACGGCGGCGGCGGAGCTTCTCGGACTCGGCCATTCCGGCAACAATCCGGCGAGCTAGCGGCACCGTCGAGCTCCGGAGGTCACCACGGTCTCGGGGGAAGCAGTGGATGGAGCTGGGGGTGGCTAGGATGATTGCACGTTCGTAAGGGATCCGCGGCGGGTTCCGGTGATCAACGGCAGCAGGAGGCCCTCCCGGCCTTGCCGCGCTCGTGGAGGAGTGATTTGTGGCCAGAGAAGGCGAGGGGGATGGCTAGAACGACACGGGGGTGCTTCTATTTATGGATGGAGCTCGCCCGTGTTCGGGTGTCTGCCGGCGACGAGCTGCAGAAGAGGAGAGGAGGAGATAAGCTCGGGCGTGGAGTGGGGAGGAGCAATGGTGCACAGGCTACGCGGTGCATGCGTGCGGGCATAGTGGCGCGCACTACGCGGAGAACCCGGAGCATGCGCGCTCACTGTTTCGCTGCGTAGCGCTCGGCTGCTTCCGGCGTGCGGCTTGCCAGCGGTGGGGAGGAACAGGGAGAGGCTTAGGTGGCGCGCTGGAATTTGCTGCGGGGCTAGGACACGGTGCGGTGTCGAGGGGAGGGCGAATGGACGGCAGCCGAGGGCCCCGATGCACAAAGTGCGGCGAGCGCATGCAATGCACCGCGCTCTCACGCGGTCACCGCGTGCACTGGCACGCGGGGTGCTTTCGGCGCTGCCACACCATGTCACCCGTGTAGTCCCTTCAACGCGGTGCCTAGAAATGCTCTTGGCTTGCCATCTGGCGCAGAGGAGGTGACTAGAGCAAACTGCAAAGTTTCTGGACAGAAACTTGTGCCAAAAACTGGGGACAAACGGCTAGGAGTTTAGAGCTGAAATTTTTGGATTAAGCATTACTTAGGAGGGTAGTCATGTGGTAAAAATTTCAGCCCCAACAGATCAAGGAAAAATATAGTTGCTTCACAAAGTGACCATTCTGTCCAGAAGCAAAATCATTTTCATTAGCTGAAAATTTCCAAATGACTATGGGATATTTTTGCATTGGGAGGTGAGGCAAGATCGAAAGAATATGTGGGAATTTTCTTGGAATATTTGGAGCAATACAAATGAGGGTTGCTTCATAGCTAAGTGAGAAAATAGGCATTTTCAGGGAGAAAATGAGTATAATGCCATTAAATAAAAATATCCAATGGCATGATGGTGAGAGGGATGAGGTCTAGGGAGGGTTTGTGGGTGATAGAACCCACTTGGAAGAAAATCAAAAATAAATCCAAGTGGTAAGTCCAAAAGAATTGACTGAAAATCTCAAATGCAAAATGAAATATTCAATAAATCCAAATAAAAGAAAAAGGCAAAATCCAGGGTGTTACACTAGGATACAAGGAAAATAAAACTACTCATAAATTACATCTTTCGAACACTGGGCCTCTATTGCCCGAGCACCATCCATCACGATGGGAAAATACTGCTCGGGGCGCCTGTTCTCCTTCCCAGGGGGTGGAGGTCTGATGGCCATCTTGGCTGGCTTGATCTTCGGCCAGTGCACCATGGTCTTGCCGAAGGCCATCCGAGCTCCCTCAATGCACGCGAAGCACTTCCAGGCATCAATCCGGGGCGTGGCATCATACAGCCTTTGCACCAACCCAAAATAGCTGCTCGGCAGCGGCTCTGAAGGCCACAGCTTGACGCAGAGGTCCTTCATCGTGGGCTCCGCCATCTGATGCAGCTCCATCAGCTACTTCATCTGGTTGTTGAGGAGGGGAGGGTGTTCGGGCGCTTGAAATTGCGCCCAAAACAGCCTCTGCTCGGCCCGACCCTCCTGGGCGGCGAAGAACCTAGCCGCATCAGCCGCACTCCTCGGGAGGTCCGCAAAGGCACCTGGGGAATGCCACACTTGTGTGAGCAAAGTGAACCTGTTACCACCAAAGACACTTTGCAGCAAATACGGCTTACCATCCGCAATGAGTTTCACTTGGCGGAGTTCTTCTTGGTAGCCGCGCGCCTCTGTCCGCGCTTCCTTGGCCACCGACCCCAATGAGGTTAGCTCGGCAGCCTGTTCTTTATTCTTCTGCTCAAGGGCCTCACATTTCGTGACGGCATCCTTGAGCTCTTGCTGCACCTCAGCCACTCTGGCTTCGTGCTTCTGGCTAGCGGTTCTCACCGTAGCCAGTTCGGCCGTTGCCCTCTGCTCCGCCGCTTCCAGCTGAGCCTTCTTCAGCTCATCCTTGAGGTTCTCGACCTCCGCGGTAGCAGCTGCAGTCATATCCATTGACCCTGATTAGGCTACTTACTTCAAACCTTACTTAACAACACAAAGCTGTTGTAGTCAACAACTCAACATTATAGTTCAAACTTGCCTTGCGCTTCGTCGAACCGTTTGTTCAGCAGGTTGAGGTCGTCCTCGGAGCTCTTGAGCTTCCGATTTAGCTCGGCCAACTCCTCGGCGTTGGCGGCTGTCACCGAAGATGACGCCTGCACAGCAATCTACGCACATTAGGATCCAAGTTATAGATTTTCGATCCTCTGACTAGCTTTACTCAAGCCAGCCAGAGTCTCAGGGGCTATTGTGTATGAGGTTATGCTCTCACATAAAAGAAATTTTCTAAGGGAAAAAAATATTACTTGGCCTACCTTGAAGCCCGTGAGAAGGCCACTAAAGGCCTCCTTCAGTCCGTTGTCCACTGACCGAAGACTTTGTAACACCGCGCCCATAAGGACACGGTGCTCTTCAGCGATGGAGGAGCTGGTTAAAGCGTCCTCCATCTCGTCCGGCCACCCAGTCGAAGCCCGCTCTGGGGCGGGCGGGGATGGCAGGGGCACCTCGGCTCCTCCTCTCGAGGAGTCCGGAATGCTTGACTCTGGGTACCTTGACGGCTCCGGAGCCATTCTCGGAGAGAGCTCGGCTCGTCCGAGCTCCTCCTCTTCATTCACCAGAGGGCTCCTCCCCTCCTGGTCTTCGGTGGCCGAGGTATGCACATCGGCCATAACAGTGTCGCCCCCTCCCCCTGTGTGCGGCAAGGGAGGGGTCCTCCTCGACAGAACCTCCTCGGCCTCCTCGACGATTGGAGGGGGCGAGGCGCGCGACTCGGTCCCGCTCTCCGCCAGCACGGCCGGTGGAGAATCCCCCTCCGAGACTCGATCGGTGGGAAGGTCGCGCAGCGGGCTGCAATATTAAAAGCAGAAGCACGGTTAATAGTAGACTTAGCTCGGCTGAAGGTGCACGGGCGAATCTTAAAGATACGTACATTTGGGCCAGCAGTTTGACCCTAGGGGTCCTCCGAGGAACCTCTTCGGAGGCCTCCGAGTCCTCGGCCGAGGCTGAGCTATTGCCGGACAAGGCCACCTTGGCCCTGCACGGTCTTTTGAGGGCAGGATGAGGCTACTCCTCCTCGGCGCCCCCGGACGCCGCCCTCTTCCTTGTTTGGGAGGAATCACCTTCCTCCCCATCCTCTCCCTGCTCCTTCTCCTCCTCTTGTGTGGAGGGACCAAGGGCATCCCCAGATCTAGTGTCCGGGGGTCCTCAGGAGCGGAGGCCCTCTCTGGCCTCCCTCTTCTTCTCCTTCTTCTTCTCCTTCCTCTCCGGCGCCTCGTACGGTTCCACGGCCAGCATGGCCGTCAGCAAGGGCGTCCTGGGGCCCTCTGGCAGCGGGGCCGGGCTGTTGATCCGCTCGGCCTTCTTCAGCCAGCTCTGCGGATGAGAAATTAGAAAGTTGAGTACCTTATCAAAAGGGGAATAATCTGAATACAAGAGTAACACTTAACCATCCTCTCGAGGGGGGTTTGCGGCATCAGGGCCGATGTCTTCCTCCTCGGCCGCCCAGTCCTTCTGCGGCTGAAACAGCACCTACCACAGCTGAGCGTGGGAAGTGCGGTAGAAGCTAAGCACGGTGGCGGGGTCCTCGGGCTTGTAAGCCCACATGGGGGAAGCCCGGTCCTCGAAGGGGAGGATACGGCGACAGAGCATAATCTGGATCACGTTGGGTAGCTTGACTCCCTGCTCTATCATCTTTGCTATCTGGCTCTACAGCAGCGCCACCTCCTTGTTTGACCCCCAGTCGAGGCCTTTCTTGGTCCATGAGACCAGCCTCGTGGGGGGTCCGGATCGGAAGGCAGGAATCGCCCCCCAATCCGTGCTCCTTGGCTCCGTGATGTAGAACCACTCCTTCTGCCAAATCTTGACGGTCTCGATGAAGGTCCCTTCTGACCACTCCACCCGGGGAAGCTTGCTGACCATCGCTCCCCCGCAGTCCGCCTACTGGCCGTCAACAATCTTCGGCTTGACGTTGAAGATCTTCAGCCACAGGCCAAAGTGCGGTCGGACCCGAAGAAAGGCCTCACAGATGATGATGAAGGCCGAGATGTGCAGGAAGGAGTTTGGGGCAAGATCATGGAAATCGAGCCCGTAGAAAAACATGAGGCCCCTGACGAAGGGATGGAGGGGACACCCAAACCTTGAATAAAGTGGGGCAGGAACACCACCCTCTCGCCCTGCCGCGGCGTGGGGATGACCTGGCCTGCCTCTGGAGCGCGGTGAGCGACGTTGGCTGCAAGATAGCCCGCGCTCTTCAGCTCCAAGATGGCGTTCTCAGTGACGATGGAGGCTTCCCACTTGCCCTTGGACCCGGAACCGGCCATTTCTGGATTGAGCGGATGGTTGGAGAAGTTCTTGGAAGGGAGAGCAGATCTGGGCGCTGGAGCTCAAGAGATTGGGAGGGCAATGGCGAGGGAAGAGGTGAGAGCGTGCGAAGGAAATGGAGGCCGCTCCCCTTTTATGGGCTGTAAAACCTGAGGTCCCTTTACTGCGCCACAGGCTTCACCGTTTCCCCGTGTAATCATGTAATTATGCGCGCATGGGATGGAGCAAATTATTGATCATATCCCTTGAAAATAGGGCATGATCTCCATGTCAATGGGACACGCCAATGAAGGAACCACCTCAAACCGCAAATCGAATTTTCATAAACCAACTCGCGGTCGTGGCGGGCTATGACCCTTCGGTAAAAGTTGTCAGATGGGGGCACTGTTCACATCAATGCGACTAGCCTTCGGGGCTAAGTTATCGGTACACCTCGGAGACCGGAGCATAGTTCGGGGAGCATGCGGCTAGGCGACACAAGTATCACGGAAAAGAAAGGAACTGGTCCACAAAGCCGATGGTGTTTGGCAACTACCTCGGCTTCAAACACTAGTTTGGGGGCTACTGAGGGTGTCCCGGACTAGGGGGTACTCGGGCTGCCGGCCTATCACTCATAGGCCGGACTAGTGGGCCGCTCTTACTCATCAAAGGAAGGCCGGATTGTGGGCGACCCCGTGCACCAGAAGGAAACCTCCGAAGACTTGGCGTCTCCTCCAAGAAATAATTATCGGCATGTTTATCCCCTGACGGCAACCGACCATATGTAACCCTAGTTCCCTCTGGTGTCTATATAAACCAGGGGGTTTAGTCCGTAGGGAGAATCATCATAACCACCTAGGGTTTAGCCCATCCGATCTCGAGGTAGATCAACTCTGTAACCATCATACAATCACATCAATACAATCTAGCAGGACGTAGGGTATTACCTCTTCGAGAGGGCCCGAACCTGGGTAAATCGCTGTCTCTATGTTCCATGTTACTCATTGATCCCAAGATCCACAGTTTGGACCCCCCTACCCGAGGTCTACCGGTTTTGGTACCGACACCCAATATTTCTGCATGATCAAGGCAAGCATCTTGAACACTTGATATGGTGAATGCATGGTTAAATTGTTGCAAGAATAATGGAATCATGAATATGTTGAATTCAAATAAAGTTTGCATATTGCTAGCTATGCATGCATGATCCCCTGATAATATTTTATTTTCATTTAAATATGAAGTAAGAATAAGTATGGTTATTTTCACATGTCACATATGCCTATGTTGGTCCGAACTAATCTGCAGGAAAGAATCAGTCATGAGAATAGTGACCGTGAGACTGAAATCTCGTTGTGACGAGAATGATCAGTGAGGGCATGTTGGGACATGCCAGGTGGTGACCCTTTTGGGTACTACCAAAGAAATATATTATGCTAACCACTGCAGGAAAACTTAAACCTCCTGAGTCGACCGTAGATCGAGTCTTGTTCCAGTAACCCCCATACTTGTTTCGTGCTGCCATCTGTCCTTGCCACAGGTAGAGTACGGTCCAGTAAGTTGTTAACCCCTTTCCTTGCACACACTGTACAAAGAGGCCATGGTGAAAGATACCAGAGGCCTCTGGTACGCATGTCACCTGGTCAGGGGGCATGGGTGTATCCGACTGGGGCGAGAGGGGGGCACCCCTTGTAATCCGCGCGTTATAAATTGTGATCCCATGCTGTTCGAGATGATGGTCTCCCCGTCTTAGAGTTTTCCTTGAACGATGCTTTGGGTGATTCCTGGCATTAGGAAAGTTAATCTGGTGTGTGCTGGTCAGGTGTGTTTTCAACCCAAAGGCCGTAATGGGAATTAGTCAGCGTCCCGGTGTTGGCTAAAGAAATCTTTACTTGTGGGTAAAGAGTACACCCTCTGCAGAGTTTTAAAACCTATTCGAATAGCCGTGTCCGCGGTTAGGGACTACAGTCTGGGTTGGTCAAGTGTCAGTCTTAGTGTCGGTCTTCGGAGGAAATAATTAAATTGAGCATGATTCATTTTTTCAGGATGATTATTGTCACTACTGATGCCAGCATGAATATTATTGTGGATTAACCCTGTTCTTCTATATGCAATCTTGAGTATCACTTGGGAGGGCTAGACCACCTGGATACTCAGTTCTATTTTACTTTCTGAGTATCACTTGGGATGGCTAGTCCACCTAGATACTCAGTTTTATTTTCTTTTATGAGTATCACTTGGGATGACTAGTCCACCTGGATACTCAGTTCTATTTTCTTTTATGAGTATCACTTGGGATGGCTAGTCCACCTGGATACTCATTTCTTTTCAAGACCTCTTGAGGCATCCCTTTCAGACACCCGTTTGGCATTTCTTTTCAAGACCTCTCGAGGCGTCGCTTTTAGACACCTGTTTGGCATTTCTCTTCAAGTCCTCTCGAGGTGTCGCTTTCAGACACCCGTTTGGCATTTTTCTTGGAATTTCTCGGGCGCTCCAGCGCCCGATGTTCCATTTAATTTTCTTGGTTTATTACTAAAATAGTATATTTATTCTTCTGCACCGTATTAATATTTATCATATCATGATTTAATATCAGTCAGCATACGCATATAAATTAATCCATCATGTTCATATGCACTCTATTGCATTTGGTATATCTTTTGTTCATAATGTTTGCGAGTACATTGAACGTACTCACAGGCTTGTCCCTAGCTGTTTAATTGGCCAGGTTAGGATTTTAATGAGGAATACTTCAACGACATCCATGCGGACTAGGAGCCTAAGATAGCAGCCACGCGAGATAGGAATTATCCCGGTCAGCCATTCCTGTGGGATTGGAGCTTCCACCAGATTGGAGATCCGTTACCCGCTTCCACCATCCGCTGTTAGAAATTATTGTTGTATCATTAGACCTTTATGGTCTTGTATCCAATTCTTGTAATTGCCTAGTAATCTGTATCAAGGACGTGTCCACCAGTAAAAATGATCTTGGGGGCTGGTGGTGACACGAGGGGTTGTTTCTAGGATTTTATGTCCTGGAAATCCGGCCCCGACAGCCTTGGTATCAGAGCCCAGGTTGACCACTGGCTAATCCTATCTTAGCCTAGTCATTATCCTTAGGTTTCCACACCGTCCAAATCTTTTCTGTCTGTAGCCAAGCCCATCTCATCCGATAAGCCTACACAGTGGCCAACCGACATCTTTTGACAGTCGGTGCCCAACCTATCAGCCCTGCCCATAGGCCGTGTGCCTGTGACCGACACCTGAGCTGTCCCATCCACAAGCGTGCGATGGAAGACTCAGTTAGTCTATAAAGGAAACCTTGCCCCAACTCAGCACATCACAGCCTCACTCTCAGTTTGATATTCAACCACCAAGATGCCTGGCCCCATCGTTCGCAATGAGACCACCGCAGCCGAGCTTGGAGACTTTCTTGTCATCCTCGCCAATCTCACCCGTCGAGCTTTTGGCACAGAAGAGCCCCCGGAGTATGTCGTGTACCAAGAGCACACGAGTGATGCCATCCACCACTTCTAGGCCACGGTGCACATCTACGGGAGGGGCAACCCGTCAGAACGCCCCTACCGGTTCACCGGGAGGACAACCTCCAACGAGCCCCAAGCCATCCAACTTGCAGCCCGAGAGGCTATAGTTAATCTTCGGCAACTGTCGCCGAGGGTTAACATCTGTCCCTTCTACTACTACCCTAGCCGTGAAGGCTATGGTAGCCCGACCCAGGTCGCCAACGGAGACCATGAGACTGATCCTTCTCTAGTGCATCTGGTGCGCTACCTGAGAGAGCAAGAGGCGCTATTCGATCAGGTCACCCTTGATCTGATTGCGACCCACAGGACGCTCGCTCTCCTGACCCCGGTGAGAAGTGAAGCTACACTCGCCGCCGACACCCCGATAGTGCTGCTTGGGAGGTCAGTTGAGCCCCCAAGGTCTGCCCCTATTATCTATCCGGGCAATGCGTTCGCTCCCCCAGGGGAACTCCGTCGTCTCTTGGAGACCTACTCCAACAGGACTGTGACCTCGACACCCCGCGAAGGGCACCACCGCTACCCCAGTCCTATAGCTCCCCATCCGACCCCGGTCAGCTCCAACACTGAAGCTCACGGGGAAGCCTCAACATCTACAAGACGCGCCCGGCTAGATGTCAGGGAGGTGGACTGAGTCCACCAGAATTGTTGTCAAGCCTTAGTGGCCCGGTTTCCCTGTATTTTTGTAGTAGCGGTTGTATGGCGTAGTAAGTTTGTAAATTACTTGTGAGCCTTTGTCTTAATAGTAGTATGCGTGATCTAGCGTAAATTATTGGCGCGTGGTGGCAGAGTAAATTCTAGACGTGACTGCCAAACCCCCTAACCGACACGCACAGTAATACGTCACATTCCTTTTGAGGATTGAGATCTGAGATTTTGACTCCGACAACCTCACGCCGGAACCGATACACAAGTCGTACCGGCGCCACCTCATGTTTCCTAACTCAGGTACCTTATAAGCGGCCATATCCCGCTCTACACCAGCAACCATCAACCTTGAGCACCGCATCCATCACTCCATGTTTCACCCAGGAGCCTACCTAAGAACTCCAGATGCAAGCCCTAGTAGTTTTGTTAAGATTTTGTGGGATTTTACCCGCAATACCCTTGGTTCCATCCACCCACCCCAGTATGAGTTGTACAAGATGAGGATCACCTCTGATTCCTCAAAATATAGGGCAGTTGTGCAAATCCCACCAGCGCATTAGAACCAAGGCCCTCCGTATGTTGTCTTCATCGGGAGATTCATGCCAACCACAGGCATGGCCATTGAGGCTGCTGCTTATGAAGCAGTTACCCGTCTTCGATTTGCGGTACCCTGTGCCAGCAAAAGGGAATATTTCTATTTTCCGAGCCGCGCAGCTTTTGGAGCAGAAGCTAAGTTCCGCTGTGAACGTATAGAAAGAGATCCATCTCTGGTCTATCTCATTCAGTATGTGATGGCCCAGGAGCATTTCACCTAGCAACTAATGGAGTATCTCCATTATCTTGCTATTCTGAATCCCCGGATCGCCATTGGCGGACCGCCTCTGCCAACTCAGGAAGGACACGTTCTTTGTCTGCTTCCTCCACTTCCTCCGGAAGAAGAAGAATGTGCTCCAGCACCGGGAACCTTTCCGCAAGACCCTGTAGATCTCACCTTCGAACCGTAGACGGTTATGAGCGTGGTTGTTACTGCATCTAGCGCCTCTTTGCATGATGCAATTCTTGCAATGTGTTTTAGGGCATATGTCATAAGTGCATTGCTATGATTACATTCTGCATATGATTGTTTGTTGTGTGCATTTAGTTCCTCCGCCCTTAACAAATCTCGAGGACGAGATTTTCTTAAGGGGGGTAGAGTTTGTAACACCCTAAAGATTTAACCACATTTTTATTAAGTAAAATTTGGCCAGAAATAAAATCTTGAATTATATTAGGTCTTTTATTAATTTCAGAGTATTTTCTGTTTTCTCTTTTCTAAAATCCTTCCCTCCATATAGAAATTTTTGTAGAATATTATGGGCTTTGGTAGTTTTATTAAATCATTTCAATTATACTTTAAATAATAGTAGGAAATATTTTCATAATAAAATTTGCCCCCAAATAATTCTTTTAATAGAATTTTCAATCTTTGAAATGCTTCTGTTGCACTACAACTATTTTAAATAATTCTTTTAAAATTCCACAAAAATTATGAGGGGTCATGTGATGCCTATAGATCACTTTCATGCAAAAACCCAACTTGGTCTTTTGAAAAAAATTAGCAAAACTTCCTCTTTTCAATTCTGTCCCATTCTTGAGTTACAACTGCAACCCCAATTTATCTTGCTCCAAAAATTCTGAAATTGTTCCACCTTATAGTCCTTACAACTAAACCATTAAGTCCAGAAGATCAGCTCCAATTACCTCTTTTGAGCCCACCAAATAAATCCTCCAAGTTTGGGTCCAGAACTGAAATTAACCAAAACTTGCATTTGCAAGTTTTTCATTTTGTCCATTCAACCACACCATCATCTATACCATCTAAGGAGATACCATCCTGGCAAATTTCACACCCAACAAAGTTCCCTAGATTGCCTTAGCATTTCATCAAGCACATTATGTGCATGACATAATTTTGCAACCACTCAAACCTGCATTGCACACTTGAGCATCTGACCAAAATAACATGTCCAACAACCATACCACCCCCATCAGCATCACCATGCCAAGATTCACAGCCGAAAGAGCTACCTAGCGTGCCCTGGCATTTGTCCGAGCACCCTGCACGCATGCACTGGTCGCGAGCGGAGCGCCCGAGCTGCAGCTGCTGGCACCGAGCCCTGCCGCGTCCTTGCTGCCACCCCCTTGCGCGTGACCCAACCAGATAGCTTTGTGGAGGAGCCACATCGAGCGCCGACACCTTACCTTGGCCCTAGCGCCGGCCAGCCGCTGTCCCGTGTCGCCGCCGCCGTCTTTCACTCACGTATGGCACTGCCCAGGACGCGTGCTCACCTCCTCGCCAGCCAGCGCGTCCCTGGTGTAAATACGGATGGCCAACGCCCTCACCTACCATGCCGACCACCACCGACCCCCTCACCGGCCTCAACGGCGCCATCAATGGCGACTGCCGCCGTGGCCGATCTCTGGAACCCACGGCACCCCGAGCTCTCTCTCCTCTCGGCACACATCCCCTTATCCCCTCTGCAAGCCACCCAGGAAGCCAAACGGCCGGGAGAGGCTGTCTTCTTCCTCTCCGGCAACCATGGTCGCCGTTCGGTCTCGGATGATTCCGACGCCACCTGAGCCTCCCCATCTCCATTCTCTGCACCAGAAGCCTCCTCGTGGTCCCGCGGATCCTTCCCTATCGTCAATTCCATCGGAGATGGCCCGTGGGCGAAATGCCCAATTTGTTTCCGCCGGAGCTCTTCGGGTGAGCTCGCCGCCGGTGACTCCGCCCACCCCAGAGGCCAAGGCGGGTACCCACAGGATCGCCTCGACCTCCTGAGCCCGTGGGTGGCCTCCATTTCCCGAACGGCGCCGCTGTTCGCCGGCGAGCCACGCCGGAGCCCCGCCTCTGTCTGACCATGAGAGGGAGGAGGGCGCGCTGACCCCAGTCAAACCTGACAATGGAGTCGTGGGACCCACTGTCAGCGACTGAAGCCGCGTCGACTCGGCGGTAAGTGGAGACGGCTTTCCCCGAAGCCGTCTTCGCGCGGGGAAAGCGTATTCTCCTGAGTACGCCTTTGACGTCGGCCGGTTTTCCGCGCGGCCGAGCGACTGGGCCCGGCCTAGTGGTGCCATGCGGCTAAATCGCGCTCAGGGCGCGTTTCTGCGTGCCAGGTTGCAGCCTTTTCTTCCTTTTCTTTTTCCTGCAGATTCCAAATAATCCTTCAGCAGTCATTTCAAAACCAAAATTGATGATTCAAATTTTTGCATACTCCTAAAATCCTGCTCTATGAATCCAGCTAGCGTGAACATTTTTCCTAAGCTTAGTTTTTGTTGGATCTATTAAATAGTCCATTTAGTCATTTATTTCAGATTAGAAATCCCCTAGGAAAATCATATGAACTCCAAATGAATTAATTATTTTTCTGAAATTCTTTATTTTTCCCCCAGTTTATTTTCGTATTTATTTCAAAAATTTCCAAACAACTTTTTAGTACTGTTTTGTCTTTATGTGGTAATTGCAATATTTTGAAAATAGGAAAAATGGAGGGAAGAGAATTTTCAAAACTTTTGGATTGCACCCAATATTTCTGCATGATCAAGGCAAGCATCTTGAACACTTGATATGGTGAATGCATGGTTAAATTGTTGCAAGAATAATGAAATCTTGAATATGTTGAATTCAAATAAAGTTTGCATATTGCTAGCTATGCATGCATGATCCCCTGATAATATTTTATTTTCATTTAAATATGAAGTATGAATAAGTATGGTTATTTTCACATGTCACATATGTCCTATGTTGGTCCGAACTAATCTGCAGGAAAGAATCAGTCATGAGAATAGTGACTGTGAGACTGAAATCTCGTTGTGACGAGAATGATCAGTGAGGGCATGTTGGGACATGCCAGGTGGTGACCCTGTTGGGTACTACCAAGGAAATATATTGTCCTAACCACTGCAGGAAAAATTAAACCTCCTGAGTCGACCGTAGATCGAGTCTTGTTCCAGTAACCCCCATACTTGTTTCGTGCTGCCACCTGTCCCTGCCACAGGTAGGGTATGGTCCAGTAAGTTGTTAACCCCTTTCCTTGCACACACCGTACAGAGAGGCCATGGTGAAAGATACCAGAGGCCTCTGGTAGGCATGTCACCTAGTCAGGGGGCATGGGTGTATCCGGCTGGGCCGAGAGGGGGGCACCCCTTGTAATCCACGCGTTATGAATTGTGATCCCATGCTATTCGAGATGATGGTCTCCCCGTCTTAGAGTTTTCCTTGAACGATGCTTTGGGTGATTCCTGGCATCAGGAAAGTTAATCTGGTGTGTGTTGGTCTGGTGTGCTTTCAACCGAAAGGCCGTAATGGGAATTAGTCAGCGTCCCGGTATTGGCTAAAGAAATCCTTTACTTGTGGGTAAAGAGTACACCCTCTGCAGAGTTTTAAAACCTATTCGAATAGCCGTGTCCACGGTTAAGGACTACAGTCTGGGTTGGTCAAGTGTCGGTCTTAGTGTCGGCCTTCGGAGGAAATAATTAAATTGAGCATGATTCATTTTTGCAGGATGATTATTGTCACTACTGATGCCAGCATGAATATTATTGTTATCATGAATATTATTGTGGATTAACCCTGTTCTTCTATATGCAATCTTGAGTATCACTTCGGATGGCTGGACCACCTGGATACTCAGTTCTATTTTACTTTCTGAGTATCACTTGGGATGGCTAGTCCACCTGGATACTCAGTTTTATTTTCTTTTATGAGTATCACTTGGGATGACTAGTCCACCTGGATACTCAGTTTTATTTTCTTTTATGAGTGTCACTTGGGATGGCTAGTCCACCTGGATACTCATTTCTTTTCAAGACCTCTTGAGGCGTCGCTTTCAGACACCCGTTTGGCATATCTTTTCAAGACCTCTCGAGGCGTCGCTTTTAGACACCCGTTTGGCATTTCTCTTCAAGACCTCTCGAGGCGTCGCTTTCAGACACCCGTTTGGCATTTTTCTTGGAATTCCTCGGGCGGTCCAGCGCCCGATGTTCCATTTAATTTTCTTGGTTTATTACTAAAATAGTATATTTATTCTTCTGCACCGTATTAATATTTATCATATCATGATTTAATATCAGTCAGCATATGCATATAAATTAATCCGTCATGTTCATATGCACTCTATTGCATTCGGTATATCTTTTGTTCATAATGTTTGCGAGTACATTCAACGTACTCACGGGCTTGTCCCTGGCTATTTAATTGGCCAGGTTAGCATTTCAACGAGGAATACTTCAACGACATCCATGCGGACTAGGAGCCTAAGATAGCAGCCACGCGAGATAGGAATTATCCCGGTCAACCATTCCTGTGGGATTGGAGCTTCCACCAGATTGGAGATCCGTTACCCGCTTCCGCCATCCGCTGTTAGAAATCATTGTTGTATCATTAGACCTTTATGGTCTTGTATCCAATTCTTGTAATTGCCTGGTAATCTGTATCAAGGACGTGTCCACCAGTAAAAATGATCTTGGGGGCTGGTGGTGACACGAGGGGTTGTTTCTAGGATTTTATGTCCTGGAAATCTGGCCCCGACAAAAGCACAACGTATTCATGAAAACTCTT
Source organism: Elymus sibiricus (assembly GCA_039707655.1). Taxonomy (NCBI): domain Eukaryota; kingdom Viridiplantae; phylum Streptophyta; class Magnoliopsida; order Poales; family Poaceae; genus Elymus; species Elymus sibiricus. The sequence goes on from CM077674.1 coordinate 395,154,751, forward strand.
CGTTACCATTTACTACCAATTATACCTAAGATTTTTACCAAAGTGGGTACAAATCGTCTCACACAGATTGCGCATATTGTGGTTCAGCCGACTCAAACTGATTTTATGCATGGGCGACACATTTTAGAGGGTGTGGTCGTGCTGCATGAAACCTTGCATGAAATTCACTCAAAGAAACTTGATGGGGTTGTATTCAAAGTGAATTTCGAGAAGGCTGATAATCCCCAAGTGCAAGGAATTGTCGTAGCACTTTCCAATGATGGAGGTGGTAAGTTTGGTGTGTCGAACCCACAAGGAGCTAAAGGTAAGATTAATATTCTCTCAAGTCCTATCTGCCACTGATACAACCCTACGTACACTGAGTGTTTGCTTTATCTAGAAACAAGAAATAAAACAACGTTGCGGGTATAAAGAGGTAGCTTTGTAAGATACTAGAGAACTTAAACAAAAATAGGTGCTGCCTAAGTAAAGATATAATATATTACAATATAATACAAATAGCGAGTGTGGAATAGTGGTGGTACGATGTGCATAATTATCCCTAGGCAGCTAAGTTACTAAACCGACCATCATTGCAAGTTTATATGTGGGAGAGGCCTCTGCTAGCATGTCATCCCTTACATGGAATTTTATGCACTTATGATTGGAACTATTAGCAAGCATCCGCAACTACTAACAAGTTCATTAAGGTAAAACCCAACCATAGCATTATGATATATTGATCCCCCTTCAATCCCGTATGTATCAATTTCCATGGTCCGGCGAGGTTTCAGTCACTCCTGCCCCCATATGCATAGTCCTATCAACATACAACTAACCTTATGGTGTGATCCATGCGCGCGCTCATATGATGGGCACCAAAGGACAGTAACATAACCACAAGCAACTCAAACCAATCATAGCAATTCACCAACTAACCCATAGGACAACAATAATCTACTCAAACACAAAGAAGACGCAAGAAATCATCATAATGATAATAAATAGCATCCAACACCATGTTCAACTAGGGGATTATAGCGGGTTGCGGGAGAGTGGGCCGCTGAATAGAGGTGGAGGAAGGTGATGGAGATGTTGCTGAAGACGGCGACGTTGATGAAGACGATCGCCACGATGACGGTTCCCCCGACGGCACTCTGGCGCCACCGGGAGAGAAGGGGAGAGAGGCTCCCCCTAGGCTTCTTCCTCCATGTCCTCCCCCTAGATGGGAGGGTTCTCCCCTCTATTCCTTGGCCACCATGGCTCCCAGAGGGGCGAGAGCCCCTCCGAGATTGGATCTCTTCTCTCTCTATTTTTCTGTTTTTCGGTACTGTTTTCTGGCCGAACACCATTTCTTAAATAGCCGGAGATCCGTAACTCCGATCGGGCTAAAATTTTAAGGGGATTTTTTTCATAAAATTAGCTTTCTTGAGGCGAAAGAAGGGGTCCAACCGACTTAAGGAGGAGCCACACGCCCTCGCCCCCAGCGCGCCTAGAGGCCAGGACGCGTGGGCTAGCCGTGTGGGCCCCTCAGGCACCACCTTGCGTTTATTTCTTCGCCAAAAATTCTGCTAATTCCCACAAAAAATCACAAAAAATTTCAGCGCGTTCCAGCTCCGTGAATATTTGACCTATATTTCAAAAACAGTAGAAAACAGGAACTGGCCTTTGGCACTGGATTAATAGGTTAGTCCATATAAATATTGTGCCAAAAACATAAATAAATGATGTAAATATAGCATGAATACTTCAAAATTATAGATATGTTGGAGACGTATTAGCATCCCCAAGCTTAATCCCTGCTTGTCCTCGAGTAGGCAGATGATAAAAAAAATATTTTTTAAGTGTGAATGCTAGAATAGAACAGACCTTTGAACACATAGGCAATGATAATTCTAATAACAAGTAGCATCATTCCATTAGGTTCAACATGTCATAAAGTGGTAATGAAGTATCTCGCGAATCTTTCAAGATTATATTGCAAACATAAAGCAACCAATGAAGTATAGATGATGACTAGGTACCCCAATTTGAAGATAACCATCATACTTATACAATGCTCAACAAATTACTTTTAGAAGAATGCATACAAAGCTAAGAGTGATCCCCATGCTCAATACGTGGTGCCGAAAGAGAGAAAGATGGAATTGACTCAACAATAAAAGTAAATGACTCAGCAGTAAAAGTAAATAGATAGGCCCTTCGCAGAGGGAAGTAGAGATTAACATGCACCAGAGCTCATTGGTTTAAAACAGAGAAAATTTTATTTTGAGAGGTTTACTTTTCCCGTCAAAGGTTTAACGACAAAGGTTTCTAATATCTTCCATGCTAAACACGTTAATGGTGGTTCCCATGCTTTTACACTCCCCCTGAACCATACTAACACAAACCATGGCTAGCCAAATCCACGGGTGCCTGCCAACTTTCAACTTTCTAGGGGGGTGTCTTTAAATAATTCGGGACTGGGCATCCCTATTACCAGCCTCTCTCATAAATTTGACAAGCCGAATAAAATCTCGTCGTGAGTAAAACACATTTAGCATGGAAGATAATGACTACACCACCGCTCAATGAGCTATACGGGCACACAAAACAGAAGTTTATTTGAAGGTTTAGAGGTGGCACATGCAAATTTACTTGGAATGGCAAAGGAATACCATATGTAGGAAAAATATAGTGGACTCTTTATGGCATAACTTTGGCACTGGATTAATAGGTTGGTTCATATAAATATTGTGCCAAAAACATAAATAAATGATGTAAATATAGCATGAATACTTCAAAAATTATAAATACATTGGAGACGTATCAAAGGCTTATGATAAAGTTAAGTGGTCATTTCTGCAGCAAGCCCTGCGTATGAAGGGTTTTGATGCGGCCTGGAGAAAGCAGGTCGAATCCTTTGTACAAGCGAGTAGTGTCGGGATCAAGGTAAATGATGATGTTGGTCATTATTTCTAGACACAAAAGGGACTATGGCAGGGGGGGTCCGATGTCCCCTGTCCTGTTCAATGTTGTTGCAGATATGCTGGCAATCCTCATTTGTAGAGCCAAGGGGCCGGCCAGGTAAGAGGGATCATCCCACATCTGGTCGATGTGGGGGGGGGGGTCCATTCTACAATATGCTGATGATACAATTATTTTCATGGAACATGACATGGCAAAAGCTAGAAATATGAAGTTGGTTTTATGTCTCTTCGAACAACTGTCAGGGCTGAAAATAAATTTCCACAGAAGTGAACTATTTTGCTTTGGATGCGCCAAGGACGAACAGGAAAACTACAGACAGTTGTTCAGCTGCGGACTTGGTTCCCTACCTTTTAGTTATCTAGGGATCACAATTCACCACCGAAAGTTGACCAACAAAGAATGGAAGTGCATTGAAGATCGATTTGAGAAAAAAAGCCTAAGCTGTTGGAAGAGCAAGCTTATGTCTTATGGGGGTCGGCTTATTCTTATTAATTATGTGCTTACAAGTATACCGATGTTCCTGTCATCCTTATTTGAGGTACCCATAGGGGTACGGAAAAGGTTGGACTTTCAACGATCGAGATTTTTTTAGCAAAGTGATGAGAATAAGACTAAGTACAGACTGGCTAAGTGGGACATACTTTGTAGACCGAAAGACCAAGGGGGTTTGGGTATTGAGAATCTCGAAGTAAAGAACAAGTGTCTACTTAGTAAATGGTTATATCGGCTTTTGGTAGAGGAGGATGGGGTGTGGATACAGTTATTGCGTAACAAGTATCTGCATTCCAAAACTCTAGCACAAGTTACGGCACAGCCGAATGATTCTCCTTTTTGGAAGGGGTTAATGAAGACAAAGGTCGCTTTCTTTAACAGGAGTAAATTTATCGTTGGCAATGGTCATGCTACTAGATTCTGGGAGGATACTTGGCTGGGGGAGACATCTTTAGCCTTGTAGTATCCAACTCATTATAATATTGTACAGCGAAAGGACGCCTTCGTGGGCACAGTATTAGGTTTAATTCTCTTAAACATTCAGTTCCGGCGGGTACTAGTGGAGGAACGATGGGATAGGTGGTTACATTTAGTGCGTAGGTTGTGGGAGGTCAACCTCTCTAATGTGTCAGATACATTACGTTGGAAACTTTCAGTTTCAGGTGTATTCTCAGTGAAATCTATGTATGCCGACTTGATTAATATTGGACCAATCCCTAGGTCGGTCCATATTTGAGAAATTAAGGTGCCTTTAAAATTCAAGATCTTTATGTGGTTTGTGCACAAGGGCGTGATTTTGACTAAGGACAACTTGGCGAAACGTAGGTGGGAGGGTAGTGAACGATGTTGCTTTTGTGATCAAGAGGAAACAATTCAACATTTGTTTCTCAAATGCCCACTAGCCAGGTTATTGTGGCGAACAATGCATGTGTCCTTTAATGTTTTTTCACCTAGTACCATCTCCAATTTATTTGACAACTGGTTAATTGAGGTTGAGCCTAATACATCGACACAAATTCACGTCGGAGTTTGTGCATTACTTTGGGCCATTTGGAACTGCCGGAATGACGTTATTTTTAGCCAAACCAACATCACAAACTTTTTGCAGGTTATTTTCAGGGCATCTGCATGGATCCGTGCGTGGTCATTACTCAGTCGTGCAAAAGTCAGCGAGGGTATGACCTTTGGGTGCAACCGCTGAGAGACGGTAGCACGGGATACATACAACCGGTTTGAATGGCTGTCCAGTAATAGGATAGGTGTTTAGGCATCTTCTTCTATTTTTGCCGGTTGTGGCTTTTTGATTTATGATTCGTTTCTGATTGTGTACCTGATATGAGATTCGTACTTTGGTGATACTTTATTTAATAAAATGGTTGTGTGCATCGCTTGATGCAGAGGCCGGGATAATCCTCTTTTTCGAAAAAAATACCAATTTTTTTCAAAAAAAATACCTATTTTTTTTATTAATTTTTTTTAAACACAGTACAGATGCAGACGCTCATACATACGCACAATTACTCATCTCAATGAACGCACGCATGCACACCCTACCCCTATGAGCATCTCCAAGCATGAGCCGGCACATCATCTCGAGATTAACGAAGTCGCAACAGACGCATTCGTAGTCGACGGAAACGTCTCCTCCCACTGAACACATATCGCCGGAAGGCCTAAAATAAGTACAGAAAAAATGCGAGCACCAATGTCGTCTAGGACTTAAACTCTGGTGGGCTGGAGATACCACTGTCCTCCTAGCCATCCAACCATAGTTTAGTTCGCGAAAAAAAAAAATACCAACTTGCCAGAGATCTCCACTACGCACTAGGTTCCGAATACATGAAAGCGGATGGTGTTGGAGTTGATACGCGTTCAGAGTACTGCGAGGCCACGTGCATCGACTGAACCAGCATATCCATTGTGGACACTGTAAAGGTAATAATTCTCTCAAATTAGTTCACTCCCTTAACTTACAGTAAACACCTCAGGCAAGCCCTGCACTCCTTTCCACTCAATGGAAAGGCAGGGCGCTAAACATAATACACTGTAATGATAGCTAAAAATTCAGAGTAAAAAAGGAAAGAGAGGAAAAGAACACCTCTCCCCCCTAGGTACATTCCGGCATTACAAGAACACCGACGGCGAGGGGTTGACGACGATGTGCCTGAGCGGGTTCGTGACGTCGCTGCCGCCGGCGTGCTTCACGAACTCCGCCGGCGTCAGGAAGTTGCCGTGGCAGACGCACACTATCCTCACCTCCTCCCCTTTCCTGTACTTGTACAGGAAGCCGTCGATCTTCTTGCCGTTGGGGCCGTCCACCTTGTACGAGACCATCGGCATGTCCTCCATCATGCTCTTCCGCAGGTCGCCCGTGCTCGTCGTGCGCATCGTCAGTGACCTGAGGGTTCGCAACGGCGGTTGCTCCTTGACGATGCCGTTCGGCAGCTTCCCGGCCGGCGCTGGTGACGGCGGAGGGAGGGATTTGTTCTGGTTGCTGGCATTATTATCAGAAGATATCTCCATGCTCGATGTGCTCTTCGCCTCAGCGCCATCACCGCTACCTGCACCGATGCAGAGGAGAAAATGTCACATTTTCATATTCCAACATGTTAATAAAGATTCATATCCCAATGTGTTCTTTTCCGTTTACTAATCGTCAGTGCTTTCCAGTTTTCATGTAGACAATTCAAATCATATATATTTATTTAGCTGCTCGGATAATGATTAGCCTGAATAATCATACCCTGACGCTACGTAACTACTAGTAGTGACTAAAAGGAGGTAATATTAGTAGCAGTCATAGAACTTGCATCTGATGTTCAGTTTAGTGCTAAAAGTTACAAAATACGTTATTGCAGTCACGTAACTTGCCTATGCGTGCAGATACGGTCACTTCTTCCATATCCAGTTGTATCTAGTGCTCACGTGGCGTGTCAGCCTGAATGCGGCCCACATGTCAGTGGCATGGAGGGGTGAGGCGTTGGGTGAGCCACGCATTATCTTTTTTTTGCAGAAAACACCATCGGTTTTTATTTAATTATGCACCTATCAGCACATAGTCAAGGGGATCCGCGAGCACTGTTTTTTTTTATCAGAAAACACCCTTACATTCCACATGACAGTGGCTGGGAGGGGTGAGGCGTTGGGTGAGCAACGCATTATCTTTTTTTTTGCAGAAAACACCATAGGCTTTTATTTAATTACGCCCCTGTTAGCACATAGTCAAGGGGATCCGCGAGCACTATTTTTTTTCCAGAAAGCACCCTTACATTTTATTTATTTACACAGAAAATCCTCAAATAAAATTAAACACGCTAGAATGGGGGCTGGGACTGGAACCCTCGACCTGCTGCGATTAGAAGCGCATAGATAACCACTCGACCAACTGACGTTTGACGATTAGGTAGCACAGTTAGCTTTATATAACATGGACAGTACGAATTAAAGTAAAAATTAAAATGGAAAAAGGGTGTGCCAAAAATGGAAAGCCCCGGTTCGAACGTATGACCTCCTGACAAGCTTGCCGCTTGTGCAATTAAAGAGATATACACAATTTATCTTCAGTATTCTTCTTTCTTTTTTTCTATGTAAGAAAACAACTTATATTCTAGATAAAGTTTTCGGACAAATCAACTAAATTTTTGTTTGAATTAGAATAATTTTAAATTTGAAAATCTAGATAAAAGGAAATATAGTGCAGAATGAATGTACTTAATTTTTTGGACAAATCAACTAAATTTTTGTTTGAATTTGAATAATTTTAACTTGAAAAATCTAGTGCCGAATGAATGCACGTAAATTCTTTTGGACAAATCAACAGAATTTTTGTTTGAACTTGAATAATTTTAAATTTGAAAATCTAGATAAAAGGAAATATAGTGCAGAATGAATGTACGTAAATTTTTCGGACAAATCAACTAAATTTTTGTTTGAATTCTAATAATTTTGACTTAAAAAATCTAGTGCAGAATGAATGAACATAAATTCTTTTGGACAGGTCAACGAATTTTTTGTTTGAATTCAAATAATTTAAATTTGAAAATCTAGATAAAATAAAATATAGGTCAGAATGAATGTACGTAAATTTTTTGGACAAATCAACTGAATTTTTTTTGAATTTGAATAATTTTAAATTTTGAAATCTCGATAAAGGAAAATATAGGTCAGAATGCATGTACGTAAATTTTTCGGACAAATCAACTAATATTTTTTTCAAGTTGAATAATTTTAAATTAAAAAATCTAGATAAAATAAGTTATAGTGCAGAATGAATGTACATAAATTCTTTCGGACAAATCAGCAGAAATTTTGTTTGAATTTGCATAATTTTAAATTTGAAAATCTAGATAAAAAAGATATAGCTCAGCCGATTTGTCCGAAAGGAATAATTTTAAATTTGAAAAAATAGACCGCTCAATCAGAATGATCCCACTCTCCCGGTGGTAATATGCATATGTCATGGAGAATTTCTATTCCCCGCGTAGTTTTCTTAAATAGAACAAGATAAATAACAACATACACACAAACATTACTATTCCCAGCATGATTTTTTTGAGATGCGTGAACATTTTTAAAATGCAACTTACATTTTTTTAATTACACAAATATTTTTTACAATGTTTAAACATTTTTTTAAATGGCACATACTTTTTTTTGTAACGCATGAACATTTTTAAATGTCACAAACAACATAATATAAGTTGTTTTCTTACATCAAATTATTCATGCGGGGAATAACACGACAGGTTTTTAGTTTTTGTTTATTCCTTTGTTGGGATGAGCGAACACTGTGTTAAAAAACATTTCGTTTGTTAGTCCTTCATGAATTTATTCCTGGTCGAGTGGATAGTGCAGTTAGCTTATGGAGTGGAGGACGTCGGATCGAATCCCATGAGCCACTATGTGCTGACAGGTGCGTAATTAAATAAAAGCCAAGGGTGTTTTCTGCAACAAAAAAAAGATAATGCGTGGCTCACCCAACGCCTCACCACTCCCAGCCACTGACATGTGGGCCGCATTCATGCTGCCACGCCATGTGAGCACGAGATATGGCTGGATACGGAAGAAGTGACCGTATCTGCACGCATAGGCAAGTTATGTGACTGCAATGACGTATTTTGCAACTTTTAGCACTAAACTGTACTCCCTCCGGTCCTTTTTACTCTGCGTATTAGATTTTTGTCAAGTCAAACTTTACAAAGTTTGACCAAATTTATATTACAAAATATCAACATCTACAATATAAAATATATATACTATGAAACTACATTTCACAATGAATCTAACAATATTGATTTGGCATTGTGAATGTTGATACTTTTTTCTATAAGTTTGGTCAAAATAGAGATACTTCGGACAAAACTTATATGCAGACTAAAAAGGACCGGAGGGAGTACATCAGATGCAAGTTCTATGACTGACACTGATATTACCTCGACTAAAAGCTTAGAAACTACTGTAGAAACATGCCGTAGAAGGCATCTCTTCAGACCCTAGGAGCGACATCACCCAAAACAAACGCCCCGAAAAGAACACAACAAATCCCATGCGTACGTAGAAGTATATATAATCAGGTTGTGCAAAAAAGAATTCCCCATTTCTATGGCAGAAGCAGCTGTCAGCCAATTTGGCGAAAAAGAAGCATCAGCTCAACTAGCGTTCTAACGAATCGATCCCGGTAAATCACAGCACCAAAGCAAGATCCATGACAAAGAACACACGACTTATTAGATCCCCCTCTGCCCATGCATCTCCTAACAAAACTACGGTAAGCTCGGCATGACACCGGATCGCCAAGAGCTTAGCAACCAGAACAGGCAGCTGGATGAATAATTCAAGTAAGGAAACGCAATAGAACAGTGGGAATTACTCCCTCTGTAAATAAATATAAGAGCACTAAAGTAGTGTTCTAAACGCTCTTATATTTGTTTACCGAGGGAGTACAAGCTGATTGTGGCAAATAGTTGGAGTGGTAGGGAAGATGGGTTAAGGCATGCATATACCTTGCTCCGGCATGCTTGAGGAGGTGTTCCCCTGGTCGACGACAGACCGCCGGAGCTGGAACGCGCTGGGGTAGAGCGGCTCCTGGGCGTCGTCCCGGCTGCTGCTGCCGCCGCCGGACTTGCCGGAGTTCATGGAGGTGCGCCGCTCGAGGCGCTTGCGCTTGGCCTGGAGGCGCTTGAGGCTCTGCATCTCGCGCCGGCGCCACCGCTCCTCCTCGGTCTCGGTGGGGAGCGAGCTGGTGCGCATCAGCGGCGCCGGCGGGGGCGTCGCGGCGGCGAGGTCGTCGCTGCTGACCGGGAGCGAGCACATGGCGGCGAGGGAGGAGGACCGCACCAGCCGCGGCTTCTTGGCGTCCCGGCCGGAGTTGGCGCCGCCCAGGGACAGGCCTAGGCTGAGCTCGACCACCTCGTCCGGCTCGCCGGCGCCGCCCCCCGCCTTGTCCGAAGACGCGCCCTTCTCGCTGCCGAACCTGCCCAAGAAGTCCCTGGACGCCATGGCCGGCAGAGAGAGCAAGCAATTCTCCGCCGCGCTAATCCCTCCTCGCCCCAAGCTCCAAGGAAGGCCAAATTGTCAGGAACACCTCGCCATTGCCGCGAATCCGTCCCGCGCCGGCCAATTCTCGGTCTCCAAACCCAGAGTAAAGAACATCACAGCGCCAAGGGACGAACAATCGACGAGCGCCAGGAAAGCAGAGCTAGCAAAATCGACGGGATCTGCGAGAGAGAGAGAGAGGGGTTGGGGGGAGGTGGATGGGAATGGAGACGAGAGGAGAAAGAGGCCTGCGCTGCGTGCGTGTCGCTCTAATCTCCTTCGTTGTTAGAGTACTCCATTAAACCGAATTGTTTGGAAATGGAAATAGAGGCCGGCCACGTGTCGGACAGCGGGTACACGTGTTGGATCCCGACAAGCCAAGCCGGCATCGGACGACGAGCGGCTCGGCTCGGCTCGGTTGGGACCGCGGTTGGTACTACTCCTACTTGGGAAGTGTGACGTGTCGAACGTTTCGGGGTTCCGGTTCAGGGCACGACTCCCCGTGCTGTGTCACTCCAGACTACTTCCATTTTCATGTCCTTCTACAGTTTGTATCTATATATACGCACGTCCCGGTATATATTGGTGGCTATAAATGATTCATGCACGCGTCAGAAAGGCTTAAACGGCACATTCGTGTACACTTTACTCAAAAATAGAAAACTAAGAGCTATTTTTTTCCGAAATGGTCAAAGATCACATATTAAATAAAAGAAACCAGCCCTTACAAAAACATCATTTACAAGCATGAGAAATTACAGTCAAGTCCTTGCAAAAATCAGCACCGTTTTCCTTCTGCATCCATCGACGGCGTGCCATGAGCTTTGCTCATTGCTGCCTTTGGGCCTCCATCTCAACCTTGTTGAAACTGGGGAGCTTGCAGATGTAGCGGTCAACAAGTCACCATGTAGACCAGCAGGCGCCGTGGTTGCAAACTGGAAAGATCACCGCCTCGAAGAAGCCGAAACCAAGGAAAGCTACACGATAATCCCAACTCCGGCCAAACACAAGAGCGAGATACAAACCTCACAAGTTCTTCGATGGAGTAATATCTGGCTGGGCTTCATTGGACTGAGATGAAACTAAAGAACAAAAACATGCCGCAACACCATCCCCTCCATAGCCATGGAAAACGCTAATAACACCACGCCGAGTATTCGATGATCGACACCATCATCTGACTCGTCGATGCCACTCCAAGAAAGGGCATCGACATTGGGAAATCCAGGAAGAATTACTCACATCGCCGCCGTAGCCACAACTTCACCGGCGACAAAGAACTCAAAGACCCTACGAGACTTGGACCGGATACTCAGATCTGGGGTCGCCCCAACCTCCTGCCGCCGTGGCGGCGAGCGTAGGCCAAAGGAACCCGCGGCAGTGCCAGCGGCTCGAGGGGATGTGGAACTCCACTCCTGTTTGCCATGACATGTCATCTAATGAAAAACATTTTCTATTCTCGTGTTTCGGGAATTCAAAGAGGTTGTAGATGTTGGATTGAGATTGATGGAATTCAAATTTGCTAGTCGTGCTTATAATACCTCCTTTCAAAAATAGATGAACCACAAGAACCAATTGTGATATTTAGCATTCAATCTCGATATATAGAGAGCTCGCTGGGATTAGTCTAATGAAAATACCATCATTAAATTGGTACGAAAAATAGTATAATTTCTCGCTCTTGGTGATACATTTCCCTAAAAAAATAGTGGTGGTCGAATTGACTCATGGAACATATTTTGGAGAGTAAAGTTGTTCGGGTTTTTCTCTCTCCCACCGCTCAAATTTGAGAGCCCCCTACAAGATCCACCCGGCCTGACCCCCTCTCTTTGTCGGCAGCGTTGTTCGTCAGAGCAGGGGAGGGAAAGGAGCTCATGGTTGTCATGTATATAGTAGTGGTAGATGGTGTTTTGCTTATGGATTGTTTGGCGTGATGTCGTATGCGAGCTCTCTGTCTGTGCAAACGAGCATCGCCCGGTGGACAAAGTCCACTCCCTAAGCCTGGCTTCGATGGAGAAAGCAGGCGCCTGATGGATGATCTATCGCTAGCTCTTCAAATAAGCTCATGAGACGATGGGTGAATGGATTGAGATGGACCTAGAGGGGGTTTGAATAGATACAATTACAAATTTTAATTACTACTTAGCACTTTTAGGGAATTATGCGGAGTATAAAACTTAGCCCAACAATTGCAAAGGTGGTTCTAGTGCTAGCAATATACTCAACAACAACTAGGAGGACAAGCAACCACAATATGATGGAACAAGTAAAGACAAGGAGACAAGTAAACCACAAGTAAGGAGCTAGGGTTAGGGATAACCGAAACTTCGGAGACGAGGATGTATCCTGATGTTCACTTCCTTGGTGGGAAGCTAGTCACCATTGGAGGGGTGGGTGTTACCACGAAAGCTCACCCTATTCTCCTTGAGATATCACCACGAAGGCGATTCTCAACCACTAGTGGTAGACCTTGAGGCGGATTGCAAACCTTCACAAACTTTCCGGGGGGTAATCACAACAAACGATTCCTCTCCGAAGAACTCCTACCGCCCAGGAGTCTCCAACCTCCAAGAGTAACAAGACCAAGGGGGGGATGCTCAAGACTTGCTCAAGTCACGATTTGCTTTGGTCACAAGAAGGAGATGGAGTGTATCTATCACTTGGTGGAATTTCTCTCAAGAACTCTCACAAATCTCTTCAGGATCTAAGATTGAGTGTGGGAGAGAGTGAGAGGGTGTTGAAAATATGCCCTAGAGGCAATAATATTGTATTATTATATTTCCGTATTCATAATTAAGAGTTTATATTTCATGCTATACCTGCTATGATCCTCGAATATGCGATTCAGTGGAAAACTCATATGCACGTGTGGAATGATAAACGGTAAATAATAGGTTCCCAGTCTCGCCTCTAAGACTGGCTCAAGTGTTGTTGGTGATCACGTTTTCCGGATCTTAGGATATCGTTAAGTGTAACGATAGTCCTAAAAAACAACATTGAGAGTACGACGTTAGAAGAACGATCGTATTGAATCGACCCAAACTTGTTTGTTATACTTTGTGATAATATCATCTGAAATCAATTGTTATAACATGGAGTGTTAGCATGTGTTTTAGTTCCTCAGACCATGAGAGTATCGCAGTCACTTCCAACCGTACGATGGACTTTGGGGTTGCTCAAATGTCATCTGTAACAAGGTGATCATAACGACAACTTTCAGGCTCATCGGAAAGTTTGACAAGGGACTGGATAGCTCGAGAGTGGGATTTGCTCCTCCGACGATGGAGAGATATTCTTAGGGCCCTCTCGGTGTGACGGCATCCATCATCGTCTGGCCAAACACAGGTGACTACGTCACGGGGATGACGGAACACTTCAACGAGAAAGAAGAACAAAACCGGTAACGGGAGCAACGGTGTAGTGAGCATGGTGATGACTCAGGAGGATACCGATGCACACCGGGCTTTGTATAGTATCGCGAAGCAAAGGGAACATCGCATGATAAGCAAAGGTTCACTAGAATGTCATTCGTGTAATCATAGTGATCGATATGGACCTCACGGTTCCGCTATCGGTCATTGAACGAAGGAGTTTCGTTCATGTCTATGGTTTACCGAACCTGCGGGGTCACAAGCTTAAGGTAATCATGATTTACTGAGTGTTAGTAGGACGGGAGTGATGAGAATATATTTGTGGAATTGTTTCATTATGTGGGATCGAGGAGATAGGTCTAGAGGGGGGGTGAATAGACACTTAACCAACCAAAGTTGTAGATTTTAATTTCTCTTGGAACTTAGGCAGATTTTGGCACAAGTTAAGATCATTCCAATACTTTCTACACATGCATATCTAGAGATTGAGCAGCGGAAATAGTAAAGCATGCAAGAGTACGGAATGTAAAGGGTAGAGTTTGGAAGATATACGCAATGAAGACACGGTGATTTTTGGCGTGGTTCCGATAGGTGGTGCTATTGTACGTCCACGTTGATGGAGACTTCAACCCACGAAGGGTAACGGCTGCGCGAGTCCACGGAGGGCTCCACCCACGAAGGGTCCACGAAGAAGAAACCTTGTCTATCCCACCATGTCTTACGTCCACGAAGGACTAGCCTCACTCGGGGTAGATCTTCACGAAGTAGGCGATCTCCTTGCCCTTACAAACTCCTTGGTTCAACTCCACATCATGTCGGAGGCTCCCAAGTGACACCTAACCAATCTAAGAGACACCACTCTCCAAAAGGTAATAGACGGTGTGTTGTTGATGAACTACTTGCCCTTGTGCTTCAAATGATAGTCTCCCCAACACTCAAACAACTCCTCACAGATTAGGCTATGGTGGAAGAAGGATTTGAGTGGAAAGCAACTTGGGAAAGGCTAGAGATCAAGGTTCAAATGGTAGGAATGGAATATCTTGATCTCAACACATGAGTAGGTGGTTCTCTCTCAGAAAATGTATGGTAGAAGTGTAGGCACGTTTTGATGGCTCTCCTCCCTGAGAAGGAAGTGGTGGAGGGGTATATATAGCCTCCACACAAAATCCAACCGTTACACACTTTTGACCCAACTCGGTGGCACCGATTCAGAAGACTCGGTGGCACCGAACTGTGTAAAAGATATGAACGTTAGGAATCTCGGTGGGACCGATAGGAACAACTCGGATAGACCGAAGTGCAATGGCTAGGGCAAACCTCGTCTCGGTGGCACTGATTGCATCAACTCGATAGGACCGAAGTGAAGCAATAAGGCAACAGAGAGTTGGCAAGCCATCTCGGTGAGACCGATTTGCAAAACTCGGTGAGACCGAAGTAAGTGCAAACGATTACAGAGAGTTGGCAAGGCCATCTCGGTGAGACCGAGATCCATATCGGTGAATCTGATTTCTTAGGGTTTTGGCAGTGGCTAAGTCTAGATGAACTCGGTGGCTCCGGATAGGAAATTTTGGTGGGGCCGAGTTGGAATGTAGGTTTTGGACATATTTGGGTAGAGAGAGTGGTTGAGGGTTTAGGAGTACTGTCACTAAGCACTTGAGCAAAAAGACCATTAAGCAACACCTCATCCCCTTTTAATAGTATTGGCTTTCCTATGGACTCAATGTGATCTTGGATCACTAAACCAAAAATGTAGAGTCTTGATCTTTTGCCAATCCTTGTCCTTAGCATTTTGAAGGGGTTCCACGTCCTCTTGTCCCTACCACGCCATTGTTGAACTTGTCTGAAATTCACTAGATAAAAGCATTAGTCCAACAACATGTATGTTGGCATAAATTACCAAAACCACCAAGGGAGCAAATGTGCTTTCAATCTCCCCCTTTTTGGTAATTGATGACAACATACATCAAAGCTTCAAATACAGATATAGCAGAGGTATGTATGAAAGCTTTGAAGAAAACATGTAACATGTATGAACTCCCCTGAACTCCCCCTAAAGAGGTGCATATAACATGATGATATCTCATGGGAAATATACATGCAACATGTATCTTGGCTATATGCATCAGAGCAATATATATGACATTTAGATATCCATATGTCCATGATTGTCTTCTTGCAAACAATATGTACTAGCAAGAGGTCAATCATGTTCATGAGTGTGATACATATACTTACCTTGAAGTTCTTGATCAAGTACCTGAAGAAATACACTTGAGAAAACAAGGTTAGATAACACAAGATAATTTCTTCAAGAAAAGACACAAGATCAACAGGAAACCAAGATTGGGATGACATGTAGAAGAGAGTATCACTAGGTGAATACTTCTTTGAAGCAGACATGTCCCCAAAAGAAATAGCTGTCTCCCCTTAAAGAACTTCCTCTCCCCCTGAATCTGACATGGATATTGGGAGTAGGTAGGGTGAGAAAACTAGAACAACCAAAGAACAAACTAATCATGTTTCTCCCCTCTTAGAAACATGTAACATTCTCTCCTCTTGTAAGGTGCATCTCTTTTGTAGTGATAAGCTTTGATGTATTCCTCTCTCCCCCTTGGACATCAATTTCCAAGAAGGGACTTCAAGGTTATTGATCAAGTGGGTTTGGTCCTTGAGAAACTCATCTAGCCATTTAATGGCTCTAGATGCAAGTAGAGGATAAGAATCATTGAGTGGAGCTGGAGCAGAAAAACTCAGGAAATATTTGACATAAATTCCCTTAGAGCAGCAAAATCGGTGGCACCGAGTTGAGTCAATTCGGTGGATCCGAGTTTGGTGCAATGGAACAATTTGTCAACTCAGCTCACTAGGCAAAGGAATTCTCACAAAGATTTGCAATGAATTAGCTGCGAATCAAGCTAAACGAAAAGAAACACAGAAAAGAAGCAAAGAAACATCTAGAGAACTTCATCTAGATGGGTCGGCGACTAGGTCACCTATGTTAGAGTATATTGACGTAGGAGTCAAGTGAGAACACTTGATCATAGGTCATACTCATCGTTTAAGCTCGAAATGGGGTTGCCATTTTTCCTTTAAGCATTTCAATGTATTCACATCTTCTTGAGTTGCTTTAGCTCATGTCTTTGAGTAAAGCTTCTCTAAGATGTGATAACTTACATTGGGATTTGGTGGTGAAGTTCATCATGTAGTTGAACATGAAGTGGATGCTCATGAGTTGAAGTTGGGAGCTATCCTATCATTTGTAGTTCATCTTCCTACATGGGTTAGTTTTGCAAGGAACAACATGTATATCCATAATGACAAGAGTGAAGCATAACTCAAGAATTTGTCAAAGGATATGTTTAGGTTGTCTTGTTCCTTGTTCCACCAACAATTGTTGATACTTGGGTCATACAAGATTGCTCAAGATAAGAGTGAGATGCAATCTTGTGTCATGAAGCTTGTCCAAGTACCTACAAAAGGTTAGATACAATACTAGGGAGCAAAATGTCCAAGATATAAGATGATCATGAAAGATATCATGGATTAGTCAGGAATGCTCATGCACTTGTATGCATCCACATGAACCTCTAGTTCACATTTGAAGCATCAATGATGTTCAACTCACTTCTCAAGTGACAAAACACTTTCTCATCAAGGGGTTTGGTAAAGATGTCCGCCAATGGTTTGTCGATACAAACATGTTTAAGGTCAATGTCACCTTTCTCAACATGATCTCGAATAAAATGGTGACGAACCTCAATATGCTTTGTTCTAGAATGTTGCACGGGATTGTGTGCTATCTTAATAGCACTCTCATTGTCACATAGTAATGGTACATGTCTCACATGCACACCATAGTCTTTAAGAGTTTGTGTCATCCATAGTAATTGAGCACAACATGATCCCGCGGCAATGTATTCCGCTTTGGCAGTAGATAGAGATACCGAGTTTTGTTTCTTGGAGGACCAAGACACAAGTGATCTACCAAGAAATTGACATGTACCCGAAGTGGATTTTCTGTCAACCTTGTCTCCGGCATAGTCCGAATCGGAGTAGCCAACAAGATTAAAAGAAGATCCTTTGGGATACCATATGCCAAAGTTTGGTGTATGTAACAAGTATCTCACAATTCTTTTTACCGCCTTAAGGTGACACTCTTTTGGTGCCGCTTGGTATCGTGCACACATGCACACACTTAGCATAATGTTGGGACGGGAGGCACATAGATATAGCAATGAACCAATCATAGATCGATAAACCTTTTGATCAACCGGTTTGCCATCCTTGGTCAAGTCAAGATGTCCACTCGTGGGCATGGGAGTTTTTATACCTTTACTCTCTTGCATGTTGAACTTCTTGAATAAGTCCTTGGTATACTTTGTTTGAGAAACAAAGGTATCCTCCTTAGTTTGCTTGATTTGCAAACCAAGAAAGAATTTGAGTTCACACATCATAGACATCTCGAACTTTTCCGACATCAACCATCCAAACTTTTCACTAAAAGAGGGGTTAGTAGATCCAAAGATAATATCATCAACATAAATTTGGCATACAAATAATTCTCCATTAACCCTCTTAGTGAACAAAGTTGAATCAATCTTCCCAATCTCAAAACCTTTTTCAAGAAGAAACTTTGTCAAGCATTTGTACCAAGCTCTAGGGGCTTGTTTAAGACCATAAAGAGCTTTACGAAGTTTGTACACATGATTAGGTTTCTTGGGATTCTCAAAGCCGGGAGGTTGTTTAACATACACTTCCTCCTCAATTTCACCATTTAAGAAAGCACTTTTAATATCCATTTGGTAAAGAGTGATATCATGGTGATTGGCATAAGCAAGTAAAATACGAATGGACTCAAGTCTTGCAACGGGGGCATAGGTCTCACCATAGTCCATACCTTTGACTTGTGTGTAACCTTGTGCTATGAGACGAGCCTTGTTGCGTACAACTTGTCCATCTTCATCTTGCTTATTCCGAAACACCCATTTGGTTCCAATGATGTTTTGCTCTTCCTTAGGCTTCTCAACCAATGTCCAAACTTGGTTCCTCTCAAAGTTGTGTAGCTCCTTGTGCATTTCATTCACCCAATCGGGGTCCTTGAGAGCGTCTTCCACCTTCAAGGGTTCAACACTAGAGATGAATGAGTAGTGCTCACAAAAGTTAGCTAAACGAGATTTAGAGCAAGTGATTCTCCCGGATTGGATATCTCCAAGTATTTGTTCGACGGGATGATCCTTGTCGATTCTTGCTCTAACTCGAGGTAGCCTTTTCTTGGGTTGTGGTGAGGCTTGCTCATCATCATCTTCTTCTTCTTCGTTGATGTTGTCATTGTTCGCTTGTGGAGGTGGAGAAGGAGGTTGAGGTGGATCATCTTGTTGCACTTCCTCATTCCCATCGTCTTGACGTGTTCCACTCGTGGATGCCTCCATATCAACGTGTCGTTCACCTTGATGTGAAGTTGGGGCTTCCACTTGAATAGACGAGGTACTCTCCTTTACTTCCATGGGGCGAATCTTGCCAATGGGCAAGTCTTGGATTGCTTCCGATGGTTCTTGATCTCCTACATCAAGTGGCAATTGCTCGACTTGCGAGCCGTTAGTCTCATCAAACTTCACATCTACCGTCTCTTCAACTTTTGGAGTGAAGTTATTGTAGACACGGTAAGTGTGAGAGTTCGATCCATAACCAAGTAGAAAACCTTCATGAGATTTAGGAGCAAATTTTGAACGACGATGCTTATCAAGAATGTAACATTTTGAGCCAAATACTCGAAAGTATCCAACTTGTGGTTTGTTACCGGTGAGTAGTTCATATGCCGTTTTACCAAGAAGCTTGTGAAGGTAAAGTCGATTTGTTGCATGACAAGCTATTTCAACCGCTTCTGCCCAAAAATGTCTTGGCGTCTTGTATTCATCAAGCATAATTCTTGCCATCTCAATAAGGGTACGGTTCTTCCTCTCAACAAATCCATTTTGTTGAGGTGTGTACGTAGCCGAGAACTCATGTGAAATACCCTCCTCATCAAGAAAGGTGTCCACATTGGCATTCTTGAACTCTGTTCCGTTGTCACTCTGAAGCTTCTTGATCTTCACTTCAAATTGATTTTGAGCCTTTCTTGCGAAGTTCTTGAAGATCTTTTGTACCTGCGATTTGTCATCAAGAAAGAACACCCACGTAAATCTGGAAAAATCATCAACAATGACCAAACCAAAAGAGTTACCACCAAGACTCTTGTAGGAGTTGGGACCAAAAAGATCCATATGAAGTAGCTCGAGTGGTCTCCTTGTGGTCATAATGTTCTTCACGGGATGGCTTCCTCCAACTTGTTTTCCTGCTTGGCAAGCACTACAAAGTTGATCTTTGTCAAATATAACATCTTTCACTCCAAGAATGTGATCTCCTTTAACAAGTTTATCAAGGTTACGCATGCCAACATGTCCAAGCCTTCTATGCCATAACCAACCTTTAGAAGATTTAGCAATTAAGCATGTACGAGGTTGGGCTCTCTTAGTGAAATCAACAATGTATAGATCACCTCTACGAATGCCGGTAAAGACCATATTATGATTATCTTGGCGAAACACTTGGCAATCTACTTTGGTAAATAGAACATTAAAACCAAAATCGGCTAGTCTAGATACGGAAAGAAGATTGTAACCAAGAGATTCAACAAGCATAACATTTTGTATGGAGCTATCATTGGATATGGCCACCTTACCAAGGCCAAGTACCTTACCCTTGGAGTTGTCTCCAAAAGTCACATACTTGCGTGGACCATCATTTTTAGCAAGCTCACGAAACATGTCTCTATCTCCGGTCATGTGATCGGTACATCCACTATCAAGAATCCATTCTTTTCCTCCGGCCATGTAATCTCGAAGATTTTCCATAAGACTGAGATTCCTCATGGTCTTCTCGAATTCAATATCAAACTCTTCATCCTCATCATAGTAGCCATGCTCAACATCTTCATCATCATGCGTGTGATCATTACCTAGGGTAATAGATTCATTAGTGTCATGATCATGACAATGTTCAAGTTTATGACTTCTAATGGCTTCCATGATAATATTACTAATAGTTCTAACATCTCCTTTGGCACGCATAAGATCACGAAGCTCAAACAAGCAATCATCAAACTTAGGATCACTAGGACTCATCTTGTGAAAAGCAACAACCTTATGAAGAATCTTATCGAGACTATTTAAAGAGTAATCGGGATATCGCTTTTCTAAGTCATGCCATAGAGTATAAGCACATTCAAAGTTTTGCATAAAACCAAGCACAACCTTAGGTAATCCTCTAATGATAAGATTGACGGTTCCAAGATTACGAAGCATGTCAATTTCCTCTTCATGAGTAGGATGCAAGGGATCAATAGGGGGCACATAAGGATTATGAATATACTTGCTCAAGTTAAATTCATCAAAGATATCAAGCATCTCATCCTTCCAAAAGTTGTAATACTCCACATTGAGAATAGGCACTCTACGTCTAAGACTCCCCAAAGTAGACACATCCATCTCCCTCCAATGGTGATGAAACCAAGGCAATGGAGACCAAAGCTCGGATACCAATTGTGGTATCGAGGAGATAGGTCTAGAGGGGGGGGGGTGAATAGACACTTAACCAACCAAAGTTGCAGATTTTAATTTCTCTTGGAACTTAGGCAGATTTTGGCACAAGTTAAAATCACTCCAATACTTTCTACACATGCATATCTAGAGATTGAGCAGCGGAAATAGTAAAGCATGCAAGAGTACGGAATTTAAAGGGTAGAGTTTGGAAGAACAAACGCAATGAAGACACGTGGTTTTTGGCGTGGTTCCGATAGGTGGTGCTATCGTACGTCCACGTTGATGGAGACTTCAACCCACGAAGGGTAACGGCTGCGCGAGTCCACGGAGGGCTCCACCCACGAAGGGTCCATGAAGAAGCAACCTTGTCTATCCCACCATGGCTTACGTCCACGAAGGACTAGCCTCACTCGGGGTAGATCTTCACGAAGTAGGCGATCTCCTTGCCCTTACAAACTCCTTGGTTCAACTCCACATCATGTCGGAGGCTCCCAAGTGACACCTAACCAATCTAGGAGACACCACTCTCCAAAAGGTAATAGACGGTGTGTTGTTGATGAACTCCTTGCTCTTGTGCTTCAAATGATAGTCTCCCCAACACTCAAACAACTCCTCACAGATTAGGCTATGGTGGAAGAAGGATTTGAGTGGAAATGGCTAGAGATCAAGGTTCAAATGGTAGGAATGGAATATCTTGATCTCAACACATGAGTAGGTGGTTCTCTCTCAGAAAACGTATGGTAGAAGTGTAGGCACGTTCTGATGGCTCTCCTCCCTGAGAAGGAAGCTGTCGAGGGGTATATATAGCCTCCACACAAAATCCAACCGTTACACACTTTTGACCCAACTCGGTGGCACCGAACTGTGTAAAAGATATGAACGCTAGGAATCTCGGTGGGACCGATAGGAACAACTCGGATGGACCGAAGTGCAATGGCTAGGGCAAACCTCGTCTCGGTGGCACCGATTGCATCAACTCGGTAGGACCGAAGTGAAGCAATAAGGCAATAGAGAGTTGGCAAGCCATCTCGGTGAGACCGATTTGCAAAACTCGGTGAGACCGAAGTAAGTGCAAACGATTACAGAGAGTTGGCAACGCCATCTCGGTGAGACCGAGATCCATATCAGTGAATCCAATTTGTTAGGGTTTTGGCAGTGGCTAAGTCTAGATGAACTCGGTGGCTCCGGATAGGAAATTTCGGTGGGGCCGAGTTGGAATGTAGGTTTTGGACATATTTGGGTAGAGAGAGTGGTTGAGGGTTTAGGAGTACTGTCACTAAGCACTTGAGCAAAAAGACCATTAAGCAACACCTCATCCCCTTTTAATAGTATTGGCTTTCCTATGGACTCAATGTGATCTTGGATCACTAAACCAAAAATGTAGAGTCTTGATCTTTTGCCAATCCTTGTCCTTAGCATTTTGAAGGGGTTCCACGTCCTCTTGTCCCTGCCACGCCATTGTTGAACTTGTCTGAAATTCACTAGATAAAAGCATTAGTCCAACAACATGTATGTTGGCATAAATTACCAAAACCACCAAGGGAGCAAATATGCTTTCACATTAATATTCAGAATAGTTCCGAGAGGATCCGGAAGCGTTTCGGGGTCACCGGAAGGGTTTCGGTGAATATCGGGTAATACCGGTTATTACTGATAATTAATATATAGGTGGAAAATGTTTCCGGGGGTGTTAAATTATATATATAATGGTCTGAAAGTATTTAGAACATTTATATTTTTAATCTAATATCAACGGGCCTAAAAGGCCAAGTGGAGGAAGGCAACTTGGGCCACCAAGGCCCAAGTGGGAGGCGCCCCCTTCCCCTATGGAAGGAGGCCGAATTGTGGCAGGGGAGGAGTCCCCTCCCTGGCCGGCGCCCAAAGGGGGACTCCTTCCCCCTTGGTGGCAGCCCTCCCTCTCCCTCTAACCCATATATACTTGAGGATTGGTGCCCTATTGAACACACAAGTTTGGAGCCTACACTAGTCTCTCTAGTTCTAGTTCTAGTTGGTCCTAGTTGACTAATTAGAGCTAGGTCTAGTTCCTCTAATCCTCACACTACTAGGAAAAAGGTTATAGGTAATCGCTTACTAGTAGCGCGCTATTTTGACCCGCGCTACTGCTACATACTAGTAGCGCGCTATATTAACCAACGCTACTAGTAAATATTACTGGTAGCGTGCGACCTAAAAAGACACGCTACTAGTAAATAATCCTAACCGTGCCTCGCAGACAAGCGATAGTAGTAGCGCGGGTTGTACCACACGCGCTACCACTAATAAATAGTTGTAGCGCGTGTGGTACTACCAGCGCTATTACTATCTGCCAACAAAATCCGCTGGTGAACCCGATTTAGTAGGAGCACCGGTTTGCTAGGCCACGCTAACACTGCGACCGTAGTGGTAGCGCGGCTCACGGGCATGCACTGCAACTAAGTGCACCGCACCCTCTCTCTCCCTTGTCCCCTCTCTCGCTAGGCTCTCTCACCTCCCTACCTCCCTTATCCGCCGCACCCGCGACACCACCACCACCGGCTCCACCGCCGCCTCGACCCGAACCACCACTACCGCATCAACATCCAGCTCCGCCACCATGCCGCCCACCACCTCCCCGCCACCGCACCCTGCGCCCACCACCACCAGCAGCACAAACCGGTCCCTCCTCCCCCACTCGCTGCCCTACCCGCCGACCACGGCGGAAGGACCCGTCGCAGGGAGAGGCGGCGAGGGATGCAGAGGAGCCAGTGCTACAGGGAGCCAATCGACCCCCATTCCTCGAAACCAGCGACACCACCACCCATGGCTTCCCTGGCGGCGAGATCCGGCCTCCGCTCCCTGGCGGCGAGAAGATCACCAGGGGCCGTCACCTGCACCCTCCTGGCGACGTGGAACCTCTTGCTACTTGTGAGCTGCGTTGGTAATTCCCTAAAGAGTAAGTGAGATGCAGTACAGTAGAGATAAGTATTTCCCTCAGTTATGAAACCAAGGTTATCAATCCAGTAGGAGAATCACACAACACCTCGTTAGCAGCACCTGCACACAAAACAACAAATCCTTGCACCCAACGCAAACAAGGGGTTGTCAATCCCTCGGCGGTAAATTGCAAGATTAAATTGTATGTGATAGATAGATAGATTGAACTAAAACATAAAATAAAATAAATAAAGAAAAAGTGCAGCAAGGTATTTTAGGGTTTTTAATATATGATTTAGATAGACCCAGGGGGCATAGTTTTCACTAGAGGCTTCTCTCAAGAAAATACCATACGGTGGGTAAACAAATTACTGTTGGGCAATTGATAGAAAAGCAAATAATCATGACGATATCCAAGGCAATGATCATGTATATAGGCATCACATCCGAGACAAGTAGACCGACTCCTGCCTGCATCTACTACTATTACTCCACACATCGACCGCTATCCAGCATGCATCTAGTGTATTAAGTCCATAAAGAACGGAGTAACGCCTTAAGCAAGATGACATGATGTAGACAAAGTAAACTCACGCATGAATAACCCCCATCTTTTTACCCTTAATAGCAACGATACATACATGTCATGTCCCTTTCTGTCACTACGATTGAGGACCGCAAGATCGAACCCATTACAAAGCACCTCTTCCCATGGCAAGATAAATCAATCTAGGTGGCCAAACCAAATCAATAGATCGGAGAAGAAATATGAAGCTATAATAATCATGCATAAAAGAGTTCAGAGAAAACTCAAATAATATTCATGGATAATCTGATCATAAACTCACAATTCATCGGATCCCAACAAACACACCGTAAAAAGTGATTACATCGGATAGAACTCCAAGAACATCAAGGAGAACATTGTATTGAAGATCAAAAAGAGAGAAGAAGCCATCTAGCTACTAACTATGGACCCGAAGGTCTATGGTAAACTACTCACGCATCATCAGAAGGGCAGCAAGGTTGATGTAGAGCCCCTCCGTGATCGATTCCCCCTCCGGTGGAGCACCGGAAAAGGCCTCCAGATGGGATCTCTCGAGAACAGAAACTTGCGGCAGCGGAAAAAGTATTTCGTGGACTCCTCTGGTGGTTTCCCGATTTTAGAGAATTTATAGTGGTGGAATTAGGTCAAACGGAGCTGTGTGGGCCCCACAAGCCACCAGGGCGCGTCACCCCCCCCCCCCCCCGGGGCATGCCCTGGTGCCTCGTGGGCCACTGCTCCATCTTCTGCCCCTCTCCCGAAGCTTCCAGTACTTGTTATGTCCAGAAAAAAATCTCCAAAAAGTTTCGTGGCATTTGGACTTCGTTTGGTACTGATATTCTGGAAAACCAAAAACAGGCAAAAAACAGCAACTGGCACTGGGCACTAAGTTAATAGGTTAGTCCCAAAAAATGATATATAATTGCTGTAAATGTATATAAAAGCATCCAAGATTGATAATATAATAGCATGGAACAATCAAAAATTATAGATACGTTGGAGATGTACCAGCATCCCCAAGCTTAATTCCCGCTCGTCCTCGAGTAGGTAAATGATAAAAACAGAATTTTTGATGTGGAATGCTACCTATCATATTCATCATATATTCTTTTCTTTTATAGCATGGGCATTTGGACTTGAATGATTCAAAGTAATAGTCTATAATTTGACATGAAGATATAAATACTCAAGCATGCTAACAAGCAACCATGTCTTTCAAAACATCAACGCTAAAGAAAGTTATCCCTAGCCCATTATGCTCAATCATTGATCCATTCATGAAACACACTCAATATTAGCTACACACAAGGCACAAGTATGACAATAGTGCTCTCTAGTTGGTGCTTTATAAGAGAAGATGGAGACTCAAAATAAAAATAAAAATTGCATAAGAGTAAGTAGGTAGGCCCTTCGCAGAGGGAAGCAGAGATTTGCAAATGTGCCAGAGCTCAAAGCTTAAATTAGAGAGATAAAATTATTTTGAGAGGCAAGCTTTTCCTGTCAACGAAAACGACCGAGAATTCCCAATATTTTCCATGCTAGACACATCATAGGCGGTTCCCAAACAGAAAGTAAAATTCATTTCCTTTCCACCATTCTTTCACAATCCATGGCTAGCCGTATCCACGGGTGCCCTCCATACCAACACTTTCCAAGGAATTTTTTTGTTATTAATTTTTGATTCATTGTGGGACTGGGCATCCCTATTACCAGCCACTCTCTCGTGCAATGACAAGTGAATAAACACTCATCGTGAGAATAACACACCTAGCATGGAAAATAATGGCCACCCCCTGCCGCTTCATGAGCGGTACGGGCACACAAAACGGAAAATTATTTTGAAAAATTAGAGTTGGCACACGCAAATTTACTTGGAACGGTATTGAAATACCGCATATAGGTAGATATAGTGGACTCATTTGGCACAACTTGGGTTTAAGGATTTTGGATGCACAAGCAGTATTTCCGCTTTGTACAAATGACGGCTAGCAAATAGAGTGAGTAGCAACCAACCAAAAAGCGAAAACGGTCATAAACATGCATTGAACATAACTAACACCGAATAATGCACCATAAGTAGGATATAATTTCTTTGCATAACTATTGACTTAATGTGCATGCACAGGGAATCACAAAGCTTAACACTAATATTCTTACTTAATCACAATTACTCACTAACATGACTCACATATCATCATCTCCATATCACAAAACTATTGCAAGGAATCACACTTATCATATCCAATGATCTATATGAAAGTTTTTATTATATCCCTCTTGAATATTCATCACTTTGGGACCAAATTCATATCTTGTGCAAATTACCGTTACTATTATCAACTCTCAAAAAGATATAAGTGAAGCATGAGAGTGCACATATTTCTTCAAAATTTATCAACTCTCAAAATGATATAAGTGAAGCATGAGAGTTCAAATATTTTTTCAAAATTTTAATCTTATCAACTCTCAAAATAATATAAGTGAAGCATGAGAGTTTAAATATTTCTTCAAAATATAGCCACTGCTGTGCTCAAAAAGATTTAAGTGAAGCACTAGAGCAACTGCCTAGCTCAAAAAATTTAAGTGAAGCACATAGAGTATTCTAGCAAATCTTGATGAACGTGTGGCTCTCTCAAATAGGTGTGTCCAGCAAGGATGATTGTGACAAACTAAAAAGCAAACAAAGCAAAGACTCATATAATACACGACGCTCCAAGCAACACACATATCATGTGAGGAATAAAAATATAGCTCCAAGTAAAATTACCGATGGTTGGTAGAAGAAAGAGGGGATGCCTTCCGGGGCATCCCCAAGCTTAGACGCTTGAGTCTTCCTTGAATATTATTATTACCTTGGGGTGCCTCGGGCATCCCCAAACTTAGGCTCTTGCCACTCCTTATTCCTTCATCCATCGTGATCTCCCCCAAAACTTGAAAACTTCAATCACACAAAACTCAACAAAACCTTCGTGAGATCCGTTAGTATAACAAAACAAATCACTACATTAAGTACTGTTGCAAACTCATTCATATTTTATTTTTGTATTATACCTACTGTATTCTAACTTCTCCATGGCTTATACCCCCCGATACAATCCATAGTTTCATCAAAACAAGCAACCAAAGCATCAAAAACAGAATCTGTCAAAAAGAGAACAGTCTGTAGCAATCTATTTAAAAGCCATACTTCTGTAACTTCAAAAATTCTGAAAACTTAGGACAACGTGGGAAATTCATATACCAATACTGTGTAAACATTTCAGATTTTTCTGACTTTTCAGTACAGAACCAAAATTCCAGCACTGGACGCAAAACTTTCTGTTTTCCAAACAACATCAATTATACTATCTTCCAAATCATCCCAAAGGTTTTACTTGGCACAAACACTAATTAAAAACACAAAAACACAATCATAACAGTAGCATAAATGTGAAAACACACAATAACAGAAACAAAAAGCAAAAATTTATTTTATTCATTGGGTTGTCTCCCAACAAGCGCTATTGTTTTATGCCCCTGGCTAGGCATAATGCATAGTTTCAAGTATTGTCATCTTTCAAGTTGATTCCATAAGTGGCCCTCATAATAGATTCATATGGTGCTTTAATTTTCTTCCTAGGGAAATGTTCCATACCCTTTTTTAATGGAAACTGAAATTTTATATTCCCTTCTTTCATGTCAATAACGGCACATATGGTTCGTAAGAACGGTCTTCCAAGTATTATGGGGAAAGAAGGATTGCATTCAATGTCAAGTACAATAAAATCAATGGGCACATAGTTCCTATTTGCAAGAATAAGAACATCATTAATTCTACCCAAAGGCTTTTTAATAGTAGAATCCGCAAGATGCAAATTAAGAGAACATTCATCTATATTGGTAAAACCTAGTACATCACATAGAGATTTTGGAATTGTGGAAACGCTAGCACCCAAATCATATAAAGCATTGCACTCATAATTTTTAATTTTAACTTTAATTGTGGGTTCCCATTCATCATATAATTTTCTAGGAATTGAAATTTCTAGTTCTAGCTTTTCTTCTAACGCTTTTATCATTGCTTCTACGATGTGAGTGAAAGCCTTATTTTGCTCATAAGCATTGGGTGAATTCAACATGGACTGTAACAAAGAAATACAGTCAATCAAAGAACAACTATCATAATTAAAATCTTTGTAATCCAAAAGAGTGGGCACATCTCTAGTTAAAGTTTTTACCTCTCCAGACCCACTTTTATCATTTTTTTCATTAAGATTTTCACCCTACGAATTATGGGGACTCCTACTAGCTAAAGTTGACTCTTCTTCAGTCCCCTTTTCATCAAGTTTTATATTTCTAAACAAGGAATCAATAGATGAAACACCAATCATTTTAATATCCTCATCATTACTACGATAGAAACTGGGAGGAATCGCTTTTTCTAAAAATTCCCGTTTAGCATTTAGCATAGCGGTTCTTTTCTTACTCTCATCCATGGAGACATATAAAGCTTTAATTGATTCATTAATTTCAATTTTGGGTGGCAAAATTTTAGTTTTAAGATTTTCCACATCATGAATAATTCTATCATTGCTCCTAGACATATCATCAAGTTTACTTAATTTTTCTTCTATCGTAGTGTTGAAATCTTTTTGAGCATTAATAAATTCTTTAGTATTACTTTCAAGATCAGAGGGCATCCTATTATTATTATTATAAGAAATACCATAGGAATTGCCATAACTATTAGAGGAATTTCCAGGAAACGGCCTAGGATTAAAATTACCTCTATAAGCATTATTATTAAAATTGTTTCGCGAGACAAAATTCACATCTACAGGATCATTATTTTGCTCAATCAAAGTGGATAAAGGCACATCATTAGGATCAATAGGAGCACTTTTGCTAGCAACCAATTTCATAAGCGCATCAACTTTATCACTCAAAGTACTAATTTCTTCAACAGAATTCACTTTTTTACTAGTAGGAACTCTTTCAGTATGCCATTGTGAATAATTTGCCATAATATTATCAAGCAATTTAGTAGCTTCTCCCAAAGTAATTTCCATAAAAGTACCACCCGCGGCGGAATCTAAAAGATTTCTAGAAACGAAATTTAAGCCCGCATAAATTTTTTGTATGATCATCAATAAATTTAAACCATGAGTAGGGCAATTTCTTATCATTAATTTCATCCTCTCCCAAGATTGGGAAACATGTTCATGATCAAGTTGCTTGAAATTCATAATTTGATTTCTAAGTGAAATAATTTTTGCGGGAGGAAAATACTTGGTAATAAAAGCATATTTACACCTATCCCAAGAATCGATACTATTTCGTGGTAAAGTTGAAAACCAAATTTTTGCACGATCCCGCAATGAGAACGGGAATAATTTTAGTTTCACAATATAATTATCCACATATTTTTTCTTTTGCATGTCACACAATTCTACGAAAGTGTTAAGATGGGATGCAACATCTTCATTAGGACTACCAGAAAATTGTTATTTCATAACAAGATTTAGCAAAGCAGCATTAATATCACAAGTCTCCGCACTAGCGGCGGGAGGAGCAATTGGAGTACTAATAAAATCATTATTATTAGTATTGGAAAAATCACACAATTTTGTATTTTCTTGAGACATCGTGGCTACGCAAACAAGATAGCAAGCAAGTAAACAAGCAAACAAGAAAAAGGCAAACGGAAAATATTTTTGTATTTTCGTAAAAACTTTTTAGAAGTGGGGGAGATGAAAACGAGAGGCAAAGGCAAATAAAATAAATGCAAGGAGATGTAAGTTTTATGCGCAGGTACTTGATAGATGTTGATGATGTCTCCCCGGCAACGGCGCCAGAAATTCTTCCTGCTACTTGTGAGCTGCGTTGGTAATTCCCTGAAGAGGAAGGGAGATGCAGTATAGTAGAGATAAGTATTTCCCTCAGTTATGAAACCAAGGTTATCAATCCAGTAGGAGAATCACGCAACACCTCGTTAGCAGCACCTGCACACAAAACAACAAAGCCTTGCACCCAACGCAAACAAGGGGTTGTCAATCCCTCGGCGGTAAATTACAAGATTAAATTGTATGTGATAGATAGATAGATTGAACTAAAATATAAAATAAAATAAATAAAGAAAAAGTGCAGCAAGGTATTTTAGGGTTTTTAATATATGATTTAGATAGACCCAGGGCCATAGTTTCCACTAGAGGCTTCTCTCAAGAAAATAGCATACGGTGGGTAAACAAATTACTGTTGGGCAATTGATAGAAAAGCAAATAATCATGACGATATCCAAGGCAATGATCATGTATATAGGCATCACGTCCGAGACAAGTAGACCGACTCCTGCCTGCATCTACTACTATTACTCCACACATCGACCGCTATCCAGCATGCATCTAGTGTATTAAGTCCATAAAGAACGGAGTAACGCCTTAAGCAAGATGACATGATGTAGACAAAGTAAACTCACGCATGAATAAACCCCATCTTTTTACTGTTAATAGACATGATACATACGTATCATGTCCCTTTCTGTCACTAGGATTGAGGACCGCAAGATCGAACCCATTACAAAGCACCTCTTCCATGGCAAGATAAATCAATCTAGTTGGCCAAACCAAATCAATAGATCGGAGAAGAAATACGAAGCTATAATAATCATGCATAAAAGAGTTCAGAGAAAACTCAAATAATATTCATGGATAATCTGATCATAAACTCACAATTCATCGGATCCCAACAAACACACCGCAAAAAGTGATTACATCGGATAGAACTCCAAGAACATCGAGGAGAACATTGTATTGGAGATCAAAAAGAGAGAAGAAGCCATCTAGCTACTAACTATGGACCCGAAGGTCTGTGGTAAACTACTCATGCGTCATCGGAAGGGAAGCAAGGTTGATGTAGAGGCCCTCCATGATCGATTCCCCCTCCGGCGGAGCACCGGAAAAGGCCTCCAGATGGGATCTCTCGACAACAGAAACTTGCGGCGCCGGAAAAAGTATTTCGTGGACTCCTCTGGTGTTTTCCTGATTTTAGAGAATTTATAGTGGTGGAATTAGGTCAAACGGAGCTGTATGGGCCCCACAAGCCACCAGGGCGCGCCACCCCCCCTAGGGCGTGCCCTGGTGCCTCGTGGGCCACTACTCCATCTTCTGGCCCTCTCCCAAAGCTTCCAGTACTTGTTATGTCCAGAAAAAAATCTCCAAAACGTTTTGTGGCATTTGGACTTCGTTTGGTACTGATATTCTGGAAAACCAAAAACAGGCAAAAAACTGCAACTGGCACTGGGCACTAAGTTAATAGGTTAGTCCCAAAAAATGATATATAATTGGTGTAAATGTATATAAAAACATCCAAGATTGATAATATAATAGCATGGAACAATCAAAAATTATAGATAAGTTGGAGACGTATCACCTCTCCAAGGGCCACCCCCACTTTGACGAGCCGCCGGTCAGATCTCGTGCCTATGGTGTATTTCGGGTCTTGTGGTGGCCGTGGCCTGAGTCTGATTTGTTTTCTCGTGTTGCAGGCCTACCCCTACCTGCACATCCGCAACAAGGAGTTCCCCTGCGGTATGAATTTTCTACCACATTCTTCCTGTGCCCATTTCAATTCCTACTTCTGTAATTTCCTCCTTGATTTTACTGTCCGCGTTGTGATTTTTATGAAAAGTGACCTTGTTTGATTAGATGCGATATGCTTTTGGTTAAAATGGGTAATATTTGTATGCTGATTGTTCTAATGTATGGCAGCATTTCGTGTGACGGGTTTGACATTTCGTTATAGGAATATATGTATATGTTTCATTAATTAGTTGGATTCAGTTGCATAGCTCGCTGAAATATTGAATAATGTTAATGATTGGCAGAGGTATTTGAACTTACCTATGAGCAGTTGTCCTGTTGCACTAATTTAGAAGAATTTTTTAGTGTATACAGTAATAAGTTTTTTTGGAGGGTGGGAGGTGTATTTAGGTAATTATTAGAAGTCCTGAAAGAACAATTTGATTTTTACTGACCCATTGAATGATTACCTTCATTTCTGCTCTATGGCTCAATAGCCACGCCGTCGCCGGCCAAGGCCCGCTTCCCCAACTCCTCCTCCCACTCCCAATCGGTTGCGAGGCTTGCGAGGAGGTCGGCGGGGGGCTGCAGGTGCCACTACTACCACGGCGACACCCCCCCAAGGAGCTACGACCACATCCCCAAGCAGTTCCACGAGGAGAACCTCAAGGATGGCCGTGAGCTCCCTCCCCCTTCTCCCTCCCTCAAAGATTCATTAGAGCATCTTGCTAGGCTGGCTTATCATGTAGTGGACTTATCCTGCCTTCCATGGCTTCAACCTTCAAGCAGCAGCTCATTCCTGTCAGCTGCTGAAATGTACTCTAGGAGTAGTATTTAGTTTTGTGAATAAACTATGTGATGTCCTTCTTGAGTTCTGCTCGAACTCATCATAATCAGATTCATACCTCCAATGGTATGCAGCCGTGAAACAGAACAAAAATATCATCTGTACAGGTTATGACTGTGAAGATAAGTTACTGGTTCGTAGATTCAGACAGTTCACTGCTGCACTTCACTGCCCAATTTCAACGCTCACACCTGGGCATGAACCGGTCGGTACAGCTGTGCGAAACCATGTATGTACAAGGGCATCAAACATGAGATATTTCTCCTATCTGCTATGAATTACGTAGGTCTTTTGTAGAGCAATTGGCAGTACCAAGAATGTAGATAGCATGTTGGATACAGCTGACTCAACTATGACTAGGAGTTGAGGCTATTGAGTAGGGGCAATGGGCTATATATGGATGGTCTATAGGTCCAAATGTTTGTGAAAGTACAGAAGTTTACTACTGCACAATATATCATCTTCATATTGTCTTACCAAATGGTAGGAAAATATGTATCCATAGGGCAATTTTACTGCCCGGTGGTTGTTAAGAAGCCGTAGAAGTTTTTTTTTAAGGAAACCCGTAGAGGACAAATGGTAGTCATTTGCAAGTTAACTATGCATAAGTGCTAGACATGCTATGTCCATGTTTTATCTTCCTAGGTGGTCTTGTATCATCAAACTCTTGATGTAAAATGTCCTCATATGATACATCTATGCATGCTTACAAACTGTAGTAGTTTCTAGCTTTTTATGATGAGCTGATAAGCAACTGTACCTTATCCCTAATGCTTTCCATGCCACTTATTTTATGTGCGGCTTTAAAGCTTTATTTTTAACCTTCTTGCAGTAATGGATAATTGCAAGAACGTTCCACAATTCCTCTATGGCTTAATCCCATCTCAGATGGAAATGTTTACGACTGATGACAACCCTTATAATCGGCAGTCAAAGAAAGTTACAGAGGTTAGTGAGATTATCCATTACTGCAGTTACATTACTGAAAATAAATGGTGGCATCCAGTGCTATAAGTGACACTCTCAAATTCATTCCAAAGTACTCCGGACTCCAAAGCATGTCCCTTTCATCCATTCAGGTTAGCAGCGAGCAAGGCCATGGCATCTTTCTTTCCCTTAGAAGTTTAAAGAACCCAATTAGTCATTGACAAATACTTTATGACAAATAGTTGATGGTGTATATGTGTAACACGTGGAGAATATCAATGTAAGACATGATATGAGTTGGTGTAGCAGGTTCATTTGTTTGTAGCTCCTAGAAAAAGTAGTAGTGCTTGAGACCGATAGCAATAGATTTTACCTCTTAATTGCTCTCGAAACTCTTAGCTGGGCACTGCATCCTTGTCGTACCAAAAACACTAGGAGCAGAAAATTCAGTTAAAATATACCACCATCTGTACACTATAAATCTTCTGAAGCAACTAGGAGCTCAGAGATTAATGACTCGCTAATTGTTCTTGACGGATAAGCATGCTCATTTCTTTGACTCCATCGAGCTTAGTAATTTGTGCCCCACAATTCTCCACTTACTAATATGATGAGCTATTAGTGTTATTGCTATACAAAATTGTTCTAATATTTCAGTTTGTCTGTCTCAATACAATATTACATAGGCGATGTCTTGTTAATAGAAATCACTCACTTTTTCGTTTTCGTATATTTATTCCCGTAGCTACTGTATAGCACAACATGCAAGAAAATATATGTCTGCTGAAATTTAATTTTAATTGTTCTTTGCTCTGTATAGAAATCTGTTGGATGAAGTGGCAGTGAAACCATCAAAGAAACTAAGAACTGGCTAGACAAAGTATGTTTTTTTGGGGTGAAATTACAGGTGTTCAGAGAAAATGAAACATCATTATGGATCACATTCATAAATGGGAGAAGCACATAAGGGAGAAGAAGATGATTGCAAGGATGCAGAGGAAGTAGCTCATTTGGAGGGATAGAATGCCACTGTTTGGTGTTTTTATGCATTTTGGTTTGCTTTCAACCGTGTTTGCACTAGCTGGGAATAAGTGACTAGGCAAGAAGTGTAGATGTCTGGATATGCTCTAATGCTCCTGGTTTACTATAAATCTTGGATTTGTAATGATGTGTAATGCTGCTGGTTTATTACAAATCTGGGCTTGTTTTAGTTGTCAGAATTGTATGCATAAAATGGAATTGGTGGATTTTTTTAATTCCTAATTAGTTAGTAGTAGCATGGGGGAAAAACCGCGCGCTACTAGTATTTAGGATACTAGTAGCGTGTGGTACTATAGACGCGCTACTACTATTTCGTTAGTAGTAGCGTGGGTGCGAAATAGTAGTAGCGCGGGTGGCACCCACGCTACTACTAAAATGGTAGTAGTAGCGTGACTTTACCCGCGCTACTACTAAATTTTAGTTGTAGCACGATAGTAGTAGCGCGGGGACCCGCGCAACTGCTAGCCAGTTTACCCACGCTACTAGTAGCCTTTTCCCTAGTAGTGTCATAATTAGAAGTCCAGTGTGGTTCTAATCTCCTCCCTCTAATTCTTCGGCGATGATTAGCTCTGGACGGCGAAGCGCTGCCGGATCGTGAAGAATGTACGCTTGCAACCAAGTAGAGAGGCCATGCTTTCGGTCTTCCGTTCGAGGGATCGTTCGAGGGCGGTTCGTGGGATCGTCATCGACGGTTCGAGGGACTCCAAGTACGATCTACACCGACTTGTCTTCTTCCGCTGCACTCCGGAGTCGGTAACGATCGTTGATCCAAACCCTATATGCATCTTCATATTGTTCCTGGGTTATCGTAGGGCAAATTTTTTTTGTTTTCTACTACGTTTCCCAACAGTGGTATCAGAGCGGTTCTATGAGTAGATGCAGGTTTCGATCTAGATCACATGTGGATGTGAGGGCTGATGTTCTTGCTATGCTTCCCTCGAGTGTTGCTTCGGTTCAGTTCATTGATGGCATGGTGTCGCTTTTCACAAGGTTCTGACAATCGTTCGTCTCTGGCTGTCGACAATCTGCTAACAGTTCCTTGGGCTTCACCATAGTCAAGAATAGTAAACCGTCGCATATGCAAGAGGGCGATGAAGATGAACGATCCTCTAGGGGGTCACGCATATTTGACGAAGTTTAGTATGGGGGACGAGATTTTTAATTAAGTCTCTTCTTTCACACACCCCGAAAGTTAATCTAGCAGCAAGGACTATCACCTTGATGGTGTGCACGTAGGTAGCTAGGCTTATCCAGAAACCCTAGAAGCCACGTAATTAAAATTTGCCAAACCGATTAGAGGATGTCTAACTTGGTTTTGCAGGGTTTGCATATGATGTGGTATAGCCTTCGTCATGATAATGAGTTTATGTATGACATGGTTATATGTTGTAATGTTAAGTGGCCTGCGCATCACGGCATGATGGCTGGAGCCACGAGATTGCCACCTTAATGTAAATATCGTAGAGATACCCTACAGGTTACAGGTGACGGTGGCAAGCGTACACGGAGGACCCCGATGTGGAGAAGGTGTACTAGGCGCAGGACGAGGAGCTATAATTTCATGCCACGGCGGAATTTCTGAATTTGGTGCCACGGCAACGTTTTCTGAAACGATTGCCACGGCAACGTTTTCTGAAATTGCCGCCACGGCAGAATTTTTGAAACGATTGCCACGGCAACGAAATATTGGCCATCACGACGCTTCAACTGAAGATTGAAGACGATCATGAAGGATTCTCGGCGCCCAGGGCTATACCATATCATGCTATTATGAATTGCCTGAGATGTTTATCCCTTTGTTGTTTGCACCCTTTGATTGCGCAGTAGTCAATTATTAGGGTGATTTCTCACTGTAAATATCAAGTTAAAAGGTGCTCTTCCCAGTGTTGCAACCATCTATAACACGTAGCATTCCGGAGTGCGTCATGTCCACATGAGTACAAACGGAATGTGAGGTGTAAGGCAGGGATGGTCAGACCATGTATGCACATAGCACTCGGTTGTCTTGAAGTTGTAGCAGAATCATTCTGAGCTCGGAGCACAAAGCATCGAAATAGGAACATGAGTCATATGGAGATATGATCGGCAAAAGTTTGCCCACCGGTCAAAATTCTCGTCATCAGTGATGTCCACATCAATGGCTGGGAACTAGATCAGGGTCTTGAATCACTCACTATTAATTATGAGAGATATTGATTTGAGTGGGAGCACAATTATGTATTAATTAAGTTTAATCACTAGTGCAAATTAATTATGCATAATGTCTATGTGTAGTTTGCATTATGGTTGTAGAATTATGGCTCACGGTTCCACCTTTGTTGTTGAAATTGATTGACTATTATTTATCTGGTTGAATCTTTATGATTGAGAGGATTGTCCTCTAAAAGTGCCAAGAAGGATTTTGTCCTACTGCATGTTTACAATACTCTTTTGCTGATGCTATGGATGACGAGACTCACGTCCTTCGATCCAAAAGCTAAAATTGCATTACGGTCTGCTTCCTTCCGAGAAACCCGAACTTCAAAATGTTTGGGATACTTATGTGATATTCTTGGAGCTGAAAATTGTTTTCAGAAACAAACAAAGGCTAAAAGATATGCGATATCTAAAGAAGTGTTTTGTTTGCAAGTTCTAGTGAAGCGTTCAACTATGTTTAAAACTGAAATGCGTAAGATCCGGAAGAACACCACTCATGTGTTGACGGTGAGAACTTATAGAGAAAGAACAAAACCAAAGGATGTAATGAGACTTACACGCCTAAGAAATTTCAGGGCTCACGTCACTCTTAAAGTTGATGTTTCTTCTGAGAGTGAGAGAAATATTGAAGTAAAACTATAAAAAGTAAAAGGCAGAAAGAAAAGAAGACCGGAATGTCCAGCTCAGGTATGAATGTAATACAAGTTATGAGATATAAAGATGGTTGGTCAAGTAAAGTGTAGTTCTTGGGAAAATTGATCAATTTGTTGATCACTGATTCTTCGGTATTGTGGTTAAAAGTTGATCACAAGGATATCGACTAGATTGCATATTGTTGCGAATCATTGCAAGAAACTATGAACGGCCTAAATGACCAACAAATAATGAGGATTAAATATTTGATGGATTGTAAAAGGTTACATTATTTTCCCATCAGTATATTTCCTCTTTATTTATTATCGTAATTCATTTTAGAGTTTTGTACACTCTAGCCCATTGCATACAAGTTGCAAGGAGGTTGTTTATGAGAGAACAATAGTTGTTCGATATTATGAACAAAAGGCCATACTCCTATTGTGAATAAGATGTATGTTATGAATATTGATGATAAGATTGAACATCCATCACACTGACGCTAAATCTCGCAAGACTAAAAGAATACCACATCTGTGTGGCACTGCATTTAGTCACATTGGAGAAACCAGCATGAAGAAATTTCATAGTGATGCATTTTGAAGTCATCTGATTAAGAATCATCTGACACTTGCAAATTTTGTCCAATTAGTGAAGTAAACTAAAATACCATTCACAGGCCATAAAGAACGAGCAACAAAATAATTGGCAATATGCATATCGATGTGTGTAGTCAAATAAGTGTTGTTGCAAGCAGTGGATTTATCTATCCTGAAGGACGACTCAAGTAGATATTTATATTTACTTATTAAGACATAAAACTGGATCTTTTGAAATGTTTCAAAAGGTTTTCAGAATGAAGTAGAATTTATTGTAACAAAAAAATTATGTTTCTTCAATTAGATTGCAGAAAGGGATATTTGAGTTACAAGTTTAGCGAATGTCTGATGAGCTGTGAAAAGTATTTTATAGCTTGCAACTCCTAGAACACTGCTAAGAGTAGAGTGTTTTGAGTAGATGCAATCAAGCTATGTATGACATGGTGAGATCAAATGTGACATTAATTATTTCACCAATATACTTTTTAATGTGATGCTTTAGAGACTTTTGGCTTTTACACTAAAAAGAGCGCCATCAAATTTGTTGAAATAAGTGCTACTTTGTAGGTTATCCCAAATGGTTGGGTATTCCTCTATCACTACGCTGAGGCAAAGTGTTTGCCAGAGAGTGCGGAAATTTTGAAGAAAAATATTTTCTGCAAAAAGAGTGAGTGGGAGGACAGTGCAACTCGACAAAGATTGAAGAATCTTTGTGATCAAGTCAAAGAAACGAAACACTAGAAGTAATTCTAGAATTTCCTACCGCGACTGATATGAAAGCCTATACATGCGATATAGAGACTACCGTCAAACTTGCAGCTGAACTATATAGGTTGAGCAAATTTGTGTAGACCTTTGTGGTGTGCAGACGAAATATTGTTGAACAAACAATGAACGTATAATTCACAAAGAAGCGTTGATGGGCCCTGACTCCGGAATTGGCCATATCCCAAAATAATTTGGGATAGTATCCATACACATAATTCAAGTTTAGAACTTGATGGACCCTCTGAAAGACTTAGAGTATAAAGTATAGTAATGGATCTATAGACTGACAAAGATGAAAATGTTTTATAAAGCTTGACTTGTTACAAATAGTTTATGACAAGATCAAGGAGTTGACTATGACGAGACTGTCTCATCATAGAAATACTTAAAGTCAGTTCGGGTTAAACTAGCAATTACTAAATATTTCAATTATGAGATATATTAGATGGATGTCAAAATGATTCCCATGATATGGAAATAGAACCAAGGTTGTATATTTGATACAGTCCAAGGTAATTTTCGCGATCCAGAGGATGCTAGTAAGTGTGCAAACTTCAAGAGATCATATAATGATCTGAAGCGAGCATAGTGGAGTTGGAATCTTCGTACTGATGAAATGGTCAAATAATTTGATTTCATCGAGTAAAGCAAAGATGCTTGTATTTACAATAAAGTAAGTGGGAGCATGATAATATTTCTAAGCACTATATGTGCATGACATATTATTGATTGGAAATTATATAAATTTATTGATACGGATTAAGACTTTATTGAAACTGTAAAATGAATAGTCCTGATATTAGGATAATGATCTATGGAGATAGTAGTGTCTAATCGGGCTTAGCCAAAATACATATTGACAGAATACTAAAGCAGTTTAGTATGAAAAATGTCAAGAAGAGTTTCTTGTCAAAGTCACATGGAAGGAGTTTTAGCAAGAATCAGTATCCTAAACTACTGATGAGCGAAATAGGATTTCAATCACACTTGTATTCCATGGTATATAAACAACCAGATATTTCCAGTACTCCAAGTTAGTTGTGAGTAAAGTTACAAGTATGGTCATATTGTTGATCATAGGATAACATTGAAAATGTCGTTAAGTATTGGCAACATGTTTCTCGCACACGGAGAAAATGAAGAGATTGTTGTAAGGAGTTACATCAATACAGGTTCGTTGTAAGTAGTACATCGATAAAATCTTCATCTATGCTCCAAGCGATTTGTTGATTTCAAGTGATTTATGGTGGCACAGTAAGTTGGAATTGGTCCAAGAAATTTACTGTGGTGAATTCTATAACTGAAGGCTAAGTATATCGTTGCTTTAGAAGCAAAAATGAAGGGTGATGAATCAGAAGTTTATTTATGAACTTGGTATGGTTTCTAGATGATTGTGTAAATGAAACAATATTCTCAATAGTGGTTCCACAGCTCAGTCTAAGGAATCAAAGGTTCTACCAGTGATTCAATACATACAAAGCCGGTTTCACACAAATTATGAATTCTTGTGAAAGCATGATAGATGCATAGAAAAGCAAATGATACACACAGATCT
Source organism: Elymus sibiricus (assembly GCA_039707655.1). NCBI lineage: Eukaryota > Viridiplantae > Streptophyta > Magnoliopsida > Poales > Poaceae > Elymus > Elymus sibiricus. Next base: position 395,195,253 of record CM077674.1, read on the forward strand.
AAACTTGTCAAGATCTGATAGGACGAAGGCTCTACCACAAGCAAAGCATAAACATACACCGGATTGCCATTGGTGTAAAAGAAAATGTGCTAAATAGATTATTGACTCTAGTGCAAGTGGGAGACTGTTGAAAATATGCCCTAGAAGCAATAATATTGTATTATTATATTTCCATATTCATAATTAAGAGTTTATATTTCATGCTATAACTGCTATGATCCTGGAATATGCGATTCAGTGGAAAACTCATATGCACGTGTGGAATGATAAACGGTAAATAATAGGTTCCCAGTCTCGCCTTTAAGACTGGCTCAACTGTTGTTGGTGATCACATTTTCTGGATCTTAGGATATCGTTAAATGCAACGATGGTCCTAAAAAACAACGTTGAGAGTATGACGTTAGAAGAACGATCATATTGAATCGACCCAAACTTGTTTGTTATACTTTGTGACAATATCGTCTGAAATCAATTGTTATAACATGGAGTGTTAGCATGTGTTTTAGTTCCTCAGACCATGAGAGAATCGCAGTCACTTCCTACCGTGCGGTGGACTTTGGGGTTGCTCAAACGTCATCTGTAACAAGGTGATCATAACGACAACTTTCAGGTTCATCAGAAAGTTTGACAAGGGACTGGATAGCTCGAGAGTGGGATTTGCTCCTCCGAAGATGGAGAGATATTATTAGGGCCCTCTCGGTGTGACGGCATCCATCATCGTCTGGCCAGACATAGGTGACTACGTCACGGGGATGCCGGAACACTTCAACGAGAAAGAAGAACAAAACCGGTAACGGGACCAACGGTATAGTGAGCATGGTGATGACTCAGGAGGACACCGATGCACACCGGGTTTTGTAAAGTATCGCGAAGTAAAGGAAACATCGCATGATAACCAAAGCTTCACTCGAATGTCATTCATGTAATCATAGGGATCGATATGGACGTCCACGGTTTCGCTATCGGTCATTGAACGAAGGAGTTTCGTTCATGTCTCTGGTTTACCAAACCTGCAGGGTCACAAGCTTAACGTAATCACGATCTGCTGAGTGTTAGTAGGACGGGACTGATGAGAATATATTTGTGGAATTGTTTCATTAATATTTGGAATAGTTCCGAGAGGATCCGGAAGCGTTTCGGGGTCACCGGAGGGGTTTCGGTGAATATCGGGTAATACTGGGTATTACCGATAATTAATATATAGGTGGAAAATATTTTTGGGGGTGTTAAATTATATATATAATGGTTTAAAAGTATTTAAAACATTTATATATTTAATTTAATATCAACGGGCCTAAAAAGGCCAAGTGGAGGAAGGCAACTTGGGCCACCAAGGCCCAAGTGGGAGGCGCACCCTTCCCCTATGGAAGGAGGCCAAATTGGGGCAGGGAAGGAGTCTGAGGAGTCAGACTCCTCCCCTCCCTGGCTGGCGCCCCAAGGGGGACTCCTTCCCCCTTGGTGGCATCCCTCCCTCTCCCTCTAACCTATATATACTTGAGGATTGGTGCCCTATTGAACACACAAGTTTGGAGCCTCCTCTAGTCTCTCTAGTTCTAGTTCTAGTTGGTCCTAGTTGACTAATTAGAGCTAGGTCTAGTTCCTCTAATCCTCATAATTAGAAGCCCAGTGTGGTTCTAATCTCCTCCCTCTAATTCTCCGGCGACGATTAGCTCTGGATGGCGAAGCGCTGCCGGATCGTGAAGACTGTATGCTTGCAACCAAGTAGAGAGGCCGTGCTTTCGGTCTTCCGTTCGAGGGATCGTTCGAGGGCGGTTCGTGGGATCATCATCGATGGTTTGAGGGACTCCAAATACGATCTACACCGACTTGTCTTCTTCCGCTGCACTCCGGAGTCGGTAACGATCGTTGATCCAAACCCTATATGCATCTTCGTATTGTTCCTGGGTGATCGTAGGGCGATTTTTTTTGCTTTCTACTACATTTCCCAACAGAGGGAGCACTTGTGTTCTTGGGGGATGAATTAGAGTGTAGTGGTCAACCCTCTGCCGGTGTGGTAGAGGGGTATATATAGCTCCTTGAGAAAGGGGCTATTTGAGCTATTTAAGTTAGGAGCCCGGACGTCCGGATAGGAACCTGGATGATCCGGCTAGGAATCCGGACGGTCTGACTAAGTCAACCGTTGGTAGTTGAGCTAATATAGATGGATGACATTGCTCCCCGTGTGTTTGTCCGGGCAGGACATCCGAGGGAAACCCGGACGTCCGGGAAGGTACCCGGACCATCCGGCTTCGTGCAAACTCTACTTTGGTGGATCACGAGCTGGCCGGATGTCTGGGACCGAGCCCGGATAGACATGTTCTCTTATTAGCTATCTGGGCAAACATCCGGGGCAAAGGCCGGATGATCCCGGGAGATGCCCAGACAATCCGGGTTAAGATCAAACCTTCTGTTGCTCCTGGGGGTGTAGCCGGAAGATCCGGGGAGCAGTCCGGACGATCTGGGTGTTGAGCTGATGATGGCCATTTTGGTGGTTGGATTTTGGCTAAGACATTTTTGGGGCTCTGTATGTGTACGATGTGCATGGAAAGATATAGACTTGAGCAAATCTTCAACGAACCCCTTTGATCCCCTCTTAATAGTGTGGGGTCCCTATAACTCAATATTAACTGAAAAAGCTATGCTTATTTTCTCTTTTCACCATGCTTGAGTCATATATATCCTGGTGGGTCCATGATCCCTACACAATGATGCCAAAGGGACTAATAACCTGTGTATACACTTAGCAAACTTAATTAGTCCCCTATATGTATATTGTCATAAATATCACAACATGATTAAGGGCATGATTGCACTTTCAGTGGGATCTGGCGATTTTGGAGGCGTTTGTTCCATGTTTGTTCAGCCGTCGAGGAGGCCAAGGTGCACTTGTTTCCATCCTCCCGGAGTCCATCGTCGCATCGGAGATGGGTTGCATGCGTCTGATCTAGAGCACCTGCTGCTGCTCTATCATGCGCTTCTTCTGAGCGGTGTTTTGTAGCATCTCCGGTTGCTCCGCCGATGACTGTTCTGGCCGAATGGCAACAATTTTCCTCTCGGCCAAGATGCCGAAAGGAAGGCCAAGTCTGGTTGTGACTCAATGTTTGTTTCTTCTTCGTGTGGCATATGTTGGCGACGGAGCGACGGCGAGCCCCCCATCCAAGTGGTTCTGTCACCGGCGATGGCGAGCTCGGTCTGTTGTGGGAGCCTTGTTGATGACTATGGATCACATTGCAATCTTCTTCTTGCGTCAAGTTTTTTCCTTTTTGCAAAATGTTTGGACTGAGTTGTAATTTTGCTTTTCAGTTGTACTGCAATGCAATATCTATAAGACTGTTCCGGGTCCTTAGTCTCTTGTTAAAAAAACACATTTTGGAGCAAAGCAAGAATAACTCTTATCTCATGATAATTTGATTAATGTATCTTGGAAAATTCAAGAATTTTATGTTTCAATAGTATATATCTATCAAGTTTAGCATGAACCGGCACGACGTTATCCGAAATCCATGAATCCATGAATTTGTGCGTGAACCATTCATGCCACAGACAAGAGCCCAACGGTACCAGGTACTACTAGTAAGTAACAATAGTAAAGCGGGAAGCTTTCCTTTTTTCTTCTTTTTTTGATTTTCTTGTTGTCTACTATTCATTTACTGCTGAGCACAGTGCCACGTCCCCATCCAACAAACAGTATCCCTCCCCATAAACAGTAATCGCATGTGAACAGTGACCGAGTTTAAGCAGCAACCGTGCATGAACAGTACTTAGTTCTGAACATTACTTACTTGTGAACAGTGCTTCAGGGAAAAATATATACATATCAGTTCAAAAAAAATTATATATATACATATATACATACACATATACTAAGCCGGCAGGGGATTGGTCTCTTTTTTTATTTTTATTTTGTGTTGCTTAGATTGGGGAATTACGTGAAGGGTTAACCGGCAAGGCTTTGTTTTTTGTTTTTTTGGGATTTTTTAAATGCCTCATGGGGATTTACACGCAATTGGTTGGGCTCAGCCCAACACTCCAAGTCATGCACGTCTCCCTCGCATAGCTCTCTCCCCGATAGAAGCCGCCGCCATTCCTGGCCAACTCCATAAATGAAAACTTACAGTACAACATATTACCTCTCAATTGTTTGGCTTGCACGCACCACATATTGCTTCTCTAAGTTATGTGAGCTGTCTCTATTTCACTGCATGGGAGAACGGTGACCTCGATATGCAGCTCTAATTGTTCCGTGCCAGCATCACTGGGTTAGCCTTCTTGCATATTTACTAGCCTCCGTGTTAGAGACGTTCCTAATTTAAGAGACCCCGCAAGTTGGTCCTCCAAATGTATTGTACATGCAAGACAAATACATGATCTAAAAAAATGCAAAGCACTTTAAATAGATGTCGTAAATTTACTCCCCTTGTTTACTGTATATTGAGATGCAATACACATATGTGAACCAGTGATATGTAGGACATTTTAATTTTAAATAGAGATACTCTTTGTTTGCACCGTTTACTCTTATACATGTCACCAAGATACTGAAGAAGCAACAAGATAAGGATCTACCTTCACACAAACCTAAACTTCTTGCTCATTCAATTCTTAAATGAAGCCACACTGGCCAACCGGTTACATTCATGCAAAGGCACATGCTCGATTAAATAAAACTGCATGCATGCACAAACGTAGCAATACGTGTAAAGGCACAACCCCGACTAGACAAAGCTGAATGCACCCATAAAGGCAAAAACAGCAAGCAAAAAAAGAAATGCTCCAAATGACCATTCAAAACTAGTACAGGAAACATTACAAGAGAAAAAAAAAACCAGCGGCACTCCATCTATAAATAGCACCTCAACTTCTACAACCTCCAATGGGGATAGCACGGAGAACTGTACGCCATCTTCTGGAACGCCGTGGACGCCGGTGTAATCGACCACCATGCCTTCTTCGTCGAGCGCGACCTGTTCGGATTCATCTGTGTCCACGGCGGTGTCATCCACAACGACGAACCCGTGATCATGTGCTGGAGGATGATCTAAATCAAGATCTTGGCCAATATCGAACCATTCTCAGTCAAGCAACGCCATACGTCTATGTACTAACATGTATCCTTTCCATTTCCTCTCGCATGTTTAGAATATGTGTCCTATCTATTTATATCCCGTGCTTGCTCTTATGTATCTCTCCCTTCCATGTAATCGTACGCAACCAATGAATGTATCCATTTGCTCACAACTAGAAAACAAAACAGTCAGCTAGAAAAACAAAAGAACTAACCAGAAAAACAACGAGGGCTGACATGTAACAGGTAAGAAAATGCAAGGACTTACATGAACTGCCAATAAAAAAAAAACAATGGGGACACACACACCCATTTCCCAACATAAACGACGTGCAGCCACGCCTTTCTATCTTTTGCCCGCTGTAACTGCTCTAGAAACCTATATGTCAATCCAGTTCTACTTTATCCTATCCTCCAGTTAAAAATCTGTCCATCTTTATCACATCTATGTATTGCTTTGGTTTTAGGCCTATATAACTTTCAAGACATTCTACTTACACAAAAAATAATAAGCAGTATGTCACCACATATGTCCACACCTCTCACTAAACATAAAAATCCAGAAGAAAAAACAACATGATTATTCATAATAACATAACATAAATTTACAACACTGATAAAAATTAACATACTCAACCACAAGTGGGCATCAACATACAAACACACTAAGATTATTACACAAACACAACTTAAAAATACTCAACAGAACATTCATTAAAACAACACCACGACAACTACATTTCATGCAAATCCACAGTAGCCCGGTCCAGTGCCATCAACTCTACCCCTCCATGTCTTGAAAGAATGACAACGAGACAGATCCTCGCCATCCCTAGGAAGCACAGAAGACGGCAGGTCCATCCACAAAAGGCCGCGGTTTAACACCTTCTTCACATGAACTATAATTGGAAACTTCTCAGTCAACCTCCGCACCGGAGAACAAGCACGAGGAGGCGAATCGTAGTCATTATCTGGATCAGGCTGCCAAGGAAGTGGATCAGGGATTGGCACCTCCACAATTATAGATTTTGGAACAGCAGACGGATCTTTTAACCATGCATCCACTACAACAAGCACTCGATCTTTATGCGGCAAAATCTGAATAATATCCCCACCAAGACCAGCAACTACTATCCCCCATGTATCAAGTTCCAAACCAGTATCATGAAGTCCTTCGAAACTAAGTCTAAATTTATATGCCAGTTCACTCCGAGTAGCGCAAGATCCACGATGCCAACAAGCAAACTCCACACGACTATCAAGCCACTGGATCCTACCTGAAGCATTCAAGACTTGGGTACAATAATTGTCAGAACCGAAAATCAAAAGGTAGTGATGAGGAGGACATGCTACCTCAATCCTAATACCGTCTTGCTCATTACCACATGTAGCTTCAATAGCGGCAAGCAAATCTTCTCATGAAACAAACTGATTGCCATCAAACAAAGTAACATGCAGACCATGGCCACGGTAACTCCTTTCCAAAACAGTCATTCCAGCATCTCTGGTTTGCCCCGCTCAATGATCTCTCGCGGAAATGATCTTCTTCACCATTCTTCACGATTCCAAAAAGGAAAACGTCCATCACTGGAACTATCGCCACCGCTCATCTTCCCCTCTCCTACAAGCCAGAAAAGAAGATATAGAAAGAGTTTCAATGTTGTCTATAAAAACATAGACAAGTGCCTCTTTTATAGCATAACACAAAGACTAGACACCACACCTATTTGTATTGACAACACGCATCGTACGTGCCACAATGCATGCACACATCTATTCACATTAAATGGAAATTTTGGCATATAGCACACCCGTGAACTCATCCAATGTGACGCCCCCATTCATAATCGTGCACTAATCATACACGCAGCATGAACGATCACGAACGGTGACTCACGTTAATATCACAACACAACTCTACGACACAAATTTAAACATAAATCATCATATTACAAACCGGGGTCATGAGGACCCATAATACATCAATCAGAAATCAAATAAGTCTGGGTACAGACAAGTTAAACAAGTTTTGCCTTAAGAAGGCTGAGCATAACAGCGACACTAGATCAAAAAGGCGCAGGCCTCCTACCTGGGACCTCCACAAACTACTCGTCGGTGACGTCGTACTCCAAGTAGTAGCCGACATCGGGGTCCTCTGATTCCAGGGTGCCATCATCTGAACGCAGCAACCAGGTAGAAGAAAAGAGTAGCAAAGAAACAATGAGTACTCATCCAAAGTACTCGCAAGACTTACATCAGATATATACTACATATGCATCGGTATCAAAGGAATGGGGCTATATCTTTGGACTATACTGCAGAAATGCTAGAATAAGGGGGAGAAGCTCAACCTAGCGAAGACTATCTTCATCTTGTAGCAATAGAAGAGAGTAGCATAAAAGATACCAACTTGTATACATAATTCAGCAACATACCCAGAGATCCTCCCTCGACTCCCTGCGAGAAAGCGATCACCGGGTATTGCTATTTATTGTCTTGGTGTATTTTAGCAAGTATCCAGTTTAAGTTGTGAAGCTCGGGATACGTCTCCAAGTCATCTTGTTACCGTGGACACGGCTATTCGAATAGTTTGTTTTCCCTGCAGGGGTGCACCACATAGCCCGATACGCTCGATTATCCTATGGCCGGACACACTTTTCCACGGGTCTGCCCAGCCTCAGGCAATCGACACGCCGAAGTCCTATCTCACCCCTCCAGAGAGGTCAACACGCAAGTCTACATCCTAAGCGCGAAGGGGCTGTTCGGCCGCTCACCCCAACCGCTCCTGCACGTTACGTGGCTGGCCGGGGACCAAGCCCACCTCTGACTACACAGCAGGCAGTATCCGCTCACCCCAACAATCAACCTGCAATTCTGAACTGTGACATCTGGGTAGCTTTTGATAAGAACTAACGATGCTGAGGCCCCATAACCATTATCCCACAAGGCGGTTAGTGCGTATATGCCAATGGCAGTCTCGGATCAAATACCCTGAACTCGTTAGCGTATTTTGATAAGTACTTGCGGACACAACAAGGGGCCAGGCCCAGCTCTCTCCTGGAAGGTCTCCGCCTGCCATGTCGCTCCGACTCAGTGAACCACTCGTGGGTGCTCTCCGAGCCGACCCGACTTTAACATTGGAGCTGTCGGGACTCAGGTCCATCTCTTACTGTATGGTACCACCCGCCCTCCAGCCCCATATCAAGCATAAATGTAACATTGTAATGTAATAGTGTAATGTATAAGTATATCCGTGGCCATCGCCCAGAGGGATCACGACCCGATAATATAGCATGGCAAACGGACAAGGGTGTAGGGCCACTGATGGGATACCAGCATAACTAAACTAAGCATGATAGGATAACAGGTAAAGTATCAGTAACAGGCGAGAAAAACAAGTTATGCATCAGAATAGGAGCTACCGAAGAAAGAACAACTGCACCAACATCTAATGCAAGAATATAGAGAGAATGAATAGGCGATATTGGAATGATCAAGGATGGGTTGCTTGCCTGGATGATCTGTGTAACACCCCATGTAATTAAGCACAGTAATCATCTTGTAATCATACCAAGTCATCATGAGTTACAGTGCTTGATCATCTCTTGTATCATATCTCATTTCAAATTCCACCTTAATTCAAATTTCAAACTTAAAGTGAAATTACAAGTTTCACAAATAAGGGAGAGAAAAAGCACATGATTTAGGAAATAATTCATAGATATTTAATGTTAAGGAAAACAATATCACTTGTTTGCTCAATTGAAAGTTATCAACCAAAAACAGAAGCTAATCAGCCCATTTAATCCATTTTCCATTTGATCAAAATTCAAATGAATTCAAAACTCCACCAAACTTTTTTGTGTCAGTTCCAAATATTGCAATGTAATTGTGTGGCACAACTCCACATTTTACAAAAAGTATTTAGTGCCAAAAGGAATTCTAAGCAGAAAGCAAAGGAGAAAACAGAAAAGAAATAAAAAGAAAAAGGAAAAGCCTACTGGGCACTAAGGCGCAGGGCTACAGTGGTCTGGCCCAGCCACTCCCACCTGCTCCTTCGTCCTTCTCGCGCCGTGTCGCCATGGCCATGGCCGAACCTCCCTCACCGGCTGTTTTCCCGATGCGTGCCGCCACAGGGCGACGGTGGAGGATAAGGATCGATTCAACCACTCCCCCTAGACCCCCCGGCCATTCCTCTCCTCCTCCCTCGAGCTCCCCCTCTCGATTTTGAGCTCGGCCGACGCTGTCGTCACCGCGCCCGCCTCGAACTCATGGCCACCGGCGTCCACTCGTCACCGCGACCTGTCCAAGAGCTCCGGGGACCTCGTCTCCGTTGACCTGGAGCTCTATTTCGTCTCGGGGAGCAGCGCAACATCGCCATCGACTCGCCCCCTTTCGTCAGCCGTCGCCACTGCCTCGCGTCGATCCGCCTCGTCCCTGCGCTTCTAAGCTTTTCGCCGGCCACCTTGAGCCACCCGGTGAGCCTCCGCGTCGATCTCCCTCCCTCTCCTGCATTGTTGATCGCCCAATCATCATCCCCGCAAACGCCCGAGCTCGGCAGCGCCATGGCTAAAGAGCAGCTCGATGCCGAGCCGCCCGAGCCCTCTCACGCTGCCCGTCGAGCTCTGGGAGCTCCCAGTAGGCCACCTAGCCACTTAGCTCACTCGTTAATGACCCGTAGCCGCGCGCCCGTGCTTGACCGAAGGCAGCCACCGCAAACATCGTCCCCGGCCTCAACTCCGGCGACCATTTGGCCCAACTCCGGCACCATTGAGTAGCGCTCGATCCCAGGAGCCCAATGCCGCAAACCATGCGTGAATCGGTGCACCGTAGCGAGCGCACGGTGCTCGTCCGCCGTCGGGTTTGGTCTCGCCGGCTTAACTCCGACGATGATGACGTGGCGCCATCATTAGCCGCTAATGACACGGTTAATTACCCCCCCCTCCCGTGACACTGACAGTGGGGCCCGCGGCTTAGTTAAACTGAGTGGTTAAAATAAATAAAATGATATTTAAAAACTGACTCGCTGACACGCGGGTCCCACTGGACCCGATGACTGGTCAACCGTCGACCAGTCAACTGCTGAGTCAGCAGTTGACTGGACCCACTGGTCAGCCCCTCTGGTGCACCTCTGGTGCACTGCACCGGGTGCACCCAGTATTTAGCTATTATTTTTTCAATTAAGAATAAATCAAAAAATTGTTAAAACTTTGAAAATCAATAGAAAAATAACCGTAGCTCGGATGAAAAAGTTTTATATATGAAAAATGATCAGAAAAATCTAACAAACCCGAACATGTCATTTGCATCCATGTTAGAACCTTCTAAGATGATGAACATGAAACTTTTTGCCTGTTTTCGAGAAATGAATAATGTATGACTTTGGTAAAATAATTCCAAATAAATTCCTAAATCATCTAAAACATTTGGAGATGCATTATATCACCCCCCTGCATATCATTTAGGCATGTCATGCATTGTGATTGCATATGTATGCTTGTATTTATCTGTTTCCTCCCCCTCTTTCTCTCCGTTAGACCCCGACACTGACGTGGCCCCTAAGGACTACTACGCCACCGACGACCCCACTTCCACTGCAGAGCTTCCAGGCAAGCAAAACCTTCTTGTCCATCCAGATAGCACCTATTCATTCCCTATTATTCATGCATTAGATTTTGCTACCGTTGCTATTCCGGTAGGTCCTATCTGATGCATAGCCTGTTTTTGTAGCCTACTGTTCATACAATGCCTGTTATCCTATGCTGCTTAGTTTAGCAATGTTGTTGATCCATCTGTGGCCCTATACCTTGTCCGTATTGCTATGCTAGATTATCGGGCCGTGATCCCCTCTGGGCGTAGATCACGGATATGCTTACACTGCTACTTTCTTTTATTATAACGGGGCTGAAGGGCAGGTGGTACCATCCAGTCAGAGATGGACCTGAGTCCCGACAGCTCCCGATGTTAAAGACGGGTCAGCCCCAAGGGTACCTGCGAGTGATGCAGTGGCGGAACGACGTACGGCAGGTGAAGACCACCTAGGAGAGAGGTAGGCCTGGTCCCAGGTCGTAGTCCGCGAGTTACCAAGTCGGAATGATCGACGCACTGGCCGTCTCCGCGAGCTACTAATAATACACTAAGGGATTGGGTGTCGGATCTGAGAAGGCTTCTGACCTATACGCACTAACCACCACGCGGGATTATGGTATGGGCCCTTGGCGCCGTACGTTCCTCCCGAAAGCTCTGTCAGACGTCACAGTTGAGCGGCACGCGCCCGGGTGAGCTGGTTACGTCTGTTGGTGCTTCCACAGTCGCGCTTGGTCCCGGCCATCCTCGCAACGCTCAGGAGTGCTTAGGGTGATAGGTCCATGAACCCTTTGCGCTTAGGATTTAGACTGGCGTGCTGACCTCTCTGGAGAGCCTAGGTAGGACTACGTCGTGTCGATCTCCCGAGGCCGGGCATTACCCAGGCAAGTGTGTCCAGCCAAAGGTGATCAAGCGTGTTGGGTAACGTGGTGCACCCCTGCAGGGAGGTAATCTATTTGAATAGCCGTGTCCACGGTAACAGGACGCTCGGAGTTGTATCCTGATCTACTACAACCTGAACCGGATACCAGAATGATACTTAACGGAAATGCTGCTCTACGATCGCTTTCTCGCAGGGTAGTCGAGGAGTGATCTCAGGGTTTGACTTCCAGTTACTTTCTACTACATACTATTATACGCTACTCTCTTTTGATGCTGCAAGATGCTAGTCCTCGATAGGCTAGGCTTCTTCCCCTCCCTTCTCTGGCACTTCTACAGTTTAGTCCTAAGATATAGCCCCATTCCTTTGATACCGATGCATGTTTAGCATAGTTTCGATGTAAGTCTTGCGAGTACTTTGGATGAGTACTCACGGTTGCTATGCTACCTCTTTTCCCCTACCCGGCTGCCGTGATCAGATGACGGAGCCCAGGAGCCGGAGATACCCGACAGAGGCTACTACTACGAGGAGCCCGTAGACCAGGAGTAGTTCGGAGGCACCAGGCAGGAGGCCTGCGCCTATTCGATCTAGTGTCGCTGTTATGCTAGCCTTCTTAAGGCAAACTTGTTTAATTATGTCTGTACTCAGATATTGTTTTGCTTCCGCTGACTTATGTATTCGGGTCATCGTGACCCCTGGCTTGTAATATAAAGATTTATGTTTAATTTGTGTCTAGTGTTGTGTTGTGATATCTTCCCGTGAGTCTCTGATCTTGATCGTGCACGGTTGCGTGTATGATTAGTGCACGATTGAGTCGGGGGCGTCACACTCTGCAGTAGGGAACTGATCCTCGTGATCATAGTCGAACTCAGTGGCTACGACAGTCTCGAGGGCTGCCGATAAGAAGCAGAGGAGGGGGAAACAAATAAATAACGGGCATACAAATGCAACACAGATGCATGTCATGGCAATATGTGATGTTATTGTACTCTAATGCATTACTAAGCATTTTAAGTGAAGTGGGAAAATATTTAGAAATATTTTCCCAGCTCCAGGTATTATTGTTTGTGTTGATCCAGATGCAAATGTTCAATGTTCTCTATGTTAGAGGTGTTTGTCATGCATGCAAATGACATATTCGGATTCGTTATATTTTTCTGATCATTTTTCATATATAAATTATTTTCATCCGAGTTGCGGTTTATTTTATATGAATTTCCAAAGTTTTATTGATTTTCTGGAATTTCTGGATTTATTTTAGTTCGAAAAATCATTTAAATAGAAATTGCTAAGTGTACACAGAGAAGTGTACACAGCAGTGGGCTGTGAGGCTGACAGTGGGGGCCCAGCTGCTGACTCAGCAGCTGACTGGGCTGGCCTTATCCACTGGAACAGTGGAGGGGCCCCACATGTCATTGACTGTAGGTTTAATCAGGGTTTAATTTTAAACGTGGGTTAATTAGAGGGGTGGGACCCGTGTGTCAGCGTCTGGGTTAATTAACAGATTTTAATTAAGCCCTAACCAAAATTGTTAACAGGGCCGGGGCCCACTGTCAGTGACCTAGGGGGGGTCATTAGCGCTAAGTATGCGCGGTTTGGCCGGCGTTTAACCGCTGGCGATGACCAGACCCGGCCGAGGCCGTCGGGATCGCAGCACAGGCATCCCCGCGAGGCACGGATGTGTTCTTTGGATTGCCCGCAGCGCGGCGCGTCCAACGGTGGCGGTGGCGCGGCCGAAGGTGGCTTGTGGCGACGGCGGCGATGGCTTTTGCGGCTGCTGGAGCTCGGGTGCTCGCGGGTTAACGGCGGCAGCGCGCAAACGAGCGAACTAAAGGGGTTGCAATGCTCTACGGGTGTGTGCGAAGCCGTTGGACATGGGCGAGTGACCAAATGGTCACCGGAGTGACGCCAGCGACGAGCCGTGCGGCGGCAAGTTTCGGCTAAGGCACTTCTACAGCCTATAGAAAGCGAACGAGAGGGGAAGGAGAGGGGAAATGCAGCGCAGCTCACAGTGAACACGATGAGCAAGTCAGCGGCTCGGGGGAGGCTTGACGACGACAAATTCGAACGGCGATGGCCGGCGGCCGAAGGTGGAAGACGAGGCGCGATCTGGCGCTGTGGGCTCGCCTAGCTCGAACGGGTGGCACCAGAAGACGAAGCGGACGACAGCAGAGCTTGTAGACACTGTGGCTGGGCGAGGGATGGACAGTGGCTACGCGGGCGGCGGTTCCATGGCGACGACAGAGGCGGAGCTGCGAGGAGAGGAAGATGGCGGCACGAGGAGGGGAAGTGGGGATGCTAGGGTTGTCCAGGGGCTCAGGGGGGGGTCCTTATCCACCGCGGGGAGTCGAGGGATGGTCGGCGCGTGCCGCATCGGGGAGTGAGCGGCCATGGCGCACGCTCTGCCTCGCACGCTGGCGAGAGGTGGACGAAAGGCTGCGGTTGTTGGGTTGGGCCGCACTGTTGCACATCGAAGCCCAGCCGCACAGGTAAGCTTTCCCCTTTTTTCTTTTCTATTTTCTGTTTTCTGCCATAGTTTCTGTTTTGCATTTTATTTTTGATCCAAACCATTTTTGTTGCATATGAAACTTGTCACACAAATAATTGGCAATATTTTGGAGCTGTCCACAAAGTTGCATGCCATTTAGAAAAGTTTAAAATTATGTTTGAATTAAATTGGCTTAATTAGGTGCTGTTGGTCCACTTCACATGATGCTAGGGGCAAATTGGGGTTTCATATAATATTGGCTTCAACATGACAATTGCTTAGGAGAATATTTAGAATATTGCCAACATTTTTGTTTTATAGTTTGAAGAAATATTTTCTGACTTGCATTTTGAATTTTGAATTTGAAGTTGAATTATTTTTAAATTTGCAATTTAGCTATATTAATTATGATGACAAGGCCAGTTAATTAACTTAATGGCATGACTAGGGTTGGGGATGTTACATCCAAACTTGCCAAAATCGCATCAAAACAGCAAGCCACGACATACATGTGAACTTATCCAAAACATATGTAGCCACCCTACAACTAACGGCAACTCTGTAACAAATTCAAAAACACAAAAACCTAGCAGTATACACTTCCAAACGGCACAGCTTCCTACATTAAACGCCGCGATGTATACAGTACGCACGTGAATGCAACGCTTTTGAACAGTTCACATGGCAGCCAGCCTTACAGATCAATCCAACAGCATGAATACATGCATGCATGCACCACGGCATACCCTGCAACATAGACACCGATCACATGTTGCATGACACACGCAACATACGTGTCCCTTCTTTACCCACTTTACCATCCATGTATCATTGCTAAAATCACTCTTCTACTATTTTACTTAGCTATAAAAAACTCCGAGCGAGCTCCTTCCCCTCATCGTCGCCATTCAGTAACAGGATTGCTTTTCCCACCACTACCCATTTAACATGCAAAACCAAGAGGCGTCCTCAAGTATAAATTCTTTCCCACGGTCAAATAAAACAAAACAAATCCAATCGACTAAACACAAAAAAGAACCTGCATGCAATAAAAAAATATTATTCAAAATACAAACGAGGCCTGCCATGGGCGCGGCGTGCGCCGCGCATCTTCAGCGTTTGTATTTCCTACGGCACCAATCAAATCCATTAACATACTCCGTTAAAAGAAAAACACGGCGCCAATCCAGTAACCTCGTTCGTTTCTCCCAGGTCGGAGTGGCCAAGCCGAGCCACAACCGGGACGGAAGCCAGTCCTGAGCCGGCTCGGCTCAGCTGGTGTGGCGGGCCCACGCGAAGCGAAGGTAGCTCTCCGCGACCCTGTAGGGGCAGGCAGCTACTGGCACCCAACAGACAGCCGCCCGCCTCCATGTGTAAGCCTCTGGATGTCTCCAATAATCTCTTTCCTGGAATCCATCCGTATAGTAGTATTTCTTTGTAATCATGCTATAGGAACAGCTCAACACGTACTATAACAGTTAAATGAGCTCAGTCAATCTTACTGGTGCTCTTTATGTACTTTAGCTTGACTAATGTACTCGGTTCCGTTCTAAAATAAGTGTCGTGATTTTAGTTACACGCGGTCGATGCAGATGATTTCAAATACACTGTGCGCTCAGTACTCCAATAAGGACATTTCTAACCGATCCCTTAAAAGTGATTTTAGTTACACGCGGTCGATGCAGATGATTTCAAATACATTGTGCGTGCAGTACTCCAATAAGGGCATTTCTAACCGATCCCTTAAAAATAGCGGAGTATCTGGTGGAGTAAACCTTTAGTGGAGTATATTTACTCCACTAAGTTTTGGTCGGTTCTAGCCGATCCCCTAAATTTAGCGGAGTAAAGTTACTTTTTGTTTTATGCATTTCGTCGAACAGCTGCCATGCGTGTCTGCGACGATGCTGGCCACGCCGAAAACGCTGGTGACCACCAATGCGCGCCATGCCACGGCCTTCCACCCGGTGCTCTCTCCGTGCCGCACCGTGACCGGCCGCCGTCGCGGTCATGCTTGTGCCGGGTGAACTGCAGCGCCGCCGGGCGCGTCACCACGCTGGACGTCGGCTCGCGCCGCCTCGCCGGCATGCTCTCCCCGGCCGTCGGCGATCTCGCGCACCTCGAGGTCCTCAACCTCACCGACAACGCATTCTCTGGCGCCGGCCAGCTCGGGCGCCTCTAGTGGCTCAGCCTCTGTGACAACGCCTTCACCGGCGAGATCCCCGTCGCGCTCCGCGGCCTCGGGAACCTCACCGTCGCGTACCTCAATGCCAATAACCTCACCGGCCGCGTCCCCGCCTGGCTCGGCGCGATGCCATCGCTCACGGTGCTGAAGCTCAGCACGAACTCGCTCTCCGGCCGCATCCCGCCGTCGCTCGCCAACCTCGCGTCGATCCAGCAACTTGAGCTCGCCGAGAACCTCCGCGAAGGCAAAATCCCAGACGGCCTCGCACGCCTCCCGACGCTCCAGTCATTCAGCGTGTACCAGAACCGCCTCTCCGGTGAAATCCCGCCTGGCTTCTTCAACATGTCGCCGATGTGGGGCCTCGCCCTCGCCAACAACGCGCTCCAAGGAGAGCTCCCGCGCGACGCGGGCGCATGCTGGCCGAACCTCGTGCACCTCTACCTCGGCGGCAACCGCCTCACCGGGCCCATCCCAGCGACGCTCGGGTGATGCCCCCGACTCGATCGTGCACTAATCATACACGCAAACATGCACGATCAAGATCAGAGACTCACGGAAAGATATCACAACACAACTCTAAGACACAAAATTAAACATAAATCTTTATATTACATGCCAGGGGTCACAAGGACCCGAATACATAAGTCATCAAAGCAAATATCATCTGAGTACAGACATAGTTAGACAAGTTTGCCTTAAGAAGGCTGAGCAAAACAACGACATCTGATCGAAAAGGCGCAGGCCTCCTGCCTGGGGCCTCCGAACTACTCTTGGTCGTTGATCTCCTCATAGTAGTAACCTCCTGCGGTAACCTTTGGCTCCAGGGCATCGTCATCTGATCGCAGCAACAGGGTAGGGGAAAAAGGTAGCAAAGCAGCTGTGAGTACTCATCAAAAGTACTCGCAAGACTTACATCAGAACTATGCTAAGTATGCATCAATATCAAAGGAATGGGGCTATATCTTTGGACTAAACTGCAGAAATGCCAGAGTAGAGAGGGAGAAACCTATCCTATCGAAGACTAGCATCTTGCAGCAATCTTCCAGCATCAGAAGAGAGTAGAGTATAATAGCATATAGTAACAAGTATATATTAGCAATGCCCAGAGATCCTTCCTCGACTACCCTGCGAGAAAGCGACCTCGGAGCACTATAACAGTTTAGTAACATCAAAGTATCCGGTTCTAGTTGTAGTGGATCAGGATACAACTCCAAGCGTCCTGTTACCGTGGACACGGCTATTCGAATAGATTACTTCCCCGCAGGGGTGCACTACTGTTATCCAACACGCCTGATTACCTCTGACCGGACACACTTGCCTGGGTAATGCCCGGCCTCGGATGATCGATACGACGTAGTCCTACCTAGGCTCCACAAAGAGGTCAGCACGCCGGTCTAAATCCTAAGTGCGAAGGGGTCATGGGCCAATCGCCCTAAGCACTGCTGCACATTGCGTGACTGGCCGGGGACCAAGCGCGACTGTGGAAGCACCACCAGACGTAACCAGCTCACCCCAACAATCAGCCCGCAAAGTTGTGACGTCTGAAGAGCTTTCGGGAGGAACGTACGGCGCCGAGGGCCCCATAAAACAATTATCCCGCATGGTGGTTAGTGTGTATAGGCCAGCGGCCAACTCAGATCAAATATCCAAATCCGTTAAGCGTGTTATAGTATCTCGCGGAGACGAACAGGGTTCCTGTCGCTCCGACTTGGTAATCCGCGGACCACGACCAGGGACCAAGCCCACCTCTCTCCTAGGTGGTCTCCGCCTGCCTTGTCGCTCCGCCACAATAATCTCTCGCGGGTACCCTTGGGGCCAACCAGACTTGTATCATTTTCTCGCGGGTACTCTTGGAGTCGACCCGACTTGTATCATTTTCTCGCGGGTACTCTTGGAGTCGACCCGACTTGTGAAGGGGGAATGTCGTAACTCGGGTCCATACCGTCAAGGTGGAATCTGAGGAATCACCCTCGATGAATCCACACTTGATACACTGCGCGATGGAGACATCATCGAGAGTGGACTAAGAGGAATCACCCTCAGTGAGGTCACACTGGATGTGCTACACTACAGAGTCATCATCGAGAGTGATATCGGAGGAATCACCCTCGATAGTATCACGCTTGGTGCGGCTCTGCAGAGTCGTACAATTGCATGGGCCTAAGAGGGGTCTCAGGTCTCGATACATCGGTCATCTGCTTCCGGTAACCCTGTCTATGTTGCATGGCACTCAGACAAGGTGAAAGGTCACTGATGGGGTACTATCATACCTATACCAAGCATTTAGGATAACAGGTAAAGTATCATCAACAGGTTATAAGGACAGGCTATGCATCAGAATAGGAGCTATCGGAATAATATCAGTAGCAGAATCTAATGCAAGCATAAGAGAGAAAGAATGGGCGATATCGGAATGATCAAGGGGGTTTGCTTGCCTGGAAGCTCTGCTGCAAGGGGCTGGTCGTCGTCGACGTAGTCGTACTCGGGAGCAGCGTCAGAGGAAGTCTTGGGGTCTATCGGAGAAGAAGGAGGGGGAAAAAACAATGAATATAAAGCATACAAGTGTAACACCGATGCATGACATGGCAGTATGGGTTGATTACGAGTTCTAACGCATCACTAAGTATTTTAGACGGAGCGGGAAAAGATTCGGAAATATTTTCCCAGCTCTAGGTAATTATCGATATATCGATCCGGAGGGGAAGGTTCCATGTTCATCATGATAGGAGTGATGGTCAAGCATTTTGTTGACATATTCGGATTCGTCATATTTTTCTGATCATTTTTCATACATAACTTATTTTCATCTGAGCTACGGTTTATTTTCTATGCATTTTTAAAGTTTTAAACAATTTCTGAAATTTCTAGATTATTTTTATTTCAAAATTAAAAATAGGGAAAATGCTATGTGTACCTAGAATTGTACCCAGCCAGTACGCACAGGGGCTGACTGGTAGGTCCCAGTTGACTGGTCAACTGCCCAGTCAGATGTCAACAGTGACCGTTAACCGGTCAACTTGGCCTGCGGGACCCAGCGGCAGTGACTCGGGGAGGGCCCACTGGCAGGCCACGTCAGCGGCGGTGCCGGAGTTTCGCCACCGGCGACCAAAAACGCGGCGGCGCATTCGGGAAGCTGTCGGGATTCGCCGTCCGGCGACCAAGCGAGGCACGGGAGGCACCGCTCGAAGGAGGTGAGCGAGCCGCATCGATCTACGCTACTGGCGCGAGCTGAGGGGGTCACAAACGACGACGGCGACGACCGTGGCGGACGCCGGAGTTCGGCCGAAGTGGCCAACAGCGACAGAGGTCACGGCAGAGACAACGGGTGGCTGCTACGGCATCCTAGCGATGCACTGAGCACGCTGACATGCTCAGTTTGCCATGACCACGGCGGCAGCGACGGTGGTGAGCTACGCGGCGGAGCCGAGCTACGGTGGCGATGACAGCAGGGGTTACGGGCGATGAGACGCAGCGCTAGGAGAGGGGAAAGGAGCGGCAGCTCACCGGGAGGGCACACGGAGGCCCGGCGAAAACTTAGGAGCAGCAGGGCGGCCAAAATTGAAGGCGAACGGCGGCGGCGATCCGAGGAAGAAGACGAAGCTGGCGTCGGCATTGGTGCTCCCCGACGTCGATCCGGAGGTGCAGTCGAAGCAGCGGAGCACGGCACAGCTCCTGGACACGACGGCGAGGCGTGGGGAGGTCAGTGGCCGCGGCTATGCCGGAGCCATGGCGACGGGGGCACTCGGGTGAGCTCGAAAACGAGACAGGGAGTGATCGAGGGGGAGAGTGGGGGTGTCTAGGGTTTGCAGGGGGTCGAGGGGGCCTTATCCATGCCGAAGCCACGGCAGATGAACGATGCGTGCAGCATCTGGGACTCGGGCGCGCGCGCGGCGACACGCACAGGAGAGAGAGCACGAGGTTGAAGGAGAGGGGTGATGGGCTGGGCCTTTACTATGCACTCGAAGCCCATATGCACAGTGAGTTCTTTCTTTTTCCTTTTTCTTTTTCTGTTTTCTTTTTCAGTCTCTGTTTTGCATTTCTTTTTGCATTAAAGGACTTTTGTAAAATGTGGATCTTGTCTTAATAAATATTATGCAATATTCTGCACTGCCATAAAAAGTTTGAGCCTTATGAATTCATTTGAATTTGGTTTAAATATAAATGAGTTAAATGGGGCTGTTTTGCTCACTGTTTTGGATGCTAGGTTCAAATTGAGTAAATTAGTGATGTTGTTTTCCTTAACCATAATTACATATGGATTATTTACAAACTTATGAACTATTTAGTTTGCATGTTTGAACAACTTTTGTTTTCACTTGCAATTTAAATTTTGATTTGGAGTGGAATTTCAAATGAGATATAAACCGAAGAGGATCAAGCTTTGCAAATCAAGGTGACTTGGCATTACTAATGATAGTTCACTGTAGCATAATACATGGGGGTGATACAGCTCGGCAACGCCACCCAGCTGCAGTTCCACAGCCTGGCCAACAACAACTTCACCGGTCAGGTGCCACCGGAGCAGCGGCGGCGGCGGCGCGCAGGAGCAGCAGGGGGAGACGAGAGAGAGAGCAGAAATTTTACTCTGGCCCGTTTCGATGGAGTGTATTTAGGGAAATGGTTGGGGCCGGAGTAAAAATTTTACTCCCTTACGGCGAATAAGGGATCGGTTAGGTCCCGATTAGAAAAGTAAAACCGCATTTTTACTTCTCTAACCGGTTACAAGGGATCGGTTAGAAATGCCATAAGAGGGTGGAAATGCAGATAGTACCGAACAGTCACATACTCATCTCTACAACTGCATGCATGCATCAATGTAACGTTTTAGTGCTACATCTCAACCGTACTGAGGACGCTTAGCTCAAGCAGCTAGGTAGCCAAGAAGTGTGTCCGACGACCAGTCTAAAGCACGAGTGATCACAAATGATCCGTCGAAACCAGCACGCAGCCATCAAAGCTGACCAGTGACTAGCCAATAATTGCTGGACCTCGACGGAGAGGAGGATAGCCACACGCGGCTCGTTCGCAGGGGATCCGGCAAATCCGCGAGGCGGGGAGCAGGATCTTGGGGATATCGATTTTGTACGATGTTCGCCACAGAAAAAGATGATAGGAAAAAGAAAAAAAGGCGATCGGACGCTGTCAGATTCAAACCCCCAATAATCTACTCCGCCTCCTCCCGTCTCCGCTCGTTGCACGGCGCCAAGTTGCGTTCGAGCTTGCGCTTTCAAAGTAGTGGTTAGGCTTACTGATATTATTGTTACCAGCAGTTACCTTTTTTAAGAGTACACTAAGTGCTAATCCCATCACAAAGATTCCCCTGCCCCCCCCCCCCCCCCCCCCCCCCCCCCCCAAAAGAATTAATATTGCAAAGTCTTCTTCCCAATTTTTTTTTTGACGTGGAACACCATGCATTCCATTAGCTAGTGGTTATGGCACAATCAGCCGTCACCGCACACGTTACATGTTTTTTTTTTGCATGATAATACGTGTCTCATTGATAAAATAAAGATTGAGTTACAAGCCATGTAAACACCGACAATACATGATTGAAAAGATATGATATCATACGCAAAAAAACCAGCGCCTGTCCCTCTCCACCAAGGAAAATGAGACAGATCACGTCTTCACCCAACCTCAACGCGGCTCCATCGCTGATCTGCATTTATACGGACCTTCAAAGTAATCGAGCACACATTACGTCTGGGGTAGGTCTGTAAGCCACACATTTTGCCTCCCCTTACGTACACGCACACCATGGCCAGCTAACAAGTGAGCTGGGCCATTACATTCACGAGGATAATGACCAATCCTAGGCTCGATGAAGCCCATATGGAGCAGGAAATATATTTTTTGAACACTAGAAGGGCCCAGAAGGACCCAGCATTATATTAATAAAACAAAGGGGCGATACATTTTACATAAAGACCCAACACTATACAGAACAAAGCAACCAAGCCCCTGGCTTTTTGCAGGAAGGACCCTGAACTGGATGAGTAAAACGCGATCGGGTCCAATCAGATTCTGCTTAGAATAAACGCCGCCACCGCCGGGGACGCACCACTTGGTGCGACGAGGTCGCCATGGCTGCAACTGCAAACCAATGAATCGGAGCAGGAGCTGAGACTGCCTCCCTAATGGCTCGCCGGCCGGGGGGAAAAGATTCGGCCGCCTTTCGACCAGAATAGTCACCGACGGGAAGGAGGAATCAGGCCGTCGATCGCCGTCATCTCGCCCGTAGAACAAGGATTTCAGCAGGCGCCATCGCTCTTCCTTCTGCATCGACGAGGATGTGCTCGACTCGAACCGCCCCATCGAAGAACTCGGCCTTCTCTCTGGTCTGGTCCCATCCCCTCGATGGCATCCAACGCAAAGAAGAAGGTGAGATCCTTCCAGCAGCTCAGGGGCGTGGATGCTCTCGGATCCGTCCTGCCTGGTCACTCCGGCGACCGGCACTTCAGCCACCATGGCCGCATCACAAGTCGCAGGAAGATTAATGGAGCAGGAATTTAGTTTCTCTGAAGATTGTTCCCAAAGCTGACCGGTCTTGATTACTCGAACACATGGCCAATTTCAGAGGGAGACAGTCCGTCATGAACGAGACGCGCCCCATGCCAAAGTCCGCGAGCTTGACCGCTTGCATAAGAGCTACCAATTCAGCATGCAATGCTTCTGAAATACTCAGTATTAGACAGGCTGCCGGCTGCTGCACAAATAACATCCTGCATCCCCAGCCTCCGGCGCCTGTGGTACTGGTGTACACCGTGTCGATGTTCATCAACACCCGGTCCTGCGGCAGTGGCGGCGCCAGGTTTTAGAGGGTGGGTATTCATTTTGGAGGATGTATTCATTTTGTCAAAATCATCATTGTTTTGTAAAAAAAAAAATCGTCTGTTTTATATAAAATTTCAATGGTTTGTCAAAATCTTGGGTATTCAGCCGAATACCCAAGAATACCCCTGGCGCCGCCCCTGTCCTACGGAGGGGCCTGCCATCTGTGTTTCTTATCTTCACCTCTAATCGGGTTGTGACACTTCCATTCATAATCGTGCACTAATCATACACGCAGCATGCACGATCACGAACGGTGACTTCACGTTAATATCACAACACAACTCTACGACACAAATTAAACATAAATCTTTATATTACAAACCGGGGTCACGAGGACCCATAATACATCAGTCAGAAAACAAATAAGTCTGGGTACAGACAAGTTAAACAAGTTTTGGCTCAAGAAGGCTGAGCATAACAACGACACTAAACACAGGTGCGACCCTCCTGCCTGGGACCTCCGAACTACTCGTTGGCGACGTCGTACTCCAGATAGTAGCCGGCATCGGGATCCTCTGGCTCCTGGGTATCATCATCTGAACGCAGCAACCGGGTTGAGAAAAAAAAGTAGCAAAGCGACTGTGAGTATTCATCCAAAGTACTCGCACGAGTTACATCAGATCTATACTAAACATGCATCATTATCAAAGGAATGTGGCTATATCTTTGGACTATACTATAGAAATGCCAAAATAAAGGGGAGAAGCTCAACTTAACGAAAACTACCAGCATCTTGCAGCAATAGAAGAGAGGAGCGAACATAATATCAACTTGTATACATAATGCAGTAACATACCCTGAGATCCTTCCTCGAGTCCATGCGAGAAAGCGATCACCGGGTATTCCTATCTATTATTTTGGTGTATTTTAACAAGTATCCGGTTTAAATTGTAGAAGCTCGGGATACATTTCCAAGTCGTCCAGTATCCATGGACAGGGCTATTCGAATAGTTTTGTCTTCCCTGCAGGGGTGCACCACATAGCCCGATATGCTCGATTACCCTATGGCCGGACACACTTTTCCGCGGGTCTTCCCGGCCTCAGGCGATCGAGACGCCAAAGTCCTACCTCTGCTCTCCAGAGAGGTCAATCGCCGGTCTACATCCTAAGCGCGAAGGGGTCGTCAGCCGTTCGCCCTAAGCGCTCCTGGCACGTTGCGTGGGTGGCCGGGGTCCAAGCCCACCTCTGACTATGTAGAATGCAGTATCCGCTCACCCCGACAATCAGCCCGCATCTCTGAACTGACGATACCGAGGGCCCCATAACCATTATCCCACGCGGCGGTTAGTGCGTATATGCCAATGGTAGTCTTGGATCAAATACCCTGAACTCGTTAGCGTGTTTTTGTTAAGCACTCGCGGACACGACCAGGGCTCAGGCCCACCTCTCTCGGGATGGTCTCCGCCTGCCCTGTCGTTCCGACTCAGTGAATCACTCGCGGGTGCTCTTCGAGCCGACCCGACTTTGACATAAGAGCTGTCGGGACTCAGCTCCATCTCTTACTGTATGGTACCACCCGCCCTCCAGCCCCCATATCAAGCATAAATGTAACATTGTAATGTAATAGTGTAAAGTATAAGTATATATGTGATCATCACCCAGAGGGATCACGGCCCGATAGTATAGCATGGCAAACGGACAAGGGTGTAGGGCCACTGATGTGACTCAAGTATAGCTAAACTAAGCATGATAGGATAACATGTAAGGCATCGGCAACAAGCTACAAAAACAGGCTATGCATCAGAATAGCATCTACCGATAAAACAACAGGTGCACCGACAACTAATGCAAGAATGTAGAGAGAAAGAATGGGCGATATCGGAATGATCAAGGGGTTTGCTTGCTTGGGAGCTCTGCTGAAGGGAACTGATCGTCGAGAACGTAGCCGTCCTCAGGAACTACGGCAGTCTCGGGGTCTACCGATAAAACAGACGAGGGGGAGCAAATAAATAACGGGCATACAAATGCAACACAAATGCATGTCATGGCAAATGGTGATGATTATATGCTCTAATGCATTACTAAGCATTTTAAGTGAAGAGGGAAAATATTCGGGATATTTTCCCAGCTCCATTCACTATTCATTGAGCTGATCTGGCAGTGAATTATCAATGCTCAGTATGATGGAGGGGTTTGTCATGTATGCATATGACATATTCGGATTCGTTATATTTTTCTGATCATTTTTCATATATAAATTATTTTCATCCGAGTTACGATTTATTTTCTATGATTTGTCAAAGTTTAATTGATTTTCTAGAATTTCTGGATATATTTTAATTCGAAAATTATTAATTGGAAAATGCTATGGGAACCCAAAAGTGTACCCAGCAGAGTGCACCAGAGGCTGACAGTAGGGCCCAGTTGACTGCTGACTCAGCAGTCAACTATGGACTTTGACTAGTCAAACTGACCAGTGGGTCCCACCTGTCATAAACAGAGTTATGTAACAGGGTTTAAATTGAACTAATTAACTTAATTAGTAAGGTGGGGCCCTGATGTCAGTGACTGGGTTAATTAACTGAGTTTACTTAAATTAAACTAATGGCTACAATGCAATGGGCCCATATGTCAGTGGGTTATTAGGGGCTAATTATCCGGCCTGACGTGGGGGACCCACATGTCATTGACCCAGAGCGGTGGCGCGCCGGCGGTAAAGGTACGGTGACCAATTTGACGGCGGAGAGGCTCGGGAGGGCACCGGAAAACGGCCACAGGCATCGGTTCGATGCGTGGTTAGGCACGTTCGAACGCGTGCGACGGCGCGCGTCGAATGGCGGTGGTGGCAGCAGCTGAGGTGGTCGGGATAGACCGGAACAACGACCGCAGGCGGCGGCCGGAATCGGGCGAGGACGGAAGCGAGGCTAGGGGGCACGGCGTGCGGTGCTGGTGGGTGCTACCGGTCCCTGGGGAGCCCAGGAACTCGATGCGAAGCTTGGGCGCGAGCTTTGCTCGCAGTGGCTATGGTGGCGACGCGAGCAGCAGCGGCGAGCTTCGGCAACCATGGTGGGGCGAGCTGCGGGGATGGATTCGAGGCACAGAGAGAGGGGAAAGAAGCGGGGGCTCACCTAGGAGGCACACGGTGGCCTGTAGGTGGCTTACGAGCAGCAGAGTCGCTGGAATCAAGGAAGAACGCCGGCAGGGGCTCTCAGCATGAACTCGAGGCAGCAGACGACGCGGCAGACGACGGCGGAGCGGACGGACACGATCTCCGGGCACAAGGACGACGGTGGCCGCGACAACGAAGGAGGCCATGGCGACGGTGGTTCGGCAGAGCGAGGAGAGGACTATGGCGGCGCGAGGGAGAGGGGAAAGTGAGCTAGGGTTCGCCAGGGAGTCGCGGGCGGCGTTCTTATCCCCTCCACGACGCCTGTAGCGTCGCGGTGTCGACGAGAGGGTGTCTGAGACGGCGCTCAGAGCATGCGCGTGCTGACACGGGGAGGAGGAAGGAGGTAGACGATGGCCGGGGTTGGGCTGGGCCTCTCCTGTGCACTCGAAGCCCAACTGTGCAGTAAGCTCTTTTCCTTTTTCTTTTTCTTTTTCTTTTTCCGTTTGCTTTATTTTAACTCTGTTTTGTATTTTATTTTCATACTAAATGAATTTAGTTGCAACTAAAACTTATCACATAAATCAAACACAATATTTTGAAATAACACACAAGGTTTGAGGCCATTTTGAAATGTTTGAATTTATGTTTGAATTTAAATGGGTCAAATATGTGCTGTTGGCTCTGTTTAAATGTGGTTAGGGTCATTTTGGGAATTTAGGTGATGTTGTTT
Organism: Elymus sibiricus; assembly: GCA_039707655.1. NCBI lineage: Eukaryota > Viridiplantae > Streptophyta > Magnoliopsida > Poales > Poaceae > Elymus > Elymus sibiricus. The sequence goes on from CM077674.1 coordinate 395,222,067, forward strand.
TCATTAAGACAATTAGTTTGAGATTATTTGTAATACTACCAACATTTTTTGTTTTACAGTTTGAAGAAATAATTTTTGAACTTGCAATCTAAATTGGAATTTGAATTGAATTTGGGACAAGTGGCAAATAGCATTGCAAAATATGGTGACTTGGCATTAATTAGAGGGGAATTGTAACACCCCGATGTATTAAGCTACCGTTGCTCTGTAATTAAGTGGCCATGTCATCCCAATTATTTTGCTAATTGCCACTTGTATCCCAATTAACTCCAAATTCAAATTTAAATTGGCAAGTCAAAAATTATTTCATCAAACAGAAAAACAAAAATGTTGGTAATATTGCAAATAATTCCTAATTAATTGTTTTAAGGAAAACAACATCACCCAAATTCCCAAAATGCCCCTAGCATCATTTAGAGTGGTCAAACAGCAACTATTTAGCCCATTTAAATACAAAGCATAAATTCAAACATTTTCAAATGGCCTGCAACTTTGTGGACAGCACCAAAATATTACAAAGTATTTATGAGTGAAGTTTCATATACAACTAAATTCATTTAGTGCCCCAAATAAATACAAAACAGAGAAGAAAAACAAAAACAGAAAAATAGAAAAGGAAAAGGGAAAAGAACTACTGCGCGGGTGGGCTTCGATGTCCACAGTGTGCAGTCCAGCCCACCTGGACGTCTTCGTCCTCGTCCCGCCTCGAGGTCGCCCTCGCACGCGCCTGAGCCGCCGATGAGCACGCGTCGGCCATCCCCCGACCCTGCCGGCGCCCTGGAGTGGATAAGAGCATCGCCGCGACTCCCCTGGAACTGTAGCCCTCGAAGTTTTCCCTCTCGCCCTCTCTCTCGCTCGATCCCATCGTCGCCCGACGCCACCATCGCCATGGACCGCCTCGCCTGCATGGCCACCGTGCTCCTCGCCAGCTGAGACCGCGCCAGGAGCTCCGACGCGCTCCTCTGCTTACTCTGCGACCAAGAACTCAAGCTCTCCGCCCCTACATCGTCGGGATTGAGCTCTTCTTCCCACTACGGTCGCCGGAGCTTCAGCGACGATTGCGCCGCCTCTGCTACTCCTAAGCCTTTCACCGAGCCCCCGTGAGCTCTGCGGTGAGCTCCTGAGCATTTCCCCTCTATCACTGTCCTCGCGCGCTTGCTATAGCCGTCGTTCCCGAAGCTCGTCCCCGCCGGCCATGGCGCTGTCGTGGCCTGAGCACCCGTTCGTCGCGTCCGAGCATGCCATTGTGCTCAGCGTGTTCCCAGGAGCCGAAAACTAGTGCCCGCTGGCCGTGTCATGCCCCTTGTCGCTCGATCCGATGCGTCCGAGCTCCGGCCGCCGCGCGAGTCATCGCCGGTGCTGCTGTAGACCTCCCCTGCACCTTCCGCTACCGCCATCCGACGCGCCACATCGCCAGCAGTCGAACGCGCCCAACCGCGCGTCCATCCGAGGCGTCTAGCGTGTTTCTGGTGAACTCCGGCGCGGCACCGCCGTGGTTTTGGTCGTCACAGGTTGAACTCCGGCGTTGCTGATGTGGCATCGTTAGATTAGCCGCTAATTGCCCCAGATTCAATGACAAGCGGGTCCCACCGCCTAATTAAACTCGGATTAACTTTACTGTGTAATTAGCACTAATTAACCAACCCCTGTGACACTGACATGTGGGACCACCTTCACTGTTCCAATGGATAAGCTTTTAATTAGCCTCTGTGTATGACAGGTGGGACCCTCACCACTGTTCCAGTGGATAAGGCTGCCCAGTCAGCTGCTGACTCAGCTCACTGGGCCCCCTCTGTCAGTCTCACATGCACACTGGTTGGGTACACTTCTGTGTGCCCATAGCATTTTCCAATTAATAATTTTCGAATTAAAATATATCCCAAAATTCCAGAAAATCAATAAAACTTTGAAAATTCATAGAAAATAAACTGTAACTCGGATGAAACTAATTTATATATGAAAAATGATAAGAAAAATATAACGAATCCGAATATGTCATCCACATGCATGACAAATCCCTCTAACATAATGAACCTTGACATTTTGCTACCAGATCAATATATTGAATAATACTTGGAGTCGGGAAAATATCCCAGATATTTTCCCTCTTCAATTAAAATACGTAGTAATGCATTAGAGCACATCACCATTATAATTTTGCCATGCCAGGCATTGTGTGTTGCAAATTGTTTGCCTATTGATTATTTGTTTCCCCGTCCTTGCTTCTTTTCGGTAGACCCCGAGACCGTTGTTGATCCTACGACCGACTACACTGTTGGGGATCTGGTTTCATCTGCAGAGCTTCCCGGCAAGCAAAACCCCCTTGATCATGCCGATATCGCCTATTCTTTCTCTCTACTTTCATGCATTAGATGTTGGTACCGTTGTTGGTCGGTGGGTCCTATTCTGATGCATTGCCTGGTTTTGTCGTCTGATATTGATGCCTTACCTGATATCCTAGCATGCCTAGTCTAGTACTGCTTATGTTCCATCAGATGGCCCTACAGCTTGTCCGTGTTGCTATGCTAGATTATCGGGCCGTGATCCCCTTTAGGCGATGATCACTGATATACTTTACATTACTACACTATGAAGTTATGTTGTGCTTTGAGGTGGGGGCTCAAAGGGTAAGCGGATACCATCCAGGTTGAGGTGAGCCTGGCTCCTGACGGCTCCCCGAGTGATTTACCAAGTCGGAGCGGTAGGGCAGGTAGATACCCTCCGGTTGAGGTGAGCCTGGGCCCTGGTCGTTGTTCACGAGATGATATAATAATACGACTAACGAGATTTGGGTATTTGACCCGAGACTTCCACTGGCATATACATACTAACCGCCATGTGGGATAATGGTTTATGGGGCCCTCCGCATCGTCAGTTCCTCCCGAAAGCTACCTAGATGTCATAGTTCAGAGATGTCGGGCTGATTGTTGGGGTGAGCAGATATTGCCTGCTGTTTAGTCAGAGGTGGGCTTGGTCCCCGGCCAGTCTCGCAACGTGCTAGAGCGCTTTGGGCGAGCGGCCAAACGACCCCTTGATGACCCACAAGTATAGGGGATCAATCATAGTCCTTTCGATAAGTAAGAGTGTCGAACCCAACGAGGAGCAGAAGGAAATGACAAGCGGTTTTCAGCAAGGTGTTTTCTGCAAGCACTGAAATTATCGGTAACAGGTAGGTTGATAGCAAGATAATTTGTAACAAGTGACTAGTAACAATAGTAACAAAGAGTGCAGCAATATAGCGCAATCCTTTTTGTAGCAAAGGACAGGCCGGAACGATCTCTTATAATAAGTAAAGCGTTCTCGAGGACACATGGGAATTTCTACTAGTCACTTTCACCATATTAGTTTGATTCGCGTTCGCTACTTTGATAATTTGATATGTGGGTGGACCGGTGCTTGGGTGCTGCCTTTACTTGGACAAACCTCCCACTTATGATTACCCCCTCTCGCAAGCATCCGCAACTACGAAAGAAGAATTAAGACTACTCTAACCATAGCATTAAACATGTGGATCCAAATTAGCCCCTTACGGAATAGCGCAATAAACTAGGGTTTAAGCTTCTGTCACTCTAGCAACCCATCATCTAATTACTACTCCACAATGCATTCCCTTAGGCCCAAAGATGGTGAAGTGTCATGTAGTCGACGTTCACATGACACCACTAAGAGAATCACAACATACACATCATCAAAATATCGAACGAATACCAAATTCACATGATTACTTATGACAAGACTTCTCCCATGTCCTCAAGAAAAAAGTAACTACTCACACATCATCAACATGTTCATGACCAGTAGGGTATTGAATTGCATAATAGATCTGAACATATCGTCTTCCACCAAGTAAACCAACAAGCATCAACTACAAGATGTAATCAACACTACTAGCAACCCACAGGTACCAATCTGAGGTTTTGAGACAAAGATTGAATACAAGAGATGAACTAGGGTTTGAGATGAGATGGTGCTGGTGACGATGTTGATGAAGATTAGCCCTCCCGTGATGACAGGGTCGCTGGTGGTGTCGATGGTGACGATTTCCCCCTCCCGGAGGGAAGTATCCCCGGCAGAATCTCTCTACCCGAGAGCAAAAGTGCTCCTGCCCAAGTTCCGCCTCGAAACGGTGGCGCACCGTCCCAAAAGTCTTCTCTCTATTTTTTTTAGGTCAAATGCCCTTATATACCAGAAAATGGGGGCCAGAAGTGGGCCAGGGGCCCCACGAGGTACCAGGGCGCGCCTGGGGGGGGTGGCGCGCCCTGGTGCCTCGTGGGCACCTGGGTGGCCCCCTCTGGTACTTTTTGTTCCAATATTTTTTATATATTCCAAAATAATTCTCCAGAAAATTTCAGCTCATTTGGAGTTGTGCAGAATAGGTATCTTGACAGAGCTTTTTCAGGTCCAGAATTCCAGCTACTGGTATTCTCCCTCCTTGTGTGAATCTTATATATTTAGATAGAAAAGGCATTAGAATAGCTCCACCAAGTGTTATATTGATTAAAAACACTATAAATAACAGTAGTAAAACATGATGCAAAATGGACGTATCAACTCCCGCAAGCTTAGACCTCGCTTGTCCTCAAGCGAAAGCCAATATCGATAATCATGTCCACATGTTTAGAGAGAGAGGTGTCGATAAAAACAAAACATGGACATAGAAGCATCATGATCATTATTATAACAGCAATATTTATTATCATGGCAACAATATTTATTATCATAAACTTCTTATGAGCAAGTAACAATTCACCACAACAGTGGAGTATAAGGCATAAACCTTCATGAAAGCTAACAAACTATGTTCTCAGTCAACAATGCAATTACAATTCATCATATTTTTAGGAAGGGTCACATGTAGGAGCTATTCAGCAAGTCCACATACTCAACCATCATTTAGTCTTCCATGATTGCTAACACTCACGACATATATATGGAGCAAAAAGTCTCAGCCAGGCACATAGAAAGATAGGGGCTTATAGTTCTGCCTCCCAACTTATTCACCTCAAGGGTGATGTCAACAATAATAACTCATGATCACTCATATCCAACTGGATATATGTGCTTAGATCTTTCCCCACCACATGATGCTTGCAAAAGAGAAAAATAAAAAGGAAATAGAGGAGAATACTATTGACTCTTGCATAAAAAGTAAAATACATAAAAGTAAAGGATAGGCCCTTCGCAGAGGGAAGCAGAGGTTGTCATGCGCTTTTTTGTTTTTGAATGCTAGAGCTCTTAATGCAAAGGAACATCACGTTATATTGCCCCTTGTGATAGCAACCTTTATTATGCAGTCCGTCGCTTTTATTTCTTTACCATCACAAGCTCGTACAACGCTTATTTCCCTTACAATAAAAGTTCAGACATATTTAGAGGCAATTTTTATTGCTTTTTGCACCGATGACAACTTACTTGAAGGATCTTATTCATTCCATAGGTAGATACAGTGGACTCTCATGACATGAAATTGGGTCTAAGGGTTTTGGATGCACAAGTAGTATCTCTACTTAGTGCGAATTTTTGGCTAGCAAAGATATTGGGCAAGCACCACATGTTGGAGGATCTATAACAATATAACTTCTATGTGAATATGAACAAACATAACTCATTACGTTGTCTTCCTTGTCCAACGTCAACAATTTGACACACAATACTTAATGGGGGCTCACAATCATAAAAGATGTCCAAGATAGTATATTTGCATGTGAATCTTCTCTTCCCTTATTAATTCTTTCATGAATTGAATCATTGACTAATACTATGTTTGTTATCCTCCAATAAATTTTACCACTTATACTTTTCTTTATGTAATGTCATTACTTTCCATAAGGTTAGCATATGATCTTTTTCGTTATTTTCATTGCTATGATTGAAACATGAAAGTAAAGCAACACAGGCTCAAACTACTCTTTATTATATAGCTCTCAACTCGATTACATAAATAGATGGGTCACGAAACTAACGCTCGAAAATAGATCATGCTAAGCTTTTATTCCACTAGATCACGAAATAACTGAGGATCGAACTAAAAGTAAGTAAAGATAATAAAAGTGATGGTGATACGATACCGGGGCACCTCCCCCAAGCTTGGCGCAAGCCAAGGGGAGTGCCCATACCCATGTGCTCAAGTGTCCTTCTCCGGTGATGATGGTGGTGGAGAAGTGGCAAGCTTATCCTTCAGTTCAAGCAGATACATCAATCTGCGGTTGATGCTCCGAAGGGTGATGTTTTGTTCCTCCAACAAAATAACTTCGCGAGTGAGATATGTATTCTGAGCACTAACTGTTTCAAAGACTCTTAGGGCTTCAATTACGGATGGGGAAAGATGATCATATAAAGGTTGAAGGATATCTCCCTTCTCTGTGGTCTCCTCCATGGGGGTGGCCTACCCTCCTTCCGGAGGCTGGGCTCCTGCAATCTCCTCAGCCTTGTCCTCCTTGCCATTGTCTTCTTCCATGGTAACCTCTCCTTCCCCCTCTCGCCTGAGCTCCATCCGCAGCAGCCAAGCATCGTCCCCCACATTGTTTGAGGAAGAGGAAGACATGATGTCTGGCTTTGAGATCTGACAGAAAACAGTACGAAACAAGAACAGGGGAGATTTCTGCGATACGGTGGTCAAAACATCTGGAAAGCCATATATAGATTTTTATCTTGCAAAACAAGTAATCCAGAAGAAAAACGGAGTCGGGAAGGCACACGTGGGGCCCACGAGCTACCAGGGCGCGCCTGGGGGGGGGGGGGTGGCGCGTCCTGGTGCCTCGTGGGCACCAGGTGGGTCCCTCCGGCTGTTTCTTATTTTTGTATTTTTATAAATATTCCAAAACCGACAGAAAGTATTTTTATGGAATTTTTGGAGTCGGTTTACTTACCGTATCACATACCTCTTCCTTTTCAGGGTTCTAGAGTGTTCTGGAAGGTCTCCCTTATGTATTCCTCCAGTGTAATTGTTTCAATAATATTAGTTTCAACATTAATAGGGGTACCTGAAATATAATGCTTAATTCTTTGCCCATTCACCACTCTCGGATTAGTGCCATCGGAGTTATTTATTTTGATGGCACCGGAGCAATAAACTTCTTCGATAATATACGGCCCTTCCCACTTAGAGAGAAGTTTTCCTGCAAAGAATCTTAAACGAGAATTGTACAATAGAACTTGCTCACCTACTTTAAATTCCCGTTTCTAAATTCTTCTATCATGCCATCTTTTAACTTTTTCTTTAAACAGTTTAGAATTTTCATAAGCTTGGGTTCTCCGTTCATCTAATGAGCTAATGTCAAATAACCTCTTCTCACCGGCAAGTTTGAAATCATAATTTAATTCTTTAATTGCCCAATATGCTTTATGTTCTAACTCAAGAGGAAAATGACATGCTTTTCCATAAACCATTTTATAAGGAGACATACCCATAGGATTTTTATAAGCAGTTATATAAGCCCACAGTGCATCGTCAAGTTTCTTAGACCAATTCTTTCTAGATCTATTGACGGTTTTTTGCAAAATTAATTTTATTTCTCTGTTGCTTAGTTCAACTTGACCACTAGTCTGAGGATGATAGGGAGATGCAATTCTGTGGTTGACATCATATTTAGCAAGTAATTTACGGAATGCACCATGAATAAAATGTGAACCACCATCAGTTATTAAATATCTAGGGACTCCAAACCTTGGGAAAATAACATCTTTAAGCATTTTAATAGAAGTGTTATGATCAGCACTACTAGTTGGAATAGCTTCTACCCACTTAGTAACATAATCAACAGCAACTAAAATATGAGTATACCCATTGGATTTAGGAAAAGGTCCCATATAATCAAATCCCCAAACATCAAATGGTTCAACAGCAAGTGAATAATTCATAGGCATTTCCTGACGTCTACCAATATTACCAATTCTTTGACATTCATCACAAGAGGAGACAAATTTACGAGCATCCTTGAAAAGAGTAGGCCAATAAAAACCAGATTGTAATACCTTGTGTGCAGTTCTGTCTCCCGCATGGTGTCCTCCGTAAGCTTCGGAGTGACACTTCCGTAGAATTTGTTCCTGTTCATGCTCAGGTATATAACGTCTAATAATACCATCTACTCATTCTTTATAAAGATGTGGGTCATCCCAGAAGTAATGTCTTAAGTCAAAGAAGAATTTTTTCTTTTGTTGGTATGTAAAACTAGGTGGTATGTATTTAGCAACAATGTAATTAGCACAGTCTGCAAACCAAGGAGTATTACGAGAAGCATTTATGACAGCTAATTGCTCATCAGGAAAATCATCATTCAAAGGTAGTGGGTCATCAAGAACATTTTCTATTCTAGACAAATTATCTGCTACGGGATTCTCAGCTCCCTTTCTATCAATAATATGCAAGTCAAATTCTTGTAGCAATAAAACCCACCTAATGAGTCTAGGTTTAGCATCTTTCTTTTCCATAAGATATTTAATAGCAGCATGATCGGTGTGAATAGTTACTTTAGAATCAACTATATAAGATCTGAATTTATCACATGCAAACACAACTGCTAAAAATTCTTTTTCAGTGGTAGCATAATTTCTTTGGGCACTGTCTAGAGTTTTACTAGCATAATGGATAACATTTAATTTCTTATCAACTCTTTGTCCTAGAACAGCACCAACAGCATAATCGCTAGCATCACACATAATTTCAAAAGGCAAGTTCTAGTCAGGTGGTTGAACAATAGGTGCAGTGGTTAAGGCTTTCTTAAGTGTTTCAAAGGCTTCTAGACAATCATCATCAAAAACAAATGGAACATGTTTTTGCAAAAGATTGGTGAGAGGCCTAGAAATTTTGGAGAAGTCTTTAATAAATCTCCTATAGAAACCAGCATGACCAAGGAAACTTCTTATACCTTTAATATCTTTGGGACATTGCATTTTCTCAATAGCATCAACCTTAGCTTTATCGACTTCAATACCTCTCTCAGAAACTTTATGGCCCAAGACAATACCTTCATTCACCATAAAGTGGCACTTCTCCCAATTCAAGACAAGATTAGTTTCTTCACATCTCTGCAAAACTCGATCAAGGTTGCTTAAGCAATCATCAAAAGAAGTTCCGTAAACGGAAAAATCATCCATGCAAACCTCAACAATCTTTTCACAAAAGTCAGAGAATATAGCAGTCATACATCTTTGAAAGGTAGTAGGTGCATTGCATAAACCAAAAGGCATACGTCTATAAGCATAAGTTCCGAAAGGACAAGTAAATGTGGTTTTCTCTTGATCGGGTTGTGATACGGGTATTTGAGAAAAACCAGAATAACCATCTAGGAAACAAAAATGTGTATGCTTAGACAATCTTTCTAACATTTGATCAATAAAAGGTAAGGGGTAATGATCTTTTCTAGTAGCTTTGTTTAATTTTCTAAAATCGATTACCATCCTATAACCAGTTACAATTCTTTGTGGAATGAGTTCATTTTTATCATTAGGAACAACGGTTATACCTCCTTTCTTAGGGACACAATGAACATGACTTACCCATCTACTATCAGCTATGGGATAGATTATACCTGCTTCCAGAAGTTTTAATATTTCAGTTCTTACCACCTCCTTCATCTTAGGATTTAATCGACGTTGGTGGTCGACAACTGGTTTAGCATCAGGCTCCATATTAATTTTGTGCTGACATAGAGTGGGACTAATGCCCTTAAGATCATCAAGAGTATATCCAATAGCGGCTCGGTGCTTCCTTAGAGTTTTCAGCAATCTCTTTTCTTCATACGCTGAAAGGTTAGCACTAATAATAACAGGATATATCTTCTTTTCATCTAGATAAGCATATTTCAATGTATCAGGCAATTGCTTCAATTCAAACACAGGATCACCTTTAGGTGGAGGAGGACCTCCAAGAGTTTCAACATGCAAATTATGTTTAAGGATAGGTGGTTGATCAAAGAACATCTTATCAATTTCATTTCTTTCATGCATATGCATATCATTCTCATGGTCTAGCAAATATTGTTCTAACAGATCAGTAGGAGGTACGGCAATAGAAGCAAGACCAATAATTTCATCTTTACTAGGCAATTCTTTGTCATGAGGTTGTCTACGAAATTTGGAGAAATTAAACTCATGAGACATACCACCAAAATCAACACTGACTGTTTCTTTAGTGCAATCAATCTTAGCATTAACCGTGTTCAAGAAAGGTCTACCAAATATAATGGGACAAAAATCATCTTGTGGAGAACCAAGGACTAGAAAATCAGTAGGGTATTTTATTTTTCCACACAAGACTTCAACATCTCTAACAATCCCAAGTGGTGTAATGGTATCTCTGTTTGCAAGTTTAATAGTAACATCAATGTCCTCTAATTCAGCAGGTGCAATATCATTCATAATTTGTTGATATAAAGTAAAAGGAATAGCACTCACACTAGCACCCAAATCACATAAGCCATGATAGCAATGATCTCCTATTTTAACTGAGACAACAGGCATGCCCACAACGGGTCTGTTTTTATCTTTAGAATCAGGTTTAGCAATTCGAGCTGCTTCATCGCAGAAGTAAATAACATGCCCATCTATATTATCAACCAAGATATCTTTAACCATAGCAACATTAGGTTCAACTTTAATTTGTTCAGCGGGTCTAGGTGTTCTATTATGACTTTTGTTAACCACAGTTGAAACCTTAGCATGTTCCTTAATCTTAACAGGAATAGGTGGTTTCTCAATATAAGCGGTAGGAACAACTGGATCAACATGATAAACAATTGTTTCTTCTTTAACACTAACAGGTTCCTCTATCTTTTCTTTAATAGGGGGATGATATTTAAACCACTTATCCTTAGGGAGATCAACATGAGTAGCAAAGGATTCACAAAAGGAGGCTACTATCTCAGAGTCAAGTCCATATTTAGTGCTAAACTTATGAAAAGCATCGGTGGCCATAAAAGATTTAACACAATCGAACTCAAGTATTATACCTGACTTATTACCTTTGTCGAGTTCCCAATCTTCAGAGTTGCGCTTAATTCTTTCCAAAAGGTCCCATCTGAATTCAATAGTTTTCTTCATAAAGGAGCCAGTCGAAGAAGAATCGAGCATAGTTTGATTATCATGAGAAAGCCGAGCATAAAATTTTTCTAAGATAATTTTTCTTGAGAGGTCATGATTGGGGCATGTATGCAACATATATTTAAGCCTCCCCCAAGCTTGAGCGATGCTTTCTCCTTCACGAGGCCAAAAGTTATATATATAATTCCGATCACGATGAACCAAATGCATAGGATAAAATTTCTGATGGAATTCTAGTTTCAGGCGGTTCCAATCCCATGTATCAGTATCATCACATAGCCTATACCATATTAATGCTTTTCCCTCCAAAGATAAAGGGAAAACTTTCTTCTTAACTCCATCTCCGGTTATACCTGCAAGCTTAAACAATCCACAAATTTCTTCCAAATAAATCAAGTGCATATCAGGATTTACCGTTCCATCTCCTGCATAAGGATTAGCTAGCAGTTTCTCTAACATGCCCGGAGGAATTTAATATTCAATATCTTTTTCAATAGGTGCAGTAGGTTGAGAAGCAACTATTTGTGTTTTCGGTCGAGGTGAAGATACCCCGAACAAACCCCTCAAAGGGTTACTATCCATAGTGACAAGTGATAGTAAATTTCAGCACGTAATATAAATGTTTCCTTACCAAATTCCACTTACCAAAGGCGCTTCACTCCCCGGCAATGGCGCCAGAAAAGAGTCTTGATGACCCACAAGTATAGGGGATCAATCGTAGTCCTTTCGATAAGTAAGAGTGTCGAACCCAACGAGGAGCAGAATGAAATGACAAGCGGTTTTCAGCAAGGTGTTTTCTGCAAGCACTGAAATTATCGGTAACAGGTAGTTTGATAGCAAGATAATTTGTAACAAGTGACTAATAACAATAGTAACAAAGAGTGCAGCAATATAGCCCAATCCTTTTTGTAGCAAAGGACAGTCTGGAACGATCTCTTATAATAAATAAAGCGTTCTCGAGGACACATGGGAATATCATCTAGTCACTTTCAGCATATTAGTTTGATTCACATTCGCTACTTTGATAATTTGATATGTGGGTGGACCGGTGCTTGTGTGCTGCCCTTAGTTGGATAAACCTCCAACTTATGTTTACCCCCTCTCGCAAGCATCCGCAACTACGAAAGAAGAATTAAGACTACTCTAACCATAGCATTAAACATGTGGATCCAAATCAGCCCCTTATGGAATAGCGCAATAAACTAGGGTTTAAGCTTCTGTCACTCTAGCAACCCATGATCTAATTACTACTCCACAATGCATTCCCTTAGGCCCAAAGATGGTGAAGTGTCATGTAGTCGACGTTCACATGACACCACTAAGAGAATCACAACATACACATCATCAAAATATCGAACGAATACCAAATTCACATGATTACTTATGACCAGACTTCTCCCATGTCCTCAAGAACAAAAGTAACTACTCACACATCATCAACATGTTCATGACCAGTAGGGTATTGAATTGCATAATAGATCTGAACATATAGTCTTCCACCAAGTAAACCAACAAGCATCAACTACAAGATGTAATCAACACTACTAGCAACCCACAGGTACCAATCTGAGGTTTTGAGACAAAGATTGAATACAAGAGATGAACTAGGGTTTGAGATGAGATGGTGCTGCTGAAGATGTTGATGAAGATTAGCCCTCCCACGATGACAGGGTCGCTGGTGGTGTCGATGGCGACGATTTCCCCCTCCCGGAGGGAAGTATCCCTGGCAGAATCTCTCTGTCGGAGAGCAAAAGTGCTCCTGCCCAAGTTCCGCCTCGAAACGGCGGCGCACCGTCCCGAAAGTCTTCTCTCTATTTTTTAGGTCAAATGCCCTTATATACCAGAAAATGGGGGCCAGAAGTGGGCCAGGGGCCCCACGAGGTACCAGGGCGCGCCTGGGGGGGGGCCGCCCTGGTGCCTCGTGGGCACCTGGGTGGCCCTGTCAGGGATATAACCCCGCGATATAACCCGGCCGGAGTATAACCCGGCCAGGACTTGGCGATTCACTGAAGACCCAGAAACTAGCTTGGCGGTTCATAGTCAAGACCCATAAGGTGGGCCAGAAGACGGAGACCAAACCACATGGCGGGTTACCAAGTGGGCCAAGAGGAAGACAAGACATGAAGACCAGGCCATATGGCGGCTTACCAGATGGGCTGAGGCCAAGGCCCAAGAGGCAGGAGGCGACTCATGGGCCAGAAGGTATAAGCCGCCATAAGATGACTTGTTCTGTAAGACTAGGAAGTTGGAACCAGGATCGGTTACGTTGTATAGCCCGACCCGGACTCTTGTAAGCCGTCGGACCTCAGCCTATGTATATAAAGGCGAGACCTGGCGGCGAGTTGAAGAGGTTAAGACAGACAGACAAGCCTTATGGCGAGAGAGACCAAGTAATAGAGAGCTAGGGCAAGCAAGCCGCCCCTTGTAATTGATATACCAGTCAATACGATATAAGCAGGACGTAGGCTTTTACCTCCACCGTGAGGGGCCGAACCTGGGTAACCTCGTGTCCCTTGTCCCGTTTAACCCCTTTGAGTCCACCTCTTTAGTGATGGCCTCGAACCTAAGTCTACGGACATCTGCCGTGACAAATCCACGACAGTTGGCGCCCACCGTGGGGCCAGCGCTCGGTGGTGTTGAGTTCTCAAAGGGTTCTCTCTCTGGGAACGAGGGGTACGCCATTGGTGAGATGATCAAGAATCGCCATGGGAGACTCTACCTCGACGATGGGGGTCCTGAAGCCTACTCAATCGAGCATGGTTTTTGGGTCCCCTTCGGCAGAATCAACGTTTTCTTTGGCAAGACTGGCGGATCTGAACCCGGGCCGGACATCTGCACCGACATCGTCAAGCCGGCCCGGCATGAGCAACCCGCCCAAAGCTTGCAACCCGCCTGTGTTGACCCGGGCAGGAAGCACGTCTTCGTTGGCTTTACTGAAGGCATGGAGCTTGAAGGTTCTATGTTGCAAGAGGAAACTCTCGACTACTCAGAGGAAGGATCCTCGAGTGGAGAGACGGAATCGATCTATCAACTTCATAGCGATAGGCTTGGGGGCTACGACGAGCCTTACCCCAGGTCGGAGTACCATGAGCCGGAGGGTTACGAGCCGCCAAACCATGCTGCCGTCTTTATGGCGGGTTCCGCGGCGGCTCATAACGGCACAACCGCCGGTGCGACCGGGTCTGGGGCTGGCAGGCCGCCGGCTCAGGTTCTTCTGGATCTGATGAACGAGTGTACAACCCTAATGGAGACTGAGGTCACTGCTGGAAACCAAGCGGCCCGTAATGCGGAGATCGCGAGGTTGAAAGACCAGATGGCCGGAGTCCAACAGGAAATGAATGAGCTGAAGGCTCAGATGGATGCAGAGGCGGAACGCCTTAAGGTGGACGTTTTTCGCTTTGAGTTAGAGCAGCAGTCAGCAGCGGCGGTTTATCGCATGAGACATCAATCCCGCTTGCCAGAGCAATATGAAGCTCGGAATCATTTTAACACGCTAGGAACGGGACGGAACGTACCTTTGACCGTAACCCGGACGGCGGAAATACCTGGAAGCCGTGCGGCGGCTCAGCGTCAGCAGCTAGACCCGCCCCGATGGAACCAAAACCCGCCACCACTTTACCCAACACCGCCGGGTCATTATGCTAACCCGGCGGAGAACATGGTGGCAGCGACAACCAGGCTTGATACAATCCCAATTCCCGATGAGGTGCCCTACGCAGAAGAGGTGCGGAATGCCATCGGATATCTGCGGACGGCGATAGCCCAGCAGGAGAAATATAATTACAGCCGGAGTCGCGTGCACTCAACCCCCATCCACAGTCGTAGCTACAGCCGGCGTTATGAGTCGCCGGCGGTCTCTAGCAGTAACCCGCCTCAAGCTGATCGGGCGGCTCTGAATGTTCCGGCACGGGTGGAACGGGCAAAAGCACAACAAGAAGCGGCAGCTCAGGCGATAGCGGCGGCTCATCAAGAACCCACAGTTGCACCCTCCGTCTCGGCAGGAGCAGGAATAACCTCCAGGGCTGTGGGAGTGCCCTGTTTGGTGCCGACTCTGCGGAATGAGCGTTTGCCGAAAGATTTTAAGGGTCCTCGAAAGGTACCCAATTACACTACCGACTTACCTCCAGAGGCTTGGGTTGAAAGCTATGAGCTAGCCATGGAGATGTTAGACGTCAGTGATGCAGTATGCGCAAAGTATTTCATCATGATGCTGGAAGGGACGGCTCGCACATGGTTGAAGGGTTTACCACCCAACACCATTACTTCCTGGGCCGAGTTAAGGGCGAAATTCATCAAAAATTTCCAAGGAACGTGCAAGCAGCCCATGACGATTGTGGATTTGGACCATTGTGTACATCGTACAGATGAGTCGGCTCATCACTGGGTCCGGCGGGTCTTCGAAATCATCCACTCTTCTGAGCAGATTACGGCGTCTCAGGCGGTTTTGATTCTAGAAAAGAATTGTCACTTCACGCCTTTGAAGCAGAAGCTTGGCCGGCTCAAACGGTCATGTCAAGACATGGGGGAGCTCATGGCGGCTCTCACCAAATATGCAGACTCCGACAACACGAAAGACCCAGGCTCTGATGATGAGAAATCAGGTCAGGGGAAGAAAGGCAACAATGGCAAGGGCCAACAGCAAAGTATGGCTGGAAGTAATAACCCGGGCAAGCGAAAGCACCCGGACGGCGGGTCAGAACTGGTGGCAAACACCAACACCAGGAACACCCGTGCTAAGGGTAAAGCTCCTATCAACCTGGAAGAGATGCTCAGTAAGCCTTGCCCAGAACACAGCCGGCCCGATAAGCCGGCACGACATACCTGGGGACATTGCTACATTATGCAACAGTTCCGGGATTACAGCCTTCAACAGCATCGTGATAACGGTAATGGTCCATCAGGCGGCTCAGCACCGGGCGGCTCAGGGGCCGGCTTTGGTGTTGGCGGCTCAGGAACCGGTTACCAAGCTCAGAGCGATCATGGAGGTCATAGTCAACAGTTTGGCGATGGAAGCCAGCAGCAGAATAACCAGTCGGGGTATCTGACTAGCCCAAAACAACTCGGTCAGGGTCAGTACCATGCTTAAAACCCGGCTCAAAAGAAGTCTGTCTCTCACAAAGCTTTGAGACCTTGATATCCGGCTCAGCGTCCGGTTCAAAAGAATTCATCTCTCGCGAGTTCGAGTTTTCAAGAATATTGTAAAGTCGCCCAAGAGGACGAGCCGCCATGATGTACCATTCAAATATATGGGTACCCTGGTTCATTGAATAATCATAAAAGTCATTTGGGGGCTTCCAACCCACCGGGTTTAGCTTTCAACCCTGTTGACCGGCTTTTAAGCCATAACCAGACCGGAGTAATCCTGTCTGTTTGCCAAGATGTTACTCCGACCCCCTGTACTCTTGATAAGTCATGAACTTATCCAGGTTAAAACATGATGGGTCATGTGAGAGCCGGCTTACAGAAAGCGAGGATCCTCCATGGGCTGTTAAGCCGCCTTCATTGAAACTTGGTTAAACCTGCCTGTTCGCCAAGATGCTACTTCGATCCCCTGTACTCTTGATAAGTCATGAACTTATCTAGGTTAAAACATGATGGATCATGTGAGAGCCGGCTTACCGAAGCAAGGATAAACCAGTGGCTATCACGCTAGTTTCATTGAAATAAAACTCGACTACCAGACCGGGTTAGATACCCGAAAAGTTGACACCGTCAACAAGGTCGTTTGGGGGCTTTTAAACCCACCGGGTTAAGCTTCAACCCTCTCGATCAGGCTCTTCAGCCACCGCCAGACCAGGTTGTATGCCCAAAGGGTTGACTCCGTCAAAAGGGTCATTTGGGGGCTTCCAACCCACCGGGTTTAGCTTACACACCCTCTTGATCGGCTCTTCAGCCACCCTCGCAACAATGAAAGACTTAACAGTTCCGGGTTATGCTTCTTCAAGCCGCCCCCACAGCAATACAGAGCATGCTCTGTACTGTTTATTTTTTGCAGGTCTCGTCTCCTAAGACAAGCCGGTCACCAAACCGGGTTACATCGTAACCTCTGCAAGCATAATAAAGACTCTAAATAGCCGACATGGCTGGATATTCTTGAAGAGCCGCCCTCTTGATTATATTGTCGGGTCATCTAATTGACCGGTTCTTGGATTTTTTTAACCGGTGCTCTGTGGTATACTACAGCACTCATGGATTTCTCAAGCATATATTTGCCGGGTTGCACCGCAACCACGAGCAGGGATTTTATTATTCATACCGGGTTACAACCACGGTCAAGGAGTTATATTAATCTTATACAGCCCCGAGTCGCCGCAGGCATGCAACCCGACGCTTGGGGGCTACATTATTCAAGTCCGGTTTATGTCAAGTACGCAAGTCCCGTGTCGCTGCAAGCATGCACCACGGCACTTGGGGGCTAATGCAAGCCTGTTTTCAAGTCAGTACATTATCAACAAGACCCTGTTATCTCAAGGAGATGAGCCAGTTTTTTACAATCCTTCTAAGTCCCGGCCCAGTACATATTACTGACCCGGCACTCGGGGGCTACACCGCTCATATCAAATTCTCTAAAGTCCCAAGTCGCCACAGGCATGCGACCCGGAACTTGGGGGCTACAGTATTCAGCTGTTCAAGCAGACTATAAAGTTCCCATTGAAGACCCGGCCCATCATATACTGAAGAACCGGCTCTTGGGGGCTACACCAGCTGAAGCTTTATAAGGTATAAGACAGTTACAAGTCCCAGGCTGCTGCAGGCAAGACAACCTGGTACTTGGGGGCTACACAGTCAAAGATATGATTGCAAAGCGCCAAGTCATCATGGATAAACTTGGAGCTTGGGGGCTACAGGTAATATAGATATATCAAAAAATTGAAAGGAGTTAAAGATTATAACCCGGCGGTGATGACCCGCCGAGAGTATTGGAGGCCGACTCAATGGCATATGGGTGTTGTATTCCCAGAGTTTTTTCTTCAAAGGACACTGACAAGCAAGACGATTGAGAAGACGGCTCGTACACATGAAACCCGGATTTTGAAAGGAATTACTTCATTAAAGCCGGTTGATGGGGCGAGCCGGTCACTTAACATATTTATTCTTATTTCAGGAGCTTAGCATGAATAAATTCAAGCTAACCTGGGGGCTAATGTCAGGGATATAACCCCGCGATATAACCCGGCCGGAGTATAACCCGGCCAGGACTTGGCGATTCACTGAAGACCCGGAAACTAGCTTGGCGGTTCATAGTAAAACCCATAAGGTGGGCCAGAAGACGGAGACCAAACCACATGGCGGGTTACCAAGTGGGCCAAGAGGAAGACAAGACATGAAGACCATGCCATATGGCGGCTTACCAGATGGGCTGAGGCCAAGGCCCAAGAGGCAGGAGGTGACTCATGGGCCAGAAGGTATAAGCCGCCATAAGATGACTTGTTCTGTAAGACTAGGAAGTTGGAACCAGGATCGGTTATGTTGTATAGCCCGACCCGGACTCTTGTAAGCCATCGGACCTCAGTCTATGTATATAAAGGCGAGACCTGGCGGCGAGTTGAAGAGGTTAAGACAGACAGACAAGCCTTACGGCGAGAGAGACCAAGTAATCGAGAGCTAGGGCAAGCAAGCCGCCCCTTGTAATCGATATACCAGTCAATACGATATAAGCAGGACGTAGGCTTTTACCTCCACCGTGAGGGGCCGAACCTGGGTAACCTCGTGTCCCTTGTCCCGTTTAACCCCTTTGAGTCCACCTCTTTAGTGATGGCCTCTAACCTAAGTCTACGGACATCTGCCGTGACAAATCCGCGACAGCCCCCCTCTGGTACTTTTTGCTTCCAATATTTTTTATATATTCCAAAATAATTCTCCAGAAAATTTCAGCTCATTTGGAGTTGCGCAAAATAGGTATCTTGACAGAGCTTTTTCAGGTCCAGAATTCCAGCTGCCGGTATTCTCCCTCCTTGTGTGAATCTTGCATATTTAGAGAGAAAAGGCATTAGAATAGCTCCACAAAGTGTTATATTGATTAAAAACACTATAAATAACAGTAGTAAAACATGATGCAAAATGGACGTATCACCCCTTCACGCTTAGGATGTAGACCGGCGGGTGACCTCTCTGGAGAGCTGGGGTAGGACTTTGACGTGTCGATTGCCTGAGGCCGGGCATTACCCACAGAAAAGTGTGTCCGGCCATAGGGTAATCGAGCGTATCGGGAAATGTGGTGCACCCCTGCAGGGAAGTTGATCTATTCGAATAGCCGTGTCCACGGTAACAGGACGCTTGGAGATGTATCCCGATCTTCTACAACTTAAACTGGATACCTAATAAAATACACCAACCGATATATATTCTGCCCGCGGACCTCTTTCTCGTAGGGAGTCGAGGAAGGATCTTAGGGTAGTGCTATGTTGTATTGGATACTTGTATTCGAGTACGCTCATTCTCTTCTCTTGCTGCAAGAAGCTCTATTACTCTTCCCTTGCTGCAAGATGGTGGTTCAATATGATACATAGAGTTTCCCCTTCTATTCTGGCATTTCTGCAGTGTAGTCCAAAGATATAGCCCCATTCCTTTGATACCGATGCATATGTAGTATAGATCTGATGTAAGTCTTGCGAGTACTTTGGATGAGTACTCACTGTTGCTTTGCTACCCTTGTCTTCTACCCGGTTGCTGCATTCAGATGATGGCACCCTGGAGCCAGAGGATCCCGATGCCGGCTACTATCTGGAGTACGACGTCACCGACGAGTAATTTGTTGAGGTCCTAGGTAGGAGGCCCGCGCCTTTTCCATCTAGTGTTGTTGTTATGCTTAGCCTTCTTAAGGCAAAACTTGTTTAACTTGTCTGTACCCAGACTTATTTGCTTTCTGACTAATGTATTAATGGGTCCTCGTGGCCCTGGTTTGTAATATAAAGATTTATGTTTAACATTTGTGTCAAAGAGTTGTGTTGTGATACTACCGTGAGTCACCATTCGTGATCGTGCATGCTGCGTGTATGATTAGTGCACGGTTTCGATCGGGGGCATCACAAGTTGGTATCAGAGCCGACTGCTTGTAGGAACCCCGCAAAACTCCTTGGTCGATGTTGAGTCTTGTCTTGAAAAACTATTTTCAACTACTAGGTGTGTTGTGTGGCTTACAGGCCCACATCACTTATGGATGGGATTATGATCTTTTATTCCGCATCCTTACTCTGGGTTCTGAACTTCTCTTCTCTTTGGGTTATAGATTTTGCTAACTCTAGGTTCTCATGACGACTCCATTCTAGAGAGCTACTCATTCCAGATGACCTCTTGATGCCTCAAGACATTTCCCAATACTCTCCGATATTTTCCGAGACCCCTTTGAACCTACCACCTTTGCAATTCCTTGTCACCGATAAATTCCGGTGGTTAGCTACATATGGTTAACAATTACCATTGAAATCATTGCCAAACTGTTCTACCTTGATCCTTCACTTGGAATTCATAGTTATTTCAATACTTATTTACTTCCATTGGAGATGAAGCGTTCCATCCTTGTTTTGATGTATCTGGTCGTTGCACTGAATCTTGAACATACGATTAGGACCATGCAACATTATGACTCTGCAGTACTACGCATCAAGCGTGAGCTTACTGAGTGTGATTCCTCAGATCATACTAAGGGTGGTTCCTCAGACTTCACCCCTGGTGATCGTGACTCTGCAGTGCAGCCCATCAAGCGTGATCGTACTAAGGGTGGTACCTCAGACTTCACTCTCGATGAGCAGGGCACCTTGTTCTTCAAAGGTCGCCTAGTGGTTCCTAAAATTTCCACCCACGATATGACCCAGGACGTTCTCAAAGAAGCTCATGAAACACCTCTCTCGATTCATCCGGGCAGTTCCAAGATGTATCAAGACTTACGTCAAAGATTCTGGTGGACCCGAATGAAGCAAGACATTGCTCGCCATGTTGCGGAGTGTGAAGTTTGCCGTCGCATCAAGGCAGAACATCAGAGACCTGATGGAACTCTGCAACCACTTGCTATTCCTGAATGGAAATGGGACAAAGTGGAAATGGACTTCATCACTGGATTTCCCAGATCGCAGAAAGGACAGGACGCTATTCTGGTCGTCATTGATCGATTCTCCAAGGTTGCTCACTTCCTGTTCGTCAAGGAAACCATCTGTAGGATCGAAAGTATGTCTAGAGGGGGGGTGATTAGACTACTTGACCAATAAAAACCTATCCTTTTCCCAATTTTAGTTGTGGGCAGGTTTTAGCAATTGTACCAAGTCAAGCAACACCCTACACATGCAAGTCTAGGAGTATAGCAGCGGAAAGTAAAGACAATGCACATGTAAGTAAAGGAGGGATCAGAGAAATCAAACGCAATGAAGACACGGTGATTTTTGGTGTGGTTCTGATAGGTGGTGCTATCGTATGTCCATGTTGATGGAGACTTCAACCCACGGAGGGTAACGGCTGCGCGAGTCCACGGAGGGCTCCACCAACGAAGGGTCCACGAAGAAGCAACCTTGTCTATTCCACCATGGCTTACGTCCACGAACGACTAGCCTCACTCGGGGTAGATCTTCATGAAGTAGGTGATCTCTTTGCCCTTACAAACTCCTTGGTTCAACTCCACATGATATTGGAGTCTCCCAAGTGACACCTAACCAATCTAGGAGACACCACTCTCCAAAAGGTAATAGATGGTGTTGTTGATGATGAACTCCTTGCTCTTGTGCTTCAAAAGATAGTCTCCTCAACACTCAATCACTCTCTCATAGATTTGGCTTGGGTAGGAGAAGGATTGGAGTGGAAAGAAACTTGGGGAGGTTAGAAATCAAGGTTCAAATGGTTGGATTGGAATCTCTTGATCTCAACACATGAGCAGGTAGTTCTCTCTCAGAAAATGAATGGTGGAAGTGTAGTTTCATTCTGATGGCTCTCTCTTCGAATGAGAGGGGGTGGAGGGGTATAAATAGCCTTCACCAAGAATCCAACCATTACAACTTTTTGACTCAACTCGGTGACACCGAAACAAAATCTCGGTGAGACCGACCTGTGTAAAAGGTTTGAACTTCAGGCTTCTCGGTGAGACCGAATGGAACATCTCGGTGCTACCGAAGTGCAATGGCTAGGGCAAAACTTCATCTCGGTAATTCCTATCGTTTCAACTCGGTGACTCTGAAGTGAATCGATAGCATTATAGAAACTTGGTCATGCCATCTCGGTGAGACCGAGATCCATATCGGTTGTACCGAAACATTAGGGTTTGGCATGTGGCAATGTATGAGGTCATCTCGGTGGGTCCGGATGGGAAGGTTTCGATGGGACCGAGATGGACTTTTAGGATTTGGACAGATAGGTTTTGGAGAATGTGGTTGAGGGTTTTGGAGCAATGTCTTCAAGCACTTGAGCAATTAAGTCATGATCAAAACCTCATCCCCTTCTAATAGTATTTGCTTTCCTATCGACTCAATGTGATCTTGGATCACTTAACCAAAAATGTAGAGTCTTGAAGCTTTTGCCAATCCATGTCCTTAGCATTTTGAGGGGTCCACGATCTCATGTCCTTGCCATGCCAACATTGAACTTTCCTAAAATCTATCTTGAATAGGCATTAGTTCAATGACATATATGTTGTTATTAATTACCAAAACCACCCGAGGATTAGTTGCACTTTCAATCTCCCCCTTTTTGGTAATTGATGACAACATATAGATCAAAGCTTCAACAAATGATATAATCAATGAATAATATCATCGCTTTGAGAAGTATGTGATAAGTAAGAGCTCCCCCTAAATTTGTGCATTATTTAAAATTTGCGTTTGAATGCAAATGCAAAATCGATTAGGATCATGGGTCACTCTTCCATATCACATACATCTTGGTGGAGTGCTCAAAATGGTATGAATGGAAACAATAAGCACTCATCACCAAGCATACAAGTGAATGATCATACAAAGAGCATATGAATAGATCGATAAGCATGCATAGCAATAAAGTACGGTATGATCAAGCACAAAGTAACAAAGGTCTCATACAGGCATCAAACACAAGTAACACGAAGTAGCAATAACTCATCACCAAAGTCAAACGAGCAAAAGCAAAACACTCTCTCGTCGAAGCCCTATGATCTATACTAATTCTCCCCCTTTGGCAACAAGTACCAAAAAGTTCGAATGAGTATAGAGCTAAACGTCGCTCTGGGCTCGAACTCCTGCAGCTCCTGGAGAAGAAGTCTTCTGACTTGCAGCGCCAGTGTGCATAGACATTGTTGGAGTAGAGAGAAGTGCATCTGTAAAGATCTCGAATGATGTCTGCTGGACTGGTGGAGTAGAGACAACTGGAGGAACTGTAGGAGCAACTGAAGGTGTAGCAACAGGTGCAGAAACTGTAACTCATGTTACAGCGACTGGCATTGCTGCTGACCTAGGCATCGTCTGAAACTGAGTGGTCGTTGGAAGACATGTGCCCGGGTTCTCATCATCATCGCTGGAATGCAACTTATCTTCATCTACCTCCTTCTTCAGACTCTCAACTGTGGTCTACACCTCAGTGATCTTAACGTCCAGGTCATGGAATTTTGTCTCTATAATCCTCTCGAAGCTCTCTTGGTTCTTCACGAGGTTGGCCAGACTCCGCTCAATCCTCTGAGAAGCATTGAGAAGATATAGTATCTGATCTGCTTTCGTCTTCAGAACTGGAGCTGTAGATGAGCTAGGACCAGCCTTCTTTGCAGCTTCTACCTTCGCCTGAGCTATGGCAGAGGTAGGATGATCCTCATCCATGGTCACTATGCAGTCCTCGAGCTCTGGCTGAAGTGGAAAGTGCTCACGATCAAGCAAGTAGACTTTGCTACCAACCTTGGAGTTGATAAGCATCTGGATGTGTGGAGCAAAGCCACATGAGCGCTTCTGATCTGCAGCAGTCCTCTTGACTGTCTCCACAATCAAATCCATCACCTTGAATCTTGTGAAACCATTCACTAGATGTAGCATATTGATTAAGTGGCCTCTTATCATTTTGTCATCACCTGACTTGGGCATCAATGTATATCTCAGAATGGTGTTAATGGTAGCAAGACCTGGTAGAAGATGATAGACAGATCCCAACTTATGAGATTTCTTATACTCCTCTGGAATCTCTCCATACATATCCTTCATGGAATTGTGGTCCATTTTGCCCTTGGCATACACATCAACATCATTCTCCTCAACTTCTGTCACATTCAGCAGTTGTGCCCACTCAGCAATGCTGGATTGGAACCTAGTTCCCTCAGTCATCCAGACTATTCTCCCATCGGGGTAGAAGTGTGTAGTGGAGTAAAACTGCATGATGAGCTCATCTGTCCATGCTGTCAACTTAGTTCCAATGAACTCATCAATGCCAATTGTCTTGAAATTCTCATGCACATTGGGGAAGTTGTCCTCATTTGCATCAATGTACTTCCAATCAACCCATCTCATATCACTCACAATGGGTTTCTTGTCTAGCAGCACTGTCTCATAAAAGTCTTGCTGTTCTTTGGTGTGAAAGCGATAGTCACAAGCTATCCTCCTCCTGACTAAGTAGGGGTCAGATTCTCTCCATTTTCTTAAACCCTTGTCTTTCCTCTCCTTCATGTTTTCTGCCTCTGGATGTGAGTCATCATGTTCTGGTAGTTTTGGTCTGAGCTTCTTGAGCACTAAGGCTTCATCATCATCAGTTTCTCTCTCAGGCACTGGGGCCTTGTTCTTCTCAGCTGCTGAAACATTTCTGGTGGTCCTCTTGGGCTTGGTAGTAGTGGCAGCTGTCTTAGTCTTGGAGGTGTTTGCTGTTTTCATAGCATCAACCATCAACTTTTGTTGCTTGGGGGGAGGTGGATTATCAGCTGGCTCCTCCTCCTCATGCTCATCAGGGTGTTCAAACATGGAAATGGGCCATCTCTGAACATGAACTATCCTCTTTCTTTCTCTCTTCTTGCCTGCAGTCTTTGGCATTGACTTTCCCTATTTTTGCTGGGATGCACCTGGATTCTCAAGTGAAATAGTCATGCCTCTCTTGGCAGCAGTGGACTCAGAAATTTTCTTGATGACACCTCTTTTCTTCTGAGTATTGCCATACTCCTTGGCAATAACAGCTTTCTTCTTCTTGGAGGTGACTTCTTCTACCTGGAAGTCCGAATCCTCTTCATCTGAATCCTTCCTCTTTCTTGTTTTGGTGGCTGCTTTTGGTAAGCTTGGAGAACTCCTCTCGCCCTCATGATAACTCTCCTCAGGACTAGAACCTGAATCCAGATCCACACTGGCCACAACTGACTGATTTTGGCTATCCTCTGAAGCTGACATGCTGACAACAGACCCTGTGAATAGATTTGAGTAAAGTGGATTGGATGAGTATCACAAAACACAGCTATTTTTGAAAAAAAATTGAGTTCAAACTTCAGTTTTAGGTTTTCACAAAAAGCATTTCGGAATTACTGATTTGAAAATTTCAGTAGCACCGAAAGCAACAACAGAAACTTGGCCACACTGTTTCGGTCTGACCGATGTGTGTCGCGGTCTCTCCGAAGTGCTAGGGCTCTACTGAAATACTAGAATCAGTCTCACCGATTAGTACCGCTCGGTGGCACCGAAGCGTACTGAGTGCAATGGCCAGAGGCCAAATCGGTGAAGCCGATGCGTTCAATTCGGTCAGTCTGAGATGAGTTCTGCGCAAACCTAACCCTAAAATTTTCGCTCGAATCTAATCTACGGAGTTTCTTGCTGGATAAGAAGTTGCAAACTGTGGCAAGACATTAGACACAATCTCTAGTGCATAGAATCAGATTGGGAAGCGCTAGGGGTTCGAATCTCACCCTAACTTGGTGGAGATCCTCTACGGCGGCAACGGCGGTGAAGATTCCCGTTGACGATGACAGAATCCAATGGCGAGCGCGCGCTGGAGACGAAGGCGACGATCCGAGGACCAGGGGCGACGGCAACAAAAGGGGTGCGGGAGCGAACGATTGAAGTAATTTTCAACTTCCGGTCCGCGCGATATATATACCCTTTGGCTGTCGGTAGTACCGAACGAAACAACTCGGTCTCACCGAAACGCATAACTGCCATAGACAGAACGTATCTGTGACGCTAAGATTTTCAAATTGGTCTTACCGAGATGGAAAAATTAGATCAGTCTAAGCTAGTTTCGGTGTGACCGAGTGGGTATGTGTTGGCCCAACCAAAAATAACTTATAGAGTTTTGGAGGTCAGCCCTAATCAGAGCGGTGGCTCCGAATGCTCCTCACCCGGAGGGTCCGAAAATGCAGTTGTTCAAATTTTGTGATATAGCATGAATAGAATTTGAGACAAGATGACATAGATAGCTAGAGAAGGTTCTTAGGCATTCTTGTATATCCAATTGGCCAACAAAAATCAAATCAATCAATCAACAATTGGATGTCCTCGAATGAAGAAAAATGCATTGCAATATGCTCACACAATAAGATAGCAAAAGAAATATGTCAAACATGCACAACCAATTCTAGCAACTATCAAACAATGGGCGATGACATAGTCATCTATATATGTGTATATTGACTTAGGAGCCAAATGAGAACATTTGATCATAGGTCATACTCATCATTTAAGCACAAGTGGGGTTACCACTTTTACATAAAGCATTAATGTGTTCAGACCATTAGAGTTGCTTTAGCTCAAGTATTAGAGCAAAGCTTCCCCTAGATGTGATATCCCCCAAAGAGGGATGAACTAACCTTGGGTTTTGTCGATGAAGACTTCATGTAGATGTTGTAGATGTGGATGCTCAATGTTGATGTAGACCATCAAGAGTTGGGAGCAATCCTTGGATTTGTAGCACTTTCAATACCTACATGGGTTAGTCCCACAAGAAACAACAAGGATATCCAAAGACATAGAGTGAAATGCATAATAGATGATGTACATGAATGCATTGATTACCTTGTCCCTTGACTTACCAACAAGAGGGTTTGTGACTCCATGAACTAGTGCATGATGTGGAAGTTGATTGCACAAGTTCTTGCCATGAATGAATGTGAGTGAAGTTTTTTTGGCGGAGTCACCCTCAAGAACTCTCTAGTTCTTCTTCTTTGGGACCCACATCAACTTGATGGGAATCCTTGGAGTTGTAGTTGTACTTGAAGAAGTGGAACTTGACGTAGTCTTGGGAACCCACTTGACCAAGGATTGCGGTGGTTCTTCAAATGAGTCAATCTCTACTTGAAGCTTGTCCTTGCCTTTTAGCTTGTGGTCTTGTGGTGGAAGATCATCTTGAGTTTGTGTCCCCTTGAAAGAAGTAGGATCATACTTCTCTTGTTGAGGAACAAACTTCGTCTTGGGGTATTGATCTTCTTCCCACTCAACTCCATTGGCATTGAACTTTCGTTCAAAACCAATACCTTGATTCTTCCGGTGTCTTCCTTGCTTGCGCACAATCATCAAACTGCTTACTCCTGGCAAGACTCTTGTAGACACCCTTTTCTATAATTCCTTTCAATAAATCGTTTTCTTGCTCAAGTGTAACTTGGCTAAGAGAATCATTAGTGGAATCAATAGAACTACTAGAAGTAACAACATTGGATTTAACATTGTTATTGTTACCACTAGATGAAGAACCTTTCTTACTCTTGTTACTTGTTTGCTTAGATTTAACTTGTGGCACAAAAGTAGACAAGAGGATACGTTTGGCAATGTAAGAGGAACTCTTCTTTCGAAGATCGTCATTGATAGCTTTTAGAAACTCATGCTCTTGCTCTAAATTTAGCTTCTTGAAGTGTAGCTTCTCATGAGTTCTTAGGAGCTCTCTATGATCTTCTTGAGTTGTTTCATGAGCTAACTTAAGAGTGTTTAGTTCTTTAGTTAGATGCTCAATCTCCCTCATAGCATTGTCATTCGTTTCATCTTGACTATCATGATTACTAGCAAGTTCATTATAGCTCACATCACTAGTTTTATCATTGAGCAAGTCATCATCACCAAGCAAATCATCCTCAAAGAATTCACCTTGCAAGCCAACACGAACAATAGCCCAAACGGCGGGGTTATGACCAAGAATATGCATTTTCATCTTATGCTTCCAACTAGCAAAGTTTGTACCATCGAAATATGGACCTCTACGGTGATAATTACCCTCACTAGATGGCATACTCTCCTAGGTCCTAGGTTGTGAAACCAAGGCTATGGTGACCAAAGCAATGGAAACCACGGCTAGGGAGACCAAAGCTCTGATACCACTTGTAGGATAGAAAGTATGTCTAAAGGGGGGTGATTAGACTACTTGACCAATAAAAACCTATCCTTTTCCCAATTTTAGTTATGGGCAGGTTTTAGCAATTCTACCAAGTCAAGCAACACCCTACACATGCAAGTCTAAGAGTATAGCAGCGAAAAGTAAAGACAATGCACATGTAAGTAAAGGAGGGATTGGAGAAATCAAACGCAATGAGGACACGGTGATTTTTGGCATGGTTCCGATAGGTGGTGCTATCGTACATCCACGTTGATGGAGACTTCAACCCACGAAGGGTAACAGTTGCGCGAGTCCACGGAGGGCTCCACCCACGAAGGGTCCACGAAGAAGCAACCTTGTCTATTCCACCATGGGTTACGTCCACGAACGACTAGCCTTACTCGGGGTAGATCTTCACGAAGTAGGCGATCTCCTTGCCCTTACAAACTCCTTGGTTCAACTCTACATGATCTTGGAGGCTCCCAAGTGACACCTAACCAATCTAGAAGACACCACTCTCCAAAAGGTAATAGATGGTGTTGTTGATGATGAACTCCTTGCTCTTGTTCTTCACAAGATAGTCTCCTCAACACTCAATCACTCTCTCATAGATTTGGCTTGGGTAGGAGAAGGATTGGAGTGGAAAGTAACTTGGGGAGGCTAGAAATCAAGGTTCAAATGGTTGGATTGGAATCTCTTGATCTCAACACATGAGCAGGTGGTTCTCTCTTAGGAAATGAATGGTGGAAGTGTAGTTTCGTTCTGATGGCTCTCTCTTCGAATGAGAGGGGGTGGAGGGGTATAAATAGCCTTCACCAAGAATCCAACCGTTACAACTTTTTGACTCAACTCGGTGACACCGAAACAAAATCTCGGTGAGACCGACCTGTGTAAAAGGTTTGAACTTCAGGCTTCTCGGTGAGACCGAATGGAACATCTTGGTGCTACCGAAGTGCAATGGCTAGGGCAAAACTTCATCTCGGTAATTCCGATCATTTCAACTCGGTGACTCCGATGTGAATCGATAGCATTACAGAAACTTGGTCATGCCATCTCGGTGAGACCGAGATCCATATCGGTTGTACCGAAACGTTAGGGTTTGGCAGGTGGCAATGTATGAGGTCATCTCGGTGGGTCCGGATGGGAAGGTTTCGGTGGGACCGAGATGGACTTTTAGGATTTGGACAGATAGGTTTTGGAGAATGTGGTTGAGGGTTTTGGAGCAATGTCTTCAAGCACTTGAGCAATTAAGTCATGATCAAAACCTCATCCCCTTTTAATAGTATTGGCTTTCCTATGGATTCAATGTGATCTTGGATCACTTAACGAAAAATGTAGAGTCTTGAAGCTTTTGCCAATCCATGTCCTTAGCATTTTGAGGGGTCCACGATCTCATGTCCTTGCCATGCCAACATTGAACTTTCCTGAAATCTATCTTGAATAGGCATTAGTTCAATGACATATATGTTGTTATTAATTACCAAAACCACCCGGGGATTAGTTGCACTTTCACCATCACTGCTTGTCAGTTGGCAGATTTGTATGTTTCTAGAATTGTTTCACTCCATGGTGTTCCATTGGAGATCAACTCAGATCATGGTAGCCTCTTTACCTCAAGGTTCTGGGAAAGCTTTCAAGAAGCTATGGGAACTCATCTGTCTTTTAGCATAGCTTTACACCCCCAGTCATGTGGTCAAGTTGAAAGAGTCAACCAAGTGCTCTAAGATATGCTCCGAGCTTGTGTCATCTCATTTGGCAAGAAATGGGAGGAATCTCTCCCGTATGCTGAATTATCATACAACAATAGCTATCAAGCTAGTCTGAAGATGGCACCCTTCGAAGTGTTGTATGGACGTAAGTGCCAAACTCCTCTGAATTGGTCGGAAACCGGGGAACGGCCACTCTTTGGTCCGGATATTATCCAACACGCCGAAGAGCAAGTTCGTATTGTTCGTGAACATCTAAAGAATGCTCAGTCTCGTCAGAAAAGCCAGTATGACCGTCATCACAAAGAAATAGTCTACCAACCAGGCGAACAAGCTTCCCTTCGTGTCACACCAATGAAGGGCACTCACCATTTCGGAATCAAGGGCAAGTGCTACTTGTGACCTGCGTTTGGATTTCCCCGAAGAGGAGGGGATGATGCAGTACAGTAGAGATAAGTATTTCCCTCAGTTATGAAACCAAGGTTATCAATCCAGTAGGAGAATCACGCAACAACTCGTTAGCAGTACCTGCACACAAAACAACAAATCCTCGCACCCAACGCGAACAAGGGGTTGTCAATCCCTTGGCGGTTAATTGCAAGATTAAATTGTATGGTGATAGATAGATAGATCAAACAAAAATAAAAAATAAAATAAATAAAGAAAAATAGCAGCAAGGTATTTTTAGGATTTTCAATATATGATTAAGGTAGACCCGGGGGCCATAGTTTTTCACTAGAGGCTTCTCTCTTGAAAATAGCATATGGTGGGTGAACAAATTACTGTTGGGCAATTGATAGAAAAGCAAATAATCATGACGATATCCAAGGCAATGATCATGTATATAGGCATCACGTCCGAGCCAAGTAGACCAAAACGATTCTGCATCTACTACTATTACTCCACACATCGACCACTATCCAGCATGCATGTAGTGTATTAAGTTCATAAAGAACGGAGTAACGCCTTAAGCAAGATGACATGATGTAGACAAAGTAAACTCACGCATGAATAAACCCCATCTTTTTATCCTTAATAGCAACGATACATACGTGTCATGTCCCTTTCTGTCACTGGGATTGAGCACCGCAAGATCGAACCCATTACAAAGCACCTCTCCCATTGCAAGATATATCAATCTAGTTGGCCAAACCAAATCAATAGATCGGAGAGAAATACGAAGCTATAATAATCATGCATAAAAGAGTTTAGACAAAACTCAAATAATATTCATGCATAATCTGATCATAAACTCACAATTCATCGGATCCCAACAAACACACCGCAAAAAGTGATTACATCGGATAGAACTCCAAGAACATCGAGGAGAACATTGTATTGAAGATCGAAAAGAGAGAAGAAGCCATCTAGATACTAACTATGGACCCGAAGGTCTGTGGTAAACTACTCACACATCATCGGAAGGGCAGCAAGGATGATGTAGAGCCCCTCCGTGATCGATTCCCCCTCCGGCAGAGTGCCGGAAAAGGCCTCCAGATGGGATCTCTCAAGAACAGGAACTTGCGGCGGCGGAAAAAGTATTTCGTGGACTCCTCTATTGGTTTCCAGATTTTAGAGAATTTATAGTGGAGGAATTAGGTCAAACGGAGCTGTGTGGGCCCCACGAGTCACCAGGCCCCCCCTGGGGCGCGCCGTGGTGCCTCGTGGGCCAATGCTTCATCTTCTCGTCTCCTCCCGAAGCTTGTAGTGTTTGTTATGTCCAGAAAAAAATCTCCAAAAAGTTTCGTGGCATTTAGACTTCGTTTGGTACTGATATTCTGGAAAACCAAAAACCGGCAAAAAACAACAACTGGCACTGGGCACTAAGTTAATAGGTTAGTCCCAAAAAATGATATATAATTGCTGTAAATGTATATAAAAACATCCAAGATTGATAATATAATAGCATGGAACAATCAAAAATTATAGATACGTTGGAGACGTATCATGCATCCCCAAGCTTAATTCCTGCTAGTCCTTGAGTAGGTAAATGATAAAAAAAGAATTTTTGATATGGAATTCTACCTATCATATTCATCATATATTCTTTTCTTTATAGCATGGACATTTGGACTTGAGTGATTCAAAGCAATAGTCTATAGTTTGACATGAAGATATAAATACTCAAGCATACTAACAAGCAACCATGTCTTTCAAAATATCAATGCTAAAGAAAGTTGTCCCTAGCCCATTATGCTCAATCATTGATCCATTCATGAAACACACTCAATATTAGCTACAGACAATGCACAAGTATGACAATAGTGCTCTCTAGTTGGTGCTTTGTAAGAGAAGATGGAGACTCAAAATAAAAATAAAAATTGCATAAAAAGTAAATAGATAGGCCCTTCGCAGAGGGAAGCAGAGATTTACAAATGTGCCAGAGCTCAAAGCTGAAATTAAAGAGATAAAATTATTTTTGAGAGGCATGCTTTTCCTGTCAACGAAAACGACCGAGAATTCCCAATATTTTCCATGCTAGACACATCATAGGCGGTTCCCAAACAGAAAGTAAAGTTTATTTCCTTTCCACCATTCTTTCACAATCCATGGCTAGCCGTATCCACGGGTGCCCTCCAAACCAACACTTTCCAAGGAATTTTGTTGTTATTATTTTTGATTTCATTGTGGGACTGGGCATCCCTATTACCTGCCACTCTCTCGTGCAATGACAAGTGAATAAACACTCATCGTGAGAATAACACACCTAGCATGGAAAATATTGGCCACCCCCTGCCGCTTCATGAGCGGTACGGGCACACAAAACGGAAAATTATTTTGAAAATTAGAGTTGGCACATGCAAATTTACTTGGAACGGCATGGAAATACCGCATATAGGTAGGTATGGTGGACTCATTTGGCACAACTTGGGTTTAAGGAGTTTGGATGCACAAGCAGTATTCCCGCTTAGTACAAATGAAGGCTAGCAAATAGATTGAGAAGCAACCAAACAAAAAGCGAAAACGGTCATAAACATGCATTGAATATAACTAACACTGAATAATGCACCATAAGTAGGATATAATTTCGTTACATAACTATTGACTTAACGTGCATGCATAGGGAATCACAA
Source organism: Elymus sibiricus (assembly GCA_039707655.1). NCBI lineage: Eukaryota > Viridiplantae > Streptophyta > Magnoliopsida > Poales > Poaceae > Elymus > Elymus sibiricus. Next base: position 395,255,092 of record CM077674.1, read on the forward strand.
ACCTTAACATCAATATTCTTACTAAATCACAATTACTCACTAACATGACTCACATATTATCATCTCCATATCGCAAAACTATTGCAAGGAATCAAACTTATCATATCCAATGATCTTTCATGAAAGTTTTTATTATATCCCTCTTGAATATTCATCACTTTGGGACCAAATTCATATCTTGTGCAAATTACCATTACTATTATCAACTCTCAAAAAGATATAAGTGAAGCATGAGAGTGCAAATATTTCTTTAAAATTTTAAATCTTATCAACTCTCAAAATAATATAAGTGAAGCATGGGAGTTTAAATATTTCTTCCAAACATAGCCACCGCCGTGCTAAAAAAATTTTAAGTGAATCACTAGAGCAACTACCTAGCTCAAAAAATTTAAGTGAAGCACATAGAGTATTCTAACAAATCATGATAAACGTGTGGCTCTCTCAAATTGGTGTGTTCAGCAAAGATGATTGAAGCAAAGACTCATATAATACAAGACGCTCCAAGTAAAACACATATCATGTGATGAATAAAAATATAGCTCCAAGTAAAATTACTGATAGTTGGTAGAAGAGAGAGGGGATGCCTTCCGGGGCATCCCCAAGCTTGGATGCTTGTGTCTTCCTTGAATATTACCTTGGGGTGCCTTGGGAATCCCCAAGCTTAGGCTCTTGCCACTCCTTATTCCTTCATCTATTGTGATCTCACCCAAAACTTGAAAACTTCCATCACACAAAACTCAACAAAACCTTCGTGAGATCTGTTATTATAACAAAACAAATCACTACTTTAAGTACTGTTGCAAACCCATTCATATTTTATTTTTGCATTATACCTACTGTAATCTAACTTCTCCATGGCTTATACCCCCCGATACAATCCATAAATTCATCAAAACAAGCAAGCAATGCATCAAAAACAGAATCTGTCAAAAATAGAACAGTCTGCAGAGATCTATTTAAAATCTATACTTCTGTAAGTCCAAAAATTCTGAAAAATTAGGACAACGTGGGCAATTCATATACCAATACTGTGTAAAAATTTCAGATTTTTCTGACGCTCCAATACAGAACTAAAATTCCAGCACTGGACGCAAAACTTTCTGTTTTCCAAACAGCATCAATTATACTATCTTCCAAATCATCCCAAAGGCATTACTTGGCACAAAAACTAATTAAAACACAAAAGCACAATCATAACAGTAGCATAATTGTGAAAACACACAAGAACAAAAACAAAAAGTAAAAATTTATTTTATTCATTGGGTTGCCTCCCAACAAGCGCTATTGTTTTATGCCCCTAGCTAGGCATAATGCATAGTTTCAAGTATTGTCATCTTTGGTTTTAACCCTCGCAACTCCTATTTAACTCTCTTTGCCATTATCAATATTGTGCACTAGATGATCAAGCTTAGTGCAAAGGGTTTTTATTTCTTTCAAAACACAAAGAGAGATCTTTTGATCTAAAGCATCAACCCTCCTATTTGGTGACACCACATTGCTATTTATTTTAGAGGTAAGATTAAATATTCCTCGAAAGTTAGAATCCATACTAGCCTTTGTTTCCTTTATTTGCTCAGTTTGACGAAAGCATTCTAGAGTAATAGGTTCGATAGTTTCAACTTTTGGTTGTCCAAATATACTTTTCATCTTTTCGTAGGTTTCAAAGGCATCACTCCCAAGAAAATCGTTTTCAAATATAGAATCCAAGACACGTCTATGAGCAAGGGGTAGACCAACATAAAAACCTTTAAGGAACAAATTAAGGTGAAACTGATGCCTAGCACTTACTTGTATTTTTAATAATCTATCCCGTGCTTCTTTTAAAGATTCATCACTCAAATATTTAAAGTTTAAAATTCCTGGATCGTCTCCTAAGTACGGAGGGAAAGGCATAATGGGAGTAGAACTAGCCATAACGATAAAACGAGCAAACAATCAAGCAAACAAGAAAAAGGCAAACAAAAAATATTTTTGTATTTTTGTAAAAACTTTTTAGAAGTGGGGGAGATGAAAACGAGAGGCAAAGGCAAATAAAATAAATGCAAGGAGATGTAAGTTTTATGCGTAGGTACTTGATAGATGTTGATGATGTCTCCCTGGCAACGGCGCCAGAAATTCTTCCTGCTACTTGTGAGCTGCGTTGGGATTTCCCCGAAGAGGAGGGCATGATGCAGTACAGTAGAGATAAGTATTTCCCTCAGTTATGAAACCAAGATTATCAATCCAGTAGGAGAATCACGCAACAACTTGTTAGCAGTACCTGCACACAAAACACCAAATCCTTGCACCCAACGCGAACAAGGGGTTGTCAATCCGTTGGCGATTAATTGCAAGATTAAATTGTATGGTGATAGATAGATAGATCAAACAAAAATACAAAATAAAATAAATAAAGTAAAATCACAGCAAGGTATTTTTAGGATTTTCAATATATGATTAAGGTAGACCCGGGGGCCATAGTTTTCACTAGAGGCTTCTCTCTTGAAAATAGCATACGGTGGGTGAACAAATTACTGTTGGGCAATTGATAGAAAAGCAAATAATCATGACGATATCCAAGGCAATGATCATGTATATAGGCATGACGTCCGAGACAAGTAGACCGAAACGATTCTGCATCTACTACTGTTACTCCACACATCGACCGCTATCCAGCATGCATCTAGTGTATTAAGTTCATAAAGAACGGAGTAACGCCTTAAGCAAGATGACATGATGTAGACAAAGTAAACTCACACATGAATAAACCCCATCTTTTTATCCTTAATAGCAATGATACATAAGTGTCATGTCCCTTTCTGTCACTGTGATTGAGCACCGAAAGATCGAACCCATTACAAAGCACCTCTCCCATTGCAAGATAAATCAATCTAGTTGGCCAAACCAAATCAATAGATCGGAGAGAAATACGAAGCTATAATAATCATGCATAAAAGAGTTCAGAGAAAACTCAAATAATATTCATGGATAATCTGATCATAAACTCACAATTCATCGGATCCCAACAAACACACCGCAAAAAGTGATTACATCGGATAGAACTCCAAGAACATCGAGGAGAACATAGTATTGAAGATCGAAAAGAGAGAAGAAGCCATCTAGCTACTAACTATGGACCCGAAGGTCTGTGGTAAACTACTCACGCATCATCGCAAGGGTAGCAAGGATGATGTAGAGCCCCTCCGTGATCGATTCCCCCTCCGGCAGAGTGCCGGAAAAGGCCTCCAGATGGGATCTCTCGAGAACAGGAACTTGCGGCGGCGGAAAAAGTATTCGTGGACTCCTCTGTTGGTTTCCAGATTTTAGAGAATTTATAGTGGACTAATTAGGTCAAACGGAGTTGTGTGGGCCCACGAGCCACCAGGGCGCCCCCCCGGGGCGCGCCGTGGTGCCTCGTGGGCCACTTCTTCATCTTCTCGTCTCCTCCCGAAGCTTCTAGTGTTTGTTATGTCCAGAAAAAAATCTCCAAAAAGTTTCGTGGCATTTGGACTTCGTTTGGTACTGATATTCTGGAAAACCAAAAACAGGCAAAAAACAACAAATGGCACTGGGCACTAAGTTAATAGGTTAGTCCCAAAAAATGATATATAATTGCTGTAAATGTATATAAAAACATCCAAGATTGATAATATAATAGCATGGAACAATAAAAAATTATAGATACGTTGGAGACTTATCAACACGCTAGCTCCTCGCTACATAGGTCCCTTCCGCATTCTCGCAAGACGTGGAGAAGTGGCATATCAGTTGGAACTGCCGTCGAACCTTTCTCAGGTTCACGATGTCTTCCATGTGTCGCAACTCCGCCGCTGCTTCAAGGATCCTATCCGAGCAGTGGATCATGAATTACTTGATTTGCAAGAAGACCTTTCTTATCAAGAATATCTGGTCCGCATTCTTGATCAAGCTGAACGTCGCACCCGTCAGAAGGCAATCAAGTTCCTCAAAGTTCAGTGGTCGAATCATTCTGAAGATGAAGCCAGTTGGGAACGTGAAGATCGTCTTCGTCATGAATACCCCTCCCTCTTTCCATCTACCTCTTAAATATCGGGACGAGATTTTTTTTAGAGGAGGAGAGTTGTAACACCCCCATGTATTAAGCTACTGTTGCTCCCTAATTAAGTGGCCATGTCATCCCAATTATTTTGCTAATTGCCACTTGTATCCCAATCAACTCCAAATTCAAATTTAAATTCGCAAGTCAAAAATTATTTCATCAAACAAAAAAAACAAAAATGTTGGTAATATTGAAAATAATTCCTAATTAATTGTTTTAAGTAAAACAACATCACCCAAACTCCCAAAATGCCCCTAGCTTTATTTAAAGTGGTCAAACAGCAACTATTTAACCCATTTAAATACAAAGCATAAATTCAAACATTTTCAAATGGCCTGCAACTTTGTGGACAGCCCCGAAATATTGCAAAGTATTTATGAGTGAAGGTTCATATACAACTAAATTCATTTAGTGCCCCAAATAAATACAAAACAGAAAAGAAAAACAAAAACAAAAAAATAGAAAAGGAAAAAGGGAAAAGAACGACTGCACGGGTGGGCTTCGATGTCCGCAGTGCGCGGCCCAGCCCACCTGGACGTCTTCGTCCTCCTCCCGCCTTGGTGTCGCCCGCGCACGCGCCCGAGCCGCCGATGCGCACGCGTCGGCCATCCCCCGACGCTGCCGACACCCTATAGTGGATAAGAGCATCGCCGCGACTCCCCTGGAACCCAAGCCCTCACAGTTTTCCCTCTCACCCTCACAGTTTTCCCTCTCACCCTCTCTCTCGCTCGATCCCATTGTCACCCGACGCCACCGTTGCCATGGACCGCCTTGCCTGCATGGCCACCCTGCTCCTCGCCAGCTGAGACCCCGCCAGGAGCTCCGCCCCGCTCCTCTACTTCCTCTGCGACCAAGAACTCAAGCTCTCCGCCCCTACATCATCGGGATCAAGCTCTTCTTCCCGCTACGGTCACCGGAGCTTCACCGACGATTGTGCTGCCTATGCTGCTCCTAAGCCTTTCACCGAGCCCCCATGATCTCCGCGGTGAGCTCCTGAGCATTTCCCCTCTCTCCTTGTCCTCTCGCGCTTGTTGTAGCTGTTGTTGCCGTCGTTCCCAAGCTCGTCACCGTCGGCCATGGCACTGACGTGGCCTGACCACTCGTTCATCGCGTTCGAGCACGCCATTGTGCTCAGCGTGTTCCCAGGAGCCGAAAACCACCGCCCACTGGCCGTGTCGTGCCCCCTGTCACTCGATCCATTGCGTCCGAGCTTCGGCCGCCGCGCGAGTCGTCGCCGGCGTCGCTGTAGACCTCCCCTGCACCTGCCGCTGCCGCCATCCGATGCGCCGCATCGCCCGCAGTCGGACGCGCCCAACCGCGCGTCCATCCGAGGTGTCTAGCGCATTTCCGGTGAACTCCGGCGCAGCACCGCCGTGGTTTTGGTTGCCGCCGGCTGAACTCCGGCGTCGCTAATGTGGCGTCGTTAGATTAGTCGCTAATTGCCACAGAGTCAATGACAAGCGGGTCCCACCGCTTAATTAAACTCGGATTAACTTTACTGTGTAATTAGCACTAATTAACCCACCCCTGTGACACTGACATGTGGGACCCCCTTCACTGTTCCAATGGATAAGCTTTTAATTAGCCTCTATGTATGACAGGTGGGACCCTCACCACTATTTCAGTGGATAAGGCTGCCCAACTAGCTCCTGACTCAGCTCACTGGGCCCCCTCTGTCAGTCTCACATGCACACTGGCTGGGTACACTTCTGTGTACCCATAGCATTTTCCAATTAATAATTTTCGAATTAAAATATATTCAGAAATTCCAGAAAATCAATAAAACTTTGGAAATTCATAGAAAATAAACCGTAACTCGGATGAAAATAATTTATATATGAAAAATGATCAGAAAAATATAATGAATCCGAATATGTCATCCACATGCATAACAAATCCCTCTAACATAATGAACCTTGACATTTTGCTACCAAATCAATATATCGAATAATACTTGGAGCTGGGAAAATATCCCATATATTTTCCCCCTTCAATTAAAACACGTAGTAATGCAGTAGAGCACATCACCATCATAATTTTGCCATGCCACGCATTGTGTGTTGCAAATTGTTTGCCTATTGATTATTTGTTTCCCCCTCCTTGCTTCTTTCCAGTAGACCCCGAGACCGCTGTTGATCCTGCGACCGACTACACTGTTGAGGATCCGGTTTCATCTGCAGAGCTTCCAGGCAAGCAAAACCCCCTTGATCATTCTGATATCACCTATTCTTTCTCTCTACTTTCATGCATTAGATGTTGGTACCATTGTTGGTCGGTAGATCCTATTATGATACATAGCCTGATTTTGTCGTCTGATATTAATGCCTTACCTGATATCCTAGCATGACTAGTCTAGTACTGCTTATGTTCCATCAAATGGCCCTACACCTTGTCCGTGTTGCTATGCTAGATTATCGGGCCGTGATCCCCTTTGGGCGATGATCACGGATATACTTTATATTACTACACTATGAAGTTATGCCGTGCTTTGAGGTGGGGGCTGAAAGGGCAGGCGGATACCATCCAGGTTGAGATGGGCCTAGCTCCCAACGGCTCCCCCAGTGATTTACCAAGTCGGAGTGGCAGGGCAGGAAGATACCCTCCGGTTGAGGTGAGCCTAGGCCCTGGTCGTTGTCGATGAGATGATATAATAATACGACTAACGAGATTTGGGTATTTGACCCGAGACTGCCACTGGCATATACGCACTAACCGCCACGCGGGATAATGGTTTATGGGGCCCTCCGCGTTGTCAGTTCCTCCCAAAAGCTACCCAGATGTCACAGTTCAGAGATGTCGGGCTGATTGTTGGGGTGAGCGGATACTGCCTGCTGCGTAGTCAGAGGTGGGCTTGGTCCCCAGCCAGTCTCACAACGTACTGGAGCTCTTAGGGCGAGCGGCCGAACGACCCCTTCGCGCTTAGGATGTAGACCGGCGGGTGACCTCTCTGGAGAGCTGAGGTAGGACTTCGGCGTGTCGATTGCCTGAGGCCGGGCATTACCCGTAGAAAAGTGTGTGCGGCCATATGGTAATCGAGCGTATCGGGAAATGTGGTGCACCCCTGCAGGGAAGTTCATCTATTCGAATAGCCGTGTCCACGGTAACAGGACGCTTGGAGATGTATCCCGATCTTCTACAACTTAAACTGGATACCTAATAAAATACACGAACTGATATATATTCTGCCCGCGGACCTCTGTCTCGCAGGGAGTCGAGGAAGGATCTTAGGGTAGTGCTATGTTGTATTGGATACTTGTATTCGAGTACGCTCATTCTCTTCTCTTGCTGCAAGAAGCTCTATTGCTCTTCCCTTGCTGCAAGATGGTGGTTCGATAGGATACATAGAGTTTCCCCTTCTATTTTGGCATTTCTGCAGTATAGTCCAAAGATATATCCCAATTCCTTTGATACCGATGCATATGTAGTATAGATCTGATGTAAGTCTTGCGAGTACTTTGGATGAGTACTCACTATTGCTTTGCTGTTGGCGCTGCATCTCGCAGCGCCTCTTCTTCTACCTCTCACTTGTCTCTCTCACAAGAACACACATAGGGTGAGAAACTCTACACACACACGCACCAAGGAAGAAGCCTAACTAGCTTTTGCACCTTTTCCTTGGTGGCCACAATGGCTACATTGTTTCTCTGATACCAATTGTTGGAACCGAGGATCAACGAACGATCAGACAAGAACACGTGGAGACGAATTTTGCTGGGACTTTTTTCTCTCTTGTATTACTCTTCTCTTCTACCCGGTTGCTGCGTTCAGATAATGGCACCCTGGAGCCAGAGGATCCCCATGCCGGCTACTATCTGGAGTACGACGTCACCGACGAGTAGTTTGTCGAGGTCCTAGGCAGGAGACCTGCGCCTTTTCGATCTAGTGTCGTTGTTATGGTCAGCCTTCTTAAGGCAAAACTTGTTTAACTTGTCTGTACCCAGACTTATTTGCTTTCTGACTGATGTATTAATGGGTCCTTGTGGCCCTGGTTTGTAATATAAAGATTTATGTTTAACATTTGTGTCGTAGAGTTGTGGTGTGATACTACCGTGAGTCACCGTTCGTGATCGTGCATGTTGTGTGTATGATTAGTGCACGGTTTCGATCGGGGGCGTCACAGAAATCACTGTAGCTTAATTGCAGGGGTGTTACAATGGTGGTTTGGCACAGAACTCCGACCACTCCTTGGTCAACTTGGTAACCTGACTAGCAAACTCTGGCGGGGACAGTCAACGTTCCCCATGTCTTTTCTTGTTACGTTCCGACCACCAACGCCAAAGCAAACACACTGTTCGCATCTTCCTGTCCTTGGCCCAACTGAAGATTGTTTCTATCACCTGTAAAGGCATGGTGATTTGCAGCAGCTGGTCTCTCTCCCCTTCTAGGCCACATTCTCTCCACATAGCCTTGACCTCTTTGCATCTCAAGAAGAAATGTCCCCCATCCTCAAAAAACTTACTGCACACCTCACAACGGGTATCCAGTTCGACACCCTGCCTGCCAATGTTCATGTTCAGTGGGTGGCTGTTATGGCCAAATCTCCACAGAAAGTGATGCACTTTCCCCGGGCACTCTAATTTCCATATAGCCTGCCACACAACACATCTCCACTCATCTCCGTTCGAAATTCCTCCCGGCGGCCAGGTCGCTTGCATCCTTGACATATTGGTGTGCACATGGTACGCCGATTTGACAGAAAACAATCCTTTCTTTACAAAGTGCCACGCAATGAAATCATCCTGTTGTTCACATAGATGGATTCTCAGTATCGCTTTTGCATCCGTGTCCATAAAAGTTTGCCTGACCAACTCCTCGTCCCAGGTGTGTGAAACCGGGTCGATCAATTCAGAGACTCTCGTTAGCAGGTTAGCACCCTGCCTGGTAATGGGGTACCTCATGTCTCCATTTGGAATCCAAGGATCATACCACATATTGATGTTATCACCAGAACTGACTCTCCAGATGTACCCTTCCTTAAGGAGTTCTAACCCTCGCATGATACTCCTCCATGTATAGCTCATGTTAGCGCATGGCTGAGCGGTGAGGATGTTTCCCTGTGGGTAGTACTTAGCTGCAAGAATGCGGGCGCACAAGGATTCCGTTGCTTGCAAAAGTCTCCATGCCTACCTCGCAAGCATTGCGAGGTTGAAATAGTGTAGATCTCTGAATCCTAGACCACCGTTTCTCTTGGGTAGCATCATTTTCTCCCAGCCGACCCAGTGCATCTTCTTCTCGTCTTTCTGCTGGGACCACCAGAAATGGCATATCATCTTACTGAGTTCTTCTTCCCAATTCTAAGTACTCTCTCGGGTTTTCTAAGAACTGCTTATACGCCAAACATCAAACACACAAAAAAATTGACTACACATAGATTGTGTTTTGAGGATTTTTACAGGAGTATGAAGATAAACCAAATACAAATTTATTTCGCAAAAAAAAAACAAATACAAATTTATCTCAAATACCAACGCTTGCTTAATTATGCATGCAGTCATATGTTAGTATTGATTACCCAACATTGTAGACCAAACATCAATGTCCAACTATTAGGTTGTTCATGGGAAGTAACTTAGACTAGTAACATGCATATGTTACTAGTCTATGTTATTACATTCATAATGGGTAGTAATATATGTGTGGTAGAACATGAAGGATTACCTATGCTTGCTTAATTTCTTTAAAGAGGACAATAAGCCTTGACTTCAGCATATTGATGCACCCAATCATATGTTAGTATTGATTACCCAACATTGTAGATCAAACATTAATGCCCAACTGACATAGCTTATAAAAAATCAAAACAAAAAAACCCAATGCCACCTTGCCTTGCAGCAATATCTCCAAAAGCTTACCACAAACCCCATGACAATGTGCAACAATTCACCGACTGACATGTAAATGAAAAATGAAAAGTACGCTACTCCTAAAGAGCCTTCAAAAGGAATCACCACCGGTGTTGATGGGTCCAACTATATGTCGAACTTTGTGAGTCAACACCTTTGTGACGCCCCCATTCATAATCGTGCACTAATCATACACGCAACATGCACGATCACGAACGGTGAATCACGGTAGTGCCACAACACAACTCTATGACACAAATTTATTCATAAAACATTATATTACAAAAAGGGGTCGGAAGACCCGATGTTACATCAAGAGTTAGGTCTGACTACAGACAATTACAAAGGTGCCTTAAGAAGGGAGAACAGTCAATGACACTTGATCGAAAAGGCGCAGGCCTCCTGCCTGGGACCTCCGAACTAATCGGCGATGTCGAACTCCACGTAGTATTCATTGTCGGGAATACCTGCATGCCAGGTGCTACCATTTGATTTGCAGCAACCGGGTCGAAGGGAAAAGAATAGCAAAACGACCATGAATACTCATCTGAAGTACTCGCAAGACTTACATCAGATCTATACTACATATGCAACGGTATCAAAGGAATGGGGCTATATCTGGAATGTACTGCAGAAATGCCAGAATTAAGGGGAGAAGCTCTATGTAACTAGGACTACCACCATCTTGCAGCAAGAGAAGAGAAATAGAGCCTCTTGCAACATTAGAAGAGAAGAGCGCATATGAGTCCAACAAGTGTAACAACAATGCACTACCCATGGATCCTTCCTCGGCTCCCGGTGAGAAAGCAATCCTCGGGCAGGCTTAATTTTTTTTTTGTATCCATAAGGTGGCAACATACCCTGAGATCCTCCCTCGACTCCCTGCGAGGAAGTGATCACCGGGTAATCATATCTATTGTCTTGGTGTGTTTTATTAAGTATCCGGTTAAAGTTGTGCAAGATCGGGATACATCTCCAAGCGTCCTGTTACCATGGACACGGCTATTCGAATAGATTGATCTTCCCTGCAGGGGTGCACCACATAGCCCGACACACTCGAACCCCACGTTAAGCCACCAGTATGAGCACACTGGCTGTTGTGTGCCCGCGGAGAGAACGACACGCCAAAGTCCTACGTTAGCTCTCCAGAGAGGTCACACACCAGTCTAATCCTAAGCGCAAAGGGCTGTTCGGCCGCTCACCCTAAGCGCACCTGCACGTTGTGTGGACGGTCCAGCCTCACCTCATCCGGAGGATATCTGCTTGTCTCCGTGTTGCATCTCTGAACTGGACGTCTGGCAGAGCTTTCAGTAAGGAACTAACGAAGCCGGGGGCCCCATAAACCATAATCCCGCGTGGCGGTTAGTGTGTATATGCCAATGGCAACTCGGAATAATATACCCATAGCTCGTTAGTGCATTATTGTTAAGTACTCGCGGACAACGACCAGGGCCCATGCCCACCTCTCTCTGGATGGTCTCCGCCTGCCCTGTCGCTCCGCCACAGTGAATCACTCGCGGGTGCTCTCTGAGTCGACCCGACTTAAGATAACTCGCGGGTGCACTCTGAGCCGACCCGACTTAAGATAACTCGTGGGGTTCTCTCCGAGCCGACCCGACTTTAGCAAAACATGTATAGTAATCTACGTCTTCGTCGGCTTCTCATCGCAGTCCATCTCGCTCCATATCGCAGGCCATCGAAGTCCGAGTCCACCATAGTATCATATATAGTATAGCAATATAAGTATATCCTTGATCATTGCCAAGAGGGATCACGGCCCGATATTATAGCATGGCAAACGGACAAGGGTGTAGGGCCAACAGATGGAACATAAGCATTACTAAACTAGGCATGCTAGGATAACAGGTAAAGCTTCAACGAGAGGCGACAAAAACAGGCTATGCATCAGAATAGGTTCTATCGAAACAATGAACCGAAACCACTACCTAATGCATGAAGTAGAGAGAAAGAATAGGCGATATCGGAATGATCAAGGGGGTTTTGCTTGCCTGGTTGCTCTACAGACAAAAAAGGATCCTCGGAAGTGTAGACGTAGACATACCCCAATTCTATGGCGGTATCAGGGTCTACCGGAAAAGAAACAATGTGGGGGAAAACCGATAAATAATAGAGCAAACAAATGCAACACAATGCATGGCATGGCAAAGTGGGGTGACGATGTGACCTAAAGCCCGGATATTATTCAGTATATTGATCCGGTAGCAAAAGTTCCATGTTCATTGTGTTAGAGAGGTTGGTCATACATGTGGATGACATATTCAGATTCGTTATATTTTTTTTGATCATTTTTCATATATAAATTATTTTCATCCGAGTAACGGTTTATTTAATATGATTTTTTAAAGTTTTAAGTATTTTCTGAAATTTTCTAGATTATTTTGTATTTAATTTAATCCGAATTGACCAAGTCAATTTGACTGGTCAAAGGGAAGGGGTGGCCCACATGTAGTTGGCACATATTCTAAACGAGGGTTAAAATAAACAGGGGTCCACATGTAATTTGCTATAGACTAACTTATCACTAAATTAGTACTATCTAAACTAGTCCTAATTAGACCTAGCCTAATTAAACAAGGGCTGGCCCACGTGCAGTGGTTGTGCCACGGCTGGGCACGGGGAGCACGAGCTCCATGGCCGGCTAGGAGCTGCGGGCAGCAGCACCGGCAGTAGCGGTAGCAGCAGCCAAGAGCAACAGCAGCGGCAACTAGCAATGGCAGCAGCAGCAAAGCAGCAATGGCGGCAGCTAGCAGGGGCAGCAGTAGCGGCAGCTAGCAGGGCAGCAGAGTAGCGGCAGCAAGCAGAGCAGTGGCAGCAAGCGGTCGCAGCAACAGCAGAGCAGCAGCAGGGTACAACAGCAGCAGCTAGCACAGCAGCTAGCGGGAGCAGCGGCGGCAGCGCCGAGCACAGGGGCCACGGCGGCCACGTTTGGTCACCGGCGACTATGGCAACAGATCGAAGGGGGAAAGGGGGGAATCGGCAGAGCAGCTCACCACGAGCTCGAGGACGTGCTTGAGGAGGTCGGGGGCGTCCCGGAGCAGCTGCAACCGGCGACGGACATCGGTGACGATGGGCGAAGATGAGGACGATGGCGAGGCTGCGGGGCGTACTGACTCGGGTTCTTCGGTGGAGACGAAGAAGACGACCGCGGGGAGGCTCCTGGACATCTTCTTAGGCGCCGAGGAGGTCGGTGGCCGCGACGACGACGATGGCCATGGCGGCCATGGCTCGGGGGAGCTTCGAACGGACGAACGCGAGCGAGAGGGGGGATGAAAAGGGGCTAGGGTTTGCCCACTGGGTCGGGCTCCGTCTTATCTAGCTCGGGGGTGCTCCGGATGTTCGACATGGCGACAATCGGTGGCGTGGACGGCGTGCGCGCACTGCCAACGCCATGGCCTCCTGCCTGTGTCCAGAGGGAAGAGAAAGGCCCTTAGATGGGCTGGGCCGTTTACTGTAGCACTAGAGCCCAGTCCAACAGTGACTTAACTCCTTTTCTCTTTTCTATTTCAGTTTCAGATTTTTTAGCTTTTGTCTTTCACTTATTTAAGACACCAAATGAATTTTTTTTGTTTATGAAAGTTCTCACATAATTCAAGTAGAATATTATGATATTGCTCAAAAAGTTTTAGACCATTTAGAAGTCTTTAAACATTTTTAGAAATTGAAAAGGTCAAGTAATTTGCTGCTGATCCACTTAAATATTTGTTGGGGTCATTTTTAAAATTTAATTGAGCTTAGTTTCTTCATGAAAATTACATGGGGATTATTTAGAATATTGTCAACATTTTTGTTCGACTGTTTGCTGAAATAATTGTCTGACTTGCATTTGAATTTTGAATTTGAAGCTGATTTGAAACTAAGTGGCAATTAGCATAATTAATTATGATGACATGGCAGTGATCAGTAGAGCAACAGTGGCATCATTACATGGGGGTGTTACAACCTTCAACAAGGCCACCATGTGTAAGCATGTCGACAATGGTTGATCTAGCTGGAGACGAGATCATGGGTTTTACTTGGAGACTGCATAATTTTTTGTAGAAACCGTCACTGCTAGCAACTTCTCTACTTGTTGGCGCCTTCTCGTTGGCCGGATCCTAACGCTTAGAGAGCCCCAAGACCCACCTATGTCATTGGAGAAAACGCTAGAATCAATTTGATGATATCGCCTCCCCGAATCTAGCCATGGCTAACACCCCCATCGGTTCGCTCCTGTCGCCGGGAGAGGGACGAACGGTGGACAAAGGATCCTCAACTGATGCCACCTCGTCCATGCTGAGATGCTTACATCGACCGCCGACCGAGAGCCCGACTACAGCCATCACCAACCCCGGACCTGCCTGCCAAACCCATCGGCTTCCCCATTGTAGGGGAACGCGACAGAAAACAAAAAATTTCGGTACAGCGAGCATGCCCAGGATCACTATGGAGACTGCATACAAGGTTTGATCTGATCCGTACCAACTCGAAGCGCAGCGGAAGAAGAGTCGGTGTAGATCGTCGGTGCAGATCCCTGCAGCTAGGATTTACAACCTCCCAACCGCAAGGATGTACTCCCACTCCGGACAGCCCTTCGGGAGGCGGTCGGACAGTCCCCCGGACAATGTCGCGGACAGCCCTTCGGGAGGACCCTCGGAACCCGAACAGTAACCCGGACAGCCCTTCGGGAGGATGCCGGAAACTCGAACGGTAACTCGAACAGCCCTTCGGGCAAAAGATCAAAACTACAATCTCTCTACGGGGTTGCACACATACGGTGTCAGCTATCCGGCAGGGCTTCGCCGTCCAGAGCTAGTTCCTGCCGGAACCCAGACAACCTTTCGGCTCTACGAAAAACTCTTTTCGTGGGAGGGAGAGAGAGAGCTAGCAAAGCATAGCATGTGTATGAGAGCAAGTATGAAGCATATGGGGCTGCCCCCTCCCCTCTATTTATAGGAAAACCAAGGGGTAAAAATGGTATTCACAAATACCAAAAGTGCCCCCACTTTATGCCTTTTCTAAAAAGAATAAAGCAAAGAAGGGTGGCAAGTGGAGCTCCATGGAGCCCCACCTCCCTTGGCCGGCCACCCTTGGGGGGGCCCCCCATGAGGAGCTTGCTTGCTCCCCAATCCCTTCTAGAAGCCTTTTTGGAAATATCCAAAAAGGTGTTTTTCCACAAATATCCAAAAAGCACTTTCACTATTCACGACGACATTTTTCAGCGTCTGATCGAACTGAAAATATTCATGTGGGCTTAGAACAATTCCAGTACCCACCAAAATAATTTTCAACGCGAGCCAGAACAATTCCGGTTTAGTGATTTCATCTGTGAAAAGCATCTGAAGCGGTTTCGGCAGCTCCGGAACATTTCCGGTTTTCATTCCAGAAAATTCCAAAAAGTTTCCAGAACGATTCTGGCACCCTCCAAGAATTATCAGGCATGTGCCAAGACCAATTTGACTTTATGGTATCCCCTGAAACAACTTTTCCAGTTTCACCGAAACTTATCCGGTGACCTCTCTCTGCGGAACTTTTCCGCTGTCCGAAACTTTTCCGGTGACTTTCTCTCAGACTCCCTGTCTAGTATTCAGCAGATAGATGACCCTTAAGCGTGTGACCCTATAGGTTCGGTGAAGCATAGACATGACCCGGAACCCCTTCCGATCAATGATCAACATCGGAGCCGTGGACACCCATATTGACCCCTATACCCACACGAATGAATATTCGAGTGAACCTCCAGTTGCCGTGTGCTATTCCTGTTGCTTCACGATATGTTACAATTACCCTAGGTGAGACATGTTGGCATCCCCGTGGATCAACAACTTGCCCACTATGCCAGTTACCTCGTTGCCGGTATTGTTCTCTTTTCTCGTTCCCGTGTTCCGGCATCCCAGTGATCAAATCACAAGTGTCTGGCCAGACGATGATGGATACTGTAACACCGAGAGGGCCCAGAGATATCTCTCCATCGTCGGAGGAGCAAATCCCAATCTTGAGCTATCAAGTTACTTGACATACTTTTCCATGAACCCGTAAGCCGCCGTAATAGCCACCCATTTACGGATGACGTTTAACAAACCCCAAAGTTCATGAAGCAAGCATGAAGAAACTCGATACTCTCATGGTCTAAGGAATCATGCAAACGTTAAACATCTCTGTGTTATTTTAACCATTAACTATTGACGAATATATCTCTTAGTATAACATCAATATGGGTCGTTTCAACACAAGTGTTCTACCAACATCGTGCCCTCAAAATTGCCGGCATAGCCATGCCCATGATCAGGAAAGCAGGATCATCATGCAATACTTGAGCCAGTCTTAGAGGCAAGACTAGGAATACAATTTACCGTTTATTATACCACACGTGCACATGAGTTTCCCTCCAAGCCTCGTTTTTTTTGTAGACTCGAGAATCATTGCAGTTATAGCATGGAACATAAACTTTCATTACAAACTCGGAGATAGAAAAGTAACTGAAAATTACTGCCTCTAGGGCATATCTCCTACAGACTCCCACTTGCACTAGAGTCATAATCCAGTTACATGGATTCCCTAACACCAATGGCTATCCGGTGTTGCTCATGCTTTGCTCGTGGTAAAGGCTTAGTCATCGGGTCTGACACATTCAGATCCGTGTGAACTTTGCGTACTTTCACTAAACCTTCTTCGACATGATGTCGAATGAGTTTATATTTGCGTTGAATATGCATTGTCTTATGGTGCGAACATGGCTCCCTTGCCTGAGCCACGGCGCCACTATTGTCACAATAGATCTCCACCGGGTCCAGAGCACTTGGAACCACACCAAGATCTTCAAGAAATTGCTTGATACCGACAGCTTTCTTGGAGGCTTCTGAAGCAGCAACATATTCCGCCTCCGTTGTAGAATCCGCCATAGTCTTTTGTTTGGAACTTTTCCAATCAACTGCGCCGCCGTTCAATATGAAAACATAGCCAGATTGAGATTTGAAGTCATCTGGGTCAGACATGAAGCCTGCATCAGTGTAACAACTTACAATGAGCTCTTCATCACCTCCGTACACAAGGAGTAAATCCTTGGTCCTTCTGAGGTACTTAAGAATACCCTTGACTGCGGCCCAGTGTTCCAATCCTGGATCACCTTGGTACCGGCTGCTAACACTTAGCGCATAGGAAACATCCGGTCTTGTACATAGCATGGCATACATAATAGAACCAACTGCCGAAGCATATGGAATATCATTCATTTGTACTCGCTCATCAAGGGTCCGAGGACTCTGATTCTTGCAAAGCACTGTGCCAGGTGACATGGGGAGCAGGCCTTTCTTGGAGTTCTCCATGTTGAACCTTTTCAACACCTTGTCAATGTACGTGCTTTGGCTTAGTGCTATCAGGCGTCTTGATCTATCTCTATAGATCCTGATGCCTAATACATATGCCGCTTTGCCTAAGTCTTTCATTGAAAAACTCTTCTTCAATGAGTCTTTTATTTCGCTAAGAAAATTTACGACATTTCCAATCAACAATATGTCATCCACATACAAGATTAGAAATGCTTTTGCGCTCCCACTAAACTTCTTGTACACACAAGATTCTTCATCGTTTCTGATGAAGCCAAACTCTTTGACCACTTCATCAAACCGAATATTCCAGCTCCTTGATGCTTGCTTCAGACCATAAATGGCTTTCCGAAGCTTACATACCTTTCCAGCATTCTTAGGATCGACAAAACCTTCTGGCTGTATCATGTATACATCCCTATCAAGGTTTCCATTTAGGAAAGCCGTTTTGACATCCATCTGCCATATTTCATAATCGAAATAAGCAGCAATTGCTAGTAATATCCGAACAGACCTAAGCATAGCTACGGGCGAGAAAGTCTCATCGTAGTCCTCTCCTGGAACTTGCGTGAACCCTTTCGCGACAAGTCTAGCTTTGTGGATAGTAATGTTACCATCCGCGTCCGTCTTTCTTTTGAAAATCCATTTACAACCAATGGGTTTTACGCCATCTGGAAGTTCTTCCAAGTTCCAAACTTGGTTTTCGTACATGGATTCCATTTCGGATCTCATGGCTTTGTGCCATTCCCTTGAGCTAGGCCCCGCCATCGCTTCCTTGTAGTGCGCAGGTTCATCGTCTTCAAGAATGAAGATTTCGTTATGAAACCACTCAGGTGGCTGGATAGCCCTACCTGATCTGCGCGGTTCAGTTACAACAGTGTTTGAAGTTTCCGCATCATATGCGACAACTTCCGGCTCAGTTGTATGGATAATTAGCGGAATTTCTTTCGGTTCCTTAGCCATATCAACGGTTGCCGAAGATTCACTAATCTCATTAAGTTGTACTGTCCTCCCACTCAATTCTTTAGCGAGAAATTCTTTCTCGAGAAAGTGTGCAACCTTTGCGACAAACATTTTGCCTTCGGACTGGTGGTAGAAGGAATATCCAATGGTCTCATTTGGATAACCTACAAAGTAACATTTGCCTGATCTAGGTTCTAGTTTGGTTGGCTGTAAACGTTTTACGTATGCCTCACAACCCCAAACCTTGAGATGCGATACACTAGGTATATTTCCATACCACATCTCATGTGGTGTCGTCTCAACAGACTTAGACGGTGCTCTGTTTAATGTATGAGCGGCAGTGAGTAGTGCGTGACCCCAAAAAGATATCGGAAGATCTGTAAGAGACATCATCGACCTTACCATGTCTAACAGGGTTCGGTTACGCCGTTCCGACACTCCGTTTCGCTGTGGAGTTCCGGGAGGCGTAAGCTGTGAAACGATTCCACGGTCACTCAGATGTTGGCCAAACTCGTGACTAAGATATTCGCCTCCGCGATCAGACCGCAGAAACTTAATCCTTTTGTTACGATGATTTTCTACCTCATTCTGAAATTCTTTAAACTTTTCAAAGGTTTCCGACTTATGCTTCATTAAGTAGATATAGCCATACCGACTTAAATCATCAGTAAAAGTCACGAAGTAAAAATACCCACCCCGTGCGGCCGTGTTCATTGGACCACATACATCACTATGTATTATTTCCAATAATTCACCTGCCCGTTCAGGATGACCCGTGAACGGCGTCTTGGTCATTTTTCCCATCAAGCAAGCTTCACATGTGTCAAATGATTCAAAATCAAGGGACGGTAAAACTCCATCTTTATGGAGTCTTTGCATGCGTTTCTTTCCGATGTGGCCAAGCCGACAGTGCCACAAGTAAGTGGTGGTGGTATCAGCCTTCTTAAGGCGTTTAGCGTTCACGTTAAAGACATCATTTCCACATTCAAGATTTAGTATGAAAAGGCCCCCAACAATGGGTGCAAATCCATAAAACATATCCTTACAATAAAGTGAACAACCATTGTTCTCAGACTTGTAGGAGTACCCATCGTGTACTAAACATGATCTAGAGATAATGTTTCTACATAGCAACGGAACAAAATAACAGTTACTAAGTTCCAAAATAAATCCTGAAGGGAGACGTAGAGGCATAATGCCGACGGCTTGAGCGGCGATCCCAGCGCCGTTCCCGACACGCATCACGACTTCATTCTTTGCCAGCTTGCGCACCTTCTGAAGGCCCTGTATCGAGTTGCAAATGTGAGCAACCGATCCGGTATCAAATACCCAAGACTTAGAATTTTCGCTAGCAAGCAAAACGTCAATGACATTAACTTGTATAACAATTATACCTTTTCCGGTTTTCCCGGACTTCTTATCTTCCAGATACTTCTTGCAGTTTCTTTTCCAGTGTCCTGTGCCCTTGCAGTAGAAGCACTCAGTTTCATTCTTGGCTCCGCCCTTAGATTTGCGTTGGAAGCAGGTCTTACTGGCGCCCTTGCCCTTCTTTGGCTTGCCTTTCTTTTTGAAACTGGCAGTTTTATTCACAAGCAACACTTGCTTGCGATTTTTCTGCAGTCCTCCTTCAACAGTTTTCAGCATGGCAAGCACCTCATTAGGCGTTTTGTTCATCCCATTCATGTTGTAGTTCATGATAAAACCGCTATAAGACGGGGGGAGTGAACCTAGCAACAAGTCCATAACATGCTCTGGCGGAAGTGGAAATTCCAGGGTTTTAAGCCTTTCAGCGTAGCCAATCATATTGACTACGTGCTTGCCAACTGAACTGCCCTCAGCCATCTTGGTCTCCGCCATCATTTTCATGATATCAAAACGTTCAGACCGTGCATTAAACTTGTACAGAGCATCCAGATCTTTGATCATATCAAAGGAGTTATGGAATTCAAAACGTTTTTGAAGCTCTGAACTCATGCAAGACAGCATGAGGCTCTGCACTAAGTTGAAATCATCATCCTTAGTGGCCCAGACATTTTGTTCGTCTGCCGGGGCTGTTTCCGCCGGCTTAGGTGGAAGAGGTCCGTCAAGCACGTACACTTTCTTAGCGCTCCTGAGGACAATCCTCAGTGCACGGACCCAGTCCGCATAGTTGTTTCCATTCGTAGCTAACTTCTCTTTCTCTAACATCGGGCCTAAGTTGAACGCGCTGTTGCGAGCCATTTGATCTACAACGGAAAACACAATTTCACTTAGACTTTGTTCATAATGATTTTTGGCACTAGTGAATAAACAATTTTATTCTAAAGTGCGCTCCCACTCAAAACAATATCTCTCATAATTGATTGTGAGTGATGCAAGACCCAACTTTCAATTCAGCGTCAAGGATGCAACCATCTCAAGTGACGAGAATTTCAATTGGTAGGCCAACTTGCCAATCACATCTCTATGTGACTCTTGTTCATCTTTCGATGCGTGTGTTCCGAGCTCATGACTTTCATGCCTGAACGTCAAGACAACCAAGTGATCTTGCTGCGAGGTCTCAACTCACCCGCCTCACACTTCTCTAATCGTTCGTACCCATGCAACCATGTGATACCCCGAAGAGATAGGTGCCGTGACGGTGCTACACTTGGGAGAACACTAACTACTTGATATTTAAGTGAGAGATCACCCTAATAAAAAGCGACTACCGCGCAATCAAAAGGGTGCAACATAAGGGATAAACATCTCAGGCAATTCATAATTAGCATGATATGGTATAGCCCCTTCTGACGGAGAAGTCAAGTATTCTTCGTCTTTGGCATTCGCGTCGGTGTTCACCTTTGCGAAGATTGCCACCACCTTGTCGATGCACCAGATAATATTGCTATCTCTATAGCTAATAAAATAAGTGCATTACATAAGGTTGACACGCAGGTCATTAAAGTGCAATCATATAGCTCCAGCCATCATGCCGAATCATGACACGCAGGTCATGTTAATTACATCATATAGTCATCTCATACATAATCGAATTAATATGAGCTTTGCTATACCACATCACATCTCATGCACATCCTGCAAAACCAAGTTAGACGCCTCTAATCGGTTTATGCAAAATTTTATTTTACGTGGCTTCTAAGGTTTTGACTTAAACCGCAGCTACCAACGTTTCATCATCAAGTATGATAATTCAAAATTGCTAGATTAACATCTCGGGGTGTATGAAACACGAGATAATTAAATCTCGAGCCCCATACTAAACTTCGTCATATGCGTGACCCCCGTGCAGATCATATCTGCAATGCCCTTTCATCTGCGAATTTCATCTTTCTTTTGACTATGGTGGAATCCAAAGAACTGATAGCACTTCGTTGATCAATCAGGATCGCGGATTGCCAGAACTTTGTGAAATTCCACCATGCTGTCTCGAGATTGAGCAAACGCAAATTCCAGGGAAGCAACAAGAACATCGGGTAACAGACTTCATCTGCTACCCGCATAAATAATTTTCAGCAATAGATCTGATCTACTCCAAAATTATAATATGCAATACCCATACATCTCCATGTATTCTAGATCGTAACCTGCATCTACGCATAGCACGGCTCTTGATGCCACTGTAGGGGAACGCGACAGAAAACAAAAAATTTCGGTACAGCGAGCACGCCCAGGATCACTATGGAGACTGCATACAAGGTTTGATCTGATCCGTACCAACTCGAAGCGCAGCGGAAGAAGAGTCGGTGTAGATCGTCGGTGCAGATCCCTGCAGCTAGGATTTACAACCTCCCAACCGCAAGGATGTACTCCTACTCCGGACAGCCCTTCGGGAGGCGGTCGGACAGTCCCCCGGAAAATGTCGCGGACAGCCCTTCGGGAGGACCCTCGGAACCCGAACAGTAACCCGGACAGCCCTTCGGGAGGACGCCGGAAACTCGAACGGTAACTCGAACAGCCCTTCGGGCAAAAGATCGAAACTACAATCTCTCTACGTGGTTGCACACATACGGTGTCAGCTATCCGGCAGGGCTTCGCCGTCCAGAGCTAGTTCCTGCCGGAACCCAGACAGCCTTTCGGCTCTACGAAAAACTCTTTTCGTGGGAGGGAGAGAGAGAGCTAGCAAAGCATAGCATGTGTATGAGAGCAAGGACGAAGCATATGGGGCTGCCCCCTCCCCTCTATTTATAGGAAAACCAAGGGGTAAAAATGGTATTCACAAATACCAAAAGTGCCCCCACTTTATGCCTTTTCTAAAAAGAATAAAGCAAAGAAGGGTGGCAAGTGGAGCTCCATGGAGCCCCACCTCCCTTGGACGGCCACCCTTGGGGGGGCCCCCCATGAGGAGCTTGCTTGCTCCCCAATCCCTTCTAGCAGCCTTTTTGGAAATATCCAAAAAGGTGTTTTTCCACAAATATCCAAAAAGCACTTTCACTATTCACGATGACATTTTTCATCGTCTGATCGAACTGAAAATATTCATGTGGGCTTAGAACAATTCCAGTACCCATCAAAATAATTTTCAACGCGAGTCGGAACAATTCCGGTTTAGTGATTTCATCTGTGAAAAGCATCTGAAGCGGTTTCGGCAGCTCCGGAACATTTCCGGTTTTCATTCCAGAAAATTCCAAAAAGTTTCCAGAACGATTCTGGCACCCTCCAAGAATTATCAGGCATGTGCCAAGACCAATTTGACTTTATGGTATCCCCTGAAACAACTTTTCCAGTTTCACCGAAACTTATCCGGTGACCTCTCTCTGCGGAACTTTTCCGCTGTCCGAAACTTTTCCGGTGATTTTCTCTCAGACTCCCTGTCTAGTATTCAGCAGATAGATGACCCTTAAGCGTGTGACCCTATAGGTTCGGCGAAGCATAGACATGACCCGGAACCCCTTCCGATCAATGATCAACATCGGAGCCGTGGACACCCATATTGACCCCTATACCCACACGAATGAATATTCGAGTGAACCTCCAGTTGCCGTGTGATATTCCTGTTGCTTCACGATATGTTACAATTACCCGAGGTGAGATATGTTGGCATCCCCGTGGATCAACAACTTGCCCACTATGCCAGTTACCTCGTTGCCGGTATTGTTCTCTTTTCTCGTTCCCGTGTTCCGGCATCCCAGTGATCAAATCACAAGTGTCTGGCCAGACGATGATGGATACCGTAACACCGAGAGGGCCCAGAGATATCTCTCAATCGTCGGAGGAGCAAATCTCAATCTTGAGCTATCAAGTTACTTGACATACTTTTCCATGAACCCGTAAGCCGCCGTAATAGCCACCCATTTACGGATGACGTTTAACAAACCCCAAAGTTCATGAAGCAAGCATGAAGAAACTCGATACTCTCATGGTCTAAGGAATCATGCAAACGTTAACCATCTCTGTGTTATTTTAACCATTAACTATTGACGAATATATCTCTTAGTATAACATCAATATGGGTCGTTTCAACACAAGTGTTCTACCAACATTGTGCCCTCAAAATTGCCGGCATAGCCATGCCCATGATCTGGAAAACAGGATCATCATGCAATACTTGAGCCAGTCTTAGAGGCAAGACTAGGAATACAATTTACCGTTTATTATACCACACGTGCACATGAGTTTCCCTCCAAGCCTCGTTTAATTTGTAGACTCGAGAATCATTGCAGTTATAGCATGGAACATAAACTTTCATTACAAACTCGGAGATACAAAAGTAACTGAAAATTACTGCCTCTAGGGCATATCTCCTACACCCATACCACGACGTTGAGGAGCGCCGCCACCAGATCAATCCACACCAGGGCCGCCCTCGGGAACCCCATGGTGTGATCCGTGCCGATCAGGCCGCCACGTGTCGTGGACAGCCCCCATCGGCACCTCCAATCAAGCAAGCTTCGCCCATTGGCGTCCTACGGTGGTGGCGAGGGGAGCAAGGGAGGAGGATGAGGAGGGTTGGGATGGTGGCTAGGATCTTGCTGGTGCGACCCCTCCGAGGACTACCCAAGCGAAGTGTTTTTTCTCCCCAAGTCGGTATTGTGGCTTGCTTAATTATCTACTACTAGTTATATTTTTTTTGAGGCGGATTAGCTTGTAAAGATGAGCTTAAAGCAAGCAAATCTAGATCGATCAGTGTGGTAGATATGCACAAACCATCCATTTTGACCCAAGATATTCTATAATTCGAGTTTAATTACAATTTATTACAAGAAACATTAGCTGTGCGGTTGGGTTTCTTCAATCCTAAGCTTGGAGTACATTGTACTCTAGAATGAAATATATTAATGTAAGCTTGTACACTTTGCTGACCCAGACTCTTTTCATAGCCAACCATGTGCAGTACAGAGTTGCCCAACCTCACTCTTGCCTAACTTGGTATTTGGGGCCTACTTTTACTTGCTAGCTATGCAACTACGCCACTCCATTAATCTATCTATCTATCTATATATATATATATATCACAAATGTACCTGCATGAATAGTAAATCCTAAAAAATAGTAAAAAAATCTAAAAACATTATGAGTTCTAACATCTTGCAAAATTTCGTCACAAAAAGACATCCGCAGAGGTGTGTGCCAAACTAAAATTCAGTGCTCCAAAATGCGTCTTTTTGAGTCCCGAATTTTGATTATTTTTTGTATAGGCCTCTACGGATGTTTTCTCGAGGTGGAATTTTTCAGAATCATAGAACATTTGTTAATGTTCATCTACAAAAAAAATTGGAATTTTTTTTATTTTATTTACTACTTTTTTCAGAATTTAATGTTTATGTGCGTGTATTTGTGCTTGGGAGGAAATAATCCATGTATACACGGTTACACACCTTGATGGACTAAATCTTCCGCTAAAAAGACCTGACAACCGTATGGCTGGGAGCTTGCAATCCCGGCAGAGTACGGACCCAAAGCAAAACAAATTGCAGCAGCGAATTTTCTTTTCCACAATCGGGTAATTGTCAACTTTTGAATGTGTTAACATATACACGACTTATGATGATGACGATCTGATTAAAACAACAAAAACCACATGACAACCATTTGTGTATTTGGCGATGATAATGATGTGGTTTCTTGGGTACTTCTCTCGACAAAAAGACTTGGATCCAGCACGCAAACGATCAGGTCGATCGCAGCTGTTGGACGACACGCACACGGCGTTACTTTTTCTATGTAAAATAAAAAGAAGAGAGCAAGTTGCTAATACGACGCTTGTTTGCCTCATTGTAGCGTGCTGCTCATGGTTAGCGTAGGGATTAGTTTGTGTTAATCTGCAACTTGCAAAGCATAATTGACACGTAGTACGTGGTACAGTGCAGTGCAGCTGACCTCTGCCGGTCTCAGTTTTTCTAAGGAGCAGCTGTACGTAGAGAACTATGCATCCTCTCCATCGCAAAAATGAAAAGAAAAGGAAACTATGCATCCTGACAGAATCGCCGTTGGTCAGGTGCTTGGATTGGTGATGTTGTCTTTCGTCAAACATTGCAGAGAATAGACGACGGCGAGGGCGCTAGGCGATGTTTGCTGGCACAGTTCGGTCGAAGCTTTTGCTTGGGTGCTCCTCTTCGAACCCCCCCCGCGCAACTGATATGTCTGTCTCTGACTACACCCTGAGGCTTTGGAACTGGGTCATTGAGAAATTCAACATTGACGACATGGACACGGCCTCATGGCATTTGATGGACTCTGTTGAGGCTTGGTGGGCGAGTACATGCGACGTCAGCACCACCGACAGGAAGGCCAAGGCTTCGATTATGGGTAATTTGGAATGAGAGGAACACAAGAGCGCTCCTCTGCCAAATATTACTCAACACCATAGTGGCCGAGACAAACCTTTGGGTCACGGCCGGGGCAAAGAAGTTAGGGTCTTTTATTTTGCGAGAGTAATTGCCATGTCGCGTTAAGGTGTGTGATGTAAAAAACTCTATTCTCTCCTTACTTAATAGTTAATACATGAGGCAAAGCTTTTGCCTCCGTTTCAAAAAAAAATTGTCTGTCTCTGCCAGGGCGGTCTAGATCAAGGTTTAATTGTTTGGGTACATGAAAATTTGGATTTGACTGAAATATCTTACTATTCAGATTTTTTTTATGTCAACAAAAAATGACCCAATTTAAATTTAAGCATATATGGTCCAAAATTTTGAGGTTACAAATATTTCAGCACCGACTAAAATTTTGCATCCTAGGCTAGATCACTCCTCTCATTTCGTGAGTCTATTTTCTCGTCTAGCCTAATTGTTTTTTTTTTTTTTTTTTTTTTTTTTTTTGCGGGATCGTCTAGCCTAATTGAACTATTGTAGTATGATATCTTAATGTATTAGAGCTGTACTGCATGTGTTTGACTTCAATATCAAAAACATCACTGGTATCAAGTCCAACTGCAATGTTATGCCCAGATTCCAATAGTGTGTGTGTCGCTAGTCGTACGTGCAATTACCACTGCACTGACCATCTGGCGACGCCATCTCGTTAGAGCATCTCCACTCCCCCCCCCCCCCCCCAACAGGCCCCCCCAGGCCCCTTTTTTATCGCCGGCTCGAAAAAAACGGCCCAGTCGTGCCCCCAGGAGGCCAAATTTCGCCGGTTAGGGCCGAAATTGGCGCCGGCGGACCCAAGCCGAACCCAACGCGCTGGGGGGCGACCGGGGGCGCCGGGGGAAAGAAAAAACACGCCAAAACTTCCCGCGCCAGATTCCCACCCCGTGGACCCGCCGAGTCAGCGACTGCATCGTCGTCCTCATCTCATCGCCTCGGCTCCCGCGCGAATCAATGCCAAGGCTGCCGCCGATCAGCCTTCCATTGATCACGGGCGGCACAGTGAAGGCGAGCCGCCGCGCGTCCCGCCCCTTCCCGCCACGCGTCCGCACTGCTGCCGCCCCCTCGCCGCTATAAAAGCCGCCTTCGTCGCCGCTGGCCGCACGCTCGCCTCGCCACAGCCATCTCTCTCACCGCTGAACACCTTCTTTCCTTCGCCGCCCTTGTTCTCGCCCTCTCTCTTCCTGTCTCCTTTCCCCGTCCCGATGGCGGAGAGGTTCCCCGGCGACGGAGCGGCGGCCAACGGCTTCGGCCGCCGCCATCTGCACGAGTGGGAGGCGCATCTTCTCCACGAGGCCAACTACCCGGCGCCGCCCGACATGCGCGTGCCGGGCTCGCGGAGGCTCAGCGCCGGAGGCGTCCCCGTGCCCCCGCCGCCATCCGACGCGGAACGCCGCGGCGAGATAGCGCGGATCCGGGCGTCCTTGCCGGAGGAAGCACGGTAGCAGCCGAAGTACTCCCCCGACAACGCACCGCTGTGGACGGCGTACTTCCAGCGCCGCCACGCCGACCAGCTCGCCTCCACCAACGGCGCTCCGGCGCCAAGGGGGCGACACAACTCCGACAACCGCCGTCAGTGGTGGGGCGCCCCCGGGCGCACGCTCCACGCCGTTCTCGAGTACATCGAGGGCGGCAACGAGCCGCCGTTGGAGTACCCAGCGCCGACGTCCTCGCGTCGGAGGAGCAGGAGCTCGTGGCTGCCGAGGCACATGGTGGCCACGAGCTCCTCGTCCTCCGGCTCCCGCTCCTCCGGCACGCCGACGCCGCTGGCCCCCGTCAAACCCGAGCCCCAGGGAACGCCGGAGCGCCGTCGCAGCCGCGGCGGCAACCTCGTCATAAGCGAGGGCCGCCGCCAACCTTCTCCTCCCCGCGGTCATCTTCGCCTGGTCAGGCCGAAGAAGGAGCCGGCGACGCCGCCCGTGGTCGTCAAGCAGGAGCTCGTGGAGATGGCCGCCGACCTCGAAACCGGCCTGAAGTGGGCGCGCGACGACTACGTGCGGGAGGAGATGGAGCGCCAACGACGCGCTCTGGAGGAGATCGCCGAGCGACGCCGCGGCCGCGAGAAGGACGGCGTCATCGTCCTCGACAGCGACGAGGAAGAGTCGCCGGCTCCGACCAGCCCCGTCCGGAGCGGCGATCCAGGGCAGGGCTGCAGCAAGGACGGCGGCGTGCAGGACGACGGCGACGACGACGACGGCGGCGGCGGCGACTACACCGCCTTCTACAAGCTCCTCGGCATGAACTAGGCTCGGGGCGGCGGTGGCGGCGTAGTTTTTTTTTTTTAGTTTTATGTATGTCTTTAAATTTGTGCAAATATGAATGGAGCCGTCTAAATTTCGTCCAAAATCGAGTCGTTTTCGTTGAATTTGAACCAATTTTGCATTTGAAAAATGGCGTATGGGTGTCAACTTGGGGCCGCGGTTGGGAAGCCGAGCGCCCCCACGGCGAAATTATCGCCGGATAACCCCCAGGAGGCGCTATTTCAGGGCCTGGGGGGCCGAACGGCTGGAGATGCTCTTATGTCCATGCTGCTAGACCTCCGAGCACATTGATTTCAGGATGATAACCTGTGTGCGGGAACTAATTCTGCTCTTATCTTTAACAAATGGTATTCCGGGAACAATCTCCCGTCAAACGTCCTTTTAACCAGAAGGTGCTAACGAAAGAAGCGGAATATGCAGCTGCATGTGGCAAAAGCGCAGGCACATGTTCTCGTGGGCCTGCCTGTCGACGGGAGAAAATTTGGAAGGGAGGAAGCAATCAAGCAACAGCACGAAGAAGTGCAGCAACTAGCAGCAGACAGGGGACGTGTAAAAGCGCAGAAAGGTCCACGAGGCCATACCGAGCGCCTCTCAATTTGGCCAACTTGCTTGCCGCGGACATTTTTACTGTTTTGACCCGTTTGTATAAGTTTAGCACGATTTGACCTTTGTTTGAAAAAAAAAATCGGATCTGATCCATTTCGAGATGCCAGTAACACTGGCGTCTAGGTTACACTGAAGACGCCGGGGTCCGTGGCGTCTGGCCCTGGCCCACCTCCCTGGTCAGCCCATTTGACCGTCCGACGTGGCAAAGGGGTAAACGCCATGTTCCTTGGCGTCTACCCCTGGAGAGTAGTAAACCGGCCCAAGCCGGTTCTGGTGGGACCCAACCCACCCAGGGACGCACAGGGCGTTTTCCTCCTCTCGCGGCGGCAAAGAACAGGAGGTCTCCTTCTCTCCTCCCCCACCAAAACCACCTTAAATCTCCTCTTCCCTTCACCAAAAGTGTGGATCTGACGCCCCCATCCTCCTTGAGGTATTCTCCACCGAATCCTCCAATTATTTTTTGTTGATAGCTTTTACTTTTGTGGGATTAATTCATAGTTGGTGCAACCCTAGGATTTGGTTTTGGCTATGTTTTTGAGTGAGGAAGGACAATGGATGGTCATGTGGTTATGTTATAGGCTTTAGAAGAGATGGTATGTGGGTATATGCTAGGATTGAGAAGAGAAGATATGTGTATGTGACTTGGTCATGTTAAATTTATTTTGCTATGAAAGAGATGTTCAATGAATTTGGCAATATAGTTATGATGTCATATATAGATGATTGTTTTTGTTATGCTCATTGAGATTTTGTTATGTTGTCATTGAGATAATTGTCATATTGAGAGTTGTTTTGGCAATATGAGAAATATATGCTCACTCAAATATATTATATATACGGTTTGTTTTTGTTATATGGCAATATCTCAATGGCATGTTTTTGCATGTAGAGCATTTATCGATACACTGATATGGGGTGCAATGACATGTTGTATATGACATGTTTGGCATTTTGTTGGATATGTTTTTATGTTGACGATGTTATGCAAATATATGATATGTAGCATGTTATATATGGGCGATGCTATCTCGCGCTCGCGCGCGGCAACGCTCGGTTTAGTTTTCCCAATTTGGAATGTAACTGCTGCTTCTTTAAATGATTAGATGGAAGGTTATTGGGTAAATTAGGGTGGGCCCTGCCTGAAAATCGGGGGGGGGGGGGGGGGGAGATTAGTAGGAATTGGGTGGGTCAGAGCCCTGCATGCACCTCCCATAATTACTTGACCTTATCCACGTGGTGGGCCCCCGACAAAAAAAGCCTGTCGGCTGAGCTCTCCATCTTTGATGCATTCGCTCGTTGGAGCGCGCGAGCGTGAAAGAGCTTCTTCGGTTATATAGTGTTATGTATGTTTCATTTGTTCACGCTTGATTTGCAGGATGGCGTCTGAACGTTGGTACGACGGTCTTGATAAAGGGTATGACAAGGAGCAACGTGCGCGGGACATTGAGAATCAATGGGTAAGACGCAATATTTTCGAATTCTTGATTTATCACCTTTCATTTTGCTAGTTACTGACCATAATGCAGTTATATTTTGCAGGAACTAAAACCCATGCGCATGAGGGGTCATAGTGCCCACGACTGGCCTTGCGACGTGCGGTATGAGTCATACTTCGAGAGATTGGGTCTTCTCCCCTTTGTGCTGCAGTTCAAGCGACACGGTCCGTCGATCAACCATGGGGCGATGACCGCACTTATTGACTGTTGGAGGCCAGAGACACACTCGTTCCACTTGTCATGTGGAGAGATGACCGTGACCCTGGAGGATATGGCGATGATCAGTGGCCTTCCTATCAACGGAGAAGCTTTGACAGGCACCATCGTAAGTGCTAATTGGCGAGATCATGTTGGCCAATTGACAGGTGTTTTCCCCGTGCCTACTGAAGAAGGCGAGGCTGACAGCAAGAAAGTGTTGCATTTGTGGCTCCGAGAGGGGAGAGGAGTAGTATGCCCTCCGGACGCCAATGAGGTTGTTGTGCAGCAGCACGCCCGAGCTTATCTGTGGTATCTATTAACGAGGTTAGTGTTTCCTGATTCTACCGGGAATAACGCCCAGTGGATATTTTTGGACCTACTAAGTGACTGGGACTGTCAATATAGCTGGGGTTCAGGAGCACTAGCTTACTTATATTGCCAGGTAATTACTAACCAATTGTCATTTTGTTTGCATTTGCAACTCCTCCGTCCCTATCTAACAATTTCTGAAATTGCAGCTCGACGAGGCATGTCGTAGAAAGAAGGCTTCATCCGGTATGGGTGGCTTTGTTTGGTGCCTTTAGGTTTGGATGTGGGAGCGGATGCCCGTTGGACGTCCCGAGAGAAACACGGCACCTCCTGGATTCATCCCACATGAAGGTGTTGGTGGAGATGATCCCTTACGGTTCCCGACCATCGCCTATAGTTGGGAGCTGGCGAAGGTGTACACAGGCAGCTCGGTTACGCGATACAAGTGCTACATCAATGAGTTGGACTCATTGACTGATAAGCAGGTAATAGCAACTTACATAAGAGCACAATGTGTTGGGAAACGTAGTAGAAAACAAAAAAAATTCACGCCTACGCACAACCAGGATCAATATGAAGATGCATAACGGGTTCTGATCACGATCGTTACCGTCACCGAGTTGCAGCGGAAGAAGATCGTGTCGCTGTAGATCGTACTTGGAGTCCCTCGAACCGTCGATGAACGATCCCGCGAACCGCCCACGAACAGCCCCACGAACCGAAGACCGAAAGCACGGCCTCTCTACTTGGTTGCAAGCGTGCAGCCTTCAGGATCCGGCAGCGCTTCGCCGTCCAGAGCTAATCGTCGCCGGAGAATTAGAGGGGGGAGATTAGAACCACACTGGGCTTCTAATTATGAGGATTAGAGGAACTAGACCAAGCTCCAATTAGTCAACTAGGACCAACTAGAACTAAGGCTAGATGAACTAGAGGAGGCTCCAAAACTTCTGTGTCCAAAAGAGCACCAAACCTCAAGTATATATAGGTTAGAGGGGAGAGGGAGGGCTGCCACCAAGGGGGAAGGATTCCCTCTTGGGGCGCCGGCCTAGGGGAGGGGGAATCCCTCCCCAATTCGGCCTCCCCCCTTCCCTGAGTGGAGGCGCCTCCCCACTTGGGCCCTTGTGGCCCAAGTTGCCTTCCACCTCTTGGCCTTTTTAGGCCCATTGATATTAAATTAAATATATAAATGCTCTAAATACTTTCAGACCATTTAATATATAATTTAACACCCCCGGAAACATTTTCCACCTATATATAATTTATCGATAAAACCCGGTATTACCCGATACTCTCCGAAACCCTTCTGGTGACCCCGAAACGCTTCCGGATCCTCTCGGAACTATTCCGAATATTAATGAAACAATTCCACAAATATGTCCTCATCACTCCGGTCCTACTAACACTCAGCAGATCATGATTGCCTTAAGCTTGTGACCCCATAGGTTCGGTAACTCACATACATGAATGAAACCCCTTCGTTCAATGACCGGCAGCGGGACCGTGGACGTCTGTATCGGTCCCTGTGAGTACACGAATGATATTCGAGTGAACGTTTGGTTACTATGTGATGTTCCCTTTGCTTCGCGATACTTCACAAAACCCGGGATGTGCCGGTATCCTCCTGAGTCATCACATGCACACTATACCGTTATCCTCGTTACCGGTTTTGTTCTTCTTTCTCGTTATCGTGGTTCCAGCATCCCCGTGACGTAGTCACCTGTGTCTGGCCAGACGATGATGGAATTCATCACACCGAGAGGGCCCTAAGAATATCTCTCCATTGTCGGAGGAGCAAATCCCAATCTCAAGCTATCTGGCCACTTGTCAAACTTTCCGATGAGCCTGTAAGTTGTCGTTATGATCACCGTGTTACAGGTGACGTTTGAGCAACCCCAAAGCCCACCGTACGGTAAGAAGTGACCACGATACTCTCATGGTCTAAGGAGCAAGATCACATGTTAACACTCCGTGTTATTACAATTGATTACATACGATATTTACTCAATTCATAACAGACAAGATTGGGTCGATTCAATATGATCGTTCTTCCAACGTCATAATCTCAACGTTGTTTTAGGACTATCGTTACACTTAATGATATCCTAAGATCCGGAAAACATGATCACCAACAACACTTGAGCTAGTCCTAGAGGCAAGACTAGGAACCTTTTATTTAACTGTTTATCATTCCACACGTGCATATGAGTTTTCCACTGAATCGCATATTCCAGGATCATAGCAGTTATAGCATAGAATATAAACTCTATAATTATGAGTATGGAAATATAATAATACAAATATTATTGCCTCTAGGGCATATTTCCAACAGTCTCCCACTTGCACTAGAGTTAATAATCTAGTTTACATAGTCTCTTTAACACCTATGGATATCCGGTGTTGCTCATGCTTTGCTCATGGTAAGGCCTTTGTCATCGGGCCTGACACATTCAAATCCGTGTGAATCTTGAGAATCTTCACATAGCCCTTCTCAACATATTGTCGGACAATGTGATACTTGCGTTCAATGTGTCTAGTCTTCATGTGTGATCTTGGTTCCTTTGCTTGAGCAACCGCTCCGCTATTATCACAATAGAGAGCCATTGGATTAATCACACTTGGGACCACACCAATTTCTTCAAGAAACTTCTTGATCCAGAACGCCTCCTTTGAAGCTTCCGAAGCCGCAATATACTCTGCTTCTGTCGTAGAATCCGCAACAGTGTTTTGCTTGAAACTCTTCCAAACAACCGCACCACCATTAAGTGTGAAAACATAACCTGATTGAGATTTATAGTCATCTATATCAGTCATGAAGCTTGCATCGGTGTAACCATTTACAACGAGTTCTTCATCTCCTCCATAAACAAGGAGCATGTCCTTTGTTCTTCTGAGGTACTTAAGAATATTCTTAACTGCTATCCAGTGAGCCACTCCTGGATCACTCCGGTATCTACTACTAACACTTAGTGCATAAGAAACATCTGGTGTTGTACATATCATAGCATACATGATGGAGCCAATAGCAGAAGCATATGGTACTCCACTCATTTGCACTCGCCCATCAACTATCTTGGGACATTGATTTCTGCTAAGTGTTACGCCTTGTGACATTGGGAGAAAACCTTTCTTAGCATTCTCCATTTTAAACCTCTTTAAAACCTTGTCAATGTACGTGCTCTGACTTAGTGCTATTAGACGTCTTGATCTATCCCTATAGATCTTTATGCCCAATATATATGCAGCTTCACCTAAGTCTTTCATTGAAAACACACTCTTCAAATAGTCTTTTATTGTGCCAAGATACTTTGTATCATTCCCAATCAATAATATGTCATCTACATATAATATTATAAATGCTACAGAACTCCCACTAAACTTCTTGTATACACAAGCTTCTTCATTATTTTTAATGAAGCCAAACTCTTTTACTACTTCATCAAAATGTTGATTCCATCTCCTTGATGCTTGCTTCAAACCATAGATTGATCTTTGAAGCTTGCATACCTTTCCGGCATTCTTTGGATAGACAAAACCTTCTGGTTGTATCATGTATACATCCTCCTTCAGATTTCCATTTAGGAAAGCAGTTTTGACATCCATTTGCCATATCTCGTAGTCTAAATATGCAGCTGTAGCCATCATAATCCGTACAGATTTTAGCATTGCTACTGGAGAGAAAGTTTCGTCATAATCAACTCCCTCAATTTGCAAAAACCCTTTCGCAACTAGCCTTGCTTTGTAGATAGTAGGATTACCATCTGCGTCTGTTTTTCTCTTGAAGATCCATTTACATTGTATGGGTTTCACACCCTCTAGAGGATCAACCAAGTTCCAAACTTGATTCTCGTACATGGACTCCATTTCGGATTTCATGGCTTTGAGCCAGTCCTTTGAGCTGGGCGCCGCCATCGCTTCCTTGTAGTGCGCAGGCTCATCTTCTTCTAAGATGAATATTTCATTATGAAACCATTCAGGAGGTTCAATAACTCTGCCTGACCTACGCGGTTCAGTTACAGTCTTAACTGGAGTTTTTACAGCTGGTGTAGTAACTACTGGTTCAGTTGTGTGGACAACTTCTGGAACAGATTCCGTTTCCTTAGTCCTATTCATTTCTGGAGATTCAGTGATCTCGTCAAGCTGTACTGTCCTCCCACTTACTTCTTTAGCGAGAAACTCCTTCTCGAGAAAGTGTCCATTCTTTGCAACAAACACTTTGTCTTCGGACTTTTGGTAGAAGGAATACCCAATTGTTTCTTTGGGATAACCTACAAAGTAACACTTGTCTGCCTTGGGATCGAGCTTATTTGGCTATAAACGTTTTACATAAGTCTCGCAACCCCAAATCTTGAGATGCGACAAATTGGGTTTCTTCCCATTCCATAACTCATATGGTGTCGTCTCTACATATTTAGACGGTGCTCTGTTTAGTGCATATGCTGCTGTTTCAAGTGCATATCCCCAAAATGATAAAGGCAGACAGTAAGGGACATCATTGACCTCACCATGTCTAACAAAGTTCGGTTACGCCTCTCAGATACTCCATTCCTTTGTGGAGTCCCGGGAGGAGTAAGTTGTGAAACAATTCCACAATCACTTAGATGTTTGCTAAACTCATGGCTTAGATACTCTCCTCCACGATCTGATCATAGAAATTTTATCTTTTTGCCACGACGATTCTCAACTTCGTTCTGAAATTCTTTGATCTTTTCAAATGTTTCATTAAGTAGATATACCCATTATGTTTCATTAAGTAGATATACCCATTATGTTTCATTAAGTAGATATACCCATATCTACTCAAATCATCAGTGAAGGTAACGAAGTATAAGTATCCACCGTGTGCCGGAATACTCATTGGTCCACATACATCACTATGTATTATATCCAATAATTCGAGCGCCCGTTCAGGATGACCCGTGAACGGTGTCTTGGTTATCTTACCCATCAGACAAGCTTCGCATGTATCAAATGATTCAAAATCAAATGATGTTAACACTCCATCTTTATGAAATTTTTGCATGCGCTTCTTTCCGATATGCCCAAGACGGCAGTGCCACATATAAGTGGTATTATCAGTCTTCTTAAGACGTTTAGCATTAATTTTATAGACTTCTTTCTCACGTTCAAGAACTAATATGAATAATCCACCAACCATTAATGCAAATCCATAAAACATATCCTTATAATAAATTGAACAACCATTGCTCTCAGACTTATAAGAATAACCGTCATTTATCAGACATGATCCAGAGATAATGTTCTTACATAACTTTGGAACAAAATAACAATTATTTAGTTCTAAAATAAATCCTGAAGGTAAACTTAATGACATGACACCGATGGCTTGAGCAGCGATCCCATCACCATTCCCGACCCGCATCACAACTTCATTCTTTCCCAGCTTGCGAATTTTCCGTAGTCCCTGTGTGGTATTGCAAATGTGAGCAACTGACCCGGTATCAAATACCCATGACTTGGAATTTTCAGCAAGTAGAATATCAATAACATTAACTTGTATAACTTTTATACCTTTACCAGAAGATGAGTTCTTCTTATCTGCGAGATAATTGAAGCAATTTCTCTTCCACTGTCCTTTCTCCTTGCAGTAGAAACATACAGTCTCATGAGATGCTCCACCCTTGTTCTTTTTGGTGTTGCGTTTCTTCTTGAAACTTTCTGTTTTATTGACCAACAACTTTTGCTGATTATGCAATCCAATCTTATTAGTTTTGAGCATTGCTTCATAAAGCAAAGTGAGGAGCAAATCATTTTCTAGTGTCCTAGGAAAATCAATCCCCATTGTAGTTATACTATCATAATAGTCTGCAAGCCTCACACTTTGCTCAACACCTTCAGTTATCTTGCACTCTTTCATTGCTTCGGTCATCTCATGAACTTCAGTTGTTTCTTTGTGATGCAGAACTTCTAGTGCCTCGACAATCTCCACTGTACTAGATTGTTCAAATGTTTCTGCAACACAGTGTCCATGCAAGCCAACATAATACTCTGGACAACACTGAAATCATTCTTGTTAGATATGAACACATTGATGACATCTTGCGACGCTCCAGGCGCCGGGTAGTCACCAAGTGGTTGATCCAGCACATATTCTTTCTTAGCACTCCTGAGAACCAATCTAAGAGTGTGGATCCAATCCTCATAGTTTCCACCATTTGCAGCCAACTTTTCTTTCTCAAACAGTGGTGCTAAATTTAAACTATTGTGAGCCATTGATCTACAACAACAAACACAAGATTCAACTTAGACATTTTTCATAATTATGATTGCACTAGTTATTAAATAAGTTTTAATATAAAGTGCACTCCCACTCAAATCAATATCTCTCATAATTGATAATGAGTGATTCAAGATCCTGATCTAGTTCTCAGCCATTGATGTGGACATCACTGATGACGAGAATTTTGACCGGTAGGCAATCTTTTGCCGATCATATCTCCATATGACTCTTCTTCATCTTTCTATGCTTCGTGCTCCAAGCTCAGAACGATTCTGCCAAAACTTCAAGACAACCGAGTGTTATCTGCTTGCTCAGTCTGACCTCGCCCGTCTTACACTTCATGATCCGTTTGTACTCATGTGGACATGATGCACTCCGGAAAGCCACATGTTATAGACGGTTGCAACACTGGGAAGAGCACCTTTTAACTTGATATTTACTATGAGAGATCACCCTAATAATTGACTACTGCGCAATCAAAGGGTGCAAACAATAAAGGGATAAACATCTCAAGCAATTCATAATAGCATGATATGGTATAGCCCTTGGCACCGGGAATCCTTCATGACCACCTTCAACCTTCTTGTTGAAGCGTCGTGACAGCCAATATTTCGTTGCCGTGGCAATCGTTTCAAAAACGTTGCCGTGGTGGCAATATCTGAAAACGTTGCCGTGGCGACCGTTTTATAAAACGTTGCCATGGCACCAAATTCAGAGATTCCGTCGTGACACGAAACTATAGCTCCTCGTCCCGCGCCTGGTACATCTTCTCCTCGTCGGGGTCCTCCGTGTACGCTTGCCACCATCACCTGTAACCTATCTCTACGATATTTACATTAAGGTGGCAATCTCGTGGCTCCAGCCATCATGCCGTGACGCGCAGGCCACTTAACATTACAACATATAACCATCTCATACATAAACTCATTATCATGACGAAGGCTATACCACATCATATGCATACTCTGCAAAACCAAGTTAGACGTCCTCTAATCGGTTTTAGCAAAATTTTAGTTACGCGGTTAACCAGTTTTAACAAATAATACTAGCTACCTACGTCCACAACATAGGCGATGATTCTTGATACTAGATTAAGTTTCGGGGTGTGTGAAAGAAGAGACTTAATTAAAAGTCTCGTCCCCCACACTAAACTTCGTCAAATACGCGTGACCCCCTAGAAGATCATCCATCTTCATCACCCTCTTGTGTACGCGATGGTTCACTATTCTTGACTATGGTGAAGCCCAAGGAATTGTTAGCAGATTGTCGACAGCCAGAGCCGAGCGATTGTCAGCACCTTGTGAAAAGCGACACCATACCGTCAATGAATTGAACCGAAGCCACATTCGAGGGAAGCATAGCAAGAACATCAACCCTCACAATCACATGTGATCTAGATCGCAACATGCACCTACTCATAAGCCTGCTCATGATGCCACTGTTGGTAAACGTAGTAGAAAACAAAAAAATCGCGCCTACGCACAACCAGGATCAATATGAAGATTCATAACGGGTTGTGATCAAGATCGTTACCGTCACCGAGTTGCAGCGGAAGAAGATCGTGTCGTTGTAGATCGTACTTGGAGTCCCTCAAACCGTCGATGAACGATCCCGCGAACCGCCCACGAACAGCCCCTCGAACCGAAGACCGAAAGCTCGGCCTCTCTACTTCGTTGCAAGCGTGCAGCCTTCATGATCCGGCAGCGCTTCACCGTCTAGAGGTAATCGTCGCCGGAGAATTAGAGGGAGGAGATTAGAACCACACTGGGCTACTAATTATGAGGATTAGAGGAACTAGACCAAGCTCTAATTAGTTAACTAGGACCAACTAGAACTAGGGCTAGATGAACTAGAGGAGGCTCCAAAACTTCTATGTCCAAAAGAGCACCAAGCCTCAACTATATATAAGTTAGAGGGGAGAGGGAGGGCTGCCACCAAGGGGGGAGGAGACCCCCCTTGGGGCGCCGGCCTAGGGGAGGGGGAATCCCTCCCCAATTCGGCCTCCCCCCTTCCCTTTCCTTGGGAGTGGAGGCGCCTCCCCACTTGGGCCCCTGCGGCCCAAGTTGCCTTCCACCTCTCGGCCTTTTTAGGCCCGTTGATATTAAATTAAATATATAAATATTCTAAATACTTTTAGACCATTTAATATATAATTTAACATCCTCGGAAATATTTTCCACCTATATATAATTTATCGGTAATACCCGGTATTACCCGATACTCTCCGAAACCCTTCCGATGACCCCGAAACGAGCAGGAAGGGAATGATCGTGGGGTGGGGTTTTGTGGTGGGACCGCGTGTTGGAGATAACATGGCGGATAGTTCGGACAACCACATTTCTCCCCCACATATGGCTGGATTTGGGGGAGCCCGGACTGTCGAGACGGATGAATTTTGGGGAGCCCGCTGGGCGCCTGTTTGATGTCTGAATACGTCCGGCGTATGAGGGAGAAATGAGCTTCGATCTTGGAAACGACCTTAATCATTTGTTTGATTTATTTATATGCATTGTAGCCCGTAGCAACGCACGGGCGTTCTACTAGTATTTATATGTGATCCGGCTGTGAATGGTGCCCCATGTACAGATTTTGCAGGCTCTCTGTACAGGGGGTAAACGCCAGGATCCCTGGCGTCAGCCCTGTAACAGAAGCAATTGCACATTTTGTTATCTGGATAGGGGCTAGACGCTAGGATCCTTGGCGTTTACCCCTCTCCCCTGGTGATAACTGTGTTGGGCCCTACCCACTCACCCACCCACCCCCACTCTTCTACCTCCAACTCACCCACCCCCGAGCTGCTGCCCTCATACCTCTCTCTCCCACATCTAAACTTCTCTTACATCCCTCTCAAATCGGTGTCATTTCTTGGGTGAATCTGAGGCATTTCACCCCCCTGAGGTAACCTCTCTCATTCCCCACCATTTGGTTGGTTAGAATAATCTTATTTGATGAATTACTTCACTTTAGGGTTAGCCATGTGGTTAGGTTTATGTGGTTTTGTATGTTGCAGATGGATGATGATGGGTGGTCGACGTCGAATCCGTTTTGTCTGAAGTACATTGTGCATATACAATCTTTTCCGCAACCTACTGGATCACCATGGATTAAAGAGGATATTAATATTGATAGCATAAGGGATTACCTATTGAATTATGGGTTATCCCATGACGCTATTATTTACTATAGAAGCCGGTCCAAATCAAGAAGTGGCAAGATGAGCATGGTTTAACTAACCAACCAGACTACAGTTGAGGAGATGCTTGAAGAGTATGAAGCAAAAGCAAAATATATGATTAAGTTGCATTGTTACCCCTATCCAATATCGAACATGAGAGAAAGCTAGAAACTAATGTTTCACCTAGGGTT
Organism: Elymus sibiricus; assembly: GCA_039707655.1. Classification (NCBI taxonomy): domain Eukaryota; kingdom Viridiplantae; phylum Streptophyta; class Magnoliopsida; order Poales; family Poaceae; genus Elymus; species Elymus sibiricus. The sequence continues at coordinate 395,295,535 of CM077674.1, forward strand.
ACAAAATGCCACAAAAATAACAAGAAATTACCGACAAAATTTAGGGATCCGGGGGAGATTACCTCAAGCAACAAGTGAGAGGAAGATCCACGGAAGAAACACACAATTTGGTAGGGATTTGAGTGAGCTTTGAGTTGGGGAGAGAGGGGGGGACCTCTTCTCTGCTGTTTTTGCTCTGGGAGGAAGATTGGGATTGGGGAGAGTGTGTGGGGTGGACCCCACACACTATCCCCGTGGCAACTTACCTCTCAGGGGGGGTAGACGCCAAGGTCCTTGGCGTCTAGGGTCGGGGGGAAATTTGCCACGTCGGACGGTCAAACGGGCTGACCAGGGAGGTGGGCCAGGGCCAGACGCCACGGACCCCGGCGTCTTTAGTGTAACCCAGACGCCAGGGTTATTGGCGTCTCGAAATGGGTCAGATCTGATATTTTTTTTTCAAACAAGGGTCAAATCGTGCTAAACTTACACAAACGGGTCAAAACAGTAAAAATGTCCCTTGCCGCCAGAAATCAATCAGGCCACCCTCTCCTCTCATTTCACATCACCTCACGCATCTCACCAAATATCCATGTACTTGTTGTACCGCCACTTGACAAGTAGTTTATGTTATCCACCGACCAGACCACCACCTCCACGACGGCAGCCAAATCGGCGTCGTGTGTCTCCGGCCCGCGCCGTGCATGCATGCATAAACCTCTCCCCCGGCGAATATATTACGTGCAACTTGTGGCCCCGTCTCATGCTAGCTAGTACTCGAAACACGAGCGACAAGTAATTCCGGACGGAGGGAGTATAAGATCTTTTAAATCACTCTCATTAATCATTATTGTAGTCTTCTGCATGCAACCCATTCGTACATGATGCATGATACAGGTTCAGAGCCTTATGAGTGTGTACGTACGGTTCTATCTCTGTTTGTTCCTTCTTCTTTTTTCTTACTTTGCCGTGCGGATGCATGAACCAAATGATCGATGAAGTGGCCACACGTCGGCGGCATGGTGTAGCACGATCTAGAAAATTCGGACAAGGACCAAAGAAAAGGGGCGCGTCAGGAGAATCCAGGAAATATCGCCATGGGAGGCACGGCGTGGCAGGGAGGGATCGAACGAACGTAGCCATCCCCATCCATGGGGTAACTGGGAACATGTGTCGCCCGAGGAGGGCGGAGAGAATCATGGGTGGATGCTGCCGCACGCGCCCACCATGTAACTTTCGCTATATTATACCATTTTCCCACAGGTTTGAGTCAATGGATTCTGTGTAGCCAATGTGGAAACGTCGCTCCCCGCCGCTGCGGATGGATTCTTTGCCGGTCGAGGCTCGTTAGGAGGTGACATTTTCAAGTTTGATTAAATTTATAGAAAATATTTGATATCTACAACACCAAATTATTTTTATTAGATGGTTTCAAAAAAAAATTATTTTTATCAGATTTATTACGGTGTAGTATATATATATATATTTTTTTTTTTGAAAAGGAGGATGTACCCCGACCTCTGCATCTGGGCGATGCATGCAGCCACTTTATTAATTATTCACAAAGACTTTACAAAGTAATACATCAGTAAGCCTGGATCCACCATCTTGGCAACACCTGTCGCTACTCCTATCCCCTTGATGCAGGGGTGCCGAATGTCCGAGCCTAATACCAAACAGACATCGCACCAAAACCTAACATCTAATGCCGGGTGCCCCATCCCAGCCACATACCGGGACTGGGTCACACACCGGTCCGGCGCACTCACCGAGGCTGCCGCCACCGTCTTCCACCGATCCATCTCCAGAGCAGGGACTGACGCATAGACCTTGCCAAGCCTGCCGTCGACGCCACCATGGCGCCAGACAGCGTCACCGCCCTGCGCTCGTCCATCCAGCCGCATCCGTCGTCGATACCCAGCTGCACCATGCCGCCAATACTCGTCGTCATCGACGCGGTAAATACAACGCCGCACCTCCTGGCAACCTCCACACCGTCGCCGCTGCTGGAGCTACGCGGAGTCCAACACCCACAGCATCTCTCCGCCGAATAGCAGAACCTCCCAAGACGGCGCCTCCATGGAGGGTACGACGCGAAGGACGCCGCCGCCGCCCAATCCAGACTGAATTTTGGACTTTCGTCCGGGAGGGGTTCGGAGGTTGATAGGAGAGACCTCGACATCGCCTCCACGGAGGGTAACGACGTCGAGAGATGTCGCCGATGCCGGACCGAATAAGCCGATCAAAGTTTCCTCCGGTCCCCATCCTATACCACCAAACCTCCGTCGGCTCCGGATCCGGCAATGGACCACGAACCGAAACCTGCAGAGATGAGAGAGCCATGGGGCTCAACCCACCATGAAGGGGGGTCGAGAAGAATCCATCGTAGATCTCCTGAGTCATCACATGCTCACTATACCGTTATCCTCGTTACCGGTTTTGTTCTTCTTTCTCGTTATCGTGTTCCGGCATCCCCGTGACGTAGTCACCTGTGTCTGGCTAGACGATGATGGTTGCCGTCACACCGAGAGGGCCCTAAGAATATCTCTCCATCGTCGGAGGAGCAAATCCCAATCTCGAGCTATTCGGCCACTTGTCAAACTTTCTGATGAGCCTGCAAATTGTCGTTATGATCACCGTGTTACAGGTGACATTTGAGCAACCCCAAAGCCCATCGTACGGTAAGAAGTGACCACGATACTCTCATGGTCTAAGGAGCAAGATCACATGTTAACACTCCGTGTTATTACAATTGATTACATACGATATTTACTCAATTCATAACAGACAAGATTGGGTCGATTCAATATGATCGTTCTTCCAACGTCATAATCTCAACGTTGTTTTAGGACTATCATTACACTTAACGATATCCTAAGATCCGGAAAACGAGATCACCAACAACACTTGAGCTAGTACTAGAGGCAAGACTAGGAACCTTTTATTTAACCGTTTATCATTCCACACGTGCATATGAGTTTTCCACTGAATCGCATATTCCAGGATCATAGCAGTTGTAGCATAGAATATAAACTCTATAATTATGAATATGGAAATATATTAATACAAATATTATTGCCTCTAGGGCATATTTCCAACACAATGATGGTGATGGAACCATGTACTTAACTAGTATCATCTTGTGTTGTAGGTTGAATGGATGCCATATGCTGCCGAGAGTGATTTCGGGCTGAACGCGATGTGCACCTGTGACATGAAGATTTGGCAGGCGAGGTGCCCACTGATATGCTTCTATGCTGTCGAGTGGCACTACCCAGACCGTGTCGCAAGACAATTTGGGAAAAGGCAAGCGACACCAAGGGAGGAGAGTCACGAGACAAACCGCTATCTGCATCGGTGAGAAAGTTGTTCCTTCGGATATATAGTAGAGTATTAACAAGGCCATTGCTTGCTAATGCTTTCATCTTGTACATAATTTGCGGAATTAGTCGAAAGAATTTCCGGGAAGTTTCGACTTGGGCTCTCAAGCACTCGGAGTGGATAGATTTGTGGAATCAAAGAGCGGACCTAGTGGAGAAGGAAAGAAGACCCCATAATGAGTTGCAATACCAAGAGCATCTGAAGTGGCTTGCGGAACGTTACCGGTTGAAGCTAAAGCCTGGTTGGAGTCATTCGCAATTGGAAGAGTTGGATCGTGAGAGCGGGTATATGGACTTCAACGTACAAGCAGAGACAATGAAGGGACACAACTTGACTACGCACAATTACAGGACTGAGTGGTATGCTACTCACAATTAGAACCTACTTGGAGTGCATTTACTTGTACTTGAAAGATAATTGTCGTGTTCTTCATTTTGCAGGGCATGGAGTTGTTGCATTGTGTTAACGAGGCCGGTGTAGCACTTCGAGAAGATGAGGGAAGTGGATTATCTGAGAAATCGCTTAGGGTAACAATGAAGGTATATGTTATCTCTATTCGAAAACCTCCATCTTTTCTCACTATTTACTTAGTCAAGTATTCCATCTTTGTTATGTCACAGCGTTTTGTGAGTCGGTTTCACAAGATGGCAGCTATGCTCTCTTGCCACGGAAGTAAAGCCGTCCGCACGGATGGAGCTTCTACTAGCCGGGACAATAGACAGCGTCATCGTCTTACCGTGCAAGAGGAAGAGCAAGAGCAAGAGGAAGAGCAAGTGGAAGAGCAAGAGCAAGAGCAAGAGGAAGAGGAAGAGCAAGTGGAAGAGCAAGAGGAAGAGCAAGCAAGAGGTGCGTGGGATGTCCCAAATGGATGATGCGCCGCAGCCGTCACAGCCCACACAACGTATGCCCCGCGCCAAGAGAGGAAGGAAGAAGTGAATTAGTTTGGAGACTAGTCATGAGCTAGTTTTTATTAGATCCTCATGAACTTTGTGATGATCGACTCGTAAACTTTGTTATGTTCGACTTGTTATGTTTGACTCGTGAACTTTAGAATTCGCATGAAGCATGAACTATGATGGCTATTGATCTTGTTTATTTTGCCTTTGTGATGTTGCTTGTTATGAACCATGATGGTTGTCATATATTTGTTGTTTGAGTTCTTATCTCTACTCCTAAAGGGAGAGTTGGTAGCCTTCCCTTCACGGTTTTTTTTTCGTCTCCCACTTTCGTCTGGTTTTTTTTGTTCTCGTCTTCCACCACCCTCTTCCGCTGCAAAACGGAAAAAAACGCACGCCGCCACTCCTCTCTCGATCCACCCCTCCCGATGGAACCCACACACACCACAGCCTCCTCATCCTCCCCACGATCGCCCCCAATGCCGCCGGCAGGCCATGCCGGCCGCCCCCCAGATTCCATGCCGATCCTTCTGCATGCGCCACCGCCTCCCATGTGAGGACGCCCCGCCATTGGTCTCCATCGGCGCCACGACGGCCGCGGCCTCCCCACCCGCCGACGCTCCAGATCCGGCCGTCGTTGACCCCCTCCGCGATCGGTCAAGGTAGGGGGCGCTATCCATCTTCCCGCGTGTACGGCAGCCGGTGCCCGCGTCCGTGTATCCCGGCCAAGGGTGCTCTCAAGGAGGTCCTCTCAGTCCTTCATGGCGACGACGCCGAGCCATGGTCAGATCTCAAGGAGGAGGGGCGTGCTACGGTTGCGGCCGTCGGTGGCTGCATCGGCTTGGGTACGCGTTTGCAATGGCTTGGGCCGATGCCTGCAATCTGGGCCAGCGGAGATAATGTGGGGCTGTTCACCGTGATGCGCGGCCGCGCTGCGGAGATGGAGGATGCGTAACCGCCGTGCTGCGAGCTAGACGGGATCGGGGTCGACTTCGACGCTGCGAAACTCGGGCTTCCGGGCGACCACGACACCTCCTCGTCACCTGCCGTAGCAGCGGCATGGGCAGAATGGGTACACCATCTGCACAGACATGGTGGTCGACGACGCTCTGGATGTGGCCGTCATCAACATGTACCCTGAAAAGGTACATGTTCCAGGCTGTACTCTCATTACATGATTTATCTTTACTTTAGTTGTTGACTTCATCTCACGGTTTCTGGTTAAGGATCCGTGAGCACAGTGGCGGAGCTCAGTGGAGATCAACCTGGACCATCGCCCCCAGCCCAGGAGGTTTGTTCATACTATCATCAGTAAATGATCCAAATAATCACTGAAATCTGGTCTAAACCTGATGTTGGTCGCCCCTCCCGCCTATCCAATTTTCACCTCCCAAGATGTGTACCAAGCTCCGCCACTGCGTGAGCAGGCAGGTTTTTGCTGGCGTTGTGGTTCAGGCATACCAATTATGTGAAATAGTATTGTACTCATTTTGTACTTCTTTGTTCTGCCTTTCTACTGGGATAGCAATCCCAGTATACATACCTACGGCGTGGAATGAAACTTTTTGTACTTCTTTGTTCTGCTATGTTCCGGGTTATAGCAGTTGTACTTCTTTGTTTTGTTGGTGGATCTAGGACCCAGGCCGGGGGGCCTGGGCCCGGGGCGTGAAGCTGAATCACTTCGTTACTGCAGCATTTTTCGCACTGTGGCGACACTGTAGCGGCCCTGTAGCAGCCTGGGGCCTGGGCGTGGCCGAATCCTGGGTTCGCCCCTGTTTGTTATTAAGGAACTCAGTTTCACCTTAACACTGTGACTGAGCTATTGGAGTGGGTAAATTATCTCCTTTTAGAGGTCATTTTTTGTTCCTTCTGTTTTCTATATGTTCAGTGCAACCACAAACCAAAATGTTGACTGCTAAAGTGTCTTGCAGGTGTTTTTGCTATATTTGCACAAGGCACTAATAACACAAGAAATAGTTGCTCCTGAATAAATTATTACAAGAACACTTGATTCTGAGTCCGCACTTGCAAGCAGAGATTCATTAGCGAAAATAATATACCCCCGCTTGTTTGATCGGTAATAATAAATTATACTTTGTACTTACAAATCTTGACATTTTTCATTTTAACTTTGATCCTACGTGTACAGGATCATGGGAAAATATTGGTGTCTCCATTGGAAAGGATCCAACTTCTAAACAATTGACGAGGTACTTCATGGATTTAGTTTTTCTTATATGGTCGGCTTTTGGAAATAATTGATCATGTTTTCCTCCTTTGGATCAGAAAACTAGAAGTACCATATGTCTAAGCTGAGAGTGGTTTTAGATCTTAGCATCACACAAGAAAGGCTCCAATCCCCTTCTAGATATACATCTTTGTCCTATATGTTCTCTTTTTAATTCTTATGATTTTGAGTAGAATAGAGAGTTCTTGAGCCTTCAAATTAGCATGTGTGGACATTTGATTGAATCAAGTCCTCCTTTTAGTTGAAAGAGGAAGCATAGTAAATGCATTTTTTTGCGTCTTCTACTCGGTTAGACTTGCTCAATCCTAACTTGATGATTTTCTAGGATTTGACACATTTCCACTTGCAAGGCTACAACAAGATTTAGTCCTTAGATTGATTAATGACTAACACAATGAACCACTTATTTCATACAAAAAAGAATCTAATGCCTCAAACAAGGAAATATATCACTTGAATTGTGTGATTTGCATCGAGGAGACGCTGAGATAGCATCAGGGCACGCGCACCGCTTTATAGTGTACATCAACAAACCATTGGCGAGCATGTTGAGACCATGAGCCCACGTGGGACCTCCAAAGAACTTGAAAATCACCGACATTGCCAGCAAGGCCGTGGCGAATTAAAGGTATGTACAACTTGCATTGCTGCTTGCATATATTTTCTCTGAAAATGACCATAATTGTGTCATGCCACTTGTTGTTCTTTAGTAGAGATTCAATCAATCCAGATATGTTGTAAATAGACACAGTTGAACCACATGCTCGGAGAGACGATGTCGTTGACGTCCGCAACGATGAGCAAGGTGGCGAATACCCGCTAGAGCTATTTGAGGTCTTTGAGAGCCACAAGCAGAGCCTTGACAAGCTCTAAGAGTGGGAGAACTTCCAGCACCAGTCGACGACCAGATCACCAACCATGCAAGATATGGGGGCATACGACACACATGATTGTGTTTTCTGTATTCGTCTGTTCTTCTCAATCGTGTATGACTAGGCAAGTACTTTTTTTTTCCTGTATTACAATACTCCCTCCGTCCCAAAATAAGTGTCTTAACTTTGTACTAACTTTAGTACAAAGTTGTACTAAGGTTGAGACACTTATTTTGAGACAGAGGGAGTATTTTGGAAAATATAAGAAGACGCCAATAATTTAACACATGCAACTTCCATTGTATAAAAGCTTCACATATTTGATCAGTCAAACTTTAACAATATCTGCAAACAACACTCATATACTCAATATCATGCCTTTGCATAAAGATTAAAAGAAGAGATAAGGTGAACCACATGGCAAGATCTCAAATAACTGAATATGCATGCATATATAAAACGGCTAGATATGCAATCCAACAAGGTATACGTCTGTTCTAATCATGCATCTTTCGCAGGGGCTACATGTAAGTTAAACCTACTGAATATATTTGTGAGAAATAAATACATGTCCCTGATGAGTGCTGAGAGGTCTAAATAAGAAAGCAAAAGTGACTGCTAATAACAATTTAAAGTTCACAAAAAACTGTAAAATACTCATATGACAAATACTCGAGTAGAGATTTGAATGTGATAGAACACTATTAAGAGCTCCATGTAACATCTTTGTCCTGCATATTATAATGTACAATATTATGTTTGGGCTTAGCATTCTTTATGTAGGTCCATCCGGTCCATATTTGATTTTATCGTGAATTTATTTATGATACAACTCTGGCTACATGTTTGATTCTAACATATTATGCCCTCTTTATGTAGGTCCATTGGGTCCAGAGGTGCAAGGCAAACACCCAGAGGTCTTAGAGAGGCCCGTGCAGATGGAGCTTACAGCCAGATCCAAGCAGATACACCAGCCATAGCTGGCCCTATGCCGGTTGGCGGCATATACGGGTCCGAGCTCGACATGAACCTGAGGTATAGATGATGGACGAAGAGCGACTTTGTTGTATCCGTCGACGCCATACCCTTTGCCCAAACAAACCACCTTCTTCTGTGTCCATGAACTTGCGTTAGCGTTTAGTGAGTCATGCAATAACTACAAGATAGCTTGTTGGGGGAGTTTCCCCAATGCTGGTGTAACATGTATGTACTTTGTGTCTGAAATGGCTGGATGGGTGTTGTACTGCTGTTGAGAAAGGATGGAGGGAGGAAAGGAGGAGTACTGCATCTTTATTTTTATCTTGCAAGTTTCTGCCTTCCCAGAAATAACTAGATTTGATATTCAATCATATGAGTACTCGCGAAAGAACTTGCTTTCTTTTCAGCTTCACAACTGGTCTACAGTTCCAACATCTCAACCAGGACGTGGTGAGATGGTCAAAACTTGCATGGTCCTTGCATGTTTTCTTACTGTGTTCGCTGCCATGCTAACATTTTACCGATATGTCCTGCGTTGTAACGCATGGTCAATTAACTATATGGTCCCAGTTGCTAACACCGGTGTAGTTTGGATGGTGACATGCAACCACGATGATAAATTGGTTTTTGAACTTCCCTTTCTTGGTCAAGTGACATTTCAAGTTTGCACTTTCAGTTATTACAATAGCAACAATAAGCTTAAGTTGTGAGCCTCACGAAACCTGCTTCGTTCATTGGACGTGCGCTTTAAACTTTCTTTTTCTTCATTATATTTTCTTGATTGCTGTATCAATGCAATATTAATCAAATATCTATATTTCAGCTAGATTTTTGTTTATTAGATTTTAGATGGTTTTCCCCGGTACCTCGAACATTTTGAATGTTATCTCTTTTTTTTAGAGAAAGGACGCAGCCGAGTCCGAGGAGGACTCGAACCTTGCCAGACTTTAAATTAACAAAGCCATCAACCGGCCAGGATACAACTCCAGAACAAATAGAAAGCAGAAAGATACAAAGGCGCTGGAAAGCAACTAACAAGGCCTCAAACGCTTCGCACAAGAAGGATACACAAAGAAACTAAGAGCTGAAGACGTCGAGGTCCTCTTCCGCGGCTGAACCAGAACAAGTAGCATGTCGGCACCGGAGTAGAAATGAGTAAGCATCGACATGGCGTGCCATCACCAAACATTAAGTACCCCGGCAACCCATCCATCCAAATCCGTCTCTGAAGGAGGCCACAACCTCCTCGCCTGGATCGCAAGGCGCCGCACCATCTGAAGGTCGGAAAGTTCCCAAAAACATTGATGAATGCCACCGGAGATCACTTAGAGAGGGTTAGCACACACCCGATGCGCCGCCTAGGCACTCCGAGAGCAAGCAGAGGCCACGCAGCCCATGGCCAGACCACGTCGGAGGAAAAGCACATGCTTGGACGAAGAAGAGCACACCAACCGCCGACGCCAACACTAACCGAACAGTGCCCACCACCGTAAAGCTCCCAAGGCGGCGCTTCAAGAAGGGAATGATGCGAGAGCGCCGCCGCCCATCGCAGTTAGGATTTTCACCCGACAGGTTCTGGCTAGGGAAAAGGTGGAGCAGACTTTACCGACGCCTCCATGAAGAACTACGGCACCCTCGGGCGTCGTCGCCGTCATGGCTAGCCGGAGCCGACCAGGGATTTCTCCCGGTGTGGATCCCCACCACCAGCTCCAACCGCAGCCCGGAGACCGGCTAGACACGCCAACGGGGCCTAGATCCGGAGGGAAGGGAGCACACCGACCATGGGCAGAAGAGCAGTGAGCAGATCTGGCACCGCCAGCCGCCAGGGCAGCCACGCCATGGCCCCAGTCCATCGGAGGCCCGCCGTCCGCACGGCCAGGCCACCAGTACCATGCCTGCCCCATTGCTCACCGCAAAGCAAATGGAGCCCCGTCGGAAGGGCCACCGCTCCAAATCTAGGGAGCCACACTCACCCGTCTCCGAAGAAACGAGCAGCTCGCGCGAAGCCGGCCACTCCAGGCACCGCAACAACCACCACTTCGAGGTCCCACACCGGAATGACCTCCTCCTTGCACCCCATTGCCATGCCCAAGATCTGGCCGCTCCAAGTGAAGGGAGCGACCCACCAGACGGGCAACAGCCAGCAGTGGCCACGTCTGCTCCCCAGGCCGGTCAGCGGCAGGAGCCCAGGCCCCAACCCGCGGGGAGGCCACCTGGACGGGATCCAGCGGCGACGACCTCCACACAACAAATTCACAACCAAGGACGAAGCCGGCGAGTAGGGAGGAGGAGGTGGAAGAAGTCCCGCTGCCGCCGCGAGCCGACCGGAGGCCGCCAGCGATGGTGACGAGGGGAGGCAGCAAGGGTGGCGGCGCTCGGGGGGAAAACCTAATCGCCCCTGAGTTGCCTATGAGAGACGACGCGAGAGGGGGGGATCGTTCGAATGTTATCTCTTTAGGTTCTCGTATTTAGCTCACGGCTCTAACTTTTGTTGAAGGAAAACTTAAGGTTCCAACTTGATATGCCTCTATTTTCATTTGGTTTATTAGAGCATAGAATTGGTAAATTTGGTGACCTAAAAGCAATTTTAGGTATAGGAGGTGAGATGGGCATCATCCGGTTTTAAAAGAGAGGGCTCCGACAAAAAATGTTCTGCTACAGCGAAAAACCGAGCAGGAAGGGAAGGATCGTGGGGTGGGTTTTTGTGGTGGGACCGCGTGTTGGAGATAACATGGCGGATAGTTTGGACAACCACATTTCTCCCCCACATATGGCTGGATTTGGGGGAGCCCGGACTGTCGAGACGGATGAATTTTGGGGAGCCCGCTGGGCGCCTGTTTGATGTCTGAATACGTCCGGCGTACGAGGGAGAAATGAGCTTCGATCTTGGAAACGACCTTAATCATTTGTTTGATTTATTTATATGCATTGTAGCCCGTAGCAACGCACGGGCGTTCTACTAGTATTTATATGTGATCCGGCTATGAATGGTGCCCCATGTACAGATTTTGCAGGCTCTCTGTACAGGGGGTAAATGCCAGGATCCCTGGCGTCAGCCCTGTAACAGAAGCAATTGCACATTTTGTTATCTGGATAGGGGCTAGACGCTAGGATCCTTGGTGTTTACCCCTCTCCCCTGGTGATAACTGTGTTGGGCCCTACCCACTCACCCACCCACCCCCACTCTTCTACCTCCAACTCACCCACCCCCGAGCTGCTGCCCTCATACCTCTCTCTCCCACATCTAAACTTCTCTTACATCCCTCTCAAATCGGTGTCATTTCTTGGGTGAATCTGAGGCATTTCACCCCCTTGAGGTAACCTCTCTCATTCCCCACCATTTGGTTGGTTAGAATAATCTTATTTGATGAATTACTTCACTTTAGGGTTAGCCATGTGGTTAGGTTTATGTGGTTTTGTATGTTGCAGATGGATGATGATGGGTGGTCGACGTCGAATCCGTTTTGTCTGAAGTACATTGTGCATATACAATCTTTTCCGCAACCTACTGGATCACCATGGATTAAAGAGGATATTAATATTGATAGCATAAGGGATTACCTATTGAATTATGGGTTATCCCGTGACGCTATTATTTACTATAGAAGCCGGTCCAAATCAAGAAGTGGCAAGATGAGCATGGTTTAACTAACCAACCAGACTACAGTTGAGGAGATGCTTGAAGAGTATGAAGCAAAAGCAAAATATATGATTAAGTTGCATTGTTACCCCTATCCAATATCGAACATGAGAGAAAGCTAGAAACTAATGTTTCACCTAGGGTTACAAAATGCCACAAAAATAACAAGAAATTACCGACAAAATTTAGGGATCCGGGGGAGATTACCTCAAGCAACAAGTGAGAGGAAGATCCACGGAAGAAACACACAATTTGGTAGGGATTTGAGTGAGCCTTGAGTTGGGGAGAGAGGGGGGGACCTCTTCTCTGCTGTTTTTGCTCTGGGAGGAAGATTGGGATTGGGGAGAGTGTGTGGGGTGGACCCCACACACTATCCCCGTGGCAACTTACCTCTCAGGGGGGGTAGACGCCAAGGTCCTTGGCGTCTAGGGTCGGGGGGAAATTTGCCACGTCGGACGGTCAAACGGGCTGACCAGGGGGGTGGGCCAGGGCCAGACGCCACGGACCCTGGCGTCTTTAGTGTAACCCAGACGCCAGGGTTACTGGCGTCTCGAAATGGGTCAGATCTGATTTATTTTTTCAAACAAGGGTCAAATCGTGCTAAACTTACACAAACGGGTCAAAACAGTAAAAATGTCCCTTGTCGCCAGAAATCAATCAGGCCACCCTCTCCTCTCATTTCACATCACCTCACGCATCTCACCAAATATCCATGTACTTGTTGTCCCGCCACTTGACAAGTAGTTTATGTTATCCACCGACCAGACCACCACCTCCACGACGGCAGCCAAATCGGCGCCGTGTGTCCCCGGCCCGCGCCGTGCATGCATGCATAAACCTCTCCCCCGGCGAATATATTACGTGCAACTTGTGGCTCCGTCTCATGCTAGCTAGTACTCGAAACACGAGCGACAAGTAATTCCGGACGGAGGGAGTATAAGATCTTTTAAATCACTCTCATTAATCATTATTGTAGTCTTCTGCATGCAACCCATTCGTACATGATGCATGATACAGGTTCAGAGCCTTATGAGTGTGTACGTACGGTTCTATCTCTGTTTGTTCCTTCTTCTTTTTTCTTACTTTGCCGTGCGGATGCATGAACCAAATGATCGATGAAGTGGCCGCACGTCGGCGGCACGGTGTAGCACGATCTAGAAAATTCGGACAAGGACCAAAGAAAAGGGGCGCGTCAGGAGAATCCAGGAAATATCGCCATGGGAGGCACGGCGTGGCCGGGAGGGATCGAACGAACGTAGCCATCCCCATCCATGGGGTAACTGGGAACATGTGTCGCCCGAGGAGGGCGGAGAGAATCATGGGTGGATGCTGCCGCACGCGCCCACCATGTAACTTTCGCTATATTATACCATTTTCCCACAGGTTTGAGTCAATGAATTCTGTGTAGCCAATGTGGAAACGTCGCTCCCCGCCGCTGCGGATGGATTCTTTGCCGGTCGAGGCTCGTTAGGTGGTGACATTTTCAAGTTTGATTAAATTTATAGAAAATATTTGATATCTACAACACCAAATTATTTTTATTAGATGGTTTCAAAAAAAAATATTTTTATTAGATTTATTACGGTGTAGTATATATATATATATATTTTTTTTTTTTGAAAAGGAGGATGTACCCCCGGCTTCTGCATCTGGGCGATGCATGCAGCCACTTTATTAATTATTCACAAAGACTTTACAAAGTAATACATCAGTAAGCCTGGATCCACCATCTTGGCAACACCTGTCGCTACTCCTATCCCCGTGATGCAGGGGTGCCGAATGTCCGAGCCTAATACCAAACAGACATCGCACCAAAACCTAACATCTAATGCCGGGTGCCCCATCCCAGCCACATACCGGGACTGGGTCACACACCGGTCCGGCGCACTCACCGAGGCTGCCGCCACCGTCTTCCACCGATCCATCTCCAGAGCAGGGACTGACGCATAGACCTTGCCAAGCCTGCCGTCGACGCCACCATGGCGCCAGACAGCGTCACCGCCCTGCGCTCGTCCATCCAGCCGCATCCGTCGTCGATATCCAGCTGCACCATGCCGCCAATACTCGTCGTCATCGACGCGGTAAATACAACGCCGCACCTCCTGGCAACCTCCACACCGTCGCCGCTGCTGGAGCTACGCGGAGTCCAACACCCACAGCATCTCTCCGCCGAATAGCAGAACCTCCCAAGACGGCGCCTCCATGGAGGGTACGACGCGAAGGACGCCGCCGCCGCCCAATCCAGACTGAATTTTGGACTTTCGTCGGGGAGGGGTTCGGAGGTTGATAGGAGAGACCTCGACATCGCCTCCACGGAGGGTAATGGCGTCGAGAGATGTCGCCGATGCCGGACCGAATAAGCCGATCAAAGTTTCCTCCGGTCCCCATCCTATACCACCAAACCTCCGTCGGCTCCGGATCCGGCAATGGACCACGAACCGAAACCTGCAGAGATGAGAGAGCCATGGGGCTCAACCCACCATGAAGGGGGGTCGAGAAGAATCCATCGTAGATCTCCTGAGTCATCACATGCTCACTATACCGTTATCCTCGTTACCGGTTTTGTTCTTCTTTCTCGTTATCGTGTTCCGGCATCCCCGTGACGTAGTCACCTGTGTCTGGCTAGACGATGATGGTTGCCGTCATACCGAGAGGGCCCTAAGAATATCTCTCCATCGTCGGAGGAGCAAATCCCAATCTCGAGCTATCCGGCCACTTGTCAAACTTTCTGATGAGCCTGTAAGTTGTCGTTATGATCACCGTGTTACAGGTGACATTTGAGCAACCCCAAAGCCCATCGTCCGGTAAGAAGTGACCACGATACTCTCATGGTCTAAGGAGCAAGATCACATGTTAACACTCCGTGTTATTACAATTGATTACATACGATATTTAGTCAATTCATAACAGACAAGATTGGGTCGATTCAATATGATCGTTCTTCCAACGTCATAATCTCAACGTTGTTTTAGGACTATCATTACACTTAACGATATCCTAACATCCGGAAAACGAGATCACCAACAACACTTGAGCTAGTACTAGAGGCAAGACTAGGAACCTTTTATTTAACCGTTTATTATTCCACACGTGCATATGAGTTTTCCACTGAATCGCATATTCCAGGATCATAGAAGTTGTAGCATAGAATATAAACTCTATAATTATGAATTTGGAAATATAATAATAGAAATATTATTGCCTCTAGGGCATATTTCCAACACAATGATGGTGATGGAACCATGTACTAACTAGTATCATCTTGTGTTGTAGGTTGAATGGATGCCATATGCTGCCGAGAGTGATTTCGGGCTGAACGCGATGTGCACCTGTGACATGAAGATTTGGCAGGCGAGGTGCCCACTGATATGCTTCTATGCTGTCGAGTGGCACTACCCAGACCGTGTCGCAAGACAATTTGGGAAAAGGCAAGCGACACCAAGGGAGGAGAGTCACGAGACAAACCGCTATCTGCATCGGTGAGAAAGTTGTTGCTTCGGATATATAGTAGAGTATTAACAAGGCCATTGCTTGCTAATGCTTTCATCTTGTACATAATTTGCGGAATTAATCGAAAGAATTTCCGGGAAGTTTCGACTTGGGCTCTCAAGCACTCGGAGTGGATAGATTTGTGGAATCAAAGAGCGGACCTAGTGGAGAAGGAAAGAAGACCCCATAATGAGTTGCAATACCAAGAGCATCTGAAGTGGCTTGCGGAACGTTACCGGTTGAAGCTAAAGCCTGGTTGGAGTCATTCGCAATTGGAAGAGTTGGATCGTGAGAGCGGGTATATGGACTTCAACGTACAAGCAGAGACAATGAAGGGACACAACTTGACTACGCACAATTACAGGACTGAGTGGTATGCTACTCACAATTAGAACCTACTTGGAGTGCATTTACTTGTACTTGAAAGATAATTGTCGTGTTCTTCATTTTGCAGGGCATGGAGTTGTTGCATTGTGTTAACGAGGCCGGTGTAGCACTTCGAGAAGATGAGGGAAGTGGATTATCTGAGAAATCGCTTAGGGTAACAATGAAGGTATATGTTATCTCTATTCGAAAACCTCCATCTTTTCTCACTATTTACTTAGTCAAGTATTCCATCTTTGTTATGTCGCAGCGTTTTGTGAGTCGGTTTCACAAGATGGCAGCTATGCTCTCTTGCCACGGAAGTAAAGCCGTCCGCACGGATGGAGCTTCTACTAGCCGGGACAATAGACAGCGTCATCGTCTTACCGTGCAAGAGGAAGAGCAAGAGCAAGAGGAAGAGCAAGTGGAAGAGCAAGAGCAAGAGCAAGAGGAAGAGGAAGAGCAAGTGGAAGAGCAAGAGGAAGAGCAAGCAAGAGGTGCGTGGGATGTCCCAAATGGATGATGCGCCGCAGCCGTCACAGCCCACACAACGTATGCCCCGCGCCAAGAGAGGAAGGAAGAAGTGAATTAGTTTGGAGACTAGTCATGAGCTAGTTTTTATTAGATCCTCATGAACTTTGTGATGATCGACTCGTAAACTTTGTTATGTTCGACTTGTTATGTTTGACTCGTGAACTTTAGAATTCGCATGAAGCATGAACTATGATGGCTATTGATCTTGTTTATTTTGCCTTTGTGATGTTGCATGTTATGAACCATGATGGTTGTCATATATTTGTTGTTTGAGTTCTTATCTCTACTCCTAAAGGGAGAGTTGGTAGCCTTCCCTTCACGGTTTTTTTTTCGTCTCCCACTTTCGTCTGGTTTTTTTTGTTCTCGTCTTCCACCACCCTCTTCCGCTGCAAAACGGAAAAAAACGCACGCCGCCACTCCTCTCTCGATCCACCCCTCCCGATGGAACCCACACACACCACAGCCTCCTCATCCTCCCCACGATCGCCCCCAATGCCGCCGGCAGGCCATGCCGGCCGCCCCCCAGATTCCATGCCGATCCTTCTGCATGCGCCACCGCCTCCCATGTGAGGACGCCCCGCCATTGGTCTCCATCGGCGCCACGACGGCCGCGGCCTCCCCACCCGCCGACGCTCCAGATCCGGCCGTCGTTGACCCCCTCCGCGATCGGTCAAGGTAGGGGGCGCTATCCATCTTCCCGCGTGTACGGCAGCCGGTGCCCGCGTCCGTGTATCCCGGCCAAGGGTGCTCTCAAGGAGGTCCTCTCAGTCCTTCATGGCGACGACGCCGAGCCATGGTCAGATCTCAAGGAGGAGGGGCGTGCTACGGTTGCGGCCGTCGGTGGCTGCATCGGCTTGGGTACGCGTTTGCAATGGCTTGGGCCGATGCCTGCAATCTGGGCCAGCGGAGATAATGTGGGGCTGTTCACCGTGATGCGCGGCCGCGCTGCGGAGATGGAGGATGCGTAACCGCCGTGCTGCGAGCTAGACGGGATCGGGGTCGACTTCGACGCTGCGAAACTCGGGCTTCCGGGCGACCACGACACCTCCTCGTCACCTGCCGTAGCAGCGGCATGGGCAGAATGGGTACACCATCTGCACAGACATGGTGGTCGACGACGCTCTGGATGTGGCCGTCATCAACATGTACCCTGAAAAGGTACATGTTCCAGGCTGTACTCTCATTACATGATTTATCTTTACTTTAGTTGTTGACTTCATCTCACGGTTTCTGGTTAAGGATCCGTGAGCACAGTGGCGGAGCTCAGTGGAGATCAACCTGGACCATCGCCCCCAGCCCAGGAGGTTTGTTCATACTATCATCAGTAAATGATCCAAATAATCACTGAAATCTGGTCTAAACCTGATGTTGGTCGCCCCTCCCGCCTATCCAATTTTCACCTCCCAAGATGTGTACCAAGCTCCGCCACTGCGTGAGCAGGCAGGTTTTTGCTGGCGTTGTGGTTCAGGCATACCAATTATGTGAAATAGTATTGTACTCATTTTGTACTTCTTTGTTCTGCCTTTCTACTGGGATAGCAATCCCAGTATACATACCTACGGCGTGGAATGAAACTTTTTGTACTTCTTTGTTCTGCTATGTTCCGGGTTATAGCAGTTGTACTTCTTTGTTTTGTTGGTGGATCTAGGACCCAGGCCGGGGGGCCTGGGCCCGGGGCGTGAAGCTGAATCACTTCGTTACTGCAGCATTTTTCGCACTGTGGCGACACTGTAGCGGCCCTGTAGCAGCCTGGGGCCTGGGCGTGGCCGAATCCTGGGTTCGCCCCTGTTTGTTATTAAGGAACTCAGTTTCACCTTAACACTGTGACTGAGCTATTGGAGTGGGTAAATTATCTCCTTTTAGAGGTCATTTTTTGTTCCTTCTGTTTTCTATATGTTCAGTGCAACCACAAACCAAAATGTTGACTGCTAAAGTGTCTTGCAGGTGTTTTTGCTATATTTGCACAAGGCACTAATAACACAAGAAATAGTTGCTCCTGAATAAATTATTACAAGAACACTTGATTCTGAGTCCGCACTTGCAAGCAGAGATTCATTAGCGAAAATAATATACCCCCGCTTGTTTGATCGGTAATAATAAATTATACTTTGTACTTACAAATCTTGACATTTTTCATTTTAACTTTGATCCTACGTGTACAGGATCATGGGAAAATATTGGTGTCTCCATTGGAAAGGATCCAACTTCTAAACAATTGACGAGGTACTTCATGGATTTAGTTTTTCTTATATGGTCGGCTTTTGGAAATAATTGATCATGTTTTCCTCCTTTGGATCAGAAAACTAGAAGTACCATATGTCTAAGCTGAGAGTGGTTTTAGATCTTAGCATCACACAAGAAAGGCTCCAATCCCCTTCTAGATATACATCTTTGTCCTATATGTTCTCTTTTTAATTCTTATGATTTTGAGTAGAATAGAGAGTTCTTGAGCCTTCAAATTAGCATGTGTGGACATTTGATTGAATCAAGTCCTCCTTTTAGTTGAAAGAGGAAGCATAGTAAATGCATTTTTTTGCGTCTTCTACTCGGTTAGACTTGCTCAATCCTAACTTGATGATTTTCTAGGATTTGACACATATCCACTTGCAAGGCTACAACAAGATTTAGTCCTTAGATTGATTAATGACTAACACAATGAACCACTTATTTCATACAAAAAAGAATCTAATGCCTCAAACAAGGAAATATATCACTTGAATTGTGTGATTTGCATCGAGGAGACGCTGAGATAGCATCAGGGCACGCGCACCGCTTTATAGTGTACATCAACAAACCATTGGCGAGCATGTTGAGACCATGAGCCCACGTGGGACCTCCAAAGAACTTGAAAATCACCGACATTGCCAGCAAGGCCGTGGCGAATTAAAGGTATGTACAACTTGCATTGCTGCTTGCATATATTTTCTCTGAAAATGACCATAATTGTGTCATGCCACTTGTTGTTCTTTAGTAGAGATTCAATCAATCCAGATATGTTGTAAATAGACACAGTTGAACCACATGCTCGGAGAGACGATGTCGTTGACGTCCGCAACGATGAGCAAGGTGGCGAATACCCGCTAGAGCTATTTGAGGTCTTTGAGAGCCACAAGCAGAGCCTTGACAAGCTCTAAGAGTGGGAGAACTTCCAGCACCAGTCGACGACCAGATCACCAACCATGCAAGATATGGGGGCATACGACACACATGATTGTGTTTTCTGTATTCGTCTGTTCTTCTCAATCGTGTATGACTAGGCAAGTACTTTTTTTTCCTGTATTACAATACTCCCTCCGTCCCAAAATAAGTGTCTTAACTTTGTACTAACTTTAGTACAAAGTTGTACTAAGGTTGAGACACTTATTTTGAGACAGAGGGAGTATTTTGGAAAATATAAGAAGACGCCAATAATTTAACACATGCAACTTCCATTGTATAAAAGCTTCACATATTTGATCAGTCAAACTTTAACAATATCTGCAAACAACACTCATATACTCAATATCATGCCTTTGCATAAAGATTAAAAGAAGAGATAAGGTGAACCACATGGCAAGATCTCAAATAACTGAATATGCATGCATATATAAAACGGCTAGATATGCAATCCAACAAGGTATACGTCTGTTCTAATCATGCATCTTTCGCAGGGGCTACATGTAAGTTAAACCTACTGAATATATTTGTGAGAAATAAATACATGTCCCTGATGAGTGCTGAGAGGTCTAAATAAGAAAGCAAAAGTGACTGCTAATAACAATTTAAAGTTCACAAAAAACTGTAAAATACTCATATGACAAATACTCGAGTAGAGATTTGAATGTGATAGAACACTATTAAGAGCTCCATGTAACATCTTTGTCCTGCATATTATAATGTACAATATTATGTTTGGGCTTAGCATTCTTTATGTAGGTCCATCCGGTCCATATTTGATTTTATCGTGAATTTATTTATGATACAACTCTGGCTACATGTTTGATTCTAACATATTATGCCCTCTTTATGTAGGTCCATTGGGTCCAGAGGTGCAAGGCAAACACCCAGAGGTCTTAGAGAGGCCCGTGCAGATGGAGCTTACAGCCAGATCCAAGCAGATACACCAGCCATAGCTGGCCCTATGCCGGTTGGCGGCATATACGGGTCCGAGCTCGACATGAACCTGAGGTATAGATGATGGACGAAGAGCGACTTTGTTGTATCCGTCGACGCCATACCCTTTGCCCAAACAAACCACCTTCTTCTGTGTCCATGAACTTGCGTTAGCGTTTAGTGAGTCATGCAATAACTACAGACAACACCGGGCACTCCTTTAGGTGCCCCCGCGTCGCCCCCGCTAGGGCGGCTCGGGCGGAACCCTACTCTGCGCCGCCGCCACCCCCTCCTCCTCCCCCCCTTCCCTGCGCCGCCGCCAAAGGACGCCGGCGGGCAAAGCCCGCGCGGTTGACGGCGGCGGCGGGGGCCCTGCCGCGCGGCGTCCCGACGATCTGGGGCGGCAGATCTCGTCTCGTCGCGCCCCTCATCTCCCGTTGCTCTGCCTCCTGGGTCGTCGTGGCGGCCATGCCGGCTAGTCCCCGTGTCCGCGCGGGCTGGTGCGGGTGGTGGCGGATCTGGCGATCCAGTCGGTGGGGGCTGGGGGTCGAGGTGGGGTCGGCCGGTGGCTTGTGGGCGGGTGCGGCCAAGTGATGGTGGTGCTCGGCCCGACAGCGTCGTGGTGGTGCTCCGGCAGATCCTGGCGTTGTGGATCCGGCGGATGGCGGCGGTTTGGTGGCTCCGAGCGCGTGGATCCGGCAGATGGGGTGGCGGCCGGCGGTTTCTGCCTGTTCAGCGGCGCCCTTTTGGCGGTGCAGCGGCTGCTGCGGGCTGCCTGGGTTTCGGCCCGGCAGCTCTGCGCTGCGGGATGGGGCGGGGTGGCGGCCCCCCCTCCCGGCTTGGTGTTGCAGATCTGGCCGGCTTGCTAGCCCGGCGGTCTCGTCCGTTCGTTGGCTGCAGGTGGCTGGGGTGGCGGCGTGAGGCTAGACGGTGTTCCGGTTGCGGTGGGTGCAGGCCATGCACGAGAGTTGGATCCCTTCGAACTGATCCAGGTGAAAACTTGCCTTCGGCTTCTGCTAAGGCCGGCGGTGGCGGCGCTATCTGCGTCGTTTCCTTCTTGAAGGCATCGCTGTGGAGAAGTTCAAGGCCACTCTCTGCTACCTCCGGGGGAAACCCTAGATCGGATGATCGGATGACGGCGGCACTCTGGTGTCGTTCCTCCCTTGGGGGCGTCATTCTTGGAGGTACACACGTGATCGAGGGACCAGAGGACGGATTCTTTGGTGGAGCGGTGCTTCATCTCACACATTGATGGCGGCGGCTCTCGGCGGCATGGCGCTGTGGAGACTCAGCGTCCGATGCGCGGAGTTGGACTCGCGCAGGAGGAGGTTGCTGTCTGGCGTCATGGTGACGTCGATGGCAGAGTGGCCAGACAAGGTAGAAGCCTCAATATTTGCTCTGAAGACGGACCTGTGGAAGATGGCGGCGACGACACACGAGTGCGTCGGACCGGTTTGTGCCCCAGACCCGGTATGTGGCTCGGCTGGGGCTTCCGGCTATTGATGTTAGGCTTAGGTGAGTGGTCTGGGTAGTGACCCAGCTAGCACCCCTTCATCACTAGGATAGGAGTAGCGGCAGATGTTGCCAAGATGGCGGATTCAGGCATATTGTTGTAATACTTTGTAAGGTCCTCGAGAATAATCAATAAAGTGGCCGCATGCATCTCCCAGATGCAGAGGCCGGGGGTCATCCTCCTTTTCTAAAAAAAAAAAAAAAAAAAAAAAAATGCAATAACTACAAGATAGCTTGTTGGGGGAGTTTCCCCAATGCTGGTGTAACATGTATGTACTTTGTGTCTGAAATGGCTGGATGGGTGTTGTACTGCTGTTGAGAAAGGATGGAGGGAGGAAAGGAGGAGTACTGCATCTTTATTTTTATCTTGCAAGTTTCTGCCTTCCCAGAAATAACTAGATTTGATATTCAATCATATGAGTACTCGCGAAAGAACTTGCTTTCTTTTCAGCTTCACAACTGGTCTACAGTTCCAACATCTCAACCAGGACGTGGTGAGATGGTCAAAACTTGCATGGTCCTTGCATGTTTTCTTACTGTGTTCGCTGCCATGCTAACATTTTACCGATATGTCCTGCGTTGTAACGCATGGTCAATTAACTATATGGTCCCAGTTGCTAACACCGGTCTAGTTTGGATGGTGACATGCAACCACGATGATAAATTGGTTTTTGAACTTCCCTTTCTTGGTAAAGTGACATTTCAAGTTTGCACTTTCAGTTATTACAATAGCAACAATAAGCTTAAGTTGTGAGCCTCACGAAACCTGCTTCGTTCATTGGACGTGCGCTTTAAACTTTCTTTTTGTTCATTATATTTTCTTGATTGCTGTATCAATGCAATATTAATCAAATATCTATATTTCAGCTAGATTTTTGTTTATTAGATTTTAGATGGTTTTCCCCGGTACCTCGAACATTTTGAATGTTATCTCTTTTTTTTAGAGAAAGGACGCAGCCGAGTCCGAGGAGGACTCGAACCTTGCCAGACTTTAAATTAACAAAGCCATCAACCGGCCAGGATACAACTCCAGAACAAATAGAAAGCGGAAAGATACAAAGGCGCTGGAAAGCAGCTAACAAGGCCTCAAACGCTTCGCACAAGAAGGATACACAAAGAAACTAAGAGCTGAAGACGTCGAGGTCCTCTTCCGCGGCTGAACCAGAACAAGTAGCATGTCGGCACCGGAGTAGAAATGAGTAAGCATCGACATGGCGTGCCATCACCAAACATTAAATACCCCGGCAACCCATCCATCCAAATCCGTCTCTGAAGGAGGCCACAACCTCCTCGCCTGGATCGCAAGGCGCCGCACCATCTGAAGGTCGGAAAGTTCCCAAAAACATTGATGAATGCCACCGGAGGATCACTTAGAGAGGGTTAGCACACACCCGATGCGCCGCCTAGGCACTCCGAGAGCAAGCAGAGGCCAGGCAGCCCATGGCCAGACCACGTCCTAGGAAAAGCACATGCTTGGACGAAGAAGAGCACGCCAGCCGCCGACGCCAACACTAACCGAACAGTGCCCACCACCGTAAAGCTCCCAAGGCGGCGCCTTCAAGAAGGGAATGACGCGAGAGCGCCGCCGCCCATCGCAGTTAGGATTTTCACCCGACAGGTTCTGGCTAGGGAAAAGGTGGAGCAGACTTTACCGACGCCTCCATGAAGAACTACGGCACCCTCGGGCGTCGTCGCCGTCATGGCTAGCCGGAGCCGACCAGGGATTTCTCCCGGTGTGGATCCCCACCACCAGCTCCAACCGCAGCCCGGAGACCGGCTAGACACGCCAACGCGGCCTAGATCCGGAGGGAAGGGAGCACACCGACCATGGGCAGAAGAGCAGTGAGCAGATCTGGCACCGCCAGCCGCCAGGGCAGCCACGCCATGGCCCCAGTCCATCGGAGGCCCGCCGTCCGCATGGCCAGGCCACCAGTACCATGCCTGCCCCATTGCTCACCGCAAAGCAAATGGAGCCCCGTCGGAAGGGCCACCGCTCCAAATCTAGGGAGCCACACTCACCCGTCTCCGAAGAAACGAGCAGCTCGCGTGAAGCCGGCCACTCCAGGCACCGCAACAACCACCACTTCGAGGTCCCACACCGGAATGACCTCCTCCTTGCACCCCATTGCCATGCCCAAGATCTGGCCGCTCCAAGTGAAGGGAGCGACCCACCAGACGGGCAACAGCCAGCAGTGGCCACGTCTGCTCCCCAGGCCGGTCAGCGGCAGGAGCCCAGGCCCCAACCCGCGGGGAGGCCACCTGGACGGGATCCAGCGGCGACGACCTCCACACAGCAAATTCACAACCAAGGACGAAGCCGGCGAGTAGGGAGGAGGAGGTGGAAGAAGTCCCGTTGCCGCCGCGAGCCGACCGGAGGCCGCCGGCGACGGTGACGAGGGGAGGCAGCAAGGGTGGCGGCGCTCAGGGGGAAAACCTAATCGCCCCCGAGTTGCCTATGAGAGACGACGCGAGAGGGGGGGCTCGTTCGAATGTTATCTCTTTAGGTTCTCGTATTTAGCTCACGGCTCTAACTTTTGTTGAAGGAAAACTTAAGGTTTCAACTTGATATGCCTCTATTTTCATTTGGTTTATTAGAGCATAGAATTGGTAAATTTGGTGACCTAAAAGCAATTTTAGGTATAGGAGGTGAGATGGGCATCATCCGGTTTTAAAAGAGAGGGCTCCGACAAAAAATGTTCTGCTACAGCGGAAAACCGAGCAGGAAGGGAAGGATCGTGGGGTGGGGTTTTGTGGTGGGACCGCGTGTTGGAGATAACATGGCGGATAGTTCGGACAACCACATTTCTCCCCCACATATGGCTGGATTTGGGGGAGCCCGGACTGTCGAGACGGATGAATTTTGGGGAGCCCGCTGGGCGCCTGTTTGATGTCTGAATACGTCCGGCGTATGAGGGAGAAATGAGCTTCGATCTTGGAAACGACCTTAATCATTTGTTTGATTTATTTATATGCATTGTAGCCCGTAGCAACGCACGGGCGTTCTACTAGTATTTATATGTGATCCGGCTGTGAATGTTGCCCCATGTACAGATTTTGCAGGCTCTCTGTACAGGGGGTAAACGCCAGGATCCCTGGCGTCAGCCCTGTAACAGAAGCAATTGCACATTTTGTTATCTGGATAGGGGCTAGACGCTAGGATCCTTGGCGTTTACCCCTCTCCCCTGGTGATAACTGTGTTGGGCCCTACCCACTCACCCACCCACCCCCACTCTTCTACCTCCAACTCACCCACCGCTAAGCTGCTGCCCTCATACCTCTCTCTCCCACATCTAAACTTCTCTTACATCCCTCTCAAATCGGTGTCATTTCTTGGGTGAATCTGAGGCATTTCACCCCCTTGAGGTAACCTCTCTCATTCCCCACCATTTGGTTGGTTAGAATAATCTTATTTGATGAATTACTTCACTTTAGGGTTAGCCATGTGGTTAGGTTTATGTGGTTTTGTATGTTGCAGATGGATGATGATGGGTGGTCGACGTCGAATCCGTTTTGTCTGAAGTACATTGTGCATATACAATCTTTTCCGCAACCTACTGGATCACCATGGATTAAAGAGGATATTAATATTGATAGCATAAGGGATTACCTATTGAATTATGGGTTATCCCGTGACGCTATTATTTACTATAGAAGCCGGTCCAAATCAAGAAGTGGCAAGATGAGCATGGTTTAACTAACCAACCAGACTACAATTGAGGAGATGCTTGAAGAGTATGAAGCAAAAGCAAAATATATGATTAAGTTGCATTGTTACCCCTATCCAATATCGAACATGAGAGAAAGCTAGAAACTAATGTTTCACCTAGGGTTACAAAATGCCACAAAAATAACAAGAAATTACCGACAAAATTTAGGGATCCGGGGGAGATTACCTCAAGCAACAAGTGAGAGGAAGATCCACGGAAGAAACACACAATTTGGTAGGGATTTGAGTGAGCCTTGAGTTGGGGAGAGAGGGGGGGACCTCTTCTCTGCTGTTTTTGCTCTGGGAGGAAGATTGGGATTGGGGAGAGTGTGTGGGGTGGACCCCACACACTATCCCCGTGGCAACTTACCTCTCAGGGGGGGTAGACGCCAAGGTCCTTGGCGTCTAGGGTCGGGGGGAAATTTGCCACGTCGGACGGTCAAACGGGCTGACCAGGGAGGTGGGCCAGGGCCAGACGCCACGGACCCCGGCGTCTTTAGTGTAACCCAGACGCCAGGGTTACTGGCGTCTCGAAATGGGTCAGATCTGATTTATTTTTTCAAACAAGGGTCAAATCGTGCTAAACTTACACAAACGGGTCAAAACAGTAAAAATGTCCCTTGCCGCCAGAAATCAATCAGGCCACCCTCTCCTCTCATTTCACATCACCTCACGCGTCTCACCAAATATCCATGTACTTGTTGTACCGCCACTTGACAAGTAGTTTATGTTATCCACCGACCAGACCACCACCTCCACGACGGCAGCCAAATCGGGGCCGTGTGTCCCCGGCCCGCGCCGTGCATGCATGCATAAACCTCTCCCCCGGCGAATATATTACGTGCAACTTGTGGCTCCGTCTCATGCTAGCTAGTACTCGAAACACGAGCGACAAGTAATTCCAGACGGAGGGAGTATAAGATCTTTTAAATCACTCTCATTAATCATTATTGTAGTCTTCTGCATGCAACCCATTCGTACATGATGCATGATACAGGTTCAGAGCCTTATGAGTGTGTACGTACGGTTCTATCTCTGTTTGTTCCTTCTTCTTTTTTCTTACTTTGCCGTGCGGATGCATGAACCAAATGATCGATGAAGTGGCCACACGTCGGCGGCACGGTGTAGCACGATCTAGAAAATTCGGACAAGGACCAAAGAAAAGGGGCGCGTCAGGAGAATCCAGGAAATATCGCCATGGGAGGCACGGCGTGGCCGGGAGGGATCGAACGAACGTAGCCATCCCCATCCATGGGGTAACTGGGAACATGTGTCGCCCGAGGAGGGCGGAGAGAATCATGGGTGGATGCTGCCGCACGCGCCCGCCATGTAACTTTCGCTATATTATACCATTTTCCCACAGGTTTGAGTCAATGGATTCTGTGTAGCCAATGTGGAAACGTCGCTCCCCGCCGCTGCGGATGGATTCTTTGCCGGTCGAGGCTCGTTAGGTGGTGACATTTTCAAGTTTGATTAAATTTATAGAAAATATTTGATATCTACAACACCAAATTATTTTTATTAGATGGTTTCAAAAAAATATATTTTTATTAGATTTATTACGGTGTAGTATCTATATATATATATATTTTTTTTTTTGAAAAGGAGGATGTACCCCGGCCTCTGCATCTGGGCGATGCATACAGCCACTTTATTAATTATTCACAAAGACTTTACAAAGTAATACATCAGTAAGCCTGGATCCACCATCTTGGCAACACCTGTCGCTACTCCTATCCCCTTGATGCAGGGGTGCCGAATGTCCGAGCCTAATACCAAACAAACATCGCACCAAAACCTAACATCTAATGCCGGGTGCCCCATCCCAGCCACATACCGGGACTGGGTCACACACCGGTCCGGCGCACTCACCGAGGCTGCCGCCACCGTCTTCCACCGATCCATCTCCAGAGCAGGGACTGACGCATAGACCTTGCCAAGCCTGCCGTCGACGCCACCATGGCGCCAGACAGCGTCACCGCCCTGCGCTCGTCCATCCAGCCGCATCCGTCGTCGATATCCAGCTGCACCATGCCGCCAATACTCGTCGTCATCGACGCGGTAAATACAACGCCGCACCTCCTGGCAACCTCCACACCGTCGCCGCTGCTGGAGCTACGCGGAGTCCAACACCCACAGCATCTCTCCGCCGAATAGCAGAACCTCCCAAGACGGCGCCTCCATGGAGGGTACGACGCGAAGGACGCCGCCGCCGCCCAATCCAGACTGAATTTTGGACTTTCGTCCTGGAGGGGTTCGGAGGTTGATAGGAGAGACCTCGACATCGCCTCCACGGAGGGTAACGGCGTCGAGAGATGTCGCCGATGCCGGACCGAATAAGCCGATCAAAGTTTCCTCCGGTCCCCATCCTATACCACCAAACCTCCGTCGGCTCCGGATCCGGCAATGGACCACGAACCGAAACCTGCAGAGATGAGAGAGCCATGGGGCTCAACCCACCATGAAGGGGGGTCGAGAAGAATCCATCGTAGATCTCCAGGCGCCGAATCCAGCGATCCGGCGTGGTCAGCGACGACCACCTCCACCCCGCGGCGGCCGATGGCGTTCAAGCCCAAGACCCAGAATTGGATCCGATCTGAACCCGGCAGCGCCCGCGACCACCGATCTTGCCCACCACGCAGCCGTCACCACGCCGCGAGCAGGCCGTCGCCGCGCCACGCACGACGTCACCAAGAAACCCGCCCGCCGCGCCGCCCGACCCCACGCTAGCCTGGCGCCCCGCCCGATCTGGCTGCCCCGCGCCAGCCGCGACGGACAAGGGGGAGAGATGACCCGCCGCCACCCAGCCGGCCAAGCTTTGCCCGGCGGCGCTGCGGACGGCGGCGAGGAGAGGTGGAGGCGGAGGAGGGCCGAGAGGACGGCGGCTAGGGTTCCCCCTGGGTCGCCCGCGGGGGCAACACGAGGGGGACGAGGGGGCTTTTATATTGGGGGAGAATTTCACTTCCCCGGCCTCTGCACCAACCAGGGATGCATACGGCCATTTTAGTATGAGTACCAAGATAAACATGGTCCTCAATTTTTTTTTAAATGAGTATCAAGATATTTCTTGATGAGTGGTTCCACCACACACTAAGCTTGATCCTCAATAAATGGGGGAAAACCCCTGTGCATCACCTGTCAATTCTAAGAATTGAACTCGGGTCGTTAGGTTGCACAACCGCATGCCCAACCACCGAGCCAAGGCTCTCTTTGTAGTATATATATAGCGAAATTTGATTTAGAAACAAGCTAAACCTTCAAACAACATGCAGCAACGAAACGAGTAGAGAATACCGAAATAAACAAACAATATATAAAGCCAATATGCTTGGGAAAAGCCGAAAAGGCATGATGGCGCTAGCTACAACAGGTGACTTAAGGGATTACCTAGATAAGCATTAATCAACTGAAAAGGAGCTCCAAAATTGCAATTGCTGGAGTCACAAGATCACGGACCAGAGAAGAATATATCATACTGTAAAACAGACCCCAAATGCAAATGGGTGTCAGCCCATAGAAATCAACATCAAACAAGCTAGCCGTCTTTCATTTACCAACCAACATGGCACACAAGTAACACGCACAGAAACTGGAGAATATGGACAAAATCATCGCATGAGACTGCAGGTCAGCCTAAATTAAGCTCGAATATACTACAATGAACGCAAAATAAAGAGGTATACCGTCGATCAGTTATCAGCAACTCAACTTATCTGGGATGATTAGGAAATTCTATTGCAGTTCAGAGGTTTCTGTGCCAGGAAGATTTCTGAACATTGGTTTGCAGTACATAGGGAGTAATAAACTGCAACGTGTGACTGACAATGACCTCGGCTTTACCAAGATGAAAGAAAATGGACTTGACAACGAAAGCAAAGGCATCCAAAGGCTACCTGACAAGCTCATTGCACAGACTACCAGGGATCAATTTCAACAATATCAGAGAAGGCAGCAATCAAAGGATCCATAGAGAAATTCAGTACCGACTATAGTTAGCTTCGAGGGAGAAACCTAGATTCTTTCTCTAACCTTGGTTAAGCAATCTGGTCCATATATTGTACAAATGTGGGAGGTACAATACAACATGACATGGAACCCAGAATCCCAGAACGACGAACTGGTCACAACTTCGCATCATAGGGAACCAGCAAGAAAAGAATCTGACAAGCTGACCTTCTGAGGAATGATGTCAAGCTTTTATAAGTAGCCGCAGTTTCCTGTCATGCTTTATCATTGAACTTACAGTCTCTACGACCAACACAGTCTGCAAAAAAATGGGCAAACATTTATTCATATAGTAAAGATGTTAAAAGGGCAAGTAAGAGAAACTGTACATACTACATACAATCAGTCAGCATTCTAAGGAAGTTAACAAACACAACTATTTTAGCTGAGATGTTACCTGAAGGAACAATCAGTCAGCATTCTAAGGAACATTCAATATTGTGCTCACAAAGGGATAGTTACATGAAGGCAGGTATAAGCCAAACTAGTCGCGAAGTAGAAAATTGCGGAGGGAAATTCTTTTGGATTTGAAGCCCAGGAGTTTGTGGACAACCCAACAGAGCAAGACAAGCCATGTCATCCATTTCATGAAGCATTGCAATAGTGTTGGCTATTTAATTGCATTATATGCATTATTTTATTATGTGTTAATTCAAATTAATTTACTTTCATAGCTACTGCCATGTCAAGTTAATCATGATGAATATCAATGCTGGTTAACTGCTTGATGACATTAAACTTAGTTGGTTGATCAAGAGCCACCTACCCGGACTTATCCGTGCAGCCACATTTGCCGGTATGGGACGGCCTTGACTTGGTCTGGCTTTGTGCTCTTTTATCGGTACCACCAAAGAGGGAGGGTTATGCGTGCGTGCTGCCCTGATCAGGTAGACGACCATAATCCTGTGAGCCCAGTTGAGTTATTTTGCCGGCGTCCCCGTTTGGGACAGTTTAGTTTAGCCACGACGGTGGCAGGTGTCACGGGGTGACACAGGGGCCACCCAGGACATGACCCTGGGAGGGTATGATTGTCGGTGGTAGGATGGAGGAGTCACGGGTCAGGCAGGTTTCGTTGGAGCAACCCCGGTCCACCCGAATGGGAGTACGAGGCCAGGACCTCCATGGTGTGGGTAAAGTGCGCAACCTCTGCAGAGTGTAAAACCTATTCGAATAGCCGCGTCCACGGTATTGGACAGTCCATTTAGGCCTCTCTAGGATGGTCAACCGTGATAATGATAATAATGATGGAAGAACTTGTCTTATGTTCGGAAGTGCTCTGTGGATTGTGAGCATTCCGAGGGTTGTGGGACAACCCAGATGAGAGTAAGTTGGTACTGGGTACCGGTAAGTAAGCAACCTAATCACTTAACTTGTTATTTGCCATGCTATTGTTTGCCGCATTGTTTTAGTTGGCATGAGCTTGCGAGTACATTCCAAGTACTCACCTGGCATATCATGCCAGATGCAGGAGAAGCCGAGGACGGAGGTCCCGAAGGTTCGTGCTACGCTAACTAGGCCGTGTCCACAGCAGTGTCCCTGTGGATGGAGTTTCCGCGCTATGTTCCGCTACGCCGTAGTCTACCAGTAGTATCGAGGCCCTGTCATGTTCCATAAATAATGTAGATATTGTTCTCAGCACCTGCAGTGCTCTGGCCTCGCTATCCATGTAAATTATGAGCTTGTACTCGAGATATTTTAATAAAGTTCAGTTCTGTTCTGTTCTAAGTTGTTGTGTGTTTCCAGAAGACATGATCTCTGGGTTGGAAACACTGGTAAACGGTTCTCTGAGCCGGGGTGCCACGACGTTGGTATCAGGGCCGCGCTGACTGTAGGACACCCTAGTGAACCCTGCGCTAGAACCGCGAGTAGTTTAGATTCTTGGGATGTGCCTTGCTTGCTGCATCTGATTGTTGCATTTGATTGCTGCATTGCATGGCATGCATATAATTTTTATTGTGCTAACCGCTGGTTTGATGAGTGTAGATGGCACCAGTTCCGTACCACTACAATCATGAGCCGGCACCGTTCACTTTTCCGGTACTACTTCGTAGCGTCTGGCTTCGGCTGTATCCCAACGGCGAAGACCCAGTGTTCCGAGAGAAGCTTGCTGGTTCAGTGTACGAGTATCACGCGGAGGCCTTCCTGACTGTGAGTTCAGATATTGGCAGCTACTCCCGTTCTTCCAAGGGCGGAACTGCTTCTACTCCAGAGTTGGCGATCCAGTTTGCTGCGATGGAGGCTCTCACTGACTTGCGCTTCCACGAGGTCGAGATGCAGACTCATCCAGGTTTCTTTCACTCTCCCACCCTGTCGGCTACGACAGGGCGAGTCCTTTTCGCACCTGTTGATCCGGCGAGTGATCCTGCTACTGGTGTTTTATCTCGTTACCTGAACGCCAGTTACCGTATGATCACTTCTCTAGCCGAGGAGCTGACTTCTGCCCGCGAGGCACTTGCGGCTGTTGCGGCAGCACAGTCTCCTTCTCCACCTCCGTTTTCACCCATGTACACCCCACCCATTCCACCTTCCGACACTCCTTCTACCTCGTTCGGACCGCCAGGCTTTTCGTCTGGTAGCCGACGTGAGACCCCGGCAGAGTGGGCCTCACTCCTAGCTACTCCAGCTGCTTCGATGCTGCGGCGTCATGTTTCTTCTCCTTCGGAGGGGGAACCTTCCCGTCAGCACCGTCGTGTTTCCTTTGATCCGGAGGCCGAGGTTCACATCATCAGCTCAGATTCTGAGACAGGGTCAGACGACGAGGAGTCTTCAGTGTACCAGTGTTCGTGCCACCGGCATCAATAGAGCGGAGGCTTGAGTCTCAGTGCATGCATCATAGCATCCCTGCATATGTCAACTGCCGTATGAGCAGTCTAGTCATGATCATCCCCCTACTAGCTTGACCTGTATGATGTTGGGTTGCCTTGTATAATTATGTTGTTTTCTTTATTCGCCCTTTTTATTTGGCTTCTTTTCTGGTGTCATACTACCCTGCTTTCCCTTATGGATGTTGCTCATCGATTCAGTATTTTGCAATGGGAACAAATTTAGGATGAAGAGGTGTAGTACTCAAGGCGGCGATGGAACTCCCGTTCGTCGATCCGCCAGACAGGCAGGACAGTCACCAGAAGATTTGCCACCTCCACCCCCAGAGATACCTACCACTGATCAGATCATGAGGATGTTTGAAGAGAAAAGAAACCAAGATCTCATGGAATTTCTGAAAAGTATGCAGACTTTGGTGGGTCAGAACAATCACAATGGGACACACTCTAAACTGTCAGATTTTCAGCGGACAAAGCCACCCAGTTTTGGTCAAGCTGTGGATCCGATGGAAGCTGATGACTGGCTGAGGACTATGGAAAAGAAGCTGGACATAGCCCGCTGTGATGAGGCAGATAAGGTTCCTTTTGTTACTCACTACCTGGAGGGACCGGCAGCTATATGGTGGGACAATATAAAACTGTTATGGCCTTCTAGAGAAGATATTTCTTGGGAAAAATTCAAAGAGGTATTCCGCAAGTATCATATTCCTACTGGCATAATGAAGATGAAGCAGAGGGAATTTCTTGCTCTTACTCAAGGGAATATGTCAGTGGGTGAGTATCTAAACAAGTTTAATAATCTGCCACGGTACTCTACCCATGACGTGTCCACCGAAGAAAGGAAGATCGACCGATTCCTCGGAGGGCTGAATCATACCCTCCACTGTCAGCTTTGTATGCTGGACTTTCCTGACTTCCAGACTCTGGTAAACAAGGCCTTCATAGCTGAACGAGAGCATAAGTCAGGATATAATGATCACAAGCGGAAGTTTGAACCCAAGAAGGACAACCGTGAGCAGTTTATGCAGAAGCCACGTATCTGGCAACCAAGTTCATCTGAGTACAAGCCTGCCTGGAACAATGGCAACAACAACAATAAGCCTGTAAGCCAGGACAAGACCTTCGGCAAACAACCAGTGCTGGAGGACTGCCGCCGCAACAACACATGCTTCACTTGCGGCCAGAGCAGGCACTATTCTAAGCAATGCCCCACACGAAATGGGAAGCCATCATCCGACTTCAAGTCACAAGTCAACAGTGTTGGACGCCGCCCCAATACGAACTTCTATCGCGGACAAGTACATCATATCTCCGCTGAGGAAGCCCGCGAAGCACCAGATGTGGTCCTTGGTATGTTTTCTGTTAACAACATACCTGCAATAATTTTATTTGATTCTGGGGCCTCTCATTCGTTTAGTTCGCGGAGTTTTGCCACCTTGCACAAATTTTCTCCGTCCCTTTTGGACAAAATCATGGTGGTACAATCCCCTGGCTCCATGCTCAGAACAAATGTAATATACAAGAATCTGGAAATCTTGATACACGATGTGAAGTTTCCAGCCACTCTCGTTGCCCTTGAATCCCCTGGACTGGATATAATACTGGGGATGGATTGGTTGGTACCACACCAGGTGTGTATCAACTGTGCCACCAGGGCAGTGACATATATTGCGATGCTTCTAGGCATGGAATCGGCTGCGTCCTAATGCAAGAAGGAAAAGTTGTAGCATATGCATCCAGACAGCTACGACCGCATGAGGAGAACTATCCCACGCATGACTTGGAATTGGCAGCCGTGGTTCATGCATTGAAAATTTGGAGGCATTATCTTATTGGACAGCGATGTGAAATATACACAGACCATAAGAGTCTCAAGTATATTTTCACTCAACCCGACCTTAATCTCAGACAGAGAAGATGGCTTGAACTGGTCAAGGACTATGACATTGGAATGAATTACCATCCGGGAAAAGCCAATGTGGTCGCAGATGCTCTCAGCAGAAAACAAGGTACCATAAATGCACTAGCTGCGGGTATCCATCCAAGGCTACAAGAGGAGTTTGCCAAACTCAATATGGTGCTATGTGGCCCCATGAGCCCGGATACAATGGAAATTACTCCAACGCTAATGGAAGAGATTAAGGCAGCTCAGAAATCAGATAAAGAAATACAAGAGATCAGGGACAATATTCCGCTAGGAAAGGCCAAGTCCTTCCGTATTGATGACCAAGGCACCTTATGGTTTGAGAACCGAATATGTGTGCCTGACCAAGAAAACTTGAGACAGCAGATACTCAGAGAAGCACATGAATCTGCATACTCTATCCACCCGAGAGGAACAAAAATGTACCAGGACTTGCGAGAAACCTTTTGGTGGTCAGGAATGCGAAGGGATATTGCATATTATGTTGCCTGTTGTGACATCTGCAACAAAGTCAAGGCGGAACATCATAAACCCGCTGGACTACTGCAACCTTTACCAGTACCCCAGTGGAAGTGGGCTGACATATGCATGGACTTCATTGTTGGACTACCCAAGTCCACAAGAGGCCATGATGCTATCTGGGTCATCGTGGACATACTTACGAAAGTGGCTCACTTCCTTCCGGTAAAGACCACTTTCAACGCGAATCAGCTCGCACAGCTCTATATGTTCCGGATAGTCAGCCTTCACGGAGTACCCAAGTCTATCACATCCGATAGAGGCTCCCTATTCACCTCAGCATTCTGGCTGCGACTGCACCAAGCCCTGGGAACTGTGCTAAAGCATAGTACGGCATATCACCCACAGACAGATGGACAGACCGAACGTGTGAATCAGATAGTGGAAGATATGCTTCGGTCCTGTGCTCTCACCTATGGACCCAAATGGGAGGACAATCTACCCTATGCAGAATTCTCCTACAATAATAGTTATCAGTCAAGTATCAAGATGTCACCGTTTGAAGCTCTGTACGGACGGAAATGCTGCACTCCTTTAAATTGGTCCCAGACAGGAGACAGCCGTATCTTCGGCACGGATTTGATGCTTGAGGCTGAGAAGCAAGTCAAGGATATTCAGGAACGACTTCGAGCAGCCAAGTCCCGACAAAAGAGCTACTATGACCCGAAGCATCGGGAAGTAACTTTTGAGCCCGGAGACTATGCCTATCTCCGAGTTACCCCCATGAAAGGAATAAAGAGGTTTCATACCCGAGGAAAGCTTGCACTGAGCTATATCGGGCCCTTTCCGGTTATGGCCCGAAGAGGCAGAGTGGCATATCAGCTAGAGTTACCACCGGAGCTGTCTGACGTTCACGATGTTTTCCACATATCACAGCTGAGAAAGTGCATTGCACCTCCGATCAAACAGGCAGATATGAGTGAGCTGGAATTGACTAAAGATTTGACCTACGAGGAAAGACCAGTCAGAATATTGGATGAGATGGAAAGAACTACCAGGAGTAAGACAATCAGATTTTATAAGGTATTGTGGGATCATCATACTGAGGAAGAGGCTACCTGCGAAAGAGAGGATTTTCTGAGATCAGCATATCCGCACTTGTTCCATGAGCAACCGAATCTCGAGGACGAGATTCATTCTAAGGGGGGTAGGTTTGTGACACCCTGGTTTTCTGCAACTTTTTCTTTTCGAAATCTTTCTGGCTTTATTTGCAATTTGGATGGATTTTGAACCTTTTCAGTTGACTTTGGACTTATGAATTCCTCTGATTGATCCAGAGCCCTCAGCATCTTGCCATAATCTTGTCACTCACCTTGTGGATCAATTTCCAATTCTTCATCTTTCCCAAATATTCATTTTCTTCCTTTGGGAAAATCTGTCATCACTGTGGGTTACAAAGCAAACTATAGTTCTGCTGATGAGAAAAATCCCAAATTAATACCACACCTTCTTGTCATCATCTAATCCCACAATCTTCTCAAACATTTCATGGTCCAGTATAAATATTTGTCCAGAAAACTCCATTTGCTCTCTGGACAGTACTGGCCATTTGTGAAGCAACTCATATTTTCCCAACTCAGAAAATTCCCAGAAAATTCCCTGAGATATTAGGGAACCTATCTTTCCACAATATCCAAAAACATCATCTTGTCTAGCACAAATTTTTATCACCAATATTCTGCTAAGTTTCTGTCCAATTGGAACCTCTGTGAAGGAAGTACCTGCTAGAGGTATCTTTTTGAGCTGAAATTTTTATGGCATCATCTATCCACCAAATTACTCTCCTACACCAAAATTCAGCTCCAGCAAATCAACCAGATGAGTGCAACAAGCTCATCTAGGTTTCTGGTTCAGTACAACAGTTGTACATGAACTACCTTCAATTCTTGATGAAATTCTTTCAAATTTGGTCAGGTTGGAGTCCTTCCAACATAGATCACCCCAGACATCTCCACTGGCTCCATCTCCAGCTCACCTCTCCTCTAGATCTCTCTCAAGATTGCTGTCAGAAACTGCAGCTGAAGCTACACTTCACAGCAGAGTGAACCTAGCCAAACCAAGCATGCAGAGGAGCTAAATGACCAAGGGAGAACACCCTAGACATGAAGCGCTAGACTTGCGTGGCTTGCAGACATCAACTTCCGTGGTGAGCACAACAATGGCATGCCAGCCCGCGTGCTCTGCACCTCGCCTGCCTCTGTCAAGGTCGTTCCAGAGCCATCGCGCTGCCATTCCATGTCCTGGGGTGCCGACTTCGTCGATGCCGTCCACATACCCCTCTCCCGCAGCTTCTCCTCGCCGGAATCGCTCTCGACGGCCGCCACGGCACCCGGGCACTGTGCTGCCCGGGGCTGCACTGTGACCGGCGGCGCGTCTTCTTCCTCCACTAGCCGCCACCCGCGCCTTAAGTCCTCCCTGCCCTCTCCCGTCTCGTCGCCCGCAACTGGCCAGCCAGCACGGCGTCCTGGCGCCGGCGACGTGTCCCGAGTCCCGGCCGTTCCAGAGAGCTCGTCTCCTGCCTATAAAAGGCCATGCCCAGCCCTCCCGAGCTCCTCACCCCACTTCTCCTCCTCCCAATCGCCCTCCCGAGCAGCGAGCCACGGCCAAGAGGCCCTCTGGCCTCGAACCTCGCCGGAGATCCGCCGCCACCCAAGCCCAGCCTCCTCGCCGTTCCACTCCTTCCCGGACTCCACCGACTACACCATTGAGCTCAGCTCATGCCACTGATTACTCCCGACCTCTTGCCCGAGGGAATCGCTGCCGGAACCACCGTCCCCGACGACACCCGAGCACCGCCGCCGCCGGAGAGGAAGGGGACGACATCGTCCGGCCACCCCTCGTCGATCTGCGGAGGGAAATTCTTTTGGATTTCAAGCCCAGGAGTTTATGGACAACCCAACAGAGCAAGGCAAGCCATGTCATCCATTTCATGAAGCATTGCAATAGTGTTGGCTATTTAATTGCATTATATGAATTATTTTATTGTGTGTTAATTCAAATTAATTTACTTTCATAGCTACTGCCATGTCAAGTTAATCATGATGAATATCAATGCTGGTTAACTGCTTGATGACATTAAACTTAGTTGGTTGATCAAGAGCCACCTACCCGGACTTATCCATGCAGCCACATTTGCCGGTATGGCACGGCCTTGACTTGGTCTGGCTTTGTGCTCTTTTATCGGTACCACCAAAGAGGGAGGGTTATGCGTGCGTGCTACCCTGATCAGGTAGACGACCATAATCCTGTGAGCCCAGTTGAGTTATTTTGCCGGCGTCCCGTTTGGGATAGTTTAGTTTGGCCACGACGGTGGCAGGTGTCATGGGGTGACACAGGGGCCACCCAGGACATGACCCTGGGAGGGTATGATTGTCGGTGGTACGATGGAGGAGTCACGGGTCAGGCAGGTTTCGTTGGAGCAACCCCGGTCCACCCGAATGGGAGTACGAGGCCAGGAGCTCCATGGTGTGGGTAAAGTGCGCAACCTCTGCAGAGTGTAAAACCTATTCGAATAGACGCGTCCACGGTATTGGATAGTCCGTTTAGGCCTCTCTAGGATGGTCAACCGTGATAATGATAATAATGATGGAAGAACTTGTCTTATGTTCGGAAGTGCTCTGTGGATTGTGAGCATTCCGAGGGTTGTGGGACAACCCAGATGAGAGTAAGTTGGTACTGGGTACCAGTAAGTAAGCAACCTAATCACTTAACTTGTTATTTGCCATGCTATTGTTTGCCGCATTGTTTTGGTTGCCATGAGCTTGCGAGTACATTCCAAGTACTCACCTGGCGTATCATGCCAGATGCAGGAGAAGCCGAGGACGGAGGTCCCGAAGGTTCGTGCTACGCTAACTAGGCCGTGTCCACAACAGTGTCCCTGTGGATGGAGTTTCCGCGCTATGTTCCGCTACGCCGTAGTCTACCAGTAGTATCGAGGTCCTGTCATGTTCCATAAATAATGTAGATATTGTTCTCAGCACCTGCAGTGCTCTGGCCTCGCTATCCATGTAAATTATGAGCTTGTACTCGAGATATTTTAATAAAGTTCAGTTCAGTTTTGTTCCAAGTTGTTGTGTGTTTCCAGAAGACATGATCTCTGGGTTGGAAACACTGGTAAACCGGTTCTCTGAGCCGGGGTGCCACAATCTGGTTATTTTACATACCATGGAATACATGATTAATCCAAACACAAAAGTATGTGGAATCTCCATCATGTATTTTTCTCATCAGTGTTTTAGGACACCGAGTCTTGCAAAAACTCTTTTCATGTGACTTTGGCAAGAAACTCTTCTTGGCGTTCTCATGCTAAACCATTTCAGCATTTTGTCAATATGTATTTTGGCTTAGCCCTATTAGGAAATTCTATCTCCATAGAAAATTATGCCTAATACCAAGGCTACATAGCTCAAGCACTTCATCGAAAAACTATTTTTCAATAAAGTCCTAATTTGTGTCAAGAAATTTATATTATGTCCAATCAACAATGTGTCAAGCACACAAAGTTTTAGAAAAATTATTATGCACCCACTTACTTTCTTGTAAACACAAGCATCTTTGCTATCCTTGATGAAATCAAACTCTTTGATCATTTCATCAATACAAAGATTCCAACTCCATTATGCTTGTTTCTGTCCATTACTGGACTTTTGAAGTTTGCACACTCACTAGCATTCTCTGGATCGACAAAATACTTTGGACGGTATCACATACATGTCCTTGGTTGTATTTCCATCTCATGGAAATCCTTTTGGCGTCCATGTATCATATCTCATAATTGAAATATGTATTAATTGCTAGTATAACCCGAATCGACTTTAAGCATCGCTACGGCGAGACAATCTCGTCGTAGTCAACTCCTTGAATTTGTTATTGCAACAAGTCGAGCTTTATGGATAAAACAATTTTATCCACATCAGTTTATAGTTCCATTAATATTCGTTAGACTCTAAGTCTTCCGAGGGGTTTATCAAGATCTAATCTTGAATCATTTATATGGATACTATCTCGGATTATTTTGGCATTTAGCCAATTCTGGAGTCAGGGTCCATCATCACTTCCTTGATTATCGTAGGTATACTATTGTCTAACAATAATATCTCGTTTGCGCACCTGCGAGGTTTGCACGAGTTTTGCCTACGTGGTTCAGCTACAAGTTTGACCGAAGTCCATACATCTCATGTAGACGCTTCCGTATCAGTCACAGTAGGAAACTTTGGAATTACTTCCAAGGTTTCTTTCCATTAACCTGATGATGAAGATACTGTTATCTCATCGAGTTGTACTGCCCTTCCACTCACTCTTTTGCAAGAAACATTTTCTTCAAAATCATACCGCTCTATGTGGCAAACTTTTGTCTGATTTGGAATAGGTTTGTAAAACACTTTACACAAGCCCCATATTTCAAATGTTAAGAAAAGACATAACCTGGTTGGGCGTACCAGACCATGGCGTCATTTCAACAGATCTGATGGCGCTCTTTTCAGCGTAAAATCTACAATCTCTAAAGCATTACTTAAAATGGAATAATGGCAAATTGATTTATGTCATCTTTGATCTTACCATGTCATATATGGTTTGATTACATCTACTCGGACATTCCACTCACAGTGGTGTTTCGGGAGGTGTAAGTTATGAAACTCTTTTCACAACTCATCAGACATTCGCTAAACTTGTAACTCAAATATTCCATTCCGCAATCTAATTGCAGAAACATAATTTTCTTGTTACAATAATTTCTACTTCATTCTGAAAACCTTTTGAACTATTTCAAAGGGTCCAGACTTATGTCTCATTAAGCAAATATTCACAAATCTACTTGAGTCATTACTGAAGATAGACAAATCCACTGCTAGCAGCAACATTTATTGGACAACACACATCAACATGCATGATTACCAATAAGTTTGTTGCTCGTTCCTTATGGCCTGCGAACGGTATTTTATTCATTCTACTTCTGGATGAAAATCGCAAGTGTCTGATGATTCATAATCAAATGACTTCAAAATCCATCATGTATGGAATTTCTCCATGCGGGTTTCTCCAATGTGACCAAATGCAGTGCCACACATATGTGGTATTCTTTTACTCTCACGACATTTAGCGTATATGCATCCCATCATTATGGAAGCTTAGCCCTTATGTTATTCATAACACTGAACAACAATTATTCTCTTATGAACAACCTTCTTGCAACATCTATTATGCAGTGGACTAGAGTGTATAAAACTCTAAAGTGAATTAATGAAAATAAATGCAGAGGTAATACGTTGATGGAAAGTATAGTAACTTTTTCAAAGTTCCAGCACATATCTTAACCTCATTACTTTCTAGTATTTGAGGCCATAATAATTCTTGCATCGAGTTGCAACAGAATGCAATTGAACGGGAATCCTTGTGATCAACTTTTAATCACAATACCCAAGAATCAGTGACTAACAGTTTTAATTAGAATTCCTAAGAATTATATCTTGGACCAGCTTTCTATACATCTATAACTCGTATGACATTCATACATGAGTTGGACATTCCTGTCTACTTTCTTCTTGCCTTTATACTTCTAACAGTTTTACTTCCAATATTTCTCCTACTCTCAGAGTAAGCACCCAACTTTAAGAGTGGCGTTAGCCCTGGACTTCCTAGGAGTGTAAGTCTCACTAACACCCTTCGGACTTGTCCATTCTCTTTAAGTCATTGTTTTACTTACCATCATCACATGACTAGCGTTCTTCTGGATCCCATCTTATCAGTCTAATGCATAGTAAAAACTTCACTAAGACTTGCAAACAAACATTGTTTTGGATATCTCATATCTTTTAGCCTTTGTTTGTATCTAAAACTAATTTTCAGTTCCATGAATATCACATAACTATCCCTAACTTTTGAAGTTCGGGTCTCATGGAAGCAAACATATTGCACTTGACCGTAACGGAATTCTAGCTATTGGATCGAAGGACGAGAGTCACATCATCCATAGCATTAGCGAGAGAATACTGAAAGCATGCGATAGGACAAAGTCCTTCTCGGCACTCTTGAGGATAATCCTCACATTACGTTACCAATCATGAATATTTAACCAGATAAATAACAACTATTCAATTTTAATAGGGAATGTGGAAACGCGAGCCAATATTCCATAACTATTATGCAAAATTCACTTAGACAATGTTCATAATTAATTACACTGAGAATTAAACAATTTAATACTAAAGTGCACTCCCACTCAAATCAATATCTCTCATAACTTATTGCGAGTGATACAAGACCGTATATCAATTCAATGTCAAGGAATCATCATCTCATGACGAGAAGTTCAATCAGTAGGTCAACTTGCCGATCACATCTCTATGTGACTCTTGGTCATCTTTCAATAGGCATGTTCTGAGCTCAGGACTATCCTGCCTGAACGTCAAGACAACCAAGTGATCTTGCTGCGAGATCTGAGCTCACCTGCCTTACACTTCTCTAATCGTTCGTGCCCATGCGACCATGTGGCACCCCAAAAAGATAGATGCTGTGATGGTGCAACACTTGGGAGAACACTAGCTACTTGATATTTTTAAGTGAGAGATCACCCAAATAAAAGCGACTACCACGCATTCAAAAGGGTGCATCAAGAGGGATAAACATCTCAGGCAATTCATAATAGCATGATATGGTATAGCCCTTTCTGACGGAGAAGTCTTTATTTTCTTCGATTTCGGCA
This sequence comes from Elymus sibiricus, assembly GCA_039707655.1. NCBI lineage: Eukaryota > Viridiplantae > Streptophyta > Magnoliopsida > Poales > Poaceae > Elymus > Elymus sibiricus. Next base: position 395,338,194 of record CM077674.1, read on the forward strand.
TTTGCATCGGTGTCCACCTTCACAAAACTTGTCACCGTCTTGAAGATGCGTCAAGTAATATGGCTATCACTATAGCTAATAAAATTAATGCATTACAACAAGGTTGACATGCAGGTCATTAAAGTGACAATCATCTGGCTCCAGTCATCATGCCGAATCACGACACGTAGGTCATGTTAATTAATTTACATTATATAGCCATCTCGTACATAATCTCATTAAATGTGACAAAAACTATACCACATCACATGCCTTCCTGCAAAACTAAGTTAGACGCCTCTAATCGGTTTGTGCAGATTTTATTTTAAGTGGCTTCTAAGGTTTCAAAACAAACCGCAGCTACCAGTGCTCATCATCAAGTATGATTATTCAAGTCGCTAGATTAACTTTGCGAGGCGTATGAAACACGAGATAAAAATCTCGGGCCCCATACTGAACTTCGTCATATGCAAGAACCCGTGCAAATCATATCTGCATTGCCCTTTAGTCTGCGAAATTTCATCTTTCTTTAACTATGGTGGAACCCAAAGAACTAAAGCACTTCGTTGATCTATCATGATCGCGGATTGCCAGAACTTTGTAGGCAAAATTCCACCATGCCGTCAAGGTTAGAAATACGCAAATTCAAGGGAAGCAACAAGAACATCGGGTAATAGATTTCATATGCTACCCGCACAAATAATTTTCAGCAATAGATCTCATCTACTACAAAATTATATTGTGCAATACCCATACATCTCATGTATTCTAGATCGTAACCTACATCTACGCATAGCACGGCTCTGATACCACTGTTGGGGAACGCAGCAGAAAACAAAAAAATACCGTACTACGAACACGCACAGGACCACTATGAAGATGCATACAAGGTTTGATCTGATCATTAGCGACTTGAAGCATAGTGGAAGGAGAGTCGGTGGAGATCGTTGGTGCAGATCCCCGCAGATAGGATTTTACAACCTCCCAACCACGAGGATGTTCTCCCTCGGACAACCCTTCAGGAGGCTCTCGGACAGAACCTCGGCGTGTCTCTCGAACTAAGATCGAAACTACGACCTCTCTACCGGGTTGCATACATCCGGTGTTAACTATCCAGCAGGGCTTCGCCGTTCAGAACTAGGCCCTACCGAAACTATTTCATGGAGAGAGATAGAAAGCCAGATCATTGCATGGCATGTGTTGAGTGAGAACTTAGGCTGAAATGGAGAGCTCTCTCCACCTCTATTTATAGTGGGAGGCAGGGGGTAGAAGCTAGGGGAAGAGACCAAAATAGCCTTCAGATATTTTCCACCAAAAGCCACAAAAGGGGTGGCCCCACCTCCCCATGACATCACCCACTACTTTAACGTACGGGTGACATCACCCAAGACATCATCCACTACTTTAGGGTACGGGTGACATCACCCATGACATCATCCACTACTTTAGGGTATGGGTGACATCACCCACTACTTTAGGGTACGGGTGACATCACCCACTACTTTAAGGTACGGGTGACATCACCCATGACATCATCATCATCCCACTATTCATAATAGTGCTGACACTATTCATCCCACTATTCATGAGACATTTTCATCAAATATTTTTCCGTGACCGTTTTATCCAAATAAAAATCCCGAAGGTCCAGAACATTTCCGGCACTCCCTAAAATAATTCTGGATGCGTTCTGAAACATTTCCGGTAGGATGATATTTATCTCCGAAACATTTCCGGTAACTTCAAAACACTTCCGGTTTTCTCTCTCAAACCTTTTCGTTGTTTCCGAAACTTTCCGGTGACTTTCTCTTGGACTCCCTGTCTAGTACTCAGCAGATAGATGACCCTTAAGTGTGTGACCCTGTAGGTTCAATTAAGTATAGACATGACCAGAACACTTTCCGATCAATGATCAATAGCGGAACCGTGGACATCCATATTGAACCCTATACCCACACGAATAAATATTTGAGTGAACCTGTAGTTACCGAATGTTGTTCCTGTTGCTTCGCGATATGTTACAAAAACCCAAGGTGAGATTTATCAGCATCCCCGTGAATCAAACAACTTGTTCACTATGCCAGTTTCCTCGGTACAGGTTTTGTTCTCTTTTCTCGTTCCCGTATCCCTATGATCAAAGCACACTGTGTCTGGCCAGACGATGCTGGATACCATAACACCGAGAGGGCCCAAAGAATATCTCTCCATTGTCGGAGGAGCAAATCCCAATTTTGAGCTACCTAGTTCCTTGTCATACTTTTTCGTGAACCCATAAGCCGCCGTAATAGCCACCCTGTTACAGATGACGTTTAACAAACCCCAATGTTCATGAAGCAAGTACGAAGGAACTCGATACTCTCATGGTCTAAGGAGTTATGGAAACACTTAACTTCCTGTGTGTTATAATCCATTAACTTGTGACGAATGTATCTCATAGCATAACATCAATTTGGTCAATTCAACACAAGTGTTCTTCTAAAATTGTGTCCTCAAAGTTGTCGGCATAGTCATGCCCATGATCAGGAAAACAGAACCATCATGCAACACTTGAGATAGTCTTAGAGGCGATACTAGGAATATATATTTATCCGTTTATTATTCCACACGTGCATATGAGTCTTCCTCCAAGCCTCGTGGTTATTGCAGACTCGAGAACCATAGCAGTTATAGCACAGAATATAAACATAATTACGAACATGGAAATAAATAATAACATTTATTATTGCCACTAGGGCATATTTCCTACATGGCACGTAGGGATGTAAATGGTATGGATAATTTTCGTTTTGAATCCGCATCCGCATCCGCTTTTGAGAAGATGGTATGTACTTGCACGAATCCACCGGTTGTGCCAGCCCGTGGGTTTTGCCCTTATTTTTTGGCTCTTCTCAGTTTTGCCCTTAGATTTGTCTCTGAGGTCGTCCGAGTGCCCTTTGATCATTTGACCGATACTTTGAAAATTCATAACAAAATCATATGAACTCATAAAAATGCAAATAAGATATTAAAATATTCAAAAAAACATTACCTTTATGTACATGTCATTTGCATTCAAGAAAAAAGTACCGTTTAAACTATCCGAGGTTAATAATGTTATTAACATTACTAAACATAAAAGATATAAACAATAATTTTTCATGAATAGAAATTACATGCAAACATAGGTGATGTTTTCTGAATATTCTGATATCTTATTTGCAGTTTTCTGAGTTCATATCAATTTGTTATGAATTTTCAAAGTAGTGCATTTTTCTGAGCTCATATCAACTCATAACAAGTTGATATGAACTCAAAAAATGCAAATAAGATATCAGAATGCTTGAAAAACATCACCTATGTTTGCATGTAATTTTTATTCATGAAAAAGTACTGTTTATACCTTTTTTTGTTTAATAATGTTAATAACATTAATAAACTTGGGTAGTTTAAAAGTACTTTTTTCCTGACTGCAAATGGCATGGACATAAAGGTAATGTTTTTCTGAACATTTTGATATCTTATTTTGCATTTTTATTAGTTCATATAAATTTTGAAAGTATTAGTCAAACGGTCAAAGGGCACTCGGACAGTAGAGCCGAAAAGTAAGGGCAAAACCCGTGGGGTGGTTCCGACTAAGGGTAAAAATGCATTTGGCCCCAAAATTAAAGCCTTGCCGAGAGAGGATGGTACCACTAAGGATGTGCAGCAGATGCAGGACATGACAAACTCATTTTATAATAATCTTTACATATCTAAGGGAGTAATGAATATGCATAGTGTTTTTGATAATGTCCCATGCAGGGTTACTCAGGAGATGAATGTTTGGCTGACAGCCCCCATATACAGCGGAGGAGGTGAAGGTTGCCCTTTTCCAGATGGCAATAGCTAAAGCTCCTGGACCGGACGGGTACCCCGCACTGTTCTTTCAGAAACATTGCAAGATTTCTGGACCTGTTGTTACAAAGGCCATGCTCAGAATAGTTGAGGGAGTAGAGATGGTAGATGAGATTAACAACACTATTTTGGTCCTTATACCCAAGGTAAAAAATCCGTTGTGATTATCCCAGTTCCGACCGATTAGTCTTTGCAATGTTTTGTATAAGCTTGCTTCGAAGGTCATTGCCAACCCATTAAATCTAGTTCTGCCTAACATCATCTCTGAAGAGCAATTTGCGTTTGTTCCTAGACGTATGATTACTGACAATATTATTGCAGCTTACGAGTGTTTGCACTTTAACGGAGCTAAATCCGGCAAATCTTCGGTAGGGGGGTCCCGAACTAAGGGTCTTGAGACGATGGTAACAAGGACATGAGTTTTGCCCAGGTTCGGGCTCTCCGGAGAGATAAAACCCTACGTGATGCTTGTGTTATATTGCTTTTGGATGGAGTACAAAGTATAGTTGATCTACCCTAAGATTGTTGTGTGTCCTCTACGAGCCCTACCCCTCGGTTTATATAGATACCGGGGGGTCTAGGGTTACATCCTAGTCGGCTACGTATAAAGAGAAAGAGTTGTAGACGATTTCTAACATCTTGGAGTATACGGCAAGTCTTCGGGAACCTGCCTTTCATACGCCATGGTCTTCTTCGACATGGCCCACTGGTGAACCATCATGGGGGTCCTCAGCCCGACCCACCAGGCCGGGAGATGACGTGGTGAGAGACCCCTCAGCCGGGACACCATAAGTAGCCCCTGAACCGGTCTTCAAGTCTGGACACACCTCGGTTTTTCTGAGTTGTTCTTCTTCTTTGGTCATTGGCCTTGCAAACTGGTTCAGCGAGTCCTCCCGTATATAATTTCTTCATTGCTGGATTGCATCCGAGGAGCTTCAAGTTCACCTCGGCTTCTGACAAGCATCTTGCCATCCCTGTGCTGCAAGGCATATCGTATATTTTCCCTTGCTGTTGTTCCTTAGCCGCGAAGTGTTCCCGATGACCCGATCTGGCTCTGACAGCACGGCACTGCCTTGTCCATGGGCCTGCTTGACCATGCGGTGTTCTTGTCCTGGCTGTCAACATGGCGTGCAAACGTGGGTCGAGGGCCCACCATCACCCCGTCCCATCAAAAAAGGCATCGCGTATCGATACGCATTGCGACCAACATCCATCCCCTAGATCTTTGCGCGCAATTAACATATAATCTGCGGGGAAAAAGGGGGTTTATTGCCACGTGACGCGGTCGAGCCACCGCCGCTTCACGAATCATCCCTCCTATAAAGGGTGAGAGGATACGCAGGGGAAAGTTTTACCATCTCCCCCACCTTCGTTTTCCTTCTCAAGCACCCGTGCCCTATTCCTCTTTTCTGCGCCCTCTGTCTTCTTCGAAGCTTCGCCTTTGCCCTTTCAAATGGCCAGCGGTGGTTAGCAGAGGCAATCCGCGGCCGCGGGCCAGGCTGGTGCCTTGTCCTCCCGTGCACCGGCTGTCGTCAAGGGAGGGTGGAAGTCCTGCATGGTTTCTCAGGGCCAGCTTGACCGGCTCTCCCATGCCGGCTACCTGCCATCACTGGAGGCAGTCTACGCGCGTCTAGGGCTCATCACCATTGGCCAGGACACTGCCCAGGAGTCCATCGCCAATCCTCAGGAGAACGAGCGGGTATGCTTCATTCCCTTTCTTATTCTAGGCTTGGGGTTTCCAATCCATCCCTTTCTGCGGGGCCTTCGCCACTTCTACTGTCTTCAGCTGCATCATTTATGCCCCAATTTGATCCTCCACATAGCATGTTATGTTACGCTATGTGAAGCCTTCCTTGGCTGAATGCCACATTTCAGTTTATGGAGCAAATACTTTTGCGTTCAACTGTGAACCAGTAGCGGTGCTCTGTTAGACTGTAGCAGCACCGTTATCTATAGGCTAGCCGGAGCAGGGTAGCTGGACGGTTCTCCCGAGGAGGCAAACAAGGACTGGCAAGAAGAGTGGTTCTACCTCCCCGACGTGCCACTCAAGGACCCTCCACGGGTCAGTATGGTCACCCCCTTTGCACCTAGCCCACCCAAAATGAGGTATTCCTGGCGACCGAAGAGCAAACTTCAGGAGGATTCTTAGGTCGTGACAAGGTAGGCTAGGATGGTGACACGGCTACGATAGAGTGGAATCACGCTGGCCCATGCCATGGTGGTGGCACTCAGCCGAGGAGTCCAGCTGCTCCAACAACGAGCCCATCTGATGTGGGAATACAACGGTACAGACGATGCCACCCGAGCCATCCTAGGTAGGTTTTATGAAGGTTGGTCCCTTAGGGATATGCTCGCATCGATGTTCAAAATCAAGGCGTCCGACTTTCCGAGGAGTCTCAAGACATCGGTTATTCCGCCTACAAGCCCATCCGACCAGTAAGTGCTTGCAATCTCATCATTTTTTGATGGCAAATCTTTCTGACATATAAATAAACTTCTTCCTTTTCATTTAGCAGGAATGGAGACTATGATCAATCAAGCTCAACTTTCCAGCCCCACAACTAGACGAAATCAATACAGAAGGGATGTCACTCCTTAGGTATGAGGACTCCATCGTTGTAACCGCCTGACATGGCGGCGCCTCTTACCAGGTGAATCTAGATGGCGAGGACATGCTCATGGTTGATGACTACCAGGACGAAGTCCCGTCCAACAACGACGGAATGGAGACCGAGCGTCCTGGGCACGAGCTGCGGGGCCGTGCTCCTATTGTGGGCGCCCTGAGGCCTGCGGACAATGCTCATGTCCCACTCGAAGATGCCAGGCGGGAGAAGCGTCCGAGATCGACACGTGGCACAGAGCCACGTCATCCGATGCGCATGCCAAGGTTACTCCCTCCCAGGCCACAAGAGGTCAAGGAGTACCAGAAGAGCAAACACCACGGGATCGTCCCATAGCAGTTATAGCACGGAATATAAACATAATTACGAACAAGGAAATAAATAATAACATTTATTATAGCCTCTTGGGCAAATTTCCTACAGACTCTGGTACGTCTCCAACGTATCTATAATTTATGAAGTATTCATGCCATATTTATAACAATTCTATATGGTTTTGGTATGATTTGATTAGAACAAACCCGGACTGACGCTGTTTTCAGCAGAACTACCGTGGTGTTGTTTTTTGTGCAGAAATAAAGTTCTCGGAAATGGACGAAACTTTTTGACGATTTTTTTGGACCAAAAGAGACCCCCGAAGCTTCGTAGAAGGACCAGAAGCCTCATGAGGTGCTCACAAGGCACCACGGCGCGGCCTGGGGGGTCGTGTGGTGCTGCCTTGTGGGGCCCTCGTAGCTCCATTTCGCGTGATTCCAACGCTGAAAAATCCTATAAATAGAGAAACCCCTAGAAATAAACCTAGAACTTCGACGCCGCCGCCGCAAGCCTCTGTACCGAACAAATACCATCTGGAACCCTATTCCGGCACCCTACCGAAGGGGGGAATCATCACCAGAGGCCATCTTCATCATCCCGGCGGTCTCCATGACGAGGAGGGAGTAGTTCACCCTCAGGGCTGAGGGTATGTACTAGTAGCTATGTGTTTGATCTCTCTCTCTCTCTCTCCTGTGTTCTTGATTTGGCACGATCTTGATATATCGTGAGCTTTGTTAATATAGTTGGATCGTATTGTGTTTCTTCCGTCTCTATCTTCTTGTGATGAATTGAGTCTTTCCCTTTGAGGTTTCGTTATTGTCGGATTGAATACTTTGGATTTGGGAACACTTGATGTATGTCTTACATGTGGATACCTGATAACCCACAAGTATAGGGGATCAATTGTAGCTTTTTCGATAAATAAGAGTGTCAAACTCAACGGGGAGCTAAAGGTAGAATTAATATTCCTTTCAAGTTCTATCGACCACCGATACAACTCTACGCGCACTTAATGTTCGCTTTACTTAGAACAACTATGAAACTAGAAGTACTTTGTAGGTGATAGGATAGGTTTGCAAGAATAAAACTAGAACTACTTTGCGAGAATAAAACTACGAGTAATTTGCAAGATAATAAAAGTTAGTTGTTTAGTAGAAAGCTTTTATAACACAAGAGAATGATTTGTCCATAGGCAATCGATAACTAGACCGGTAATCATTGTTGCAATTTTATATGAGGGAGAGGCATGAGCTAACATACTTTCCGTACTTGCATCATATGCACTTATGATTGGAACTCTAGCAAGCATCCGCAACTACCAAAGATCATCAAGGTAAAACCCAACCATAGCATTAAGTATCATGTCCCCTTTACTCCCATACGCAACAACCCCCTTACTCGGGTGTAAGCTTCTGTCACTCTAGCCGCCCACTATAAGAGAATTATGAATGTATTGCAAACCCTACAGCGGGAATCCCTCATGCTTGCACGACACGGAGGGCACCATAGGACAGCACCAAAATAAAACATACAACTCAAACCAATCATGATCATCAATCAACCCATAGGACAAAAAGAGTCTACTCAAACATCATAGGATGGCCACAAATCATTGGATAATAATATGTAGTATTAAGCACCATGTTTAAGTAGATATTACAGTGGGGAGAAGAGGTGTTACACCGCTGCATAGAAGGGGAGAGAGTTGGTGTTGACGGCGGCAAAGTTGTTGGTGTAGATCGTCGTCACGATGATTGCCCCGGCGGCGTTCCGGCGCCACCGGGAGAGAGGGGGAGAGAGCCCACCTCCTTCTTCTTCTTCCTTGGCCTCCCCCCTAGATGGGAGGAGAGTTCCCCCTCTGGTCCACGGCTTCCATGGCGGCGGAGGGGCAGGAGCCCCTCCTAGATTGGATATCTCTCTCTCTCTATTGTCTTCTGTTTCGCGTTCCTGTTTTGTGGCCTTTCACCGTTTCTTAAATTCCCGGAGATCCGTAACTCCGATTGCACTGAAATTTCAACACGGTTTATTTATGGATATTAGCTTCCTTGCGCCCGAGGAATATCACCAACCGACCTATGAGGGCCTCACGAGGAACCACGGCGCGCCAGGCCCCCCTGGCGCGCCCTGGTGCCTCGTGGGGTCCACGAGCATCGCCTTGCATAGATTCCACCTCCCTAAAATCACATATATTCCAAAATAATTCTCCATAAAATTTTATTGCATTTGGACTTCGTTTGATATGGATATTCTGCAAAACAAAAAACATGCAACAAACAGGAACTGGCACTGGGCACTGGATCAATGTGTTAGTCCCAAAAATAATATAAAATGTTGCCAAAAATATGTGAAAGTGGTAGAATATTGGCATGAAACAATCAAAAATTATAGATACGACGGAGACGTATCAATACCCGTGGTGACAATGGGTATTCTATTGAGTCACTTGATGTATGTTTTGGTAATCAACTCGCGGATTCCCATGACCTTGGGGTGATCTAGGCATAGGGGTTGGTTGCACGTTTTCATTATCTTTTCTCCGATAAGAAACTTTGGGGTAGTCTTTGAAGTTCTTTGTGTGGATTGAATATTATGAATCTGAAGTTGTTTGATGCATATCGAATGATCAACTCATGGATACTTGTGGTGACATTGGAGTATCTAGGTGACATTAGGGTTGGTTGATGCGTATCATGTGGTGTTATTTTAGTACGAACTCTAGGGCTGTTTGTGATACTTATAGGGATGCCTCAATAGATTGATCGGAAAGGATAACTTTGAGGTGGTTTCGTACCCTACAACAATTTCTATCTTATGTTCTCCGCTAATAGGAACTTTGGAGTGATTCTTTACCGCACGTTAAGGGATTGTTATATGATCCAATTATGTTAGCACTATTGAGAGATTGCACTAGTGAAAGTATGAACCCTAGGCCTTGTTTTTAAGCATTGCAATACCGTTTGTGCTCCGTTTTATCACTTGCTACCTTGCTATTTTTTCATTTTCAGATTACAAAAACCTATATCTACTATCCATACTACACTTGTATCACCATCTCTTCGCCGAACTAGTGCACCTATACAATTTACCATTGTATTGGGTGTGTTGGGGACACAAGAGATTTCTTGTATTTGATTGCAGGGTTGTTTGAGAGAGACCATCTTCATCCTACGCCTCCCATGGATTGATAAACCTTAGGTCATCCACTTGAGGGAAATTTGCTACTGTCCTACAAAACTCTACACTTGGAGGCCCAACAACATCTACAAGAATAAAGTTGCGTAGTAGACATCAGACTCCCACTTGCACTAGAGTCAATAATCTTGTCAATGCTAACGCACTTTACACCCATGGCATACCGGTGTAAAATATGCTTCGCTCGTGGTTTAGTCTTCGTCCAACGGGTCTGCTGGCTTCAGGTCCATGTGTATCTTTGCATATCCTCGTGGTTTCACGCTTTCACAAAATTCATATTTTGTGTGGACTTGGCTTTGTATATATGTGAATCACTGGTCGAGCCTTGATTACTCAGACTGAGCTATGGAGCAACTATCTACAATAGTGTTCCATTGACCAAAGTCATCTTGGAACCATACTAAGTTCATGAATGAACTATATGATTCAACATCTTCTTTGTCGCTTCCAAAGCGGCAACATACTTAGCCTCCGTTATAGAATTAACCACAGTAACCTGTTTGGAACAATTCCAACTTACTGTGCCACCATATTGTGTATTATACAAAACCCTTAATTTAAATCGAAAATCGCTTGGAGCATTGATGAAAATTGTATCGATGTAACTCTTTACAACAAGCACTTCATAATCTCTGCTTGCGAGAAAACATGTCATTAGTGCTACTTTAGTACTCAACGACATTTTTCACTGCTGTCCTATGATCAACAATTTGATCACTTTGGTATGTTACTCGCAACTAGTTTGGAGTACTGGACATATCTGGTTGATTTACATACCATGAATTAAAATGATTAATCCAAACACAAGAGTGTGTGAAATCTCCATCATGTAATTTGCTCATCAGTGTTTTAGGACACCGAGTCTTGCTAAAACTCTTTCCATGTGACTTCGGCAAGAATCACTCCTTGCCGTTCATCTGCTAAACGATTTTTAGCATTTTTTCAATATGTATTTTGGCTTAGCCCTATTAGGCAATTCTATCACCATAGATAATTATGCCAAATACCGTGGCTACCTAGCCCAAGCACTTCATCAAAAAACTATTTTTCAATGAAGTCCTAATTCGTGTGAAGAAATTTATATTGTTTCCAATCAACAATGTGTCAAGCACACAAAGTTTTTCGAAATATTATTATGATCCCACTTACTTTCTTGTAAACAAAAGCATCTTTGCTATCCTTGATGAAATCAAACTCTTTTGACTATTTCATCAAAAACAAAGATTCCAACTCCATTATGCTTGCTTCTGTCCATTACTGGACGTCTGAAGTTTGCACATTCACTAGCATCCTCTTGATCGACAAAATACTTTGGACTATATCACATGCATGTCCTTGGTTATATTTCCATCTCATGGAAATCCTTTTGGTGTCCATGTATCATATCTCATGATTGAAATATATATTAATTGCTAGTATAACCCGAACCAACTTTAAGCATCGCTACGATGAGACAATCTCACCATAGTCAACTCCTTGAATTTGTTATAGAAACAAGTCGAGCTTTATGGATAAAACATTCTTATCCATATCAATTTTATAGTTCATTTTGTCAGACTCTAAGTCTTTCAGCGGGTTTATCAAGATCGAATCTTGAATCATTTATATGGATACTATCTCAGATTATTTTGGCATTTGGCCAATTTTGGAGTCAGGGCCAATCATCGCTTCCTTCATTATCGTAGGTATACTGTTTGTGACGCCCCCGACTCAATTGTGCACTAATCATACACGAAAATGCGCACGATCAAGATCAGAGACTCACGGGAAGATATCACAACACAACTCTAAACACAAATAAAACTCATACAAGCTTTATATTACAAGCCAGGGGCCTCGAGGGCTCGAATACATAAGCTCGCGCACAAGCGTTAGCGGAAGCAACATCAGTATCTGAGTACAGACACAAAGTTAAACAAGTCTGCCTTAAGAAGGCTGAGCAAAACAACGACACTGGAACGAAAAGGCGCAGGCCTCCTACCCGGGAGCCTCCTATCTACTCCTGGTCGTCGGTCTCCACGTAGTAGTGGGCTCCACCGGTAGGGTAGTAGTAGTCGTCGTTTAGGGCAGCTGGCTCCTGGGATCCGTCATCTGATCGTAGCAATCGGGTATGGGGGAAAAAGGGGAGCAAAGCAACCGTGAGTACTCATCCAAATTACTCGCAAGACTTACATCAGAACTATTCTATTTATGCATTGGTTTCAAAAGAAGGGCTGTATCTGTGGACTATACTGCAGAAATGCCAGAATAGAGAGGAAAGCCTAGCCTATCAGAGACTAGCATCTTCAGCGTCTTGCAGCATTAGAAGAGTGTAGATTAGTAACATAACATATAGCAATAAGTACATAGCAGCAAGGCCCAGAGATCCTTCCTCGACTCCTTTCGAAAAAGCGATCCCGGAGCTAACATATTAATTAGAGCATCACAAGTATCCAGTACTAGTTGTACTATATCGGCATACTTTTCGAGCGTCCTGTTACCGTGGACACGGCCATTCGAATAGATATACTTCCCTGCAGGGGTGCACCAACTTACCCAACACGCTCGATTAACTCTGGCCGGACACACTTACTCGGTCCATGCCCAGCCTCGGCTGATCGACACGTTGTAGCCCTACCTAGGTTCAACAGAGAGGCCAGCACGCCGGTCTACACCCTAAGCGCTCAGGGGTCTTGGGCCCATCGCCCTTTGCACTCCTACGCGTTGCGTGGCCGGCCGGGACCAGACCTAGCCCCTGTATACACACACAGGCTTTCGCGGTCCACCCGGGCGCGCGCCGCTCAATCGCTGACGTCTGAAGAACTTTGGTTGATACATACGACGCCGAGTGCCCATACTATTCCCGCGTGGTGGTTAGTGCAAAAAGGCCAGAGGCCTACTCAAATCACATATCCTAACCCATTAGTGTGTTGGGAGCTCGCGGTGACGATCAGTGCTCCACGATCAGTGGTCCCGTCGCCCCGTCTCGAGGACTTGCGGCAAGGGCCAAGCCCAATTCCTCTCCTCCCTCTCCTGAAGCAATCTGCCTGCCCGGCCACGCCTCATAATTATACCGCAGGTACCCTCACGGTCAACCTGTCATCACATTTCTCGCGGGTACCCCTCGGGGCCGACCGGACTTTAATCAGTGACTGAAATGAATACATTATATCCGTGTGTCCATAACATCAAGGAGGAATCCGAGGAATCACCCTCGTTGGATTCCCACTCGATGTTTCTGTCAACGTGAACCCGGAGGAATCACCCTCGATGGATTCACACTTGAGGGGTTGCACGACATAAGCTTCATCAGAGGTGGTGAAAGAGGAAACACCCTCGGTAACCCACAACCGACTAGCTATACTACAGAGGCAGCCTCAGGAGTGAGGTAAGAGGTATCACCATTGGCACTCGATGGTAGCTCTGCAAAGTCATACAACCTAGGGGGTGTGCGGTGATGTGTCGATCTCAGCCCATCGATCACACTGATAGAGGCACTGGTAACATAGCGGGGCAACTAGGACAAGGATGAGGGGCCACAGATGGTTTACTAACTCACCTATACTAAGCATATAGGATAACAGGAATGGTATGAACAGCAGTTACAAAAATAGGCTATGCATAAGAATAGGTATTTCGGGACAACAATTGTAGCAATTCTCATGCAAGCATGAGTGAGAAAGAATAGGCGATATAGGCAGGTTCAAGGGAGTTTACTTGCCTGGAAGCTCTGCGGTGAAAGAGGGGTCGTCGATGGTGTAGTCGTACTCTGGAGCTGCGTCGGTCTCGGGGTCTACCAGATAAGAAGAGGGGGAAGAAACAATAAATAAAGACAAACAAATGCAACATAGATGCATGGCATGGCAATATGCTGTGCTGGTGGTGACCTATCGCAGTACTACACGTAAGAGACTGTGCGGGAAAATATCTTGGAATATCTTCCCGGGTTTAGGCATCTGTCAGACAGATGAACCGGAGGGGAAGGTTCCATGTTTGCAGTGTTGTGAGCATGTGACAACTACATGGAGGGCATATTCGGATTCATCTCGTTTTTCTGATCAACTTTTTGATCCGAGCTATGGTTTATTTTCTATGATTTTTTAAAGCTTAAACAATTTTCTAAAATTCTTGGAATTAAAACAAATTCGAAAATAACAGAAAAAGGTTTTATAGCGTCAGCATGATGTCAGGGTGACATCAGCAGTCAACTCCTGCTGTTCCAGGTCAAACCTGACGGCTGGGACCCACATGTCAGTGACTCAGTGGCTAAACAGAGATTAAAATTAACTAAAAAGATTAACTAGTTGCTGGGCCCCATCTGTCAGTGTCTAATTAAATTAACAGATTAGTTTAAATTCAAATTAACTTAATTAAACATGTTGGGCCCGCCTGTCAATGACTGCGGTTGCCCAGTCAGCACGTTGACTGGGTCAACCCAGTCAACGGGGCCCCTGGGGCCCACTGGGCAGTGTCCCAGGGTGGACCCCAGCCGTGCCATGTCGGCGGTGGCCGGCGACTAGCCGCCGGCGACCTCCAAACGCGGTGGAGGGCCACGGGAGGCGTCGGAAAGCGGCTACGGAGAGCCATTTAGCGCGCGCGAGGGCGCATTCGAACGGGGAGACGACGCCGCGTCGATCTGTGGCGGAGGCGCGGCCAGAGATGGCCAGAAACGACGACAGCGAGCAGCGCGGCAGACGCCGGCATACGTGTGTGGTCGGATTCGTCGCTACGGTGCACGTGAAGGGGTGTGCATGCGCGCGTTGGGCTCCTGGGAACCCCAGGAGCATGATGCTGTGTTCGGCCGCACGTGACAGCGGCTATGGCCATGGCGGTGAGCTCGTCGGCGGCAACGCGTTGGCCACGGCGGATGAGCTAGCTAGGGCGCGCGAGAGCAAACGGAGAGGGGGAGAAGGGAGAGAAGCGCACCGGGTGGCACACGGCGGCCGTTGGTGGCTTAGGAGCTGCAGATGGCGCCGGAATCGGAGGAGATCGCCGGCGACCCGAGAAGGAAGAAGACGGCGCGGATCCGTGCGGTGGGGCTCCCCGGCTTGCGTTAGTGGCCGTAGTCGACGTAGCGGAGCACGGCGGAGCGGCTGGACACGGTGGCGAGAAGCGGGGAGTACGGTCGCCGCGGAGATCGACGGCGACGGCGACGGGTGCGTACGGGTGAGCTCGCGCGCGGGTGAGAGAGGACGAGAGAGGTGGGGGAAGTGGATAAGGAGGGTGCCACGGATGAGGGGTGTCGCCCTTATCCTCTCGGCCGGCCTGTAGCGTCGTCATGTCGCTGCCTCGCCGGCGCACGCCCGCGCGCGGCCAGGGGCGCACCGACACGCGGGGAGAGAGAGCAGGAGGAGGAAGAGAGAGAGGGAGGTGGGCTGGGCCGGTGAACTGTGCACTTAGGCCCAGCTCACAGTAGAGTTAGGGCCTTTTTCCATTTTTATTTTCTGTTTCTTCCTACAGAAATGGTTTTGCAATAATTTGAGCTGCCAAATGACTTTTGTAAAATGTGGGAATTGACCACATAAATACATGGCATTATTCTGCACTGCAACAAAAAGTTTGGAGGGCATTTGAATTCATTTGAATATATTCATAAATGAAAAGGCTTTTTAAAATGCTGTTTTAGCACTGTTTTAATTGCCATAGCTCATTTTAGTAAATAGGTGATGTTGTTTTCCTGAACAGGAAATTGTTTTGGAATATTTGCTAAAACATGAACTATTTTCCAGCAATTTTTGTGCAACTTCAAATTTCGCTTATGATTTGAATTGAATTCAAAGATGGAATTTGCAATGAGATATGAATCCAACTGTGATCAAGCATTGCAAATCAAGGTAGCTTAGCATAATCATGATGGACTACTGTAGCTCAATACACAGGGGTGTTACAATTCTCCTCCTCTAAAAGAAATTCTCGTCCCGAGAATTCAGGAGGTACAAGCGAAAAGATCGAGGTATTCTTCCCGAAGATGATCCTCGCGTTCCCAAGTGGTTTCATCTTCAGTACGATTCAACCACTGCACTTTAAGGAACTTGGTTGTCTTCTGACGGATCAGATGTTCAGCTTGATCGAGAATGCGGATCGGATGCTCTTTATAAGATAGGTCATCTTGCAATTCGAGCAATTCATGATCCATTGCTCGGTGCGGATCCTTGAAGCAACGACGAAGTTGCGATACATGGAAGACGTCATGGAGATGAGAGAATTGCGGCGGCAATTCCAATTTATAAGCCACATGTCCACATCTGGCAAGAATGCGGAAAGGACCAATGTAGCGAGGAGCTAACTTGCCCTTAATTCCAAACCGATGAGTGCCCTTCATAGGAGTGACACGCAAATAAGCTTGCTCACCAGGTTGATAGATCGATCCCCAGTGTTTACGATCATAATTGCTCTTCTAGCAAGACTGGGCTGCCTTGAGATTTTCCCGAACAATACGGACTTGCTCTTCAGCGTGTTGGATAATATCCGGACCAATGAGCGGTCGTTTCCCAGTTTCTGACCAATTCAGAGGGGTTCGACACTTACGTCCATATAGTACCTCGAAGGGGGCCATCTTCAAGCTAGCTTGATAGCTGTTATTGTATGAGAATTCAGCATATGGAAGAGATTCCTCCCACTTCTTACCCAATGAAATGACACAAGCACGTAGCATATCTTCAAGCACTTGATTAACTCGTTCAACTTGGCCTTGGGACTGGGGGAGATAAGCAGAGCTCCAGGTTATATGAGTTCCCATAGCTTCTTGGAAACTTGCCCAGAACTTTGAGGTGAAGAGACTGCCACGGTCTGAACTGATCTCCTTCGGAATACCGTGGAGGGATACAATTCTGGAGATATACAAATCTTCTATCTGACTAGCAGTGATCGTCTCCTTGACTGGCAGAAAGTGTGCAACTTTGGAGAGTTGGTCGATGACGACAAGAATAGCATCATGACCCTTTTGTGACTTGGGAAGGCCAGTGATAAGATCCATTTGAACCTTGTCCCATTTCCACTCAGGGATACGGAACGGTTGTAGAATTCCAGCAGGCTTTTGATGTTCTGCCTTAACACGACGGCAAATGTCACATTCGGCAACATAACAAGCAATGTCCTGCTTCATTTTAGACCACCAATACCTTTGGCGAAGGAAGCGATACATCTTAGTGCTACCCGGATGAATAGACAGTGGTGTATCATGTGCCTCCTTCATAACTTTGTCGGTTATAAGCTCGAATCGAGGTACCACAATGCGATCTCTGAAGTACAAAGTTCCATCTTCAGCAAGCGAGAAATCTCTGGACTTTTCAAGGATAAGATCCCTTTTCATCTGATCAACTTCAGCGTCTTTTGCTTGCGCAGACTTAACAGCTTTCTCAAGATCTGGCTGCAGAACTAGGGTATTCAGAGAACCCTGTGGAATGATATGAAGGTTCAACTTGCGAAGTTCTTCATAAAGAAGGGGTTGAGCTCGCTGAACCATGAGGTTGTTACAATAGGACTTGCGGCTCAAGGCATCGGCCATCACATTAGCTTTGCCAGGGGTATAAGAGATACCGCAGTCATAGTCTGTAATTGTTTCCAACCATCATTGTTGACGGAGGTTGAGATCTGGCTGAGTAAACAAATACTTCAGACTTTGGTGATCTGCGTATATCTCACATCGATTACCGAGGAGGTAATGTCGCCATAACTTTAGTGCATAAATAACTGCAGCAAGTTCAAGATCATGCACTGGGTAGTTCTCTTCATGAGGACGCAACTGTCAGGAGGGATAGGCAATCACTCTGCACTCTTGCATCAGGTCACAACCTAATCCTTGACGAGAGGCGTCGCAATAAATCACGAAGTCCTTGCGAGAATCTGGAGGAGCAAGCACTGGTGCAGAAGTCAGCTTGTCCTTGAAAGTTTGGAAACTTTCCTGACATTTGTCTGTCCACTCAAACTTAATGCCCTTGTGAAGCAGATTAGTCAGAGGCTTGGCAATCTTTGAGAAGTTCTCGACAAATCGACAGCAATAGCTTGCGAGTCCGAGAAAACTTCGGACTTGCTTAACATTCTTCGGGGGAGTCCAGTCAAGAATAGCCTGAATTCACTCTGGGTTGACAGTAATGCCATCCTTGGAAATCACATGACCAAGGTAGGTCACTTCTGACAACCAGAATTCGCACTTAGAATACTTGGCATATAGCTGATGCTCTCGAAGCATTTCCAGAACAAGACGAAGGTGTTCAGCATGTTCTTCCTTATTCTTGGAATATACCAGGATATCATCCAGATAAACCACGACGAATTTGTCGAGGTAATCCATGAAGATATAGTTCATGAGGCGGGAGAACGTTGCTGGAGCATTACTCAAGCCGAAAAATATGACAGTGTACTCATATGAGCCATAGCGAGTAACGAAAGCGGTCTTTGGGATATCCTCTTCACGGACCCGGATCTGATGGTAACCCAACCTCAAGTCAAGTTTAGAGAATAGTGAAGATCCAGCAAGTTGATCATATAGATAGTTGATCCGAGGAAGCGGATACTTGTTCTGAATGGTTGCCTGGTTGATAGGTTGGTAATCTTGGACCAACCGGTTCGTACCATCTTTCTTCTTGACAAAGAGAGAAGGTGCTCCCCAGGCAGAGGAACTTGGACGAATGAAACCCTTGCGGAGTGATTTATCGATTTCCTCCTTAAGCTCAAGGAGTTCATGCGGAGGCATCTTGTAAGGACGCTTCGCAATAGGAGTGGTGCCTGGTTTTAAGTCGATGAGAAACTCGACAGCTCTAACAGGGGGTACTCCTGGAAGTTCTTCTGAAAAGACATCTTGGAAGTCACAAACGACTGGAACGTTTTCGATCCCCTCAAGAGGAGAAGCGTTCAACGCATTCAGGGCATAAATCTGAGCCTCGGCATTTTGAACGAGACGAACATGGTAATTTACTAGCTCATCCGAGGGGTGCAGAAGTTGGACGGCTTTAGTTGCACAATTGATTAAGGCGGTGTGAGCCTTCAACCAATCCATTTCCAGAATGAGGTCAACCTTGGAAGATTTCAAAATAATGGGAAAACCATGGAATTCCAATCCTTCAATCGCAATGGTGACATTGGGACTGAACATGGAAGTTCGACATTGGCCCGCGGGAGTGTTAACCACTAACGATTGGTGCGGCTCTTCACATTTAATGTCATGCATGCATGCAAAATTTTCTGATATGAAAGAATGCGATGCTCGTGAATCAAATAAAATAGAAGATGGTACTGAATTAACAAGAAGAGTACCCATCACAGTAGCTGGTTGGTCTTGATCGTCATTCATGTTGACATGATAAGCCTGACCATGACCATAAGAAGGCCTGGCATTGTTGTTGCGAGGCTGATTGTTCCCACGGCCATTACCACGGCCAGCAGAAGGAAGTGCCAACTAATTCTGGTTCTGACGGCAGTCTTTAGCACGATGACCTGGACGACCACATGTGAAACACAGCCCGTCATTGGGACGGGGAGCAGGAGCTCGAAGTGGTGCAGCTTGAGGTCTCGGCTGCCTCGAAGGTGGAGGAGGCAGACGAGGTACAGCATACGATGGCCTTGGAGCAGGTACAGTTGGACAGTACATGCTGTGAGGAATCCAGATACGGCGCTTCTGCGAAGACGAGCCCGAAGATGAGCCTGCTTCACGGGTGCGCTTGAGCGCGTCCTTGTGATCCTTCAGACCAGTCTCAACCTGTATGGCCTTGTTCACTAAGGTGGCGAAGTCGGCGAAGTCTTGGACTAGTAGTGCGAGCTTGATATCTGGGTTAAGCCCTTCACGGAACTTCTCCTGTCTGCGGGCATCAGTAGCAATATCCTCTTCAGCATATCGAGATAGTTCAAGAAACTCCCGCTTATAGACCTCCACAGTCTTGTTGCCCTGGGTAAGGCTGCGGAACTCACGCTTCTTCCGGTCCATAACTCCTTGCGGAATATAACAGGCATGGAAGGCAGCTTGAAACTCCACCCAAGTGATGATGGTTCCAGCAGCTAGGGTATGCCTGTGACTGTCCCACCATTTAGCTGCAAGACCCTTCAGGAAGTAGGATGCGAAGGTAACATAGCTAGCAGGGGCCACATTAGCAAACTCCATCTCAAATGTGATGTCACGGAGCCAGTCATCAACGTCAAGCGGCTGAACTGAGTTGCGGAAGATAGTTGGGTTGAGGTGCATGAAATATTGTAAGGTTATTGGGGCTGGCTACTGGTTGGCATTAGGACGAGGAAACTGATCCATAAGCCCTTGCATGAATTGACGGTTCAGCTCAAACTGTTGCATCATTCCAGCCATATAGTCGGGCGGTGGTGGATTGTTGGCACCACGGCCACGACCTGCAGGTCTGACCATCCTTCTAAAATCAACAGGGGGTAGTTTAGCAACGAGCTTTGCAGTTGTATGGAATCATTTATGAAGTAACAAGCACAACAAAAGGAAGTGCAATAGATACAACGTCATAGCCAAACATGACATACAGATCCATTCATAGAATCGGATACAGGCCAACATTACAACAACGGACAGGAAAGCTAGACATCTAGGCGGCACGCAGGCACGCGGTGGAGGGATACAACAACGGGACATAGCGATAGCTACATCAACGTCGGAGAAAACCACTGAAGCCAGGCAGCTGCATGTGATGACGTAGGGTACCCTCGATACGAGGATCCTGCGCTCCGTGAACACTCTGGTGCAGAACCTGGTCCCGGACTAGAAGAAGAGGACCACGTGAAGGAGTACAACCTCCAACAGCAAGCCACTCAAGACCTGGTGGCATCTCCGTCCTGCGCGGGTAAAGGATGTACTCTGGATGTATCCCCGCACTGACTGCTGGCAGCAACTGTGTCAGAGCGTCGGAAAGACAAGCACGAGTGGCATACAACTCGACAGCAAGAGCTCAGGCAGTGCGATCCAGAGCCTCAGTGTACTGAACCAAAACCTGCGGCTCATAACGACGTCGCACATAAGGGGCACAGACAGCAGTGTAATATCCACTCTCATCCCCAACGGGGGCATATGGGATATATCTGAAAGCAGTCTCCTCCAAGTGACTGTGCTGTCCACGGAGACGGGCAATAACAGTATAGGCAGCATCATGGACGGCCATGTCGACAGTCACTCCAACACCATGGAAGGTGTGCAACTCCGTGATGGAGTTGTTCTGCCGATCAAAGATACGAACCACAGCGTGGTACTGCTCCTGGTTGAACTCACAGTAATCCTCGTAAACTTTCTACTTGGGGTACCAGCGATATCCCAACCTGGTCAAGAGATCGACCAAAATAGTAGGTAACCCAGTCGCATCAACAGGCATAGTGTGGCATACGAGCTGTCTTGCGGGATGCATCTGAAACAAGGAGTGCAAGATGTTAAACGACAGTGTGAGAAGCATATGATAGCATTGGAAAAAATTGTTTGCAGCTAATCCAACTCTTCGGGTGAATATGAACACGGGAACCTAATGTTAGAGTTAGCAAAAAATTTAACCCGAATAGAAGAGAGATCAGAATCCCAGAGTAAGGAAGAGGAATAAAAGATCCTAATACCACCCATTGGCGATGTGGGCCCGTAAGCCACATAGCCATGTTAGTAAAATTATTTTTCAAAGACTAGACTCAACTTCGGCCAAGGAGTTGGAAAGGGGGGTTCCTACAGGCAGTCGGCTCTGATACCAACTTGTGACGCCCCCGACTCAATCGTGCACTAATCATACACGCAAATGCGCACGATCAAGATCAGAGACTCACGGGAAGATATCACAACACAACTCTAAACACAAATAAAAGTCATACAAGCTTTATATTACAAGCCAGGGGCCTCGAGGGCTCAAATACATAAGCTCGCGCACAAGCGTTAGCGGAAGCAACATCACTATCTGAGTACATACACAAAGTTAAACAAGTCTGCCTTAAGAAGGCTAAGCAAAACAATGACACTGGAATGAAAAGGCGTAGGCCTCCTGCCTGGGAGCCTCCTATCTACCCCTGGTCGTCGGTCTCCACATAGTAGTAGGCTCCACCGGTAGGGTAGTAGTAGTCGTCGTCTGGGGCAGCTGGCTCCCGGGATCCGTCATCTCATCGCAGCAATCGGGTATGGGGGGAAAAGGGGAGCAAAGCAACCATGAGTACTCATCCAAAGTACTCGCAAGACTTACATTAGAACTATTCTATTTATGCATTGGTTTCAAAAGAAGGGCTGTATCTGTGGACTATACTGCAGAAATGCCAGAATAGAGAGGAAAGCCAAGCCTATCGAAGACTAGCATCTTCAGCGTCTTGCAGCATTAGAAGAGTGTAGATTAGTAACATAACATATAGCAATAAGTACATAGTAGCAATGCCCAGAGATACTTCCGCGACTCCCTGCGAGAAAGCGATCCCGGAGCTAACATATTAATTAAAGCATCACAAGTATCCAGTTCAAGTTGTAGTAGATCGGGATACTTTCCGAGCGTCGTGTTATCGTGGACACGGCTATTCGAATAGATATACTTCCCTGCATGGGTGCACCAACTTACCCAACATGCTCGATTAACTCTGGCCGGACACACTTACTCGGTCCATGCCAGGCCTCGGCTGATCGACACGTCATAGCCCTACCTAGGTTCAACAGAGAGGCCAGCATGCCGGTCTACACCCTAAGCGCTCAGGGGTCTTGGGCCCATCGCCGTTTGCACTCCTGCGCATTGCGTGGGCGGCCGGGACCAGACCTAGCCCCTGTATACACACGCAGGCTTTTGCGGTCCACCCGGGCGCGCGCCGCTCAATCGCTGACGTCTGAAGAACTGCGGTGAAAGAGGGCTCATCGACAGTGTAGTCGTACTCTAGAGCTGCGTCGGTCTCGGGGTCTACCGGATAAGAAGCGGTGGAAAAACAATAAATAAAGGCAAACAAATGCAACACAGATGCATGGCATGGCAATATGTTGTGCTGGTGGTGACCTATCGCAGTACTACACATAAGAGACGGTGCGGGAAAATATCTGGGAATATTTTCCCGGGTTTAGGCATCTGTCAGACAGATGAATCGGAGGGGAACGTTCCATGTTTGCAGTGTTGTGAGCATGTGATAGCTACATGGAGGGCATATTCGGATTCGTCTCATTTTTCTGATCAACTTTCATGTAGAAAACTTTTTGATCCGAGCTACGGTTTATTTTCTATGATTTTTTAAAGTCTTAAACAATTTTTTGAAATTCTTGGAATTAAAACAAATTCAAAAATAACAGAAAAAGGTTTAATTGCGTTAGCATGATGTCAGGGAGACGTTAGCAGTCAACTCCAGCTGGTCCAGGTCAAACCTGACGGCAGGGACCCACATCTCAGTGACTCAGTGGCTAAACAGAGATTAAAATTAACTAAAAAGATTAACTTGCAGGTGGGCCCCATCTGTCAGTGTCTAATTAAATTAACAGATTAGCTTAAATTCAAATTAACTTAATTAAATGCGTGGGGCCCGCCTGTCAGTGACTGTGGTTGCCCAGTCATCACGTTGATTGGGTCAACCCAGTCAACGGGGCCCCTGGGGCCCACTGGGCAGTGACCCAGGGTGGACCCCAGCTGTTCCACGTCGGCGGTGGCCGGCGACAAGCCGCCGGCGAACTCCAAACGCGGCGGAGGGCCAAGAGAGGCGTCGGAAAGCGGCTACGGCGAGCCATTTAGCGCATGCGAGGGCGCGTTCGAACGGGGAGACGACGTCGCGTCGATCTGTGGCAAAGGCGCGGCCGGAAACAATGACGGCGAGCAGCACGGCGGACGCCGGCGTACGGGTGTGGTCGGATTCGTCGCTACGGTGCACGTGGAGGGGTGTGCGTGCTCGCGTTGGGCTCCTGGGAACCCCAGGAGCACGATGCGGTGCTCGGCCGCGCGTGACAGTGGCTATGGCCACGGCGGCAAGCTCGTCGGCGGCAACGCGTTCGGCCACAGCGGATGAGCTAGCTAGGGGGAGCGCGAGAGCAAACGGAGAGGGGGAGAAGGGAGAGAAGCTCACCGGGTGGCACACGGCGGCCGTTGGTGGCTTAGGAGCTGCAGATGGCGCCGGAATCGGAGGAGATCGCCGGCGACCCGAGGAGGAAGAAGACGGCGCTGATCCGTGCGGTGGGGCTCCCCGGCTTGCGTTAGTGGCCGTAGTCGACGTAGCGGAGCACGGCGGAGCGGATGGACACGGTGGCGACAAGCGGGGAGTACTGTGACCGCGGAGATTGACGGCGACGACGACGGGTGCATACGGGTGAGCTCACGCGCGGGCGACAGAGGATGAGAGAGGAGGGGGAAGTGGATGAGGAGGGTGACGCGGACGAGGGGCGTCGCCCTTATCCTCTCGGCCGGCATGTAGCGTCGCCGCCTAGCCGGCGCGCGCGCGCGGCTAGGGGCGCACCGACACGCGGGGAGACAGAGCGGGAGGAGGAAGAGAGAGAGGGAGGTGGGCTCGGCCGGTGCACTGTGCACTTAGGCGCAGCTCACAGTAGAGTTAGGGCCTTTTCCATTTTTATTTTCTGTTTCTTCCTACAGAAATGGTTTTGCAATAATTTGAGCTGCCAAATGACTTTTGTAAAATGTGGGAATTGACCACATAAATACATAGCATTATTCTGCACTGCCACAAAAAGTTTGGAGGGCATTTGAATTCATTTGAATATTTTCATAAATGAAAAGGCATTTTAAAATTCGGTTTTAGCACTATTTTAATTGCCATAGCTCATTTTAGGAAATAGGTGATGTTGTTTTCCTGAACAGGAAATTGTTTTGGAATATTTGCTAAAACATGAACTATTTTCCAGCAATTTTTGTGTAACTTCAAATTTCACTTATGATTTGAATTGAATTCAAAGAGGGAATTTGAAATGAGATATGAATCCAACTGTGATCAGGCAATGCAAATCAAGGTAGCTTAGCATAATCATGATGGACTACTGTAGCTCATTACACAGGGGTGTTACACTGTTGTCTAACAACAATATCTCGTTCGTGCACCTGAGAAGTTTGCCTGAGTTTTGCCTACGTGGTTCAACTGCAAGTTCGACCGAAGTCCATACATCTCATGTAGAGTCTTCCGTATCAGTCACAGTTGGAAACTCTGGAATTACTTCCAAGGTTTCTTTCCATTGACCTGATGACGAAGATACTGTTATATCATCGAGTTGTACTGCCCTCCCACTCATTCTTTTGCAAGAAACATTTTCTTCAAAATCATACCGCTCGTTGTGGTAAACTTTTACCTCGGTATAGTGATGGAGGAATACCCAATAATTTGGGATAACCTACCAAGTAGCACTTATCTGATTTGGAATAGGTTTGTAAAACACTTTACACAAGCCCCATATTCCAAATGTTAAGAAAAGACATAACATGGTTGGGCGTACCAGACCGTGGCATCATTTCAACAGATCTGATGGCGCTCTTTTTAGTGTAAAAGTTGCAGTCTCTAAAGCATTACTTTTAAAAGGAATAATGGCAAATTGATTTATGTCATCTTTGATCTTACCATGTCATATATGGTTTGATTACATCTTCTCTGGCATTACACTCACAGTGGTGTTTCGGGAGGTGTAAGTTATTAAACTCTCTTCACAACTCATCAGACATTCGCTAAACTTGTAACTCAAATATTCCTTTCCACAATCTAATTGCAGAAACATAATTTTTCTTGTTACAATAATTTCTACTTCATTCTGGAAACCTTTTGAACTATTTCAAAGGATTCAAACTTATGTCTAATTAAGAAAATATTCACATATCTACTTGGGTCATATCTGAAGATAGACAAATCCACTGCTAGCAACAACACTTATTGGACTACACACATCAAAATGTATGATTACCAATAAGTTCGTTGCTCGTTCCTTATGGCCTGTGAACGGTATTATACGCACTTCACTTTTCAGACAAAATTTGCAAGTGTCATATGATTCATAATCAGAATGACTTCAAAATCCATCATTATGGGATTTCTCCATTTGGGTTTCTCCAATGTAACCAAATGCAGTGCCACACATATGTTGTATTCTTTTAGTCTTGCGACATTTAGCGTCAGTGTTATGGATGTATTATAATATCATCAATATTCATAACGTACATCCCATTCATAATGGAAGTATGGCCCTTATGCTATTCATAACACCGAACAACAATTGTTCTTTTATGAACAACCTTCTTGCAACAAACATTATGCAATGGGCTAGAGTGTATAAAGCTCTAAAATGAATTAATTAAAATAAATGCAGAGGTAATACGCTGATGGAAAGTGTAGTAACTTTTACTACGTTCCCAGTGCGTATCTCAACCTCATTTCTAGCTAGTCCTTTAGGCCATAGTAGTTCTTGCATTGAGTTGCAACAGAATGCAATCGAACGGGTATCCATGTGATCAACTTTTAATCACAATACCCAAGAATCAGTGTGTCGTGGTTTTGTCACGGCAGATGCCCGAAGGCTTAGGTTCGGAGTCAACGCCATGGAAGTGGGCTCAAAGGGGTTAAGCGGGACAAGGGACACGGTTTTACCCAGGTTCGGCCCCTCACGGTGAAGGTGAAAGCCTACGTCCTGCTTAAGCTGTATTAACTGGTATATCGAGTACAAGGGGAGGCTTGCTTGCTCTAACTCTCAATTGCTTGATCTCTCTTGCCGTAAGGCTTGTCTGTATTTGTTCACCCCTTTCACCCGCCGCAGGGGCTCACCTTTATATACATAGGTATAGGCCCTGGGCTTACAAGAGTCCGGGTCGGGTTACACAATGTAACCGACCCAGGTTCTACTTTCCTAGTCTTACAAGATAAGTCTTCACATGGCGGTTTACCCTTTCAGGCCTTGAGTCGCCACCAGGCTTTAGGCCTTCGACTGGCCCATCTGTAAGTCGTCGTCTTCACGCCTTGCCTTCCTGGGCCGGCTTAGGCTCTTGCACTATGAGTCGCCAACAGGGTTAACCGCGGGGTTATATCCCCAACATTAGGCCCCAAATTGATTTGAACCTGTTCATGTCAATTTAAATTCTTCAGTTGGCGAGTCTTCTGTGGGTCTTCTGGAACTGCAACTTTGACTGGTCTTCCCTAACCCGCCATATCCAACAGTGACGTCACAATGAATCTTTCATTTACCCGCCATCCGAGAAACGAGGTGCCATCTCAGCCATGATAACTATATCGCCTCCTCGATCTCCGGGCCTGCCGTTTCACTACCCCACCTACCCTTATAAATGGGCACAGGGTCGCTCCTGAGGTAATCAATATTTCCTCTGATTTAGAAAATTCTCCCCCAAAGAAGAAACGGCGGGTTATCCAAAAAGTCCCATTCTCTCATCCACTTGCTTACTTGGACTGCCATTTTCTTTTGAAAAAGCAACAGCACACCTCCAGGCATCAGACCCGGAGTGCCGGCTCTGAGGAGCTGATGGGCGGCTTACCCAACTCCCCGGTTTCCCGGAAGCGTCCTGCAGAGGTACTTTTTACCCAAGTGTGATCATCTTAACAGTCTTGTCTTGCAACCTTACTTTACCTAAAGAACTGTAACTTTTCCAGGACTCGCCCCCTTCGTCTGGCGACTCAACGGCCACTAAGCTGCCTCCATTGAGAATCAACCCAGAGTATGCATTTTTCCTTTGCACTATATTTTTCTTCAATCTTGTCTTTTATTTGACAATTGTTTTTGCTCTCTAGGGCTCAAGCGAAGCGGAAGAAAACCGGCGGGTCTGAAGCCGCCCCCATTGTCCAAGAGCCGGAGAAATCCAAGCCGGCTTCCCCTGTACCTCATGCTGAGCCTACAGAAGCTATAAAAGAAACACCTGCCGATGATCCTCAGCCCCACGAGCCGGCTGTTCATGATACGGTCGCTCCTACGAGCCCTCCACGAACTGACTTCCAAACGCCGAGCTCTCCAGCTACCAAAAACGTCGCTCTTACGGGGGCGGGTTATCAATCGACCTCTCATGTGCTGACAAGACACACCGGCGAGGCTAAAGAGAACTCGCCAGAAAGATTCGACTTTGCATTGCCCTCGTTGGAAAAGATGTCTACAGATGATCTTCATGCCGGCTATTTAAATCGCCTCAGCGCAAGCCACAACATGGAGCGAAAACTTGTTAGCCTTATGAAGTCCAAATTTGAGGTACTGCTCCTTTCTTGCTTTCCTTATACCCTTATGTAGCCCCCAAGATCCGGTTTAGTCTTGCAAAATAGTAGACCGGGTCTTATACTTCTTGTCATACTTCAAATTATAATACCTGTAGCCCCCAAGTATCGGGTTAATACTGATATTTAGCCGGTACTTAGTTGAAAGGGTTGATCCAAGTGTAGCCCCCGAGTTCGGGTCATGACGATGAGCCAGAATTCCATTGTAATCTTTGGAGAGCTCTGTGTAGCCCCCAAGTGCCGGCTTAACTTTAACAAAGATGAGCCGGGACTGCCATGTAGACTTAGAGAAAAACACAGGCATTAGCCCCCAAGTGTCAAGTATATTTCTTGCAATCTGCTTGAGACTTATAACACAATAGTTTCACCAATGTGCGAATCATATCCTGACTGAAAACCTTTGAAACTGTCTTTTGCGTAACGCAGGAAGCTTTAGCAACTGCTGAGTCGAATTTCCCTGTGCAACAAGCCGCCAGGGCTGAGGCGGACAATAAATGGCGAGTTGCCGTGACAGACCTGGAGAAAACCCGGTCTGAACTCGCTGCTTATCAGAAGATGGCTGAGACGGAAAAAACTGCTATAACCCAACGAGCCAACGACACTGAAAGCCGGCTTAAGGTTGTGTCCGATGAGCTACAAACTCTCAAAGACCATATCTCCAGAATGACCTCTGCGATCTTCGGTAAGTGCCAAGCACTTGAAAATTACCTTGTCTTGTTGAATAACTCATACATGCGGCTTATAATACTTGACTATCTTGCAGGTGAACAGAGCCGCCAACTCGCTTCTGACAGCGTGATTAAGCTGAAAGCCATCTACTCCTTAACCGAACATTTATATTGCGGGACCATCTGCACCATGAAGGCGATGCTGACCGAGAAATGCATCCCAAAGCATATGAAGGGGGTGATAGAACTTCTATCCACCCTGCCCAAACAGGTTGGAGAACTCAAACGGTCAGCCGCCAGGCAGGGAGACATGGCTGCTTTAAGCCGGTGTCTTGCTTTTGCCCCGGAGTTAATTACAGCGGAAATGACGGACGGGTTCCCAGCCAAAAAGGTCGACGGCTCAGATTTCACAGAAACCGACTACGTCAAATGTATGAAAGATTCCCGGGTGCTGGCCTCAAGTCTTGCCAATGAGTTAGACCTTTCCACATACCAGGCGGCTTATGACGCGAAAAACAAACGCGTACGCGGCCCAACCTTTGAATCGAGGAACCTGACTCCCGCACGTCGTAAGCAGCTCTTCGCTCCTGACCTTGATGCATCTCCCTTCTTCGACCAGACCCAATTTGAGGCCTTAACACGCTGCAACTGGGATGTCGACAATCTTCAGATCGAAGAGGTCGAAGACCCGGCGAAGGATGACTAGCCAGCGAGCTGTAGTTTCGGCTGAAACTGATAACTCGGCCTTGTCTGAGCCGCCAAGGCTGTCTTTTGTAAAAAACTTTAATCTTGCCTTGTCTTGTACTCCATGGGGAGCTTTTGTAATAGCTGTAGAGACATCTGAAATGCCTGAGTTTAACCCTTTTTGAATAGTCTTGCTGCACTGATATCTTTCATATGCTCTTACTCTCAACCATGCTTTCAAGGTCCATGGCGGCTTATCAAAAAAGATAAAACCTGCAAAATAAACAAGACAGAAAACTTCTGTATGGTTGTAAGGGCGGCTTATAACAGCACAACCCGGAGATGTCTTTCATGGTCTTGCGTCTTGTTTCATAATCTTTCCTTGACCCGGCTTGTCAAAACCGGAATGATATGTAAGTGTGATGTATGATGCAATGCATGACGTATGATGCAATGCACGATGCATGATGCAATGCATGATGTATGATGTTCTCTGCTCTTACAAGTCATCCAAAAAGGGGGTAAGTGGCCAACTCGCTGCACCCCAATATTGGAGAGGTTATCAAAAGAGGGGGTGAGTGGCTAACTCGCTGCACCCCAATTTTGAAAAAAGGTCATGAAAGAGGGGGTAAGTATTCAACTCGCTGCACCCCAATTTGGAAAAAATCATCAAAAGAGGGGGTAAGTTCTCAACTCGCTGCACCCCAATTTTGGAATAAGTCATCAAAGAGGGGGTAAGTATTCAACTCGCTGCACCCCAATTTGGAAAAAATCATCAAAAGAGGGGGTAAGTTCTCAACTCGCTGCACCCCAATTTTGGAATAAGTCATCAAAGAGGGGGTAAGTATTCAACTCGCTGCACCCCAATTTGGAAAAAATCATCAAAAGAGGGGGTAAGTTCTCAACTCGCTGCACCCCAATTTTGGAATAAGTCATCAAAGAGGGGGTAAGTATTCAACTCGCTGCACCCCAATTTGGAAAAAATCATCAAAAGAGGGGGTAAGTATTCAACTGCCGCCCGATCCGCTTGTGGCGGGTTACGATGTCGTTCGCTGCTAGAAACCGCCGGCGACTCATAACGCCGGCTGTAGCTACGGCTGTGGATGGGCGTTGAGTGCACGCGACTCCGGCTGTAATTATACTTCTCTTGCTGGGCCATCGCCGTGCGCAGGTATCCGATGGCGTTCCGCACCTCTTCTGCATAAGGCGCCTCATCGGGGATCGGAATTGTATCAAGCCTGGTTGCTGGTGCCACCATGTTCTCCGCCGGGTTAGAATAATGACCCGGCGGTGTCGGATAAAGCGGTGGCGGGCTTTGGCCCCGTCGTGGCGGGTCTTGACACTGAACCGCCGCCCGGCTCCCAGGTATTTCCGCCGTCCGGGTTATGGCCAAAGGCACGCTTCGTCCCGTTCCTGGCGTGTTGAAGAGATTCCTAGCTTCATACTGCTCCGGCAAGCGGGTCTGATGTCTCATCCACTGAACCGCCGCGGCCGACTGTTGCTCCATCTCGAGGCGAAGAGCGTCTGCCTTAAGGCGCTCCGCCTCAGCATCCATCTGAGCCTTCAGCTCGTTAACTTCCTGCTGGACCGCGGCCATCCGATCCTTCAACCTAGTGATTTCTGCATTGCGGGCCGCTTGGTTCGCAACAATGACCTCAGTTGCCATCATGGTTGTAAGCTCGTTCATCAGATCCAGGAGAACTTGAGCCGGGGGCGCGCCTGACCCGGACACGGCCGCACCAGGTGTACTACCCTGAGCCGCTGCTGAACCGGCCATGAAGACGGCTGCATGACTTGGCGGCTCATAACCCTCCGGCTCATGGTATTCTGACTCGGGGTAAGGCTCGTCATAACCCCCAAGCCCTCCATCCTGAAGCTGATAGATCGATTCCGTCTCCCCACATGAAGATTCCTCCCCGGAGTAGTCGTGAGTTTCTTCCTCGGACACAGAACCCTCAAGTTCTACGCCCTGAGTGAAGCCGACGAAGACATGCTTCCTGCCCGGGTCAGAACGGGCAGCTTGCATGCTCCGGGCTGGTTGCTTGCGCCGGGCCGGCTCGACGATGTTGGTGCAGATGTCCGGCCCAGCTGGCGTCGTTGATGTAAAGCTTTCCGCGGCGGCTCTTAGTCATCTCGCCGACCACGTACCCCTCGCACCCGAGGAGAACACCCTTTGAGAACTCAACACCACCGAGCGCTAGCCCCACGGTGGGCGCCAACTGTCGTGGTTTTGTCACGGCAGATGCCCGAAGGCTTAGGTTCGGAGTCAACGCCATGGAAGTGGACTCAAAGAGGTTAAGTGGGACAAGGGACACGGTTTTACCCAGGTTCGTCCCCTCGCGGTGGAGGTGAAAGCCTACGTCCTGCTTAAGCTGTATTAACTGGTATATCGAGTACAAGGGGCGGCTTGCTTGCTCTAACTCTCAATTGCTTGATCTCTCTCGCCATAAGGCTTGTCTGTCTTTCTTCACCCCTTTCACCCGCCACAGGGGCTCACCTTTATATACATAGGTATAGGCCCTGGGCTTACAAGAGTCCGGGTCAGGTTACACAACGTAACCGACCCAGGTTCTACTTTCCTAGTCTTACAAGATAAGTCTTCACATGGCGGTTTACCCTTTCAGGCCTTGAGTCGCCACCAGGCTTTAGGCCTTCGACTGGCCCATCTGTAAGTCGTCGTCTTCACGCCTTGCCTTCCTGGGCCGGCTTAGGCTCTTGCACTATGAGTCGCCAACAGGGTTAACCGCGGGGTTATATCCCCAACACAGTGACTAACAGTTTTAATCACAATTCCCAAGAATTATATTTTCGACCAGCTTTCTATACATCTATAACTCGTATGACATTCATACATGAGCTGGACATTCCAGTCATCTTCCTTTTTTGGTTTTCTACTTCTAACAGTTTTACTTTCAATATTTCTGCTACTCTCAGAAGAAGCACCCAACTTTAAGAGTGGCGTCAGCCCCGGACTTCCTAGGCATGTAAGTTTCACTTACACCCTTTGGACTTTTCCTTTCTCTTTAAGTTGATGTTTTATTCACCATCATCACATGACAGGCATTCTTCTGGATCCCATCTTATCAATCTAATGCATAGTAAACACTTCACTAATACTTGCAAACAAACATTGCTTTGGATATCTCATATCTTTTAGCCTTTGTTTGTATCTGAAACTAATTTTTAGTTCCATGAATATCACATAACTATCCCAAACTTTTGAAGTTCGGGTCTCATGGAAGCAAACATATTGCACTTGACCGTAATGGAATTCTAGGTTTTGGATCGAAGGACGAGAGTCACATAATCCATAGCATTACTGGAAGAATACCGAAAGCATGCGTTAGGACAAAGTCCTTCTCGGCACTCTTGAGGACAATCCTCACATTACTGTTGGAGATATGCCCTAGAGGCAATAATAAATGTTATTATTTATCTCCATGTTCGTAATTATTTTTATATTCCGTGCTATAACTGCTATGGTTCTAGAGTCTACAATAACCACGAGGCTCGGAGGAAAACTCATATGCACGTGCGGAATAATAAACGGTAAAATGTATTCCTAGTCTTGCCTCTATGACTAGCTCAAGTATTGCATGATGATCCTGTTTTCCTGATCATGGGCATGACTATGCCGGCAATTTTGAGGGCACAATCTTAGGAGAACACTTGTGTTGAATCGACCCGATTGATGTTATGCTATGAGATATATTCGTCACAAGTTAACGGTTAATAACGCAGAGAAAGTTAACATTTGCATAATTCCTTAGACCATGAGAGTATCGAGTTCCTTCGTACTTGCTTCGTGAACTTTGGGGTTTGTTAAACGTCATCTGTAATACGGTGGAGATTATGGCGGCTTACGGGTTCACGGAAAAGTATGACAAGTTACTTGATAGCTCAAGATTAGGATTTGCTCCTCCGACAATGGAGAGATATTCTTAGGACCCTCTCGGTGTTACGGTATCCATCATCGTCTGGCCAGACACAATGTGATTTGATCACAGGGATGCCGGAATGCGGAAACAAGAAAAGAGAACAAAACCGGTAACGAGGTAACTGGCATAGTGGACAAGTTGTTGATTCACGGGGATGCTGATAAGTCTCACCTCGGGTGTTTGTAACATATCGCGAAGCAACAGGAATAGCACACGGCAACTAACAGGTTCACTCGAATATTCATTCGTGTGGGTATAGGGATCAATATGGATGTCCACGGTTCCACTATTGATCATTGATCGGAAAGTGTTCCGGTCATGTCTATACTTCACCGAACCTACAGGGTCACACGCTTAAGGGTCATCTATCTGCTGAATACTAGACAGGGAGTCTGAGAGAAAGTCACCGGAAAAGTTTTGGAGACAAAGGAAAAGTTCCGGAGAGAACACCGGAAAAGTTTCGGTAAAACCGAAAAGTTGTTTTGGAGTAAACCATGGAACCAAAAAGGTTTCGGCATGCGCCTGGAACTTTTTGGAGGTGCCAGAATTGTTCTGGGAATTTCTGGAATTTTTTCAGAGAGAAAAACCGGAAATGTTTCGGAGCAGCCGAAAATGCTTTGGTTGCTTTTCGCTGATGAAAATCATTGATCCGAAAATGTTTCCGAATGCATCCAGAATTATTTTAGGGGCCACTGGAAATGTTTCGGACCTACAGAAATATTTTCGGATTTAGCGGTCGCGGAAAAATATTTTCTTGAATAGTGAAAAGCACTTTTTTGTTTCTTTTGGGAAAGCCACTTTTTTGGGCTTTGCCCAAAAGATCTAGGGGAAGGCTTGGAGAGGAAGGAACCCCTTTTGGGGGCGTGGCCCATGGTGTGGCCGGCCAAGGTGGAGCTCCTCCATGGAGCTCCACTTGCCTTCCCTTTATGCCCTTGTGAAGGTCACATGTCATGGGTTTTTTGGTATTTTCAAGTGCCACCCTACCCCTTGGTTTTTCCTATAAAAGGAGGTGGAGTGGAGCTCTCCACACTGATACGTCTCCAATGTATCTATAATTTTGTATTGTTCCATGCTATTGTAGTATCAATCTTGGATGTTTTATATACACTTACAAGCAATTATATATCATTTTTTGGGACTAACCTATTAACTTAGTGCCCAGTGCCAGTTGTTGTTTTTTGCCTATTTTTGGTTTTTCAGAATATCAGTACCAAACGAAGTCCAAATGCCACGAAACTTTTTGGAGATTTTTTTCTGGACATAAGAGACACTAGAAGCTTCGGGAGAGGGCCAGAAGACAGAGGAGGTGGCCACGAGCCACCAGGGCGCGCCCCAGGAGGGTGGCGCGCCCTGGTGCCTCCTGGGCCCACCTCTGCTCTGTTTGACCTAATTCCACCTCTATAAATACTCTAAAATCAGGAAACCAACAGAGGAGTCCATGAAATACTTTTTCGCCGCCGCAAGTTCTTGTTCTCGAGAGATCCCATCTGGAGGCCTTTTCCGGCACTCTACCGGAGGGGCATTCGATCATGGAGGGGCTCTACATCAACCTTGCTGCCCTTCCGATTATGCGTGAGCAGTTTACCACAGACCTTCAGGTCCATAGTTAGTAGCTAAATGGCTTCTTCTCTCTTTTTGATCTTCAATCACTACAAGAAATATGTCAACTTACGACCATCAATCTTGGTCACTTAATGGTCATTGTTTTCCATTTGTG
This sequence comes from Elymus sibiricus, assembly GCA_039707655.1. Taxonomy (NCBI): domain Eukaryota; kingdom Viridiplantae; phylum Streptophyta; class Magnoliopsida; order Poales; family Poaceae; genus Elymus; species Elymus sibiricus. Next base: position 395,373,280 of record CM077674.1, read on the forward strand.
ACCTTCTTGTGGCCAAAAACAGTCGGTCAAAAGCTGGCCGTCTTTAATGAAACTTAACGACCTTTTTTGTGAAATGGTCGTAGACGGTTACGACCAAAATAAAAGGTCGTAGATTCTACGACCAATTGTTTTGGTCACTAACAGTTTGACCAGACCACGTCAGATCCGACATGGCAGTGCTGACATGGCATAATTGGGACCAAATTAGTTGGTCGTTGATTAGAATCAGCCTGGTCCATTTCAGTTGTCTACATGGGCCAAGCCCAACAATTCAGCCTATTTATTATTTTTTTTCCTATCAATTTTGCTGAGCTACAAGGGCCAAGCCCAACAATTCGATTTTCTAGGCTGATGTCTTTTGCTGTACATTTCTTTTTTGGGCCTAGACCATATTTTCTAGGCCCCGGCCTTTTAACGGTCCAATTCTTTTTAATTTTCAGCATTTGTTTCAGCCAATATATTTTAGGCCTGTTTTCAAAGCCCAAATAGATTTGGTCCAATAGACATTTCGGCCATTTTTCATTTGGGCCGTGCCTCTTCATGTACAGTATATACATACACAATCAGCCCAAATTCAAGAACAATATACTTATCTTTCTGGCCAGTTTTAGTCCAGGATTGTATTTTAAGTAAACAAAAATTAATATTCTGAGTGTATGTACATAACTACTGGCATTTAAATAACAAGTTCAGCGAGCAAATATACACCAAATTCCCAACATGTTCAGCAGCACATCAAATTTCTCAAGAAATTTAGCATTACAAATTCGCTAACATATAAAGCAAGTTGCTGACTGGGGCTTCGAGCTTCTTCGAATGTCTTCAGCCTAGAACTCATGTAAATGAGAGGAATAGTCACATGTTTAGAGTCTCAGTATAGGCAATATTTGTTAACAACAAAACAGAACAATTAATCCAGGAACCATCGAAGAACCTAGGTTTTACTGTCATTTTGACACCTAAAGTAACATCCCAGCATATCTCAAGTTGATGAATTATTCTAGCAATAACCAAATTAGAAACATCCCTCGTTGTTCCATTTAACCTTACTACAAGATAGTAGAAGAATCACTCTAGGTGAATCAAATCATAACAAATCGAGCAATAGATACAAGAGGCACATTAGGCCTAGCCATTTTCATTTCAGTAATTTAGAAAGAGGGGCGATGGGGCATAGAACCTTGAGGCCCTGTTATGGGGTTGTGTCTGATGAAGGTTGCCCTTTGGGGCGGCAGCGGCAGCTCCGCCAGATGCAGCAGCAGCACCTCCAACCGGCACAGCAGCGGCGGCAGCACCAATGGTCACCTGTGTGACATTTCAGATCATCATTACAGAATTTATTTATTTATTTAAGACACAAGCAGCAAAGATAGTGTCTACCTTCGCATATATTTCAATAGCCTACTGCTATTGTCATGTATGTTAAATATGCAAGAGGTAAAAATGACAGTTATGTACATCCATTGCAAACAGACTTATAAAGAAGAAGATAAACCGCTAATGCGCTTCAATCATTAATCCAACATTGCAGACACACCTAGAAAAAAAAGTAATAAACCTGCCACCCTAATAGAGAACATCATTAGGCCCAAACATTTGGCACATTCGAACATGATGCTGTTCTACAACTACATCAGGTAGTTAATACCTCCATGATGCTACATGTTGAAAATATCTACTCTATCATATGAGTTTGACTGCGGGGTATACAGGGGAAGACGGTGCATACTACCACTATGCACAACTAGTAATTGCAAGAACAACAAAGCTTAAATAAAGGTTGAAGCTCAGTGTATCCAATTATCCATACAATGTAAAATGTCGTGAACATACTAGTGGCAATCTTATCACCATTAACAGTACAATAAACTCAGATCTTACAGATAAAATTGACATTATCAGACGATGCAGGAAACTGTGTGTTCTCTCCTAACAATATCATACACCAAAAGCATGGTGCCCCGCAAATGTGAAACCAGACTTGTTACTAGTGAGTAGGAGGAGGTCATCGGTACCTATCACAACTGCGCGAGGAGGAGGTCATCATTGGGTACCTAGCATAGCTCTGCAAGGAGGTCGGCATCATTGATTCCTGAAAATTTTAAGTATTGTTCGGTGAACTTAACTCAAACAATAATCTGTCTAAGAACAACCAGACTACAAGTGATGCTTATGATTGCAGAATCTAAACAATGAGTTTAAATATTTAACTTCAGAACAAAAAAGTAATCTGATGATGTCCATCACATTCCTATGCTTCCATGATGAATTATACACTTAATAACAACCAAAATAAGCATAGTTAATTATGTATGACAAACTAAAACAATTTCTGCTGAACACGTGTAGTGGATTTAACTTTTACAATCAAGTAAATTACAAGATATATCATAAGAATAATATCCCAAGGAGCAGATCATTGTACATTTTTTAGTCCAATAAAACATGTATGCAAGAGCATGACTATTGTACACTTTGAGTGCAACCAACAAGGTGTGGTGTAGCTAGGGAATACAAGCAAGGTGACATGTAGTTTCTCACAAGTAAGCACGAGCTCAGAGCAAGCAAACGGAGGCAGGGAGCAGAGAGCTCACCATGGCTGTCATGTACCCGACGTCGAAGAGGCAGCATGTCCGTCCAACAGAAGACGCCAAGGCCGAGCGAGCCTACCACCGCACACCTCGCTGAGCCCACCCCTTGTGCTCTGCAAATCCTGTTGCCGCCGCACATGACAGACAAGAGACATAACAAGATAATGTTGAGTAGCTCAAATCGAAGGATAAATCATGTCCAGAAACAAAGGAGCAACTTAGATAGCTCACCTTTCATGTCCTGGAAATCATGTCGAGGTACACTGAACAGCAGCAACCAGAGCAGGACGCTGTCGTCTACATATAGAATTGTAACATTACTTTTCAGCAATCAGACTGTAAGCAAGAAGTCCAGAAGAAAATTTGAAATGGTCTGTAATATTCAATTTCAGTACTGTGATATTCAGTGAAATGGTATGTAATGTTCGAGTGAACTGCCTTTTGTAAGTTCGGTGCAGTTCTATATGAATGAAATGAAGTGTGCTCTATTTAAGTTTCTGTTCTTGATGGATTGTTCAAACGTAGCTGAGATGCAATGGTTATATATGAAATGAATTTGCATTGCTCAAACTAAACTAGATTGTGGTTTGTTTTAACAACAGTTTCACACAGAAACCTCAAGAACCCGACGACCTTCATCAGGTGGCAGCAGAAATCCTCCGGTCCAAGCAGGATCAGCAGCACCAGCGGACGGGTCCGGGGTTGTCTCCGCTCCTCCTTGTGGATGCCGAGGTCGGAGACGCCGGATCCGTGCGGGCATCCACCTCCCATCCTTTCCGCCCAAGCTCCGGTCAAGGCTCCACCCTCGCATCCGGGGTACCTGCAAAGAGAGACAGAGATTAAGAGAGAAATCTGGAGGGGGATAGGGGGAGAGGCGTGAAGGGGAGGGGATGCTCACCATGGTCGGGATCTCGGGAGGACGGCGCAGCGACGGTGGCGGAGGGGAAGGTTGCGCCGCCGTCCACCACCGGTTTCACAAGAAATGCCTCCTCACCACCTCCCAAGGGGGTAGTAGTTGGAGTCTTCGTTGATGGAGAGGCAGGCGGCCGCCGTTGGCGAAGATGGCTAGAGCAGCGAGGCGACCGGAGCAGTCGGCGACTGCCAGATCGAGGGAGGGTTAGGCGGAAATCCTAACCCTAGCAGAGAAGGAGGAGAGGGGACGCCATGTCCGCGCCTGGACTTGTGGATATGGGGGATGAAGGCGATGGGAGGGGGATGGCGGAGATGAGGTCGGCGGTGGGTGGGGGCGGCGGTGGTGGGTGGGGATGGCGGTGGTGGGAATCACGGTAGGGAGAGGAAGGCGGGGCGGCCTCGATCGGATCTGGAGAATGAGAGAGAAAGAAAGGGTGGGTGGGTAGGTGGGTTAGGGTTTTGGTTTTTCAGGAGAAAATCCACCGTTGGATGGGTGAGTGATGGATGGCTTAGATCGTGTCCAACTTGGTGATCCGCGTGGAGGTGGTTCCTCGCTTCTCATTGGCTGGCTGTCTCGCGCTCGAATCTCCAAAATTTGAACCCAAATCTCCGATTTCTTTTAAAATGCCTACAAATCTGTGTTGCAAAATTGGACCACACCATTTTCCAAAAGGCGGCTGATAGGCGCCGGTCGATCGGCCTAAATTTGGGTCGTTCGCCTCTCGACCCTACGATTTTTTCATCTGTAACCATTCGATTCACCCCCCACGTTATACTTTCTTCCCCATCTTGCTCATTCTCCATCAGATAGAACACATCGTTGACCCTCCAGATGTTGCGCCGTCGCGCACAACCGCAGTTTGCCGCCTCGCCGCCGGCATCACCCCGACGTGGTCTAGTTGTAGCATTCGCCAGTTCTAGCACCTCCCCGAGGCTGCTCACCACCGTGGATGAAGCATCCCGAATAAACAGTTCTAGCAACCCATCTTGCCGATTCCAGCAAATTACTTCACCACTTCCAGCACCTTCCCCGCAAATCGCTCACCGCCATGGATGCAGCATGCCAAATCACCGGTTCCAGCAAAATTACTAGCCGGTTCCATCACCTCCGCATGACTCCTCACCATACAAAGCAGCGTAGGCGTCGACGTTGCAGCACCACTCTTCACCGGTGCCACCCCCCCCCCCGCCTCGCCGGTTCCAGCATGTGGGGTGCCGTGGATGCAGCATGAGTTTTCATTTTTTTGAGTGCCTAAAATGAGTTTTTTTGTGAAGAACCTAGCAAATATTTGAACTACAGCTGCCTCATAGTTTGCTCCTTATTTTTTTCCAAAAATCATTTCTAGGTACATAAATATCTATTTAATCAGAGATACTCCAAAAGATTGGCAAGATTCAACCCCTAGCTATGAACGGTCATGTCGCCGTTTTGACCGCATTTTGAAACGGGCATAAGAAATTCAAATAAAATCAAAAAAATTAAAAACCATCGCATTGTGTCATTATATGTGACCTAGTTTTCAGGAAAAATAACAAACTTGGACTATGACAAATGTCTTAAAAAGTGTTCTCAGAAACGAGCTATCATGTATGAAGTTTCATGGCTTTCAAGGCAAATGGCCAATGTTATGGCAACATTCATGGCATAGTTTGTTCAAATGATATCATATTTTGCACAAGTTGGCATCTTGGAATGACAAACAATGTTTCCTAAGGAAGTTTTCATTTTCATTGCACGAAAATTCATTTTCCATTTTCTGAGTGCCCAAAATGAGTTTTTTTGTGAAGAACATAGCAAATATTTGCTGCGAAATTGGACCAAATCAATTTTTTAAAATATTAGGCCATATTTCATATACAATTGACCAAACGGTTGGGTGTCAAAAGCTTTTGATCCACCTCTCGTGAAAAAGACAAATTTCCGGAGATTCAGTAGGAAGCGGATCAAATTTGAACTACAGCTGCCTCATAGTTTGCTCTTTATTTTTTCCAAAAATCATTTCTGTGTACATAAATATCTATTTAATCAGAGACACTCCAAAAAAATTGCAAGATTCAACCCCCAGCTAGGAACGATCATGCCCGCCGTTTTGACCACGTTTTGAAACGGGGCATAAGAAATTCAAAAAAAAATCAAAAAAATTGAAAACCTCCGCATTGTGTCATTATATGTGACCTAGTTTTCAGGAAAAAAAATAAACTTGGACTACCGCAAATGTCTTAAAAAAGTGTTATCGGAAACCAGCTATCATGTATGAAGTTTCATGGCTTTCAAGGCAAATGGCCAATGTTACGGCAATATTCATGGCATAGTTCGTTCAAATGATATCATATTTTGCACAAGTTTGCATCTCGGAATGACAAACAATGTTGCCTAAGGAAGTTTTCATTTTCTTTGCACGAAAAATTCATTTTCCATTTTTTGGGTGCCAAAAATGAGTTTTTTTGTGAAGAACCTAGCAAATGTTTGCTGTGAAATTGGACCAAATCAATTTTTTAAAATATTAGGCCATATTTCATGTACGATTGACAAAATGGTTCGGTGTCAAAAGCTTTTGATTCACCTCTCGTGAAAAAGACAAATTTCCACCGATTTAGTAGGAAGCGGATCAAATTTGAACTACAGCTGCCTCATAGTTTGCTCTTTATTTTTTCTAAAAATCATTTCTAGGTACATAAATATCTATTTAATCAGAGATACTCCAAAAGATTTGCAAGATTCAACCCCCAGCTACGAACGGTCATGCCTGCCGTTTTGATCGCATTTTGAAATGGGCATAAGAAATTCAAAAAAAATCAATAAAATTGAAAACCTTCGCATTGTGTTATTATATGTGACCTAGTTTTCAGGAAAAATAATAAACTTGGACTACGGCAAATGTCTTTAAAAAGTGTTCTCAGAAACGAGGTATCATGTATGAAGTTTCATGGCTCTCAAGGCAAATGGACAATGTTATGTCAACATTCATGACATAGTTTGTTCAAATGATATCATATTTTGCACAAGTCTGCATCTCGGAATGACAAACAATCAAAAATTTCATTTTCCATTTTTCGAGTGCCCAAAATGAGATATTTTGTGAAGAACCTAGCAACTAGTTGTTGCAAAATTGGACCAAATCAAATTTCTAAAATACTAGGCCATATTTAATTTCCAAAATAGTTTACAAATTTCTACCGATTCAGCTGGAAGTGGATCAAATTTGAAGTGCTTCATAGTTTGTTATTTATTTTGTGTAAAAATCATTTTTAGGTACGCAAGTAGCTATTTAAGCAGAGAACCACCAAGATTTTCACAACATCGAACCTCTAGCTAAGAACGAACATTCCGGCAATTTTGACCGCATTTTGAAATCGGCATAAAAACAGAAAAAATCGAAAACCTCTACATTGTGTTATTATATATGACATAGTTTCCAAGAAAAATAACAAAGTTGGAAACGATGAACATTTCTTGGATTCATGATTATTTTTTGAAATTCATGAACATTTTTCGTGAACATTTTAAGAAAAAATCATGAACATTTTTTGAATTCACAATAAATTTCTTCCAATTCATGCACATTATTTCAATACATGAACATTTTTCCCAAATTATGAATATTTTTTTAATCCATGAAGATTTTTCCAAAAATTAAATTTTTTTAAATACCAAATATTTTAAAGAAAAAAATCCACATATTTCCGACCTTTTTTTTCAGTTGAACCGACCTTTTTTTAGGTATACATATTTGCCACCTAAGAACGTCTTCTAGTAGGCTATGGGCCGTAGGCCCACTGGATGGACTGCAGTGTTACAGAAAAAAAAGGAGAGAAGGGGAACCCACGAATGACAAGGCCCAAGCCCAGGAAGCAAGTATACTTTAAAGAAAAAGAGTGCGCTAGACATCCACCAAACAGGTGGTGGCGTGGTGGTTGTGCCGCTGCTGGCTGTAACCCACGGCGCGGGTTCGAGTCCCCCTCGAAGCAATATTTCTTTTTCAGTTTTGTTTTCTTGTTTCTTACTGTTTGGTGGCGCGCATGTCAGTTTGATTGACCCACATGTCAGGTTCGTAGTTTCTCTGTTTGGTCGGTTCTACGTGTCAGTTCGGTAGCGGGTCCTGGGTCCTGCATGTCAGTTTGGTGTGGCCCACGGGTCATGTCCCTCATGTCAGGCTGCTGGTGGGCCCCACCTGTCATTGGATAGGCGGTGTTGGTCAACAGGTCAATGTGGGGGTCCCATCCGTCAGTGGTAGACTAAAATCTAGTGCTATTCAGATACATAAAAGGAAAACGACACATGGATATGACACGTAGGCGAAACTGCTGAGGTGGACATCCAAGAATTTCGACCCAATACAAATTAGCAAAATATGACCATTCAAATTCGTCGTAATTGGGTCAAAATAGGGGGAGTAAACAGTGATGTCTATTTATGACCATTTCGTATAAGAAAATTATGACCTTTCTGACCAAAATGGTCGTTATGTTTTAGGGTTTGGACCCTCCTAAACAACTTACGACCAATTGGTTCGAAATCGTCGTAGATTTATGACTATTTCTTTCAGGGTCACTGACACAAGGTCATAAGTTAGCATATTTCTTGTAGTGAATACAAAGTTCTCCTCGATGTTCTTGGAGTTCTATCCGATGTAATCACTTTTTGCGGTGTGTTTGTTGGGATCCAATGAATTGTGAGTTTATGATCAGATTATCCATGAATATTATTTTAGTTTTCTCTGAACTCTTTTATGCATGATTGTTATGGCTTCGTATTTCTCTCCGGTCTATTGATTTGGTTTGGCCAACTAGATTGGTTTATCTTGCAATGGGAGAGGTGCTCGGTAATGGGTTCGATCTTGCGGTGCTCAATCCCAGTGACAGAAAGGGGCATGACACGTATGTATCGTTGCTATTAAGGGTAAAAGGATGGGGTTTATTCATGCGTGAGTTTACTTTGTCTACATCATGTCATCTTGCTTAAAGCGTTACTCCGTTCTTTATGAACTTAATACTCTAGATGCATGCTGGATAGCGGTCGATGTGTGGAGTAATAGTAGTAGATGCAGAATTGTTTCGGTCTACTTGTCTCGGATGTGATGCCTATATACATGATCATTGCCTTGGATATCGTCATGATTATTTTCTTTTCTATCAATTGCCCAACAGTAATTTGTTCACCCACCGTATGCTATTTTCGAGAGAGAAGCCTCTAGTGAATACTATGGCCCCCGGGTCTACCTTTATCATATATTGAAAATCCTAAAAATACCTTGTTGCAATTTTACTTGATTTGTTTTATTTTGTATTTTTGTTCGATCTATCTATCTATCACCATAAAATTTAATCTTGCAATTAACCGCCAAGGGATTGACAACCCCTTGTTCGCGTTGGGTGCCAGGATTTGTTGTTTTGTGTGCAGGTGCTGCTAACGAATTGTTGCGTGATTATCCTACTGGATTGATAACCTTGGTTTCATAACTGAGGGAAATACTTATCTCTACTGTACTATATCATCCCCTCCTCTTCGGGGAAATCTGTCAGGCCCATTTCTGGGATAAATCACAGAAGAGCCTCAAGTCATACCAGCCCCAAGATCAACTGGTAGACTTCCTTGATATAGATAACCAGTACAAATATAATATTACATAGGGTTGAGACAGAGGGCTCAACAAATATTACAAGCTTGCCAATATACTACGGTGGTGGAATAACACAGTGGTGAGGTGGTAGAACAACACTGATACAATAAAATAAAGTCAAGCGTCAGTGTGAGGCTTGGCTATTTTATTGGTGTAGCGGAAACACAGCGGATGATACATGTGGTAGACTCCAAGATCACACGTTGACTGACTGGGAACACCTCTAAGCATCGGGCTCGCTAGCGCAATCTCCTTCCACAAGCTCGACCTCCTCCAGGTCTGGCCAATGAAATAGCCAGGGACAAGTCAGTGAGTACGTTTGAATGTACTCGCAAACATTATGAACGAAAGATATACCGAATGCATATGCCCATGATGGATTAAATGATATGCTCATGCTAACTGAAATAAAAACATGGCATGATAAATAATAGTATGTGAAAGAAAATAAAATGTTAGTGATAAACCAAGAAAAATAAAAGTGGATAATCGGGCAAGATAGGACCGCCCGAGAATCCTAAAGAAATGCCAAACGGGTGTCTAAAAGAGAATCGGAAGAGATTGGACCGCCCGAGAACTCAAGCGACGCCACGAGAGGTCTGGAAAAGAAATGCCAAACGGGTGTCTAAAAGAGATTCGGGCGAGACAGGACCGCCCGAATACTCAAGCGACGCCACGAGAGGTCTTGAAAAGAAATGCCAAACGGGTATCTAAAAGAGAATCGGGCGAGATAGGACCGCCCGAGAACTCAAGCGACGCCACGAGAGGTCTTGAAAAGAAATGCCAAACGGGTGTCTAAAAGTGAATCGGGCGAGATAGGACCACCCGAGAACTCAAGCGACGCCACGCGAGGTCTTGAAAATAAAACTGGGTGCCCGGGGTAGTCTAGCCAGCCCCTGAGACACTCAGGAAAATAAAATAAGAGAAACTGGTTAGTCCATAATAATATGCATAGTAATAATAATATTCACAATCATAATATTCATGATAACAAAAATATCCATGACAACGTTAGTGATGAAATAATAATATTCTGTAAAATATTTGATGCTCAATTTAATTATTTCCTCCGGAGACCGACACCGGGACCGACACTTGACCCTTCCCAGCTAACGTCCTTGACCGCGAACACGGCTATTCGAATAGGTATAACTCTGCAGAGGTTGTACTCTTTACCCACGTGCATGGGATTTCTTTAGTCAACACCGTGGCACTAACTAATTCCCACTACGGTCTTTGGGTTGAAAACACTCCTGACCAGGACACACCAGATTAAATTTCCGGATGCCAGGAATCACCCAAAGCACCGTTCAAGAAAAACTCTAAGTCGGGGAGACTACAATCTCGAATAGCATGGGATCACTATTCATATGCGCGGATTACATGGGGTGCCCCCCTCTCGGCCCAGCCGGAAACACCCATGCCCCCTGACCTGATGACGGGCATTAGTCCATGGCCGTGGAAACCCTCATCATGGCCCTCTATTTGGTGTGTACACAGACAAGGGTTAGCAACTTACTAAACCATACTTCCCCCGCGGGAAGACCCGTGGCAGCACGGTGATTAGCTAGGTGTGACGGAACAAGACTCGATCTAGGTCGACTCAGGAGGTGTTGTTATTATTATGTCTGGCATGTCTCACATGCCACGGTGACACCATCGTGTCATAGCGAGACCCGTGCCCACCGGCACGTCCCAAGGCAGGGGACACACTTCTGGTCTCTCACAATTCTTATCCACGGTAGTCAGACTCTTGAGTGGAATGCAAGTAATGCACAAAGGACATGACCATGCATGCATGCACTTGTGATATACTACTCATATGGTGCAAACTCAAACTAATGCAACCATGCAATGCAATTCACCATATCCCAAGTTCAAAATGCTTGCCTTGTCCAAAGTAGTCAGAAGAAGAACCCTCAAAATTCCCGGCAAAGTTTCCCTCTTCGTTTTCTGAAAAATTCAAATTCAAATTCAAATTAAAAATTTGGCAACAGTACCAAAACTTGTCTCAAAATATTTTTAAATAAATACTAAACAAAAACTAGAGAGAAAAATAAGAATTTCAAAAAAAGAATCAACTCAATCAGAGTTGTGGTTAAAAAGTTATTAAACTTTCAAATCCAGGAGTTTTTCTCCAAAAATCCAGTCCCTGTGCGTTTAAAAAGAAAACACTTTGGGCAGGAGTACGCTTTCCAGCGTAGAAAGCGCAAACAGAAGAATACGCTTTCGATTAAAAGGGAAAAAGAATAAAACGCTGACGGGTGGGCCCCACCCGTCAGGTTTAAATTCAAACATGCTGCGCGCGCATATACAGAGGGAAGCGGCGATCACCGGCGACGATCGCCGGGGTTTTAGGAGGACGCATTGGTCGGATCGTGCTCGGGGTAGATTTCCGCGTCGGTGGGTAGTGGTGGTGGACGCCGGCGAGCAGCAGAACGACGGCGAGGTCGACGGCGGCGGACGGTGGTTCGGGTTAAGTGGGATCTTGCCGGAAAGAGTTCGGGAGGTGGAATTGGAGCGAGGGATCGGCGAGAGGGAGCAGTATGAGGTTACTGGTGGAGTTTGGAGGATGGAGATGGCCTAACGGCGTCAGGCCGGACGGGGAAGGTGGCGGCGGGTCGGTGATCGGAGACGGGGAAGAAGACCTCCCCGAGGTCGGGTGAGTGGCTTGGCGGGCGATTGGGAGCCAGTGGAGGTGCTGTGTGTAGCGAATGGAGCTCGGGGGGCCTTTTTATAGGCAATCCGAGGAGGGCCGAGGCGTGCGGATGACGTCGGAGTAAATTCCGGCTGTCGAGTTGGTTAAGGTCGGCGGGCAGGTTCAGCGCATGATCAAAGAGGTTAGTGGTGCACTCCAGAAGCATCAACGTGGATGGATTCGGGCTCTACGGCCTTATCCACGGCGAGGCACCCGTACAGGTGCGGCGGCGGTGGTCAGCTCCGGCGACTGCCAGCGGGCCCAGGGCGGTGTGGTCGGCGTGGAGATGATGTGGAGAAGTTGCCGCATGGAGGAGAAGTAGGTGAGGGGAGCAGCAGTAGCAGTGAAGAGGGCGGGCGCCGTGGCGATCCGCTCGGTCGCCGCGGATGAGCTCGGAGGTAGCTGCACCGGCTGAGTATTGTGTCGTCGGTGGTGAGTTACTGACCAGAGGGGTCACGGCGGCTCATTGATGAGGAGGGGGCGTGGAGGAGAAGGAGAGGTGGTGGAGTGTGAAGCACGGCGTCGATCGCCTCCGCCTCTGCACAAATTCAGTTAACTGAATTTGATCGACAGTGAACAGTGTGCACACCACCTGTATGATGAAATGCCAGAGGGTGCTAGGGATTTTAGGATTTTTTAGGGAATTTTTGTGGTGAGGTGTTGATGCAAATAAGAGAGTCTGGCAAAGTTTTAGAATTTTTGGAGCAATTAAAAATAGGTTTGTACCACAGAGATTGTTTCTGGTCCAAATTTGAACTGGATGAAATTTGAAAATTTTGAATTGTGGAACCCAATGTTTTTGGTGAAATGGGTTGTCGGTACTGTCTAGTTGCTAGGATAATTTTGGTGGGTGCAGAAGAATCACAGAAGATATGGTTCCTTTGTAATTCCAAGAAACTATGAATAACATAAATTCCAACTTTGGAATTTATAAAATATGAGAAAAATATTTTTGTGAAGGGGAGAGATGGTGGGTACTGTCCTAGAATGTGAGAATGACTTGAGGGATAATTTAGAATGACAGAATAAATTATTGGGAGAATTTGGAAGGCTTTGGAAGTTCAGTGGAATAATCACACCGAGGAATAACCAACATGGGAAAGAGAGGATCACCTGAGGGCTGAATATCCATACCTGTTTGAGGGACAGCTGAAATCTCGGGGACGAGATTTTTCTTAAGGGGGGTAGGTGTTGTAACAACCCAAAATTTTCTGTCTGGTTTTTTTAATTCTTTTTATTAAAAAGAAAATGCTTTGAATTATTTTGGCCCTATTTTTCTTTTTCTCTTTCTTCTGTTCTGAAATTCATTTTTAATTTTAATTGAGGTCTCAAAAAAAAATTGCATGGTTCTGTTTGGAAGATTTAATTCTTTGGAAAATTAATTTTGGGGGATCACAACCAATTTTCTCTTTAGAAAAGTTTATGGAATATTAAACCATTCTATGAAAATGGCCATTTCACTTCTTCTAGCTCTTCTAATTCCTCCCAATAATTTATTCTGTCATTCTAATTTATCCCTCAAGTCATTCTCTCATTCTAGGATTATATCCAACACCTCTCCCCTCCACAAAAATATTTTTCTCATATTTTATAAATTCCAAAGTTGGAATTTATATTATTCATAGCTTCTTGGAATTACAAAGGAACTATATTTTCTGCAATTCTTCTACCTCCACCAAAATTTCCCAAACAACTAGACAGTACCCAAAACCCATTTCACCAAACACATTGGGTTCCACAATTCAAAATTTTCAAATTTCATTCGATTGAAATTGGGACCAGAAACAATATTTCTGATACAAACCTATTTTTAATAGCTCCAAAAATTCTAAAACTTTGCCAAGCCCTCTTATATGCATCAACATCTCACCACAAAAATTCCCCAAAAATCCTAAAATCCCTAGCTCTCTCTGTCATTTCGCCAAACACGTAGCATGCACACTGTTCATCACTGACTAAAATTCAGTTAACTGAACCTAGTTCAGCGGCAGAGGCGCTCGATGCCGTATGGTTCACTCCATCGCTCTCCTTCTCATCCACACCTCCTCTCCTCATCCACGAGCCGCCGTAACCACCCCGGGTCAGTAACTCCCACCGACGATACAGTAGTTGGCCGGTGCAGCTGCCACCAATCTCATCCACGGCGGCCAAGCGGATCGGCTCGACCCTGCCCGCCATCTTCACTCCTCTTGCTGCTCCTCTCACCTAATCCACTCCACGCGGCGCCTCCCCGCGACACCAGAGCACCGTCCAAACCGCCCAGGACCCCACTGGCAGTCGCCGGAGCCGGATGCCGCCGCCCTACCCGTACACCGACCTCGCCGCAGATAAGGCACCGAGCTCGACTCCGCCCGCAATGAGGCTTCTGGAGAGCTTCATTGATCTCCTGGATCATTCACCGCACCTGCCCACCGTCCATAACCTACTTCGGCGGCCGGACTTACTCCGGCGTCAGCCGCAAGCTACTGGCGTCTGCCCGAACCACCGTCCGCCGCCGTCGACCTCGCCGGCGTTCCGTTGCTCTCCGGCGACCGCTACCTCCACCCACCGACGCGGTACTCCACCCCGAGCACGGCCACACCATCGCCGTCCTCGGATACGCCGGCGATCGCCGCACCTCTCTGTCAACGCGCGCGAACGCGTTTAAGTTCAAACCTAACGGGTGGACCCCACCCGTCAGCGTTTCATTATTTTCCCAGTTTAAACAGAAGGCGTATTTTGCTTTTTACGCTTTCTGCGCTGGAAGGCGCACTTTGTCCCGAAGCGTTTTCTTTTTAAACGCACAGGGACTGGTATTTTGCAGAAAAACCCCTGGAATTGAAAGTTGAATAACTTTTAAACCACAACTCCGATTGAGTTGATTCTTTTTTTGAAATTCTTATTTTTCTCCCTAGTTTTTTTTATTATTTATTTAAAAATATTTGGAGACAATTTTTGGTACTGTTGCCAAATTTTTAACTGGAATTCGAATTTGAATTTTTCAGAAAAAGAAGAGGGGAACTTTGCCGGGAATTTTGAGTGTTCTCCTTCTGACTACTTTGGACAAGGCAAGCATTTTGAACTTGGTATATGGTGATTGCATTTTGCATTGCATGGTTGCATCGATAGGAATTGCACCGTATGTGTAGTTATCGCAAGTGCATGCATGCATGGTCATATTATATCTTGTGCATGACTTGCACTTCACTCAAGTATCTGACATGAGGAAAGGCTGTGAGCACAAGGAGTACAGCTCCTGACTTGGACGTGCTGGTGAGCACGGTCCCGTTGTGACACGACGGTGTCACCGTGGCATGTGAGACATGCCAGACTTAATAATAACACCTCCTGAGTCGATCTAGATCGAGTCTTGTTCCGTCACACCTAGCTAAACACCGTGCTGCCACGAGTATTCCCGCGAGGGAAGTACGGTTTAGTAAGTTGCTAACCCCTGTCTGTCTACACACCACATAGAGGGCCATGATGAGGGTTTCCAACGATCGTGGACTAAATCCCGTCATCAGGTCAGGGGGCATGGGTGTATCCGGATGGGCCGAGAGGGGGGCACCCCTTGTAATCCGCACGTATGAATAGTGATCCCATGTAGGACGTGGTCTCCCCGTCTTAGAGTTTTTCTGGAACGATGCTTTGGGTGATTCCTGGCATCCGGAAGCTTAATCTGGTGTGTGCTGGTCAGGCGTGTTTTCAACCCAAAGACCGTAGTGGGAATTAGTCAGTGCCACGGTGTTGACTAAAGAAATCCCGTGCACGTGGGTAAAGAGTACACCCTCTGCAGAGTTATAACTATTCGAATAGCCGTGTCCGCGGTCAAGGACGTTAGCTGGGAAGGGTCATGTGTCGGTCCGGTGTCGGTCTTCGGAGGAAAATAATTAATTTGAGCATCAGATATTTTGCAGAATATTATTATCTCATCACTAACACTGTCATGAATATTTTGTCATCAGGAATATGATGGTTGTGAATATTATTGTTACTATGCATATTATTTGTGGACTAACCGTTTCTCTTATTTTATTTACCTGAGTGTCTCAGGGCCTGGCTAGACTACCCCGGGCACCCAGTTTTATTTTCAAGACCTCATCGTGGCGTCCCTCGAGTTCATGGGCGGTCCTGTCTCGCCTGACTCTCTTGTGGATACCCGTTTGGCATTTCTTTTCAAGACCGACCATGGTGTCACTTTTAGACGCCCGACTGGCATTTCTTTTCAAGACCCCTCATGGCGTCGCTTGAGTTCATGGGCGGTCTGTCTCGCTCGATACTCTTTTAGACACCCGTTTGGCATTTCTTTTAACTTTCTTGGTTTATCACTAACAATTTAATTTTTCTGCACATGCTAATACTTGCCATGCCATGTTTTAAATATCAGTCAGCATGAGCATATCATTTAATCCATCAGGGGCATATGCATTCAGCACCATATTAATATTCATCATACCATGCTTTAATTTTGTTCAGCATTTGCATATAATTTGACCCACCATGATCATATGCATTCGGTATATCTTTCGTTCATATTGTTTGCGAGTACATTCAAACGTACTCACTGGCTTGTCCCTGGCTATTTCATTGGCCAGACCTGGAGGAGGACGAGCTGTTGGAAGGAGATTGCGCTAGCGAGCCCGACGCTTAGAGGAGTCCCAGTCAGTCAACCTGTGATCTTGGAGTCTGCCACATGTATCATCCGCTGTCTTTCCGCTACACCAATAAAATAGCCAAGCCTCACACTGACGCTTGACTTTATTTTATTGTATCAGTGTTGTTCTACCACTACACCACTGTATTATTCCACCACCGTAGTATAATTGGCAACCTTGTAATAATTGTTGAGCACTCTGGCTCAACCCCTGTGTAATATTATTGTACTGGTTGCCTATATCAGGGAAGTCTACCAGTTGATCTTGGGGCTGGTATGACTTGAGGCTCTTCTGTGATTTATTCCAGAAATGGGCCACACCACATCGGCCCCGCCATTCATGGGCCGGACCAAGGACCCACCGGCAGCTGAAGAATGGGCCACGCAAGCCGTGGCCCTTGGCGTACACAAGATGGAATCCTCTGAAGACTTGGCTTACACTTCAAGGCGTATTTGAATGATCGGCATGTTATCCCTAGTTGTAGCCGACACACTTGTAACCCTAGATACCCCTGGTGCGCATATAAACCGAGGGGTTTAGTCTGTAGAGGCAAGGTTTTGAGAGATTAGAACTCACTTATATGATCTCAAGGTAGATCATCCTGTACGTACTTTGTACCTCATCCACAATCAATACAATACAAGCAGGACGTAGGGTTTTACCTCTTAGAGAGGGCCCGAGCCTAGGTAAAACTATGTCCCCGTTACTTCCTGTTACCATCGTGCCAAGATCACCAGCTCGGGACCCCCTACCCGAGATCCGCCGGTTTTAGCATCGACATTGGTGGCCCATGCAGGTCCTGCTGTGTGGTCGCAAGGGCTCAATTTTTCATCTTCGGATCAATGACAGCATCGGCTGTGGGAAGACCTTTATCCCCGGCCAGCTCTTCACCTTTGGCAGCATGGTGCTACACGCAGACTCGACGGGTCACCTTGGCTAGGTCGAGAGCTTCCCCCCAGGCCAAACCACCAGGTTTGGGAATCTAGAGTATGTTGCGAACTCCCGTGGCGATCTTGCTTTTTCAGGTTGGGTGTCAGACCAGCCCGAAGATCCCTCAAGCACCACCGTCCCAGCACCAGATTCGATCTCGGAGCAGGTGTCGTGGGGTTGTCACGGCAAGTGTCCTCATAGGAGAACTTAGTTGTGAGGCCATAGCTGCTAGGTGAAGCCTTGGATGGGGTTGATCGGAAATGAGAGACGTGAGATTACCCAGGTTCGGCCCCTCTGGTGAGGTAAAAGCCTACTCCTGGTAGTTTTGCTTATTGTGTATGATGATCTCGATTACAAGGGTGTTGTTTTGCTACCTATGTCTCGAGAGCCAAAAAACTTGTCCCCTTTCGATGACCTAGGAACCCTCTTTATATGATAGCCGGGTCCTTGGGGTTACAAGAGATTCCAGGTTCTACCCGCAATCGGAGTCCAACTCTAAGTCCTCTAGGTCCTCCGTGTCTTCCAAGTTGGGGGTCTCCGTCTTGTATTTGGGCTCCTTCTTGACGAAACCTCGCCTTGGTCCAGGTCCTTGAGGCCGGATCCTGTAGCAGGCCGGGTCCTGTAGCAGGCCAGGTCTTTCGTCAGGCTGGGTCCTATAGCAGGCCGGGACCAAACCACAGGTAGTTCCCCCGACAGCATGGCCGTGGATCAATCTGCACCTCGGAACCGGCTTTGAGCTCGGATCCGAACACCGAACAGCTGGATCAGGCATCAAGCCCAACCAGCGAAAAACCCAAGGCCACGTCAGGTGGTACCTTGGGCAAACTCCAGGTAAGCCATACCTACTATTAAGAGATGGGCAAGGCCGACCTCACGCTCCTGAATGAGATGTTCGATCAGATTCAGAGCCTTGGAATCTCGGACGATCGGACCTCGGTCTACGAACGGATTGGAGACAAATCTGGAGGTGCGGGAATTTTCGTCCCACCCGCCACCCACCTACTCGCTACAATCGAGGATTTAACCGACGTACTTGAATACGCCTCCGACGAGGCCATCGACATGGATGAAGATGCCAATGACATGTCCTACACCGCATCACCCCTAGCCACTTCCAATACCAGCAAGTGGGCGGCTACCTCCACCTGCGATGTATACATGGTGGACACCCCTAAGGGAGACGAAGGAGATAAAGAGCCCCCCAAACACCGATGTAGAAGGCACCGTGGTAAAAGCATAGGCAACGGGGACACCAGTAAGGATGCCACCAATAACGGCGATGCTACTGACAACGGTGCCACTCCAGACGGTGCCGAGGACCAGAACGCAGGTGCTAATGCCGACGATGGTCATATCGACGGCGCCATGCCGAATGGGGATGATGAGGACCCCGAGGACTACGACTACTATCCGAAGTCCAAGGAAGAATTAAGCCTCGGACCCGATGAATTCGACATCCCCGAGGAACCCCTTGAGGATCCTCGACTCCAGGCCTTCCGCCGGCGGCTGATTAGTACTGCCAAAAGCATGAAGAAGAAGTCCCAGAAGCTCCGAGACGAACAAGACAGACTAAACGATAAATGGACCGAGATCCTTAGCACCAAACAAGAACTCAAAGATGGATTCGCAGGGCATAACAAGTACTACCCATGAAGAAAGCTTCTCCCGGAATTCGACGAGGAGGTCGACGGTAGTTTGCTGTCAAAGCGCGAATGGGCTGAGAACCATGACCGCCCTCCTCGGGGTCGAGATAGACCAGCAGGTGGATATCCTAATCCCCCCGAAATACCTCGCCGTTACGGCAAGGAGCCACTTCCGCCTTTGAAACCTTATGATCTATGGAAGAAATTGGCATCAAGACCAGCCGCCCCATCATGATCCATTTACGGATCCAAGGAGGGCCCACCTGCTGGACAGGCGGGATACCTAGCTTGGTTAGCCAAGAATGGCGACACACGTGATTATACACGTGATCAGACCGTGACGACACCGGACGTCCGGCACGCTGCTACTTGTGAGCTGCATTGGGATTTTCCCCAAAGAGGAAGGGTGAAGCAATATAGTAGCGGATAAGTATTTCCCTCAGTGAGAACCAACGTTATCGAACCAATAGGAGAATCACACAAATGCCTCATCAACAGCACCTACACACACAAGAGCAAATACTTGCACCCAACGCGGGCAAGAGGGTTGTCAATCCCCTTGAACTCGTTACTTGCAAGTATTAAATCTGATAATGGTAGATAGTTAAATTGCAAAATAAAATAAAAAGAGTAAAATGGCAGCAAGGTAATTAGGGTTTTAGTAATATGATAAAAGTAGACCCGGGGGCCATAGTTTTCACTAGAGGCTTCTCTCTCATAAGAATAGCATACGGTGGGTAGACAAATTACTATTGAGCAATTGATAGAATAGTGCATAGTTATGATGTTATTCATCGCAATGATCATGGATATAGGCATTACGTCCGTGACAAGTAGACCGAAACGATTCTGCATCTACTACTATTACTCCACTTCGAAAGCGCTTCTATGCTTGCCCCTCTACGTATTAAGTTCATAACAAACAAAGTAATGCATGAGGTATGATGACATAATGTAGACAGAATAAAACCAAGCAATATGATTGAACCCCGTCGTTTTACCCTTAGTGGCAGCAATACAAATACATGCCTCGCTACCCCTTCTGTCACGAGGTGATGACACCGCAAGATTGAACCCACTACAAAGCACCTCTCCCGCCGAAGATAAATCAATCTAGTTGGCCAAACCAAACGGATAGATCAGAGAGAAATAAAAATCTATAACAATCATGCATAATAGAGTTCAGAAAAAGACTCAATTACTTTCAATGAATAATCTGATCATAAACCCACAATTCATCGGATCCCAACAAACACACCGCAAAATAAGATTACATCGGAACAATCGGATTGATCTCCGAGGAGAACATTGTATTCAAGATCGGAAAGAGAGAAGAAGCCATCTAGCTAATAACTATGGAACCGTAGGTCTGTTGTAGACTACTCACGCATCATCGGAAGGGTAGCAAGGTTGATGTAGAGGCCCTCCATTATCGATTTCCCCTCCGGCAGATTAGCGGAGAAGGCCTCCAGATGGGATCGTGGAAGAACAGAGGCTTGCGGCAGCGGAAAAGTTGTTTCTGGTGGCTCTCTATTGGTTTTGGAATATTTGGTAATTTATAGAAGTGGAATTAGGTCAAACGGAGATGCGTGGGAGTCACGAGCTCAGAGGGCGCACCTACCCCCTAGGGCGCGCCTTGTGAGCTTGTCGCTCTCCCGTAAGTCATCTGGCCTCCTCCCGAACCTTCTAGGGTCCCTTTTAGTCCAGAAAAAATCACCATAAATTTTCATCGTGTTTCGTCTTCGTTTGGTATTGATTTTCTGGAAAAAAAACATGTAGAAAACAGGAACTGGCACTGGGCACTGAGTTAATAGGTTAGTTCCCAAAAATGATATAAAATTGCATATAATTGCATATAAAGTATCTAAGATTGATAATATAATAGCATGAAACAATCAAAAATTATAGATACGTTGGAGACGTATCACACGCCACAGCTCGGGTCCGAGGAGCTACTCACCCCATGTGCTTTACAGACGAAGTCATGCAGCACCAGTTCCCAGAAGGGTTTAAACCCATCAACATTGAACAATATGACGGAACTACTGACCCCACTGTATGGATTGGGAACTTCCTCATGCACATCCACATGGCCCGAGGTGATGACCTTAATGCCATCAAATACTTACCGCTCAAGCTTAAAGGATCAGCACTGCATTGGCTCAATAGCTTGCCCAAGAACTTCATCGGTAATTGGGAGGACCTCGAAGATGCCTTCCGAGCAAATTTCCGGGGCACTTATGTCCGACCCCCGGATGCCGACAACCTCGGTCACATGTACAGCAACCATGGGAATCAGCCAGAAAATTCTGGAATCGGTTCTTGACCAAGAAGAATCAAATAGTAGATTGTCCTGACACGGAGGCGATTGCTACCTTTAAGCACAGTATCCACGATGAATGGCTTGCTAGAGAGCTCGGACAGGAAAAGCCTCGGTCAATGGCAGCCCTCACACACTTGATGACTCAATTTTGCCCAGGTGAAGACAGTTGGCTGGCTTGTCGAAGCAACTATAATGGCGACCCAGGCACCACCGAGGCGTGTGATGGAAACAGAAAACCTCGGTGCAACAAGAACAACAAGTGCCGTAATAGAGGAAATAGCAGCGATGCCGAGGAGGTGGCAGTCAATGCCGGATTCAACAACCAACGTAGTGGCAACAAGAGGAAGCCCTTTCAAGGGAATAGAGACGGCTCGTCAACGTTGGACAGAATACTGGACAAGCCATGCGCTATCCATGGTACTCCGAACAAAATTGTGACTCATTCTAACCGGAATTGCTGGGTGATCAAGCAAGCCGGCAAGATAACAGCCGATAATCAGGGCAAGAGTCAACCTTGTAATTAACGAGGACGGTGACCAGCCCGGGCCGAGCAATGGCGGCCAGAAATAGTTACCTCCCGAAGTCAAGGACGTCAATATTAATTTTGCTACTCACGTCAACAAGAAGGAGAGGAAACGGGCGCTTCAAGAAGTTTATGCCCTAGAGCCAGCAGTGCCCAAGTATAATCCATGGTCGGAAATCTCGATCATCTTTGACCGAAGAGACCATCCGACAAGCATCTGTCACGGAGGCACAGCGGCGTTGGGGCTCGATCCCATACTGGACGGTTTTCATCTAACCCGCATGCTTATGGACGGAGGTAGCAGCCTCAACTTGACATATGCTGACACAGTTAAGAAGATGCATATCGACCCAACAAGAATCAAGTCCAGTAGTACCACTTTCAAGGGTATCATACCAGGAGTTGAGGCGCAATGTTCGGGAAGCGTGACCTTAGACATAGTCTTCGGCACACCCAAAAACTTTCGAAGCGAAGAATTAATCTTTGACATAGTACCCTTTCAAAGTGGTTATCATGCACTCCTCGGGCGAACTGCTTTCGCTCACTTTCACACCGTCCCACACTACGCTTATTTAAAGCTTAAGATGTCGGGGCCGAATGGTGTTATCATAGTCAATGGCAACACGGAACGCTCCCTCCAAACAAAGGAGCAGACCGCGGCCTTTGCGGCCGAGGTACAAGCCGCCGAAGATGCATCAAGGGCCCGAGCTGCATTAAGCAGATAGGACCACATAAAGCGTTCAAGAAGTACAAACTTCTCCTCAGGGCAAACAGCGGGCACCCCCAAATAGGGGTACACGCTCCGCTGTCCCTTTTAAATGACCGAGGATTATGTTCCTCAGGTGCACAACTTTGCGTTGAAAATTCCATGGGGGATAGCGGAGCATAGGTAAACAATAAGGCACTGTTCGGATAAACCGATGTGTGTCTCGAGACCTCTGGCAATCACGTCGTGTCCTGTTTTAAAACAAAGACAGTTCGACCGGGGCCTTACTAAAACAGCTTCAAGCTGATTGCAATAAACCTCCGCCGATTTCCGCTCCTAAAAGTGATTGCCATTCAAGTGGCTTCAAGCAATAAAGGGCTCCATCATAGGCGGAGATAACAGTCCTCGGACTAGACGAGGAAGCGCTGATAGACAGCACGGAGGATGCGCGACAGAAAGGCAGTGGTGGGTATAAAACCAGACGACCAGAGCTTGGCGTGTTGCTACTTGTGAGCTGCATTGGGATTTCCCCGAACAGGAGGGGATGATGCAGTACAGTAGAGATAAGTATTTCCCTCAGTTATGAAACCAAGGTTATCAATCTAGTAGGAGAATCACGCAACAACTCGTTAGCAATACCTGCACACAAAATAACAAATCCTTGCACCCAACGCGAACAAGGGGTTTTCAATCCCTTGCGGTTAATTGCAAGAATAAATTGTATGGTGATAGATAGATAGATCGAACAAAAATACAAAATAAAATAGAGAAAGTAAAATTTCAGCAAGGTATTTCTAGAATTTTCAATATATGATTAAGGTAGACCCGGGGGCCATAGTTTTCACAAGAGGCTTCTCTCTTGAAAATAGCATACGGTGGGTGAACAAATTACTGTTGGGCAATTGATAGAAAAGCAAATAATCATGATGATATCCAAGGCAATGATCATGTATATAGGCATCACGTCCGAGACAAGTAGACCAAAACAATTTTGCATCTACTAATATTACTCCACCAATCGACCGCTATCCAGCATGCATCTAGAGTATTAAGTTCATAAAGAACGGAGTAACGCCTTATGCAAGATGACATGATGTAGACAATGTAAACTCACGCATGAATAAACCCCATCTTTTTACCCTTAATAGCAATGATACATACGTGTCATGTCCCTTTCTGTCACTGGGATTGAGCATCGCAAGATCGAACCCATTACAAAGCACCTCTCCCATTGCAAGATAAATCAATCTAGTTGGCCAAACCAAATCAATAGATCGGAGAGAAATACAAAGCTATAACAATCATGCATAAAAGAGTTCAGAGAAAACTCAAATAATATTTATGGATAATCTGATCATAAACTCACAATTCATTGGATCCCAACAAACACACTGCAAAGAGTGATTACATCGGATAGAACTCCAAGAACATCGACGAGAACATTGTATTGAAGACCAAAAAGAGAGAAGAAGCCATCTAGCTACTAACTATGGACCCGAAGGTCTATGGTAAACTACTCACCCATCATCGGAAGGGTAGCAAGGTTGATGTAGGGCCCCTCCATGATCTAATCCCCCTCCGGCAGAGTGCTGGAAAAGGCCTCCAGATGGGATCTCTCGAGAACAGGAACTTGCGGCGGCGAAAAAAGTATTTCGTGGACTCCTCTGTTGGTTTCCCGATTTTAGAGAATTTATAGAGGTGGAATTAGGTCAAATAGAGCAGAGGTGGGCCCACGAGGCATCAAGGCGCGCCACCCCCTAGGGCGGGCCCTGGTGGCTCGTGGCCACCTCCTCTGTCTTCTGGCCCTCTCCCAAAGCTTCTAGTGTCTCTTATGTCCAGAAAAAAAATCTCCAAAAAGTTTCGTCGCATTTGGACTTCGTTTGGTACTGATATTCTGAAAAACCGAAAACAGGCAAAAAATAGCAACTGGCACTGGGCACTAATTTAATAGGTTAGTCCCAAAAAATGATATATAATTGTTTGTAAATGTATATAAAACATCCAAGATTGATACTATAATAGCATGGAACAATCAAAAATTAAAGATACGTTGGAGACGTATCACGCGTCTCCTCCTCAGTTATCCTTTTCTCTAAATCTTGTGTCTTTCAAAGTTATATATAGCTCGGATTGTTAGTTTCGACCCTTTTTAATGAATAGAGAGAAGACCCGGCTGGCTGACCCATGTATACACTCATGGTGCATTCTTTTTCTCTTTTTCAATTAATTCACCAAGCATAACTCTCGCGATACAAATGATATATGCCTTTAAAGCATCAACGGGGGGTTGCGACTTGAGCCTGGCCCACCTAAGCGCCATGGAACTCTATTAAGTCCTTGGCCCAAACATCCTCGGTACTTCGCATATATATGCATCGATTTCGACTTGTGTCTTTGGTCAATAGCTGGGTTGCCCGGCTCCTGTGCTTACCCCTTACGTTTTCGCTCTGTTCGGCTAAGGGGTAAAGGGAGCACCACTGCGATTGTTACTTCTGGTTTAACCGGTCAAGTACCTCAGTTGGAGAAAGCAGAAAGCTGACTGTCACAACACGCGTAAATTGGTCGGCGAACCGTAGGCAGTGCTAAACTATATATAGCCGATAGCGGTTATCCGTGTAAAACGAAGGGCTTTGTTTTCGAAAAGAGCCGAAGTGTGGATGGTTCGACCTTGAATGATCAGAGGACTCGACATATACCGGGGGCTATTAAATTGCCCCCAAGCGAATGCTCTTAAGACTAAGTGTATGTTTTAGCCCTAAGGCCTGATTGCCTTGTTTTAGCCCTAAGGTCTGATTGCCTTGTTTCTGCTGATACAATCGGAAGTTAAACACCCTAAATAGTATCTACTAAGGGGTAGAAGCCGATGACTGGCCAACTACATCTTCAAAGAGTCACGGTTGAGTCAAAATAAGCATAAAGCAGATAGAGAAAAGGCACTTCTCATTCAAAATAAAAAACTTGTCTTTTTTTACAGAAATACATCTCGGCACACCGAGGAGGCATAAAAGCAAGATCAGTCGAGATTCTCTAGAATCCTTTCTTTCTTGCATTTCTTCTCGGACACCCGAGCAGCGGGCATAACCATCTCGAAGTAATCCTTGGCCTCCCACTTCTTCCCTTCAAGACAGCGCAGCGCTACTAGCTCCAGCTCAAGCTTTGGATACCACGTGATCTGGATGGCCACAAAAGCTTCCCGAGCACCTTCTAGACAGGCCGACTGCTTCCACAGCTCAACTTGGGCAACAACCCCTTGGAGGCTTTGTACCAACCCAAAGAAGCTGGTCGGCAGAGGGTCACTCGGCAAAAGAGCTATGCAAAGGTCCTCCATGGCCGGCTTGGCTGCTTGGTGAAGTTCGGCTAGTTGCTTAAGCTGGTCACCAAGGAGTTGGGGGCATGCCGCCTCCTGGAACTGCATCCAGAAGGATTTCTATTTGGGCGCATCATCGCGCCCACCAAAGTGAAGGCATGCATCCTCCACACTCCGCAGGAGGTCCGAGAAGGTGCCTGATATATGCCAATTTTGCTTCAGCTCGGGGGACGCTCGATTGCCGAAGATGCACTGTAGTAAATACGGCTTACCGGCGGCTATATCGGTCTCCTGCCGCCGTTCCTCCTTTGCAGCGTTAGCTCGGGAGGCGGCTTCTTGACGTTCCGATGTGAGCTTCTTGAGCTCGGTAGCATCCTTCTCCTTCAAGGCCTTCAAAGCATCACGTTTAGTGAACACGCTCTTCAGATCCTCCTCAACCTCGGATATCCAAGATTGAGCAGCTTGCCGAGACCTCTGTTCCTCGGCAAGTGCTTTCGCGCTTTCCTTTTCAAGCTCCTTCTCGGCCACTGTCACATTTCAAAGGTACACTCGAATTAAACATAGAACTGTACACACAGTAAAATTGATAGTAAGTGTACCAATTTCCTACCTTGCGCTTTCTCCGCTCGCTCCTGGAGCCGAAGAGAGTCCTCCTCGGATTGCGCAAGTTTGCGCTTCAGCTCCTCCAACTCTGCTAGATTGGAGGCGGAGGAAGAGGTGGAAACCTGTATAAAAAAACACAATGCAAAGGTAGATAAGAATCTGAGAATAGAATCGATCCTCTAGTTGGCTCTTCCAAGCCGACAAGAGTCTCGGGGGCTATTGCATGTTCGCGTTCATTATTTGGAAACATAAAGTTACATCGGCCCTGAAGCCAGTTTGATAAACTAACTTAAGGCTCGGGGGCTACTGCATCTGCGCTTTCAAAGCATAGTTTTTTGCACATGTTTTTAGACATATCAAATTTTTATAGACTTCTGGCAATGCCTCGGCATCCCCCTCGAAAGGCTACTGGCTATAACTAGTGTATTATTCAAGCCATGATAATAAAACTTAAATGAAATAGGTAAAGTATGCTTACCTCAAAGCCTTTTGCTAGGCCAAGGAATACTTCCAGAATTCTGGCCTCGGCAGACCGGAATTGCGTGTAAGCCGTGCCGAGCATGGCACGGTGGTCGGGCAGGATGGAGGAGCTGCTCAAAGCCGCCTCCACCTCCAATTGGTGCCCCGAGAGCTCGGCCCCTCCATGGCCAAGCACGGGCGGCGGTGTCTTCCTTGCCCCATCCCCGGTTGACGTCCCTTGCCGGCCCTACGACTCTAAAGCCGTTGGGGCCGAGGATGTTGGGCGCTTGAGCACCAGCTCTTCCTGACCAGAGGAAGTCTTTCCTTTCTTCCCTGTTCCTCGGTGTTCTCCTCCGTGGCCGAGGAGTTAACCTTTGCCATAAGGACTTCAGTTCCTCCCTCATCATTAGGAGCTGGAGGGGCGGAGAGGGATGTGGCCTCTCCGAGCCCGCCTTGGGTAGGGGGAGGATCGGATGCCGTCTCCGAGGAGCTCCGGGCTAGTGAAGACCCCGGAACGCCATCCTCGGAGTTACTTTCACCGGGCAGGTCACATTGTGCCCTGCAAAAAAGAAGATGAAACGAACTAAATCTCACGATACTGAGCATTTCGTGAGCTAGAGCGGATGAATGTAAAAAGTCACCTTTCGGCAGCTGGGTGCTCCCAATGACAACGGATGTCCTCGGATGAGCTCGAACTAGCTAGCTCCATGGGCGCCAGCTGGCCCGTGGGAGCAGTGTATGCCTTCCTCAAACGTTTGAACGTCTGAGGAGGAATCATCTCTTTGACATCCTTGGATGCCGATCTCTTTTTGCCGTGGGAGGAGTGTGCCTCACTGGGCTTCTCCTCTTCTTTCTCCTCCTTCTCCTCCTCGTCGGCGCTGGACTCGGAGGGAGAGCTTTGATGACTCTCGGTAGGGGTATCCGAGACCCCTTCTCCGATGGCCGGGTTCTTTGCCTTGGTCTTCTTCCCCTCCTCCTTCTTCGTCTTGGGTGGAACCACATAGGGGTCCTCGGTCAAGAGCCTTTCAAGCTCGGGGCTCCCGGGATCCTCCGGCAGTGGTGCCGGTGACCTGATGGTCTTATCACACGCATGCCAAGACTATACAAGTCACATAAAGCCGACCACTCAGTTTAAAAGAGAATGGCGGAAGGGTTGATAAGTAAATTGCAAATAAAACTTACGTCGGTCATGGGGTTTGCTCGGCTAAAACCGATGTCCTCGGCCCTGGATGGGCAGGTATTGCCGTTGGGCTTGAGTAGAAGCTTCCAAATCCCGCCAAGGTCGGCTCCTCAGAAAAACCTCCGGTTCACCACCTCGTCCTCCGGCTTGTGCCTCCACATCAAAGCAGCTCGGGCTTGGAGTGGAAGAATCCGATGATGGAGCATCACATGGACTACGTCCACCAGGGTGACGCCCGTGCCGACCACGGCCTTGACCTTGCACTGGAGCTCTTCCACCTCTTTCTGGTTTCCCTAGATGAGGCTCTTATCGGTCTAGGAGCACAGCCTCTTGGGAGGCCCCACCGAAAAGGCGGGGATTTCCTCCTGGTCCCCTGATTGCTGGTCGGCAATGTAGAACCATTCCTGTTGCCAGAGCTTCATGGTCTCAATGAACGTGCCCTCCGGCCAGAAAACCTTGGGGATCTTGCTGACCATGGCCCCGCCACAATCTGCAAGTTTGGAGCCGCTGCTATGTAGCTTGACGCAAAATACCTTAAGACGCAGCCCGAAGTGGGGCTCGATGCGGAGGAAGGCTTCGCAGAAGGTTATGAAGGTGGCGATGTGAAGAATAGAGTTTGGGGCAAGATGGTGGAAATCGAGCCCAGAGAAGAACATGAGGCCCCTAATAAAGGGGTGGAGGGGGAAACCCAGACCTCAGATGAGGTGGGAGATGAAGACCACCCATTCCCCCTTTCGCGAAGTGGGAATGGCGGAGGCCGAGTAGACCTCATTCATGCCCACGGGAGATCGGCATTTCGCTGCCCCATGGGGCGGAAGGTATCCGTCAGCTTGAAGCTCGGCGATGGTACCGGTGGTGACAGTGGAGGGCATCCACTGCCCTCTCTTGATGGCGGCCTCGGACGCCGGTGCGGTGGCACCTTTCCCCTTTCCGGCCATCTTTCGTGGTGGAGGAAGGGAGTGGGGAGAAAACGGAGCGTGAAGCAGATCTCGGGGCGCTGGAGCTTGCGAGGGTTCTTGGCGATGGAGCAAGGAATGAGAGCGTGGGTGAATTAGATTTACCGTTTCCTTTTTTATAGGTAGTAAAAGACCAAGGGTCAGCACATCCCGTAGTAAAAATCGCCAGTTCCCAATACGACGTGCAATATATGCGCGCAAGGATTAAGGGATTTTGTTAATGATATCGCAGAAGAGGCGGAGCACAATCCCTTTATTGATGGGACGGCCTTACACCACGGTATACCTAGTAATCACTATTGAGGAGATGGCTCGGTTCCACGTTAAGTGGTGGCGGTTCGGTCTTCGGCCAAAAAGATGTCAGGGCTCAACACACTCGGCCCGTAGCACTGATACGTCTCCAACGTATCTATAATTTATGAAGTATTCATGCCATGTTTATTATAGTTTTGTATGATTTTAGTGCACTTTTATATGGATTTTATATGATTTTCATGGACTAACATATTGACCTAGTGCCCAGTGCCAATTGCTGTTTTCTGCTTGTTTTTGGTTTTCCAGAAAATCCATATCAAACGAAGTCCAAATGCAGCGAAACTTTTTGACGATTTTTCTGGAAGGAAAGGGACCCAGGAAGCTTCGGGAGAGTACCAGAAGACCCACAGGGGGCCCACAAGCCACCAGGGCGCGCCCAGGGGGGTGGCCGCGCCCTGGTGCCTCGTGGGCCCCCTGTGGCCCCTCTTTGCGTGATTCCAACGCCAAAAATTCCTATATATTCAAAAACCTCCAGAAATTACCCTAGAACTTCGACTCCACCGCCGCAAGCCTCTGTACCTCCATGATCTCATCTAAAGCCCTTTTTCGGCACCCTGCCGGAGGGGGAAATCATCACCGGAGGCCATCTTCATCATCCCGGCGGTCTCCATGACGAGGAGGGAGTAGTTCACCCTCGGGGTTGAGAGTATGTACTAGTAGCTATGTGTTTGATCTCTCTCTCTCGTGTTCTTGATTTGGCACGATCTTGATGTATCGTGAGCTTTGTTAATATAGTTGGATCATATGGTGTTTCTTCCCTCTCTATCTTCTTGTGATGAATTGAGTTTTTACCTTTGAGGTTTCACTATTATCGAATTGAATACTTTTATGGATTTGAGAACACTTGATGTATGTCTTGCATATGAATACCCGTGGTGACAATGGGGTATTATATTGATTCACTTGATGTATGTTTTGGCACTCAACTCGCCGATTCCTGAGGTGACATTGGGGTAATCTATGCATAGTGGTTGATGCACATTTTCGTCCTACTTTCTCCGGTAGAAATCTTGGGCACTCTTTGAAGTTCTTTGTGTTGGATTAAATATTATGAATCTGAAGTTGTTTGATGCATATCGAATAATCAACTCACGGATACTTGTGGTGACATTGGAGTATCTAGGTGACATTAGAGTTGGTTGATGCGTATCATATGGTGTTATTTTAGTACGAACTCTAGGGCTGTTTGTGACACTTATAGGGATGGCTCAATAGATTGATCAGAAAAGATAACTTTGAGGTGGTTTCGTACCCTACAACAATTCCATCTTATGTTCTCCGCTAGATAAGAACTTTGGAGTGATTCTCTATCGCATGTTGAGGGATTGTTATATGATTCAATTATCTTAGCACTGTTGAGAGATTGCACTAATGAAAGTATGAACCCTAGGCCTTGTTTTCAAGCATTGCAATACCGTTTGTGCTCACTTTTGTTACTTGCTACCTTACTGTTTTTATATTTTCAGATTACAAAAACCCATTTCTACTATCCATACTACACTTGTATCTCCATCTCTTCACCGAACTAGTGCACCTATACAATTTGCCATTGTATTGGGTGTGTTGGGGACACAAGAGATTTCTTGTATTTGATTGCAGGGTTGTTTGAGGGAGATCATCTTCATCCTACGCCTCCCACTGATTAATAAACCTTAGTTCATCCACTTGAGGGAAAATTGCTACTGTCCTACAAAACTCCGCGCTTGGAGGCCCAACACGAGTCTACAAGAATAAATTGCATAGTAGACATCAAGCTCTTTTCTGGCGCCGTTGCCGGGGAGGTGAGTGCTTGAAGGTATATCTTTAAATCTTGTAATTGAATCTTTTAGTTTCTTGTTTTATCACTAGTTTGGTTTATAAAAGAAAACTACAAAAAATGGAATTGAGGTTGCCTCATATTATTCATCTTTATAATGTCTTTTTTGAAAATGATGGAGCGGAAAATTGTGCTCAATTGATAGAAGAAGAATTCAATAAAATGTTTGGCATAAAATCTTTGAATGATGAGCATGATTGCAATGTTGTTAGTATGAATTCTATGAATATCCAAAATACTAATGATGATTGCACTAGTCATGACAAAAATGTTTCTTATAAGCATGTCAATTTTTGTGGAGTGCATAAAGTTTGTGAAGACATGCCTTATAGGGATGATAGATTTTGTAAGAAGCATAGACATGATAGGACCAATTTTTTGCTCAATGTGATAGATGAATTTGCTACAAAATTATGTTCTCTTTATCCTATTACTTGTGAACTTTGCAATAAAGTTGGTCACCTTAATTTCTAATGCATGCTTTTTCATGATCGAATCGTGTCCAAATATTGCAATAACTTGATCACCCTTGAACTTTATAATGAACTTTGTTTATTTTTGGGTGTGAGGAATTGTCACATAAAAATAGTTGGTTTGAAGCATTCATAGTTGGTTTGAAGAATTCTATATGTTTTGTATGGTAAATTGCAATGAAAATGCTTATATTGGCAACTATAGAAAGACAGGAAAACCAATAGAATATAAAAGGAACACTAATGAAAGGGTAAATATTTCCACTCTCCCTCCTATTGTCTCTCATGATGGAATAGGTGACGGGGAGGAGCTTCCTATTCAACCAATCTCATCAATAAGAAGCTCGAAAAAATTGATTAAACCCACACATGTTGTGGTAAAGAAGAAGAAAAGAAGAAAGACTAGAGGTAAAAAGGTATCCCTCCCAAATGATGTTGCTCCTATTATTGTTGCGCCTCTTGGGAATGAAGCAAAAATAATTGTGGAAGATGATATACTTGATGATGATATTGCTTCTTTGTCTTATGGCACAATGTCCGAAGGAACTATTGAGGATGATTTTGTTATGCCTATTACTCATTGTGATGATTATGATTGGGAAAATAATGATGCTTCTTATAATCTTGAAAATCTTTTTGGCACCAACTTAGAAAATTGTGATGATAATAATTGTTATACTATTGGTGCTATTCATACTATTAATGATGAGAGTGATTATGCTTATGATATGCAAAGCCACAAGCTTGGGGATGCTATGTTTGATGAGAATGACATGTTTGAGAATTTATTTGCTGCAATTAATGTTTGTCCCAAGCTTGGGGATGCTATGCTTAATGAAGATGATCTTTTTAGTCCCCCTACCTTGAATGATCAAATTTGTTATGATGATTGCATGCCTCCTATTTATGATGATTGCAATATTTATGAAAGTGGGTTTGGAAGAGTGTCAACTTTAGATAATAATTATCCCACTATTTTGGAGGGTGTTGAATCTTATTATAATGATAAAAGTGGATTTGGAGAGGTCATGAATTTATTTAGTAATGATTCCACTATCCCGGAAGAGGTTTCAATTGACTATGATGAGAACAAAGTTGCTACTTATGATGATTATTGTGATGATACTTATGTCATAAAAAGTAGTGATGATTATATTTATGAAACTTGTCATAATTATGATTACCCTTTTACTGAACATTACTCTTTTAATGTGGAAACAATTTATAGTATTCGAATTTCATATGATACTCCCACTCCTATTGATGAGAAGAAATTTGCTTATGTGGAGAGTAATAAAAATTCTATGCTTGTGGATCATAAAAAGAATGCTTTATGTGATAACTATATTGATGAATCCATTCATGATGCTACTGAAAATTATTATGAGAGAGGAACATATGATTCATGATGCTCCCGTTATGTTTCAATTCTTTACTTCTATGTGAGCATCATTGAAATCATCATGCCTAGCTAAAAGGCATTAAAGAAAAGCACTTGTTGGGAGACAACCCAATACTTATACCTACTGTTTTTATGTGTTCACATGATTAAGCTACTGTAGTAATCATGTTTTGTGCCAAGTAAAGCCTTTGGGATA
The DNA here is from genome assembly GCA_039707655.1 of Elymus sibiricus. Classification (NCBI taxonomy): domain Eukaryota; kingdom Viridiplantae; phylum Streptophyta; class Magnoliopsida; order Poales; family Poaceae; genus Elymus; species Elymus sibiricus. The sequence goes on from CM077674.1 coordinate 395,406,568, forward strand.
GTGTGTATGCTTGTTGAGTTGATTCTGTGCAAAAACAGAAACTTTTGCGTCCAGTGATGGAATTTCTATTCTGTACTGGAGTGTGACAAAATTATGAAATTTTTACACAGTATTGGGTTACAAATTGTTTACGTTGTCCTAATTTTTCAGAATTTTTGGAGGTACAGAACTATGGTGTATAATTCGCTCACTACATGCTGTTCTGTTTTTGACAGATTCTGTTTTTATTGCATAGTTTGCTTGTTTTAGTGTTTCCATAGCTTATATTGAGTAATATAAATTGTGGAAATGATGGAATACAGTAGCTATTATGTGAGAACAATTATGAATCTTGTATTTACAGTACCTAAGTGGATGCTTTATTTTTATCACACTAACCTATCTCACGAAGTTCCGTTAAGTTTTGTGTGATTGAAGTTTTCAAGTTTTGTGTGAGATAACGATATGAGGAGAATAAGGAGTGGAAAGACCCTAAGCTTGGGGATGCCCAAGGCACCCCAAGGTAATATTCAAGGATGGCTCAAGCGTCTAAGCTTGGGGATGCCCCGGAAGGCATCCCTCTTTCGTCTTCAATACTATCTGTAACCTTACTTGGAGCTATATTTTTATTCGTCACATGATATGTGTTTTGCTTGGAGCATCATTTTATTTTGTTGATATTTACTTGATGTTATCAATAATGATGTTTGTATTTTTTTAGTTCAATAAAATGCCAATTATAGCCTTTACCATGTTCAGTTTGCAAGTTCATGTGTTGCTGTTTGAAAACAGAAAGTTTTATGTTATGTCCAGAATATTCCTGAATAGTCAGAACATGATAAAAATCTGAAATTTTTACACAGTAAGCATGCATGAGTTCTCTGTAACTTGGTAATTTTTCAGAATTTGTGGAGTTAGGGAAGTATGAATTCTTATTCACCCTTTACAGACTTTTATGTTTAGACAGATTTCGGTTATAGTTGCATTGTTTGCATATGTTGCTTGTTTAATGTTTCTATTTGTGGATATGAGTATTAAATATGGATAGGAATTTAGTATGCAATGATTAATTATAATTTTTGTGATTTGTTACAGTAGAGAATGATAAGGTTTTGCATTGATTTATACTAACTTATCTCACGAGTTCTTGTTGAGTTTTATGTGGATGAAGTTTTTAAGATTTAGAGAAACCGTGATATGAGAGGAATTAAGGAGACACAAGAGCTCAAGCTTGGGGATGCCCAAGGCATCCCAAGTTAATATTTCAAGAAGTCTCAAGCATCTAAGCTTGGGGATGCCCCAATAGGCATCCCACCTTTCTTCATCAACAATTATCGGTTAATCTTGGTTGAGCCTAAGTTTTTGCTTCTTCACATGAGATGTGCTATTCTTGGAATGTCATTTTAATTTGTTTTCTTTGCTGTTTGAATAAAATACTTAAGATCTGAATTTTTTTAATGAGAGCGAGTCCTCACATAGCTACCTATTTACTTAATTGTTTGACTACTCATTGATCTTCACTTATATCTTTTGGAGTAGATTGTCATTTACTCTCATGCTTCACTTATATCCTAAGAGTAAATTGTTGAATGAATTGAATATCATAAAGTTGAAATTACATGTGCTTCATATGCTTGTCCCATGGGGAGTAGTGACTTCACAAATAAGAAGTATAAGTGGTAAAATTTATTGAAAGTTAGCAAACATAGCATTGGTCACTTGAACAATTCAAGAAAGAATGTTGAAGGAAGAGATATTTCACATATAAATATACTATCTTGGACATCTTCTATGATTGTGAGCCCCCATTAATTATTTTCAAGCTTGATCAAGTAGTTGATGTTGGACAAGGAAGACAACGTAATGGGTTATGTTTGCTTATATTCACATAGAAGTTATATTGTTTTGGATCCTCTAACATGTGGTGCTTGCCCCCTATCCTTTGCTAGCCAAAAATCCGCACTAAGTAGAGATACTACTTGTGCATCCAAAAACCCTTAAACCCCGTTTCTTGCCATGAGAGTCCACTATATCTACCTATGGATTGAATAAGATCCTTCAAGTAAGTTGTCATCGGTGCAAAAGCAATAAAAATTACTCCTAAATATGTATGATCTTTTATTGTAAGGGAAAATAAGCTTTGTACGAACTTGTGATGGTAAAGAAATAAAAGCGAAGGACTGCATAATAAAGGTTGCTATCACAAGGGGCAATATAAAGTGACATTCCTTTGCATTAAGAGCTTGCACATCCAAAAATAAAAAAGCGCATGACAACCTCTGCTTCCCTCTGCGAAGGGCCTATCTTTTACTTTCACTACTGGAATCAGCAAATTTGCCGTCTGCCAGTTCTTTGCCGTCAGCTGGCGGATGGCAAAGAAGCTCTTTGCCATCCGTTTCCAGAAAACAGATGGCAAAGAACTAGCTGACGGCAAAGAAGCTCTTTGCCATCAGCCACACATTTGCCGTCTGCTAGCGGACAGCAAAGAAACTTTGCCGTCTGTCAGCAGACGGCAAAGAGGGAGGTGGGCCCACTAACGAGCTGCTTACAAAAAACCCTAATGGCCCCCCTCTTTGCCGTCTGCTAGCAGACGGCAAAGAGTAAAAAGGCAGACGGCAAAGGCGGGGCAGACGGCAAAGAATTGAGTTAACTAACGGCAGCGCCCACCCCGCCCCTCTCTCTCTGTTTCTCTCCCTCTCCTCCCCGACGACCACCGCACGCGCGCCGCCCCCACCATCCGCCGCCGCCCCACCACCCGCCCCTCTCTCTCTCCCTGGCGCCCCCGACGCCCCACCGCCACCGCCCCCGCCGCGCCACCCGCCGCCCCAGACGCCCCGTCCCCCATCCCCTCTCTCTCCACTACTCTCTTGCGCGCGCCGCCGTCCCCATCTCGCGCCGCCACCCCGTCCCATGCCACCATCCCAGTCCGCCGGCGCCACACCGTCCCCGCGCGTCGCCCTCCTCCAACGCCGCCACCCCCTGCCTCCTCCAGCCCACCGCCGCCGCCGCCGGCCTCCTCCACCTACACCGCCGGCGTCGGCCTCCTCCACCTCCACCAACGCCGGCTTCCACCTCCCGCACTCCGGTGAGCCCCCTCCCCCTCTCTATTTTTTCATTTTTTTATCTGTTTTAGTAATTTTTGTGTTCTGTTTTAGTATTAGTTAAATCTAGTTTAGTTGTAGTTAGGTTAATTAGTTGTAGTTAGTTGTAGAAGATGTAAAAAATGTAGTTTAGTTGTAGTTAGTAAGATTTTAGGAATTAGGGTTACTTAGCTTATTTAGTTAGGTCTAGCATTAGTTAAAGGAGAGGAGGAGAAGAAGAAGAGGAGGAGGAGAAGAGGAGAGGAGGAGAAGAAGAAGAGGAGGAGGAGAAGAAAAAAAGAAGAAGAAGAAAAAAAAGAGGAGAGGAGGAGGAGGAGGAGAAGAAGAAGAAGAAGAAGAAGAAGAAGAAGAAGAAGAAGAAGAAGAAGAAGAAGAAGAAGAAGAAGAAGAAGAAGAAAAGGAAGAAAAGGAAGAAGAGGAAGAAGAAGAAAAGGAAAAAGAGGAAAAAAAGAAGAAGAGGAATTGCCATGACGCATCTGTTTTTTAAATGCCCGTTTTCCAGGGAGTGTTGGGATGCCGTTGGAATCGCGTGGCCCAACTCGGATGAACATTTGCATTGTTGCATCAACGCAGAACGTCTGTTCATGGAAGTTTTTATCATTGCAGCGTCGGGGGTCTGGAAAGAAAGGAATAACAAATACTTCGAGGGATCCATCCATCTTTTGCGTCGTGGCGCACAAGGTTCAAAGAATATTTTCACCTTCTCATCCACCGAGCAAAAAATAGACTAGCTAGCTCCCTTTATAAACAGCCTGGTGGAGACCCTGTAGTGCTCTCTGATGTAGTTCATATTAGTATATTTGTAGTTTTGTATCTCTGGTTTGTCATCTAACCCCTCACTAACCCCCCTCCCCCTCTTTTATCTAGTTTGTACAAAAACTATGTAACTGCAGTTTGATCTGATTATAGAAAGTCAGTAGGGAGGCTTTTCCCTACTGTCCCTTGGCCCTAAAATAACTTTTTTATCTGTTTTAGTAATTTTTGTGTTCTGTTTTAGTATTAGTTAAATCTAGTTTAGTTGTAGTTAGGTTAATTAGTTGTAGTTAGTTGTAGAAGATGTAAAAAATGTAGTTTAGTTGTAGTTAGTAAGATTTTAGGAATTAGGGTTACTTAGCTTATTTAGTTAGGTCTAGCATTAGTTAAAGGAGAGGAGGAGAAGAAGAAGAGGAGGAGGAGAAGAGGAGAGGAGGAGAAGAAGAAGAGGAGGAGGAGAAGAAAAAAAGAAGAAGAAGAAGAAGAAGAAAAAAAAGAGGAGAGGAGGAGGAGGAGAAGAAGAAGAAGAACAAGAAGAAGAAGAAGAAGAAGAAAAGGAAGAAAAGGAAGAAGAGGAAGAAGAAGAAAAGGAAAAAGAGGAAAAAAAGAAGAAGAGGGGAAGAAGAAGAAAACGACACCCCGAAACCCCGACCCGACCCCGACACGGCACCCCGACCCCGACACGGCACCCCGACACCCCAACAGCCCGACCCCGACACGGCACCCCGACCCCGACCCCAACCCCGACACGGCACCCCGACCCCGACACGGCACCCCGACACCCCGACAGCCCGACACCCCGACACCCCGAAACCCCGACACCTCGACACCCCTACACCACGACACCCAGACACGACACCCCCGACACGACACCCCGACCCCGACATGACACCCCGACACCCCGACACGACACCCCCGACACCTCTTCGGCCTCCTGTTGATGAAACTTGCCGGTCTTCGTGCCGATGAAACTTGCTAGTTATTAGGTATTCAATTTTTTTATGTTGTACTAATTTCATTTACTCTTTGTCATTGCAGGTGTTGACAGATGGTGGGCGCGGGTCGAGAGCGCTCCGAGCCTCCTTCCTCGGCGCGTGCTGGGAGGGGTGCTATTATTCCGCCCGAGCACCTCTGGAGAGCGCTGGTACACAGTATGCAGACACCGGAGGGCGCTCCTTCTTCGGCCGGGAGAGGTCGGGGGAAGACGAAGAGGGGTGCTAGAGGTGGACGTGGCGGCGGGAGAGGTAGGAAGGCTGCTGTGCCTTCCTCGCCGCCACCCCCAGCTGATTCTCCCGACCACAGGAGTGCTCCGTCTCAGGTGGACCCGTCTGACTTGGACCCGTCTCGGACTCCGGTCCACGAGCCTCGGGCCGACGAGCCTTGGGTCGCCGAGCCTTCGTCCCAGGAGACTCCGGTCCCAGAGTCTTCGTCCCAGGAGACTCCGGTCCCAGAGTCTTCGTCCCAGGAGACTCCGGTCCCAGAGTCTTCGTCCCACGTGACTCCGGAGGCTAGTGGCCATGCTGATGGTGGCGAGGACAGATTTTCTGAGGATAGCTATAGCGAGGGCGAGCTGGTTGAGGAGGGCAAGAAGGTCTACCAGCGTGGTGGTACAAAGCTCCCGCCCGTGCCGGCGACCCGCGATCAGAGGTGGTTGATTGAGCCTAATGGGGAGAAGTAAGTGCATTTACTCTTTTTTAACCTTTTTCCTTCATGTTTCTTCAAATTAATATCTAATGTGTTGGCCTTGTCATAATGCAGGGGTTGGAAACACGCCCCTGGTGTCCGCAGGCCCAACTAGGTCCTTGGTGTGCTTCTCCGGCACCACTTCCCGGGTGGGTCACGTTGCCCGGTGAGGGTGAGGTTCGATAGCTAGGACTGAGCTGGGAGCTGTACGTGGCTGCCCCGGCCCCGCCGGAGGAGAGGGTCGACGGTGTCTTGTGCGAGATGGTGGCCGACATTGTGATCCGGCGGTTTTGGGTAATTTCTCCTTTACAGAAATAAAAATCAACAGCATAGTGATTGTACTAATTAGTGTTGTCTTGTTTGATTGCAGACCTTCTACAGGTGTCTTGAGGAACACGAGGCGGACGCGGCTATTGTTCTCGTAGCCGAGTGCAAGCGCCTCTTTCAGAACTTACGACACGAGGCTCAGGTGCAGGCTGTTCGAGACTACTATGCCTCGACTAACATTAAGAGGGCCAAGAAGAAGTGCCGCTCCAAGTTTCTGAGTAAGGAGAAGTACATGAAGGTAATTACCTATTCTTAAGGCCTTGTACTTAGTTTCCTTGATTTGATTCGTAGGCGTAGCGCTGAAATTTCTCTTGTCTAACTTAGGTGCCCCCGAGATGGTGTACGGATAGGATGGACTGTTGGGAGGCGTTGGTGGATGAGTGGTGCTCTTCCCACTGGCTAACTATCCACAACAAGGCCAAGGATAATCGTGCCCAAATGAAAGGTGTGCCACACCATCAAGGGAGCTCCGACCTGTTTGAGCTCGGGGATCACTGGGTATGTGGTTTGCTTCATGATTCATGCAATTTCATTCTTCATGCTAGCTTGAGCCCTTAACTAATATTATGTTCCTCTCTTTTAGGCGCGACACAACAAGAAGGAGGTGCCACCACTGTTCGACCTCTATGCCATGGCCCATACTGCCCCGTACAAGAAGGCCAAGGCATTCTCTGAGGATGACCTCGATAATCCAGAGAGCTTCAGCAACATCTCCTCCCACAACAAGCTCGTGAGGTACTGAGATGAGGGGAGGAGGAGGAAAGGGGAGGACTTCAACCCGAGCCAGAGTCCTTTTGATCCAGAGCTCGTGATGATATCTGGTGGCGGGAGGCCCCATGGCTCAATAGCCATTGGGGATGGACTGATACGTTGTCCTAGAACTCTCCCGGAGATCAAGAAGCGCCAGACGAGCTCCGATCCTGAGATAAGGCCTCGTCCACGGCCAATGGAGCTCGCCATCGAGGCTAGGGCCCAGGAGCTTCTGGCGGAGGCAAACAGGCAGGCGGCGGAGAGGAAGAGGGACATGGAGGAGAGGACAGCTAGGCTGGTGGAGGAGGAGAGGAACCGGAACGACGCGTCTCACCGGGCCCTATACGAGCTCCTCGTGGTAAGTTTCTCCTGCATATTAGCCAAATCATGCACGTAATGTTCGTTTCATCACTAACTAATATGACTGACTCGTGAAAACAAAATATGCAGACCGTGTGCCAGAACAACGGTCAGACCCCTCCGCCGATGCCCCAGATTGGTATAGCGCCCACGGTGAGTGTCATTTGAATGGTCATTAGTTACTAGTATTCACATTTGAGTTGCATCATGCTAACGAGACATTGCAAATGATATTTGGTGTAGCATGCCTCCCGACAAGCATCGACCGATCCTTCTCCGTCTGGCGCAACCCCGACCGGTCCTTCTCCGTCTCACACTGGCGCAAGCCTGACCGGTCCTTCACCTCCGTGATGATGGTAAGTTTTCCCAAGTGTTTTGCTTAACAAATGCATACTTAGCTTAAGAAATGACCTATTTAGCTCCAAAATGACCTATACTTAGCTTATTTTCCTCGAAAATGACATAATAACCTTACTTAGCTCCAAAATGACATATTTTACCTAGGATAGCTATAAAATGACCTATACTTAGCATTTTTCCCTCCAAAATGACTTAATATGCTTAGTTAGCTAAAAAATGGCATAACTACCTAGGATAGCTCAATAATGATCTATACTTAGCTTAGCTAGTTCATTTATGACATAATTAGCTTACTTAGGTAAAAAATGGCATAATAACCTTGGTTTAGCTCCAAACTGTCATATCATTAGTTTATTTACCTCCAAAATGACAAAATAACCTTACCTAGCTCCAAAATGACCGATTTTAACTAGGATAGCTCAAAAATGACCTACACTTACCATTTTGTCCTCCAAAATGAATAAATATGCTTAGTTAGCTCAAAAATGGCATAACTACCTAGGTTAGCTAAAAAATGACCTACACTTATCATTTTTACCTAGCTTAGCTAAAAAATGGCATAATTACCTAAGTTACCTTCGTTAGAAGAAGAAGAAGATAAAGAAGAGGAGAAAAACAAAGAGAAGAAAAATTCTTCTTCTTCTTCTTCTACTTCTTCTTCTTCTTCTTCTTCTTCTTCTTCTTCTTCTAACTTTCTTCTTCTACTTTCTTCTTCTTCTTCTTCTTCTTCTTCTTCTTCTAACTTTCTTCTTCTACTTCTACTTCTTCTTCTTCTACTTCTACTTCTTCTTCTTCTTCTTCTTCTTCTTCTTCTTCTTCTTCTTCTTCTTCTTCTTCTTCTAACTTTCTTCTTTCCCAATTTGCAGATTTGCTTTAGATCACGGAAGCTTGCGTTGATGGAGTCTACTCTTCTCCTTGTCCTTCCTTTTTGTTTTGATTTTTTAGGATGAACAATGTGAAACTTGCTACCTATATATGTATGTATGGATGAAACCATTGTATGCTTGTTGTTGGATATATGTTGGCTATATATATATATGTTGCATATGGACTTTTGAGTTGGTATGTATATGTGTTGGATGATCATATCCATATGGCAGGGATATGTATGCTTGTTGAAAGTATTTTCAAATGTATATATATATATATATATGTGAAATTGATTGAATTTAAGAAAAAACAGAAAAAACAGGGGCAGTACAGGCACTTTGCCGTCCGCTGGCAGACGGCAAAGAGTTTTGCCGTCTGCCAGCAGACGGCAAAGCTGCCACGTGGCAGCTACCTATGCAACCTGGGGGGCACTGGGCTGGCCTATGTGGTTGCTTTGCCGTCTGCTGGCAGACGGCAAAGAACTTTGCATCTTTGCCGTCAGCCAGCAGACGGCAAAGCACGCCGTTAACCCCTTAACGGACGTAAGCTGCCACGTGTGCCGTCCATGCCCTTTGCCGTCTGCTGGCAGATGGCAAAGACCTTTGCCTCTTTGCCGTCGGCCAGCAGACGGCAAAGTGGCCTTTACCGGAGCTTGTTCAGCCGGATGTGGTGCTGTCTGCTGGCTGACGGCAAAGACCTTTGCCGTCCGCAATGCATGCCTTTGCCGTCAGCCATGGCAGACGGCAAAGTTACTGATTCCAGTAGTGTTTATGTATTTACTTTCATGCAAGAGTCAATAGTATTCTCCTCTATTCTTTTTTTATTTTCTCTCTTGGCAAGCATCATGTGGTGGGGATTGATCCAGGCATATATATCCAGTTGAATATAGGTGATCATGAGTTATTATTGTTGACATTATCCATGAGATAAATAAGTTGGGAGGCAAAATATTAAGCCCCTATCTTCCTATGTGTTTGACTGAAATGATTTGTTCTAAAAATATGCTTTGAGTGTCAGCAATCATGGAAGACTATATGATAGTTGAGTATGTGGAATTTCCTAAATAAAAGCTCTTACATAGACCCTTCCTGAAAATAAGATGAATAGCAATTGTTTGATGACTGAGAACATAGTTTGTTAGTTTTGAAGAAAGTTTATGATCTATACTTTAACATGTGGATAGCTTGCTACTTGATCATGAGAAGTTTTATGAGATGAGCTACTGTTTATGATATATAATGATGCTAGAAAAAGTGATTGAAATTATCATTGATCAAACTTATGCACTATGCTAGCATTCAAACTTCATAAATTATTTCTTTTATCATTTACCTACTCGAGGATGAGCAGGAATTAAGCTTGGGGATGTTGATATGTCTCCAACGTATCTATAATTTATGAAGTATTCATGCCATGTTTATTATAGTTTTGTATGATTTTGGTGCACTTTTATATGGATTTTATATGATTTTCATGGACTAACATATTGACCTAGTGCCCAGTGCCAGTTGCTGTTTTTTGCTTGTTTTTGGTTTTCCAGAAAATCCATATCAAACGAAGTCCAAATGCAGCGAAACTTTTTGACGATTTTTTCTGGAAGGAAAGGGACCCAGGAAGCTTCGGTAGAGTACCAGAAGACCCACATGGGCCCCACAAGCCACTAGGGCGCGCCCAGGGGGTGGCCGCGCCCTGGTGCCTCGTGGGCCCCCTGTGGCCCCTCTTTGCGTGATTCCAACGCCAAAAATTCCTATATATTCAGAAACCTCCAGAAATAACCCTAGAACTTCGACTCCGCCGCCGCAAGCCTCAGTACCTCCACGATCTCATCTAAAGCCCTTTTCCAGCACCCTGCCGGAGGGGGAAATCATCACCGGAGGCCATCTTCATCATCCCGGCGGTCTCCATGACGGGGAGGGAGTAGTTCACCCTCGGGGCTGAGGGTATGTACTAGTAGCTATGTGTTTGATCTCTCTCTCTATCTCTCTCGTGTTCTTGATTTGGTACGATCTTAATGTATCGCGAGCTTTGTTAATATAGTTGGATCATATGGTGTTTCTTCCCTCTCTATCTTCTTGTGATGAATTGAGTTTTTACCTTTGAGGTTTTACTATTATCGGATTGAATACTTTTATGGATTTGAAAACACTTGATGTATGTCTTGCATATGAATACCCGTGGTGACAATGGGGTATTATATTGATGCACTTGATGTATGTTTTGGGACTCAACTCGCGGATTCCCGAGGTGACATTGGGGTAATCTATGCATAGGGGTTGATGCACGTTTTCGTCCTACTTTCTCCGGTAGAAATCTTGGGGCACTCTTTGAAGTTCTTTGTGTTGGATTGAATATTATGAATCTGAAGTTGTTTGATGCATATCGAATAATCAACTCACGGATACTTGTGGTGACATTGGAGTATCTAGGTGACATTAGAGTTGGTTGATGCGTATCATATGGTGTTATTTTAGTACGAACTCTAGGGCTGTTTGTGACACTTATAGGGATGGCTCAATAGATTGATCGGAAAAGATAACTTTGAGGTGGTTTCGTACCCTACAACAATTTCATCTTATGTTCTCCGCTAGATAAGAACTTTGGAGTGATTCTTTATCGCACGTTGAGGGATTGTTATATGATTCAATTATGTTAGCACTGTTGAGAGATTGCACTAGTGAATGTATGAACCCTAGGCCTTATTTTCAAGCATTGCAATACCGTTTGTGCTCACTTTTGTTACTTGCTACCTTGCTGTTTTTATATTTCAGATTACAAAAACCTATTTCTACTATCCATACTACACTTGTATCACCATCTCTTCGCCGAACTAGTGCACATATACAATTTGCCATTGTATTGGGTGTGTTGGGGACACAAGAGATTTCTTGTATTTGATTGCAGGGTTGTTTGAGAGAGACCATCTTCATCCTACGCCTCCCACAGATTGATAAATCTTAGGTCATCCACTTGAGGAAAAATTGCTACTGTCCTACAAAACTCTGCGCTTGGAAGCCCAACACGAGTCTACAAGCATAAGTTGTGTAGTAGACATCAAGCACCCACGTGGCAAGCCTTCTCAGTCTTCGGACCCAGTAAAAACAAATTATGTAGAGGAAGGCCTTGTTAAAAGATGCCCCTTATCGCTCAAAATAAATCGTGATGCCAACTTATGAGAGGTCACAAGCGGAGGTGAGACCGATGGTGAAACGTTAAAAAGATCTCGGATTCAAACAAAATCCTCGGATTTAGAAGCCGGCGTGAGAGGTAGAACTCGCCTACGAAGCCGAAGACCAGAAAGTTGAAGCTGTTCCGGATGAAGCCAATGTCCTCGGCTAGAAGACTAGTTCAGGGGCTACTGACGGTGTCCTGGATTAGGGGGTGCACACCTCGTCGGCCCGCCATTCATGGGCTGGACTGAGGACCCACCGGCAGCTGAAGAATGGGCCACGCAAGCCATGGCCCTCGGCGTACGCAAGATGGAATCCCCTGAAGACATGGCGTACACTTCAAGGTGTATTTGAATGATCGGCATGTTATCCCTAGTTGTAGCCGACATACTTGTAACCCTAGATACCTCCGGTGCCTATATAAACCGAGGGGTTTAGTCCGTAGAGGCAAGGTTTTGATAGATTAGAACTCACTTATACGATCTCAAGGTAGATCATCCTGCACTTTGTACCTCATCCACAATCAATACAATACAAGCAGGACGTAGGGTTTTACCTCTTAGAGAGGGCCCGAACCTGGGAAAAACTGTATCCCTGTTACTTCCTGTTACCATCGTGCCAAGATTACCAGCTCGGGACCCCCTACCCGAGATCCGCCGGTTTTAGCACCGACACCGGGCCCAGGCGGCTGCTGGGCGCGATGTTCTCAAGAGACACATTCAAGAGTACAATGATCTGAAGTCGGAGAAGGAATCCCTGACCGAGAGGGTCAAAGAACAAGGGCTGGAACTCGAGGAAATCAAGTCCCGCTTGACCAGCGCTGAGGGGGGGGGCGCAACAGGCCATGGAAACGATATTCGGTAAGCTTTATGCCATATGCTAGGATGTCCGAACAGGACTGCCGCCTGGACAAGATAATCGAATAGACTTGGAGTAGTTGTCCTCGGAATGCCGAGGAGAAAAGGCTGTAAAAAAAACCTCTCGGTTATAACTACTGCCAAGTTTATTTTTTGTGTATCGACAACGTGGTCGGTTTGCTCCTATCTGTTTAACAAATCCTTGTGTTAACCGGCTTTCAGCTTCAGCCCCCAGAACCAAACGACATGTATGGGGTGTTCCCAAGATCACCCCACTCCGAACTTGGCGGATTATTTTTCGGGAAGTGATTGTGGGAGCCAGGCAATCCAGCCAATGGTCAAAACAAAAGCCGAACAGAGAGCGAAAGAAAAAGGGGGGCATCGTAAGCCCCCCAGTTCTGTTTTAAGAGATCCGCAAGCGGTCCGTTTCCGAAGTGTGGTCGATCGGACCAGATTCCTGCTACCACGAGTTTGGAAACCAAAAAGTGCGAGCAGACATTATATGCTTGATTATAATCAAGTTTCTTTGCAGCCCACGTAGTTGGTGGCTTTCTTTACTTCTGCCGTGCCGACTGGTTTCGCGTTTTGTGACGGTTAGCGTCCGGCTTCTCCCACCAGAGGTACTTGACCGGTTAACCCGAAAGTAGCAATCACAGAGGTGCTTCCGTGAAACCCTTAGCCGAACGTGTGGAGACGTAAGGGGCAAACTTAGGAGCAAGGCAACCCGGCTTGACCAAAGACACAAGTCGATCATGGAAGGAACTGCACAGGCCGACGTTACGAGGGTAGACCCTCCGCCCACGTCCTCACGTCACGTTAACCGTTAGGTCTGCGATGCCACATGGATAAGTGGGCCCATGGATAAGACTAGTCGAGGCTATCAGACCTAGACCGGCTCATTGTGAGGGCCGTCTCCCGGAAATAAATTCCAGAATTAACCCCTCGTGTTATCACCAGCCCCAAGATCATTGTTTACTGGTGCACACGTCCTTGATACAGATCACCAAGCAATTATAGGGTTTGAATACAACACCATAAAGGCCTAAAGGTTACAACAGTGGTTTCTAACAGCGGATGGCGGAAGCGGTTCGCGGATCTTCAACTCTGATGGGGCTCCATTCCCACAGGAATGGCTGACCGGGATAACTCCTAGCTCACGTGGCCGCTATCTCAGGCTCCTAGGCTGGCTCCTTATCTCTAGAATCTGGTCAATCAACAAGCCATGTGAGTACTTTGAATGTACTCGCAAGCTATCATGGACAAAAGATATAATGAAAGCAGGCAGAGTGCATGCAATTATATTTTCAAGCAGGTCAAACATTATTATGACATGGCATGAGGTCAACCAAGCATGCTATTAATTTAACGGAGATACAAGGTTAAAGGCAGGTTACTTTTTATCTCAGATTCATGATGATTACTACTCTGTTTCTTAATCATAGGTTATAAAAAAATTAGCTTAACAATACAACCATAACCAAAGCTTAAGTGATCTCAAACTTGTGAGGAAAATCCAACTTCATCTCAATCATGGATTATGACAAACAGTCAATCAAGATCAACTACTTCCATCGGACGTTCCTATTATTAATCCGATAAT